>OX465491.1:3560284-4835634 GCA_950022335.1 Eurois occulta | reverse complement strand
TGGTCTAAAAGTAACTAACACGTCTACTTGTCATACTATAACATAATGTACTGTTTATATTTTATTTATTGACACTTAAGGCTCCCAGCTTAGCTTTGTGACACTGGATCCAGCTCTAGGATACCCTGTGTCGCAGAATCCAGTCTCTCTCGACAAATATGGTTGATTGTTAAAAGATATTAAATGCAACGGTTCCAATCATAAAAGATAACTAAAAACTAAAAAGGTAACTCAAGGTGTGTACTGGCGCTAAAATGGAGGCGGAAGCCGCAGGTATGGCCGCAAACTTGGTGGAGGGCTTCATTTTATGAGCCACCACCTTTAATGCGGCCTCCACCTCCGCCGCAAACCTGGACTTACGCTCCTCATCGGAGCCGCCAGTTGCATCCGCCTCGTCAGAGGTGCCCGAGAGGGACACCACGTGACCGGCCACCCCCGGGTGCCGCCCCTCCTCAGCGAGCCGCGCCGCGCTCTGGGCCGCTGAGAGGCCCCGCCCCTTGCCCCGGATCCCACCACGCTTGCTGGTGGGGATCTTCCGGGCCGAGGCCAGCTCGCCCTCGGAGGACGACCCATGGTCGCCCTCCGGCCAGGACCGCTTGCGGAAGAACTTAGAGTTCTCCGCAGCAGCAGCAGTCCTGGTCCTCTCGCGGCGGGAGGAGCTCTCTGAGCCTCCTCCCGCGCTCACATCGCTGGATGCGGCGTCGGCCTCTCCTCACGATTGCCTTGATCGGCATTGGTTTTTTGTGTTTGTGTTTGTTCAATTTTTTCCATTTTGTTCCCACGATTGTGGGGGATCAAATAGTCCATCTGGGGTACCCCCTGTACCCAGATAAGCCTAAGATACTTATAACCCGCCAGAGGGTCGGCTGATACTCTGGCGGGGACACGCACTAACGACTGATTTGCCCGTCAGCCATACATCCCCTCGCGGTGCGGCGCCGCTTGGGATTCGGGGTAACTTTTTATAGAGGTTTTCTACCTCGCGGTCCGGGCGGCCAAGCTAAGACCCTCGGTCCCGATCGAAGCCGCGAGACGTGATCCACGACACTCCGATGATGGGATTACGATATCTCTCGATGTCTGCTCGGCGGCAGGGTAAGTGCACACCGAGCCCGCCCTTGCTCCTCCACTGCGCCCTCTGCTTTTCAGAGGGTCGCGTGGAGGAACGCCCCATTGGTCCAGTCTGGACCCCACCATGTCAGAATATTGGCCACGACAGTAACATTCCCCGAGGAATAAGAATCTCTTCCCATTCATCGGGGAAGGATACTGCCGCGCCCAGGGTGCACCGTCCCAGCAGCCGCTGTTCCCTCCAGACGTATCGAGAGGGACCGGCAGCCACTGGGCCCACGAGGAGGTTTTCTGACCAAGCACCCCAAACTAAGCAAGCTCTTCGAAAGAGTCATTGCGAACCGCCTCGCCGGGCACCTTGCGGGAATGGGGCCGGATCTTGCGGACAACCAGTTTGGTTTCCGCAAGGGGCGCTCGACGGTGGACGCCATCATGCGCGTGAGAGCCCTCACGACGGGGGTTGCGGTGTCCAGGGGTGGGGTTGTCTTGGCGGTGTCTCTCGACATCGCCAACGCCTTCAACTCCATGCCCTGGAGCTGCATTAGGGAGGCACTCCGGTATCACCGGGTGCCGACCTACCTTCGTCGTGTGGTCGGGGATTATCTGACGGACAGGTCCGTCATATATCCCGGTCACAACGGAGAATGGAACCGGCGAGAGATGTCGTGCGGTGTTCCACAGGGATCGGTTCTGGGGCCGCCCTTGTGGAACATCGGCTACGACTGGGTGCTGCGTGCCGACCTCCCTAGCGGCGTCAGCGTAGTTTGCTACGCTGACGACACGCTGGTGCTGGCGCAGGGGAGGTCGCACGAGGCGGCGGCCGAATTGATGACACGCGGGGTTGCGATAGTCGTTGAGAGGATCCGGCAATTGGGTCTCGAGGTGGCATTGCACAAGTCCGAGGCCATGTGCTTTCATGGGCCTCGGAATGCGCCACCGTCGGGATCCACACTGACGGTAGGAGGGGTTCCCGTCGGCGTCGAGGCGACGTTGAGGTACCTCGGACTCGTCCTCGACAGCCGATGGAACTTCGTGGAGCATTTCCGACGTTTGGCTCCCAGACTGGAAAAGGCAGGGGCTGCCTTCAAGCGGCTCCTGCCCAACCTGTTACCCCGGTAACCCGGTTTATTTTAATTACTTTATTTTTAAATTGTTAGTTTAATCTTTTACTCTGGACGCTCTTAATATGCACGTCTTTGTACATCGTTCTCACATATATGTATAATCTCAACATGAATGATGTAACCAAGATTTTGTAACAATATTTTGATTAAAAAGAGTGTCCATGGAGTTTCTTGCCCATTCTTCTCCATAGAGATCTACGATTTGGAATGTGCAACTATAGTACTTTCGCAAGTTATTATGCCTTGTGAATGTGACTGTAGCTTAGCTTTTTTGTTTTTGACTTTCAAAAGTGCCTGTAATGGTCTAATTGAAATAAATGCTTTGAGTTTGAGTTTGAGGGGGCCAAACGCCTCCTGCCGGAGGCTCTTTGCGGGGATCTTGCGGTCCATGGCCCTTTACGGGGCCCCGGTGTGGGCGCGTTCGTTGAGGTTGCGTGCAAAGCACTACCTGAACGCGCCCCAAAAGGTGGTAGCCGTAAGGCTGATCCGGGGGTACCGCACGACCTCCCGCGAGGCGGCGAGCCTCCTTGCCGGATTGCCGCCATGGGATCTGGAGGCCATAGTCCTCGCGCGCCTGCACGAGTGGCGCGCGGAGGTACAGAGCCGGGGGGTAACTCCGCTGCCGCGGCATATTGTCGCGCAGCGGACAGACCTCCGCCGTGATCTCATGGCGACATGGAGAGAGCGACTATCGCAACCCCGTGCAGGGCACGCCACGATAGTGGCGATAAGTCCCCTCTTTGAGGAGTGGCTTGAGAGGCGCCACGGCGCCCTCACCTTCCGCCTGACGCAGGCCCTCACCGGACACGGATGTTTTGGGAGGTACCTGCACTGAATCGGGCGGGAGGAAACGCCCGGGTGCTACTATTGCGAGGATCGACCGGAGGACACGGTGGAGCACACCGTCGAGGTCTGCTCCGCTTGGGAGGAGCACCGCCGTGTCCTCGTAGCGGCGATTGGCGGCGGCGACCTCTCGCGCCCGGCCCTGGTTCAAGCCATGGTCCGGGGCGAGAGGGAATGGGAAGCCGTCGCCTCCTTCTGCGAAGCAGTCATGCTAGCGAAGGAGGCGGCGGAACGTGAGAGGGAGAGAGCCTCACGTCCCAGCCGCCGTGGGAGGAGAAGCACCGGGCGTCGGGGGCCACGCCGTGATGGCTCTCGGCCACCGTAGGCACGGGCCTGTGGACGGTGAGTAATGGACTAGCTCGCCGTCCGTCCGTCGTATGACGACGGGCAGGCCGTGTCGACGGCGCGTTCGTGTTCCACGCGGGGGGGGGGGGGGGGTCATTTGATGATTTCCCACCCACCAAAAAAAAAAAAAAGGTGTGTACTGGCGTGTTCGTGTTCCACGCGCGCCTCAAAGAGATGTCAGCAAACAGGAGGGGCCCGCAAGGGCCGATGCCTGCCAGGGCTGCGGGACTGTTCGAAACAGATACCGCGGCCCTGGAACATAAAGGGCAAAAGAAGGAACATGGGTGGTTTTTAGTCAGTAGAAGTCTGACACTCCCTTCCGCTCCGCCCAGAGCGGGAGGAGTCATTGGATGATTTCCCGCCCGAAAAAAAAAAAGGTGTGTACTGTGTATGTTACGATGAGTGTTAGTTTGTATAGTTATAATGGTGTGTAGGTTAATACTCAAATATTGCAAGTAGCTTTTCTGTTTCGTTACAGTTATTCGGACTTAAAGTCCGAGTAACCAATCCTGGACTTCTTTTCTATCTAAATTGTTTCTTCACAGATGATGTATTTCTGTTGCCGCTATAACAACAAATACTAAAAAACAGAACAAAAAAAACAGAATAAAATAATATTTAGATGGGGCTCCCATACAACAGACATGATTTTTTTGTTTTTATATATAATGGTCTGGAACCCTTCGTGCGTCCGTACGTAATGAATAAAATTCAGAAGTATCTTAAGTAACAACTCTTTTTTATTGTACAGTAGTTTAGTATCAATAACTTGGCACACAATTCAATTTTCCTAGACAAAACGGAATGTCGATGCCTCGGGGTACATTTTAATAAAATATAGGACCCACTTATGCTTCGATGTGGTTGGTTATATTACATTGTAGAGAATAAATAAATTCTGTAGTAAGTACATAAAATCGGTATATTGTATTTGTGGTCCTAAGTGGACGTATGTTACAATGGTCTTGGATTCTGGCTGGACTATTTTTCGTTCCATCATTAGGCCGGGACTCCACCAAAGGTGAGACGTGCGGAGATGTATAAAACGGTGAGAAGAGGAGATGCGTAAAAGTTAGGGTGTATCCACCGAAGCTGAGCAATGCAAATGCGGAGATGAGCAAAGCGGCTCGCCGCACACAGCACACATCTCACCGCAGCTTGCGCAGGCTGCACACAGCACACCGCTCACAGCCCGCCACTCATGTTGCTTCTCTTCTCCGCTTGCCTAAACAATTCCGAGACTCCTCTCCTCTCTGTTAAACCGTTTCCACTAAAGCTAAGCGGAGACGAGACGTGGAAAAAACGAAATTCTATCGGCGGAACGGGCGGACTCCACCGAAGCGAAGGTGGAGTCCGCCCGTTATAATTATTTAATAAATCTAGCTTGTGAATAAGTATTTAATAATTCTAGCATCTGCCATATACATACAGTAAATTAATACCCACTAAAATTTAACATTCTTGGTTCAAAAACTTTTAATCAAATTGATTCATTGTTAAATTCTTGCAAATTTTAGAAGAGGTACAGCTACCGGAAACAAGGTCGAAATAAAATGAATTAAACATTTGTAAAAGCATAAGGATTTTGTTTAACCCAATTAGTGTAATGGAGCATTTATTATTCGAGTTTTTATTCACCAATCTTAAACCTACGCCGTTAAAATACATTTTCATGGAAAGTGTGTCGTCTTAGTTTGTTGCCATTTTATTATTTACAATATTTTTTTTCGGAAATAAAGAAAAAACAGAAAAATATGATTAGGAATTCAACATAAAAAACCTCGGGAGGACGTACTAATCTTTCTCTCTCAGTTGTGAAGTTCTTCAGATTTTTGCTTATTATGAAAACAGTAGAGTAAGTATGAGTTTATGTCTAGGGGAGGCAGGATGCGATGCCTCGGTCATGGCAGTGGTCTGTTAATAGGTGTCAGTGATCACATAACCCATGAACTGTAACGGCCATATCGCGCATCTAACCGGTTTGGTTTGGTTCAATACGCGTCATCCGTTCATTTCAAATAACTTGGACAAAGGCAATGTATCTCTCTTGTTCTTTCTTCTAGACTCTGCGCAAGTTTGAGCAAGGTAGATATAGTTTTAGTAAGCGAATTACGTTATAACTTATGGCAGTTCTCACAGACGCGAGAAATTTGACAGAAATCCCAACAGGGATTCCTTCATAGACAAGGGGCAGGTGGGGTTTGCTGCTTGTATGTAACCCAAGTTGCATTATAACATTTTTCTTACTTTCGTACTGATTTTCATTGATACAGAATTTTATTTTTGACATTTTTCATCGAGAGACCACCTGATAACTAAAAAAAATTTCGTCATCATTTATACATCAAATATTAGATAAACAGTTGTAATAATCGTATTTTAACTTCTAGTTTAGTAATTGTCTAACAAGGTCGAATAATGGCTTTGCTCGTCAACATTTAAGTATTTGTAATTTTTTCAATTGCTTGTATAAGATTTGAGGTTGATTTTTTACATTTTATAGGTATTGTAAATTCTATGTGCGTTATGGAATTCAATTTTTGATCTCTAGTATAAACTGGGCATAAAAGTATACGGTGTATGGCCTCTTGGAGCTATACAGGACTTCCAGCTCCATCTCTTATCCACACTGTAATGAGATTAAAACAATACTGTTTATGAGGTCATGGTAGGCCTGGTTTCGATACGATTCTCGTTTTTGCCGTCAGTGCTGTCAAATATGAACTTAAAAAGTATATATATAATTATAAACGTATGGTCTAATGTTTGTCTAGTGGTATGGTGGTAAATCACAAAAGTTTTCTTGGGTGCGTGGGCCCAGCTGGCCCAGTCAATTTCAACGCCTCCACAGCAAGATGCAATCTCTGGCGAGACCGGTTTAAAGCCCCTGATAACTTCAACGATCCAATAGAAAAGCTTCCACCTGGGCACGAGTTGCCGTGGCCGACTTGGAAATCCCTAAACAGACTTCGAACCCAGGTCGGCCGGAGCAAAGACAATCTCTGCAGTTGGGCGTTCGTGGACGGCTCAGACCTCAAGTGCGTATGCGGTGTCTCCCCACAAACAATGGCCCACATTCCTTCTTGCACTGCATGCCCTATCACCTGCGCTCTTGATGATTTACTCGTAATTACTGCATCAGAGAGCGGGGTTCGCGTGGCTGAATTTTGAGCTAAACATATTAGATTTTTTTTGCCATCGATACGCTAAGAAGAAGAATGTATGGTCTGACAGTAGCTTGGTTTTAATTCTCTAGAAGTAGCAGTTATCATAATAATGCTTAGGCCAGTCTTCTGAACACTTTCCTGGATGACAGATACCTAATTATGCGGAGGATTACTTTGCCGTAAGTGCCCTATTTTCGTCGTTGTATATTTGTAAGTACTTAGTTTTAGTCTTAATTTTGTCTCTTTTTTTGTAAGTATTTAGTTTGTATTTTTGTTTTAGGTTGTTTAAAAGTTCAATAATAATATTAGCATATTCAACTGCTTTGCCGAAATAAAATGACAACGGTCCGGAAGTGTCACTCTACTGACTATTCATTTCCAACAGTTGCGAACGGGATGAAAAGCGACGTGCACGACATATTAGTTATTCAGAAACTTTGTAAAACTATTGCAATTAGTGTCCTAAGGAATCACCCGTAGGACGTTAAATATGAGCGGATGGTTTTCAATAGTTAAGCAGAACAGTATCGTTCACTGAACTCCATAATTATGTTGCAAGACCGATGAGCCTACTGTTCAGGGGTAGACAGTGTCTAGTTTCTTCTTTTTACTTTTTACTACCTAACATTAGTTATAAGGAGGAGCTCGTGGCTACATAAAAACAGCCGCTCGGGATCAATCTTTAGGTTAAACCGCGCTTGCCTAGGTTGGTCTGCGGATGGGTGACCCCCCATTACATAAGTACCGAGTTTTTTCCGTGCCTCGGAAAGCACGTTAAGCCGTTGGTCCCGGCTGTCATTTGTAGATCTTTGACAGTCGTTAAGGTAGTCAGTGGCTCGAAAGTCTGACAACCAGTTTTACCAAAGGGTATCGTGTTACCCAGAGTTAGCTGGGTTGTGGAGGTCAGATAGGCAGTCGCTCCATGTAAAATACTGGCATTCAGCTACATCTGGTTAGATTGGAAGCGGACCCCAACATAGAAAAGGCTAGGCAGATGATAATGAGTTATAAGCAAAATTTTTGTTACTAACAACCATGCCTTGCCTCTGGACTTTTTTGTCGGAAATAAATGATTTTTATTTATTTATTTATTGGTCCCATTTATACATATAGAAAGTGACAATATAAGACCCATTAAATAAATTCACTAAGAAAGAAAGTATGAAGGTAAGCTCTTACCTTAATTAATTGTAGGTAACGAATTCGATTCTATTTACTGAGCTCGTTAGACCACGTCCCTTTTAAAACACCGATGAAAGTAAACTGAAAATCGAATATGAAAACTAACTTAATAATTCCTTGTGAAAATCCTCACATGTTTGAAAGATTACAAGTAGTACCTGTCTACCTTAAAACGCCAAACTATGTACCTAAGGGTTCCTTGTGTAACGGAGCTATTAACATTTCAATTATTAATTCACCTAAAAATAGGGAAGTACGTAATTTTGATTGATGCATTGGTAATGTTTATTACTTGTCTTTGATTTGTTAAAACAAAAAACAAAAGTAACAGCTATGTTAATATAAATACGCACAGTTTCGGCGTTACAGGACCCGTACTGCGAGAATCCACTCGCTCTTGATTTGTTTTATTATTTTATTTTAAAACTGAGTACAGAGTAAGTTAATCCATAAAATACATTACTTAGAGTATTAAATGGAAAAGCACTAAACAGTAAAAACCTTGTTCTTCCTAAACTTAGTTAAAAAACATTAGCAATCATTCGAACATTAGCAAATTTTCATACTAACATCAATAACTGAACCCTGAAATCAAAGCGTATTTTAGAGAGCAGCGAGCCCCAGTGTTCAATACAAAAAACTGCTGTGCTTGCAGTGTGCGATACGAGTAGTTCATTCAAAATGTATGAAAGTGATTTATATAGGATGTGTTTTGTAATGCGTTGCGTTGCCGCGACCCGCCATGACTTGCGTCAACCTTAAACCATCATAAATTTGTCTCTATTATAATTTTGATTGCCTGTAATGCTGTAAAGGGCCAAAGGCCTACAATTTTATTGTCATGTACACGATGACATCCTTTACCTGACAAGATGATTACAATTCGCCTCGTTAGAGCAACTGTAAATTAGTTAAATAGGCCAGCCGTAGCTTTTAGCTGTTTTGTGGTTTTCACACTGTTGCTAATCTAGAGAGCAGGTGACATGACCCTCTGCGGGACTGTTCGAAAGAGATACCGCGGCTCTGGAACACAAAGGGCAAAAGAAGGAACATGGATGGGTTTTAGTCAGTAAAAGTCTGACTCTCCCTTCCGCTCCGCCCAGAGCAGTCATTTGATGACTTCCCATCCCAAGAAAAATGTGACACGACCCTGCAAAGCCTTTCGTCTACAGCGACTTTCAGCAGAATACATGAGGTTGTGAGCACTCTGCTTCTTCTTTCGGCACGAGCGAAAAGAGAATATCACTGTCCCTGTTGTGCCTGATGTAAATACTTTAGTGTCATCACTCGTGGATGCTACGCGTAGATACTACGCTTGCTACAGTTTTTACGCAATCAAAATTACTACAAGGTTGTTACTGACAACCTAGTATAACATCACGCCTGAAATCCCCGAAGGGTTAGACAGAGGAGTACCTAATAGTACACCCACATTTCGCCAGTTATGTTTAACTCCCATGCAGGTAATAGGGGGTGAGCCTATTGTCATCAACTGGGTACAAATCCAGACTCCGTGGCTGCTGCTGAGAAATTACTGATAGAAAAACCTAAGTAATAACAATTTGCCTGACCCGGGAATCCAACCCAGGATCTCATGCTCAGCAGTCGCGCTTGCGACCACTAGACCAGCGAGGCTGTTGCGCCTGATGTAAATACTTTAGTATCACCACTCGTTGGTGCTACTCGTAATACTATGCTTGCTACAGTTTCGCAATCACTATAAGGTTGCTACTGGCAAGTCGGTTAAAATCAGATCTTTATTCCCAACACAATAAGGTTGCCGCTGCCAGACTTAAAATAAATGAAACAATTGTAAAATATCTCTCTCTATAACACGGTTTGTCTTTAAGTGACAAGTTGCCATCAATGTACATGCATCCTAATGACAATTACATAATAACTTAATATAGGCCTTGAGAAAATGACATGATTGTATGTTAGTATGATAAATAAGGTGAATTGAGTTATCTTGTCAGGTTTTGAATGAGTCACGTATTGGACATAGCACTAATAATATAGCATAGGCATAGGATGCAAGTGGTATAATATTAAGTTGGTACAAGTTAATCATACCTACTTGTCTTGTGTAAGTAACATCTCATTAAAAACATAAATGTGAAATGGGAGACAAGTTCAATAGAAGAATATGCGTGGCTGTTGACTTGGCCGACAAAAGAATTGATATCTAAATGGGTTCCAAGTTCTGTCGATAACCCTGAAATTGATTGATAAAATAAAGCTCAAGATTTGACTTGGCTAGTTTGGACATATATATGTAAGTTATTTTATATTTGGTTAATAGACTAGAATAGAAATTTATTTTGCAAATATGAGTAATACACAATAGTTTACTCTTTTTTTCACTGGTTTTATATTGTAAGGTCAAGATATCGTACATAGGCAGGCATTCGTTCGTTTGTTTGGGGTTCTTAGGTAGGCATTTGGTTTGCTGGTAAAAACAATACACCACACACTACTACTTATCGGTGTACATTAATGTTACCATTGAGAAAGGTTTATTTGGAAGTAGTTGTGAATCGTCACAGGTACCTTTCAAGTTTTCACGGAACCGAACTTTGATAGTGGTGGTAGCATTATGGTTCTAATTGTTTTGCCTTGCATAGGCGTATTCAAAAACTCTGGCGAAGTAAAAGATTTTAATAAATATATTTAATTATTAATTTTGTTCCGATAATCTTCCATGAACAATACAATTGTCTTACTCTCACCTATTGTAATCATTCTTCCAATAGTTTCAATGACTACGAATATATCTGATGGATATTCTTTGTGAGAGTATTTCATAAATAAATATCCACCAATTGTTGCGACCTAAACCATTGAAGTAAATAAACAAAAAAGTTGCCAATTATTTTTCAAAATCTCCTCAATGATAAAGATCCAAAACATAAACGTTCTCATGGAAAACATTTTAAACAAAATTTAATTATAACCCAGCTCTTAACAACATCAGCACACAGATCCATGTGATCGTAACATTATTTCAAATCAGAAAACTCATCTTTCTCTGCTGCCAGTTTTATGAAAAGCTCCATCATACCAGTATCATGCCAGCACCTAGAACAAGGTTCATATCAATTGCGTAGCCTCATATTTTCTGCATACACTGAAGTCTCTTCATTAAATTGCTTTGTCTCAAAATCCAAACATTTCATTACCTTTACCAGCATTCCCAGCTACCAACTTATAATCTCCAAGACTTACAACTTTGAAGACGTCTTCTAATTCGTAAGATCTGTACCATTCGTGTGTTTTAGCTTCTACCGTTATCATTCGACCATCTGATATATGAATGAAATCAGTTTCAGTTTCCTCTACTTCGTTGTTGTTTACGTCTTCGTTAATGTTGTCTGTTCCCTATAATAGACCACATTTAAAAAAAAATCGTGATCGTTGCATCGTGAATCGTTGTAGTCTTTATAACATTTGTCTCTGTGAGCACAATTTGAGCACATTCTAACCCGCAGGCTTTAAGAATATCCAAGTCTTCCAGTTCAATTAGTTTGTTTAGAAGTTTTTGGTCTTTAGCAAAGGTTTTGAAAGCATCAGCTATGGGTATCCAGTACATCTGCACATGTTAATAGCGAAAGAATTTTCTATCTCCTTCCAAATTAAGTCTCCATTTTTAAATTCATATAAACTGAAAAGAGTACTCTTATCTTCGTTATTTATATTAGGTCACTCATAATTTTATGAGTAACTAAGTAGTTTGAGATTCAGTTATTATATTAATACTACGATATATTTTCTTGAAATTTTGGGGTTATGGAGAACAGGGTGCAAAGTTCTTCAACCTCCATAGAAAAGGGAGGCTCCTCCGACCAGACGGGTGTTAAGTCTGGTGGGCAGTTGTTGTTGGGTTCTTCATCTTTACTTGCGCGATGCAGGATATAGATGTATTTCGAAGTTTAGTTTATCCTCTGCGTCATAGATGGCGCTGTAGTACTTTTTGTAGTGCCGCTACAGGATCATTTTGACCGAAATAATTAAAAATAACTTTTTGGTTTTATGGTCGTCTCTTGTGTTTTTTTTTGACCTGAGCGGCTGTTATTATCTATCCACGAGCTCCCCGAAACAGGAAACTGAATACAATATTATAATCCATGGTGACACTACAAATACAAAGTAAGCCATAGGCCATCGTTCTTCATTAGTCCCTGCTTATTTGGAAAAGACATTACCATAATTGTTTAGTCATGCAACCGTGACGTGTAACAATATAGCTAGTTTGATGTTTAAGGGTATTATAGCCTCCATTCATTGAGTAGGAGTACGAAAGATACTGATTTATAACCCATCCATGTCTGTAACATCTAATTACTATTCAAACTGCGAAATTTTGTGAGGATGGATGGATGTTTGTTACTCTCTCACGCAAAACCTTCTGAACGGATTCGAATGTATGGCACACAGATAGTTTGTAACCTGGATTAACAAATAAGATACTTTTTTCCCAGTTGTATAGTAATTGTCCCATGGAATGTGGCAATAACCGAACTGCATGTGGGTAAAACCGCAGGCTTAAGCTGTTAATACTGTTAGCGATACCCACATTTTAACAAATAGTTCTAAAAAACAACTTGCTGATTTCAGAGTTAGTCTGTGGCACAGCTCCGACGGCCATTTACCAGTTGCAATGTCAGGCCTAACTGTTATAAACATACTTTATTGTAAGAATAAGTAGTACTTACTGATTAAAGCATTTCATTCAGGAAATTGAAGACTGTACATCATTTGACCTGACACTATTAACAATACCTAGTTCGATGATTAATGGTATTTTAGGGTTACGGCACCGTTGGCAGCGGCGTGTAGCGGGTTCGATCCCCGCACGGAACTTATGTATGTGTGACTTGCAGGTGGTTGTTGAGGGTCTGGCTGTTTGTGTATGTGAGTTTAAATGTTTGTTAACTCACCCACGATACAGGAGAATTTCCTAGTGAGGGGCAACGTTTTAACAGTCTACGAGGTCATATTAAGTTAACTAGCGGTACCCCACCTACGGTAAAATGACAAGGTTTTTAGTTTTTATTGAAGTGTCAATGAATAGTATTATCATATAGACTACCTATAAAATTGCGGGTAGTAACAAAAGCTCCGAAAAAAATGTGCTATATATACTCAAAATATGAAATTTACTACTTTATATACTGATTTTCCGACAGCTGAAAAGACAAAGAAACGACCGAATAAAACACTGAAAATTCCAAAAATCAATACAGCATTTACAACGACCATTTCACGTAATGTTTTTCTACCAGCTTAAATTGCGTTTTACCGAAAACTACAGTTAGTCATTTTCATCGTAATTCACCTGTTATAAATTTAGAATTAATCTATAAAATAAATAAAACAGGAATAAAATCAACGTTAAGATAAATATCCAAATGTTAATAAGGCGTAATCGACGTAGCCCCGTTACGCGGGGCTTATTTCTGTCGGCAGGGTATAAAGTAACCTAACACGAAGGGGATGGCGGGGTCTTAGTTCGCACGCTTCTCTCGCTCTCAAGACTCCGCCATCCTCTTCGAACCTAACCTGTCTAGAGTCGGGGTGCCCTATGTCCCGAGCTCGCTTCGCTCGCTCTTGCATCTTGAGTTAGTTCCCGGGTTTCGGAAACTTAGTATTTTTTTTTCCGACATTTGGTTTTTTTTTTGGAAATTTAGTTTATTATTTTTCTTAGAATTGTAATTTGAGTAAGCTCATGTTTGTTTGTTTAATAAAACATTTTTGTCGGTTAATTTTGTATTCATTTCCCGGTAATTCTTTTTAACCAAGGTTAGCATTACAGTCAACCACAGATCGTTGGAAGTTAATTTGTTTTTCGGAAGCTTTATTATTTCCTTAAAATTGCTCGAGACGCCTCTCGCCTCAATTAACTTTTTAAGAGGTACTTCCCCTCATTATCGTCTCCGCTTGTCATTTGTTACTTTGATTAAAAAGAATTCGAGTTTCAATCAAATCTCTCCAAGGTCATAAAAGAAATTTCCATGAATATTGAACGTAATCATTACATAGTTACCCGCTTATTTCAAAATGCATGTATGGGAAACATTTCGTAACAATAATGCGATATGATCACAGTGTGGCGGAACAAAACGCGACATTACAGCCTAGATAGACATCTGATCGACGTGTCATGATACAACCACGGAGTGTATGAACTTGGGTACGTACATTCATGCATAAACTCACGACTTTTTCACTTAGGAGTAGGCAAGAATTACAGAACGCCACCTGCTACGATCCTTGCATACTTTGCAAGGATCGAGATCGAGTACCGGGTTTCACCTGACCATTTTGAAGAACCACACAAGGGGTACTCTGGAGATTAAAGAATATTCAGGAATAAATATTGTAAATATTTACAGGAATCTGGATAATCGGAATAATATCCAGAAAACGTAAAAATAAAATACGAGGTAACCCTTAAATTTTATTTTTATAGAAAGAAATAAGAATGCGTTTATTGGCTTAAAAAAACGCCTCAAAACTAACTTATGACGTTTCTACTGCTGGAGCACTGACCTTTTGTCTGAGAGAGGTAGTAGCACTTTACTTGCCGGGCGGCTTATTTTATTCTTAACGTGGCTACTGTCGTAGCAAGCTAATTTGTTAAAAACATAACACTCCTTTTTTTGGGCAGTCGTGTAAAAACAGTAACGTTTCAACTCAAGAACGTAATTCTAGACATTTAAAGACCAAAAACGTAGTTTATTTTTAACATGTTTGTATAGTAACTAAATAGTGCTTATGACAACAGGCAGTCAAAAAATGGCAGGATTGGTTATCATACCAATCGTGATACTTGAGTTACCTAGGTAGATCTGTATTTGTGGAGTGGACCATAATCCACGATGTGTGCCCAGTGCGTGTTGGTGGATTTCTTGGAATCTTGTTTTAAGGTCTGTATTACCGGATACCCGGATTCCAAAATAACACACTTGACACATTTTTTTTGTGTATATTGGTCTGCTCTCTGACGACGTGTACCTAATACACAGACGAGGCAAATCTCAAAAAGAAATGTCTTTTCTTTAAATTAGCTTCCCGCTCAAATAATATTGCTCTGTCTTGTACTCTTGTTGTGCGTCATTTGTTTTTCCCAAGTATCACTTGAATTTTCTCAGAGAATGTATATGTTACTGTAAAAGCTCGGATAATGGTTAATCTTAGGTTTTACCAGTAAATCTTAGAATTTACCAACACGGGTTGGTAAATGTAAGAATTTTATAAAAACGAACGATTTTTTCGGGCTTTTACCATTAGAATTTAGTACATAGGTACTAGGTTTTACCGGTGACGGTTGGTAAATGTTGGTTTTAGGAATAAAACAATTAACTTTCAGTCAAAACTTTATTTATTATTATGTATGTTAAGAGTGTAATTATTAATCATTTATATTACTAATCAGTCAAATCCTTACCTATTTTTTTTATATGGAATTTTTATTTATTAATTTTTAATAACTAATACACTTCTCATCAAAAAAATCGAAACACTTTCGTTTTTATTGTTTTTGTCCTAATTTTTTACAAAAGAGAATTAATTCCATGAAAAAAAAACATTATTGTGTAGCTGGCAGTTTGGTCATCATTACAGTAAGAAGAAAAAAATCAAAATTCGAAATTAGAATTTCATTTGTTTATCCTATAAATGAAATTAATCACTGTTTTGAGACAAATGTGTATTTAGGGTTGGAGTACGTTTCTCGTTTAAAAACTAAAAATTTGCGCTTGTCTTTAAACTTTTTGTTTCTTATTTCATTTACTGTGACTTTGGGACGTCTGAAAAAACTTTTTTTTCTAAAACATATGGATACTTCGCCCGCAGAAGCCGCCCAAGTGGTGGCATTGCTGGATTCTGGACTTAGTCAGCGTGTTGTGGCTGCAAGATTGCATCTAAGCTTATCATCTGTTCATAGAGTCTACAAACGCTATCGGGAGACTGGTTCGTTCACGCGCCGTTCAGGATCTGGTCACTTCTGAGCGAGATGATCGATTTATTGTAACAACTTCTTTACGAAATCGACGCCTTAACGCTTTTCAACTGCAGCAGCAGCTTCGCGTTGTACGAAGAGTAGCTGTAAGTGACTCTACAATAAGAAGAAGGTTGAAGGAACGCGGATTGGCACCGCATAAGCCAGCGAATGGGCCGAAATTAACTGCAGACCATCGAAGAGCGCGCCTTAACTTTGCACGCGAGCACCTAACTTGGTCATACCTTCAGTGGAGCAAAGTACTGTTTTCTGATGAGTGTAAAATTATGCTGTATGGTAACGACGGAAGGAACAAGGTCTACAGAAGAGATGGAAAACGCTTTGCACAATGCTGCATTGAAGAAAAGGTCAGCTATGGTGGCGGTTCGTGGACGGTTTGGGGAGGAATCAGCGCCGACGGTAAGGCAGAACTTGCTTTTGTGTCTGGGCCACGGCTGCCTACACTAAACTCTCATCGGTACATCGAACAGTGTCTTGAACCGCATGTGATGCCCTATGCACATTTTATTGGCAACGACTTCATATTCATGCACGACAATGCTAGAGCTCACACCGCGGGCGTCGTACGAGATTATCTTACCGAAGTCGGTATCTCCATTATGGTATGGCCAGCAAGAAGCCCGGACATGAATCCCATTGAACATCTATGGGATGAATTAAAGAGACGAATTCGAGCAAGAGATCCAGCCCCAGAAACACTTAGCCAGCTGCAAAATGCAATCCAAGAGGAATGGGATAATATACCACAACATGTGATCGTGACTCTCATCCGATCGATGAAGAACCGTATGGAAGCAGTAATAAGAGCTCGCGGAGGGAATACAAGTTATTAAATAAACGTTTCTTACATTTTTTTTTCATTTACGCGTGTTGTTTTACCCATTTCCTTCATATTCCATACAGGGTAAAAATTACTCATTATACAAAATACGAAACCTATGAAGACTTAATTTGAATTTAGAACAATAACATTAGGATTTAAAAACCTCATACTACTCACTATTAAATGACATTTTACATTTATTCCTAAATATACACATTTTTCTGATAATCCTTATCAAATCATAAACTGCGAGGTGTTTCGATTTTTTTGATGAGAAGTGTAATTTAAAACAATTTTTAAATACTTCTCGAATAGTAAAAAATAAAACAAATAAAATTATCTCATCACAAACATAACGCTTACGTTGCTAATCTAACTGAATGAGTATTTTTCTTATTATTTAATATTTATTTTAATAAACAAATCGAAGACAAGACAATTAATCAGTTGTCATTTATTAATAGGTAGTTAAAAAAGTTACTTGTTACACGGAGCGCTGTTATGGAAATTGGAATTACAAAGTAATCCTGTGTTTTGCAAGTGCATTTCTTCGACAAGCATTTTTTGATCACGTTCTGACATGTTTATTTCAACATTTACCGTGTCTATAAGGCAAATCCTAACATTTACCAAGTGAATGGTGGTAAAAGTTCGAAATAAACGATGACCATAGAACGGTTCGGACTTTTACCATTAAGAGTAGGTAAATCTTAGGTTTTACTGGAAAATCTTAGGATTTACCGTAGTTCGGGTTTTTACAGTAACATATACAACAAAACGTGGTTTTGGTGAGAGTTTCAGGGCCAAGTTTATATTTGAGGTGCAAACAGTTTTTTTTGTCAACCGGCTTATTTGGAACAGTGAGTGTACTTAGTAATAAATTCAAAAACTTAAAGATAGAGAGAATACACCACACCCACCCTCCCAACCTAGCCTAGATAACCTAACCTAGCCAAATCTAAAGTTTGCACCCAAGGGTTTGATTTGAAAATTCATCTCTCATTCATTTTTGTTGGTTAAAATACTTTCTTTCATCAGGTAGAGATTTTACTTTTTATTTTACTTTGTGGGGATACTGTCATCTGGTGGCCGGGACGAACGTATGGCAATATAACAGTCGATTAATTCGACATTTCAATGCGACTAAATTCAAATTCTTTATAAATTACCTACCCTACACCATCAATAAATATTTAAAATAATATCCCTCACAAGAACACACCTATAATTTTAATATGCCTATAAAGTATGATTTAGTTCTGTAAAAATTTTCTCATTTCACACAGTGTGTGGTTGATATTCGCATCAGTACAGCAGTGTAACTTGCTTGGTAATATTTATAAATACTTTTTTCATAATAGTTTGCCAACAGTGACTGTGAAATGATTAACTGTGAGTACTATATTCAAAACACTATTCTTTTCTACATTGTTTTCTTTCTTCTGTACAGCTGTGTTATTAGTTGAAGGTAGACCTTCAGCATCTTAGTAATAATCGAATCGTAGTGTTATGACTGTCTAAATGTGATTATCGTTAAGCTGTTTAAGTTTTCGTACTAATAAGGTTGAAACTAGTGTTAAGATTTTCTTTCCCGTAAGCTTAAAGGAACCTTTGATCCTAGAACGTACCTGATGGAATTTCCTACAGGGATGATTGGTAAGCATGATTGGTTTAAGAGCTAGTCAGTTAAAAGCCGATGATGGAAAAAGACAAAAAAGTATGCGATTGACTATTGCGATATATTGAAATATAAGCTGTTGAAACGCCGATTTAATCCTGTTGAAAATTTTAGTAATACAAAATGCTTTGACAGCCATTTAATTTTGGGCCTCAGAACTCTGTTCTCAGACAGTGTCACGATTGCCACTGATGGTCTCCACGGTCTTGTCAAAAGGTGTTAAGAAATATAATGCAAGTGTGATTTATCGATGATAAAACGGGTGTTAAAAAAGACATTGAAGAAACTCTTGGAGATAATAGAGGTGCAGAAGAAGAAGCTAACGTCAAACTATTTAGGAAATATTTGCTCACAAGGAAGCTTGGATTTGCCAAAAAAATATTTATTGTCTTCTTAGTCTTCTTAATTGTCGATGACAATTTAAATTGAGTCAGTCCAAAATTTTGGCGACGGTTTTGGCACTTTCAGTAGCATCCATCAGCTCATATGATGTGCAAGCAACAAGACAGGCAGGGCACGATATGAAATGTACCATCGTCTGTGGGGCAAACCACATTTACACTCCAGGGCAGAGTCATCTATGAATCTCCACATGAAAAGGTTTCCCTTGCATCGGCTTACCTGTGTCCGGGGTCTATTGAAAGACTGCCAGGTCAGCAATGCCAGTTTGTGGCCAGGTGGGATATTCAAGGGGCACAAATGGGTTGGGTAGGGAAACCAATGGCTGGGACAGACTACATACGGAAGGCGGAGAACGGGGTGTGTGGGAGGAGTCAGGAGCAGCTTGGGAGAAGCTTATGTCTAACAGTGCAATACGAGCTGATTGTTTAATATCTTGCAGTGTCATTTGCAAAACACAATTTTATCTTCTTGGTTGCGTTTTTATCTCTGACATAAGTATTATAATTTCAGCGCAACACTTCGAACTGATATACATCTTTAAGTATCTCTTCCTTGCGGGTTTGTATGCTGCCAGTATACCTCACACTGATCCAGCCAAGTTTTCGATGAGCTCAATCTATGATACCACCCTGTCTATGATTCACCCTGTGGTAGCTGCTGGATCGAATCGATGTTAGTAACTTATTTGATTTATTTATTCTTTTTCAGACAAATTCGTCTAACTGTACGGCAAAGGCCTCCCTTTGGCCTTCCAATATTCTTTATTTAGAGCTAGTATGGACCAATCATCATCATCTTCCTGCCTTTGTTCCATTCTACTTGGGTTCGGCGCAATACGTTTTCTTTTTCCGTTCTCCCCTGTCAGATATCACGGCATCATTTACTCCTTTCTCTTTCACATCATTCCTCACACAATTCATTAAAATCAAATCAAATCAAAATATTTTTTATTTCACATAGGCCTACATGGGCACTTATGAAACGTCGACAAAAAGGTGCACGGTTCGGGTTGGTCGTTTCCTATGGAGAAGAACAGGCAAGAAACTCCATGGTTACTCCATACATCTTTTCTTTGGCCTCCCTCTCCATCCATAACATTAATATCCGTCATTTTTTTACTAACATGCGTTTCATCCCTCCTCATTACATGTCCATACCAAGATGACGACTTCTTTTCAATTTTTCTGTAACAGGCGCCACTTTCAAACTTCCTCTAATATACACATTCCTTACTTGATCCATTCTTTTCACTCCACAAATCCATCTCAACATTCTCATCTCCGCTAGTATGGACCAATCCTGAATCCAAAATATAAGTTTAATATAAAACAACAATTACCTTAAAGTATTCATTCCCATCATCCCACAGTACTCCAGACATATTGATATGATCGAGATTATCTGTTGTGTGATCTGTAAACAAAGAATAAAAGATTCCTCTATAGTACTTCGGACATAAGGCCGGTTTTCGAGTCAATTTTCTTTGGACTTGTGTATATAGGGTTATTTGTAAAACACCAGAAACCTCTTAAGAGGTCATTGTACTCATTACTTTGAACAACTTTTACTATGGGACCAAACCTGAAATCGCGAAAATAAATCAGCTGTTCCCTACATTTTGACGAGTTAATCGATCATAAATGTAGGGAACAGCTGATTTTTTTTCGCGATTTCAGGGTTGGTCCCATATTAAAAGTTGTTCATATTGATGAGTACAATGACCTCTTAAGAGGTTTCTCGTGTTTTACAAATAACCCTGTATCGGAATACATTGAAGACTCAGTACTTTTTGGTTTCGCCACTGAACTGGCTCGCAAACTGGCCTCGTGTGTACTATGAATATTTTAGATTAGATAAATGGGTTGAGGTTACCCATTTGCATTATTGAAACCTTAATTGACACAAAGCCTATAATTGTTAGAAATGTGGCTGTCCGCAACGGATTGATTAATTTATTTGCATATTGATCAAATAGTTGGAATGATGCTTATAGAAAAATATGTGGTCAGAATTATTTATCCAAATGATTTTATTAATATGTGAATGATTTTGGGAATTCATCAAAAAAGCCAATTAACATAGCCATTTTTTTTAGCTAGTTACTTTAGGTTATTTTAATTTATAAATGTATATAATATTGTTAAAAGCCAATTAGAAGTCGGAAATGTAACATATAGAAGTTTTATTCTCGTGCCGTATAGAATACCAATATTTTTTTTTGTGATTCAGACTCCGTTATAGAAACCCATGCAACTTTAGAGACGATATAAAAAAAATACAACATAGTTTTAATCGTTTCATCAGAGTTTAATTCGATTTGAAATGAACTCAACCATGTAGGCCGAAAAGTAGTTTATGTTTTTCTTCAATTCCCGAATTTATTCAATTTGCATCCATCTAATTTCAAACATTCATCATATCTCTTACTAGAAATGAATTGCAAGGAATGGTAAAAGTAAATATTGGTTGGTGTGCAGGATTGAAAGTTTCCCAGTTATTCTTAATATTATGTAGTTGACATAACAATGATGGAGAGGTTTTTAGTACTTTGTAACATCATCATCTGCCTAGCCTTTCCCCAACCATGTTGGGTTCGGCTTCCAGTCTAAACGTATGCACCTGAAAACCAGTGTTTTTTATGGAACGACTGCATGTCTGACCTCCACAACCCAGTTAGTACTGGGTAATACCATAACCCTTAGTAAGACTGGTTGTCGGACATTCGGGCCACTACCTGTACCGATTGTCAAAGATTTACAAATGACAGATGGACCAACGGCTTTCCGCGGAACGGAGGAAACTCGATACGTTAAGGGTGATCACCCATCCACGGACAAACCTAGGCAAGCGCGGCAATTAACTTAAAGATCGACCCGAGCGGCTGTTGTTATTTAGCCAAGAGCTCCTCTATTACTAGTACTTTGTTACAATTGTAAGAAATAAGAAGTAGAGGTCAGACTTTGCCATCCTCTTGGGACCTACAAGTAATTTCATTACCGGAGGTACAGGAGTTGTTGACTTCGAGAAGCATTTGGGAATCAGTTTCACTTTAGCTGTAAATATTTCTTTAGACTGCAGTGAATACTGTTATTGGAATGTGAAACTTAAGATAAATCATCAGCTACATTGGAAATAAACGTTTAATAATTTTTGATTAAACAATATATTTGTCGCAGTGACGGTTTTTTGAACAAGACAGTATCTTGATCAGTCTTTGCGCTTCTTTGTAAATCCAAATTATTATTTATCAGGTGAAGCTTTTAAAAGCTTCTTCGGCATAACATACGAACAAATGCAAGAGAAGAACAAATCCAACTTCCACGACGTACTTAATATAGACCTGATCACCAAGAACGGAAATGTCAAGTACAACCTGACAGCAACCAACAGGATAAATCGGTTGATGTCCCATGCCCAGATTATAGTCATACTAGTCCATGGGTTTATGGAAAGCTCTGAAGGTTGGATGGTCAATGCCATAGCTCCGGAACTGCTGAAGAAGCCAGGGTTAAAGGTGTTTGCCCTCGACGGGAGGAAAATAATAAATTTGGAATATTTCCGATCCTCAACCAATGTGAGGTTCATGGGAGAGCTGCTTGGAATTTTCTTGGCTGATGTCATTAAAGGTGAGTGTACCATGTCATTTTGTTGATGAAAATGAAATTCCATCCATTGCAATAATATATATTGTATAGTCCACCTGACCGAATGTTGACCAGTGTGGCAACTCTCAGCGAAGACTAGCCATCGCAGTAGGATATATGTAGTTCATAAGTGTTTACGAAAACCAAGGAACATCTTTTCATCTGAATCAATAATATGCAAATGACAACTATCCTAGAAGCGGGATTAAGGCCTACATAATACTGACGACAGGCCGTGTCGACGGCGCGTTCGTGTTCCACGCGCACCTCAAAGAGATATCAGCAAACAGGAGGGGCCCGCAAGGGCCGATGCCTGCCAGGGCTGCAGGACTGTTCGAAAGAGATACCGCGGCCCTGGAACATAAAGGGCAAAAGAAGGAACATGGATGGTTTTTAGTCAATAAAAGTCTGACACTCCCTTCCGCTCAGCCCAGAGCGGGAGGAGTCATTTGATGATTTCCCATCCGAAAAAAAGGCCTACATAATACAGAAAATAATAATATTGTTGTTGTAACACCAATTTTTTTTTGTTGGTAGCTAACCTTTTTAAATAAAATTACAGTAGTTTATGTAGCGTTCCGGCTAAGTACCCCTGTTGTTTGATAAAATCTGCATCATGACAGATTACGGTGTGCTGTTAAACTCTTTTTTGCTGCATCATCCACAGTCGACAGTTTTCTTCTTAGTCAAAGTGGATAAGAGTGTAGGGACACCTAATATCATCATCAGGCTTTTGTAGTACTCTCATCCAGCTCCTACTTACCACCGTGCTTAGATCCTCGTTCCACCTAGTCTAAGGGAGTCGTCACACATATACTAAGTCTTTACTTACCAAACTCGACTGCTTAGTTGGTCTAGTGGTCGCAAGTGCGACTTCTGAGCATGAGGTCCTGGGTTCGAATCCCGGGTCGGGCAAAGTGTTATTGGGTTTTTCCATTAGGAATTTCTCAGTAGCAGTCACGGATGACCGGTTGATGGCAATAGGCCCATTATTATAATTATGGGACTTAAACATAACTGGCGAAATATGGGTGTACTATTAGGTACGCCTCTGCCTAACCCTTCGGTGATTACGGCGTGATGTTATGTTACTTACGAAACATGTAAAGTCTGAAATAACGTTTTTTCAGGAGGCCAAGATCCATCTAAGATCTACATCGTAGGACACAGCCTCGGATCTCACATCGCAGGAGTAGCTGGCAAGAAGGTTCATGAACTAACAGGCAGGCTTATTGGCCGTATCACCGCTTTGGACCCAGCAGGACCTTGCTTCAGCAACGTCAGTGCCAGTGGAAGACTAGACAAGAGTGACGCTGAATACGTTGATGTTATACATAGCAATGGAGGCTTTTTGGGTCTTCATGAGCCTGTAGGTAAACGACGATTGTTTTTGTTATTTTTATTTAAATGGGAAGGACCAATACATATCAACAGAACCGATGGTTCTTAAAACGCACATTGAAGGTAGTAGTTCAAATGTTACTGATATCACATTATACCTCGACTGACATCCGGCCTGAATCAGGCATAAGAATAATACACCCACATTTCGCAAGTCTCACTGCAGTCGGACTGCCTCGATGGTCTAGTGGACGCAAGCGCGACTGCTGAGTATGAGGCGCTGAGTTCGATTCCAAGGTCGGGCAAAGTCTTATTAGGATTTTCTATTAGGAATTTTTCAGTAGCAGCTACGGAGTCTGGATTTGTACCTATTGCCATAAGTTTATGGCATAAACTTATGGCAATAGGCTCACCTTCTATTATATGAGACGAAATGTGGGTGTACTATTAGGTACACCTCTGCCTAACCCTTCAGGGATTACAGGCGTGATGTTATGTTATATCATTTCGCCAGTCATGTTTAAGTCTCAAATAATAGGATAATCATCATCACAAATAATGATTTAAGCTGAAAGACGTGCTCTGATTGACATAGGCTGTGGACATAGACCCCTAAATTAGAATCAAGTTAATAAGCGCACTTTTATTTTAGTGAAGTATGTACTCGTGCATATTTTACTGTGTTATTCCTCGTCTGTCTAGTCGTCGTAAGCGCTACTCCTGAGCATGAGGTGCTGGGTTTGATTCCTAGGACGGGCAAAGTGTAATTTGGTTATTCCATCAACCCAATCCATTCATCCAATCCAATTCCATTCTGGATTTTCTCAATAGCAACCCAGAGTTTACACCGAACACAAATACTTTCATACCATTGTCGCTATGTACTACCGAGTCCACTGAGCGTCGACCACTTTTCACCTTTATGCCCTAAGTTATTAGGTTGAGAAGTGGTCGACCGTCCGAGAAGTGATGAGAGGAAACCATTGTTCTAAAGAAGTATAAGTGAATTGATGTTTACTGATGTCCTGAGTAGGCACTTACAACAGTCCTCAACTTTCTATCTGGGGCTATTTCTTTTGTTTGTAAAAATTTGCTGCAAGGAATTAATACTGTGTAAGCTACTTTAAAATGTATTTCAAGGGATTTAATCTGGCTATTAATCGTTATTTCTACTGTGGTTTTGACACGGGGTCTGAACTTTGAAAAATACATGGTTTTCTTAGGAGAATTTCCTATGACAAGCATGTACTTTCACTTAAAACATAAACGGAAATATGGTAAAATGGAAGTAAGCTGACTGTGGGAGTCGATTACCTGAAAAGCAGGAGTAAGTCATCGGTAAATGGAAAATCAGCCCTGTGTCATCTATTGACGAGTTATTTATCATTAAAACGTGTTTTACAACATTGTCATGCAAGAAACTCTGTGTTTGCACTTCTGCGGATTATTTGTTATGTTATGAATACCTTATAATAATTGTTTACTACATACTGCACTGCATTTTATTGAATTGATTTAGTCTTAGTATTTTTTACTTTAGTATTTTTTAAATATTTGAATGCCTCGCTGGTCTAGTGGACGCTGCTGACTGCTGAGAATTAGGTTCTGGGTTCGATTACCAGGTCGGGCAAAGTGTTAGTGGGTTTTTACATCTGGAATATTTCAGTAGCAGTCGCAGGAGTCTGGATTTGTGGCCGGTTGAGGGCAATAGGCTTGCTCCCTATCACATGAGATTTAGAACATAACTGGCGTTTGGGTATACAATTAGGTACTCCTCTGTCTAACCCTTCTGAGATTTCAGCCATGATGTAATGTTATGTTATGATCCACATGTTTGTTTCCCAGGTCACAAAGACTTCTATCCCAATGGAGGTATTTCACAACCAGGATGCTTCATTTCCATTTGCGATCACAGCAGAGCTTGGGAGCTATTTGCTGAGTCTATCGCATCACCAAAACACTTTCCAGGTAGACACTTAAATGGATTTTTCGTTTCCAGAATAAGTATTGAGGTGTCATTTTACCGCATCCACGGGAAACTAAGATTATTACTATCGGTACACAGTTCGGTGATGAGATTTTCTGACGGCGAAAGAAGAATTATAACTATAGTCGATATTTATGACTGTATAATAAAGGTTTTAATAATTATTTAGGTTAAATCTTCTCCCAAAGAGAGGATCTCTCGCAGAGGAGACCTGTGTCTCAGCAGTGGGAACTATATAGGCTGATTAAACCATAACTATGGTAGGAATGTAGCTAGGTTGGGTTACACTTTTAAAGTTTGAAAGATTGTCTATAGACACAATCCAAGATGGCGACAGTGGACATGTTTAAACTGTCACTTGTGGAGATTTTCATGATCATGGGACCTTATAATCATTTACCTAAGTAATGAATGATTTTCTTACAGCCCGTAGATGCGGAAACTGGACGATGTTTGGCGAAGGCCTATGCTCTAAGAACGAGATATCCTACATGGGTATTGAGTCAGACAACAAGAGTCCGGGTCTTTACTTCCTCACCACTAAAAACTCGGCGCCTTTCGGTATGGGTTCCGCAGGCAGTGGATGACGTTAATAGTGAAATAAACATTATCGATACAATTTTTTTTTATTATTCGGTTGTAATGGGTTCCAGACTGTGAAAAGGCTTTAAAAGACTTATGGAACGGACATTGGGAATATTTTCATTCAAAAATTTTGATCCCGAACATTTTGGATTTTCACACACGAATGTTACTTAACAAGCGGAAGTATGACATTAGACAGAACGATTTGTTACCAAGTAGTAACAAGTATTGGATTATGATTTCCTTCGTCTTGTCCCGTCTATCGCTCGTAAATATTTGTCTTTGATATTTTGTACTTTTTCTGCATCTTTCACTAGAAACGAAGAAGTGCTTGTTAGGTTTCGGGACTTATCTTTCAATCGCGTCCCAATGAAATTCCACGTTCAAACGACAATGAAAAAAAAAATGAACGATGCAGATGAACGCTCATTCCTATATATTATTTCGTTGACGTAAAAACGTGCAATGAAACAAAAAATAACATTACCCTGACTGAATTGTTTACTGACATTAACAGTACAACACTGCGATTCAATATAGTCGTCTATAACATTATCGAATGCTGTATCAAAGTCAGAATCTCATAGTTCAGGGAGCAGTATCGAGTCAATAAATACAATTATACTCAGAGCGACTGCCATTCGACCTTTGCAAACCAGTTACTAGGAAATCAATGATATCTTGTTGGTTTTAGGAAACTGCTTGACCGTAATATTTAGTGAGAATTCTTAAGTTAATTTGACCTGAAAGATTCTCCGAAACTCGGACGTGCATCGATGTGTAAAACAAAAACACATTTATATATCAAGGGTACAGTGTTAGAACTCAATAGGTGCCAAAACATCGAAAATCGTTAAAACAACGTATTTTACAATATTCTGACTAATAAATGATTCTATTTTATTCTTAATACATTTTTGACGCTCTTTCCAGTGGTCTAATCCAATAACCGAAATTGGCAGCAGAAACAAAATTACTTGAGGGAACCAATAAAGTAATCCGTTTTGCTAAAAATGAAAAAGCTAACACTATAAAGTGATGATCTTTATAAATAATATTATTATTTCATTTCACGTTCAAACCACATAAAGCTATTTGTATAGAGTGAGTTTTCAATGATTTCAACTAAAATTACCTAAAGGCAATTACCATTATTTGTACAGACGCCCAGCACATCAAGCTACTACATCTATCAAATTTCTTTAATAGATTTTCAACTTTATCTCTAAAGCATTAGGTCCAAGGTTGGTTGGGAAAATCTGACAGTTTCGGGTAGGTTTACCTGCTGGCGCCGCCGTACGTATCGGGTCTTAGCTTTACATACGTAGGTAAGTAATTGAAGAAATCCAAAAGCTAAAAAAAACACTTGTGATTGTCGGGTGTTATTTTTCGATTATATTTCAAAAGTAACAAGTTATGTATAGTTATGTGGTGTTTGATCACTTCGTCAACTAACTTTCTTTAAACGTTCTGCGTTGTTAGGAAAAGAACCTAATAAAATCAAAGTCAAAATTATTTACCTGCAGTAAATGTGGTGCAATAGATGGTAAAAATAATATGTAGTGCAATGTCACATTTCGCCATAAAATTGGCATGCAATCATTAATGAATAGGATGCTAATTTCAAAACACAATACCTACATATTATGTGAAACAAACACTAAATCAATGAAGAATGCTCAAAAATGTATAGGTAAAAAAAACTTAAAGAATATTGAACTTAGGAAATATGTTGGTATATTTTTATTTTATTTTATTTATTATGGAAAACAAACAGTTATACATTAAAATCTTATACAAAGTTATAAATATACAAAAGTTATAAATGTATAACTTACGACATTATCCACAACATATTAAAAGTTATATCTAACAGTGCGCTTTTCTAAGCTGGTAAAACAGACAAGTAGTTAATTAATAGTGAACTTAAACATAGACAGACATGCAAACAACAGAGAAAGAGAAAGGGAGAGAGAATGAGTAAATATTAAACTAACTATTTTTTTTTTTTTTTTTATTATTATACTTAATCTAAAATTGTTTTCTAGATAAGACTTCTAAATTTAAAAATAATTTTTAAAACTCATTTTATGACATAATTATCTGGTTTCCTGAGAAAATATTTACTATGCGCGAGTGAATTATAAGGAAAATATCACTCTTCTTTGTTTTCAACCGTTATACTTTTTTTTTATTACAATTTCAGTTCGATAATTTTGTTTTCTCGCTTCTATATTTCACCGATATTTGTAAAGTTTTTGAGATAAAAGTTTATGAAACGACAGTAGTAAAATCAAAACTTCTGAAATAATATTTTGCCAAGATCAAGCATCGCGCGTAACGCAGTCGCGACTACGATTGGTGTCCGTCGCGCGACAAGTCGCAGTCCTGGCCGTATTTGTACACAACTGCACTTTTTGACAGTTGTATAAATGGCAGTAACACGCTGAATTCATTAAAGTGTTTAACGTTAGTAAAAAGATGACATAAGGTGCTTACTTGTTTACCATTAATATTCCCTGTAGGTACTTTTCTGGGTCGCCCTAACTCGCGGAAAACCGTATTCACGTAGATTGCGACAAGCCAACTGTTCGAGTCAAACAAAAGCCTTTTACCTTTTCCTCAAATTAAAAACTTTCATGTGCTTCACAAACTTCATACGTAAACAAAAAAATAAAAAACAAAAGGAACCGTAAACAAAAGGGGTACATATTTCCGTCCCTAGTCACGCGGCACAAAAATGTGAGGACAAATTAATAACCACGTGGCAAATCGGCGCACGTGGCGCCCCTTCCAACAATTAGCTCCCTAGCCACACGTTGTCGAAGTTTTTTATTTGAACAATGAGCTTGTAAACTTCTGTTTTTAAAAGGAATCCATTAAAGGTGGTCAAATTTTGCAGTTTTTTCCTCGTCATTGTCGTCAAATTGTGTGGAAATAATAATTATTTTCTACTTATTTTTTGTTCATCATGTCGTTAGGGGAACGAAAAAGGCTAAGCATGTTTTTGTCTCGAAAACGGCTTGTGTCTAAGTGCAATCACCGTTCTCGGTGGCTATCGTTTCTAAATGCATAATTTTAACGATTTGTCGTTAATATTTGAAGTAGATCGGTACAATCTTCATTTTGCCATCTACAAACTTGCATTAGATGACGACATACAGGATGTCCCAGAAGACAACGTCAAGCCGGAATCGGGTGATAGGCCAAGTAATAGTAGTTATCAGCACAAACTGAGTTACCTACGTATGTTAAAAATTATTGAATTAGGAAAAGTAAAGATTTGGAGCAACAGGAGAGAAAAGACCGTCACAGGGTGTAGATTTTCCAGTTTTTTTTTTCTTAAATATAACTATTATGACTTCGCCTATCACCCGATTCCGGCTTAACGTCGACGGCTGGGACATTCTGTATTACAGAATTATTTATTTATTTATTTATCCAAACAAACAAACCAAACATAATTATTATTAATAATCTCTAATTTGTATGATAAAGGAAAAAAATATTATTTTTAACAATATTAACCGCAAACTTATTCAATAAACGTGTTATAACTATTTCTGCTTGGGTTCCAAGAACTAGAATAGAAAATTAAACTACTCGTGATACTGATTAGACCGTTTGTCCCAAATTTAAATAAACTAAGTTTATTTCAACGAGGGCAAATTCTATTCACAGATCATCAATATTAATTATTCACCTGTGTCAAACAAGAGAAGTGTTTTGATGAAGTCTAGACTTCGTAAGTTGAGTTGTGGTTGCTTGATGTCCCCAGACAGTGATGTTCTAAAAGGACTCCCAGAATTTCATCAAAATATATTTTGAAAGTAGCTCTAGTTGAAGCCCCCGACTTCGGATGCGTATATTTTGTATTTCACCAAATTTTTATACAAATATTTAAGACGAAAAGTAGCTTATGTCTTTTTCCAGGTCTCAAGCTACCTTTCGGACGGGCCTGTGGATGGTGAGTAATGGGCTAGCTCGCCGTCCGTTCGTATTATGACGACAGGCCGTGTCGACGGCGCGTTCGTGTTCTGACAAACTTAACGATCGGTCGAATAGCTTAGACGATCAGAGTTACCTACTTTCGAATTTATAAAACATTTCGCCAGTTATGTTTTAAGTCGCATGTAATAGGGGGCGAGGCTATTGCCATCAACCGAGCACAAATCCAGCCTCTGTGGCCGCTACTGAGAAATTCCTGATGGAAAAACCCAATAAAATTTGCCCGATCCGGAAATCGCTCAGCAGTCGCGCTTAAATCAAATCAGAAGAAATCCAGACTATTATTATTTTCATGAATCAAATCTCAGGTATATTTAAACGATTGCTTTGTTCAACCAGCTAACACTAAGGACAGATTCACTGGTCAATAGCTTGATTGAACTTTAAGAAACTCAGTCACCTTAAAAGAAATAAAAAATATTATAAAGGTGCCTACAGGATCGTTTTATTGCTTGATATGTTGTGTTTCGCCACAGTCGCTCCATTTAACATACTGGTATTCAGCAGCATCCGTTTAGACTGGAACCCGATCTGAATATAGTTGGGAAAACGGTAAGCAGGCCGACCAACCGACTTGTTCTTCAATTGGCGAGTGTGAAACTAGCGCGTGCGCTAGTCTGACTGTACTTTATATGTGCGAGCGAGTTGACGACAAAAAGATTTTGTCGATTAATTCGATCGTTACCTACCGTCAAATGTTAACAAAAGTTAAATATCAAAGTGGTACAGAGAATCACTTATTAATCTATCAATTCATAAAATCGATCCACAGGGCTATCGATAAACGCGGGCCTGTGGACGGTGAGTAATGGGCTAGCTAGCCGTCCGTCCGTCTTATGACGACAGGCCGTGTCGACGGCGCGTTCGTGTTCCACGCGCGCCTCAAAGAGATGTCAGCAAACAAGAGGGGCCCGCAAGGGCCGATGCCTGCCAGGGCTGCGGGACTGTTAGAAAGAGATACCGCGGCCCTGGAACATAAAGGGTAAAATACACTCCCTTCCGCTCCGCCCAGAGCAGGAGGAGTCATTTGATGATATCCAATCCGAAAAATACGTCGTCTATTGCTTACCTAGCATAAGCATAATCTGCCTATAATGTTCCCACTGCTGGGACACAAACCTCCTTTCTATGAGAGGGAATGGGCTATAATTCACCACGTGGGCCCTGTGTGGGTTGGTAGATGTCATAAATCTTCGAATTATTGGTTCTAGGACGTGCCGGTTTCCTCACGATGTTTTGAGAGCAGTGGTGATAAAATAAATTACACAAAGTAATGCGCCTGCCTGGGTTCGAACCCACGACTCCTTGGGTAACCGCTGCTCTTTGCTTTTGCTAACCTATACAATGTTATAAACTCTAGGAAATCTGTAGACACTTTAAGACCTCGGAGAGGACTTCTTCTGTAAACTTTTTGTCGTTGAATTAAATTATTTTCTTGAAAGAGACAAGTTTTCCTTTAAAAATACTGAAGTATCTGAATTCGTGATGAGCTTTCTAAGTTAGTTTTTCTTATCAGTTTGCACTGGACTGAAGTGGTTCTGCGAAATCGCGATAGGACTGAGTAAGCTGAGACGCAACTAAGCTTCTAACTAACTAGGACGACGAGTCTTCCTGCATAATTTTGTATTTTTTTTTAAATCCTGAGTAATTTTTATTTATTATCTAGTAAGACGAGTCAACCTAGTTATTAGATAAAAATTACTAGGAAAACAGAAAAAAAATATCTGAACGTAACGGATACAGATTCAAGCAGATATTATTTATTTTATTTTTACTACACCCACGTAGAATAAACCTTTTAGTTATTGTAAGGTCGGAACTTTGTAAGTCCCTAAAAATAACTTTCAGTAGGTTTTCATCCCACACTTGGTAACTTTAGCCCCGTATTACTACAGATTTAACGTTACTTTTCAATATACGTAAATATCACTATAACAGAGATCGGAAGAAAAAGTTTATTTGCCTAAACTTAGCTTTAAGCTGAGTAATTAGTTAAACGTTGGCAATACTGTAGGGGCGTGTGACCTATAAAAATGAAAAACTTTTACCATTAAATTGCGAAAAAATATCAGCTGCTCCATACATATTGGTCTCGTAACTCGAAAAATAGCAGATTTCTTCATCATATTTCATAGTAAGTCTAATAGTAAAAGTTGCTCATATTTATGAACACCTACTTCACTCACTATTAAAGTATGGCGCAAGTTTAACCAATCACAAGTAGAATCCCGAAGTAGTTTTTCAGTTCCGACATATAGCTTTTAAATTAGAGGAACGTATTATGTAAGTACATGTTACTTATTTTCTTGAAATTCAGACAAACACAATCTATCTATTCCGGTCTCTGTTCATTCTCAGCCTGCATCGAAAAATTCATTCGAATATATCCAGTAATTTGGTAACAGGGAATTATTTTTCATTTTATACTCGATGTAGATTAATAGGGTAACACCGACAGTTTAACGACTACCGTATCGGTATAGACACTAAACACATAATTGCCAACTCGCTACTTCATCATCATCTTCCTGCCCTTGTCCCATTTTCTTTGCGGTCGGCGCAACACGTTTTCTTCTTCCATTCTCCCCTGTCAGACGTCACGGAATCATTTACTCCTTTATCTTTTATATCAGTATTCACACAATCCATCCATCTTTTCTTTGGCCTTCCTCTCCCTCTCCATCCATCACTCTTTTAGTCACATGCGTTTCATCCCTTCTCATTACATGTCCATACCAAGACAAACGACTTCCTTTCAATTTATCTGTAACAGGCGCCACAATCAAACTTCCTCTAATATACTCATTCCTTACTTTATCCATTCTTGTCACTCTACACATCCATCTCAACATTATCATCTCCGCTACATGCAGTCTTTTTTCAACCACCTTCTTCACAGCCCAGCATTCTGATCCATATAGTACGACAGGTCTAATCATAGCTTGTATATTTTCCCCTTTTAACATGATCCGTGGGTCGAAAGTTGTTCCAGTAACCTGTCACCATTTCATCCATCCTGAGTTGATCCGGTGCATTAGGTCCCGGTCAACTTCACCATCTCCTTAGACAAGCGACCCGAGGTACCGGAAGTTGAAGCAGACGTTCCGGCAAGAGTTATAGGCACTGGACTGGAGAAACCGCCAAAATCGCAAAACAAGTATTCAGTTCTGGTTCTACTCAATTTCAGGCCAACATTCTCCAGTGGTTGCCACCACACTGCCAATCTGCACTGGACCTCTTGACCGCTCTTGGCAACCAGCACAATGTCATCGGCAAACAGCATATACCAGGGCGCCTCTTCCTGGATTTCCGACGTGAGAGCGTCCATTATCACCAGGCAGAGGTAAGGGCACAGAGCCGACCTTTGATGCAAGTCGACAGCCACATTAAAGCCGGTAGTGCCTGCTGTAGACCGGACTTGGGTACTTTTACTCGCTACTTCCCTTACCTTTGCCAAATACTTCCAGATGCGTATTAGTACAAATTATACCTAAGGTTAGTAAACCAATATTTTATAAATGGTATTCTATTTCGTTAACAGTTTTAAGCAATTTAGTTGTGTTTCAATTTTTTTTTAAATTTCGATGTTAGGATTTTTTTTAATAATTTAAAAATATTCCTACGATACGACAATAAATGAAAACACAAATTTTCACTTATTGTAGTAATGTCGGCGCCACCTTGTATATTACAAATGTACAAAAATAAAGCACACATCACAAACCAACTCATTGCATTTTAATTTCATTGAAACTTACTACTTATTTAATATTTAAAATGTGCTCGTAAGTATTATTTCTACGTAATAATCAATGTGCGAACTATCCCGAAATTGCTACTGTGGTTCTTAAAATTAATATGAAAAAGGAGCCAGATTGTGATACTCTTATAGGTTAAAAAACAGTGTGAGTCCCTTGTAACAAAGACAGAATAGCTCTCCTAATTAACGTAAGGCCAAACCGAATTCCTCTTGAAATAAATCCTTTCGGCGACAAGTATCAACAAAGATGCGACATAAGTACACGCCAGCATAGTTATAGGTATCGAGATTTGTGACAAACGTATTTGTACGAGGTGAGATCTCGTACATTTTGGTTCTTCGAAATCTGTTGATACTATTCGATTTAGTATGCCGACTTCTTGGATGCGGAGTGTACTGGAAAATTTTGAAAAAATCGTTATAATAATTATTTTCAGTAAAGATTTTCATTTTGAATGACAATTGTAACAGCTTACTGAAAGTACAGTCAATAATTAATGATAGGCTCCTATAGATATTTTGAAATTGCATATTCGAGACCATTAATTAATTAAGTATCTACTTACTTACCCAATTTTAAATTGTTCTTTGTATTTGAAATTCTTCGAAGTATAGAAATATTTCTTTATTTTCGAGGCCAGGTGGACCGACATCAATTTGCAGATGTCATCGTTGTCGTATGCTGAAAGTACAGTTATTAAAATATTGGTAAGTATTCACTTTAGAGAACAAGTGCCACAATGCTTTCAAAGGGTTTTGTTTCCACAAAGACACTCAACAGGGTTGAAAATTGAAATAAACTTTTCGGTAGTTTAGGACGTCAGTCATGTGCATTTTTTAATTTTCCACCAATGTTTTGTCAAGGCTCCCGGAACAAAAATGAAAAAAAAAAACATATTGTATGGACTTACTTTTTCTAATATACGGATAAATGGTGGTATAATCAGATAGCAGAGCTACATGTCCCTTCTTCACTGCATTCAGCCCGTTTGGTACTGTCACGGATTTTAACTTCGCCAGCTTGCTCAAAATGATGCTGAAGTTGCGGTTGTACACTTGAAACTGATAAATAATACATTTATTTATTTATAGAAAAAATATAAGATATTTTAAGATGTTTTGTAAAAGATTGAAAAACAACTAACACGGTCATGACTCAAACCCGAAGCCTCTGCCGATGTGCCCGGTTGTTCCGAAGACGGTGCTCCCATGGTGTACAACTCAAACAAAAAACATGACATTATTGTATTTATTATAATATTTAAAACGTTTCAATTAGTGGGCATCCATAAATTACGTCACACGTTAACGGGGGAAGGGGGTCAACAAAGTGTGACATTGTGTGAAAAGGTGTGAGAGGGGTCCTTAATTTCATTTGGGTTTTCGTGTAGTCAAATTACAAAATCTATATATCTAAATATAGAAAAAAAGAAAGGACAATGACCAAAGTTGGTACCAAAAAGTCTCGCGCCTCAAAACCAAAATATTATAGTAATTAGTTTCATATTTTTTTACGGCATTACGCGTCGGGGATTTGATTTTTGAACTGGAAATATACTTTTCGAGTTTAAAAGTATGAATATTGTTTTACTCCCTTTATATGACGTTCCGTTTCAACTGAATATAAATGACGTTCCGTTTCAACTGAATATAAATGACGTTCCGTTTCAATTGAACAAACCCTTGTCTGTCGAGCGGACTCTAAAATTAATTACAATTAAGTAAGATCAGTACACCAAATCGATTTAGTTTGGTTTATTGCTATTTGCAACAAAATAGATTTTCTCAGCCTAAAGATTTTGATTTATCGATTACATCCCTAAATCCCGACTAGTTTATAGCACTTACTATACTCTATGGTTTATAGTTATCTTATCTGTGGCATCTGACATTTGTACTGTACTGACTGACTATTGGCAATGTAAAGGTCTAAAATAAAATCGAGTTTCAGTCAAGCATACTGTGGATGTTACTTTAACTCGTAATTCTTACTAATATTAGTGTATTACGCTGTTTTTAGAGCAATAATGTAATGTATGTGTGTTAAAATACGTCGTTGGTAGCGTCGAAAAAATAGACCTACTTTTTAGGTTAGTTTCGATTTTATAAAATAACTCTGAAACGCGGGTTTTTTTTTCAAAAATAATTTTTGTAGGAGTTAATACGATCAGTGTAGTCTATAAAAAACAAGGTTTGATTTTGATGCAGCATGGTACGGGATTCCATACTTCCATGAGCATTCTCTTTTGAACCTTTAATGAAAAACTTTAAATTGTTTCAAACTGTCTTTGTATGAACATGTACAAATCACATTAAAAAAAAGTAATGCCATTCAAACGTTTACAGGGTGTAAACGGACCCAACACGAAGTAGATCAAACTAAGTAACCATTGTTGTGAAACGACTTTTTTTATGTGAAAAATCGCGTTATAAGGAAGCGCTCTATTTAAGGCACTCAACACATTGAGCTGATGAATGCATTAAATAGTACAGGGGTCATGGAGGTATTTAAAGTAGAATTATAACATCTAAAACTTGTATTTAGAAAAAAAAAATATGTGAAAAAGTTGCAACTTTGGCTTTCAATATTTCTGAAACTAGGTTTGAAAATGAAATGAAATGAGGTCCAAAACACAACAACAAAATATGGCAATGACGGAAACAACATGTGGTTCTCGGCTTCGTTAAGGGTATATTTTTAATACTCACTCGCTCAACCACAAGCGACTTCATGTAATCGACAATGACACATTCATAGTCACTTTCGGCCAGGGTGTCCAGGTCGATATCGTGGTCCTTATCATTCACCAGGTTGGAGAGCAGGTTCGAGGTATAGAACGTGTAGACTATGTAGGCAAAAACGAAGAATATGAAGTACGCAATCCTTCGAGATGGGAGCTTTGGGTCAATCGGTGGTACTGTGGAAGAATGAATACATGCTTAGGTTGTAAAAACTGCTGTGGAGTCGACCAATGAGGATAACACATCATAGGATCACGGAGATAGATAGCATCCCGAAGGCGATCACAACACAGGAAATCTATGAAAACGGTAACGGGTGGGCAATGTTAGCACAGGGCTAAATTAAATTAAAGTGCTGAATTGTAAATTGATGCATGAAGCATTTATTAAAACTTTAATGTAATTTATAATTTGTGTATTTCATAATTCCGTAGACACGTCCTAATTACCAAATAACGCTAATGCTACAAAGCTACTAAATGGGTATCTCTAAAATCGAATTCGTATCCTAAGAAGATTTAAATAAACGACAGCCTAAGCTTTCAGAGGACGAACCTTTTTTGGACTCAGTACACTCAATTAGGTTATTTGCTCATGTTATTTATTTTGAATTGATATTTTAAGGATTTAACTTAACGACGGAGTTTATTTTTAGGCGTTTTTTCCTTCTATGTAACGCCTTAGCAGATTGCCATGTTCTTTATTACTCGTTATTTGAATAAAATCGGAGTTTATAACTAAAAAGTTACTCAAAAACATCATCATCATTTCAGGCGAAAGACGTCCACTGCTGGACATAGGCCTCCCCCAAAAATATGCAGACCTATTTCAGGACAGGACAGGCTACTTCTCCCATAGATGTTTAAAATGTTTAATAAGTGTAAGATCAAGATCTGTGTGTTAAGTGAAACTGAAATAAGCTTACTATGTTGACAGTAAGCACCAATGACCATCAGAGATTCATACGCGTAGCTGGGCTGCCATCCACCCAGGATGCTGAACTCCCATCTTTTGAGAAGATAGAAGATAAAGCTGATGAGGAAAGCCATGGCATACAGACAGTTCCAGGCCGGCCTGGAGAAAGGCTTGCTGTAGAATGTGGTGAAGAAATCGTTGTCGGTCCGACTGAGTAGGAAGCCAAACCTGAAAAAGATAGTGTATGTAAATTTTGATTTTTCTGCCAGTCTGGGCCGTTCGATAAATGCTTGATTGTATGCACAACAAACATGAGGTTCAATAGCCCTTAACTTTGTCCATAGACATCAATACCATGTTGCATAGAAATTTTCCAAAGGGTAGTATAGATCATCATAACATCACCATCATCTCATCATCACCACCTCTACATCACATCACATCACATCTCATCATCATCCATTACATTCATTAATTATTATAATATTTTTTTAAATAATGTTTTTCTCTTTTTTTCTACTCTCTCTCCACTGGAAGAGATTTCTTTAGAAATAAGCATCACCTTTGTACCTATTTTTCTGTTCATTCCTTCTTTTCTGTATTCAGTGTGTGCATAAACTGTTAAATAAATAAGTAACGAGATTAATGAGTAAATACAGGGTGTAACAACACCCTTAAGCCATCAACCAAGCATTCTGTACATCAAACTAAGTAACTTTACGTAAAAATTATTGCTGGGAAACGACTTTTTATGGGGTGAAAAATCACGATTTACGGTAGGACGCAATATGACGCACTCAAATCATTTTGCTGATGGATGGATTGAATAGTACGGAGGTCGTGGAGATGTTTATAGTAAAAATCTTACATTAAAAACATGTATTTAGAAAAAAAATTGTGCAAAAGTTGGAACTTTGACCCCCAATACCTCCGTAACTAGAAGGTTAAGGTCTAGAACAAAAAAAATATAGCAATGACAGGGAGAACAAAGTGCCTTTCGGCTTCGTTAACGGTCTTGTTACACCATTTATAAGTCAATGTGACAGTAACAACAACAATGCGAGTGTGGAGCCCCATCACATGAGATACAACACCTTCTCTCCTGCTCGTCGTGCACAACTAATTGCACCCTCCAGAACTTAATGAGGCAAACGACAGAGCTGTCCAGGTAACTACGTAGGTAGGTACTACTCGTCAGACAAAATTTGAGTCATCGATTCGAGAAGAAAAAGACTGTGACCACAAGAAAAAAAACTACTTCATATATGTTTTCCTGATTATTTCCAGCCGATGTTTTGGAAGTCCAGGCCTGCTTGCACCACAGATCCACTCAATGGATTTTGCGCTCAACCTATCCAAAACTGAATTTTGTCTATGTCAGCTTCAAACATTTATCACAAACAGAAATGTGTTAAACGCATTTACAGATTTGTGAGATACTCAAATATTGTTTAGAAAGCGAAGAATTTATTTTATTATTATTATTATTTATTTTTTAATTCTATACTGAATATTTTAAATCTATGAAGGCGGTTTAAATTCAAAGGGTATTGAATATTTTTCATGCTTGTTCAGAGTATAAGAAGAGTAACAACAGACCTTTAGGTTAAGCCGCGCTTGCCTAGGTAGTTCCGTGGATGGGTGACCACTCATTATATATCGAGTTTCCTCCGTGCCTTGGAAAGCACGATAAGCCGTTCATCCCAATTGTCAATTGTAGATCTTTGACAGTCGTTAAGTCAGTGGCCCGAAAGTCTGACAATCAGTATTTACCTTGGTATTACTGGTTGTCAGATACCCCTTGGGGTTTCGTATTACCCAGTACTAACTGGGTTGTGAAAGTCAGATAGGCAGTCGCCCCATGTAAAATACTGGTATTCAGCTGCATCCGGGTAGACTGGAAGCCGAACCCTACAAAGTTGGGAAAAGGCTAAGCAGATGATGATGAGATTATAGGTCCCGAAATATTTATTTTAATTTGTTTGGGATTCCCTTCTTCCATACAAATTCTCCCATTAAACCCACTAAGCATGTGCATCTGAAGTAGATTTTATCATTAATTATAGTTTTAACGTTTATATCTTTCTTAATACTTTGATACATACCTCCAAGTATTAACAGCGAAAACAGGATACACATGGTCCAATAGATCGGGTGTCAAGCTCATAGATCTTGCGAACACATCAGGGCTGACATTCGGATTAGGCGTCACGTTCGAAAGCTCTTTAATTATAGTAACATTTCTTGGTGGAGTGTCGAGTACGTAAGATAAACTGTAAAGAAAAAAAAAAACCGTCAAACTCATGTAAAATGTTTAAAAAATTCATGTATTGTTCATTGTATGCATCATCTGCCTAGCCTTTTCCCAACTATGTTGGGGTCGGCTTCCAATCTAACCGGATGCAGCTGAATACCAGTATTTTACATGGAGTGACTGCCTATCTGACCTCCACAACCCAGCTAGCACTGGGTAACACGATACCCTTTGGTAAGACTGGTTGTCAGACTTTCACTGGTTGTCAGGTTGGGAGTTTTTTGGAAATGAGTTACACATGACACGACACGGGATTCTATTTTTCCTACGCCTCTTTTAACAAGCAGTGATAGCCTAGTGGTGTTACCGTCGGACTGCCAAGTCATAGGTCTCAAGTTCGAACTCAATACCTCTGATTAATCGGATTCTTATGCGTATTGTATAATTATCACTTGCTTCGGTGAAGGAAAACATCGTGAGACAACCAGCATGCCTAAGATATATTTCTTGACGACATGTAAAGCCAAGTCAGAAGCCCGTGGGTGGCATAAAAATTCTGACACTAGGTTAGGCACTAACCACACGATAAAGAAAGACGCCTCTTAATTTTTCTGTTTCACTTACTTAAATTTATACATATCCCGCAAAAGCTTCAGGATCTTGCAGCCAGTGATAGTTTGCCTCCATACCGGATCGTACGTGTTGATGCATTTCAAGTGCTCATTGAAGTTATCGCATTCGAATAGAGCTGCCACTATGACTGTCACATTCCTCATGTCCATGGACCTCATTCTGAAATCTTAATCAGAATTGATGTTTTTTTACTCCAGGTTATTATCTTTTATAAGGCCATTATCTTACTACCTACGTGTGATGAATTAATGATATTGTTACGTGGCTTGCTTTACGAGAACATTCTATATTACGTGCGAGTCTAGAATGTTCCACTACTTATAGAATTGTCTGGAAGATTCGAGAAAGTTGTCGAACTTTATCGAAGGACAATATTCTACAATGGAACTGTATAGAAGAGTCGAGAAAATTGTGCAACTTTCTCGAAGGATGATGTTCGACTATGAACTGTGAAGAAGGTTCCTGAAAGTTGTCGAACGTTCTCGAAGGATCGGTCTGCATACTGCATATAAATAGCCGTCGTGTTTGCGGGAGCAGGCAGTCCCTGGCTGGGGACCTTAAAGTAATTTTTGGCCACCACAGGATTGTCCGGTTAAGCAGCTTCAAACTTAAAGAGTTGTTGCGCTGAAAAAAAAAAAAAAAAAAAACGGGAGCAGGCAGTCTGATTTTGGCTACACAACGAAGCGAATCGAAGTGAACTAGAAGTGCGATATCTACGTGAATAGGGATCAGTAGTGTATTTGTGATTAAGTTTTAAGTGTTTTGCGATTAATAAAGTTATTTGTTGTTTAATTGGTAGTATTTAATTTATTCCATACCCAGCTCGTAACAATATACTACTGATTGGCTGATATAGCAGATATAATACTGGGGAGCTTTCGCCACTTCTTCTTCCCAACTAATTACTAGTGTTTTAGTTGGAAACCTCACAGGTTTTGGAGGTCTCTATTAAGCAAATTCGATGTCAAAAAAGTGCTGATTCTCACTCTGAACCGAAAAATTCCGAGGTTTTTGATCTCAAAAACTTTATTCAAAGTCGTTATTTAGACACAATACGACATCAACAATAATAATATAATTAAAATCGTTTTATATAATTATGATGGATGTAAGTAGTGGCCAGGTACATATATTTCGTAAAGAAAGAGGATTCAATCTAGTTGTAAAAAAAACAAAAAGAGACAGAAAAGAAAAAATAAGTTAAAAAAAAACAGTTTTACTTAGTAAAATTTACACCAGTAATTTTAGTTATTATTCAGGCACAAGTTCAAATACTTTCCAAAGTTATTAATTTAATCTGATAAATACAGTATAAATTAATTTCCTTCAGTTTTCTCAAGCAGTAATATTTATAAGCATTTGAAAGTTTGTGTAATTATAAGATTGACTTGATTTACGATGTTTAGCTATTACTAAATGTTTTTAGGTACTTAGTGTGTTTTTTCTTCCGTTCAATATAGCCCTACGGACATATCCCCGCTGGAAGGTATACCAGGAGTTTTTTTTCCAATTATAGCTACCGGTTGGGATTTAAGGAGTAGAAAGTTCCACATATTATCCCAACTGGTGGCTATAATTGGAAAAAAAACCACTGATTTTGCTATCCATTTATATATCAGAATGGCATTTTGGAGGAAATGTCTGTTCTTTCTTTAGTTACTTACTCTCTTTATTTTCATGGGGACCTAGTCTCTTTAACTTTTTATGTTAGATTTTTGTTGATTCTTATACAATCAATACTAACACATTAACTTTACTCCAACGGTTTGGTTTGATTTGTCTCAAATAAAATGACAAAAAGAACATAACCATGCGGAGGAGTTCGCAGAAATTTTGAATAATAAATATGGGTTCGAATAAATATTCACACGCAACCAACCGTATTAGACCGCGGAACACCACTGAATGGTTACACGTCGGTTAAGAAAACAAATTAAATGAGGTATGCATATTTTAGACGTTGTTTTTGCTTCAAATAATATGCTAAGGGTTTGTTTTGTGCCACAAGCAAGGAAATGTTGTTTTTAAATCATAATTAGAGTGCTTTATTTTCGTTAATTTAAAATACCCATGCATACATTACTATAAATGCGAAAGTAAGTCTGTCGGTATATTAAGTTTTTTTTTTATATACAGCTGTCTTTTAATTTTACGAAGCATTCATATTCATGTTCTTATAGGTTCTCCGGTATTTTTTTAGTTTGAAAGACATGAATTCAAAGCTTCGAACCAAACCTAGGCTATCTATCTTTATTTTTTCAAGCAAATCAAGGTGCTAAACAGATCTCACAAAACCTTGTTCACGACTTCACAATAGGCTTGGAAAATATTAAGATAAGAAAGGGTATAGATAAGAAGCTACTAAAAACAACATTTTCCACGAATGTATCTTTTACGTTTCGAAGCACAAGGTACCTATCTACATATCTTTTTGCAAGCACCCATGATAACTGTATTTTATTTATCATTTCATTTGCTTATCTTTTTGCTTATTACCTTTTGAGATAGGTACGATAATTATTAGAATATGAAAAGCCTTACTTATCGAGGGGATTGTTGCTGAATAATTCTAACCCTGGTATCTATAGTCAAGTTAAAATAATTACTTAAGTTTAATTAATTACTTATGCCACCATTTAATGCAATAGACAAGAATTGAACCAAGTAAGAACCGTCAAAGAAAGAAAATCTAAGAATTCTAACTTTTGACAGTTGTAACTTCAAGTCATTACTAAACTATAGAATAAAAGTCTCATTTCTTGATATTAACTAAAGGTGAAACTTAAAACATTTTTGTTATAGAGCAATATCCCAGGGCCGCCAGACCTTACTTATTTTCTGATTATCTAAATTTTTGGCGTCGAGTAGTGTTAGTATGTACTGCGAACGTATGCGCAGGTACTACCTGCTAACTTGTGCCGTTGACCAATTTTCAGATATCAGGTGCTTAAGTTACATAAAGAAACTTTTCTTAAATTCTGAGTACTGATATTTAAATGTATGTTCAATGTTGTATAGAATATTGTTAAAAAAATAATAATTAACACTGCCAGACACTGTCCGTCGACGAAAATTTCTGCCAGACACTTTAAAGCTCGGAAAGAATAATGTGATTTTACTTATAGGCAAAGTCAATGTGCTGTCACACAACTGACTTACAAGTATCAGAAATGATACTCAGTTAAAGGACGTTCATTCGTTTTACAATTTTATTTTTAACTTCTCTCACATGCCTTGTATTGTAGGTAAGTAATTTTTCCCAATAAGAAAAACAGTAAATGTTTGCGTGAGCAGAACTATGTAACGAGCTAGTACAACATTAGTAAATTAATAATGTTTCAGTAACAATGTTTGGAGTAGACAAACTAAGTTGTAATTGAAGGTCACAAATATTTTTATTTAGTCGTTAATCAAGTGACACGAATGTGGCAAAAGTAAGGCTAAAACTAAAAAAGACTCTTCAAAATGAAGGTCGTTCATAAATATGACACTAATTTGTTCGTAAAAACAGGAAGGCATCCTCTGTTGACACGGCCACACGTTCACTGAATAAAATGAACGCGGTTCACGAATACTTTGGTTAGGACGCAGCGTTTAACAATATTCTCAGTACTGTAGCGTCAATCCTAATTCCATAATAGGTTCTCGGAACAATCTTAGAAGAATAGGAAGCTTAAAATTCATTTCTATTTTTTACATTTACATTCACTCGCGGTGTTTGATATAGTCCTCAAACGCCATCGTCACATTTTACCCCTTGCAACTGCGAAGAAAACAAATCAAAATAGAAGTTGCTAAGAGAACGCCACGAACAGCTTGACGAAAAGATCTTCACAATTCGCTTCACCCGAGCCCATGAACGACGCCTGACTGTTTCTTAATATCGATGGTAAGTACAATAAACCATCACAGCTGCCAAGGCTACACCGTATGAGAGAACGATCTGTCTCAAAAACATGCCTCCAACTGAGCTCCCGACAGTATGAAGATGATAATTAATTACTTCTTTATCCTCATACGAGTAACAACATGTGCCCAAATAAAGTTAAGCAACTGTAACTATAGAAGAATGGTACTTATCACATGTAGATGGTGCTAAGTGTTATGTTACTGTTATGCAGCTGCCATGGAATTCTGTGCTGAGAACTTAGCCGAGAAATAGCGTTATGTGTTATAAATCTTGTCATTGGTCCCGTTTCGTTCAAGATAAGTTTGGACAAGTGAAAAATACTCAGCATTCTCTCGAAATTGTTTCCATTGTATGCCGCAATTACAATCACAATTTAAAGAGCTTTATGGGAAACTCATAGTCTTTCTCATCTGCTGTTCAAAGTTCCATCTGCTCACCAACGCTCGCCAAAATATATGATATTGACATTCAAGTGTTTTGCTTGTTTCAATCTAATCCAGAAGAATTTATGTACATTCTTGAAGGGTAGTATGGAACACTGACGGATTTCTATTCAAGTTTCATAATTTTGTTATATTTCCTTAGGTAGTTTTTTACATACTGGAAGCCAAATCTAGCAAACGACATTATTTTCAGAATCAACATAAAGAGTCATAAAACTGCGGAAATATTCATTCAAATTATTGTTAAAACAAACTTAACGTGATAGATAGTGTGGCATAGGCGCAACACTTTCTTTAGACACGAAAACATAACAAATATAACACCAAGCATTCACTATTCTGTGATACTTGCAAAAGGTCGACGGGATAACGAATTTTATACGACAACGACGCTCCACCATATTGTGAACAGTGTACTCTTTTGTCCTGTTTCCCTACGAGCCGATTCTCACTATATGTTGAAGGGCCTCGACGGTAGTATCCCCGACTATTTTAATGAAATGTTAAGTTTTTCCTGCTGAGGAGGATTTATACTTAGATTGAATGGAGCTGTTTTTAGAAACATTCCTAGAAAGAAAATTGAGAGATTTTTTGTGTGTTTCTTGATCTGAAAATCGATATATATTTCTACGAAAACTTTTTTATAACTGTTTTGTTGGTCTGTTTGTGGTTGAAGAAGATAGAAAGCACCGATCAAATAATTACGATTGAATTTTTCTAGTATCATGACGGCACGGTTGGCGCGATGGCTGAGCGATTGACTGCTGCGTTGCGTGTCGCGGGTTCGGTCCCCGCACGGAACAAATATTTGTATGGCCTACAGATAGTTGTTCCGGGTCTGGCTGTTTGTGTATGTGAGTTTAAATGTTTGTAAACGCACCCACGATACAGGAGAAATTCCTAGTGTCCCCACACTAGGAGTTTCTCCTCCTCAACGTTTTTTTTTTAAAAAAAGAGAAAGAGAAGGCATATTATTTTGACAATTCAATAGGCCACCAATTTTCCTCATTTTATAAGCGCTAATGAAGCTGGAAACTAAACAACGTCTCACAACATAAAACAAACCTTTTGTAAAGCGACATACCTATTAATTCTGACGGTCCATTTTATAATTTCCCACAGGGATTCTTTCTTCCCGTAAGGTAGATGGTGAAAATAATTAAGTTCCTAAATTCAAGTAAGTGAAGCCGCCCGTTTCTGTTATATGCTGTAGATTTGTATATTATTTGTATGTACCGATATAATTACAATTTAAATTAAAAAAGTATATAATTACTAGTTTTCCGCCCGCGGCTTCGCCCGCGTCAAGTTCGGTTATATCGCGTTTCCAAGAGAACTCTTCAAAAGTCCGGGATAAAAACTATCCTATGTTCTTTCTCAAGGTCAACTCTATCTCAGTACCAAATTTCATTAAAATCAGTTCAGTGGTTTAGACGTGAAAGCGTAACAGACAGACAGAGTTACTTTCGCATTTATAATTTTATTGTAGGGAAGTAGGGATATTTTAAGTGAAGGTGAGGAATTATAAATGCATGTGAATATGTGTATATAACTTATAGGTCTAATGAAAGATTACCTGTTTTGTATTTTTACACACTGTGTCCACATCTCTCATCCAGCTCTCCCGTTGCAGGTCAACTGGAAGAAATTTCTAATGAGATAAGCATTTTTTTGTGCTTCTATCTTTATGTTCATGCAGGACACCACTTGGAGACGTGTTTATGTGGTCGCGATCCTCAGCCGTGAGGGAACGACGAAGAAGATAAGAGAATCGTTGTGTTATGTCTTTAATTTAAGTTGTGTAGGTATGTACATTAATTAATAAATAAAATAATAAGTTTTTAAACCTTACTTGACCCAAGGACTGGCTTTTACCTTGGACAGAGGTTAAGCGTTGCCATATAATGTGGCAACGCCACCAGTCTCTTAGGAACATTACCAATTGACAGCGTTGAGGATTTTTGACGCCATTTTTTATTTTATTAAGTTTATTCAAATAATTACCCTTTTTACTTGAACAAGGCAAATCATTGAATTTCACGTTAATGTTGGATTTTCTTTTATCATTTGGATATTCGATATACAATACATAGTCTTGAGGAACTGACAGCTGCCCATTAGTATCGCAGTGGGTAAACTGAGTTATTCTGTATTTTATATTCCGAATGATTTTATGAGAAATATTACTTCTGACATTACATTTCCTCGTGTAGATAACCAGAAAAGTTTTGATTCATACTTTCCGCTTTTAGTACTTTCTGAGAAAAGTACTACTTACAAAAATAACATTAAGTTTTATGAAAGTATATTGTATGTTTGATAGAACCTGTACTACATAAATCTCAATAAGGAAGAATAAATAATGGTATCTAAGATCGTAGAACAGGAAGACTGCTGCCAGCCAGAGTTGAACAAAAATCATGTCAATTATTAAGAAGGAACAGGGCCTGCGAGGTAGATATTTGAAGAAAGAAACTATTGCCGTCGCGCTGCATCAAGCCTGCCCCCTTAGAGTGCGATAGAGACAGCTGCAACTCGGACCGATTTTATCATAAAAATTTAGGCTAGATCGACGTTCCCCTTTTTTAACCGACTTCAAAAAAAAGGAGGAGGTTCTCAATTCGGCCGGTATATTTTTTTTTTTTTTTTATGTATGTACACCGATTACGCCGAAGTTTCTGAACCGATTTACGTAATTCTTTTTTTGTTTGATGTGGAATAGTTTCGAATTGGTCCCATAAAAATTTGATTCAGGTAGGCCCATTAGTTTTTATTTTATGAGCATTTGACTCTGAAGTCTGTTACTTATTTGTTGTTGTGGAGTTACTTTCGCATTTATAATATTAGTAAGGAAGTAAGAATAAGCCTATTACCATGAAATGTATGGTTTACAATGTAAAATGAACGCATAGAAAATTTTTGTATAGGATATTGCAACTAAAAATGAAAAAATAAAAAAAACTTTTTTGCAAAAAATAAAACCGACTTCAAAATCACAAAAAAGTGAAAAATAATTTTAGCTTCAGAAGTCGGTGCCAAAAAACTGAATCAAACAAACTAAAGTCACCGACTTCTGAAGCTAAAATTATTTTTCACTTTTTTGTGATTTTGAAGTCGAAAAAAGTTTTTCTCCTCGAAAACTGAGCCGATTCAATTATTTTTGACACTAAAAATGTATAAAAGACTATGGTTAGGCTGCTGTTCCTTTCATTTTTTTATGTTAAAAACTTTTCGATATTGTCTGGTAGTCTTCTAATCACAGCCGTAAAAATGGGGCATTTTTGCCATTTTTGGAGGAGGGTCATATTTTCTTTACTTATTAGTTGCTGAAAAAAAGGAAATGACGTATCTACAGCAGACGTTAATTTTTTGAAAAAAAAAAAAAAATGATTCTGGAAGAAAAACAAGGAATACATTTGTATCGCAGTCCCTGTTCCCTCTTAAACGAGGGGAATTTTGACTGTCCTTTCACATTTAATTTACATCTGATTGTGAATTATTGTTAACTCGTTTTTCTAGTGGTCGCAAGCTCAACTACTACCCATGAGGTCCTGAGGTCGATTCCCAGCTCAATCAAAGTGTTGTTCTCATTTTCCATTAGAATTTCTCAGTAGTAGCCACACCTACACCTACCACTGTTTGTCTCGCATTACCCAAAGGTTGACTGGTAGAAAATGTATATTGCATTAAGTCCACCTCCGTACTCTGGTGTTAAATAAATATGTTCACTATGAGCAGTGAAACTGAACTAAACTAAAGTAATTATATCTTTATGTTGTGGTAAAATCGGTATTTTTATAAACAGTTACCATGACGTCAATCAGGATGGCTCAGTTGAATGACATTTTATTTTACTAAGCATACAAAACATTGAGCAAACATAAATTGAGAAATTATGTGGTTATCAAAATTAGCTCCCAAGACGTTCTTGTGCCGATTTCCTCTACACGGGGGTGCTGTTTTTGTTGGATTTTTTACATTAGTAAGTCCCAATTATATGTTCTTATTTCTCTCTCTTGTAATAGTTTCTCTATACCTCTAGTATCTTTACCTACATGTTAAGCTTGAAGAGAATAACTTTGCTATGTGTTTATTGCATGCCAAAGAGCACCAGATGTAGTGAATCTTATAGAGGTATGAGGAACAGGCTATATTTTCCGTAGAACCGATGACCGTTAGGGTAGACGTGTTCTTGAGTGGAGACCGCGAATCGGCAAGCGTAAGGTGAGACGCCCTCAGGCTCGTTGGAGCGACGATCTTCGCAGGGTGGCTGGTAGCAACTGGATGACAGTTGTCGAGAATCGAATTAAGTGGCGATTAAGTGGCGTGCGATTAAAGAGGCCCATGTCCAGCAGTGGAGTGTTGTAGGCTGATGATGAAGGTGAAGAACAGGGTGTTCAGTTCCTCAAATCATCCCCCATTGAAAAAGGAGGGTCTTCCGACCAGACGGGTGTTGTCTGAAGGGCACCTACCCGACGGTTGTTGAAGGGTTATTGTATGGCTACATAATTTAATCTTTACCTCATGGATTTATTTTGATTGCGCGATGTAAGATTTTTGGATTGTATGTAGTGCGATAGATGGTGCTCCATATCCATCGTTTCTTTGGCCTAGACTTGCACTTGGTGACAGTGAGTATTTAAATTAGATTTTCTAAAGAAATCTCTTATATTTAAACCTTCCAGGCCATCGCGGTAATATGCGTGATTGCCATCGCCGTGGAGATCCTGTACTACAAGGAATGCAAGGACTGCACTGTGCTGGTCATGCACAATGCTTATAGCTTCAGCATCAACGCTGTCATCTATTGCGTCATCATGCTCTTCGTCAATTGCTGGTTCATTTGGGGGGTTAAGCGCGTAAGTATCTTTTTTAAATACAGCTTTTCTAGATAAAGCATGTATTTTTTTTTTAAGAAGATCTGAGGCCTTTCATAAAACAGTATTATTTTAATGCCAGTGTGTGAATGGATGCAGGATGTCTAGCCATCTCTTGTCCACACTAAATTGAGATTAAAACAATACTGCTTTAAGAGGGAACAGAGCCTGCGAGGAATTTAAAAAATAGGTATTTAAAAAACTATTGCCGTCGCGCTGCTTCAAGCTTGCTCCCGTTGAGTGCAATACGGACAGCTGCAGCTCAGACCGATTTTATCACAAAAAATTTGACGAGATCGACGTTTCCTATTCCCCTTTTTTCTCCTGGAAAACTGAGCCGATTCGATTATTTTTGACATTAAAATTTTAAGAAAGTGAATACTCAATTCTTTATTGCATTCCATAGATGCTGTATCGAAGTAAAATATCAATATAGACCCCGACAGGCGTCCATATTTGTTTGATGTCTATAAGAAAAAAATACATTTTGCAGTCGATTTGTCATCTATAAACTCTTTTACAGAGTAGTATGACTTGGATTCCAGAAATTGTTTCAATTTATTAATAAATATATTTGTTTTGTTTACTTCTCGAATTTCAATTTATTATAATTTTTTATGGACATAACTAAAGGGCTGGCTGAGTGCATTTTAAGTCGGGATTGAGGTATGTTTATTTTGTTTTTGTTGTGTCGAAAGGTAAATCTTGTTTGTGTTTCTTCACAAGTGGTGTAGAAACTTTGTGTTTTCGGAAGTGTGGTTTGCAGCTTTCTGTATGTTCTATGTTGGTTACTATTCAAACTTTCTTCTTTTGTATAATACACATGGTTTGTGAATCTGTACTGTTTCCCCACAGCATGACCCCATAGCTGAGCCATGCCCGGGCGTAAGCATAATAAGTGAGAGTGCAGTTTGCAGCTTGGTCGCTTTTTTTAATTTCGCGTAGGGAGAATGAAAATTTTGATAGTATTGCTCTTATTTTCTGTTTATGGGATTTCCAATTTATGTGGGTATCTATGAATAAACCGAGGAATGTAAATTCATTTACTTGTTCCAGTTTTGCATGATTAAAAATGATTTTTAGTTTTAAAGGGGATGAAAAGTAGTTAATTTTGTTTTGGTGAAGTTAATTTCTAGATTATAGTTAATCATCCAGGTTCCTATTGTTTTTTTTTTATTATAAAAACTTTTCGAATTTGTCTGGTAGTCCTATAATCACGCAGTAAAAATGGGCCAATTTTTGGAGCGTCATATTTTCTTTACTTATTAGTTGCTGGAAAGGAAATGACAGGGACGAGTCTACAGTAAACCTTGATTTTATGAAAACTTATTGCTCTAGAGGCATTATTCGAGGAAAAAAGGGGTATAATTATAAACATTTGTATGGATAATCGCAGTCCCTGTTCCCTCTTAAGACGTCATGGTAAACCCGCCTCAATATTTCGGTGCAGTAATGAAAACATTCGTACTAGGAACATTAAACTGTATGTAAATGTAAATTGATCGCAAGAGAGATTGGTTTTACCTCAGTCCAGTGACCCAACATTTGGTTCATGCTAATTATTTCGGTATTCAATCAATTCAATTCATTTATTTAGTCAGACAAATCAATCAGTAAATTTTAAGTATCTGTTTAACGGACGGTAAAATGTTAAGAGATCTATCCTTTCTGGAAAACGTAGTAAATGTAAGTATGTGGAACTACTCTGCTACAAACGCCTCGATTCGACAAGTCGTATGTCTATCTTTTTTTGGCAATACGAAAGCGAGCGATAGACTTTTCGAATAGAATCGAAGCGTTAGTGAATACCGGTGCTGTACAGAAAATAGAGAGTTGTTCCACTTGCTCGCTTGCTTGTTGAGCTAGTTTTGTGCTTATTTGTTGTTGTTGTTTGTTGTTTGCTGTTGTTGTTGAGCTTGTGTGTTGTTTGTTTGTTGAGCGTGTTGTTGTTGTTGCTTGTTGTTGTTGTGTTCTTGTTGTTTGTTGTTGTTGTGTGTTGTGTTGTTGAGCTTGAGCTTGTTCAATCTCGAAAACTGGCACTTGTCAGTTGGGTCTGTGTTGTTGCCCTAGTTTACCTCTGATACAAAGCTATGAATTCAAATTTTTCACTTTCTGATTCATTCTTGTCATTCTTATGCTTCTGCAGGGAAAGTCCTCAGTGGTCCTAAGTTGGGTGGTGGTTACGGCCCTGTGGTGGGCTCAGTCTTTCTTGCTGGTCTTCATACTGCTGTGCATGTACGTAACAGACACCAGTCTAGGATGGATTGCGGCCCTCGGCTGCGCGATAATTGCTTTCAGTAAGTTTTTTAGTATGTTACTTATCCTATTCTACGAGTTTTTTTAGGGGGATGTAGAACAGGGTGTAAAGTTTCTCAATACTTTATAGAAAAGGGAGGATTCTCCGAGCAGACGGGTGTTTTGTCTGATGGGCTACTGCCCGACAGTTGTTGTCGAGTTTTTCATTAAGGTCTTATGTTACGTATAACTTTATTATTGTCACTCAGAATTTTGATGTAAGTTCTTTATTTGCTTCATAGTTGCCGTAGTACTTTTTGTACTATATCACTGTAGTACTTTTTGTACTATGTTACTGTAGTACTATGTCACTGTAGTACTTTTTGTACTGTGTCACTGTAAGTACTTTTTGTACTATGTCACTGTAGTACTTTTTGTACTATGACTAGTGTTGTATTTTCCTCATCCTCATCATCTGACGAGCCATTTCCCAACGATGTTGGGATCTACTTCCAGTCTAACAGGATACTGGTGAATACCAGAATTTTACATGTAGGTAGTGTGTTCAATGTTTAATTATCAATGAATGGTAAACTAATCAATAACATTTTCACTCTTCATTATATGCCTTGTGCTGTTTCATATAACCACTTAAATAACATGTATGTATGTACACATAACAGCCGCCAGGTTTTGCCTCTAAATAAAAGTCAAGTAAATCTATTTTTTTTCTAAATAATCCCTTATACTCCCCGTGCAAATGTGATTCGTTCACGTAAATCGAATGCGAAAAAGCGCTTACCAACAAATCTCCGATGCGAAAATTCTGTAATATCGAACAGATGTAGCGAGTACTTCAGACTGAGGCACCTTTAAATATTTGTAACTAGCTTAAGCCCGCGGCGTCACCCGCGGTTCGGTAATTTTTCCACGGGATCGTACTACCGAGATAAAAAAATTGTCGTGTGTGTTAATGCAAAATAAATGTTATAAACTATCAGTGTGCTATCGAAATCCGTTTAGTAGTATTTGCGTGAAAGAATAACAAAAATCCTCTCAAACTTTCGCATTGATAAATACATAGTATGTAGTAAGATATGATGTCAAATAATTTATTTAAATAAAAACTGATTGCCTAGTTGGTCACAGGCGCTATCGCTGATTAGAAGTCTTGGGTTCAATACTTCGATTCCGTATCGGGCAAACTGATATTGCGTTTTATCACGAGGAGATTCAAAATCGGTAACCCGGAGTCTGGATTTATGCCCGGTTAAAGTAGATAGTAATATGCTCGTCTCCTATCAAATGGGCCTAAACCAAAAACTATTGAGAATTCACCTCTGTCAAACCTTTCGGGAATTAGAGTCTTGTTTGTTGTGTTACGTTTAAATGAAACAAATTTTATAAAAGCTGCAAATTCCCTGTCTTGAAATGTGGATAGGTATAGGGTACTCCTTTATCTCTGCTAACTTTTGTTGCAATAATATAATTATAATCGTTAATTAACATATTTTACAAGTAATAGACGCAAAATTGTCCATTCCTTGTCTCGTCGTGTGCCCAATGGCGTTTTGCAATGGGGCAAGACAGCCAGATGCATGCAAATTACACTGGCAGGAGGCTGCAACTGGCACAAGATTTATTGCTGTTAGTACTTACGTGACTTTAGATGATAATTTTGGATCTCTTTACGTCTTGAGGACTGCAAAATAAATGAACAACAGCAGTAATAGAGGCAGATTTATTCTGATCTGTTATTTAATCGATAGCGAATATAATATATATTATCTCCAAAAGATTGAACGATATTTTTAATGTAATAATTTGATGAATGCTTGTTGAAATAAATAGTTTCTTTTTTTTTCTTCATTCATAAACTCTTCTTATATTAAAGAGACATCTACCTAAACGTCAGTGAATACTCGTATGTTGTAATTAAGCAGTCGTTTTTTACATTATGTTAAGTAGCGTTTGTTACGTAGCCTGCCTACACCAAATCGGCTGAATAGCGACATGATAGCTATTTTCGTACAACGGATGTTCCCCCACATAAAATTGCAACACAGGGAATCTACTAACTCGACGCCTCGTGTCGCCACGGCGGTGGCGGGCCGACTACCTTGTTCGAATCTGATTATGCCCCATCCGCGTTTCGCAATCGTTTAGAAATGTATTTTTTGTAATAATTAATTCGGCACTTCGGTACAGTCAACAGCAAAAGTAGATGATCAAAATCAGAAATTCAATACCAATGAACGGAGTTCGCGTCAGAACTATGTGGTATCGAAGTGATTCAAAAGTATGTGATTATAAATTATACCAAACATTTACTACTAGTACAGCTGCCATATATTCGTGATCAGTTTTGACTCCAAAAGTTATGAACTCAATTCGCATCAGAACTACGAAGTGTTTTTTTTTTTCAAAACTAGTGAACAGTTAAAATCAAACATTAAATGATGAAACTGAAGCCACGTAATCATGAGGCAAATAATTTATCCATACTTATTTTTAATTACCCCAGTAATTTAATTTGTTATGTTTTACGGAAAACCAGCTGAATTGGATTTTCTTTTTTCATCAAATTGAACCCCGAAAAAAGAATATGCTCATTAAAAAACATATAATTGAAAAACTTTACTATTATTTTTTTTGTAACCAGTCAAATGTTTAAAAGTAGCTGTTGTGATACAAAACGATAATTCAATAAATATTATTATCTTGCCATGTTTGTGAATTTATGTCAATGTTCAAAAGTAGCTGATGCGATACAAAATCATAACTCAATAAATATTATTATCTTGCCATGTTTGTGAATCTATGTCAAAGTTCAAAAGTAGCTGATGCGATACAAAATCATAATTCAATAAATATTATTATCTTGCCGTGTTTGTGAATTTATGTCAAAGTTCAAAAGTAGCTGATGCGATACAAAATCATAATTCAATAAATATTATTATCTTGCCATGGTTGTGAATTTATGTCAATGTTCAAAAGTAGCTGATGCGATACAAAATCATAACTCAATGATTACTTTTACTCAGTCGGCTACAATATATTAAAACAAGGAAGGTAGATTGATATTTTTATCTAAAGATAAAAATATCAATCTACCTTCCTTGTGCATTACTTTTGAACATTGACATAAATTCACAAACATGGCAAGATAATAATATTTATTGAATTATCGTTTTGTATCGCATCAGCTTCTTTTGAACATTGACATAAATTCACAAACATGCCAAGATAATAATATTTATTGAATTATCGTTTTGTATCACAACAGCTACTTTTAAACATTTGACTGGTTACAAAAAAAATAATAGTAAAGTTTTTCAATTATATGTTTTTTAATGAGCATATTCTTTTTTCGGGGTTCAATTTGATGAAAAAAGAAAATCCAATTCAGCTGGTTTTCCGTAAAACATAACAAATTAAATTACTGGGGTAATTAAAAATAAGTATGGATAAATTATTTGCCTCATGATTACGTGGCTTCAGTTTGATCATTTAATTTTTGATTTTAACTGTTCAGTAGTTTTGAAAAAGAAAAACACTTTTTAGTTCTGATTTGAATTGAGTTCATAACTTTTGGAGTCAAAACTGATCACGAATATATGGCAGCTGTACTAGTAGTAAATGTTTGGTATAATTTATAATCACATACTTTTGAATCACTTCGATACCACATAGTTCTGACGCGAACTCCGTTCATTGGTATTGAATTTCTGATTTTGATCATCTACTTTTGCTGTTGACTGTACAAGCATCGACCAAGTCTAGACTTGAGATCTAATAATGTAATTTTAAAGTAATTAAACTCTTCTATAATTTAATTTCGGGATTATTTAAGTCCTCCGGCTGCCACCTTCATAATTCGTACATGAATAAATCCCTGTAAGTGCATCGTGCCGCTAGAATATTCCACTACTCTTTATTCTCCAATCCAACGCCACATCCCTATCGATGAGGTGTCGGTTTGGAACTGCCTCTACGAATTAACACATTAGGCATAATCAGAACATCGTTTAAACCAGAGTAGATGAATCTACTCTGGTTTGGTTTGGTTTCTGGTAAAGGCTAGGCAGTTAATGAACTTAAAGTTCGCGAGTACATTCAGAAGAAGCTGGCAGTTTCGTCATAACGGTAATGTTTTCCCCATTGTTTGTCTTTTTATTTTAGTGTATCCGTGTAAATGACTATATATGTAAATTACTATATTTTAATATTTTTTTATAGTATTTTAAATATATTATTTGTAGTATTTTGTATGTCCTTGTAGTTTACCGTAGTATTATTTAAAACTATTTTCAGAATACACCTACCACTGCTTGTCTCTGCATCACCCAAAGGTTGACTGGTAGAAAATACCTATGGCATTAAGTCCGCCTCTGTATTCTGTGCTCGAAGTGTTAAATAAATAATAAATAAACAAATAAATAATGATGAATCATTATCTGCCTAGCCTTGCACAACTGTGTTGGAATCGGCTTCCAGTCTAACCATGCAGCTGAATGCCATGCCAGTATTTTACATGGAGTCACTGCCTATCTGACCTCTTCAACCCAGTTAGTCATACGGTCATACGAAACCCTTGGTAAGACTGGTTGTCAGACTTTCGGGCCACTGACTACCAATCCTTAGTAGATAAAACGAGATCAATTTGCAAACAACTACTGTCTGTTGACAAGTCGTTAACCTGGCAAAGCTTTAAAAGGTAAGCTGTTTTAAGGTTGAGGGAAAATCGAGGACGTCGAAATTGTAGGCTGGCGTTTCCAGATCCAAAGACGTTTCGAAAGTTCAGATAGCTTTTTTTCGTTTTAAAATTAACCAAGACACTTCCAATTTTAACAGACTGCCACAAAATTGTGTATTCGACCGGCATCTTTTTTTTAGGGTTCCGTAGTCAACAAACAAGGAAACCTTATAGTTTCGCCGTGTCCGTCTGTCTGTCTGTCTGTCTGTCCGCAGCTTAGCTCAAAGACTCTTAGTACTAGAAAGCTGTAATTTGGCATGAATATACAGATTAGTTACGCCGACAAAGTGGTAAAATAAAATCTCGAAAAGTAGTTTTTTAGGGTATCTCCAGTACCTACACGTAAAGTGGGGATTTTTTTTTCGCGTTCCTTTTAGTATGGAATGTCGTTGGAGTTTGTTATTACGAGATATTTTTTCAATTGAGCAATTTGTTAATGAAATATTAAGCTTTAAAGTGAAATTTTTTGTAAGGTGTCCCTCTACCAAAAATACACAGTGATAGTATGTATAACGAAGTTAAAAAGAAAACTCGACCAACTTATAAAATGTACATGGATAACATATTTTCCTAAACATAATGTCTGCAAATGTAAGTTTGTGTTTTTATTATCACATTAAAAATCGTTCGGAGGCATATCGGACCGTAGGAAGTGTCCGCATATTTTGATGGGCAGCTACGGAATCCATCATCGTGCATGGCCCGACACGCACTAGGTCGGTTTTTTCATGTATGTGCACCGATTTCTCTGTGATAACTGGTCAGATTTACGTGATTCATCTGGTAGAAGCCCGCGCAGTGCTCCCTTATAAATTTTATTGACTTTGTTTGTTATTTTTGAGTTGGGTTCTATACGGACATTCAGTGTCGTTTTAACGGAAGGATTACTGAGGAATTAAGGGGCTGTGAATTCTAAAAGTTGGCAACACCGTAACTGTCAAAAGTTTCTCTGTTTTCTAAATACGGGGTGGAAGGGACACCGACGCGAAAACGGTTACTAAGTACTCACTACATTATTCTAAGCATCGAAAATTTTCATCGGTTATTTTAAAAAAATCAGATGTTCCTTACAAAAATTAAAAAAAAATATATTTTTGAAAAATTTCGAAGTCCCCGGTTTAAAATGTACTGAGTACGTCGTAACTGTTTTCGCGTCGGTGTCCCTGCGGTGGGCAGGCGTTTTGAGGACAATTATTGTATAAATTCAAAAGATATACAAGTAAAAAGCGGTGGTTTACAGCCTAATATTGAATTTTGACGATAATGTCTACTGGACTTCTTGAAATTAATGCGATATCGATGTTTTAAGTTAAAAAAAAGGTTGCAAGCGCTACTGCTGAGCATGAGGCCCTCGGTTCGATTCCCAGGTCGGGCAAAGTGTTATTGGGTTTTTCATCACACATTTCTCAGTAGCAGCCTGAATTTGTGCCCGGTTGATGGCAATGGGCTCACTTCATACGACATGAGGCTTAAACACTAGCGAAATGTGGGTGTAATATTAGGTACACCTCTACCGGACCCTTCGGGTATTACAGGCGTAATCGTATGTTTATTTTAATTCTTCTTTTTCGTTTCAGTGGTATTCGGCTACTTCATATTAGTTGTCTACGGACACTGGCTGGAGATAAGAAAACCATCACAACCTCGTGTTGAATAGAGCTTATATTATAATAACAAAAATGAATAAAGTTTTTTTTTAAATGGTCTTTTGAACTCGATTCAAAGTTGTTCGAAATTCAAAATGTGTTTGTGTCTTAAAAAAAAGTGTCTCATGTCCATTACTTTACTACCCAAATAATTGTCTAAACCCAAGTGCACTGTTGGATTTTTAGTGCAAAACTATTTTGTGACTATTTAATTATATGGATTAATAATTTATAAGGCTGTTAAACTAAAACTCTTTTTATTAACATAAATACTGATTACAAAACAAACATAATCAAACACACGCAGCGACAATTACTATGCATATGACAAAGTATTTAAACGTTTTTACAACTGCGTCTACTTACAATAGCAGGCATCAGACGGCTTGGTATCGAGTCGTACACATATTGTACATTTGAACTTCCGTTTGGTGAATAGGACACAAAATTCGTAAAAATAACAACTCTTAGTCCATGAAAACCTTGACTCCAGCTTCACAACATATATGTTGTCGTTGTATCTTCTTGAGACAAATGTACTTCTGGTGACAAGCCTAAGCCCCCAGTTTGTCGACTTACTGGAGCCAAAGACGAACAGTCGAACACCGCCGGCAGGGGCCCATCTGAGGCAGACCCGGTTCGCCGCTTTCGGAACCAGCCTCGATTCGTAACAGTGAAAGCCTGTGGAACAAGTGTTACAGAGTAAATAAATCTAATACGGTGCAGTACTAACATGATTTTAAATCCAAGTTAACCTTGGATATCGCTTATCCCTTTATTTGTGGGGTACTTTTACGGATTTTCGCGCGCTTTTCAATAACTTGGACAGAGGCAGTATATCTCTCTTGTTCTTTCTCCTAGACTCTGTGAAAGTTTTGAGCAAGATAGATGCAGTTTTTATAAGCAAATTTATGACATAACCGATGACAGTGAAAGATGGGCCTTACAGGGTTGATCAACAGTTAGAATTTTTCTCCAACACGAGAAATGTTATTTGGGTGAAAGAAAATATCATGAGATAACGACTGGACTTATACTGCATTTGTGTGAAAGGTCTGGATATCATTATTATAGCATCAAAGGAGATAAATCAAACCGAACAACTTTTTCTATGGGAAAATCTCGTAAACATGAAGAAAAAAAAACCGGACAAGTGCGAGTTCGACCCACGTGGAGAGGGTTCCGTACGCTAATTATCTAAATTCCATAAGTTGTTTTAAATCTGACCCAAATTTGTTGCCTACCAGAGATTTCTTATAGGTTTTCCTATTATCCTTAAGCAATGAACTATTTTTTTTTACTTTTTCCAACGGCTCAGTAGTTTCGGAGCAAATTGGCTGTGACAGGCAGACAGACAGACAGACACGCGAGTGATCCTATAAGGTTTCCATTTTTTCCTTTTGAGGTACGGAACCCTAAAAATCAGCTGACCCATACATTTGGGTCAAATAGCTATTGACATTTTATATGGGATAGCTAAATAGGTTTCGCAATTACGATGATGTTCACATGGAGCAAGAAGCTCAGTTTGATGGTATGTACGACACACTGAAATATGACCACACTTTTCTGATGCACGCTGTAATTAGTCATCACGCTTCTCTTACACTTATCCCATTTGCGGTATATATTCAAAATTTTCCTCAGGACATTTTCCTCATTCCTCCGCATTACATGTCCATATAAAATTAACACAAGTCTAAAAATCAACAGTGGACATGGTAAATATCCCGTTTCTAGTGTTAATTATAGTCTAAAAATCGACAACTCGTCTTGAGCACGCGTGGTGATCAATGCTGGTGCCTTCCCCTCCCCCCACCTGCCTTAACCGTGCAGTGGGACATAATAGGCTGGTATTAGAAAATGATTATTAAAAAATCAAACCAAATCATTGATTACCCAGTCAATACAATCCAATTTGTTAGTAAAATAATACATACACATCTTAAACACTAGTAGTACATAATTTAATTTAATTATCACTACATAGTATAAAACAAAGTCGCTTTCTCTGTCCCTATATCCCTATTTATGCTTAAATCTTTAAAACTACGCAACGGATTTTGATGTGGTTTTTTTTAATAGATAGAGTGATTGAAGAGGAAGGTTTATATGTATAATACATGCACCCGTGCGAAGCCGGGGCGGGTCGCTAGTTTTATAAATAAAGTAAAGCAATTATTTGGAAAACTTGTTTGAACTAACCTTGCGTAGCAGCTTGAAACTGTCCGGGTTAGCTTCAGGATCTGGTTCCGTAGGGTCTGTCGATTTTGGCGGGTCCGTAATATTTATTGGTCCCGCAGAAATGTTTAATGTTTTTATTTTAGCCGCTTTAATGATCGCCCGGCGATGACTGTTTACTACTAGTATGAAGTAGATTGTTACTGAAAATGATATAGATTTCACATATTAATACACTCGAGAGCAATGAATCCGGGTCACTTAAAGAATGTTAAAAATCTCGGAAACCAAAAATGATAGGTTAATGCAATAAATTGTATTTAATAGACAATGTAATACTCCTTAAATGAAGGTATTAAAACTTCTTAGTTATTGTAAAGTTATATCATAAAAAAATCAAATTTGAAAAAGGGCCACTTTCGAAGATGGAACTACGAAATTACAGCATTTGGTTTTGCTTTTGTTTGTAATCTGTCATTTATGTGGGTACATAAACCATGTTGATAGTGCTCTATATTCATTATTCAAGCTGAAATTATGTCGCTTACGCCTGAAGAATGCACCAGAATACTTACAATGCTGGAAACCGGCCGGAGTCAGCGCGATACAGCCAGGACTGTCGGTGTGTCGCTGTCAACAGTACAAAGAGTTCTCCGACGTTACGAAGAAACTGGTTCTAACCTACGCAGACCAGGAACGGGCAGAACCAGGTGTACCACAGCACGAGAAGACCGATACTTGGTGAACACCATGCTTCGAAATCGCTTTCTCACAGGAACTGAACTCACAAATCAGTTTCGACGCCTCGGAGGAAGTAACCCAAGTGCATGGACAGTAAGACGTCGGCTTGCTGAATCTAACTTAAAACCCCTTAGACCTGCAAACGGCCCTAAACTGGAGCGTGGGCATCGTATTTCAAGACTAAGATATGCCCAGAGCCACGTAAATTGGAGTATTGAAGATTGGTCAAAAGTTATGTTCTCCGACGAATCAAAATTTATGCTCTACAAGCACGATGGAAGACACAGAGTGTATCGAAGACCAGGGGAAAGATTCAAGCAAGCATGCATCGAAGAAAAAGTAGCCTACGGTGGTGGGTCTGTATTTGTGTGGGCCGGAATTTCTTCTGAAAGTCGCACAGAGCTGGTGATCATAGAAAACGGCTCTTTAACTAGCGTAAGATATGTGGAAGAAATCCTCAATGATCACGTTGGTCCATTTATGGTCAATTTAGGTGAGGATGCTATATTTATGCATGACAATGCCCGACCTTATACAGGTAGGATTGTGAATGACTACCTTCAAGAGATGAACATTACTCGTATGGAGTGGCCAGCGCGCAGCCCGGATATCAACCCGATCGAGCATGCTTGGGACGAGCTAGGCAGATGCGTAAAACAACGAAACCCTCCCCCAATCACGCTTCGTGAGCTCAAAATTGCTCTCACAGAGGAATGGGAGAATATTCCCCAAAATCAGCACAGCATGCCAAACCGCGTAAACGCAGTAATGGAAGCACGAGGAGGCAATACGAAGTATTAAAATTCAAGAAAATCGTAATAAAGTTCAAAAATTTCATGTTTCCTATTTTTGTTTTAAGGAGAGATCAGCAGTTTTTTTCTTTATGTAATTTTGTGTTAATAAAATGTATGGCGACTCATATTTTTTTTTACTTTCATTTAAGGAGTATTACATTGTCTATTAAATACAATGTATTGCATTAACCTATCATTTTTAGTTTCCGAGATTTTTAACATTCTTTAAGTGACCCGGATTCATTGCTCTCGAGTGTAGTTTAAAATAATTAATTAAATGGGATAGTTAACCTCTGCCTCCTTGGTTTAGTACTCGGAAGTGCGACTGATGAACATAAGGTCCAGGCTTCGATTCGGGCAAAGTGTTTTTGGGTTATAAGGATTCTGTTAGATTTCATGTAAATGTAAAGTACCGACAAAATACTCACGTAAATACCAAAGTATTCCCAATAAAACGATAGCAACCCTGGCCCATTGCTTGTTCGAAGCGTAGAGCGAAGCCAGCAATAATAGCAACAGCACCATCGAGGATACAAATAACACGGAGTACCAGATCCATAGGTGCATCATGCTAGTATCATTCTGGTGAGAAAATGAACTGGTAAGAAAAATTAGGGCTAAGAAATTTCTATCTCACTTATGATAAGTGTATCCTGCCTATCTAACCTGACTCAGAAGTCCAAACTCAAGGTTTGCCAAAGAGCGATGCAGCGTAGCATTTTAAATATCGAAGAAAAGACAAGCATCGTCGATGTTGGCGATAATTCTGCGAGGTTAAAATGGGACTGGGCAGGTCACAGTTCCAGTATGGGTAAGGACAGATGGGCCAGAACCATCACACAGTGGGTGCCTGAGGCGGTCTCATGAAATACTGCTGTGACGATTTGGACTCGTTCCTGACTGATTAGCCAGAGAAGACAAAACACCGAGAGAGATAGGATAGAAAGGAATGGGGGAGGCGTTTGCCCAGCAGTGGGACAGAACAGGCAATATAAAAAAAATAAGACTAGTTACGTACAGCAAACAAGCCAAATCAGCTGTTCCATACATTTCGATCGAGTGTATGTAGCAGCAGTTTTTTTTTAAGGTTTACAACACTTTGATCGTCGACGTTCGACGGTTTGTCCATACAAATAGAGCACAAAGTATGAGAGGCCTTCGCCTCAAGGCAAAAAGATGCGCACGGCGTCCGATGACTAAGGATATTCAATAGTTTTGTATGGAGCCTGGCCTGCCTGACTACAACCATTAAATGTTATTTTCAAAAGAGCAGTCACGCATAACGCCTGTCTAAATCAGTATTTGGCATCAATACAAATAAGAATATTACATTAGACAAAATCTTCTAAAGCGTCACGTTTCCGAGATAGAAGATAATAAAAGATTTCTACCGCTACTGTAATAATTTATAATAAGTATTTATCTTTGTTACTTTTCACTGCATACTTCGTTAAGTGCCAAAAATAACAGAATGCTAGCAACGAAGAACAATCCCAGCAGGATCCAGATTGTGAGGAGAAGATAACTCATCGGCATGAAGAGCGTACAGCCATATACCAAGGGGTGGAACTGAAACATAAAACACGCTGTAATTATGCATCATAGTTTGTTGGATTTTCAACGATCGGCTCTCGACTGAGAGTTAAAATTCCTACCATGTTAGCACAATAACATTTAGGTGGCATCATCATAATCCACATCCCGACTCACCCACTGCTGTTGGCCTCACTTTACTTCTGCCAATCTTCCAATCTTCTCCATGTTCCGATGCCAACGTCATAAAGGATTTACCCGCAATTTAGGTGGCATACTCGTACATATACTCGTTGGTCGAGTGGTTGCAAGCGCGACTGCCGAGCATGAGTTCCTCATTTCGATTACTAGGTCGGGCAAAGTTTTATTGGATTTTTCCACCAGGATTTTTTAGAAGCAGCTATGGAATTTGGATTTGTGACATGTTGATTTCAATAGCTTCGCCCTCTATTACGTGGGACCTAAACTGGCGAAATATGGGTGTACTAATAGGTGCCATGGGCCTCGTCAGGGGGCGAGGGCAAGGGTGGCGCAGCTGCCCCCCCCAGAAGCTCAGGATTTTAAAAAGTTTTAGTTTTACCTTCTTGATGCCACAGAATTATTGTTCGTAATAAATTGTAGCGTGCAATAGAATCGTTCAAATTAAAATATTTTTTAAGGTTAAAATGACCTTCTCAGTAGGTACCGCCGCTACAAACTTTCACATTTTCTTTAAATCAACGCGCGCGGTTCCTTCTTTGAACCCAGCGAAAAAACTTTATCACACAGCACACACAACACTTGTACACACTTACACTTACTTTATAACTTTATAATTTTTTTTTTTTTTAACTTTATCTCTTTCTGCTTTTTTTTCTGCATGATCGACCGGTATAGACAGAGGCTGAAATAAATTAGGAGCTCCTTGCCCCGAAGCCATAATAGACAATTATAGCAAACATACAATATACAAACATACGGTTGCAAAACATGGATGTGAATATTTTAATCTCAATTTACATTTTATCTGAGATTTATTTAAGGCAATGATGTCAAAATTGTCGAGTTCACTCTTGCAGCCTATTTTCTCTTGAATCTTTACTTTATCACTAAGTCGCCCAGGTAACTCCAGTAGGTCGAAATAATTCTAACCTGTCTTAGCTAGGTAAAGTGTTAAAATTTTCGAGTTCGCTTCGCTCGCTCTTCCGACTGCTTTTTCTTCAATTTGTAGTCTAAAAGTCGATCAAGTAACTCCTGTATAATGGGTCGATACAATTCTAACCTGTTCAAGGCAAGGTGTCAGAAAAATTTCGACGCCTCTAAAGAAATCTTATTTGATTCACCCCCGCAAAGGAAATGAGATTAAACGGCAATCCTCTTGCACAATTTACGTGAATCTACTCTTTTCACTAAATTATAATTATGTTTGGGATTAGTTCAAAGGGATTCGCTCGAGACTGAAAAGTTGTTTGAAAATGGATTGTCATGTGATGTGGAGAAATGAGGAAAGTTTTGAGTAGGTATGAATGTTAGGTTTGTGACTAAATAACAACAGGCAACCGGGTCGATCTTCAAGGTTAAGCCGTGCTTGCTAAATTCGCTTTGTGGATGGGTGATATAACCCGACACTGACCTGCATATTGCAAAAACCGTAAGAAAATCCCCTGGTGATTCCCCCTTAAGCGTTCTAGGATTATGTACGTGATGATGTTGATGCCTTTCGGAGTTAAACAGGCTATGAATAAAGTCTACAATAGAATGAAACCACCCAAAAGATGCCAAATTGTTTGAATACCCGCCAAAAAGACTGACACTCGTTCCAGTACCTATATACGCCGGAAAAACATGCTATATTACAAGTTTCGCTTTGTCCGGGACAATGGACGCGTAGGAAAATAGCTTATTGTTAACCGAGCCTTTTACGGGATTCGCTTCAAAAATGTTGTGTACGCCCCGTTAGTCATTATGTGTAGCATTTTATTTTGTTCAGTACTATGAAACCTTTTTTTGTGTTTAGGTATTTGCAATGAAGTTATATTCTATTCCTGTGAATCCCTTCGTAGTCATCATTGTCCTAATTTATTTTGGGGTCGGCACAGCTAGTCTTCCATAATTGTTTATTCAGTAGTCTTCAAGCCAATACTTATTATCATCTGTCTAGCCTTTCCCAACTATGTTTGGGGCAGCTTCCAGTCCAACCAGGCGATAGCCTAATCACCAGTATATTTCAAGGAGTGACTGCTGCTGGAGTGCTGCATATCTTACCTCCACAACCCTGTCAGTACTAAGTAAAACGACAGCCCTTGGCTGTCAGACTTTCGGACTATAATTGGACCAACGGCTTAACGTGCTTTTCGATGCACTGAGGAAACTCGGTATGTGGGCCCGGTCACCTATGCACGGGTCAACCTAGGCAAGCGCGGTTTAACCTGGAGATCGACAAAATTTCACTATCAATATTAGAAAATATACACAGACACGTACCACGCATACGGCCGCGATGATCAAGGCGCCTGTCTTCAAGTCTAACGTGCCAAAAAATGTGTCCACTATGGGTAAATCGTCCAACACAAGTTCATGATAGTTGCTACTATTGCCTGTTCCATGAACCATTTTTGCTATTGTTTTGATTATTGCGATTAGTAAGCTGAAAAGTGATTTTAGCGTGCAATTTATATATAATCAAAGAGTTAAATACTTATACCAAAAGGAAATTTTGAGGCAATTGTTATGACATTATCTGACGTAAAGAACCATAGAATATTTGTGTATAAAGAGGATCTATTCGTAAGAAGTAAAAAGAGTCTAATATTGGTTGAAGGTGGGAACTGCACGCACGCATCCGAATATCGTTTTTGCACGAAAGCAAAAATGAGGGAGAGGTATACAATTTGTGCTACTTAAAATAGTTTACGTTTGGCCACAACTCCCCCTGCAGGGGCCAGAGCTTGGTGGTTTTCCAAATAATCAATTAGAGTCGAAAGCTCAATTAGCACCATTTTGTATAAAATCAATAAATATAGGCTTCTCTGTAAAGGGAATTTAAATATACAAACAAAAATCTAATAAAAACACTTAAATGTAAAAACATAACAAAACACCGGCTGCTAGAAATAAATAAACAGATAAACGTCAGTAAGCAGTAATGTCACATTTGACTTTGACAGCTAAACATAACATAAATTTAATATTTTTTTGCTATTTACGAACTTCTTACTACTTCAGATTGCTGATAATACTAATAAATAATATGTAAAAATATATATAAATGAAATCTGGCATGAATAGATGTTCAAATTTAGTAGTAGTTTTTCGAAAATCATTTCTACCAACGAATTTTATAATAATGGCAATACTACAATGTCATTATAACACAATTCTATTACGAGACCATTGACCGACCAATGATCGACCATTATCGTAGACAGAGTATCCTATAGACACCGGCAAAGCGTGTCGCAAAAAGAGACAAAAAATAAATACGTCACGAATTTAGGGTTACCGGGTGAGGAAAAATTTACCCCACAATTTATGAGAATTGGAAATTAGTACGTAAGACAAAGCCTGAATATGCCAATGACATATCCGTTACCATCGGTACGCAAAGGCATGCGATGCGGAGAAGACATGCTGCCGAACTCAAATTAATTGCGATGAGGGCAGGAGTGACGATGGATGATGATGATGTGGTTCTAAATTACTGCCATTTCTGATGTGATAGTAGGTTCTGGGTTTGTGGGTAAATAATAGAACATGTTTATTTTTAATAAGCTTTTATTGATTTAACACATTATTGTCCTTTAAATAAAACAAGCTTCGTATGTTTCTAATTTTTTGCTTATTTTCAAATCCTTTTGTTGCGTGATGTATACGCAGTTCAAAATAGTGCATGGCAATTGCCTTAATAAGTAAAACTTTGTGGTTTCCAATAAAAGGTTGACTTTCAAAATGATTATTTATGAATTCTTCTTTCTAATTAACTTATATTCTTCTTTTTAATTCTCAAAATGTTTGCTGCAAATTTTTGATGACGGTTTTGGTGTCCAATCTGTTCGTCCTGTAGCTACAATCCAATTCTGACGTAAATTATCAGGTTCAGGGAAACTGCAAAAAGTCATTTCAGATATTTAATTAATACTCACTGCAGAAGCCATCATATTATTATTTCCCATAATAGTGGGTAATAATTTATAGAAAAGTTGGCAACACCAACGTTTTTAGGTTAGAATTTATAATTGAATAATAATTGTTATTTTTGTGCTTTTTAAGGATGAATCGTACGTCTAGCGTACATTATACACAATATATGAACATAATAAAATGTTACTGAATGCCTAGAACTGATAAAGAGTGGCATACTTACGAATGAAAAGACAATCCTGGGATTTTCGTTCCACTATCACTTTTACACCCTTTAACGCTACACCACACCATTTTTTTTGTATAAATGGTTGAAATAGTAAGTCTAAATTGTTCAAAACAAAATATAACATAAATTACTTAACATATAACACGTAAAAACTGTATTTTAAAGGTAGACGATGGCTAGCTGCACGTCAGCTGTCAAACTTTGTTTAGCAAACTAGTGTGCTGACCTTGAAAAAACGTGGCACGCTCGATGAAACAAAAAATTTTATCGTTCTGTTTCATTTCTTTACACGACGTCGGCATAAGTTGTTCTTTTTCTTGTGTGAATGCGACAAAACATATCAATTAGTCTATAGCATTCTCTGTCTACGACCATTATGAATTTAGCAGATTATGAACTTTAAGCAAAATGACAATGGGATCGTGTTGGAATGACGAATTTTATAAAAATAGCAGAATTGGGGCCCTGATGTGAAGCGATGATGAGGTTTACGGTTGAGCACGCTCGCCTTGAAGGAACCAGTTACAGTAAACAGATCAGTAAAGTAATTTTATTGTTGCCAAGTCGTGTGTGGTAGGCGTCAAGTCCATCAACCCCAAAAAACCCAATAACAATATGCCCGACCTAGGAATTATCATACTCATACTCAGCAGTAGTGATTGCGACCACTGGATTAAGTTGGCAGTTTTATTTTACAACTCAAAAAAACAAGAAGTATCTACTAAGCTAGTAGTTAACTAGATTATTTTAATAATCTAATTACCTAGGTACTTGCTTAATATTGATCAAGTTAAAGAGCTCGTGAAGTTTTAATTACGTTATAAAACGCCTTTAATGTCGTATACCGAAGAAACTTTAAAAATATTTAACTCAGCAATGAGTGCCAAAAGACGGGCATCTGAGACGGTTTGGACTCGTTCTTGACTGACTGACCGGAGTCCGTTTTATTTTTTTCTTAAAAGTTTTTTATTTTTCTTTTTAGGGTTCCGTATCCAAAGGGTAAAACGGGACCCTATTACTAAAACTCCGCTGTTTGTCCATCCGTCTGTTACCAGGCTGTATCTCATGATCCGTGATAGTTAGACAGTTGAAATTTTCACAGATGATGTATGTCTGTTGCCGCTATAACAACAGATACTAAAAAACAGAACGAAAAATATTTAAGTGGGGCTCCCATACAACAGACATATTTTTTTTGCCGTTTTTATAGATAATAGTATGGAAATCTTCGTGCGCGAGTCCGACTCGCACTTTGCTGATTTTTAAATTGTAATATCTTATACAAATATTTGCTATGCATTTATTTTACATTGTTAACAATACATGCCATGGTAAAATAAAATGGAACTTTAACATACCTACCTAACTGTCGAAATGTGGGTGTACCATAGACATCTGCGTACCGCAAAACATACAGCACGATGCTATGTTATGGTGTTGAACAATAAACATCCAATCGATTGCAGCAATCAAGACAGATTTGCTGTCTATTATTGAAGAGTTCCGTTCCATATCTCCAAACTCCATAGTCAGATCATGTCAATATTTCTGTGGGACGAATTTGAGAGTATACTCTTTCAAACAAAAAAACTGCTTTTAAAATCGATCTATAATTGACCGAGAAATCGGTGAATATACATAAAAAAACACATACAGCCGAATATATAACCTCCTCCTTTTTGAAGTCGGTTAAACATATAAACACCGAATTTTAATATATTCAATTCTACTGCAGGCATTACTAATTAATAAGAAAACCGCTACAAACAGCTTCTTTAAGAGCTGATTGAAAAGAACATTAATCTTCGGTTTTTAAACAATGAAATACTCCACTAATTACCTTAATTAGTCAATTTAACCCTCTTGTTACTGTTTTTCAGCTATAATTAATTATCAATGTCTTACATTGAAAAGAACTGCTAAATTGGAAAATAATCCTTTGTTAGCCTTCTGAATTTCAGATGTTCTTAGAAGGTATCGGTCGAAAATTCAGCCTACACTTTAAGTTTATTCCAATAAGTTTTTATTATAACTATAAAATAATAAACAGAGGTTCAATTACCAGACCTTGTTATTAGGTTTTCCATTGAGAACTTCTTAGTTGCTGCTGTTGTGTCCAGATTTGTGTTGTTCGCAACAGATTCGCCCCATTTTACACGCGCCCTAAAAATAATTGGCGATTGTCAATGGCAATTGGCTTGCTCCTATTACACGGTGCTTAAACATAACTGGCGGAATGTGGGTGTATTATTAGGTACACCTCTGCCTGGCCCTTCGAGGATTACAAGCGTCATGGAAAGTCTCCGTAACTCCAATCCTAATCAAAAACCAAAGTTAAAGTAGCTAATACCTCGTTTTAAAAATAGTCACATGACCGGTCATCGAGATTATGCAATCCACTATCTGGAACAGTTGAAGCTTATCAATGTCCCCGAATTTTTAAGCTACACAAATTGACTTATCTCCTAAAATCCAGTTTAAACCAGATTTATCACCCTTTAACTTCTATATCGTTAGCCTTTGTCGACGGAGCGTGGGATTCAAAAATCAGAAAAGTCCAGTGATAACAAGTTTAATCCGGAATAATCCAATTAGAACTAGAAAGCGATATGTTGCGCCTCTAGTTAGTGTTTCGGTATTTACCTTTGAACTGTGGCTTTTCGGCTGAATCTCGTTACGTATTTGTTATTTCAGGAATTCGCGTGAATTCAGGGTAATTGAAAAGTTTAACTATAATGCTGCAGTTTCAATGAATAGCTTTTTAGTTTTTGAAGTAGTTGTTCGGGTTTCCAGGGAAAATGAGCAGACCGATTGCTCATTTTACGTAGAAACCTAAGCACCTTCATTAATGTTTTAAGGTTTTCACTTGGGGCAATTTCAGAGAAATGTCTACATTGTTTTAGGATTATAATTGGTGTCTTTCGTTATTATGATTATATACTTTCTTATTTACGATCAAAGTTTGGAATTTTCTTGAATTTTCTTTCGTTACTTTATTATATAACAACATCAAAAGTGTGTTGTTATACATATGTCTACCTGAAAAATTGCAAGCTACACAATATGCTTTTCTCAGTAGTAATTTTATTGCAGTTGCTGAATATAGCTCAGTCCTAAACGAGTTTGATTCTAACCTGAGACATAGCGTACACGACGATGCAGTGTATCACCGTCTTGATGTAATTGAGTTACTAGTTCCGTCGATTCACCTACATATACGGGAATAACATTTGTATACCCAACTTACGCGTCAGATTTGATTTCCAGGTCGGGCAGAGTGTTAGGGTACGCCACAATGGTGGCGATAAGTCCTCTCTTTGAGGAGTGGCTAGAGAGGCGCCACGGCGCTCCCACCTTCCGCCTGACGCAGGTCCTCACCGGACACGGTTGTTTCGGGAGGTATCTGCAACGAATCGGGTGGGAGGAAACGCCCGGGTGCTATCATTGTGAGGATCGCCCAGAAGACACGGTGGAGCACACCGTGGAGGTCTGCTCCGCTTGGGCGGAACACCGCCGTGTCCTCGTAGCAGCGATTGGCGGCGGCGACCTCTCGCGTCCGGCCCTGGTTCAAGCCATGATCCGGGGCGAGAGGGAAAGGGAAGCCGTTACCTCCTTCTGCGAAGCAGTCATGCTAACGAAGGATGTGGCGGAACGTGAGAAGGAGATAACCTCACGTCCCAGCCGCCGCGGGAGACGCCCCGGGCGTCGGGGGTCTCAGCCACCGTAGGCGCGGGCCTGTGGACGGTGAGTAATGGGCTAGCTCGAGATCCGTCTGTCTTATGACGACAGGCCGTGTCGACGGCGCGTTCGTGTTCCACGCGCGCCTCAAAGAGATGTCAGCAAACAGGAGGGGCCCGCAAGGGCCGATGCCTGCCAGGGCTGCGGGACTGTTCGAAAGAGATACCGCGGCCCTGGAACACAAAGGGCAAAAGTAGAAACATGGATAGGTTTTAGTCAGTAAAAGTCTGACACTCCCTTCCGCTCCGCCAAGAGCGGGATTCGATGATTTCCCATCCCAAAAAAAAAGGTCGGGCAGAGTGTTATAAGTTTTTGGAACGAAGTTCCTTATGGCGCGTTGCGAAAGGAGGCTAGACGGAAAAAATTCAGACGAAAAGTTGTAACGACACTTTTACCCGACTGCGCGACGCAAAGGAGGGTAATGTGTTTTTGCTATAGTAAGCTATTGTAAGCCGTGCGGCGTGCGCATGTTTCTCTGTCTGTCTCTCTCTCGCTCTCTTATAGAAAGCAAACCAGATATTTTCGTTTCGTCTTTGGTCTGTGGATGGGTGATCAAGGTTAAGCAACGACTGCCAAGGTCTGTCTGTGGATGGGTGATTCAAGTTAAGCAACGGTTACCGAGGTCTGTCTGTGAATGGGTGATCAAGGTTAAGCAACGACTGCCAAGGCCTGTCTGTTGATGGGTGATCCAAGTTAAGCAACGGTTGCGAAGGTTGGTCTGTGGATGGGTGATCAAGGTTAAGCAACGACTGCCAAGGTCTGTCTGTGGATGGGTGATTCAAGTTTCAGCAAGCATTCTGCATTCAAGCATTCAAGCATTCTGTGCAACAGACTAAGTAACTCTACGTAAAAATTTTACGGGAAACGATTTTTTTTGGAGTGAAAAATAATTGTTTTACAGTAGTTGTTCCTGACGTCACATCGGGCCACACACCACACTGCGATCGCGGGCTTCCCCCGCCATTCACTCGCTTACTCGCCGCCATCTTGAGCGTGCGCACATATCGGTCGTCTCAAACCAGCCCAAGAAATACCGTTTAATTGTTAAGTATTCAAGCAGCACACCAGGGGCCCGATTCTGCTATTACAATAGTGTCAGAATGGTCTGTCATTGATTTCATAATTGTTGATTTTGACAAGTTTGGTAATCTACTAATATAATGGCGTCATTATGACTTTCCAATGGTCAACCACTGACAGTCCATTGAAAGAAATGGCATAGAATGGTAATCTTGTACATAATGACAAATGAATGACTGACTTAGGCGGTAATCTGCTAAAATTTTGACAGTTCCTTTGATCACTGACCTACCATTAGAACGTCATCGTGCAGTCATTGCTTTTATTTAGTTACGAGTAAAGTGTTTGTGGAATATTGAATGGAGACAATGTATTCTCGAGCTAGCCAACGCAGTGGATGTTAGATAAAGAAGATGGGTGGAATGCAGAAGACGTCGTCGAGCCCATAACTTGACGAGAATGAATACGAACCCATGATATACCCGAGGCGGAATTTGTAAAAACTTTTCGCCTTTGAAAGGATTCAGTAAGGAGGTTAATTAAAGAACTCATTCCCCTTATGGCCAGACCGCGCCGAAACGATAGCGTAACGGCAGAAATGAAGGTGAGAAATCTGAATTTGACATTGATTTATTATTCTATAGCTATATACACGAAATAGGTTGATTAATGTTATATTTTTTATTGCAGATTCTAATAGCACTTGCATTTTATGCATCAGGGTCCTACCAAAATTTGATTGGACAGATTGCCCTCCATAATGTTTCACAAATTACTGTATCAGGAGCAATTAATGAAGTAACAGGCATTAGAGAGGTATTGAATGAATTTCTTGTTATAGAACTTTAGATGCAACAGTTCTTGTACCTATATGTCAAGAACAGTGAGTATTTAAAAGTAATAAGACGTTCAGTAAAATGGGGTTGTATAAAAGTAAATTTATTTTTTGCAGGTGTTTGCTTGCAGCGTTGCAGCACATGCTTTACGTTATAGTCCAACAACTGCAGGCAAGATTGTGAATGCATGTTGCATATTGCACAATATTGCAAACATGGCAAGAGCACCGTTGCCACCTGCCTACTATTATACTACTACTATGTTAAAAAATCAACATTTAAATTACTTTTTATTTATCATAAACTAAATATTTATTTAACAATATTTAAGTTGACTTTCAAGCCAATTGAAAAATGTGAAAATCATTTAAATAATAAAACAAATCCAAGTTAAATTATCATAATATTTTAATCATCATTTCAAAAACAAATAACAAATTTTACCATATATAATGAAAATAATAACAGCCATGTCATTAATCACTAATCAGTCTTTTAATTTAGGAGGAAAATAATTAAGCAGCACCTAATCATCAAGACCATCAAAGGGTGAATCGGGATCTTCTTGAAGGTCGGGCACTGCAGCAGGCTCTTGTTGACAGACTGTGGAGAAATACATAAATTAAATTAGCAGATATGTAATGTAAACCCACCTCAATATTCTAGTGAAGTGCGAAAATGCTCTAATTATTATTAAAATGATTTAATTCTTTTTTACAGATCCACAGTATTGTACTAAATATGATTTAAGATAAATTAATACTATTTTTATAAACACTGTTTCATTTAATCATTTATCATTACAGCCATTTGGAATCCACTGCTGGACATAGACTCCTCCTTAAATAGATTTCATTTATCTTTTAATAATCTGACAAAACCTCTTGCATACTTTAGAAAACATTAGTCAGACTCAGAATCTGATGACATTATAATTCTGCGGAGTTTCTATGAAAACAAATTTAACTTTAATACAATAGTTACAACACTTCAATAGGATGTGTAACCTAGCGCTCAGTATCTGATCTGAGTTACAATCAAGATGTCAAATTCTGCCCAATGTACTACCACTGATGTGAGTCTACACCTAACAAAGGTTTTAAGCTTAGCTGGAGGGGTTATATTAATTTTTATTGTATTGTTTTCAATGTTCCTTAATACTTATTGTGGGTATGTTTGTAGGTACATACAATGAGTACCTGTTGCACTTATGTGACTCTTCTGTGATTTAATTTTCTTTAACATTTTACTCTTATATTCGTTGTACTTAGAACTAAAAAAAGTGTAAATATTACAATAATGATACATTTTATAATGCATACCTAATTATACTGTATTTAGGTACTTACTGTGCGCCACTCTGCCGGCGTTTTATTGGGGCAGTCCACCGATACCCAATTTAAAAATTGGGCGCACTTCATACAATATCGTTTCGATGAACTTCGCCCTTCATTTGCTCAATTAGCACCATTTTGTATAAAATCAATAAATATAGGCTTCTGTGTAAAGGGAATTTAAATATACAAACAAAAATCTAATAAAAACACTTAAATGTAAAAACATAACAAAACACCGGCTGCTAGAAATAAATAAACAGATAAACGTCAAAGTAATGTCACATTTGACTTTGACAGCTAAACATAACATAAATTTAATGTTTTTTTGCTATTTACGAACTTCTTACTACTTCAGATTGCTTATAATACTAGTAAATAATATGTAAAAATATATATAAATAAAATCTCACATGAATAGATGTTCAAATTTAGTAGTAGTTTTTCGAAAATCATTTCTACCAAGGAATTTTATAATAATGGCAATACTACAATGTCATTATAACACAATTCTATTACGAGACCACTGACCGACCAATGATCGACCATTATGAATTTAGCAGATTACGAACTTTAAGCAAAATGACAATGGGATCGTGTTGGAATGTCGAATTTTATAAAAATAGCAGAATTGAGGCCCAGGGGCCCGATTCTGCTATTACAATAGTGTCAGAATGGTCTGTCATTGATTTCATAATTGTTGTTTTCGACAAGTTTGGTAATCTACTAATATAATGGCGTCATTATGACTTTCCAATGGTCAACCACTGACAGTCCATTGAAAGAAATGGCATAGAATGGTAATCTTGTACATAATGACAAATGAATAACTGACTTAGGCGGTAATCTGCTAAAATTTTGACAGTTCCTTTGATCACTGACCTACCATTAGAACGTCATCGTGCAGTCATTGCTTTTATTTAGTTACGAGTAAAGTGTTTGTGGAATATTGAATGGAGACAATGTATTCTCGAGCTAGCCAACGCAGTGGATGTTAGATAAAGAAGATGGGTGGAATGCAGAAGACGTCGTCGAGCCCATAACTTGACGAGAATGAATACGAACCCATGATATACCCGAGGCGGAATTTGTAAAAACTTTTCGCCTTTGAAAGGATTCAGTAAGGGGGTTAATTAAAGAACTCATTCCCCTTATGGCCAGACCGCGCCGAAACGATAGCGTAACGGCAGAAATGAAGGTGAGAAAACTGAATTTGACATTGATTTATTATTCTATAGCTATATACACGAAATAGGTTGATTAATGTTATATTTTTTATTGCAGATTCTAATAGCACTTGCATTTTATGCATCAGGGTCCTACCAAAATTTGATTGGACAGATTGCCCTCCATAATGTTTCACAAATTACTGTATCAGGAGCAATTAATGAAGTAACAGGCATTAGAGAGGTATTGAATGAATTTCTTGTTATAGAACTTTAGATGCAACAGTTCTTGTACCTATATGTCAAGAACAGTGAGTATATAAAAGTAATAAGACGTTCAGTAAAATGGGGTTGTATAAAAGTAAATTTATTTTTTGCAGGTGTTTGCTTGCAGCGTTGCAGCACATGCTTTACGTTATAGTCCAACAACTGCAGGCAAGATTGTGAATGCATGTTGCATATTGCACAATATTGCAAACATGGCAAGAGCACCGTTGCCACCTGCCTGATGAAGTTTATGCAGAAGCACTTGGCTTGCAATGGGTATGTGATTTCTATTTCATTATTTTGGAATATAATGAAGTTGGAATTTTAAATGATACTACTACTATGTTAAAAAATCAACATTTAAATTACTTTTTATATATCATAAACTAAATATTTATTTAACAATATTTAAGTTGACTTTCAAGCCAATTGAAAAATGTGACAATCATTTAAATAATAAAACAAATCCAAGTTAAATTATCATAATATTTTAATCATCATTTCAAAAACAAATAACAAATTTTACCATATATAATGAAAATAATAACAGTCATGTCATTAATCACTAATCAGTCTTTTAATTTAGGAGGAAAATAATTAAGCAGCACCTAATCATCAAGACCATCAAAGGGTGAATCGGGATCTTCTTGAAGGTCGGGCACTGCAGCAGGCTCTTGTTGACAGACTGTGGAGAAATACATAAATTAAATTAGCAGATATGTAATGTAAACCCACCCCAATATTCTAGTGAAGTGCGAAAATGCTCTAATTATTATTAAAATGATTTAATTCTTTTTTACAGATCCACAGTATTGTACTAAATATGATTTAAAATAAATTAATACTATTTTTATAAACACTGTTTCATTTAATCATTTATCATTACAGCCATTTGGAATCCACTGCTGGACATAGACTCCTCCTTAAATAGATTTCATTTATCTTTTAATAATCTGACAAAACCTCTTGCATACTTTAGAAAACATTAGTCAGACTCAGAATCTGATGACATTATAATTCTGCGGAGTTTCTATGAAAACAAAAGAGAATGACCAAAGTTGGTACCAAAAAGTCTCGCGCCTCAAAACCAAAATATTATAGTAATTAGTTTCATATTTTTTTACGGCATTACGCGTCGGGGATTTGATTTTTGAACTGGAAATATACTTTTCGAGTTTAAAAGTATGAATATTGTTTTACTCCCTTTATATGACGTTCCGTTTCAACTGAATATAAATGACGTTCCGTTTCAATTGAACAAACCCTTGTCTGTCGAGCGGACTCTAAAATTAATTACAATTAAGTAAGATCAGTACACCAAATCGATTTAGTTTGGTTTATTGCTATTTGCAACAAAATAGATTTTCTCAGCCTAAAGATTTTGATTTATCGATTACATCCCTAAATCCCGACTAGTTTATAGCACTTACTATACTCTATGGTTTATAGTTATCTTATCTGTGGCATCTGACATTTATACTGTACTGAAGTGTACTGACTGACTATTGGCAATGTAAAGGTCTAAAATAAAGTCGAGTTTCAGTCAAGCATACTGTGGATGTTACTTTAACTCGTAATTCTTACTAATATTAGTGTATTACGCTGTTTTTAGAGCAATAATGTAATGTATGTGTGTTAAAATACGTCGTTGGTAGCGTCGAACAAATAGACCTCCTTTTTAGGTTAGTTTCGATTTTATAAAATAACTCTGAAACGCGGGTTTTTTTTTCAAAAATAATTTTTGTAGGAGTTAATACGATCAGTGTAGTCTATAAAAAACAAGGTTTGATTTTGATGCAGCATGGTACGGGATTCCATACTTCCATGAGCATTCTTATTTAACTTTAATACAATAGTTACAACACTTCAATAGGATGTGTAACCTAGCGCTCAGTATCTGATCTGAGTTACAATCAAGATGTCAAATTCTGCCCAATGTACTACCACTGATGTGAGTCTACACCTAACAAAGGTTTTGAGCTTAGCTGGAGGGGTTATATTAATTTTTATTGTATTGTTTTCAATGCTCCTTAATACTTATTGTGGGTATGTTTGTAGGTACATACAATGAGTAACCTGTTGCACTTATGTGACTCTTCTGTGATTTAATTTTCTTTAACATTTTACTCTTATATTCATTGTACTTAGAACTAAAAAAAGTGTAAATATTACAATAATGATACATTTTATAATGCATACCTAATTATACTGTATTTAGGTACTTACTGTGCGCCACTCTGCTGGCGTTTTATTGGGGCAGTCCACCGATACCCAATTAAAAATTGGGCGCACTTCATACAATATCGTTTCGATGAACTTCGCCCTTCATTGGTGCGGCTGCAGGGGCCAAGAGTCGAAATTTGCTCAATTAGCACCATTTTGTATAAAATCAATAAATATAGGCTTCTCTGTAAAGGGAATTTAAATATACAAACAAAAATCTAATAAAAACACTTAAATGTAAAAACATAACAAAACACCGGCTGCTAGAAATAAATAAACAGATAAACGTCAAAGTAATGTCACATTTGACTTTGACAGCTAAACATAACATAAATTTAATGTTTTTTTGCTATTTACGAACTTCTTACTACTTCAGATTGCTTATAATACTAATAAATAATATGTAAAAACATATATAAATAAAATCTCACATGAATAGATGTTCAAATTTAGTAGTAGTTTTTCGAAAATCATTTCTACCAAGGAATTTTATAATAATGGCAATACTACAATGTCATTATAACACAATTCTATTACGAGACCACTGACCGACCAATGATCGACCATTATGAATTTAGCAGATTACGAACTTTAAGCAAAATGACAATGGGATCGTGTTGGAATGTCGTATTTTATATAAATAGCAGAATTGAGGCCCTGGAGCTTGATACTCAACAGTAGTACTCAATGCAACGCACTCAAAACATTGTGCTGATGTATGCATTGAATTGAATAGTACGAGGGCCGTGGGGAAGTATTTAAAATAAAGTTAGAACATTAGAAATTTGTATATAAAAAAATATATATTTGAACAAATTCGAACTTCGATCCCCAATATCTCCGTAACTAGAAGGTTCCAGGTATGGTCTGGAACAAAAAATGTATCGCAATGACGGGGAAAACAAGTGACTTTCGGCTTCGCTAAGGGTAGTTTTACACCCATTATACGAACGGTATACCTCTGTGTGTTCCTCTTAACAACAACAGGTTTTCGCCATCATTCAGACAATTCATGCAGAAAGGTGTATGTGAATTATAGACCAATATAGAACTCGCCTATAATACCGAAACCTCGATAGCTTGTCGAGTCGTAATACCGTACTAAGCAAGGTCGGGTCCTTGATAAAAAGACACGACGTAGATAGATAAGTATATGGTACTTCAATCTACTCACTTTATAGTGCAGAAAAACATCAGGAAATAACCTACATAGCGGTACAAACCGCGATCTTATCGCTGAAAGCAATTTCTTCCAGCCAACCAGTAGATGGAAAGAATCACAACAAGGATTTATTGAACAGCGCTTTGCAGCGTACCTTTTACAACAATTGAAAATGGAAATGTTTATTAATAAGTATTTTTCTCGTACTTGATTGTTTGTTTTATCTGATGGATTTTTAAAACTTAGTTTTTTTTTCAACAAATAACATAATATGCCTGGTGTTTGCAAAGAAGTTTACAAAAAGAAAATGGGACCTTGACTGTGAAGCAATAAAACCCCCAGTGTCAAAAAATTGTGGTCAGTTCATTAATAAAAACGTCTTCTATAACAGTTTGCGTACATGCCATACATTGACGTATGCCACATTGGGCACCCGCTTTAACGGCACCTGAGGTATTCCATCAATATATTTTCGTAGGTGTCATTAGTGGAATAGTTTATTATTTAAAATTTTATTCCACAAATGGCACTTAAGGATCAGTAGCACCTACTAGTGTTGGGACTTTTAATTTTTATGGGACGTTAAATTAAAAATCGATTAAAATCAGTAGAGAGTTTAAGAACATGATAATATATACATAGTATGATTAGCTAAGCGCCACCAGTTTCGTGCACAGAGATTTCTGTCAATCTATTTTTTTTTTGAGTACCTACCTAACATAAAGTTCTGTTTTTTATGACTTTACCCGGCATAAAAGTTGGTGGATATATTAATGGGAACAGATTTGAACATGGAATATACAGGTGGCGCTGTCTGTGCAACGAAGGCCCGAATTCAATGAAAAGAAAATTTATCAACAAATAACTTTAATACTCTTCTGTCTCTGTCTGTCTGTATGTGTTTATAGGGTAAAGGGAGGTATATCGGTGATATAAGTAATTTGGTGATATTGTTTTAAACGGAATACCACACAGTTCCTTAAGCAAGCACATTCAAGAGACATCTATATACGGTCTTCTTCACACTCGTAACAACTCACTAGCGCTGTCTCTTGAATGTAATTGCATAGGGAACTGTATGGCTTTCCGTTTAAAAAAATATCACCACATTACTTATATCACCGATAAACCTCCCCTTACCGTATAATATTCTTGAGTAAAATTTAATCAAAGTTACGTCTACGTTACGCGTTAGTTGCGTCTTATAGACGCAGAAAACAGGTCGTAAAATTTTGACTACCAACATAATTTTGATTATTTGGTGCAAAAGTTGGAAAATTATTACCTTAAGAAGCTTTTCCGATCTCTTGCACCTTCCAAAAAAAAAACAAAATAAAAAACTAAACAAACATATTGGAAACATTGAAGAGCAAATCCTACTTCCTACTAATATTATAAAATGCGAAAGTTTGTGATGTCTGGATGTTTTTTACTCTTTCACGCACAAATGCAAGATTTCGATGAAATTTGACAAACATAAATTAAAGAAACAAATCTGCTGTTTCTTGCAAAAGTGCATTACCTACACGGTCAAAATGTATGGAACAGCTCATTTAAAAAAAAATAACCGATTAAAAATTTCTATGGGGGCTCAAAATGATGTACTGAATACGCGGTAACCGCGTCCCTTCCACCCCGTGTAACAAGAAAATGACCTGACTCATTCACTGACTTGCTTATCAACGCATTCCAAAACCTTGTACCGAAAAAGCTGAAATGCCGACTTTTAGTACTAGTATGAATTAGACAAGAAATAAGACGGATTTGTCCCTCGGGATAGGGAGGGAAGTCAAAGACGGACGAAGTAAAGAGAAAATCAGCTGTTTCCTACAAAACTGCAATACCTACATGATCAAAATGTATGGAACAGCTGTTTCTTTTTAGGGTTCCGTACCCAAAGGGTAAAACGGGACCCTATTACTAAGACTTCGCTGTCTGTCTGTCTGTCTCCAGGCTGTATCTCATAAACCGTGATAGCTAGAAAGCTGAAATTTTCACATATGATGTATTACTATTGCCGCTATAACAACCAATACAAAAAATTCAAAAAAAAAATATTAAGAGGGGCTCCCATACAACAGATATGATTTTTTTGCCGTTTTTATAGATAATGGTACGGAACCCTTCGTGCGCGAGTCCGACTCGCACTTGTTTTAAATAACCGATGATAAATTTCTATGTGGGGGGGGGGGTTCAGAATGATGTACTGAATACGTTGTAAGCGTTTCCGTCGGTGTCCCTTCCACCCCGTATTGTAGACAGTCGTATATAAGATGTGATTTCCCATCGGAGTAAATGCCAGTCTTATATAAAGACACCTGTAATCGCTGAAGGGTTAGGCAGAGGTGTTACTCGTATACCTACATTTCGCCAGTTATGCCTAAGTCATAGTAATAGCGGGCGAGTCCACTGCCAGCAACTGGGCAAATACTAATAACACTTCCCGACCTGGGAATCGAACCCAGGGCATTATGATCAGCAGTCGCGCTTGCTACCACTCGAACAACGTGGCAGTTCCGACTTCAATTATATTTAAAAAAAAACTTACTTGGTGCTCACTTGTTAATGACCTCTTGCTCGAACTTACATGCTTTTAGAATCAAGTGCTTAACTTGTAGAACTGAATAAAGTTAGCCCAGTATAAAAAGGTAGTATGCACAAGGTCATTTCGAAGTAGAACGTACTAGCACGCGACTTCGTCCGCAAAAATTGTGATAGCTCGGCTATTATACATGATATAAATATAATTTATAGCCAATAGCACCCACGAATAATATAGCTTTCTGCCAGTGAAAGATTTTTTAGAATTGGATCATTAGGTCTGGAGATTACCCCTTACATACATACTTACAAATAAATTTTACCTCTCTATAATATTAGTATAGCATAACATAACATCACGCGATACACCCACATTTCACCAGTTATATTCAAGTCCCATGAAATAAGGGGCGAGCTTATTGACATCAACCGGGCACAAATCCAGACTCCATGGCTGCTATTGAGATATTTTTGATGGAAAACCCCAATAACATTTTGCATGACCCGGGAATCGAACCCAGGACCTCATGCTCATCAGTAGCACTTGCTATCTGAACCAACGAAGCATTAGTATAGATTAATAATAAAAAGCTACTCCAATCAAAAATTGATTTATAAGTAAACTCGTAAGTAAGAAGTAAAGTACCCTGGAGGCCTAAAAAGGAGAGGCTTATTAAATGTCTTGTTTTACTGGATCAGGACACGCAACGTTCAAGTCGTTGTACTTAGTTACTTCTTGTTATAAAATTAAGTTCCTGGGTGTGGTTCGTTTAGGTAGTGATAAACCGTCTCGTTGGGCTAGTAGCTGCAAGCGCGACTACTGAGCACGAGGTCCTGGGTTCCCAGATCGAGCAAAGTGTGCAGCCACGGAATTTTGGATTTGTGCCCGGTAGATGGCAGTAGCTAAAGCTCATGGCACTATCACTGCCCATCCTCAGGGGAATTGAACACAGAACCCCACGCTCAACAGTCGCATGTGTGACCACCAGACCAATGAGGCCATCTCTCATTTGTTTTTCTTATGTATTAAATTATCTGCCCTTTGACTTTACTAACACAAAAATGTCAAGGTCAAGTGGTGTTTTTGAAACAATTACTTATAAATGTCAGATTTGTATTACTAAGGGTTTAACCTTGTTTAGGGATCACTGGATCATTTATCATAACTTGATAACATAATATTAAGTATAAACTTAATAATATGTTTGTTGTTATGTAAATGTCATGACTTGACACAGATTTGCGCTCTTAAAGTTGGTCGCAATTAACTGTCCAGCATTGCGATGTATTAATTAATTTATCAAAACAATACGGACCAAGGGCGAGTTGGACTCGCACACACAGGGTTCCGTAGCAACAAAAATATGATAAGATATTTTTAAAGCTCATTTATATGTAAATTCACACTCACATTTACAGCAACTAAATTTGTTTTACATAGTATGTTGAATAAAACTCTATTTTATACCAAAAGTAATCAAGGAATCGAAATCACTTCCAACTTTTAAAAGGCTATTAAAGCACCACCTGAATAATGTATAAATTGTAAGTTTTTGCCGTCTTTTTAACTTAATTTTAGGGCTTATTACCAAGCGAAACTGTCGCTTATTTTATCTTAATTATTATATTTTTCCTCATAGAAGTGAATAATTGTATTCTTTTTGAGCGACATAAATCTTAAACCGTAAAACAAAGTTACCTACTGCTACAGTTTGACGAAAAGGTCCCATAACTCAAAAACTTAATGTCAAATCTAATTCAAACCAATTTTCGTTAAAAGGTTTTTTTTACTTTCTACACACTTAATTTTTTCGGACTCTTACTAATTAGAGGTTGTAAAAGTTTCAAATGTTGCTTTTTTCATCTAAAACTGAATATTCAGTACTGCGAGTTCAGTAATGCTGAAGAGTGCGATTAATTCATATAGTAATTTAATCGTAAATTAGTATCGTCGAGAGGAAGCACAACACCGAAAGAAGTGGAAGGTATGAGGGATGGCTTTTCCCAGTTCTTTCTACTAAAAGAAACTAAACCTCACGCGGTTTTGATTTCTTAAAACAATTGACAGCTTTTTGGGACGTTACCAACTTCCAGAATGCATGCAAAGAATATTTTTTGTCTAACACGTTCCTAGCACGGTCATGGTATGATACGGTGTAGTGGGCAGAGTCCTTTGAGAACAATGTGCAAAGTTTAAGTACAAAATATTGCTTCTAATAACATTGATTGTTGATATTTCGATCCCGCATGACGAGAACCTCGTGAAAGCAGAGTAAGATTAGCAATTCAAGTATCTAGGTCTGGCTCGCGAGGTTGTCGAGATGTGGGATGTGAATACAGCAGTCATTGTGCCGATAGTCGTGTCGGTCAATGGCTTAATAGCCAATAGCCTTAACCAACATCTGGGGAGGTTCTCGCTTGATTAAGAAAGCAGTACTTCTGGACAAGGCGCGTATTGTTAGGAGATTCCTCTCTCAAGAGCCTTGACCACCGGTAGCTGCGGACCCTGTTCCCGAAGCCGGTGGGCTACGACTTTTTATATTTTTAAATGTTTTTTTTTTTAATTTTTTAAGGAATATTTTAAAATGTAATTAATTTGTAAAAAGAATAATAAAGAAAATAATTTTTCACTTTATTTCGTATAAAATCTAACTACTTTCCACCAGAACTTAGTGAAGTCTCTCATCTTACAAAATGCACTTAACTCAAATTAAAATTCAAAATCTTTAATTCGAGCGGAGGCTCTTTTATGGTTAATAACATATCCTTAAAAATTAAGTGTGTGTGTGTGTGTGTATCTGTGTAAGTGTTTATATTTCCAAAGGAATTATGAAGAACCATTATTTTACTTCAGTGCCTGAAACAATAAATAATCAAGAAAATCTAGCTTTTCCATTTCACGAAAATGTACCTACGTTTTCTTGAAATAGAAAAACTACATTTTCACAGACAACAGCTTAATTCTTTACTCGGAATATTAAATGAATGTTCCAGTCTTTCGAATCGCAATGACGGTAAGTATTCAAAGATTAAAATCTTCGAATTTATATCTATTAAAAAAGTGTTAGTATTAAGAAGAGTGAGCTCGCACGTCCCGCATACAAACGGTTTTCAGTATGCGATTTTCAACGAAAATATATTTTTATTGATGTGGTGGCGAAGCTCTTAATTTCAACCGTAGTGAATAATTAAATCCTACTACGTTCTGATTTGGTAACCGAAGTACGAACTGCAAATCAAGTCTATCATCATAATCAAACAAAAGGTTTTCAATGGAAAAAAGGCTCTAAAGTTTGTATTAAATGGAGAATAGTACTATGTATATTTTACAACGTGTGTGTGTGTGTCTAAAATCAATTGTTTTTTTAAAACATTTCACAAAACAATAAAAACAAATGTTTTTCAACAGCGCCCTGTCAATTTGATGGCACGATCGGCGCAGTGGACACAAACTTTAGTCAGACCTACAGGTTCCGGCTCCGAGTCTGACTGTTTGTGAGTTTAAATGTAAACGCATCCACGATACAAGAGAAATTAATAGTGTGGGGCAAAGTTAAAAAAAAAATTCAAAGGCCAAAACCTCCATGCAGCATTGTATTGTAACCTTCTTTTTTCTGTTTGATAACATACCTTGATATGAAAATATAAAGTACTCACCCTATGGCACTTACGGATTGTAAAAACATTGCAGCAATACTTGAGATACTAAAATAGAATATTCGAGGAAACTATCAAAATCTGTTCCCGTTCCATCTGAAGAGACTAGAACCTGAGATTATAGAAGGAAGACAATTGTATTGAAAAGTCGTCAACGTATTGTTTCGGATACTCGCTCCTGTACCTGAAACTGGCATTCCGTTTAATTGAAAACTATTCAGAATTGGTCATAGAGTGAGATTTGTAGACCTGTCATTTGATTTCTTCGAAATTTTTTGTAGGTCTTCAAAGTCTGATAACCAGTCGTACCAAGGGGTATCAGGTTGCCCATAATTTGGTTATGGAAGTAGAATCCATTTAAAGTACCGATCATCATCAGCCTACAGCAGTCCGCTGCTGGACATAGGCCTCCTCATTCGCACGCCTCAACTCGACCCTCGGCAACTCTTATTCAGTTGCTACCAGCCACCCTGTGCAGATCGTCGCTTCACCGAGCCTGAGGGCGTCCCACCTTACGCTTGTCGATTCGCGGTCTCCGCTCAAGAACTCTTCTACCCCAACGGTCATCAGTTCTCCGGCTAATATGGCCGGCCCATTGCCGACAACTCTGGTTCTGTGTCAGATCACCACGTTCCGGATGCGATCACTCAGAGAGACTCCAAGTATAGCCTGTTCCAAAGCTCGCTGAGCGTCTTTGAATTTATGGACCAGCCGTACCGTTTAAAATACCGATATTCAGCTGCATTTGGTTTGACTGAGAGCCGACCCCAGCATAGTCGAAAATGGTTTGACACATGACTCCAATTCAAGTTCAAAAAGTTTCATTTTTCTTTACTTATTAAGTAAATGTTACATTCATAAATGGTAGATAGGTATTTTATAATGAAATCTCTCATACACCGACTTATTCGGTGCAAAAAAAACATGCAGTGCTTGTACTTTATCAGTATAAGAAGAGGGCATTACCTTGTGGAGTTTTTCAATGATTTTTTAATAAGTAATTTATTCTTTTTCAATGATTTTTAATGTCTTTTTAATGAAATTTTTATTAATCTCAATTTATTATTTTTGTTGTCTATGGGTATTTTGCCTGAATTAAAACACATTTTTTTATATGTACAAAGCCTAATTCAAATTCATAAAAAAAAACACTGGAGGGCTGTATATTAAATTATATTATCAAAAATGTTCGTAAGCTCGTAATACACGAGCAGAGTTAAATTAGAAGCCCTTGGCACGAGCTTTCCCACAAAAAGGGGAGTACGACAGGGCGACCCTTTGTCACCAAAAATATTCATCGCTATCCTGGAATCTATTATTAGTAAGCTTGATTGGAAATATACAGGGATCAATATACAAGGCACGTATCTGAGCCATCTTAGGTTCGCAGACGACTTGGTTTTGTTATTAGAGACAAACTCCCAACTACAGCAAATGCTCGTCTCACTTCATTCAGTTAGAGTCGAGGTAGGTTTGGAAATGAACCTCAATAAGACTATTGCAATGACTAACTCCTCAAAGAAACCAATAAAAATTGACAACAAACCACTGGAATATACAGAATTCTACATATACCTATATATATATACTAGGCATATATATATATATATATATATACTAGGCAAAAGAATCAGTTTTGATAAAAATAGTAACGGAGCAGAAATCGAAAGAAGGGTACAATCCACATGGAACAAATACTGGAGCCTGAAAGAAATATTTAAAAGCAACATGCCAACAAACATCAAAACAAAAGTCATGAACTCAAGCCTCTTACCGTGTTATTTATTTATGGCTCCCAGACATGGAAATTCACTGCCAAGGCAAAAAACAAAATCGTCATCTGCCAACGAGGAATGGAACGTAGCATGCTGAACATAAAGAAACTGGACAAAATAAGACACATTAAAATAAAAATTGTTTTCTTGCAATTTTTAGATAAGTACGTACAAATGAATTATACAGGGTGGGTAAAACATCAGGATCGAACGAAATATCGCCCTGTTTCGTTTCATCCATAATTTTTTACCCACCCTGTATAGTATCGAAGTCCACTTTAAGTCCACTTTCAGAGTTCTTTCAAAATCCCTTCGTTTCATTCGATTTACTCGTAAACTTTTAATTGAATTTAGTTAACTTCACAGCAAAATGCGTGTAGAAGAAAATATAAAGTAAACTAAAAAATCGTCTCGTCGATATCATAAAATTTTATTGGCCCAATACTTCGCCATCAGTACTTCCACAGTCTCATCAAAAGCACACACACACACCAAGAACACACCAAGCTTCTGGAGTCGCGCCTCAACGTCAATTTCAAGGCGTTTGTGGTGCGCATACCAACGTGTTTGCTCCATTTGGTGTTGGAAGACAGTTTTTGGCCACAGGATGTGGTGTTTCATCGCTTCCGCGGACAAATTCCACAAGATCGCACAAAGCATCTTGCATGTGAACCAGGGTTGTTGCGAACATCAGCATCAGCATCAGCATCCGCTGAACTTCAGCATCATTTTCAACATCAGCTTCAGCATCAGCATCCGCATTGATCGATGCTGATAATTCATGCTGAAGTTCGAGTCGTGACATGACCGCAGAGGTGGCGGGGCTTATATCACGTGTAGTTTTTGCTTGCGAGTTTTGAGCAATCAAATTGCAAACAAACACAAAGTCTCATTACGTTATAATTCGTCTACTAGTCTAGTAGTACTAATTATTACTAAACTACTATGTTTGATTATATTTTTATTAAAATTCCCAAAATTATTGGAACAATCTTTTATTTCAGCACCAAGGAAAATTTTGCAATTTTTAGATGTATTTTACAATGGTAAATACTTTTTCGCTGTTTTTTTAAGAAAATAATTAGAATCAGCATCAGCATCAGCATCCGCTGATGTCAATGATAAAAGATCAGCATCAGCATCAGCATCCGCTGATGTGAAAAAAATGTGCATCAGCAACAACCCAGATGTGAACTAACATAGTTTTAAGTTGCTTAAACTAACAAAAATGTTATTAGTAAGTATGTATATTTAGGTTAAGGTATTTATCTATGGGTCTTTGTTACCTGAAATAAATGGTTTATTATTTATTACTAGCTCATGCCCGCGGCTTCACCCGTGTAAGTTCGGTAATTGTCCCACGGGATCGCACTACCGGGATAAAAAGTATCCTATGTGTTAATCCAGGTTATAAACTATCTGTGTGCCAAATTTCATCCAAATCCAGTTAGTAGTTTTTGCGTGAAAGAGTAACAAACATCCATCCATCCATACTCACAAACTTTCGTAGTACCTATTAGTAGGATTAAAAGCTGCGCGAGGCCGGAAATTAGCTTATTTAAATATAATTAAAGTGTAGGTTACTAAAGGGGGACACATCACATACGTACAAACTAACTTATAAAAAAATGTCATCCATAAACTTCGTTATCATTTCATTAAAAATTGTTATCATAAAGTAATGAAATGCTTTCGCTTTTAATATGCGACACGTGTTTCGTAATTTCGTAAATGACTTTATGTTTCACACCTTTTGTTATGTTTTGATACATCGTTTTGCACCTCTTGGGAAATATGAGGCCCTAGTATTTTTGACATCGCTTGAGAAAGGCTTTTCTTCACATAAGACACATGTTAGGTTTTTATTCTTTTTTTAATGTATTGTTTCTGTTTAAATAATCCTTAAAATATTTTTTTTTTTAAACTGCGTCTAGATCTGATTTATAATTCATAATTTTGAAGTACTTTAGTAAATATATAAAATTTTTTGTTGTTAGTTTATTTAATAGTTTTTAAATAATAATAAATTATCTAATTTATGAAAAAAAACCTTTTGAAGATTTTTTTTTAATGAAGCATGTAATTCCTTAATACATGGAGTAATTTCTTTTTGAAATCCACATCTTGTCTTTTGTAGTTCTTGTTATGATATTCTCACTAACTGACAGATTTGTTTTGATAAAAATTCTAAATCCAGTATAATTCAGTTACCTCCTTCTGCGAAGCAGTCATGCTAGCGAAGGAGTTAGCGGAACGTGAGTGGAAGAGAACCTCACGTCCCAGCCGCCGCGGGAGAAGCACCGGGCGTCGGGGTCCACGTGGTAGCTCTCGGCCACCGTAGGCGCGGGCCTGTGGACGGTGAGTAATGGGCTAGCTCGCCGTCCGTCCGTCTTAATGACGACAGGCCGTGTCAACGGCGCGTTCGTGTTCCACGCGCGCCTCAAAGAGATGTCAGCAAACAGGAGGGGCCCGCAAGGACCGATGCCTGGGCTGCGGGACTGTTCGAAAGAGATACCGCGGCCCTGGAACACAAAGGACAAAAGAAGGAAAATGGATGGGTTTTAGTCAGTAAAAGTCTGACACTCCCTTCCGCTCCACCCAGAGCAGTAGGAGTCATTTGACGATTTCCCATCCCCAAAAAAAAAAAGTATAATTCAGTTCCCTTTACACAATGTTTCATTAACTTTTACTATTGTACTCACGAAATTACCAAATTGATTCAAAATGTTAGCTGTTGCTGTACAACACATATAACACCTCGAAATTAATCCTGTGACGAATTTCAAACCATTCATAAAGGAGATTTTAATGTGCCGTAAAGATAAATAAGACAAGTGCCGCGTGTTCTGTTTCAACAACGTTATTCAATGACGATTAGTATGCTGATCCCGGATTTAGGTTTGCGAGTCCTCTACTTGATAAAGTAGTAATCCTGGAGACGGAAGTAATTCCTGGATTCAATCCTTGATTTAATTATGTCGAGCCTTTACAACTAACAGGTATTATCAGAATTTAGGTAAGTTTACGTGATGAACAAAACCGGCCAAGTGCGAGTCGGACTCGCGCACGAAGGGTTCCGTACCATTATCTATAAAAACGGCAAAAAAATCATATCTGTTGTACGGGAGCCCCCCTTAATCTTTTTTTTTTTTAATTTTTAGTATTTGTTGTTATAGCGGCAATAGTAATACATCATTTGTGAAAATTTCAGCTTTCTAGCTATCACGGTTTATGAGATACAGCCTGGAGACAGACAGACAGACAGACAGCGAAGTCTTAGTAATAGGGTCCCGTTTTACCTTTTGGGTACGGAAACCTAAAAAAGATAGTTTTCAATGCGAAGTTTTGATAGTTGAGTTGGAGTATTTTTGGGATTCTGCGACTAGGTCCTTGCTAACTGGCTGTTGCACTGTTTTACTCGCGACACTATACAAGGTGTAAACGGACCCTTCACAAAGCCGGTAACCAAGCATTCTGTATTTCAAACTAAGTTACTCTACGCAAAAATGATTGCTATTTTTGAGGTGAAATATTACGTTTTACCGAAGGGCTCAATGTAACGCACTCGAAACATGGTGCTGATGGATGCATTGAATTGTAGATGGGTAATGCAGTATTGAGAGTTATATAATAACATTAAAACTTGTATTTTTTAACTTATGAAAATTTTGGAACTTGTGCAGTATGTGGGGAAAGTATGAACTAGAACAAAAAAATGGTCGCAATGACGGGAAGAATAAGTGCCTTTCAGCTTCGTTATGGGTATTTGTACACCCATTATTATAAACTTTGACTCTTTGTTATTGATAATAATCAATTTTGACGGCACGGTTTGCGCAGCGGCTGAACGATTGGCTGTTGCGCTGCGTATCGCGTGTTCGATTCCCGCACGGAACGAATATTCGTATGGCCTACAGATAGTTATTCTGGGTCTGGCCGTTTGTGTATATCAGTGAAATGTTTGTAAACGGACCCACGATACAGGAGAAATTCCAAGGGTGGAGCAAAGTTAAAAAAAAAACACTAAATTCGATATTCTATTCTTCTTCTTCAATCAGACCCTCTTTACTGAGGATCGTCGTCTCCGGAACCCTCCAAACGGACAATTGACCTTCATCGACTCCGGTCCAAAGTTGCCATCACCACCTGCTGAAATTTGCTTGACGGGCATAAACATATATAGTCGGAACATCGTGTTGGCGACCGCCCTCGTGCTCTCTTGCCTTCGGTATTGCCAACAATGACCAGCTTTTCAAGGCTGCTATCTCCCCTTCGCATTATGTGGCCGAAATAGGTCATAATATGCTGTAGGCAAATTCGGTATATATACGTTTTAACCTAAATGCCTAACTTCATACTTTATTTTTAATCTATGCCCAGGACTTGGTCGCTGGCAGATGTAACAATCTTTTCAAAATCGGAATGTAGATGATGTTTCTTATTTCAACTATTTGAAATAGGAAACGGCGTCACTATCTTTTTATGGAACAGCATTCCATTTGTACGATGTTGTGAATGAAAATAAAAGGGAATCGATTCGCTTGTTGAGAAAAATATTGATCATAAAAATAATCATAGACCTTGGTATGAACTGCAAAAATGTATATTCGGATTCGTGCGTATAAAAGCAACGGTTTGATAAACTGGTGGATTCAGTTTTTTGGAACCAATATTGACTCTACAGTGTAGTTGTTAGTTTTGTAAAGGACCATGGGAGATTTTGTATGTCCCCGTCCCCACCCTCCAACAGTCATAGGATACATATCAATATGCCCTAAAGATTCCAGAAAAACACTTATACTTAGTTAGGTTAGGTTGATATGCCCGGAGGCAGGGGTCGTGAATGTCATGCGTAGCAGTTCTCGCGGCCCATCCGCAAAGGCGACAGTAGGCTCACGGCGGTGTTTTTTAGTGGGTGCAAGCCCCACATAATCAAACCGCGTCTCCCCGGACGGTGCGGTATGCGCTAGGCATTTCACCGCTTGATAAAAAAGGTTAGGTTGATTTATTCAGGTATTCCAGATAAATCCTACATATCTGAAGAAAGTCGATATAGTAAAATATATCTCACTTACCAGATGCTTCGAATGACACCTGTTTCAAATCTGTTGGAGGGTGGGGACGTTTTTTTCCAACGTCCTTTGTTTTCAAAATTAACCGCAGTGCCTTTGTGATCGCTAAAGAAATGTCCGATTTTATGTGATTATTTTATTTTTTATGTATTATCATCAAGATTCCATAAGTATATGATAGATTCCAAGAAGAAGATGTTTTCCGTTAATATTTTCAAGAGTCTTTGTTATATTTCTAAGAACTCTCCAATTATTGTATAAGTACCCAAGTAATTGGTATTATTTTATCTAATGTTTATGTATTTTTGAGAAAATATCATATAAATATGTAATTTCAAACGATCAATTATAAGTCTTTAATATCCTGTCGGTACTTTTTATTATTCATTATATTACATTTTTATTAATTACTTTATTAGCAACAAGTAATGAACGTTTGCCGAGATGTTTATTTAGGCACTTAATATTGTTTTAAAAGTATATTTTTAATTTTCTTTTATTCATTCTGAATTTCATTTAAGTTCGAACCCTCAGGCATGTATACCCAGTTTACCTAATCTTTTGTGAGTATTACACATCAAAGACTACATTTATTATATAAAAGAACCTACACCTATAGCTATTATATGGCCAAAGCAAAATTTTAGGTCGGGAGGCGGGCTGCGCTGGATGGACCATCCGCAAAGGGGACAGTAGGCTCACGGCGGTGTTTTTTAGTGGGTGCAAGCCACACATAACCAAACCGTGGCTATTATATAGCCAAAGTAAAATTTTAGGTCGGGAGGCGGGCTGCGCTGGATGGGTCGTGAATGTCATGCGTAGCAGTTCTCGCGGACCATCCGCAAAGGCGACAGTAGACTCACGGCGGTGTTTTTTAGTGGGTGCAAGCCCCACATAACCAAACCGTGGCTATTATATAGCCAAACCAAATTTTAGGTTTAGAAAAAAAAATGTTCTAAGAAATGTCTACTACATTAGGTAAAATGAATTATTTGTGAAGTCTTTAAATATATTGATTGTGTAATTTGCTACACGTATACGGGTACACTGTTACAAATAATTTTTTAGAATATATTTTTCTTTTATACATTCTTACAACACATCTTTCACATTTTAATATTCCTCCAGAAAATAATAAAAAAAAACCTTTAAAAATAGTATAAAAGCTACTACTACTATTTTTCTGTTTTTTTTTCTACTATTTTTAATATTATATGACTTATTATTGAAATTACTCTGAATTCGCCAATCCGTCTTGAACAAGCGTGGTGATCAATGTTCGTGCCTTCTTAAGATGAGAAGAAAGAAGCCTTGGCCCAGCAGTGGGACAGTAATAGGCTGGTATTATATTAACAGATAAATATTTTTTTTTATCCGATTTACTTTCCAAACACCCCCCACCCCTTTTTACTTGATTTTTACCCATAATATCAGCCGCTCGAGTCGATCATTAGGTTAAGCCGTGCTTGCTTAGGTTGGTCTGTGTATGGGTGACCACCTATTTCATACCGAGTTTCCTCCATGCCTCGGAAAGCACGTTAAGCCGTTGGTCCCGGCTGGCATTTGTAGATCTTTGACAGTCGTTACAGGTAGTCAGTTCTCGTGTATGTAGATTAAATTTAAAGTATAAAACAGGTAACAACATCTCAATAAAGACAGTATTTACTCATCATTCGCCTTGGTATCATTTTGCTCCAATTCTCAACATCACAAGTGGCCCGAAAGTCTGACAACCAGTCTTACCAAGGATATCGTATTACCCAGTACTAACTGGGTTCTGGACGTCAGATAGGCAGTCGCTTCATGTAAAATACTGGTATTCAGCTGCATCCGGCTAGACTGGGAGCCGACCCCAAGATAGTTGGAAAAAGGCTAAGCAGATGATGACTCATCAAGTCTATGGAGTTGCTCTATCTATTTTCGTTTGTTTGGCACAAGGATCCATTTTAAAGCTTGAGGGGTTAGCACTTACCGAGGCTGTTTGTACTATAAAGGTACACCTAGTAACGGTACGATCCTTCTTTCAGAAAATTCTGAAACCTATAAACCCATTTTATCACCGAAAATTGATATCACGTAAGCTGTTTACAGATTTGTTTATATTTAGACCGTCCTTTGAAGTCTAAGACGTGTTTTATGATGGCAGCTTTAATAAGGCACACAACGGCTTTTTGTTGCCACAAGTACTTATTTGAGTCTCAAAAGGGACTTAGGCATCTGTCTCACCGTCGACGAGGGAGCGACTAGCTATCTGACTATGTACTTGCTCAAAAATGTATAAGAGGGGCTTGTAGCTCTTCAAGGTTAAGCACCGCTTGCCGAGGTTGCTCCGTGGATGGGTGACCATCCACTACATACCGAGCTTCCTCCGAACCTCGGAAAGCATTTTAAGCCGTTGGTCACCGGCATCGTTTGTAGATCTTTAAAAGTCGTGATTACACTATGGAACATAACTATATTTTTTAATTTGCATACAATATAAGGCTTTTTATTTAAATTGTTAAAAGTCGTTATGGGTAATCAGAAGCCCGGAAGTTTGACAACCAGTCTTACCAAGGTGTAACTCAGTACTAACTGGTTTGTGAGGGTCAGATCGGATTCAGCTGCATACGATGAGACTGAAAGCCGACCCCAGCATAGTTGGGTAAAAGCTAGGCAGATGATATGCCGATGCCTGCCGGGGCTGCGGGACTGTTCGAAAGAGATACCACGGCCCTGGAACATAAAGGGCAAAAGAAGGTACATGGATGGGTTTTAGTCAGTAAAAGTCTGATACTCCCTACCGCACCGCCCAGAGCGGGAGTAGTCATTTGATGATTTCCCATCCCAAAAAAAAGGCAGATGATAAAGAAACTTGTGAAAGTTAAGTAAAAGAGATACACAAATATTAATAGTTTACCGCTGGCTGATCAAACCGCCATCCTCTTTTGTGGCAGAGTCAGAAGCTATGAAAGAGTCGTTTGGCTCTCCCTAAGAAGATACATTTGGGCGAGTACATATCCTACTATATTATGAATTAATATTATAAATGCGAAAATTTGTGAGTATGGATGGATGTTTGTTACTCTTTCACGCAAAAACTACTGACTGGATTTGGATGAAATTTGGCACACAGATAGTTTATAACCTGGATTAACACATCCGGTAGTGCGATCCCGTGGGACAATTACCGAACTTACGCGGGTGAAGCCGCGGTCATGATCTAGTGTGGTATACATAAGGAACGCACGCCTTTTACCCATGGGAGAAGGTAGAAACGTTACGTACTACGATCCTTACATACTCCTTTTTTCTCGTTCACGTCCATATATCTGGACGCACGCTGGTTGCGAGTACTACGCACCTGACCTTTCTGAAGAACCTCGCCAATGGTAAGGTCAGTGTATATGTCTTTCTAGGGCGTCTCCTCCCAGCGTTGCCACTCACATCTGCCTTTTTTTACATTATATTTCTTTAGTAAATGACTATTAATTTTATTATTATTATTTTTTTACATTATATTTCTTTAATAAGTGACTATTATTTTTTTTTTTTTTGACATTACATTTCTTTATTAGGTGACTATTAATTTTATTATTGTAAAAAATGAGTTATTGTTAATTTTTTTTTTATTATTACTATTACTAATCCTCATTTTAAGCTTTTACACAATGTATTTTGTTAAGAAATAAATGACTTATGACTTAGCGAGTAATAGCCCATCAACGTTGCACACTCTCGCATAGCCCAGCTACAGAACTATCCGAATTACATACTCGCTGCTCGTTGCTCGCCAACTCGTTCCTACTGGCTAGCTCTACACGCTTATCGCTATTCGTTAGCAGTAGCACCGGTCCATATGATACCTACTTACCTACCAAGTAAGTATATGGAGATACCTAATCCGCGTAAAGTTTCAAAAGGAATTTTTACATAATCAGCTCGTCTTCGTGGATTAAATAATAATTATAGTTTAATTAGTTTTTGATAGCGAGGAAATGTAGATTAAAATGAAAAAACCTAGTTGCAGAAAATTTAGCTCAGAACATGGATGGTTTTTAGTCAGTAAAATTCTGACACTCCCTTCCGCTCCGCCCAGAGCGGGAGGAGTCTATTTGATGATATCCCATACGAAAACAAAAAAAAGGGGGTCTAAAATGGCCGGTTTAGCAGAATCATAATAGGAAAATAATATGAATTACGTTTTAATTCTTAAAATGGTCATAGACGTACCTAACAGTACCGAAGGGTTAATTTTTGAAACAGGTAAGCCGGAGTACCTACATGTCTTTAATGTGATTATATTATTTGTCTATAGAATACTGAGTATGCCATTTTTCAACGGGAATCCGGTAAGAATCGAGTTGTATGGAACCTTCGCCACTGGTACCTAATATTATGAATTGTCACCTTGTGACCATTTTACGAATTAAAACGTAATTCATATTATTATCCTATTATGATTCTGCTAAAGCGGCCATTTTAGACCCCCTGCTCCTATTTCATAACTATTTTCTAGTAAACAACAAAATCTTTTTGTTGCATCTAACATGTTTTGGATATGTGCCCTATTAGTGGGCCCTATCCGAATACCAGCGCTGTGACATTTTTTTTAATGTTACAGCACCATGCTGAGATAGCCTTTGACCTCGTACTGGACAAATTTAGTTTGTCTTGTTTTTATTTTTTTCTTGTTTACTTTTTTAGGGTTCCGTACCCAAAGGGTAAAAACGGGACCCTATTACTAAGACTTCGCTGTCTGTCCGTCCGTCTGTCTGTCACCAGGCTGTATCTCAAGAACCGCGATAGCTAGACAGTTGAAATTTTCATAAATTATGCATTTCTGTTACCGTTATAACAACAAATACTAAAAACAAAATAAAATAAATATTTAAGGGGGGCTCCCATACAACAGACATGATTTTTTTGCCGTTTTATATATAATGGTACGGTGCCCTTTGTGCGCGAGTCCGACTCGCACTTGGCCGGTTTTATATATAATTTTGTTGTATTGTTAACCATTTTTTGTCCTGTGCGAGACAAATAAATACCTACTGTTTCTTTCTTTTGTCACTACATTACTTTAGGTGGAATGTCTTATTAGGGTTTAACTAGCCTTTGAACATTTTATTTTGCACCTCTAAATAAGAATATAGCGAAACGAATTCAAAATGCATTCAAAATTCATCGTTCTATTTCTGTCAATTTGAAGCAGTTTGAAGTTGACAGAGTTCAGATGATATTGGGTGGACCATACATGCCGTAGACTGGATGGAAGATGGAGAAAGAAAGTGCTGGAGTGGAGACCATGCCATATATATCGATGACATAGATATATATGGCATGGTGATGACATAGCCATGACATAAAACAGCCAAAAGTGGAGAGATTTGGAAGAGACCTACACTCAGCATTGTGTGGCCAAAGGTTAAAGAAGAAAATGAAAAGAAGTTGATATTTGAATATGTTTACCACTGAACGCATTTAGTGAGTACTGGTGCAAATGTGTCATAGAATTACTCCTTGAACATTCACCAACCAACATTAGGGCGCCATTCAAAGAACCGAGGTATACAAAACCCGTCATAATCGTAAGCTCTTGCTTAGTTTTAATTTAGTTACGAAAACTAAGTTTAGTGCTTGCTACAAGGAATATGTTTGAAGAAGCAAACAGTTCAAACAAACAACATATGACGTGTTGCGACAGTTTCTGCAAAAAACAAATGAATGAAAGTTTTGGATTGTTAGTTAACCCAACAAAATCACAAGCTCTCATTATTGGTGGCAGATACTTCATCAATTTATTGAGTCATCAGTTCCTCCTTCCTGTTGTGTACGATGGTGTCGCTATAGCCCACTCCAAGAAAGTTAAAGACTTAGGTGTATTCTTGGACTGCAACCTATTTTGGCATGTTCACATTGCTGAAGTAAGCAGGAGGGTGTTTTATGCATTTTGGTCTCTTAAACGTCTTCAGAAGTTCCTGCCATTTGAAACTAAAATTATTCTTGCTCAGTCTCTCTTGCTCAGGTAGAAACCTCTTCTAGACTATGCTGATGTCTGTTTTCTTGATGCAACTGAGGAACTTCGTAATAGGCTCGAACGTCTGCAGAATTTATGTAATCGCTTCATTTTCGGGCTTCGTAAATACGACCATGTGTCGAAATTTCGGAAGCAGCTGAAGTGGCTGTCACACTCTTTCTTTTCTCTTTTCCATTCTTCACAATTCTAAAGCTCCTTCTTATCTTCGGGAACGCTTTGTGTATTTGTTCCTAGAGGTAAACCTTGTCGCTCATCATCATCTCTTCTGCTTCGTTTCCCTCCACACTCCTCAAGTCGGTATGATGGATCATTCACTGTTCGTGCGGTGCGTCTTTGGAATTCACTACCACACTCCTTGCGGGATGGCCCTTCGTTAGAGGTGTTCTAGAAAGGACTACAGGAACATTTCCTGTCATCATGATCAATATGTATGTATATATTTAGGATTTTATAGGTATATAATATGCATATTATAATGTACGTACTGTATGTATTACGTATATTATATTATATGTATGTAGTTTAGTTTATAAAATAAATTAATTTAAGTTACAGAATGTAATGTTATTGCACATAAGTATACCCTCTTCTGCAAATTGTGCAGTCAAAATAAGGTTTGCTGTAAGAAAACCCAATTCTGGGTTAAGCTCGCCAGTGTACATGAGCTATATTATTGCATTTTGTATGTATATTAAAAAAAAACGTAAAGGACACAAAAAGTGGGTGCGAACCGGGTCCTGTCCGTCGCGTGAGTCGCGTTGTTCATTGCTTACACACATAACGCGGGAGTGTGTCGCCAGCGGGTCGGGCGCGACCGACTTGATAGCGGCAGCGGTTACTACGACGAATCTGCATTTGGTAACTGCTAAACCGCATTTTTATAGTTTGTTACCAGGCTCGTACAAAACAGTATGATCCATGGCAAAAACATTAGGTTTTGCAAATATTCATAAATCAAAACCGACACGCGCTGCGTCTGGCCCGCGCCCGCGTCAGTGGGAATGCCTATCGACGAAAACGTGTATTATAAGATATAACGCAATGCAACGACGCTACACCCGCTCCCGACACGTTCGCCAGCTTGCTGTTTGTGGTGGGTGGCGACGGGTGCGGCTTCTACGAGTCTTCCGAAACGCGCCCGTCTCGAGTACGCTCTCTGTGTGATGTCGGTCATAACATGAAGAAATCACACCCGTCGTACTCCCGACTATGAATTTCTCGGTAGCAGCCACGAATCTATCGAGGTCCTCCTTAGGCGGTTGGATCAAGGGCTTGATTCAGAAGGCAGTATTCCTCGATACGGCTCGCATTATGAGGAGGTTCCTGTCTCTGGAGCCCTAACCACCGGTAGCTTGGATCCTGCTTCCTGAAGTGTAGCTACATACTGCATTGTACTATTACGTACGAGAGACCGTGGACTCAGAATTTTTAACCCAACGTGAGCGTGCTAAAATTTCTAGATTATTCAAACCACAGACTGACTTCTAGGAGGAACTTTTGTCTGAATGGCAGGTAGGATAATTCCATCAAGGGCCGACATCTCCACCAGTTCTTTCAATCCGTTCGTGATTGGCTGGCCAGGACATGGCTGGAGGTGGATCACTGTGTTGCCCAATTTCTCACAGGTCATGGTAACTTTATCAGTAATTTTTTTCCTTCAAGCTTGTTACCTCGCCTTTTTGTCAATGTTCTACATCTGACTGCGAATATGAACAAGCTGCACATCATATTTTATGGGAGTGCAGTCTTGGCAAAATTAACGAAATAAATATTATGTTGGGTAGTGTACAGGCATAGTATTTATCCGGAGTTATTTACAACTAGATGAAAACCCGGCTACGCTGGGGTGAAATGTGACTCCTAACACACATGTAGGTACAAAATGTAGGCAGAATTTCTGTAGTTGTCGGTTCTCAAGGAACATTAAAGGCAAAGCAAGGCACAGATTCGTATAGCATCGTTCATTTGGATAATATTTCAGGGCGTGATCTTGTAAAGTCTTCGATAAAATGTGATGCAAACTTTTCCCAAAGAGCATTAGGATCAGTTGGTTCACAAAATACGCAAATTCACGCAAACAGCTGTCGTAATTGCCGAGGAAGTTTGAAACCAATTGCTTCATTCAAACTTCTTTCCCATTCTTGATCGTCAAGAAGGAGCTCCCTTGCTTGAGCAACTTCTCGAAATAAGTTGTAAATAATATTTTCATAAGTTCTAACATCTCTGAAGCAAGTTGGCCCTTTGACATGAAGAAGTAATAGCCGGAGATAATATCGTTCTCGAACAGAAAAGGAATAATTATACATTCTTGCAATTACTTTAACTGCCGCTGAAATCACTATGCAAAACTAAATGAATACCTACTGAAAAATGTACATTATTATTTTATTACAAACTTCAACTTTTAAGGTTATAACCATAGAAAAAAGAATACTGGCCGTATTCTTTTTTCTATGGTTATGTTATGGCAATCGCCCAATCTCAGGTTTTAAGAAAAAAAACACATAACACAGAGTTCCTATAAAAGTAAAAGTGTCCAAAACAATATCTTTGCGAAACGACTGAAAAATATATATATATATACCTATATTTTGGTTCGCTCAATGTTTACGGCAAGACGTTTCGGCGTATGTGCGCTTACTAACTACTCAAGATGTCATCCGGTATCAGTGTGACGTTTCACTAGAGTGGCCAATATGGCGAATGCGATTTGTTTGTCAGCACCATTAGAATTTAACAAACTACTCGACAGTCCGAATTTTGCGGATATATGTTGTCGACTCGAAATCTTTATTTTTTCATGTTTTATTGTTCAGGTAAGGTTTCGATCGAGTCTACCGTACCCCTTGACGAAAATATTAATATAGATACGGACCTTGTGGAAACTAGAACAAATTTCCGTGCGTTCAAGTATTTTTGCCATACCTATTATTGGATTCAAATTTAACAGCGCACAACTCAGGACCCAATAATCATAACATTTTATCCGTGGTGCTAGGCAACTGGGCTTATCCCAGTTGTACTCGTCCCTTTGTGCCTATTGGCCTTGTTTCGTTCTGTCTCCTGCTGATATGGAGGGAAGTGGAAATTATGGTTTTCTTACTCCTCCGCTATACTTTTCTGATAAATTTCGTTGTGGGATCCAAGACAGTTAAATTGTTTCTCTGGGGCTTCGTCGAGCTTAATTGTATCGGCGCTTTTCTGGTGGTCGTCACTGTTGATTCTAGCTTTCAGGAGTTACAGTGGTTTGATAATAGAGTGGCGGGCTTGCCCTAAAAAATAATCACAAAATTCTTTTCACTCCAAACACGTGACCCGAAAATCCTGCTTCTTTAGAAAATATTAACCGTCTTTGAAAAAGTATTTACTTACATTTTTCTTTGTTTTCAACCCTCATCACGTTTTTAGGGGAGCCTGAAATCCATCAAACTCACTTAAAAATTTCGAGTCACGTTCTTAAGCCATACGTTTTGAAAGAAGAACGCCCCTTTTTAAAATCAAAGGAATTTCGACAGCTGGTCTTGAAGCCATAAAAAAGTTTGTTGTTGTTGTTGTTTAAAGTTGAACTCTTTGTTTCCCGCTTTTTCTTAAAAATGTCCAAAGATTTTGTTTAAATGAATCCCCCCTTTTTAAAAGTAAAGGAATTACGACACAGCTGGTCTTGAAGCCTTAAAAAATAAACGAACTAGTAACCCGCAAGATTTTATTACAAAACAACAGCCTCTTTTAAGCAACAGAATTTCACAATAGCCAAGAACCCCTATAAAAGTTTCCGAACTGTTTGTTCCCGCTTTTTCCTACAGCATGTCGCAACCAGCTAATTTAATTACAGCCCCCTTTTAAACCACCGGTCTTAAAGCCATAAAAAAACTTTTCGAACTCTTTTCCTCCCGCTTTCTCTACAGGTGGTTGCAAGAGAGTATTTCAGCGGTATATAATACGATTCACAACCCCTTCAGCGCCAGTTTCGCGTTGCGCGCCGAGTCGCACGGACGCTCCACGCTCCTTGTGCTAATAAATCGTACTCTGGTTCTCGAAATATTTTCTCAACTTAGATTTTTTCGGAACGTTTTGTTTGAAGTGTTTGTTCTCTTTTTAAGTGGATTGAAATGCCTTAGGTGAGTTTTAAAAGTTGATTATTATTGCGGAATGGAAAATTTTTCCTGTAACAGAATTTTCAGTTGATCAGTTAGGAAAAACTTTGTAGGAACCCAATACGGTAACGTTTTTAGTTACATTTTAAGCAACTGATGCTAGAAATAGTTTGTGTAGTGATAAATTACACAACAATGGACTCATCACGAAGTCGTCAACCAAGCATTATGTACAGTCAACGGCCAGAAATCCACTTACACCGCAATTACCATTATCGCCTGCGCTATACGAGCTGCGGCGCCTATACACACATACGCATATTTATCCGTGTGAGTGATGTTCCAACGCTAACAAATTAACATGTCGTGTAGCATCGCGGTACGAGTAGTTAATTATAGATGTGGTCAATGCTAGACAAGGATGACAATATCAGTAACTTGTTTTTTATCGCAGTCTGATTATTTTTTTCATAGTAATGCAAAATTTCAACTAGTGAATATAAGTTAACATTAGCTAGATCGGTAACGAGGCTGCACTCGCTAATGTGATCCGGATAGATGTGAGTTCGAATCCTAGTTGGGCCTATAATTATTATTATTTGTGTTTTAGTAATTTATTTCAGTAAATTACTTTGAACAAATAGATATTACATTATAGGTAATTTATTATTATAATATGATAATAAATGAAACAAATTTTGATATGGTAATATTGTAATATTTTTTTATACAAAAGAAATCCTTTACTTAGTTATATTATTATTATAGTATTGAATGTTAAAAAACACATTTTAGGTTACTTATAGATATTATGAAAATTCTGATATCATTTAAGAGGTTATAGCTTAATTATTCATTTTCTCAATGAAAAGAGGATTGAAACTTAACCTCAATATTACAATAATATAAATACTAATTTGTTAAAGTTACGGCCACTATGTCCCCTGACACAAAATAACCCCTGTCTATGATTTTTAATACTTCGTGTGACCTCCGTTAGCCTCGATACAGCTAATGAGATGTCGACGCATAGACGCCACAATATTTGCACAGATATTTGTGCCGCGCAAACTATCCCATAACTGCATGCAATGGGATTTGAGTAGCTCAGGGCATCTCTCGTCCCGAGCTTCCCATCTTTGCACCATTAAACCCCATATATTTTCTATGGGGTTTAAGTCAGGGGACCGAGCTGGCCAAGGAATAACTTTAATTTCCGGATGATTGCTAAACCATTCGCGAACAATGCTGGCACGGTGAATAGGACAATTGTCTTGAACAAAACTTATCTCGTTTAAGTCTTCTGCGGGGTAGACATTACGCACCGTAGGCAACATTATATCGTTCAACACTTCCACATAGTTGACACTGTTGGCTCGCGTCGATATATAACTTAATTCACCGGGCCCTTGAGCACTTATCCACCCCCACATATTCACACTGATTCTGCCTGACTCCGTATTTGGTCTGACATTGCCTTCAGACCAACGCGTGTTATTTTTACGCCACAAATGCAGCCTTCCTTTTTGGCACGATTTAAAAGATTTTTCGTCGGTGAATATTGTCGTCTCCCAATCAAAGTCCAAATATTCCCGGGCAAAACTTAACCTCGCCTCTTTATGCCGTTGCGTTAAAAACGGTTTTTTAGCTGGCGTTCGGTGATGAAGACCTTCGGCATGGAGTATGCGGCGAACGGTGCGTACTGATGTGCCGAGCTCATCGGCAAAATGCCTTGTTGGGATGAAACCATTCGTCTCATATTCAGCTACCATATGTATAACGTCGCTGAGGCTGGCTAATATGAGATGGTCTTCCGCTCCTCTCACGATTCTTCAGGCTACCTTCTTCCTCAAATCTCTTCACCCAACGACTAACAGTCTCTCTCTAAAAAAAAAAAAAACCATGTTACACACTTGCAACAAGCGATTTATCTACCATTATATTTTGTAGGTATCATCACATACAATTAAAAAAATAAACTTACACATAAGCCGGTTTCATTCGATATTTGAGATATACCTTGGCTTCAATACTAATATTAGCCTGCATATTGAATTCAGAAGAATACTAAAATAGCAACAACAAGATAACACAAACGCTCGTAACTATGTTCACCAACCAACAACAGCGAATAGTGGTATAATTTATGTAAACTAGTAAAGTAGTTAAAATATGAGGGTAGATTTACAAAGTGAAATTATCACTTTGTTTCAAATCTACCCTCATATTTTAATAACGACGCTAAGATTGAAAATAATTGTAAAACGAAAGAATCTTCGTTTAGTTGTGGAATATTTAACATATTTGTTAGCAACTCAGCATTCTTATTTCACATGTAATACTTAAAAAATATTTTTCATGTTTGATGTGAGACTCGAACCTGAACGTTCGCCATGCGAGGCACAGTGCTAACCACTTTAGCCACCGTAACGCTTACTTAACTAATTGAAATTTGTAATAACAATTATAAGCGGGCAACAAGTTACCAATGTGTGTGTAGTATTGTCAAACGTTCTTAAAGAAGAAGGTCATAAGTACAACTAATATGCCTATGCCATAGTTTTGTTAGATTGTAAGTCGACTTCTGGCTGTTATAGTACCTACATCAAACTAAGTAAGTCTACGCAAAAATTATTGCTGGGAAACGACTTTTTTTTTGGGGTGTAAATCACGTTTTAAGGTAGAACTCAATGTAAAAAAAATTATCGCAATGACGGGAAGGACAGTTACCTTTCGGCTTCGTTATGGGTATTTTTACTCCTATTAGGTATAATCCACATTAGTACTGAAAATTTTTGCTTACAAGTGCCAGTCGAATTTTATTTTAGTAACTTACGGTTCAAAGCTAATGATGATAACTTCTTTATAATGATACTTCTTCTTCTAAAATATTGGTATCCATCATAATTTACCTTTTAGTGATGAAAGTATATGTTGATGGATGGAGAGGGAGAGGAAGATCAAAAAAAGATGGATGGATTGTGTGAGGGTCATAAAAAAGTTAATATAAGAGTTATGAATAACTAGGCAGAATGGAGGAAAACAACGTATTACGCAGACACCAAGTATTATTAAGAAATGGCAGAAAGATGATGATCTTTACTGCATCTTCTGAAACAAATCCGTTATCATAATCAGACAATAATAATTTGTATAATTATCACTTGCTTGGGTGAAGCAAAACATCGTGAGGAAACCTGCATGCCTGAGAGATCTTTCTTGATAAGGCCCATGGGCGCCATAAAAACTTTGACACCAGGCACTAACGACACGATAAAGAAGAAAGATAAAACTATACTAGCTAAACAAAAATGTGGTTGTTCCAAATTCAAACATGGCATTATGGTCGCCTCTGTACTCTGTGCATAAAATGTAAACAAAAAAAAACACGGCCAGTATCATCGACAAGTGAATGTTCAGTCAACAGAATGTCGATTTTTTCCAAAAAGTTTTCACATTTTCGCGTGCCGATTAAAACAGATTCCAAATACGATTAATTTTGATGGCCTACTTTCGATAATGAAACTCTGTTTCGCAAGTTGTTTAAATTTAAAATACGGACCATTACTCTTGAATAGTAATAAATTTTGGTAACGCTGATTGCAATTTCGGAGGCTTTGTGGTCGTTTTATTGCAATTAGTGAGCCACAACACTGTGAACAAGTAATATTGCCTCCAGAATATTTTCAGAGGAAATGTTTTCCCAGTTGAACGATATGCTTTTCAATGGAAAAGAATTTTAGCGTTGCAACATTTTTTACCCTGTATTTTTTTCGAAACTTTATTCTGTCTTCCTAACTAGTTTTTTTTTTTTAACTTTTTTCTCACTATCTCTATTGTTTTAAACTTTATACTCTCTATATCTTTAGTTTTTAGAAACTTTATTTTCTCTCTATCTATAGTTTTTTGAAACTTTATTGTCTATATCTTCCTTTTTTAAACTATATTTTCTCTCTGCCCTCTGTTCTTGTAGACTTTGTTTCAAGGGCTTTCGTGTTTTCCTTACCTGGGTTGTGGAGGTCAGATAGGCAGTCGCTCCATGTAAAACACTGGTATTCAGCACCAACCAGTTATACTAGAAGCCAATACCGACACAGTTGTGAAAAGGTGCAAATGTTGTGGTAACTCTGAAAGAATTACAGAAGTTTTCAGTTTTGTTTAATAAAATTAATCATTTTATTTCAGATATCATTTTACATCCATATTAATTGTTAGTAAATATAAATAAAATAAATAAATAAATATCCCTGGACATTTCACACAGCACCATCTAGTCCCAAGCTAAGCAACCTAATGCTTGTGTTATGGTAACTAGATGGCTGATAAACTACATATATACATTTTTTTTGTAAATACATACATATTATAGATAGAAAAACACCCAGACCCGGAACAACTACTTGTAGGTCATACAAATATTTGTTCCGTACGGGAATCGAACCCGCGACATGCAGCGCGGCAGTCAATCGCTTGACCACTGCGCCAACCGTGTCGTCACATGTAGTAAACATGAACTTTAAAAACCATGTTAGTAAAACATGTAGGTTTGAAAGGAAATGCATAAACGGGCAATCAAACCCCGCAATGACATTCAGGCGACTGTTTGAGCTGCCCCGGACCCCCTGCAGCAGCGACGCGGCACGCTTACGTCTGATAGCTAAGAAGCCATCAGTATGGGCATCAGAAAACATTGTGAATGCCATCCTGAATGCATTGTTATATTGAACTTGAAGGGCATTGATGGCTTTCTGCGTACTGCTTGTCCAGAAACACACACGTGTGTTTAGTCACTCGATCAAACGGAAATAATAAATATTTTATTTTGTTTACAATAATAAATCTTACTAGCCCATACACGTCATCATCTACTCATTACATAGGCCTTCAAACAGTCCCAAATATTTGTTCCAACGCAATACTTGTAGTGAATTTTTATTGTTCTTTTAACCTACATTTGGTAGTACATTGCTTCTACTATAGTAATGGTCTAGACATCACTTATTGTGAAGAACTATCTGTTGCTCGTGACTTCGCCTGCGTGTAGTATGTATTTCGTATTTTTAGGGTTCCGTACCTCAAAAGGAAATAACGGAGCCCTTAATTATAGGATCACTTGCGTGTCTGTCTGTCCGTCTGTCACAGCCAATTTACTCCGAAACTACTGGACCGATTGAGTTGAAATTTGGTACACAAATGTATGTCGGTGATCCAAAGACGTTTAACGTAAATTAATGATTTTTAAACATGGGGGCCACTTTTGTGGTAAATTAGGAAAAGAAAAAGAAAGTTTTGCAAACTACTTATAACGTGTTACATATCAAATGAAAGGACTTATTGTGAGCATTTCAAATATATTTTTATCGATATTTATAGATAAATAGTTTTGAAGTTATTTAAGAAAATAGGCGAAAATTAACCATTCCCCCCTTTAACTCCAAAATTACAGGGTCGAAATTTGAAAAAAAAATATTAAATAGCCTATAGATTACAGGGAAATCTATAAGAAATCTATGGTTTTAAAAGTAACATAGAAAATTTCCCAAATTACGTATGGAACCCTCTCCATGCGATTCGAACTCGCACTTGTCCGGTTTTCCACAAGGTCTTCAGGGTGAAACGAAGCCTACGAGTATGATCTTCTCCAGGTCGTCAAAACATAAAGAACTATCACTTTACAAGCTGTTCCTCGAACGATTAATGACTTTTTTCACTAATTAGGCGTTCATTTAAGTGTTTCACTAACACTAGGAAATAAGCCCGAGACAGGTCATAAAACATCTTTCACAAACCGTTGTTGTCGTAAAAGGTTGGACGAAATAAAAAATAACAAGCAACGTAAACTGTTACATGGAACCGACTGTTTTCATGGAAAGTTATGTTTTTCGAACACTAATCCTGGTATTTTTACTTGAGTTTAAGTAATTAATTATGCAATATATAATGAAATATACAAGAATTTGAACGAAGTAAGAACCGTCAAAGAAAGCAAAGCTAACAATTCTTACTTTTGACAGTTCTAACTTCAAACATAAGCTAGAGAATAAACATCGTATCTTAAGTTATTACTTTAACTCAAATAATCACTTTGACTTAGGCTTAAAGTCACCCAAAGAGCAATGGAGAAGGCTATGGTTGGAATCTGAAATGAAGACGGATGTCTTCATTTCAGATTCGATCAAGAGAGAACCAAGAGAACCAAGGTTACCGACGTAGCCCGAAGAATTGCCAAACTTAAGTGGCAGTGGGCAGGGCACATGGCTTGCAGAACGGATTGCCAATGCTTCGGGAATTACTGGCGTGATGTTATGTATTTGTTTTGTATATCTGCGTGAGCCAATGGGGATGCTTATAATTTGCCTACGTATGTTACATGGACCTGACATTTTTCTGCTACTGACACATCTCCGACTCATTCCATAGAAATTCATTTTTTTAATATCCCTGTGGATTCATGAGGTGTTTGTTTTATTGTTTGTTTTCGCGTTACGTATGTTTTTTATAAGCTTATTTTTAAGACGATTTTTATGAGCACCAAAGCTTACTTTGTTTGAATTCGTAGACGTAAACAATAATATGGCTAGGCAGATGATGATTCGACTACCGTAAATTCATTAACTGAAGAATCGCTGAAAAATTTATCGCACAAAAAGTAATGCTTTCAATATAGTTAAATGGCTTTCGAAAACGTTTTATCATGAGAAAATTACACTTATTGAAGCGTTGAATATTATAGTAAAAAAGAGGAAAAAATATAGAAAGAAAATGCTAGTTTTATTTTACGAAAAATTAATATCAAATGATAATACGTTGTTCTCTATGGTATAATATCAAGTTATTGGAAAACTAAACGATTTTGGATAATAGTCGTAGTATAGTAGTAATACTTGTAGCAAATAGGCGTAAAAACGATTTTTTTTTTCAAGAATATTAGATAGTTTACTGCAAAGTATCTATTAACGTTAATTCCCTCTAGTTCTCAATAAAAAACGGCACGGTTGGCGCAGTGGCTGAGCAATTGGCTACTGCGCTGCGTATCGCAGGTTCGATTCCCGCACTGAAAAATGATTTGTAAGGCCTACAGATAGGTGTTCCGGGTATGGCTTTTTGTGTATGTGAGTTTTAATGTCAAACGGCAATGCTGATCAGGATGCCCTAAGTTCGATACTTAGGTTGGGAAAAGTGTCATTGATTTTTTTCATGAGGAGTTCTCAGTACTAGCCCTGAGTCTGGATTTACGCCCGGTTGATGGCAGTTGGCTACGCCCTTTATCACCTACATGTGGCTTGCACATATGTAACTGGCGAAATGCGGGTGCACTATTAGGGTACCCCTCTGCCTAACTGATCGGAGATTAAAGGCACGATGTTATGTATTATATAGCTTCAAGAAAAACAAGACAACTGAAGTGTAATATAAATAACGGTAAACCTCTGTCAGTCTGTAGCATCATTATGAACAGCCTTTATTAAGGGACCACCCATATGATACAACTGTGCCCAACCCTTCTTGGAACAAGCGTAATGTTATGCTATTTGCAAATTTTGATAACCATAACATGTTATTTATTTATTTAACACTTCAAGCACAAAGTACAGAGGCGGACTTAATGCCTTACATTTTCTATCAGTCAAGCTTTGGGTGATGCAGAGACAAGCAGTGGTAGGTGTTTTGGAAAATAATTTTAATTAATACTACGATAAACTACAAGGACATAAAAAATACTATAAATATATTATATCATTTATTTTTTTCATATTTTTTTTCGTTTATTGTTATCATTTTGTCTAAACCAAATAGGTTCAAGATGAGGAAGGCATAGAACCGTGAGTTTGGACGCATCTTGGGACTGACCTGAATAAACAAATATATTGTCTCCGGTAATATCGTCGTGGTATATGTACCTACTCACATGTGCGTACATAATTATGTACTGTTTAATTAATTACGAGTGAATTTCTCACGCCTTGGCCACGACCTACACGTTTAGGCGACACGCGTCAAACAAATCGCGACTCGCGGAGTGACAATTTGACGCGTGTTACTTGCGTTACGGAAACAGATGATGAGCAGAGATCGGGATTGATAGTTTTTTGCCTAAACTTCAAGGTAGTAAGTAACATAATGGACAATAATAACCTCCGTATAAAATCTGGGAATGATTTTAAAGTTCCGAAATAAAGCTGACTTATTCTTTATTGCACACAAATTAACAAATATACATACAAATTTCAATAATATAGCTAATGTACAATGGCGAGCTTAACCCAGAATTACTCCATCATTCATAACTTTTTTCATTTATTATTATTCTTTTTTTGCTGACTTCCTCGAAGTATAGGCAAATAAACGCGACATATTCCGATCTGTGGTGATGAGCGATTTGGCGTGATCAAAATATTGATGTACTATCTAACACCGGACACGATTTTAAAGCCGCTGTACCGGTGAACGTGGTCTAACACTGTCGTCGCCACTGACTAGTTGTGGCATACTCATCAGCTGTCTGCCCTTGTCCCATGTTACTTGGGGTCTGCGCAACATGTTTTTTTCTTCGATTCCCCCCTGTTACCTACCCCTTTTTTTTATTACAAGGTGTAAGTAAATGTACCCTTCACGAAACCCTCAACCAAGCATTCTGTACATCAAACTAAGTAACTCTACGCAAAAATAATTGCTAGGAAAAGACTTTTTTTTAAGTGAAAAATAACGTTTTATGGTAGAACTAAACGTTACTCACTCAAAACACTCTGCTGTTTGATGGATGCATTGAATAGTACGGGGCTCGTAGTAGTATTTAAAGTAAAATTATAACATTAAATTTGAATTTGAAAGAAAAATGGGTGAAAAAGTTGGAACTGTCAAAGTTCCAACTTTTTCCCCAAATCAAATCATTTATTTTTGCAGAAAACACTGTTACAATGGTGGTATAAAAATTTATATGTTTCAAGTGATTCTACCGCAAGGCATGCAAAATGTATACAATCATGGTTTATCAAAATCAAGATTGACATTGAAGTAAATATAGCTTCGTAACTAGAAGGTTCCCAGGGATGGTCTAGATCAAAAAAGTGATTACAATAAAGAGAAGAACAAGTGCCTTTCAGCTTCGTTGAGGGTACTTTTACACCCTTTATATCATTCCTCACACAATCCATCCATCGTTAGTTGGTTGTAGCATGGTACGAGTAGGAGGTATGATACGCTTGCGCGTGTCAACTGACGCAAGTCCGAGGTCGTGAACGGATCTCAGGAGACGAAAAGTTAACAAACACGGGGTTAATTGGCTGCATCCAGCTTCGGGCATGTAAGCAAATATCTACCATGAAATCTGCTTGCGGTGTATACGTTGCACGAAACAGTTTAGCTTGGGCACTGAGAGACGAGTCATTTGGGAAGCTTCTGGAATTGCTTAGGGGCCGTCTCCACGAGCGAGAGAATCGCGGCGATATCACGTATTTTTATGGGATAATATCGCTGCGATTCTCTCGCTCGTGGAGACGGCCTCTAAGAGAGTTTAGAAATACGTGGCAACGACGATAATATCGTCGCGATTCTCTCGCTCGTGGAGACAGCCCCTTAGGCACGTCGACTACTATGAAGACCGTTCGATATTATCATCAGGAAGGTTGTCAGTGTTATTGACAGCTAGTAACATAAAAAATGGCCTTGAGTTATATCTGTTGAAACTACATAAGTTAACTTGCCAAAATCTTCAATCCAAACATAGCCTCACGCCTATATTCCCCAAAGGATGCGGCAGAGGTGTTCCTAAAGTAAACCACATTTCACTAATTATGCTTAAGTACCATATTATGATAAATACGCCTATAAGAGCCTATTGTCACCAACCGGGCAATACGAAAGTAAAACCCAAAAAGACGTTGTACGACCTGGGAATATAACTCAAGACATCGTGCTCAGCATTACCACTACAACAACTACTAGACTTACGAGACAATTAAATACAATGTTTCAGTTTCAAATGCCTACATGAAACGAATCAACAACTTTCCTACATACAAGTAAATCTTCTGCCATGAACAAAACCAAGAACATCTAGCTCATATACACACACACATATACACACAGCTACACGCTATCGTGCTCCTAGCCCATAACATAAAATTTATATGCATAGGTACAAATACAAAGATACAAACAAGTGTACTAAAAGTAAAGTGGGCTCGAACATTACTTTTACGCCCTCGAAATCTATTAAAGCAGAAAAACTAAGAAAATACTCAAACAATTTCGGGTAAACTCACTTAAAAGAAAAAAATACTGAGTGTACCTTTCTATTTAATAACAAACTTCAGAAGAAAATCTATTTGATAACGTAAAGATTACATCGAAAATTTCAGTTATCATATTAAGTCATAAATTGAATCAAAAACAGTTTTTATAATCTCTCATTATTTTAACTAGCATCAAATAAAATATTGACTGATCATTCCATTGAGTGAACCACTTTGAAGACCGTCCATCAGAATAGCACCAATAATAGATTATTTTAATTATGTTAAACAAGACTGATTGCGATAAATAAGAAATAAAACCGTTCCAACACTTCAAAACAATAGTGATTATTGATAGTTAATGCACACCTTAAATATCATTACAGCGCTAGGTGCACTAGGTGCGTAATGGGCAATACTATGAGTGCCATTCGACATAATACCTCATTAGTTTAATCCATAATATCGGTCCTACGAACACTGAAAACGTTTTACGACTGATAAGGCTAATCGTTCTATGTACATAAAGAGTGGAAGGGACACCGACGCGAAAACGGCTACCTCGTGTTCAGTACATCATTCTGAGCCACATAGAAATTTTTCATCGGTTATTTAAAAAAAACAGCTGTTTCGTCCAAAAGTGCAATACCTACACGGTCAAAATGTATGAAACAGCTGTTTTTTTTTTTTAAAGAAACGATGAGAAACTTCTTTGCCCGGCTCAGTCTGATGGTCAATACGTGGTAACCGTTTTCGCGTCGGTGTCCCTATGTCAAATAATGAAATATTCATTGATGTCCTGTTGCTACGTTGATTTAGGATTGAGAGACAATATATCTTGCTTCTGTATTATTTCTTTATACTGTCGGGCACATAGCAATATTATTCTACGAGTATGTTAGGTCAAAGACTTCTTTTCACACAGGCAAGGATCTAGGCGTATTCGTGAGTAATTATGTTTTTTATGGCATACAGTCACGTTGAAAGGGAATCGACTGTCTTGGTATGGACATGTGATGAGGAGGGACGAATCGCATGTGACTAAAAGAGTGGTGCATATAAACGTTGATGGATGGAGAGGGAGAGGAAGACCAAATAAACTATGGATGGATTGTGTGAGCAATGATATGAAAGATAAAGAAGTAAATGATAGCGTGACGGTTGACAGAGGAGAATGGGAGAAAACGTGTTGCGCCGACTTCAAGTAACATGGGACAAGGGCAGGAAGATGATGATGATGTCATACAGTCACGTAAGGTATGTATATCGTAACATAAACGTCTGTTGAAGTAGTTCATTGATTTATTAATTAACAGCTATTTCATACGCGGCCAAATATATGGAAGAGCTGTTTTTTTAAATAGCCGACGCGAAATTTTAATGGTCTAAAATGAGATTGGTACCATTAAATAAAATAAAAAATAAAATCTGCTAACATCGGGCCGATAAAGGATCGAAATGGTTGGTAGATAAAATATCAGTCTTTCATTACGAATTAATTTCCTGCGAAAGACAAACTGAAAACGATCATTCATTTGAAAAAATAATTGTCTATATAAGTTTGGTCATTGCTCCCTTAAGACGAAAACAAACACAGATAAATAGACAAACAAACCTAATTTTCTCACTTCATCTATTTTCCCAAAATCCACTTTCAGTCGCTCCCACTTAAATACACGTGTCACGAATAAGTTGTCATAATAAACTCCTTTGAAGAATTTGTCGAATCAGTCACCCGTATTGTTGTTATGTTAGAAATGCTTAGCACGTGCTTAAACCCTTCAACTTTAAAACGACACGTGCCATGCTTGCGTAAGTTGCGTAACTACTTAAAACTATCCTGACAAGTTCAATCCTTGTTCTTTTAATTGATTTTGGATTTCATCGAAAGAACTATAGGTATTCATCAAAAGTCGGGAAAAGTTTTTCATCAAAATAAATAATTGACCATTGATTTTCTTCCGTTTGGTATCAAAAGGAGTTGATTGGATCAGAGTAAAAAATTGTGAGTGAATGATTGAAGAATTGATTGAATTTGATTGTTACGTCATTCAAAATTACCCAAGAGAAACACTATAGTTTAGTGTTTCCTGTTGTTGTTGTGTTGATAACTAAAGTATTAATTTTATAATTATTTTCCACACGTTAAACGACATAATAATTACACGATTTTGTTAATGAGAATTTCAATAGTATTATTTCCTGACGATGGTCAAGTATATTTATTAGAAGTTTCAACAATTCTTTGTTGAAAAGTTCTATATTCAATTGGTAGGAAATAAAACCGTATTAATAACAGAGAAATACATATTTTAAATTGTAATTTAAAAATGTATGAAATTTTTTAAAGAAAGAATACGCGCGATTCATCATCTGCCATAGCCTGTTCTCAACTATGAAAAATGGTCTATATTGGGGTCGGCTTCCAGTCTAAATGGATTCAGCTGAAAACCAGTATTTTACATGGAGCGATATCACGAGTGTCAAAGCAGGAAATCAATGTAATTTTTGACCCCTTCCTTAGTTCCTTTCATCATTTTACCCGTCTATAAACTTTTATTGCCATTTGGTCCTTCGACTAAACCTATGAGCGCTGTAAATGTATTTGGGCCTTATCGTTTCGTATGAAAACAGTTATCACCCCGGCTGGATTTGGGCCTTTATGTCTGTGCTGAAATCCCGGCTTAGCTTTTTATTGTAATAGATATCTAGTGTTTGCAGGTTCTTTGACACTTAGGACCAAAAGATTTAGACGACTGAATCAGTCAATTGGAATGAATTTCTACTAAATGTAGGTAATGGAAGGTATGATATGCTTACACATACATACCTACATAAACTCGAGCCTTGAAACCACGGGGTTGTCAAAACATTGAGATTTCTGAGCTACATCTTAGTTGAAAATTAATGTATTACACTATAAACCTTTATTCAATTCTTTAAAGAATCGACTAGATGAGTCTAAATAAGGACACTACAAGTAGCCTAATTCAGTAAGTATTTGTATAGAAGTGTAAGTGTCCGGAGCCGAGTCCGTAATTTGTCCGTATCGGTTTAACTAATGCTTAAGAAATGGTGAAAACCGCATGAAAATTGTTGGTGCAGTTTTAAAGAACTACCTAATCGGTCACACGGATGTACACGAAAACCGACTTTGCGATATACGTCCTTTGTATAGGTCGTAGAATTGCTATGAACGGAAAAACTTTATTATTAGGTCGTATTGTTTCCTTTTCCACGTGTCACATATACGTGTTTAAGAACTGTTAAAGCTTCTGAATAAAAGACCTGAGCAAATAAGCTTCTAATTGAGTTACTTAAGACCTGGCGACCAGCGATCCGACTCCAATCAATTACCTTGAACAAAATAAATCATGGGCAAGGACCTTGGGTTTTACCCAAGTAATAGCTCTTTAATAAGTGACACATTAGAATAGTTACAAGCTTTGATAGACATTGGTAAGGCTACCTGTATTGACGGTCGATTGATTGATTCTGAGATCAATTTGATCTCAGAATAAGTTAGTAAGTTTTGTTGTGGCAATCTTACCCAACGTTCGGAAGGGCACTGTTCTAAGGCGACCGTTTTTGTACTGAGCACGCAGGATTTTTAACTTTCACCTTTGAGCCGAGCATTGGAAATCCAGCGGTTTGCTTTTTCAACAGGGGATGCAATTATTAGATTCTTATAGTTTCGCTACGAGTTCAAGCGAAACGCTAGTGTGAATGCTTTGGCGGTGGAAACTTATAAAAGAAGTAGCAGAAGTTATAGTCACCGCGACGCTTCTTGTGGTACTCACACGAAGGAAACATATTACGAGGTCGTGCCCGAGGCATAATTCAACGCAGTGCGCTTTTCAACACTGTATATAATAATATGAGCTCTGTCGGATTCATATCGCGGCAAAAGAAATCGCATTCAAAAGGTGCCCGTGCGAACGTAGGCTAACATGGGATGATTGAATAATAAACAGACGACCAGGGGCCCAATTCTGCTATTACAATAATGTCAGAATGGTCTGTCATTGATTTCATAATTGTTGATTTCGACTTGTCAAAACTTGTCAAAATCAACAATTATGAAATCAATGACAGACCATTCTGACACTATTGTCGTCTATTGTAATAGCAGAAATGGGCCCCTGGACCCAAATCAGTCTTCAATCAGAGCTATACAGGTGGTCTAGCCCTATCTCTTTCACTCTCCTCCATACTGGAATTAACCCTGCTTTAAGACGTCATGGTAGTTCACCTGATTTGGGTCCTGGTTATCTATCTATTATTCAATCATCTCATGTAAGCCTACGTTCGCACGGACGACTTTTTAATGCGATTTCTTTTGCCGCGATATGAATCCGACAGAGCTCTCTCTCGATTCTTTAAGACGTCGCCGTCGCGTCGTAGTAACCCCCCTGATCGTATTGTGGAACATTATGCCTTTTTAAGTATACTAGCAGATGCTCATGAGTACGATGGCAGATTGCCAATATCATGTTCAGCGGTGTTTATCGCGTTTCCAGATTTGACTTTGATAACGATAGAAAACGGAATTGTTGTTCAAAATTACGAGTAGTTTTTGCCCGCGGCTTCGCCCGCGTTGAAGTACAGTACCTACGTACTCATAAGAAGGAAATAATCTTACATGTACGTACTGCCGGGATAAAACATATCAAAATTGTCCTAGCCCACACCACGATATACCCATTTCTTTCAAAATCCATTTAGCCGTTAAGGTAATAGACAGTCAGACAAAGCTTCTTTCGCATTTATAATATAATATTCCGCACGGACATGTTTAAAATGAAATAAAAGTAAAACACTTTGATGGACCTCTGAGGACTTAAAATAGTTTACTTCATTTAAAGTTATATCTTTGGATATTATGCCGGTTTTCACACGACGTTGGTCCTGTGAAGCGAAACGGATCTCACGCTGCATTGCTTGAATAAAACCCGTTGTACACATGAACTTCCATCAAATAAGCTCCCCTCTTAATACATGGGACTTAAACATAACATCATAAAATAACATAACGCCAGTAATCCCAGAAAGAGGCCCAAACTTTCTGTGACGTGATGTTATATGAATAGGTCGGTAGTACACCTCTGCCTAACCTTTCTGGGATTACAAGCGTGATATTATTTAATGATGTCGTGTAATCTAGACATAGAAATACCGAAATACATCATGGAATTTTACGCTCGGTTATGGGAAAAACGATAACATAGATATTTTTCCCCTTTATGGCCATTATCAGCGTCCTATTACATATTGTGGCACGTGAACGATTTCGCGTTTTGTTGACACAATAAAAAATGGCGTCTACGTTAGCAAAAACGTCAATAGGAATACAATTTTTTATTTCTTGCGACTATAAAAAGAAAGATAAACCATTAAGGCGATGCCTCGAAAATAAATCGATGAAGTACACCGGGTGACTGATCTACTAAGCGAGCGAAAGTGCTGCAATTAGTTTTGAAACGCAAAAGTAGAGATGGCTATAATGTGCGTGCGCTCGGAATAAAACGACGTATGAGCCAAAACGAATTTACTCCTTTTTTTAACAAATTAAATAAATTAAATTTAAAACTACTTTGAGTAAACTTTGAAATGATAATTTTCTAAGTTTTAAAGTAAATTCCATTGAATAACTCTTAAGCGTTACGCCGTGATGTCGAAAAAAGTAATAAAATAGATATAAAAACATTTTTTTTTTGTTTCGAGAAAAAATCATTGAATCTTGTATTCCTTTTACATGATACTAGACCAAAGAGACAAAAACATATACCAAAATATTAAATCCCTATTCCACATACTTACCAAGTTACACGAAATAGAAAAACAAAATATTTTTCAATATATCACTATACTACTAAACATTATATCATAAGCAGGTACTTTGTAGCAAAGTCACATAAAAAAAACATTGAAAGGAAAATTTTAGTTGCCAGTGAAACTTTTCCGAGGTGAGAATTACTAACAGCTAACAGCAAATATATTTTTAGGTACCTATACAACTTTGGAAATAAATAATCATGTTGCCGTCTCTAATTGCCAAAGTCTGTTGGAAAATATCTTGGTAAAATCGTATTAAGTTATCCAGTGAAGGCAATAGGCTCCCCCCTATTACATAGGACTTAAACTTAACTAGTGAAATGTGGGTGTACTATTAGGTACACCTAGGCCCAAAGTTTTTGGGATTACTGGCGTTATGTTATGTTATGTGATTAGGTCGTACGGGTTAGCGGTCCGAGATGCTTCGGGATTTCAAAACTCCGATTGGGCAGACTGTCCTGGCTAACTGAAGAGGGGACAACCAGGCGCTCACTGACCTTTACACGGCTCAATTGAGCAATACTGCATCGCACTCACGTTTAGCTATATGCATTCACCCTGGATCCAATCAGCGCAGACGACTAGAAATGGGGGACCGTTAACGGAAATGATGCATGTTAGTGCGTTTGTGGCTCGGCCGCAATTGTTGGCTTGAGTTCGGGCCAAACTGATGGGCAACATCCCGCTTATGCGAACAATGTACAGTGAATCTGCATAACATATCATTCATCATCCTGAGTTAGGCATAGATGTAAGTACTTATAGCACACCCATGATCATTGTGAGCCTATTGCCATCAACCAAACAGACTGCGAGGTGCTACTGAGAAATTCCTGGTGGAAATCCGATAGTGTGTGTTAAATCATTCAAAAACTTATATCATTGTAAATAGCTACTATAATAATACAATCATCGTGAAAGTTATACGAGTTATACTAGGAAGGATTTCACGACGTGTTAGACCCAGCATCATTTAGTGTCTAGTCTAAGCGAGAAAGATCCAACTATGAAGGACGAATACGAGTAGCACAATAATTCACCATTCATGTAAGTAACCCTTACATGAATGGCTCCAGGGTGAAAATTAAAACTATGACTAGATAATAAAGAGGCTGATTCTACTTAATTGTAAGCCTTATTATAACACAATAACTGACAAAAACAATGACTGTCGAATATACAGAGGTATTACGATATTGACAAGCTTTTGCCGTTCACACAATAGAAGTAATGACGGCACTTTAATTAGCAGATTTTAAGCCCTCAATACTCACGTTTTCAGCTAGGATAAAGTTTCATGTGAGCATCTACGTCATGTAGATTGAATCAACTTTTTGAACGTGTCCGTACATCAAAGTTAAGCCGCTCATGCCTAGGTCGGTTCGAGGATGGGTGACTATCCATTATATACCGAGTTTCCTCCGTGCCTCGGAAAACACGTAAAGCCGTTGGTCTCGGCTGCCATTTGTAAATCTTTGACAATCGTTACAGGTAGTCCAGTGGCCCATCAGAGCCTCACAAATAAATTAAATTTTTGAAAAACCTGAAGAAATATTGTGGTTGAATGTTTTGGTGAAAACAGCCCTCTTTCTTATCATTCAAGGATATCGAACTCATTACGTTTATCTCCATTACAATACTTCAAATTTAACATGACTCGGTTTTCTAAATTTAAAAAACTCAGTTTATCAGGACAATCTCCGTTCCAATATCAATTTCTAATCTGTTTCAAGAAGTACTTTAGGCTATACTTGAAAGTCTTTCATTCAACAAATACCTTTCAAGTACTCAGTACTTGAGCCCTGAAATATCGCGAAATCAGATCTAAAGATAAAATAATGTCGGTTTAAGAGGTACTGACTCGTTTATTTTCGCTAAGTATCGTTTAGGAAACATTGTTGGTTTTGTCATCGCGAATATTGAAAATGGAAACTTGTAAAATAACACAACATCGCGCCTGTAAACCCAGAAGGTTTGGGCAGAGGTGTACCTAATAATACATCCAAAGGACAATGACCAAAGTTGGTACCAAAAAGTCTCGCGCCTCAAAACCAAAATATTATAGTAATTAGTTTCATATTTTTTTACGGCATTACGCGTCGGGGATTTGATTTTTGAACTGGAAATATACTTTTCGAGTTTAAAAGTACGAATATTGTTTTACTCCCTTTATATGACGTTCCGTTTCAACTGAATATAAATGACGTTCCGTTTCAATTGAACAAACCCTTGTCTGTCGAGCGGACTCTAAAATTAATTACAATTAAGTAAGATCAGTACACCAAATCGATTTAGTTTGGTTTATTGCTATTTGCAACAAAATAGATTTTCTCAGCCTAAAGATTTTGATTTATCGATTACATCCCTAAATCCCGACTAGTTTATAGCACTTACTATACTCTATGGTTTATAGTTATCTTATCTGTGGCATCTGACATTTGTACTGTACTGACTGACTATTGGCAATGTAAAGGTCTAAAATAAAATCGAGTTTCAGTCAAGCATACTGTGGATGTTACTTTAACTCGTAATTCTTACTAATATTAGTGTATTACGCTGTTTTTAGAGCAATAATGTAATGTATGTGTGTTAAAATACGTCGTTGGTAGCGTCGAAAAAATAGACCTACTTTTTAGGTTAGTTTCGATTTTATAAAATAACTCTGAAACGCGGGTTTTTTTTTCAAAAATAATTTTTGTAGGAGTTAATACGATCAGTGTAGTCTATAAAAAACAAGGTTTGATTTTGATGCAGCATGGTACGGGATTCCATACTTCCATGAGCATTCTCTTTTCGCCAGTTATGTTTAAGTCCCATGTAATAGGGGGCGAGCCTATTACCATCAACCGGGCAAAAATTCAGACTCCGTCCGTGACTGCTACTCAGAAACTTCTAATAAAAAAACCCAATAACACTTTAACCGACCCGAAAATCGAACCCATGCCCTCATGCTCAGCAGTCGCAAGCGCGACCACTTTCTCAATAAGCTAAGATTAGACAAGAACTGTTAAAAATTGAGGTCCTTAGGTATTCTGTGAGGTATCAAGTGACTTTGAACCTTGTGCGGTAAAACTATTAGGTACTATACATTTTTTTGCATTGCATTTAATCTGCCCTATAAACGGTTATGATATGATTCCTGTTGGTTCCATCTCAGGTTTGGAAAAGTTGGGTTTTACATTACCAATTTCTCTTCAGCATCCTTGTACCATAGCGACACAAATTAAATCAAATGAATTAAGTCGAAGTTATATGTATAATTTCTTATGCTATTAACTGGCCACATGGTGTAGGTACAATTATTACGTACCGTTATTTGATCGTTTATAATAAATAAAGTTCTACTTGTTAGAATTTGTCTTTTTCCGGGTCGTACGTTTTCCGAAACAAATCTAATTATATCTTGTCTAGTACAATCAAAAAGTTATTATATCCAAGACCAGCTTCTTGAATTTCAGTTTGTAAGTATAATGACAGTTAAAAAGCTCGGCTTTGAATAATGTATGTATATCTTTGTCTTCGAAGAGGCCTCTCCGCCTTCATCAAAAATGTATCAGAATTTTTACCTATTTTACTTTATAATCAAGATCATTGAGGTCAGACATCGATTACATGCGGTACTCTTCTGGTTCTGTTCCTTATTTCCATTTAATTTTAATACTATGTCAAAAATAAACTAATACACTTACGGGATTACTTCCGTGAATGTTCATAATTTTGAATTCCCGATATTTCCGATTTTCGTTTTTTTTTTTACGGATGTACGTGACAGTATAAGTTTCGTTTAAAACCATGAAATCTTAAAACAGTGTAATGCCTAAAATACTTGTTTGTAGTGGATGAAAAAGAACAAGACTTTTCTCTGTGTTTGCCGCCCGAACTCACGAATATTGGTTAGACATGAATCTTATTTTTATAATCTCAACTACTCTTACCACCGTTAGTATCGGAATAATCCCGGATATAATCTCGATCAGAAGATAATATACGTTGCCCCGGGGAGTGAAAACCCGCTACGACTAGAATCAGCGAGAACCGATATACATCGAATCACGCGTCGTTATCGATACCGTTGTAATCGCTTTTTATGCATGCTAACACATAACAATAATTACTTACTGTGGGAATATGTAGGTACATTGTAGCCATCGCTGGAATATCCTGGATGAGGCTGGAACAATAACGTGTAGCCATCGCTGGAATATCCTGGATGAGGCTGGAACAATAACGTGAAGCTTGACACAAGCCAAGAGACACATAGGTATTTCTTGGCTTATGCCAAGCTCCTACTCAACAGTGGGTGAAGTCGGGCTTGTGGCTGATGATGCGGGAATATGGTCGGGAGAGCCCAGAGGGTTAGTCATCAAGCATGAAAACTTGATAGCTGAGTAGGTATGACGTGGTGAGAGAATGCTAAATATTATGAAACGTTTGGGGTATGAAGAACAGGGTTTAAAGTTCTTCATCCCCCATAGAATGAGGAGAATCCTCCGACCAGACGGGTTTTATGTCTGGTGGGCTTCTGCCCGACAATTGTTGTCGGGTTCTTCTATATAGTCTTAAGTCGGGGATAACTTAACTTGCGCGATGTAGGATTTAGATGTATTTCGATGTTTAGTTCATCCTCTGCGTAATAGATGGCGCTGTAGTACTTTTTTTTCTATTTTTCTGTAGTACTTTTTGTAGTGCCGATAAAAACTATGTGTTGAGTCACGGAATAAATTCACGCTTTTTCCCATGGGACTAGGCAGAAAATATACAACGCCACATGCTTCTCCTTTCGCGTCATCCACGTTCATACTTGTGGTCATTTACCTACGCAACCCAGCCAACCTGACCTTTCTGAAGAACATCACCAATATCATGAAGTATCCGTATCGAAGTGAAGCGGTTTTATGGGAAAATTGCCTCAAAAGGGTATGGAACCCACACGATTCGAAAAAAAGGATGGCGTTTAGAATCTGACCTTTTTTTACGTTAACTGTATGGTTAACGCCATAATAGCTTGCGATCAGCATTTTATTTGAATTTATTTTTATGGTTTTGCATTATATATTCTGTGGTTATTCGAAAATACTCAATAAACAAGGCGCATACTAGATAGTAAAAAAGGATATGAAAACAAATTCGTTTTTTGTGAGTGTGTGCCATCTTTGTTTTCATAGCAATAGTCGGTCTTAAGATTATCTACAGGCTGTTCTGAATCAGCTCCTCAACTGCGTGACACACACTCAGTCGTAATCTGATTGATTTCGAATGTCTAAGGAAAAATATTAAAGAATTCCAATGGATTTAGAAAAGAAAAACAATTAATTGTTTCATTATAGTTTGGAAAATTCGTCTGCAGGACGCCGTGAATAACGCAACGAATATTGTTGGATAATCAAATTATCCTCCTTTTGAAAGTCGGTTTGGAGGCCTAAATCAGTTTGTCATTATTTCGTGGGAGCTCAAGGCCAAATGGGTCAGCAGGCGGGTTGTAACCGACAGCAATTTGTCACAATTATGGAAATTAGAAGACGGTTTAGCTAACGCTAATATATTTTGATTTTGCCTTCGTATATCAAGCCTATAATCTCCGAAGAGGTGTACCTAATAGAACACCCACATTCGGCCAGTTATGTTTAAATCCCATGTAATTAGAGGCATGAGACAGTGGGCACGGCACATTGAAGCTTGCAGACCGGATGGCCGATGGGGCCGTAAAGTTCTGGAGTGGCGACCGTTAACCGGAAGACGTTGCGTTGGAAGGCCTTCCACTAGTTGGACCGATGACCTGGTGAAGGTTGCGGAGATCCGCTGGAAGCGACTAGCACGGGACCGGTCTATGTCCAGCAGTGGACGACTTTCGGCTGAAATGATGAATTAGGGGTCGAGCGTATTCCTTTCAACCAGATACAAATAGAGACGCTGCTACTGCAAAATCATGTTGGAAAACCCCATAACACTCCATTCACACCCGACTAGAAAATCGAACCTATAATCCCATGCTCAGCAGTCGCACATGCGACCACTAGATCAACGGGTTTTTAGGTTGGTATGATGTTATTATGTTCATTATAATGAAGCTGCAAGCAGAATCCGACGACATGATATACGCACATCAGTGGGAAATACACAGCGCTTAAAAATATATGATAAATTGATTTTCTTGCTCGAACCGAAGGATTTTCCGCATGAAATTTTTCGGGTGATACAAATCGAAAATTATACTCCCAACTCATAATTTTATCTTTAAAATGTGGAAATACGATACAGAATCTTTAATCCGACACGTATCTACGTCTTTAGGATACCAACCGCTAAAATACGTCCGTTTTCGAAACATTATGAAGAACGCTGATAGCTGTTATAAAAATGGAAGTTTCTAGAAAGCATATAATTATTATTTTTCCCAGAATAATAGGAATCTGGAATTTAATATAAGATGTCGGTTACAAGACGGGTTCTTATGAAATATTACGAAAGGAATGGGGAATTGTTCTTAATAGCATACCTATCGTCGAAACGCAATCGGAAAGCAAGTCAGTACATTGAAATGCACGGCACTGTATTCGTTTCTACCCTGTTTATATCTCTTGATGTAGTTCTGTAAATTTAAATCCAGTATCTATACTAATATTATAAAGAAATATAATAATATGTAGGGGGTAATCTCCTCGCGGGCCTGTGGACGGTGAGTAATGGGCTAGCTCGCCGTCCGTCCGTCTTATGACGACAGGCTGTGTCGACGGCGCGTTCGTGTTCCACGCGCGGCCTCAAAGAGATGTCAGCAAACCGGACGGGCCCGCAAGGGCCGATACCTGCCAGGGCTGCGGGACTGTTCGAAAGAGATACCGCGGCCCTGGAAGACAAAGGGCAAAAGAAGGAACATGGATGGGTTTTAGTCAGTAAAAGTCTGACACTCCGTTTCGCTTCGCCTAGAGCGGGTTGGGTCTTTTGATGATTTCCCATCCCAAAAAGAAAAAAGGGGGTAATCTCCGGATTTAATTATCCAATGCTAAAACATTCTTCACTGAAAGAAAGGTACATTATTCGTGGGTGCTACAGGCTATAAATCATATTATTATTTATATCATGCATATTAGCCGAGCTATCACAATTTTTGCGGACAAATTTGCGGCCAAAGTGCTATCTAATATTGTAAATGCGAATTGTCAGTACTGTATATCTGTTACATTTTCATATCTCAAGGTGTGCAAGATAACCAGGGCTGCGGGACTGTTCGAAAAAGATACCGCGGCCCTGGAACACAAAGGGCAAAAGAAGGAACATGGATGGGTTTTAGTCAGTAAAAGTCTGACACTCCCTTCCGCTCCGCCCAGAGCGGAAGGGGTCATTTGATGATTTCCCATCCCAAAAAAAAAGGTGTGCAAGATAAGTTGTGCCAAGTCTAGAGTGTTGTTAACACCAGATTTGGATGGATACCTATTTAGACCATCATGACCTGAGTTTAGTACAATGGATACTTTTTATCCCAGTAATACGTTGCCATTGTATTTTTTTCAGCGTTCTATAAATTCAGTTCACACTGTGCTCATGATGCTGTATCCCAACCTCAAGTTATTCTCCGAGTGGGTGCGTTAATCTTTTCATTCATGCACAATTACACACTGTGGTCAATATAAATGTCTGAGTGGATAAAATGGCACCATTTATGCTCAAGTTGGCAACAGCTTGTAGTTGGTCACAATTTCATTCATTTTCATTCTCCAAACAAACATTGGAATAATTTTTAAATATTGCCTTGATCTAAATACTGCAAATGTCGCTGTCTATCGCACTGGCACAAATAGTACCTAGCCAAAATGTAAATAAGACCGTTGCCTATACATATAACATAATGTTACTATGCAATCCTCATACGTATGTAAATATATAAATATCTTGCACCTTTAACAGTAGGCTATCATTTTCATCGACACACAATGGTGCGGACATAATTATTTAAATCATTAGCTGGCCGTCTATGTTATCAATGTTTGGTTAAGCCAAAATAGTATGATAATATTGTTTAGGTACATTATGAATTCAGTAGCGGTATCGGTATCTGTATATAGGTAAATACGCACTGGGTGGTCTATGCCTTAACGGGGACGATATTATTTCGTCGACTCGTCAACTTACGCACTGTGTTGATCTGCCGCCGAAACGTCCGGCGGCTTTGGTGTGTAGGCTCCAATAGGCAGACAGTGTGGTTAAAATAGGAAACCAATGACAGAAGGGGAACTTTAATTATCAAACTATTTAATTTGGATGCGTGTCTAAAATGAATAATTTTACATTCAAAGGTATCCTTAGCGTAATGTTTTACAGAAAACTGGTAATTTTTTTAAAGTCTTTTTGATCTTTAGTGACGACGATTATGTAGGTCACGGGGCCAAGAAAACTCTTTGGAACGAATATATTTGCCTCCGGGCCTATGGGAATGAAAATAATTTTCAAAAGAAGTTTACCTTACGTTCACCTTTGTTGAGGTATGGAAATATATTTTTTAGAAAATATATTTTTTTTGTTACCTTTTTTTTTATTAAGCGCTGAAAAAAACCTCGGGGGACGGTTTGGTTATGTTGGGCTTGAACCCACTAAAACACACCGCCGTAACTACTGTCGCCTTGGCGGATGGGCCGCGAGAACTGCTACCCATGACATTCGCGACCCATCCAGTGCAGCCCGCATCTGGGCACCAAACTCCTTTGGCGATGACCGAGCTCACCTAAGACATCGCCGCCACTCGTGAGGGCCGTGCAAAGCGACGACGATAGACTCCCCGATCTATCGCCTGCTGGCACCTCCTAGGGCGGCATCAGGTCGCCATGGCCTGGCATGGTGCGTTACCTACCGAAAGTACCTGATTTTCGGGGAAATGCAAAAGGCGGAATATTGTGAGTCGAAGCTTACTATGACCTAGCGTTGCTTAAAACAAATATTATCAAGTATTTCAAAATTATTCCCATGTAGAATAGGTAGAGAGGTATGAATATTATCCAAAATTCATATTTCATGTTGTGCTTGATGTGTGGATACCTGCAAACAGACACGAAAAATGAGTTTATCAGCAGCCGAAAACTAATTAAAATTGTTTCGCAAGTCTCTTCAAAGGGACGGTATGAATTATTACGCTTTCACGGTTTAAAACTAAACTTATGTAGTCACAAAAGCTCAAAATTATGAACAATCACGGAAGATATCCCGTAAGTGACAGTATAAGTTTTGATAATTTATTTAGTCGAATGATCACCAGTCACCAGTCGAATGATGACCATCAACAGAATATTTTCAAGTATTTATGAATCAAAATATTAACCAACATATTTCATCATTTCAACTAGACTGAATACAGAATAGGCATCTTTTAAGTGAGCTTTCATCTTGTTACTTAACGCGAAATCTAGGTCAAGAGCGAGCAATTCAAGACCTACTTTAAAAAAAAACACTGACTTTATTTTTTAGCGCTACCATGTTTGTCTCGTATTAAAAACTATGTTTTGTAGCAATAATTTTATTCTTCGTTCAGTCGTCTCATTTTGCTATGGGTTTGGCAACTTCAATGCAAAAACTGGAAACTCAGAACACGTTATAAAGTGCCCCATTATTGTGGAACAATACCTTGTCAGGTCCAAGTCGACCTGAGCAGATTTCCTTGTTTCGGCTCATCTTGGTTGGAAGTCAGGTTAGCCACTACAACTCATGCATAAGTAAGGTATTTTAGCAGTTGGAAAAAAAAACGGTTGGACTTGGATCTCCTCATCTCGATGACTAAAATTTTAGCTGTCATTTTCTTCATGTAAGTCGTTTTCAGAACCTATGATTCAAACTCATGGATTGGTGAGGGAAGCACAAAACAATAATAGCCTATAAAGAAGGACTTGGGTCACCAATTGTACGTGCCTGCTCAGCACAATCGCTTTCACTGCTGGAGGCTAAACGGCAAATGATAGCGTAATAATGATAAGGTTTGATTCTATTGTTCGTTTATGCCAAATTCTGTGGACAAAGGACCGGATATCAATGGATCCGGTGCTATCCTAAAACCGAGGCTCAAAAGCCGCATCCGTATTTGCTAACAGATAGTTAGCGGTTGGCCGTTTGTCTTGTTAGCGACAAATGTTACTATTTACGCGTTTCACAGTGTGGTTTCGACACAGGGTAGTTGTCATTAGTGAATAAAATGTACATACTGAATTCAAATAAAAAACTTATAGATTAACTATTTATTGATTTCAAAACAACTAAAATTGAATTTTCAGTTATGGATAATGAATCGGGTTTTTATGCGTAAAATATAGTGTTTGTTTTAGATAGTTAATTGTGATAACTGCCCAATTGCATGACTCTACTTACTTATGCCCGTCCTTTTTCGGAAAATCCAACAGTATACTTTAATTTAGGCGGTCATTTACGCAATGCTTTGTGTTAAAGAAAACAGACTTTTTTTCTATTAGGTATATATTCGTGTGTGTACAAACAGTTGAATTATGTAGCAGGGTTTATCTTAATCCTCCCTATGTACTTGTTCATGATGACTAAACACAGGCATGCGGGTTTCGATTCGCTGCGTCATCGAATTACACAGCAACGCATCGCTTTCCCACACAACAAAGATTTGAATCATTAGATTCACTCTATCGCGTTAAAAGGTTCAAGTTTCCGGTTCGTTGACAATGACATTTGAATAGTTTTGTTTCCTTCATACTTCTCGCCACAGTACAGTCTCTCTTCTTTATCGTGTGGTTAGTGCCTAACGTTTAACTGCCTTGAGTTTTTATGCCACCCGTGGGCCTCTGACTTGGCTTTACATGACGTCGAAAAATATCTCTCAGGCATGCTGGTTTCCTCACGATATTTTCCTCCACCGAAAAAAGTGATAATTATACAATACGCACATGAATCCGAAAAATCGGAGGTGCGTGTCTTGAGTTCGACTTGAGACCTATAACTTGGCAGTAGGACGGTCACACCTAGGCTATCACTGCTTTTTGCTTTTTTTCAGTACAGCGAGAGCATCTAACTATTTAAATCATTGCTGAATAATATAAAATTCGTATTGATATTTACCGGTATTTACTGAACATCAATTACAGTCAGCCACTCTCAACTGTCGAGCTTGGACGGTTATCAGTAACTTTGAAGGGTATTTACCCCTTCCGTCGTGTATAACCTTCGCCCCTGTCCTTGCGTGTGGTTGTCAGTCAAAATAAATATGAATTACGTGCACAAAAGTATTTATTTTATGTAACCCTTACTGGTTATCGATGAGCAGTAGTGGATCAATAGAAATGACCATGCCTTGCGAGTTAGAGATCGTAGTTTTGAATACATTTCATCATCAATATCATTCACAGCCTGAATTCACCCACTGCTGGGTATAGGCCTCTCTTTTCTTGTGCCAGTCTCCACGTTCCTGTGCCAGCTTCATCCAAGGTTTTCCCCCGATGGCAACTATTTCGTCTGCCCACCTCGCCGCCGGATTTGAATAGATTAACCTTGTGTAAATTATTTCACCACCACTGTTCTCAAAACGTTAAAAAGAAATATCGTAAGAAAACCAGCCTGGTCTAGAATTATAAATTCGAAGGCATGTGTCAGTGGCTTGAAAGTCTGACAACCAGTCTTACCAAGAGGTATCGCATTAGTCAGTGCTAACTGGGTTGTGGAGGTCCATAGTATGATGGTACACAGCTGCTTTCAGTTAGACTAGCAGCCGACCCCAACATAGTTGGGAAAAGGCTAGGCAGATGATGATGATGAACAATTGACGATTTACAACCATTGACGTCCATGTACGTACGACAATAGACGTCACAAGTCAAAGACGCAATCAGATTATACATAGATAAAATATTTAAAAAAAATATTGTAACTGTATCTATCAGAATCTGATCTCGATCTAATCTTACAAATAATGTTATTACTAGCACTTCAATCGGGACCAATGTTAATTAACTTGTTTTAAGTTTACGATATTTCGGCGCGCCATGAACGCGGATAAACGGAAGTTAGTGCGGTGGGGTGTTTAAGTGCAGACAAAACGGTCTACCCTCTTTCTTATACGTTTTGTGCGCAGTACTCAGTAAAAATACTGCTGGGAAACTACTTTTTTATTGGTGTGAAAAAATACGTTTTATAAAATAAAAAATGTGCTGTTGGATGGATATACTCGTAACATTTAAAACTTGTATTTTTTTTTAAACGTGTGATATAATTGGAATTTAGACCTACAATATCTTCGTCACTAAAAGGTTCTCATGTATGGTCGAGAACAAAAAAAATATCACATTGATAAGAAAAACATAATTATGTGCCACTGTTTATAACTCAGTACATGGTACATCACGGGCCTGTGGACGGTGAGTAATGGGCTAGCTCGCCGTCCGTCCGTCGTATGACGACGGGCAGGCCGTGTCGACGGCGCGTTCGTGTTCCACGCGCGCCTCAAAGAGTTGTCAGCAAACGGGAGGGGCCCGCAAGGGCCGGTGCCTGCCAGGGCTGCGGGACTGTTCGAAAGAGATACCGCGGCCCTGGAACATAAAGGGCCAATGAAGGAACATGGGTGGTTTTTAGTCAGTAAGAGTCTGACACTCCCTTCCGCTCCGCCCAGAGCGGGGGGGGGTCATTTGATGATTTCCCACCCACCAAAAAAAAAAAAAAAAAAGGAACATGGTACTTAGGTATATCTTTCTCAGTATTACCACAGGTATTACTAGTCATTGTAAGGATCATTTATCTTGTTCATGAAAACCTATTCCATAAATAAACCGACGTAAAAAATGGGGGAGGTTCTCAATTCGACGCGGTTTTTTTTTCTTATATCTTTAAAGGCCAAGTTTTTGGGCAAGTACCTACTTAAAGAGATTTTATGCGCGCGTTTCGTGTAACACGTTTACAAAACATAAAACACGTCGTATGCAAGGGCCGTAATTGGTTAAACTTAATAAGGTAAAGTCAGTTAAGCAGGTCAGGACACAATCATATGTCATTCGCCATGAATTGTGTAATTGTAGATTAACTACTTACTACAGTCCTTTCAGTCAGCAGCAGGCGAACAACAACCTTGTATCAATGAGATTAAAGATCACTGTCATTTGAAAGACTTGTCAGCGACAGCAACCTAACAAATTTTATTGCTCCAAGCCAACACAGCAATTTTGATAGCGATTCAAGGGCGGAGGTAACTAACAAAACAACTAATCATCATTTTCCTACCCTTGTCCTATGTTATTTGGGGTTGGCGCAACATGTTTTTAGGGTTCCGTACCCAAAGGGTAAAATGGGACCCTATTACGAAGACTTAAAGTCTGTCTGTCTGTCCATCTGTCACCAGGCTGTATCTAATGAACCATAATAGTTAGACAGTTGAAATTTAACAGATGATGTATTTCTGTTACCGCTATAACAACAAATACTAAAAAATAGAATCAAAACATTTAAGTGGGACCCCCATACAACAGACAGGATTTTTTGCCGTTTTTATAGATTATGGTACGGAACCCTCCGTGCGCGTGTCCGACTCGTACTTGGCCGGTTTTTTTCTTCCGATCTCCCCTGTGAATGGTCACGCTATCATTTACTCCTTTTTCCTTCATATCATGCCTCACACAATCCATCCATATTTTCTTTGGTCTTCCTCTCCCTCTCCATCTATCAACATTAATTATATTCATCACTCTTTTAGTCGACCAATCTCGACTAATGAAATGAAATAATTATGAAATGGTATTCATTTTTGTACGTAGGTTATTAAAAACGCTTTTACTAATAATTTCTTTACAAATCAGAAGAGGTCAGTGTTTCTCATCTAATAACTCTGAGAAGAAACAGACGTCACTTCTTCTTCTTAATGTTTGTGCTACCATATGCTACAAGATCACTTAATTTTTAATCTTTTTACCCTCTCGACAAAAATCTAATAAAACCAACCCAAAAAGTTGTAAACTAATTTTATATCTTAGTAGAACAACTTCTTCAAATGATTTAACAACTTTTCGGTGTACCTTGGTTGATAATCTAAAGTTTTAACGAAAATGCTTGGACTTGAACGAGTTTTTTAAAAGCACTTGACATAGAAAAATATTGTGCAATGGAGTATTTAATCATGATTAAAAATGTACTTCAGTACCTAAAATTTTCAATCCTATGGAAAAAAGTAAGCATGCTCAGAAGAATACAATTTATTACAGTACTAGCTTATGCCCGCGGATTCGCCCCCGTGGAGTTCTGGAATCACCCACGGGATCGTACTACTGAGATAAAATCTCTGTGCCTAATTTCATGTAAATCCGTTCAGCCGTTCTGGCGTGATTGAGTAAGAAACATACATCCATCCATCAAAACTTTCGCATTCATCATCACAAATCAAGAACCTCACCCTAGTCGTAATTTGTAAACAATGTTAAAAGAACTTACCTACCTGAAAAAAAAAACAAAATTCCACTTTCAGCAAACCCCTAACTACATAATACAACTCTTCACACAACACGATTTTCCCATATTAATTACTCGTAAAGTGGAAGATTGCACTTATGTGATGTAAAAATAACTTGATATCGCAAAAATACGACATCAGCGCGTGTTAAATACTTGTGCTTGAGTATTTAGGGGAGGTTGACCTGAAGGTACACTAGCGAGGTCGTGTAATAATACCACTGCGTACGACCTGACCTGATAGCTCATTTATTAAATTTTTTTTTTTTTTTTTTTGGTGTGGCCTCTCGCAGCGCAACAACTCGCTAAGGTTGAAGCTGCTTAACCGGACAATCCTGTGGTGGCCAAAAATTACTTTAAGGCCCCCAGCCAGGGCTTACAAACTAAACATTTATTAAATAAAAAACTAATTGCTTATATACTATTCGAGGTAACGAAACCATAGCGACTTCTAATTCGACGTCAACGCCATCTATCGAGCACGCCGGAAGCTTTATGAATAATTAAGTCGTAAACAGCGCGAATGTGTATCGACCATATTGTTTATATGAGTGTCATCGATGTTGCCATTCAGAAATAACTTAATTATTAAAAATTTGTAATTAATACTATTTTGCAATATATTATTATTAACTTAATCCCGTTCCGATTTATGTGCTAGTTTAGCTATCAACGTGATTTCCGATTACTGTATATTTTTAATTTTATTTTACTGGCAATTGCAAGACAAGAACACACTTTTCCCCCTTTGAATTTACTAAAGTAATACAACTCTATGTGTTTGAGATAAAGTTTATTTTGAAACGGTTTTTTATGTAAAAATGTTGTTTGTAATAATTGAGGAGCTCTTGGTTTAATAATAACAGGCCCGCAGGTCGATCTTTAGGTTAAGCCGTGCGTGCGTGCTTGTTGGTCTGTGGATGGGTGACCGTATTACTTACCGAGTTTCCTCCGTGCCTCTGAAAGCACGTTAAGCTCTTTGACAGTCATTACAGGTAGTCAGTGGCCCAAAACAACCAGTCTTACCAAGCATATCGTATTACCCAGTGGACCAACTGGGTTGTGGAGGTCAGATAGGCAGTCGATCCATGTAAAATACTGGTATTCAGCTGCATCCGGTTAGACTGGGAGCCGACCCCAACATAGTTGGGAAAAGGCTAGGCAGATGATGACGTTGTTTGTAATCATTCCAGTTAACAAATAAGTTCCTTAGCAGCAATAATATTGAAGACCTAAATCAGTAGGTGACATTTTATGTTTTTTTTTAAATATTGAAGTATTAATCTGGGTGTTGTTATTTAAATTATTGTGTGTGCCATTTAAAATAGAAAAAAAATAAAGCACTTCTTTTATACGACGACGGTCTTAACTTTTCTCCGACTATGTAGGCAAGCAGTCAGTCATCTGTCATCTCATTAGGCAGCAGTAATATTAAAGATATACACCAGTAAACAGATTTTTCTACCCAATTAAAAGCACCAAACTGCCCATTGTTTCAAAAATATTGTCGTATGCCATTTAAAATAGACTACAGTGAAATGTAACGTTTTTTTTTTTATTTCATTTAATATTATGGTCTCATTATTATTTCTTTGGCTCCAAAAGGCCAGGTTGAGTCCTCTAAGGCATAAAAGGGTAGGGTAGGGTAGGGTATTTTAAAGGCCTACAACCTTTTCTATTAAAACTAGATTTAGGTGGAAAGAAATAAATTCTAAGTTTGAAAACTATGACAACAGTTTTTATTTCTCGTAGCAGTTTATCCCATTTCACCGCTTCACTCACGACCCTAACTATGGTTCAGTATCATCGTCTGTTGAATAACCATACAAAATTTTGGTCTCAAGAATTTGATAAGACTGCAGTGTGGTGAGAAGGAAAGGACGTAGCTATTCTACTTGACAATTACCACCCGTACTAAACATTTTTGCGTCATTTCAAATCATGCTCCTGAACAGTTTGCTTCGTGAAACCCGGTTTACCATTGTATGAAATTTTTCGACATGCAATCAGACCGTATAAGTAACTTGCATTTTTTCCTGGTACGTCTGCGACCTCGCATGATCGCACTCATGCAAACCTATACTTATTTATTAATATTTATTTGTCGGATCCGGTCATTGGTATGGACTTAAAATGAATCGCAAGTACGCCAGTGGAGTGGTGACAGCACGCGAACTACTTGCAAGTCTACCCACACAACAGCATGCTTCTACAGAGCCCTGATGTTTATAGCTCGAGGCGAGGACGACATTTAATGTCTGCTCGCAGCGGAGTTGAGACGTCTTAGAACTGTACCCGATTCATTGTGCCCCGTGTTATTGTGTTAAGTTGTAATTTCAAGTAATTTGTTAGTTTGCTAAAAACAGTGTATCGCACCCAGTGTATTTTCATTTCACGACACCCATCTTCTGCCCACATGATGTACGAGCCTAACGGAATAAATTCTGACAATCCGACATATTTATTTATTTATTCAAATTACAACTATTATTACAGGTAATCTTAATCCTAATTCTATAGTGTGGCTATCAACTCTTATTCCTAACACAGGTTTATTACTTATAGGTATACATATTTAAAACGACACCATGCCATCAAATTAATCCACTGGTCAAACAAAACAAAATATAAAAAGAAAAACATCCACCATTAACCACTCAATTAGCTATTTAACTGATTTACTGATTACAAATAATCCACCATTAACCACTCAATTAGCTATTTAACTGATAATATAATCAAATAGGAATAACTAAACAACAAGAAATAAAAAAACTCTCTTTTTAATTGTAGGCATGGCCCTAATACCTTATTGCCTCTTAAGAAACTAAGTTTAACAAAACTTTTGCGAATTCACTCAAAAGTATCGATTCGCTCGTTAACCTCGTTCACTACTAAACTGAAGCGACAGAGAGCAAGCCACGGACGTGGTACCCACATTTTAACTCCATTTTCACATACATACACTTTCACACACAGACATACAAACGCACATAACCCTTTAGCAATATAACTTTATTTTATTTTTACTGTAATTTTAATATTTGTAAGTCTCATATTTAATTTTTACCTTTGCCTATATCTGTTACCAGGAGCTCGTGGCTCAATAAGAACAGCCGCTCGGGTCGATCTTTAGGCTAAGCCGCGCTTACCTAGGTTGGTCCGTGGATGGGTGACCACCCATTACATACCGAGTTTCCTCCGTGCCTCGGAAAGCACGTTAAGCCGTTGGTCCCGGCTGTCATTTGGAGATCTTTGACAGTCGTTACAGGTAGTCAGTGGCCCGAAACCAGTCTTACCAAGGGGTATCGTATTACCTAGCACTAACTCGGTTGTGGAGGTCAGATAGGCAGTCGCTGCATGTAAAATACTGGTATTCAGCTGCATCCGGTTAGACTGGAAGCCGACGCCAACACAGTTGGGAAAAGGCCAGGCAGATGATGGTCTGTTACCAAATGACAATAACCTTAGCTGTCAACTTTGTAACGACACTCTCAATGCCGTTGGATTGAAAATAAAACCCAGGGCTAAACGCTGACCCCTAAAATACAGATCCAGGCCTAGTTCGGGGGTATAGTCCTCGCGCGCCTGCATGAGTGGCGCGTGGAGGCACAGCGCCGGGGGGAAACTCCGCTGCTGCGGCAAATTGTCGTGCAGCGGACAGAACTCCGGCGCGATCTCATGGCGACATGGAGAGAGCGACTGTCGCAACCCCGTGCAGGGCACACCACGATAGTGGCGGTAAGTCCCCTCTTTGAGGAGTGGTTAGAGAGGCGTCACGGCGCCCTCACCTTCCGCCGGACGCACGTCCTCACCGGACACGGTTGTTTTGGGAGGTACCTGCACCAAATCGAGCGCCCGGGTGTTACCATTGTGAGGATCGCCCGGAGGACACGGTGGACCACACTGTGGAGGTCTGCTCCGCTTGGGCGGAGCACCGCCGTGTCCGCGTAGCGGCGATTGGCGGCGGCGACCTCTCGCGCCCGGCCCTGGTTCAAGCCATGGTTCGGGCGCGAGAGAATGGGAAGCCGTCACCTCCTTATGCGAAGCAGTCATGCTAGCGAAGGAGGTGGCGGAACGTGAGAGGGAGAGAACCTCACGTCCCAGCCGCCGCGGGAGAAGCACCGGGCGTCGGGGGCCACGTGGTGGCTCTCGGCCACCGTTGGCGCGGGCCTGTGGACGGTGAGTAATGGGCTAGCTCGCCGTCCGTCCTTCTTATGACGACAGGCCGTGTTGACGGCGCGTTCGTGTTCTACGCGCGCCTCAAAGAGATGTCAGCAAACATGAGGGGCCCGCAAGGGCCGATGCCTGCCAGGGCTGCGGAACTGTTCGAAAGAGATACCGCGGCCCTGGAACATAAAGGGCAAAAGAAGGAACATGGATGGTTTTTAATCAGTAAAAGTCTGACACTCCCTTCCGCTCCGCCCAGAACGGGAGGAGTCATTTGATGATTTCACATCCGAAAAAAAAAAAGGCCTAGTTCTACTATCTTATTGTAACTGGCTTGTAACATGTATTTTTAAGTGTCATTTTTTTAAGTTTTTTTAAAATTATATTATTACTATTTAGGTACATTTAGGTGGAATGTAATCCAACTTCCTACTAATACTATAAATGCGAAAATTTGTGTGGATGGATCCGGATGTTTGTTACTCTTTCACGCAAAAACTACAGAACGGATTTAGATGAAATTTAGCATACATATAGCTTATAACCTGAATTATCACGTAGGATACTTTTTATCTCGGTAGTATGATCCCGTGCGACAATTATCAAACTCCACGCGGGTGAACCCGCGGTCATCCGCTATAAATTCTAAGTTGACACCTATGAAAAAATGTATGATCTTAGATATAATGGTGATGTTATCAGTTTATTTTGCTGCCGAGAGCATTGTGTGCATTTGCCCTATAAAATCCATAAGATTTGTTATAAGCTTTCATGGTTTAAAACTAAACTTATGCAGTCACTTACGGGATATCTTCCGTTATTGCGAGCGTTGAAATATCGGGAGCTCAAAATTATTAACAATCATGGAAGACACCTCCCGTAAGTGACAGTGTATAATTTCATAATATTAAATCTAAAACACGTGTCAAGTCAAGTAAGTAAATATTCCTTAATTTCATTGCGTTTAACATAAATAAAGATAAGGAAAGTCAATATGCCGCGTGATTGAATTAGGGAATTCAGCAACAAAATACATTTTTAGGGTTCCGTACCTCTAAAGGAAAAAAACGAAACACTTGTAGGATCACTCGAGTGTCTGTCTGTCCATCTATCACAGCTAATTTACTCCGAAACTACTGGACTGATTGAGTTGAAATTTGGTACACACATGTTAGTCTGTAACCCAAAAACGAACGTGGAACGTAAATTATTGAATTTAAAACATGGGGCCGCTTTTGGGGGGTAAATTAGAAAATGATAAAAAAAAGTTTTGCAAACTATATCGTATTTCATATCAAATGAAAGGGCTAAAAATAAATTTATTAATAAAATTTATAAATTATTCTTATTCTTATTCTTGTTCGTATTCTTTATTGCACACAAAATTAAAAGATATACACACAACATTACAATATACACCGTGACTTTTTAGTCGTCTTACAACGGCAGCCCACTTCATGTAACCAATGACTACTAAACATTCACGAAAAAAAAAATTCGTATTTATGTGATTTTAATAATTTAAAAATAAAAATATTATTCAGTATTATGACGCATGACGTTGTTGAAACACCCTGTTGCGAGCGATGATCTACTCGACTCGTGTCCTCAGTGCTGGGTAGGTATGTTCTACCGTTTGACACAAACATTATTAACAGGATGTTTCATAATTCTAATGTAAGTATTATTTATTTTTCTTTGTATCTAATGTCATAATTATTAAAGGTTAAAAAAAATCGCGCCTATAGGTATTTTATGTCGGATACATTGAGTGTACCATCTTTGTAAGACGACTAAAAAGTCACAGTGTATAGCTTATGTACAACGGCGTAACCGAAAATTAGGTTAGGCTCACCAAAAAAAACTTTTGTTTTTTTTTTGCATTTGCATTTCATTTATTTCAGTAACAATTTTTACGTTGTGTCGAAATTTTAGAGTAGATTATAAAATTAAAGAATTACATAAAACAGTCATGAATAAAACAGAATTATTGTTATAAAACACATTAATAGAACATTACAAAACTTACCGTCTGATCCATTTTCCAAGAAATTCATTAAACTACGTAGGTAATCAATTCTTCTCAAAGTTGTTTATGTAAATAAGCAAACAAAATTTGATCCGATTAACTTAAACCCAAGGGCAAATGCAAACAAACTATTACTTTAAACAAACTGCTGTAATACAGCCGATAAATATCGTGTTTACTTTGATAGCGAGTTTTATAACTATACATAACATAGGTAGGTACATAAATATTTATAGTTGCTTTAATTAATTAGGCTGAACTATGTACATACATCAGGGTTAATAAAATATTTGATTAGAGCCGAAACTAAGATGGCCAGAAGGTACCTACTGAGTAGTACCTTCTGACCATCTCAGTCTCCTTGAGTGTTTCATAATAAAGCCCTTTATGGCACCTATTAATAGATATTGATTACATCATCATTTCTCTAGCCTTTTCCCATCTATGTAGGGTGTCGGCTTCCAGTCTAACCAGATGCAGCTGAATACGAGTCATCATCTGCCTAGCCTTTTCCCAACTATGTTGGGGTCGGCTTCCAGTCCAACCGGATGCAGCTGAATACCAGTATTTTACATGGAGCGACTGCCTATCTGACCTCCACAACCCAGTTAGTACTGGGTAATACGAACCGCCTTGGTAAGACTGTTTGTCAGACTATTTGGGCCACTGACTATCTGTAACGACTGTCAAAGATCTACAAATGACAGCCGGGACCAACGGTTTAGGCTAGGCAGATGACGAATCTTTGCAGTTCATCGTGGCTGTCAAACCCTTGCCTACATGTCACCTAAAACGATTTGACGCTTGAGTCTTGTAAATATTTGTGTGAGAATTATAACCAAAAATAACCATTTGGATTGAACGATTTTGAACAACTGAGTTCGATCCTCGGGTACTCTCATCAATGAATCGGACCATGGTAATCGTAACTACACCTATTTTATTTGCCGTATTCTATTTTAGAACACGTCTGCTGACACGACAATAAGTTCAGCGATTAAAATAGCTCATTGCCACTTTCCCTGACTGTTCTTGAAACATAAAAATATCAATAGGTTCCAACTTAATTTAATGTAACTGCCTTTGTCCCATGTTACTTGGGACTTGCATAATTATTTTAAGCTTGACACATCTGTGCGTCGTGTTCCGCTGACTGGTCGTAATTTCATCTATCCTGAGTTGACCCGGTGCGTTACCTCTCGTTCTACTTCACCATCCCCTTGGCGAAGCGCCAGAGGTACTGGAAATCCGAACAGAGCGGATAGTGCGTTCCGGAAAGAGATAAGGACATATAACTGGAGCGACCGCCGAAATCACAGTAATCCGAATAAGTTTTTTTTTTAATTTAATATTACTGATCAAGGACATGTTATAACATAGAGTGCATTCACAAAATAAATCAGTCAGCGACGGCGTTTACTCTGAAATTGTGCGGTCAGTAAAGTTAAACAAACATAAATCACAAAAAAAACCAATAGTAAAAGTTATTTTATACAAAAACAATTTTCAACGAGTCAATATATTTATTTAACGCGGCCATCAATCTTTGAAGTATACATGTGATTCATTTTATTGACAGTACGCTACGCCATTCATTTACTACGGAAAATAATCATTTTATTCCCGAGAATGACTGAGATTTAAAATGTGCTGATGAAAACTGGTATGGTTTGTCAAATTCAGTATTTTTTAATACGGACTTTTGAGGTCTCCTTTTTACATGGCATTCAAATTCGTGTGAGTTAGTAGTTTCTTTGAGTCTTTTGCGCCTAGTTTGATTTCGTCAATCCATCATATGCCTAGCGTTTTCCAACTATGTTGGGGACTGCTTCCAGTCTAACCAGGTGCAGCAGTCCGTGTTTTCTTCAATTAATTTTGTACTTAATCACATCCAATATTCGGTTACAATTTTGCGGTCAGTGACTAACTTGGAATGTAATATATAAAAATCACGTGTCACAGCGTTTGTGGTCGCACTCCTCCGAAACGGCTCGACCGATTTTTATGTATATTTGGTAGGTATGAGAATAGGTAGTAAAGTATATATCACACCGCTAGGTGATTAGGGGGTAGGTAGGTAAGGTAAAAAAAGGTGAATCGCACAGCTAGTTATGTATATAACCTTCCGCCTTTTTCCGTTTTTATGTGGGTCACTGTGGGTTGTGGGTAGGGTTCATGATTTCTCGAGCGTTTTAATTTCTCGGGTCTCGAGAATTCTCGAGGCTAATTTCTCGGGTCTTCTCGGGTTGTCGAGAAATTTAAATTTACGTACGTTTTCACATATTATTTGGTTCCAATAACGTCATTAAATTTAGTGGTTTTCGTCTCAAATAAAAATATCAAATTAATTATAAAACTTTTATTGATTATATTCAAAAACATAAATCTTATGAATAATCTAATTAACTTTTAAAAAAAATACAGAAATAATATTATTCAGACTCATAATTATAATGACAGCACCATTTTTGGCTGGTTATTTAGAACTTATAAACAAAAGTAGCTTCTTAATTAAACAAAAAATCAACATGAAAGAAAACGTTAATATCTTAACTTATAATTAAATTATAATCACAGCAGCATTTTTGGCTGGTTATTTAGAAAAAAAATCCATCCATCTTATAGTGACATTTTGGTAAAATCTATAACAAACGCAATTTAAATTAATAATAAGCCCTTGGAGTAATATGTGGTACACACACACACAATACAACTGGCAATATTCGTCTCACAAATTTAAAATGACACATTAATTAATTTCAAATTACATAAGAAAAACATATCAGAATAATTAAAACTAAGCTTGTGTTGTTGTTTTACAAAAAAAAAAGGAAATATAATTAGACTAAGTAGTATAATTAATGTGAGGAGCTCGTGGCAAAATAAGAACAGCCGCTCGGATCGATCTTTAGGTTAAGCCGTGCTTACCTAGGTTGGTCCGTGGATGGGTGACCACCCATTACATACCGAGTTTCCTCCGTGCCTCGGAAAGCACGTTAAGCCGTTGGTCCCGGCTGTCATTTGGAGATCTTTGACAGTCGTTACAGGTAGTCAGTGGCCCGAAAGTCTGACAACCAGTCTTACCAAGGGGTATCGTATTACCTAGCATTAACTGGGTTGTGGAGGTCCGACAGGCAGTCGCTCCATGTAAAATACTGGTATTCAGCTGCATCCGGTTAGACTGGAAGCCGACCCCAACATAGTTGGGAAAAGGCTAGGCAGATGATGATGATGAGTATAATTAATGTATTGTTAGTTATTTTATGTATTAAAGTTTGACTAAAAAATAATAGAAAAGAACAGATAGGTACTTGTACCTAGTAAAATTTAAGATTATTTTTAGATTATATTATTGATAAAAATAATATGAATAATAAAGCCATGATGTGTCAATAAAAGTGAAAAGACTTACCTGTTTGATTTCAATTTATCACGTAATCTGTGAAACACTCACTACGTAAACTATACTTGGCTAGATTCGAAACACGAATAAACGTGTCAAAATGACGCCGCAGAGCGCTTGCAACGAGATCAAAGGGTGCCGCTGCGCTTTGGCGCGCGCCGCCACGCAACACAACAAATGGCGATTTAATTTCTATATAGGTACATGATTTCTCGAATTCTCGACTTTTCTCGAGCTTAATTTCCCGGGAACAAAGCCCAACGATTTCCCGGGATATATAAACCCTAGTTGTGGGTCATTTACCTACTACCAAATGCTACCTTGTACGATTCTTATCTAGTCTTGACCTTTCTGAAGAACATCATCAACAAAGGTCAGGTTTGCCGTTCTAGGGACACAGCTGTTAAAAATGTTTACAAACATTAGTTAACACTTTCTCAACAAACATTAATTGATCACAATGTTAGGATGTTAGTAAACATTTTGTTAGTTAAGATGTTGTTATCATTTGTTTGTAAACATTTATCCAGGCGACAGCAGGGTATGTGGAGAGTGCGGGGCCCGTTCTAACGTACGCCGCACCGTGCGTAGTACCGGAATTGTCAGTCAAGTTGTTTAATTCAATAATCCATGTTTTCATCACTGTAGGATCACTCAAAATAACTAACGATTCTTAACAGAATGTTAGAATTCCTAACATTTTTTAATAAATGTATTAGTGTTAGAAAATGTTGTAAACATTTTAACAGCAGTGTGGGAGCACCTATAGAGATATATTTAAAAATAATGGTTTTTTAAATGGACAACTTACCGAGATATCTAGGGCTTTGTAGGTTGCCGCAGATATCTTTTTGCAGCTGTTCAAAACCAACAATAAACGATGGTCAAAAACTGAAAAAAAGATGTTCGTGGAATACAATACATAACCGCTTCCTTTTTTAGAAGGCGGTTAAAAAAGACAATCAGATTAGCCAATCAAACAACCTTTTAATATTTTAGGTTTACTTAGGATCCAAAAGATAGGCCAACAGTACCCTAGATTTACATAATTCTCTCAAAGTTTGACCGCTATTATCGCAACTTGTCTACGTAGACTGGGTTAGTGAGTACGTATCGATAACGAGGTCAATTGTGGTGAGCTACACTATTACGTGTCGGTCCACTTTAAATTGTTCACAGGAATATTGTTATACTAATAATAATAATATCTTGGGACAGCCAACACACCGCCATCTGATCCCAAACTAGGCAGAGCCTGTACTATGGCAACCAGACAACTGATAAACATACTTATATATTTCTAAATACATACATTATTATAGATAAATTACACACCCAGATACAGAACAAATAATCGTACTCATCGCACAACGATTTGTCCTGTGTGGGAATCGAACCCACGACCTCCGTCCTAGCAGTCAGGGTCACTAACCACTAGACCAACAGGCCAATCACCGTACTTTACCGAGAATACCTAATAATGAAATATACTTTCCCAGAAATTATTGATTATCATTAACACTAGAAACGGGATATTTACCTTTTTATGTTAGTGGCCATGACCGTTTAAAAGCTTTTGAATATTGGTTATGTTTTACTTTAGTCACAAATACATCTTTGATTCTATCCGATACTGCATCAGACCGTTTCGTTGTTCTAGTGGTGTCTTAACGTGCTTTCCGAGGCACAGAGGAAACTCGGTATGTAATGGATGGTCACCCATCCACGGACCAACCTAGGTAAGCCCGGCTTAACCTAAAGATCGACCCAAGCGGCTGTTCTTATTTAGCCACGAACTCCATTTTCAACAAGCCGTCTAACGTTTTTTTTTACTGGTACTACGTATGCGACCTCGCGTGATCGCACTCGTCAGAATCTAAATTGAAACGACAGACACCAAGCCATTTCGTCGTACGAGCGAGGTAGCCGCATTTTGAATCCAATTTGTATTATTACTTTCGACTGCCTCGTTGATCTAGTGGTCGCAAGCGAAACCTGAGCATGAGGTCCTGGGTTCGATTCCCAGGGTGGGGCTAAGTGTTATTGGGTTTTTCCATCAGGATTTTTTCAGTTGCAGAGACGGAGTCTGGATTTGTGCCCAGTTGATGGCAATAGGCTCACCCACTGTTACATGAGACTTGAACATAACTGGCAAAATGTGGGTGTACTATTAGGTACACCTCTGCCTAACCATTCGCGTGATATTATGTAATGTTTTTTTATTACTACGGGCTTGCATTTGTCGTGTTTGCTCTTAATTTCACCTCAGTCATTGTTGCAAACGATGGTAGGTACACGAGCACGCTAGCATAGATGCAACCAATTCATTTATGTATTCTTACACCCAAATAATAAGAAGCTATCGAAAATCAGGAATTGGTAAAGAAGCAGCCGGTGACCGATACTGGCACCGGCTTTCGTAACGAGAGATCCCCTTTTATAGAAGCAAGTGTAAAAGCCATTCATACAGAAACTTACACCTTCTTCCCATGCATGGGGGTTCCGACAGAAACCACAGAACGCCTCCTGCTACCATTCTTAAACACACCTTTTGCTTCTTCGACGTTGGTACATCTGGACATACATACATGTCATTATAGGATTATTTTTTTGGGCCAGGCCTGCCACACTATTCCCAAACCACTGTAACTCCTGAAAGCCAGAATCAACAGTTGCAACCACCAGAAAAGCGCCGAGACAATGAAGCTCGACGAAGTCCCAGTGAAACAATTTAACTGTCTTGGATTCCGCAACGAAATTAATCAGAAAAGCATTGCGGAGGAGTAGGAAAACCATAATTTCCACTTCCCTCCATATCAGCAGGAGACAGAACGAAACAAGGCCAATAGGCACAAAGGGACGTTTACAACTGGGATAAGCCCAGTTGCCTAGCACCACGGATAATGTTATCATTAAATGAGTCCTAAGTCCATTATAGGGTTCGTGAAGTTCGAAAAAAGTTGTGGCTTCTCAGATATCCTCCTCCGGCTCACTATGTTGAGCCTGCAGAAAGCTCCCAGCGGGACACCAACTGCCATGGCCCATCTAGAAGACTCTAAACCGACTTCGAAGCCAGGTGGGGCCGCTGAGTCATGCTAGCGAAGGAGGCGGCGGAACGTGAGAGGGAGAGAACCTCCTCACGTCCCAGCCGCCGCGGGAGAAGCACCGGGCGTCGGGGGCCACGCCGTGATGGCTCTCGGCCACCGTAGACGCGGGCCTGTGGACGGTGAGTAATGGGCTAGCTCGCCGTCCGTCCGTCGTATGACGACGGGCAGGCCGTGTCGACGGCGCGTTCATGTTCCACGCGCGCCTCAAAGAGTTGTCAGCAAACGGGAGGGGCCCGCAAGGGCCGGTGCCTGCCAGGGCTGCGGGACTGTTCGAAAGAGATACCGCGGCCCTGGAACACAAAGGGCCAATGAAGGAACATGGGTGGTTTTTAGTCAGTAAGAGTCTGACACTCCCTTCCGCTCCGCCCAGAGCGGGAGGAGTCATTTGATGATTTCCCACCCCCCAAAAAAAAATAAAAAATGGGGCCGCTGCAGGTACAACTTGCTTCGGTGGGGAATACCGATAAAACAGAGTGTGACTGTGGAGTCTCATCCCAAACCATGACCCGTCTGACCTGTTCTTTGTGCAACTCCACCTGCATTTAAGGGACCTGTCCAAAGCCACCACCAACGCCGTCATTGTGGCTGAGTTCTGGTCGAAACAAATTTAATTAAATAATTATAGGAATCATCGATACGAAAATGAAGAAGAACTATACATTTACCACTGATAATAATTATTTAACTCAGACTTTGCCTCCAAAACTTTTCTCTTGATTGGCTCATGAATAAAGGTCCAGTCTTATCTCAAACGAGTCTGGCAATCCCTAAACGAAAACCCTAAACAATAATAAACACTTACTACGGAGAGTTCCATCAAAGTACTTGGTAATTGAGCGACGTATTACACTGCTGACCGACATATTAAGGACCCCCGACGAGGGGCGAAATAATTTAATAAAGAACGTTTGGGGTGAAGGGACATTTTATGTTATTCGTTTTCTGTAGAGCAGTCTGTGTTTACAAGTGATTAAATGATTCAAATTGTTTTATACCGGGAATGGATAAATAAGTTTTCATCAACATGCTTGTTTAGTGGGTTTTAACTATTTAAAACTACTACTACACACACGTTACACATCATCACCATGATGATGTGTGTGTTGTCATGTGTTGGTGTGTGTGTGGTGTGGTGTCTACTACTTTTTTTGTTTTGTTTTGTATTTTATTATATTTATGTTAGTCTGTAAGGTCCATGGGCGAAAGTTGCCTGACAATAAATGAATGTACATAGTTGTTCTTGTTGTTTAAAACGATCATTCATTCAGAAGGTTTAGACAAAATGGTGTCGTTGTAGAAACACGAAACACTTTGATGGCAATTTCAATTTGTTGAAACAAAAATGGTTGCCCATCCACGGACCGACCTTTTCAAGCGCTGCTTAACCTTGAAGATCGACCCGTGCGGCTGTTATTATTTAGCATGGTTTAAAACAATAAGGTAGCGCTCGCAGCAAGCGGATCCTTATTATCTTTCGGGTAATCAACTAAGGGATTTGGACTTCAAAAAAGAAAAAATAAACTGAACTGTCAATACTTCAAGCTCGAATAGTATCAGGTGTCTTTTTGGCATCTCAGTTCTTTCTTTGTAAAATAAACAGCCCTCAATTTACTTGTATTCCAGACATTGTCAAACTAATGTTATTTAGATTCTGGGATCTGTTTGGGGACCAAGTTTCCAAGGATTCCAGACACTGTCGCGTTCAGTACTTACTCCCTTAAGTGTAGTAAGATTTGTAGACAACATAAGGTAATGTTTTCAATGACAGTTCACATTACTGTCGATATTTTTGGGATAAAGTTATAACGTAGATTGACATAAGGGATTTAAGTGAGTCTTAGGAGAATGCTGGCCCTGCATAGGTTGTAAACATCTTCAATACTCCATTGAAAAGGGAGGATCCTCCGATCAGCCGGGTATTGTATCTGGTGGTCTAATGCGCGACGTTTATAGTCAGGTTTTCAGAATTTTGATGTTAGTTCTTGATTTGCTTCATAGATGGCGGTGAAGTATAATGCCGCCACAGTATACTATTATAAGATGACGTTTCTCAAATTGTTGGCATAAATCTTAAAAAAAATAAGAAATCTAATCTCCTGTAAAAAACGTCTGAGATGAACAACGTTGCCTCGAAACACAAAGGAAACTGTCAGGCTTAGACTTTAAAAATTTAAGGCCAATTAATTTTGAATTACGTCAGCCGTCTGAAAAGCTTGAATTAAATATTATATGCGCACCGAGGGAGGCTTCGCAAAACTTGTCAACTTAGTGAAGAAACTTTTGAGATGAGGACATTTTCTGAATTTCATATACGGAGCAGATTTCTTTTGAAAATTGGTGTGATTTTTTAGATAGAGATCTTTTCCGGAGATCCATAGCATTACCATTACAAGGGATCCAACATTACCTAATTAGCAACATTAAATATTTTGGTAAAGAAGGAGAAATGTTAAAGGCAGGAGACGACTTATTATTACAGTTTTAATTGGTAATCTCTACCCAACGAAGCCATCGGCATCCATGTCGTTATAAGATCTACCATACTGCTTATAATGAAAATGGTATTCTTACATTTGTAAACTGTGGACATGAATGATGCTATCCCGGATGGCATTAAACAAGTCAACTTGAGCTTCTGTCTACATTCCTAAAGGGCTGCAAAAACGTTTGAAGCCCTGAAGAAGAAGTCACCTGAAGATGTGATTTGACGCAAGTCGTATGCCATCGTGGTTGGTGTAGTCAGTCAATAGTTGACAACTGTTGAAAGTCTGGCAGAACTACCTAAAACTGTTGCTTAATAGAAAATTGACTCATCACCATTACCCTACAAATTTACTGGTGAAAAATAGGCCTCTTCAATCGCACACCACTTAACTCTATTCTTGGCAACTCTCATCCAGTTACTAGCCACCCAACGAAGATCGTCGCTCCACCGAGCCTGGGGGCGTTCCACCTTACGCTTGCCGATTCGCGGTCTCCCATTGCCACTTCGATGCTGTGCTGGGACACACTATTATAATAACTTCTGTTCGAATGGTTCTGTAAACAGTTGTGGCTTCTAGAATAAACGGATTTGTTCCTAACAATGCAAACAATCTATAAAAGAACTAAAATAACATATGGACAATGAAGGTGGTCCGATATTTCGATAGACAGCAATCGTAATAAAATAATACCAGCTTGTAACTGTCCAGTGCAAATGCCTCTACAGTAGCAGAGAAAGATAACATAACTTCATCAGCGTTTTCATGTTCCCACTGTTGAGATGCAAGCATTGCAACACTGCCCAGTGATGCTAAGTGGGCAGTGATTCACCACGGGGGCTCATTGCGCGTTTTCAAATGTCAGTTTTATCTTTGAATCGTGAAAGTTTCCCAACGGGATGTAGCCGAATTTTTTGTTCTTGTGTATCAGTTTTCTCACGTTGTTTCATCACCATTTTGTGAGAACGAAAGAGGAAACTATAAGTGTATTCACGGAGACGAGTTAGTATAGCGCCTTCTCTATCGCACATTATCATACAAATGACAAAGACAAAAAAATCTTTTTTAGGGTCTGTGGGCGTTAACAATACCTTAGAAATGTAAATGTGCGTTCACACTGCGCTTTTTAAAAGTTCGCTTAGTTTATTCCTGCGGCTTCGTCTGTCGTATAAATTGAGAGACATTTATTTGATAGAATTTTTTTATGGGTACCTACTTTTTTATATATCTTATCCATCAGATATCGAGAGTTAATGATTAAATTTTCTTTATTATATTACTAGCGACCCGCCCCGGCTTCGCACGGGTGCAATGCTGATACTAAATACACTACAGAAAAACTGTGAACGTTGTATATAAAAACATAGCGGCCCACTTCGGCTTCGGGTGTAAAATATGTAGCCTATGTCACTCACTGAAAAAATGATTAAAATTGATACAGTAGTTTTGATTTATTCATTACTGCCCGTGGCCCGCACGCGTTAAATTTGCCTCGCCGCGCCGACAGCCGCAAACGCTACGTTCCGCAATTTTTAAATCTGTAATATCTTAAAATATTCATTTAAATCATATGCTGTAAATGGCCATATAGATCTATATTAAATCAAAAATGTATTTAAGGTATTTAATTGGATAAGGATTAATGCCGTATTGGTTAAAATCGCTTCGGAAATTAGCCATTATTTGGCGTAAAAAGTAAATGACAAAAACATGTTATTGTGGGATATCCATAAGAGATAGACATATACCATCACGGAGTTTTCTGTAGACCTTTTTAATGTGTACAATACTTAGTACATTATTTTGATAAATCTCGTAGGGTTCAGCCTGCGTTTGCAATGTAAGCGGAAAAAAATGAAATTATTTACGACTTCACAATAGAAATCTTGAAATTATCAGTGGTTCTCTAATATATTAAGCATGTTATTATACATATAAACCTTCCTCTTGAATCACTCTATCTATTAAAAAAAACCGCATCAAAATCCGTTGCGAAGTTTTAAAGATTTAAGCGGTCAAAGGGAAATAGGGACAGAAAAGCGACTTTGTTTTATAATATGTAGTGATAATATCTACCTATAAGTTTATAACATATCATCATCTGGGTGTTTTCAAGCCAGTCGTTAGTCCATTAATAAAAGCGTCTCGCCTGCTTTTCACTGTGGTATCGACCCAAGCACTACAGACAAATCACACTACTTACTACGTACTACTTTTGAGGTAGTGGGACCTTCGTTCACACAAGTTTCATCGAAATAGTAGATTTTTTGATGATTATTTCGTGCATTTTTGATAGCTCGCAGATAATTTCTTCTCCAAAAGAAAGAAAGCAATCAATCATAAAATCCAATACACCTGTCGGTTCACAAGTTGAGCATACAGTCACAAGTAAGAGCACGTCTGCACAGTACGGGAAGTATGAGTAGACTAAAAAGTACTCGTACTGTGTACACCGCCTTAGCGTTTATCACTGACCAATTGCAGTTAAAAAATTGTGTGAGTGAGATAGCGCTCTACTAACTCGTCTCCGTGAATACACTATAATTACGAATGCTCACGGCGGATTAAATTATAAAATATTTTAAAAGAGTTAGAGAGTAATTTTATTCCACACCTGCATACTGAATATTAAGAAAAAATTGAAATTATAAAGCCATTGGCCCTGCGGTCAGCTAAAGATAAAAACAATAAAATAAAAGGCTTTATTTTCCGATACCAAGGTTTTCATTTTATGTAGTAAATTCAGGTCACGTGAGGTTAGGAATAACGAATTGCCTACATAATATGCGTTATCGCTTCATGCCTTCAAGAAGTTGTGTATTTAGGTCAGATTATTAACGCATAGTAGTTACGGTGTAAAATTTAATACTACATGAGCCCCTGCAATTCTTTGGTGACAGGAAATGTCAGGTCCGATAAATTATTATTTAAGCCATAAATTCAAAATCTATACACTACTCCACTCTGCTTCCCACGGTGACGGCACCACATTATCGTGTCCAAAACTACCCTATAATGAAATAAAACCTACCATAGACAATCACAAAATCTCATTGAAAGGTTTCAGAGATTAGCATGCACGAACATAGGGACAAGGGATTTTTGTTGTTTGTTTTTGTCATTTATATTTAGATAAAAAGATTGTTACGCGAACCTCTAAGTAGAAGAACTTGTATAACTCAATGTATTGAACGGCGATCAAATATCAGGACCACGATTACACTTGAAACTTTATAGATAAGTATTAGTCCGATCAAATATCAACATCAGCCAAGACCGGAATTTCCGATAAATTCCTGCAGCCATAACTGATATTACTCGGCAGAGTTTTAAATCTTGGATACAGACCTCACAGGCTTTCAGAATTTCAGCATTTGATGTTGAGAACTTGTCTAACACTACTTTAGCAATAAACATGGTAATTTCTTTGAAATTTTGAATTCCGTTGGTGTATTTAATACGGGTCTCCCTTGTTTGACCGAAAAGAAATTGCCAAATTATCACTTCCCAAAAAAATTTTCGCATAATTTCATTTGCCAAATTATTACTTACCAAAAAATCTCTTTACAAATAATTGTTACGAAAACCTATGTTTGGCAAGTGAACGTTTGAACAATAACTTGTTCACCAACTAGTACTTTTACCATTTTTTATCTAGTCAAATATTTCAGTTGGTATAACATATTTTACGCAAAATTACATAAGCCAAATATTTGGTGTCGTCAATTTTAAACTTACCATTTCAGTCAAAAGCACTATTAACTAGTTGGAATCTCCTATTTGGATTCGGTTGGGGCTCCTATTTCTGTCTGCAGGGTTTACAGGCACCTAACTAACCGAACCTCGGGGTGCCCCTGACGTCGACCGTCTAGGGTTAGCGTTTCCGTCAGCAGGTCGACGGATCCCCGCTGCGCGGGGCTCCTATTTCTGTCTGCAAGGTTTACAGGAACCTAACTAACCGAACCTCGGGGTGCCCCTGACGTCGACCGTCTAGGGTTAGCGTTTCCGTCAGCAGGTCGACGGATCCCCGCTGCGCGGGGCTCCTATTTCTGTCTGCCAGGTTTACAGGAACCTAACTAACCGAACCTCGGGGTGCCCCTGATGTCGACCGTCTAGGGTTAGCGTTTCCGTCAGCAGGTCGACGGATCCCCGCTGCGCGGGGCTCCTATTTCTGTCTGCAAGGTTTACAGGAACCTAACTAACCAAACCTCGGGGTGCCCCTGACGTCGACCGTCTAGGGTTAGGGTTTCTGTCAGCATCTGTTAAATTTCAATTACGTTATATTAAATCAATTTGTGTTATGTCTTCATTCCAAAATTTTTGCCTTTATATTTTTTGTCATAACAAATCATTTGACTAAACGTTTATTGTCTTAATTTTGTTTGCTGTAATAAATCATTTGGTTAAAGACCAAAAGCCTTAATGACATTATCCTTAGTAATAATCTGCCAAGTAAACATTTGACCAAATGAAAATGTGCGTACTAAAATTATTCCAAATATTACATTGGCATAAAAAAAGGTTGCTAAAATTTGTTTGGGTAATGAAAATTTGGCAAAATCTTTTCGGCAAAACGGCAGGATCCCATTTAATACACTTTACTCTTGGCTTGAGATTCTAGGCGTAATGGTACGTGTCTTAAAAAATCCCGCAAAGCGTCAAAAATTTTGCAATTCTCGGGAAATTCATGAATCACCGGCAGTTATCACCAAAAGTATTGTTTATCCAGACCACATCCACACGATTTATTTAAATTTACATTGGGTGTCCTTTTACCAAAATACACTCCGCAATCTTTTCATGACTCAATCGATTTTTTCATAGAATTTCATAGATTTTTTTTCATAGATTTTTTTTTTCATAGATTTTCATTTTTAAAGAACAAACCATCCCTTTCCGGTTCAAATTACTATGCAGCCAACATTCTTAAAACTGCTTTCATAAAAACCATTCCAGTTTTACTCCTACTTTGAGCAGTGTTATTGAAAATTTAAGCAAAACGGAGGGCACTGAAACGCTGTTTGTAGGGTATAAAGGAAATAAGCAAATGTATGAAAATTTTCAGCGCGCTCCCGACCCTTTACTGAGCTTATTTGTGAACATCCGATAGATATTACTTGTGTATAAAACATTTGGCTCCTGCTTCTGTTTATTTGTTCACAAGTTGAAAGAAAATATCAAGGCTATAGGACCACTTATTTTACTTACAAGTTCTGAAAAAAAAAATGCTGATGAGAAAATGAGAAGTTACAGCAAGAATGCGAAGTCATAGAGGAAATCCCACACAGGGGTAGCACATAAAATATTACATTGTACTACTAAGTGTTATTATTGTTTACTCGGGTACTCTTCTTGGCATTTTACATAACGTAATAATTAGTACCCCTGTAACCCCGGAAGGGTAATTCAGAGGCGTTATGCTTAAGTCTCATGTAATAGGGTGCGAGTCTATTGCTATCAACTGGACACAAATACAGATTCGCTGGCTGTTAATTCGAAATTCCTAATTCAAAACCCAATAACAGTTTGGTCAACCTGGGAAGCAAACCCAGGACCTCATGCTCAGCAGTCGCGCTAATGACTATTAGACTAACGAGGCACCCACAGCTTGTGTAATATACTATTTGACTGCAGTAGACACCTAGATACTACGAAGTGTGCCTTGTTCGCGAAGGGAAGCCGGCAGGTGCCTTCGGGCCTGCGAGGCAGTCAGTTCTGGGATACCTATAACTGACTGCCTCGAGAAATACAAAGGGATATTCATAACCACACAGATATTTTATTTTCCCAAAATATATTCCTTCCGACAAAAGCACTACCCGTATAGAAAACCGCCTGTTATTTGAATTCCCGATAATCTGCAATCTATTTATGTCAATGTAATAGGTACCTATTAATAGGTGCCATAAAGGGCTTTGTCATGAAAAACTCAAGGTTATATGTTACTAACGTTAACCACATGTTTGTTGCTAAGAGAGATTCTGTCGACCCGCATATCGACTGAGAGTTAGGAAACGCCTTCTTTTCAGTTTTTCTGATGCTTTTTTTTTCTGATGGGAAATCATCAAATGACTCCTCCTGCTCTGGGCGGAGCGGAAGGGAGTGTCAGACTTTTACTGACTAAAAACCATCCATGTTCCTACGTTTGCCCTTTATGTTCCAGGGCCGCGGTATCTCTTTCGAACAGTCCCGCAGCCCTGGCAGGCATCGGCCCTTGCGGGCCCCTCATGTTTGCTGACATCTCTTTGAGGCGCGCGTGGAACACGAACGCGCCGTCGACACGGCCTGTCGTCATAAGACAGACAGCGGCGAGCTAACCCATTACTCACCGTCCACAGGCCCGTGCCTACGGTGGCCGAGAGCCATCACGACGTGGCCCCCGATGCCCGGTGCTTCTCCCGCGGTGGCTGGGACGTGAGGTTCTCTCCGTCTCACGTTCCGCAACCTCCTTCGCTAGCATGACTGCTTCGCAGAAGCAGTGTCCTCCATGTCGTGTCAACCATGTCCTCCGGGCGATCCTCACAATGATAACACCCGGGCGTTTCCTCCCGCCCGATTCGGTGCAGGTACCTCCTGAAACATCCGTGTCCGGTGAGGACCTTCGTCAGGCGGAAGGTGAGGGCGCCGTGGCGCCTCTCTAGCCACTCTTCAAAGAGGGGACTTATCGCCACTATCTTGGCGTGCCCTGCACGAGGTTGCGACAGTCGAGCTCTCCATGTCGCCATGAGATCGCGCCGGAGGTCTCTCTGCTGAGCGACAATTTACCACACCAGCGGAGTTTCCCCACGGCGTAGTGGCGACTATGGCCTCCAGATCCCATGGCTGCAATCCGGCAAGGAGGCTCGCCGCCTCGCGGGAGATCGTGCGGTACCCACGGATCAGCCTAACGGCTACCACCGGCGGCTCGCAACCTCAACGAACGCGCCCACACCGGGGCCCCGTAAAGGGCCATGGACCGCACGATCCCCGCGTAGAGCCTCCGGCAGGAGGCGTTTGGACCCCTCAGTTTTTCTGTATTTTATAATATTACATAATATCACGCCTGTAATCTCCGAAGAGATAGGAAAAGGTGTAGGTACCTAATAGTAGACCAACATCTCACCAGTTATCTTAAAGTACCATGTTATAGGGGCGAGCATATTGCCATCAACTGAACAAATCTAGATTCCGCGGTTGCTACTGAGAAATTCGTGATGAAAAAACCCCGGAACAATTTTCGCGACCCGGGAATCGAACACAGGCCCTCATGCTATTGCGACCACTAGACCAACCAAGCAGTATTATTAAATTATCCATAATTGACACTACATAGGTATAGCACCTTAGTGACAATTCATATTTTCGATTAAGTTGCAGAATCTATTGAAATTGGGAAATAGTATCAATTCTATAAACCATTTCCCTTAATTTAAACTCTTATTCAATCGGAATAAAGTGGATTGACTAAAATAAACTAAAATTATATTTATGGCCTATATTTAAATCTATAAAACTTTTCAGACAATAATCACCTGAAACTTTTCAGACCTAACCTACGCAAACAGAAGTTACGAACTTTTCAACTAAACATCATTCATACTTTGTAAGTACTGCATAAGTCCATTATACTAATTTTGTTTTTGGCCGAACATTAGTGCTATGAAAACTACATGATCAAATAACTCTCAAAGACGCGTATAAAAACTTAGCATCATCGGCCTAGCCTTTTTCCAACCATATTGGGGCTTCTAATCTAGGGCCGGATGCAGCTAAATACCAGTGTTTTGCATGGAACGATTGCCTATCTGACCATCACAATCCACTTTGTAACACTGGGTAACACGATATATGTAATATAGGTACTATTTGACTGCAGTAGACACCTAGACACTACGTAGTGTGCCTTGTTCCTGAAGGGAAGCCGGCAGGAATCGGCTTCTTAGGTGCCTTCGGGCCTGCGAGGCAGTCAATCCTAGGTATTCTGCTAATGTTATAAATATAAAGATATATTGTATAAATAATATATCAGGTGTGGTTGTCAGGCTTACTGACTGCCCTTAACGACTGTCAAAGATAACCAGTCCAACAGCTAACGTACTTTTTCTACTCCGCTATTCTTTTCCGATTAATTTCCTTGCGACATCCAAGACAGTGAAATTGTTTCTCCGGGACCTCATCAAGCTTCATTGTCTCGGCGCTTTTCTAGTCGCCACTGTTGATTCTGGCTTTCAGGAGTTGTAGTGGTTTAGAAATAGTGTGGTGGGCTTATCCCCAGAAAAAGCTAACGTACTTTCCGAGGCAGTAACTCAGTAAAGCCTTGGCAGTTTTACAGGTCTATTTATTGTAATACCTTAACTGAATTTCAGAAGTTACTATGGTAGATAACTAAGTTTAAACTGAATTTTCATTTGCTCCACGTGTACGATATTTTAATTTAATTCGCTAGGCATCAGGTCACTTTTCACAAAACCAGTATAAGTTGGCCTCCAATACCTAGATACTATTCTTATCTAATGTAATCTCTTTACTACGCTAAACCAGGTCAAGGTCAAATGGTTACCATGTCAGTGCGGTAGACTGTGCTTTGTACATTTGAGGCACTCTGTACAGTCACCTCCGATTCCTTTTTGCTGACTATCAAATATTTTTAACACATTCACATATTTCGTTTTAACTCGTCGAGTTAAAAGTTGGATGGTTCTCCATTCTGAGTAACTTTCTCATAATATTTTTATATTCAACTATACATGAGCTTCAGTACTTTATTCGTACCCTATCAGCGAGTGACCATGGATGGTATCGATGCGAAGTCTGAAGTCCGATACCTGTTACCGTAATAATTATTCTAGTAAGTTCTGCCTGACCTCGACAACCGTTAGGGAATCAAGTTTATCGTCTTACACTAACAAGTCTGAAACTATTTAGTCGCTACATTTAATCACGTTTACGTCAGAGGCTCGTCATCATCATTTCATTCGAAAGACGTCCACTGCTGGACATAGGACGCCCAAGTGTCATCAGAGGCTCGCGCGGCGTAAACTTAACTTAAATTGGAATGATTTAAAATTTAAAACCTTACTTACAAGTACTGACACCAGCACATTAAGCTACCCGAAACTGACCAATTTTCCCAATCAACCTTAAACCTAATGCTTTAGCTATAAAGTTGAAAATCTATTAATGTTTGACAGATTGTAGTAACTTGATGTGCTGGGCTCTGTACAACGCACAAATGTTTTTCTCATAATACTTTTTTACTTTATTTTGTTTTTTACTTTATTTTATTTTTATCATTTACTCATTGTAGATTTCCCTTGTATATCCGTTTGTTAATTACCACTTTTGCCAATCTGCACATGTAACACGTACCAGCGCCAATTAGTACCTACCTAGGGATCGAAACTGTGTCTCCTAAACACAGGCTATTTTGTAGCCTAGCTAGGAGGACAGAGCTTCACCCACCTTATTGTAGACTACAATTTATTCTGTGTGTACCTGTTATTATTTAAGTTAAAAAGCTGTAATCTGTTTATTTCTTAAATAAATTATTATGATTAAATTTGTATAGTTTTAACAACTTTATTCATTCATAAAACTGAACAACTATCGCCATATGACCAACATTATAATCATGAAATAATCAGCCAGATAAGCCGGTGAACTACATAGACATGCTGGGTCTATATCCTGATTTCAACCCCCTTTTCAGGTTGATAGCATGCAGTTAAGATTGAAAGTGAAATCAAACTTAGCTTAAAAATTCGTTATTATGCCCAACTTTTATTAATTAATTAATTCATTTATTTATTCATTAACAATTTAAATAAAATTGATAAAATTAAATGCAAACAATCAATTCATTTGAATTTGTTTAAATTATGACGGACTTTTTTCTCGGATTGTTTTACTGATTTATTATTATTACCTTCGTTTTAAAAATATAGACCTAACTGCACTTCTCATTTATTATAAATGAAACCAATAAAAAAAATCTTAGGTATAAATATTTCATCATAACCAAAGAAGGTAAAAGTGGCCTCCACTGTCAGTAACTCGACTTTTATCACTTTTCAAAATGGGTACCTACATAATAATATTAGGTTAATTTACTAATCTTACCCAGAACATACTATCTACTGCGCAATTAGGCATACACGTCAATAAACGTTATATTGGACATCCTAACAGAAAGCCGAATTACGAAAACAAAAAGCTTTTAAAAATTTTTGTTACAAAATCCATGTAGCTATCTCAAAGAAAGTTTTCAAACGCAATATCAGCGCATGGTGAACAATCAAAGTGAGAAATTCCCATTGTAAAAATCCTTTATTTTGCTTTGACTGTACTGTACGGTTGCATTTAAAAATGGAACACCAGAACATTTTGTGTGATTTGACCCAGAGCAATTTGGTGTGTAAGTTAGCATCTAGTATTATGTGAATGTTTCTTCCTTAAACAAAATTCAATGAAAATATGTTAAAAGCTGCCTCGTTGGTATAGTGGTCGTAAGCGAGACTGCTGAGCATGAGGTCCTGGGTTCGATTCGTGGGTCGGGCACAGTGTTATTGGTTTTCAACTTCAGAAATTTCTCAGTAGCTGCCACAGAGTCTGAATTTGGAGTCCGGTTGATGGCAATAGGCTCGCCCCATATACCCTTTTTTTTGGGATGTGAAATCATCAAATTTTAATGACTCCTCCAGCTCTGGGCGGAGCGGAAGGGAGTGTCAGACTTTTACTGTCTAAAAACCATCCATGTTCCTACTTTTGCCCTTTATGTTCCAGGGCCGCGGTATCTCTTTCGAACAGTCCCGCAGCCCTGGCAGGCATCGGCCCTTGCGGGCCCCTCATGTTTGCTGACATCTCTTGGCGCGCGTGGAACACGAACGCGCCGTCGACACGGCCTGTCGTCATAAGACGGACGGACAGCGAGCTAGTCCATTACTCACCGTCCACCGGCCGCCCCCTATACCCTAGACCTACCATCGATTTTTCGCCCCTATAAACCCATATATTGCAACTTTCATCGAAATCGTTAGAGCCGTTTTCGAGAATAAAATAATACAAATATATACACAAGTCATCATCATTCTCCTACCCTTATCCCAATTTATTTGGGGTCGCCGCAGTATGTCTTCTTCTTCCAATTATACACAAATATTGCTCATTTAATAGTTTAAGATAGGATAAGAAGTCAGCGAAAAGTTACAATTGATGATGAACAATCAAATTAGACCAACATTTATTCTAAGCTAACAAAACTATGTACGTTCAATAACGACCGAGGGCTACTCGTACCATATTAGTTTAGTACCTATCAGATTCAATTAGAAATTCACTATAACAATATAATAATAGTACGTATCAATTTGTTCTGTGTAAATAGCATCTGTTTCCATAAACAATATAACTACTTCAAAGGCACTTTCAAGATAAGCATTGATTTTATGGATTCGTGGCGAATGGTGGGCCAGATAAAATGTGGCCCAACATGGCCCATCCGTTACAAAGGCTATAAAAGTCAATGAAGTAAAAATGGCACTCTTCATAAGTACCTATCATTTTGCAGTCGTCTTGGGAGGTGACCAACTTTGTAGCGCCTGTTTCAGAAATTCATTTTTAATTTTATTCTAGATTATTTTGTTTGTCGGTCAATCGTTTTTGTCTGGATTCATCGGATAGTTAATCTCTATTATATTGATATTCTGGATATTTTAATCTTTTATAATAATATGACTGTTTAATTGTATGTATTAGGTACTAATTATTATTTTTATTAAATTATGTATTTGGAGCATTTGTGTACTCGATAATGTGTAAGTTGTTAAGGGTTACCTGGGATTGTGTGTGCTTTACAAGACCATGTATGCTGTAGTGGTTATCATTTTATACATTTATGTGACTCGTTGGTAATCCCAAATCTATACATCTATACAAATAAATAAAAATTGAAGTGTCTGTTTGTAATAACAGTTTTTTACTGAATGCTTAGGAAAATATAATATATACCGATTAAAAAAGGAAGTAATATTTTTTTTTCATACTTATTTCACGTGAACGAACATTGCGAACGAGTTTATTACCTGTTGCCCACAGGTAATAAATAAATAGATAGGTATAAACATCATCTACGGGGTGGAAGGGACACCGACGCGAAAACGGCTACCACGTATTCGATGCATTATTAGAAAAAAAATAAGCTGTTTCCTACAAAAGTGCAACCACCTACACGAGTACTTCAAAATATATGGAACAGCTAATTTGTTTTATTAACCGATAAAAAATTTCTACGTGAAGGGAGCTTAGAATGATGTACTGAATACGTGGTAACCATTTCCGCATCGGTGTCCCTTCCACCCCGTATACATTAACTTTATCTGGTAGTTTCTTTTTCTGGTCTTAACGACTAAACGGACTTAGAATTGTTTAGAAGGGTTAAGACATAAGTTAGGTACTTATTTATTTATTCTTGTAGTAGGTATGTTTCTGTATATTTCCGTCTGCGTCAATCCATGGGCAAAATGCTAGTTTTTAAAAACAGCTTCACAACACTTCATTAATATTTAAAAAATATGATAATTTAAAATATTACAATTTTAATGTATTTTTTAAGTGATGTACAATGTTAGCTTAGCATATCAACCTTCAAAGATTCTTTATTCAATAAATCTGTACACAGTCGGCGTATTGTACATAAATCGAATTGACGATTTTTGCACGTGTCTCCATAATATTGCAGAGCTGTTCTTGGATTCTACTCGCTTTTAGTAATATTGCTTCTAAAATAGATCGTACAGATGGAAAGCCTTTATTCATTCCCATCAGTGTGGATGGTATTGATTCCATTCAAATAGACTTCGTTTTCAAGAAACGCGTAATTCTTAATCTAGTTTAAGAAATTCAATTGTGTCCAGAAAACTAAGATGGAAAATAGATTTTTCACAACACCTGCTCGTAAATGTCAAATTAATTATATGTCATGCAAACCTTAAGTACAGCTAGTCTTTGTTGCCCTAGTAGACCAGGGCTGAAGCCTTTGAAAACGGTTAAAAGTGAAAAAAAATAGTAGGATGAAACCCATTGGAAAAGGAAGAGAATATAACAAAAATTAAAGGAAAATAATTTACAGGCGATCTGAGGTCGGAAAGTGGAAGGGGGTGAGTTTTTTAAGGGTAAAAAACGGTTTAAATCGATTTTCAGAAAAACGAAAAGTCTTATGGAAAAAAGTTTAGTGCAAAGTGTTAGGTAATAAAAAAATCTACAACTTCTGTATTCACACTTTTTTCACATAACCTCAAAATTTCAAATCTAGTTTTTGGTTTTTTATGTTTATCTTTTACAAAAAAATATTTACGAAATTTGGTGAAAACTTACCTTTATGTCCCAAATATACTGTATTTTTTTTATATTTAAAATATTTATTTTTTCAGCCTTTTGACTTAATATCGAAAAAGCACCCTAATTTTCAATCGAAAATTCTCCCGACAGAATTTCGGCTTTTTTTAAAAAAAAGTCGGTGGGCTTTTAATTCGTTGAAGTACTACTTTCTGATGGTGTAAAAATATACATTACTATGGCTAACGGTTTTTACAGCTGCTACGAAATAACAGGTAGTAAGGCCCAGACCCTCTAAGCCCCTTTCCAACTTCTCTATGAATACCTTATGATGGGCTAAAATTTTCCGTAGATAACTCAGGTATATAAGTTATCTTAAAATAGCAATAAATACGCATATAAAAGATTAATATAGAAGATTCTACAACTTTCTCAAAATATTGTAGATAGCTAGGAGGGTCTGGGCCTTACTAGCTGTTATTTCGTAGCAGCTGTAAAAACCGTTAGCCATAGCAATGTATTTTTTTACACCATCATAAAGTGGAGATTTCTACCTTTTCCAATGAGTTTCCACCTACTATTATTTTTGTTTGGTTTCAAAAAATATTGACCCGGGTCTAAAGGTAGCTGGGCAGTAATATTGTACTGAGTGCAGTAATGACTTACTGCCCGTTGATCATGGTGATTTGAATTTGGAACCTTAAGATAAAAGCTCCAGGGTAGCCCGCGAAATTTAAATTTTCTTACGTTTTTTGCAGTTTGCAGGTCAGTGTCGGGATGTATGCTGATTACTAGCATATGATTCGCGACCGTAAATACCTATGGTTTTACAGAGTTATAATCATAAAAATCATCAATAAAACCCTCAAGTTCATTTAATCCCATTGAATTACTTTTTCGTGAAATAGTGCACTTATATAGTGTAGTAAAATATAGTAAGAAATAAATATCACGTACCAAGCAGGTTTGATACCACTGCGTCAACCTTTTGCTTCTTAACATTATTGACAGACAAAATGGCTGACACGTGCCGATGCATTTCACAAGGGACCTTTGAAACTTCATCCTTTAGTGCTGACACTGGTTACGGTGAAGTTTACCGGTAGATTTCCTTAGTTAAATGAGCCACGTGCTTCTAAAATTGTCGTCTTGGGAGAAACAACTACTTTGACCACCACGCAGGTCAAAGTTGTAAGTTTTTTTGCAATGCAAACTTGATACGAAAAGCCTTGCATGAGTAAGTAATAAACTTAATACTACGTTTATGTGGTTGTATAGCTTTACTAAGCTATACAACCACATAAATGTATAATATAAATAAATGTATATAATAATTATATACTTTATTGTAGATACACAAAAAAGATATGCGTGGTCATACATACAAAGAAAAATACGCGTCTGCCTTGGTTTCTTCAGTCAAGAAAATGCTTTTGGCATTATCATGTCAATGAACTAAGAGGGTACCCTCTAACAACGTAAGTCTTTTGTTGTAAGATGGTAAGAAGTATTAAAGAAGTCCTAACTTCCCGTCGATAGCGATGCAAAGTTAGACTACTTTCTTTCCTTATATTACTTGTCAACACAGCTTAGTAAATATTTTACCTTCCTCAAGAAATGGTCGAAGAGAAGTGAAATTGATTAAGTTTTTATTACGACTTGAAGCCAAGTAAATTCAATTTGCGAATCAACTTTTCTTTCTTATTAAATGAATGAAAAATGAGAGGTTTGTCTGTATCAGCTCACACCTACTGTTAGTGAACATTGTTTTGATAAAAATAAAGGTTTATTAAGTTGCTAGTATAATTGATTGTAAGGTAAATGTATTCGTACTGAGGACAAATTTTAAAGTCTGCGATTTTGTGTATTGCCAGCCAGCTCATCATTCATTATCATCATTTTCCTGCCCTTCTTCCAATTTATTGGGTTCGGCGCAGCATGTCTTCTTCTTCCATACTTCTCTATTACTCGTCATCACAGCAGCCACCTCCTTTCTAGCCATATCATGCTTATTGTCAACTATTTACAACGATTGTTAGATACTGCTGTGAGTACATTGTGTCCTCAATAGTAAACACTAGTCAAACAAGAAGCACTGTTATGTTTTTGCAGTCTCAAAACGTGAATATTTGAAAAGACTATTCCTTTAAATATTTTCAAATTTAATTTTGACACAATTTTTTTTTGTTTCCAGGTAAAAGAAACCGGCCAGTTTTAAAAACGATGTGTTTTAAAAGTGAAGTATTAAGTGTTCTAGACTATCATTTGTAAATTGTAAGTGAGTCAGTGAGTGAATGAGTTAAGTGAGTGACAATGACGTCATATGTGGATCATTTCAACGACACGGTGGTGAAGGTCGTCGATGAGGGTTTCCCCTTGTTGATGCCCAGATGGGGTTATGTGGTGTCAGCATTTGTGCTGTTCTTGATCGGATTTTTTGGGTTCTTCCTGAATCTGATGGTGATATTACTCATGTTTAAGGATCGACAGGTGAGCAAACGTTTTGTATTAAAATTGTATTTAATTATTATTGCATTAGGGATTCGTTTCCTTTGTTTCTGTTTTCTCTCAGATACATGATCATCATTCTCCGGCCTTAACCCAACTTTAGTAATCTCAAGTACTTTAAAGCTTTTTCTAGAAGTACAACCCCTAAACTCTTTAATACATTTAAAGTTATTACTGACCCTTTAAACTAAGTTCACATTACAGCCGGAGGATGACGCAATGCATTGCTTTTTTAAAAAAGCGCGGTGTTGGCCTTTTGATGACTGTGTGTTTCATACTTAACCTACGAAAGTTACCTATGCAGAAGGCCTCTTCCAAAGCAGTGCCAAGTGTAAGTCGGCCTGTGATCGATTTTGGCGTTTGAAAGCAAAACAAACATCTTTTTCTTTCATATTAGTAGTGAAAACTTATGATACATTTCTTTTCATCCAAACGTTGCACACAAATTCACTCTTTAGAAAAATATTCGTAGATATTTTGTTTTTCTTAGCCTGCTCTGTCCCACACCTGGGCAAAAGCCTCCGTCCACTCTTTCCATTTCTCGCGAACCCGCGCGGCCCTCCTTCCATTTCTGACGGAACTTGTCTCGCTCGTCCCGCCATCTCCTTCGTGGCCTGATATTATTTATTAGAAAATTATTTTCCGCTGATCTTTGGCCTTTTCTATTAAGTGACACTTTTGAAAGGGACCCGCCATAATCACGTACTTTAGTCAGCAGATAGCACAAATTGCTCAAACAGATGCGGCCATAAATATTATACAGCCAAATCTAGATGTGCTGGTTTATCGGTCGGAAAAAGTAACATTAGCTCAGCTTGTGCTTTGGAAGTTTGGACTAACGAGCTAGAGTTTGTGATACCACCAGCGAAAGTACTAAAATCATTCTTTTCTTAGTAGATATTTTTAATATTTTACGATCATAATTCGTGTTTTTTTTTTTGTAAATTCGTAAACATACTAAAACATACCAACTCCACAAGTCCTTTTTTGATAAAATGATGGATAACAATAAAAAAAAAATATTTTTAACGATATAATTATGCAAAAATAAATAGAATTTCTTAACAAACTTTCCCATCGCAGGTTTGCTGGAGGTATTTTGTAATTGCATAAATAAATGTCTCCAATGCTGCAATGGCTTGGCACGCGACGATGGCAAAAGACCGGACGGCATGTCTTTGTTTCCATGGAAGATGAGTAGGCCTTTAGTGTGGGATGCAACATGTACCGAAATTCTTGCACCATCCTAACTTCCAAGCTCATCGTGCTGTGCTGGGGCTGCCGCTGAGGCTGCGGAGAACCTCATGCGGCGTAAATACCTATAGTAACATTATTGGTAAATATATTTTCGAGTCGTTTGGGGTTGAAACTCCAGGATCGAGTGCTCACAGCCTTTTCAATGCTTAGTTGACACTTCCCGTGACCACTTTTACCTTGGCCAGAGGCTTAGCGCCAGTCTCTTGACGAAATTACTAGTTGACAGCTTTGAGCTTTTTTTTAAGCCTCTATTGTCCCACTGCTGGGCAAAGGTCTCCCCCAAAGCCTTCCACTCTCCTCTTCGTGCGGTTCATAAATGCCTCTAGGTCGTCACACCAGCGTTTTCTAGGCCTCCCTCGGCGACGACGCCCGTAAATGTATATATTATTGTATTAATTAATTCTACTAAATAAATCTGTTACATTAAAAAATAAACAAATGACTTAAGAAGTACACAAAACTGCTCAATCTACCAATATATATGTCAACATTCTCTAAACTTGACCAAACAAGTAGTACAAAAGATATGATTACTCCGCAAAAAAATCAGTGGATCTACTTACCGCCCGTTCCTTATCAGTGACCCAATTTCACTCGCTGAGCTCAGTGCCTTTGATTGGCTGTCATTGTCAGATAAAGCCGTAGACGTTTCAATTGCGGTAGTCCTACACAACTAACAATGTAGTTCGACCAGTTTAAGTTTGCAGTTCAAGGTGGCGCTGCTTGTCAAGAAAAACTCCAACAGCATGTCAAGCTTCTTATATTTATTTTAGTTCTTTGTTTTACCGCGTGCACAGATATGTTGGTCGAAATGTATGTATTTGTTGCCAATGTCGTTGTGAGAATCGTGTGGAGCCGGCAATTGTTTTTTTTCTCCATTTTGTGTTGAACTTTACTGTGTCGTCAATTGTTTTATTCTGAATTTCTGACTATAGAGCGTCATGGTTCTCTTAGCTTAGCAGTTCATGGACTTGTCAGGCGTTGTTGGTAAATGTCTGTTTAATTATCTGTAGATATCCTATTGAAAAATCAAGATGGCGACGGGCTGCGTTAGTTCCGCTTCTGCCTAATAATTAAAAATTAAAAACAAATAATTTATCCTTGACAACAGCTAACCAAACTTATTATAACAAGAATAAATTCACTGTGATTTTAACAGTCATGCAAAATTACGGGCTGAATAGCTGTGAAAAGACTATATTGAGAATCCTCCCACAAAGAATGAATGCAGAAATAAATGCATAACACAGCATAACATTACGCCCGTAATTCCCGATGGGTTAATCAGAGGTGTACATAATAGTACACCCACATATTTTAGCGAGTTATATTTAAGTCATATGTAATAGGGGGCGAGCCTATTGTCATCAACCGGACACCGACTCCATGACTGCTACTGAGAAATTCCTGATGGAAAAACCCAATAACACTTTGCCTGACCCGGGAATTGAACCCTGGACGCGCAGTCGCGGTGACCACTAGACCAAAGAGAGTTCTCGAGAATATTCTGATAGCTTTGTTGAATGCCTCATATGATAAGAACTCCGGTTGAAAGGATTTGTACTGGAAAGTAGGTAATAGGGTACCAACAAAGCATTTTCCGCTGGCAAGTTGAATCGACAAGTAGTCGTGAAGTTCTGTGTCTCACTGAACAAAGTACATTCTCTCTTTTAAAAGCATTCAAAGGCCTAACCAAAAACAAACTCACAAAGTTAGCCCTTGGTATAAACAAACCGCGATATCAGTAGATTGAGTCTATCGACACACGCCCTTCAACATCCGCCCTTACAGCGTTGGGTACAAACTTGAATTTCCTGTGTATTCGTTTTAAGACAAACTAAAAACAAACCCACAAAGTCAGTCACTAAATCGTTTCTCAGATTATTGCTCTAATTAGACTGTTCCTTAGCTTGCCTAAGTGTCATAGTATAACTTTCACTAAAAAGAAAAATATCGTACATTTCAATTATCGGCTTGTTAGTGGTATTAACAAAGTTAGCAATCTTCGTGATCTTGGTTTGCAGCTGGACTTGAAACTACATCTTGACATTCATGTAGAAAACATTATCAATAAGGCATATCAGATGTTTGGCTTTGTAATGAGAGCATCTAGAAATTTCCATCGTCCCTCTAACTTGCACCTGTAAGTCCATAGCCGCAATTAGAATACGCAGTACCGATCTGGAATCCTTACTATGCGAAATATATCGAAATTATAGAATTAGTCCAACGTAAGTACCATCGTGCTATGCAATATAGATGTTTTCGTGAGAAAACATGATATCAATCGCTTCTTAAAGAATACGACCTGCTTACATTATAGTCCAGACGCGTCCTCCTTGAGGCAATGACTTTATTCAGTATATGCCGAAACAAGTCTGACTGCGCTGACTTGGAGACTGGTTTGTGTTACCTGGTTCCTCGAACAGTACATGGACGGAAGGTACGAACCAGGCGACTGTTCGCTACCAGCTTTTGTAGATCCAATGCTGGTGTACGCTCACCGCTATACCGCTTAGTCGACACAATGAGCGTTTTTGTGCAATAGACATATTATTCCTAAGCAGATATAAATTTAAAAAGGATATAATTTAAATTCTAAAGGATCGGCAGTAGGAAAACAAGTAGGAAAACCTATGGAGATAGGTTTTGCACAGTGTATGTATCATTGTTGATAGGGAAGGGACTTGTTTGATACATCACGCATAATATTTTTTTTTTCCTTTTGAATTCTTTATCATTAAGTTAGTTACAGTTAACGTTTGCTAAGAGTTTGTTTTTATTATATGTCATAGTAATCTGTGGAAAATGTTGTGCGTAGTATATTTCTTAAGACTAATTTTAAGCCAACGTTGCGGTAAAAATGGGAATTGAGAATCCAGGACCTCAACATAATACATATTCATCGACTTGTCTCCCGAATTTGTGTCGAATTGAATAAGTACTGATTCATAGGTCATAATACTCATAATAGATGCATCACAGCGTCAGTAAGTGCTAACCCTATCAAATTTTAAAGCTTGAGGGGTTAGTACTTACTGACGCTGTGTGTACATGTCATTTTCATAGTTAAGTTTCTTTTTTTCTTTATCTCGAACGAAATCTCCATGAAAGAATGAAAGAAAATACCTAATAGATTCGCGTACAAAACTAGAGCAAAATCGAGTGCAAAACCACTGCTCAGGCTCTTATCAACTCATAAACACACCCTCATCTGTTAACAGTTTTATCCCACAGATATGTTTACATCAGAACATGGATTTTGAATTAAAACCCACGTTGATCACTTAAGCTGCTTTTAAATTAATCCTAATCCAACAACGTACTTTTTTCATCATTATGATGTAATACGAGCTTAGTTTTTTTTAAATCGCTGTCGATAAACCGATAAGCTTCTATCTCTGATCGATTGTATATTTTTGTGTATAATAAGGGGTAGTAATAAAAGCTCCGAAAAAAAATATGAGCTATATATACTCAAAATATGATATTTACTGCTTTATATACTAATTTTCCCACAGCTGAATGGACAAAGAAACGACTGAATAAAATACTGAAAATTCCGAAAATCAATACAGCATTAATGCAACGACCATTTCACGTAATATTTTTCCACCAGCTTAAATTGCGTTTTACCGAAAACTACAGTTAGTCATTTTCATCGTAATTCACCTGTTATCAATTTAGAATTAATCTATAAAATAAATAAAATCAACGTTAAGATAAATGTCCTAATGTTGTAATAAGGCGTGGTCGACGTGGCCGGGTCGCCACCCTGGGACCTAGAGGCGAAAGTCCTCGCGTCACTGTACCAGAGGCGCGAGGATGTGCGGGCGCGCGGCGCTGGACCGATGCAGCGAGAGATCGATCTGCGTCGGTATCAGCTCCGCGAGGTCCCGCTAGCGGAGTGACGTCAGAGGCTTTTGCGCCCTACCCCGGCCTCACTACCATCGAGGCGATCCGACCAGTGCTCGAGGAATGGCTCGAGAGAAGGCACGGCTCCCTGTCGTTTCGGGCGACGCAGGTGTTCTCGGGGCATGGTTGTTTCGGGAAGTACCTGTGTCGCATAAACAGGGAGCCGGATGCTCGGTGTCATCACTGCGTCCGTGGTCTCGGCGGACACGGCGCGGCATACGCTGGCAGAGTGTGCCGCATGGGAGGAGCCGCGCCGTGCCCTCGTGACAGAAGTGGGAACCGACCTGTCGCTGCCGGCCGTCGCTCGCGCGATGGTCGGGAGCGCAGAGTCGTGGGATGCGGTGATCTCCTTCTGTAGTGGGTCGAGGTTGAGGGAGGTCGAGACCACTCTCCCGATCCGCAACAGACGTACCGGACGTTGGTGGAGTTCCAGCCCCTCTAAACGGGTCCAGAGGGACGGCGGACTAAGAGACGTTTTTTTAATTGCTCTTATTATAATAATAATAACATAAACATCACGCCTCATCTAGGCTTAGGCAGAGGTCTACCTAATAGCACACCCACATTTCGCCAGTTATGTTTAAGTCCCATGTAATAGGGGGCAACCCTATTTCCATCAACCGGGCACAAATTCAGACTCCGTGGCTACTACTGAGATATTCCTGATGGAAACACCCAATAACACTATGCCCGACCCGGGAATCGAACCCAGGAGCTCATGCTCAGCAGTCACGGAAGTACGAAAATGCGACCAACGAGGCACTCAGCGCTAATTAGTATAGTAATAATTTAATTTTGTGCCCGAAACTCCGTCAAATGCCGTTAAGCCAAAACTTAAAAAGTTATAATTTCTTCAGTCCTCCATTTATTGAAGTAATAAACTTCTTGCGCCATCGTAAAACAAAAAGATCTCGTATAAGAAACCTACAGCGAGAAATAAAATACTACTGCCCGTTTTTAGTAGCTCTTGAAAAGACCAAAATATGATTGCACTGTTCGAAAAGCAACTCTCAGCAGTGAACCAAGCGTTGAAAATCCATTTTCTATTACACACTAATTTAGGTGTTAGTGGAAACAATTAGTGGGATTAATTAGTTAACTTAATATCTCCATCTGCCTAGCCTTTTCGGGAGTCGGCTTCCAGTCTAACCGGATGCAGCTGAGTTCCAGTAATTTACATAGAGCGACTGCCTATCTGACCTCCACAACCCAGTTAGTACTGGGTAATACGATACCCCTTGGTAAGAATGGTTGTCAGAGTTTCGGACCACTGACTAAATGTAACGACTGTCAAAGATCTACAAATGAAAGTCGTCTCCAACGGCTTAACGTGCTTTCCGAGGCATGGAGGAAACTCTGTGTGTAATGGGTGGTCACCCATCCACGGACCAACCTAGGCAAGCGCGGCTTAACCTGAAGATCAGAGCGGCTGTTATTATTTAACCACAAGCTGCTCATACGAATTTAAAGTCAAACGGAACGGAACGTATGGTTTGGAATATTAGGAAATACTTTGCTGGAATACAGATTAAAAACTAGTGATTCTTTGCGTTCATGATCGATATTTCTAAGTACATTCATTATAAAAAAGTTCGACCATAAAGACTAGAAAAGCTTAAGCTTCAACTGCATCGATAAGAGATTTATGCCAGCGTTACTGTACTATGAAAATATTATAAAACTGTTGGAATTTCAACTCTAATCGCTGAAAAAATCGCTAATATTAAATATCCAACAGTGTTTCTGTATAGGAATTCGTTAAGAGGGAACAGGGCTGCGAGGAATTTGAAAAAGACGTATTTGAAGAAACTATTGCCGTCGTGCTTTGTCAAACCTGCCCTCGCATAGTGCGATAGGGACAGCTGCAACTCAGACCGAATATATCACGAAAAAATTGACGAGATTGACGTTTCATATTCCCCTTTATTCTCTTCGAACACTGAACCGATTCAATTATTTGTGACATTAATTTTTGAAGAAAGAAGTTTGTCTAGGTTCCTATCATCAATTTCTTTCATGTTATTTTTTTTTGTATTTCTGTGGTTTGTTTTCTAATCAAGGCCGTAAAAATGGGCCATTTTTTGACATAATGGGAGTGTCACATTTTCTTTAATTGTTACTGGCTGAAAAAAGTGCTAGGGATGTGTCTACACTAGTCCTTGATTTTATGAAAATGATTCCTCTAGAGCCATTATTCAGGAATAAAAAAGAGGAATACGAAACGTCGATTTCGTCAAAATTTGAATGAGAATCGCAGCCCTTGTTCGCTCTTAATGCTCAAATTATTTTCTTTTAAAAATAGCTCTCTTCTTGAACTACTAGACGTTTATACTTACTTTTATTGCTTAAATGTAAGTTTAAACGTCTTCGTTCCGTCATCTTCTTTCTTCGTCGTCGTTCTTTTGTCTTCGTCGTAACGTTCTTTTCTTTTTCTAGAAGCGAGAATTGCAGAACAGGCTTCTGCTGACTGTCCTCGTACAATTTTAAGGGTTCTACACACGAAAGCCTGACCCACTGACGTATGTCGGCGAACTAATTTGCGGCTTTAGATTACCATACCTGTGAACCTCCTAGTTAAGGAGATATTGGAGGTCCAAGGTCCAACTTTTTCACCAGTTTTTAATGTCATAACTTTATTTAAAAACCTCTATGCCCCTGTACTTTGCATGCGTCCATCATCACAATGTTTTGAGTGCGTTACATTGAGTCCTGCCGTAGGTAAACTGTGATTTTTCTCTCCAAAAAAATTGTAGTTTCCCTGCATTTTTATTGCGTAGTTTTACTTAGTTCGATATACAGAATGCTTAGTTGACGGCTTCTCGAAGGGTCTTTTAAAGGCTGTCCCACATAGGCGCGATATTATCGGTCGATAATACCGGATGTGTTATTGCGATAATGCGTCCCGATTCTATTTCGTATTCGTGTTTTGGCAGGTTTTTCCCTAATGAGATTTTTATTTCTCTTCACACATCACCACAACAAAATAGTAAAGCAAGGCAAACGCGCTTGGAATTATACCACAGACATCTTTTAGAAAATTAAATAATAACAGATTTTTTTATTTAAAGTTAACACTTTTCAATGTTGCCAGTGCCACTGATCGCATCCTACCTTCTAAACCTACTTGCCAAAGTACTGTTTGAAAAGCAGCAATTCGAGATGGTGGATTATGCAACGTCATTGTCCCGCAAAAAGCTTGAAGCATCTGTTGAGTCGCGAGTCGGATTATTGGCGCGAAAAGTTATGTTCTATTTTTGAATAAGCCATGGAACAAGAGATAAAGAGAAGCAACGCTTTATCCAAGGCTTCAAATAATAAATCAGTTTGAAAGTTTATGGATAAAAAAAAATGTTAAATAAATAATATATATTAATTATGTGTGTTATGTGTGTTATTATTTAGAGGGGCTCGTGGCAAAATAATAACAGCCGCTCAGATCGATCTTTACGTTAAGCCGTGCTTGCCTAGGTTGGTCTGTGGATGGGTGACCACCCATTACATACCGAGTTTCCTCCGTGCCTCGGAAAGCACGTTAAGCCGTTGGTCCCGGCTGTCATTTGTAGATCTTTGACAGTCGTTACAGGTAGTCAGTGCCCCAAAAAGTCTGACAACCAGTCTTCCCAAGGAGTATAGTATTACCCAGTACTAACTGGGTTGTGGAGGTCAGATAGGCAGTCGCTCGATGTAAAATACTGGTATTCAGCTGCATCCGGTTAGACTGGAAGCCGACCCCAAAAGAGTTGGGAAAAGGCTAGGCAGATGATGATGATGTGTGTTATTATTTATAATGTATATTTTGTAAAATTTCTGAAGTAAAAAGTAAATAACATCACGCCTGTAATCCCCGAAGGGTTAGGCAAAGGTGTACTTAATGGCACACCTACGTTTAGCCAGTTATGTATAAGTCCCATGTATTAGGGGGTGAGGCTATTGCCATCAACGGGGCATCTTTGTATATAAATTAGACAAAGACAATCATCACTATACCACTACTTCCTCCTGGGCAGACAGACAGACAGAAAGACACTTAAAGACAGACTGTCTACAGCGTATACCAAAAAGGTGTGGTCATATTTAATGGTGTGATAAGACCCTGAAATTGAACAAACTCCTTGAAGCCAAAATCGTAATCGGAAAAAAGTAATCAGCTGCCCCATACATTTGGGTCGAGTAAGTATTGAAGTTTTGTAGGGGACAACCGATTATATTCTGTCAGAAATAAATACTCTTTAAGACAGTCTGTCTACAAGAGATATTACATCGTTCATGCTACGAAAAGAAAACAATTTAGTCCAAGATAATCTTATTATAATTCCTCCGATGTAAAATCGTGGATAACGGTTGGCACGTGTAAGCTTTATTCGTCTGTTGACCGAGATAAATGTCCATTTCACTCAAGTTAGGCGTCACCTAAATAAATGCCTAAATAAAAGAGCCCTGTCGGATTTTCAGCGGTTGGTTCTGCGTCGAGAGTCGAATACTGAAGAGTAAAATATTATTTAGTTTTTTTTGTATGTGTCACCTAGTTTTGGTGAAAGCGGGCATTTATCATAAGACTACCGGCTTAAAAGTTCTCAGCTTAAGAGTTTCAACTTCTTAGATTATGTGAGTTGGTTACAAAAGGTAGGTTTGGGCTTAAAACTTCGGACAATAGACGTGAAAAAGAGACTGGTACCTAGTGGATTTTTTTGTTCATTTTCAAACATAAAACTTCATGTAATACCTGTCTGTCTTCTTCATATAAATCGTTCATGTTAGCTATAACGTGGTGTTCACTTATTACATTTCAAGGATATTCTGAATAGGATGTAAAATTGACCCCTTAGTGTGGAAAAAGCAGGCACAAAATGGCGTCGTGAAAGGTTTGAAGAAAGAAGAAGGTCGGGAGTTAGATTTAAATCGTGATGACCTTAAATCTAGACCACCTACAGCTACCCTTGACTCCTACAATTTCGTCAATGGTGTTGGCATGTCCGCTTTGCTGAAAGAGTTTTTCGGCCAAACTTGGATATGCCAGCCACTTGAGAGCACATGAAGCAGCACCACACCGAAAGCTCGCAACAACCACCCTAGAAAGCCGAATGCAGTCGCTGTTGCCGAAATTGGCTTGATGACATCATCATCAATTCTTTCTTTAAAAGAAAGAAGATCATCAATCTAGGACATGGATCATAAAAATCTTTCAGCCTGATTGAAAATAACAACAACCAGAAACTAAACCAAACTCTCACATTTAAACTGGTAATATCTGAGCTCTGCGGTTTCAAACACCGTTTCTCTTTTTGCTGGGCTACGCAGGGTCGGAGCGTAGGTAAATAGCTACAACTTTCCTCAAGAGCTATCAAAAACCAAAAGATTTTTTAAAATCTGTCCGGCAGTTCCAGAGATAAACGCGTTCATACAAAAAAAAAACGAAGTCTTCAGTTTTATTAAATTAGTATGGAGAATATTAGTGTGGGTTACTAATAGTATGGTAGGTATTCGGTGATTACGAGGAGCTCGTGGCTAAGTAATAACAGCCGCTCGGGTCAATCTTCAGGTTAAGACGCGCTTGCCTGTGTGTGGTTATGCCGTGGATGGGTGACCACCCATTACATACCGAGTTTCTCCTTGCCTAGGAAAGCACGTTAAGCCGTTGGTCCCGGCTGTCATTTGTAGATCTTTGACAGTCGTTACAGGTAGTCAGTGGCCCGAAAGTCTAACAACCAGTCTAACCAAGGGGTATCGTATTACCTAGCACTAAATGGGTTGTGGAGGTCAGATAGGCAGTCGCTCCATGTAAAATACTGGTATTCAGCTGTATCCGGTTAGACTGGAAGCCAACCCCTACATAGTTGGGAAAAGGCTAGGCAGATGACGAGGATTCCGTGATTACGAAGTACTCGTATAACCATTTGGAAAACGGAAAACTGTTGCATGAAGTAGCCCAAGAAGCTGTTTTCTACATTAATGAACAGTTTATTGATTAAACATAAATAGAACAATTATTTAGTTTTCAATGTTTAGTAATCGTTCGAAAATAACCACCAATTTGAAAGCAATCAACCGAAATTCTTAATTTGAAATGAATACAGGACTGTTATTAATTTGTGTAAGTGAATGAGATAAGTGCTAGGCTGAAAATTTTAAACGTAAACAAAATACGTCTATTAAAGTACATAATGGGTGTAAAAACTCGCTTAACAAAGCTAAAAGGCACTTGTTCTCCCCGCCATTGCGATCATTTTCTTGTTCTGGACCATATCTGGAAACCTTCTAGTTACGGAGATATTGAATGTCAAAGTTTTTTTTACACACGTTTTTACTGTTATAGCTTCACTTTAAAAACCTCCATGACCTGTACTATTGAATGCATTCACCAGCATAATGTTTTGAGTACGTTACATCGAGTCCTACCGTAATCCGTGATAACACCCCAAAATTCGTACCCCCGTCATCCCAGCCATAATTTTTTCGTTTTACTTAGCTTGATGTACAGAATGCTTGGTTGAAGTCTTCGTGAAGGGCCCGTTTACACCTTGTTTATTTATGCCCGTTAACACTTATTCTTGGGTTCGAGGTAGGGTCTCTAACCCTAACTAGGTTCAGTTTTCATTGTGATTTTACAAAAAAGAAAAAAAAGAAAATGCTAAAGCTAGCTCGGAAATGTCGATAGCACTACTTTAAGTTAAAAAATGGGGAGTGCACACATTATTGTCACCCAATCTTTCATTCAGCCGAACGATTGGTCGGTTACATTTTTTTTTTTAATTTCTTTGATTTTTTTTTTAAATTTTATTGAATTTTCTTTTTTTAATGCAATGTCCTTCATAGAATTATATAATTAATTAATTTGTAAAATTCTATGAAGGACATTGCATTAATTTAGTATCTTAAAATATTTTGATCTAATTATATATATTTACTTCAATGCCAATCTTGATACACCATGATTGTATACATTTTGCATGCCTTACGGTAGAATCACTACATTTTTATAACACCATTGTAACATCAGTGTTTTCTGCAAAAATAAATGATTTGATTTGATTTGAATTTCCGATATGTCGGAACGTGAGTTAGTAGCAGTCAAATACCTACTACTTCAGTAAGCCAAGGAGCAGTATATCAAAAAATTGTTTTTTTTTTGCCTCTGTCAACTGGAAACATCAGATGTACAGGCCTTTCACAATTATTTTTAATCTGACATAAACCTTATTACAACGAGCATTAAGGCCACTGTACTGCAAAACGCGAGGTTAAATTACAATGAAAGGACAGTACCACTAATCACACAAACCGGATCTTTATTGGAAAAAATTTAAACCACTAAGAAAAATATGCTGTTGTACTAAATAAGAGAAATATATTATCAGACACCTATTTTCCTGTTTTCTCGAAACATACATTTGTTGAGTAACCGACTTTTGACTTTCGGGGGTAGAATGGCACTTTATAAAACAAAATCAATTGGGTAAAGTTAAAGCCGGAAGATATAAGGGTTTTTGTTTTACAATCTTGGATGGGAATTGATGTTTTTGGGGTTTACTGGCTTTGTTTCACACGGAATGAATCCACATCCTACATGAGTTAGGAGACGTCTTTTAGTATCCTACTAAATATTAAAGATAACATAACATCATTACGCTTGTAATCCCCGGAGGGTTAGGCACAGGTGTACCTAACATGTAGTACACCCAAATTTCGCCAGTTATGGTTTAAGTCCCATGTAATAGGAGGCGAACCTATTGCCAATCGTGCACAAATCCAGACTCCATGGCTGCTACTGAGAAATTTCTGATGGTAAACCCCAATAACACTTTGCCCGACCTGGGAATCGAACCCCGGACGTCAGGGTCAGTAGTCGCTCTTGCCACCACCAATCACTCGACCAACGAGGTAGAAGAAATTTTATAGTAACTCACTAGTTAAATGAGAGGTAGAAAATAAAATACCCAGATAGTAAACATAACTTTAAAGTTAAATACTGTTACCGAAGAAAAAAATAGTAACAAAATGAAAAGTATTTTAAATTTCATAATGAAAACCATAGCTATTTATTACTGTGTGTCTGATAAGATGACGAGTAATAGAGAAGTATGGAAGAAGAAGACATGCTGCGCCGACACAAAATAAATTGGGATATGTGCAGGAGAATGACGATGATGATTTATTACTGTCAACTTAGTTTTTGCATTAACTCAAAGAAATATCATGAGATGTTATGTATATGATGAGGTCTTCTTCTTAGCGTATCGATGGCAAAAAGTTTAAATATGTTTAGCCCAAAATTCAGCCACGCGAACCCCGCTCACTGATGCAGTAAATAAATCATCAAGAGCGCAGGTGATAGGGCATGCGGTGCCAGATGGAAGGTGGGCCATTGTTTGTCGGGAGACGCCGCATACGCACTTGAGGTCTGAGCCGTCCATGAACCCCCATCTGCAGAGATTGTCTTTGCTCCGGCCGACTTGGATTCGAAGTCTGTTTAGAGATTTCCAAGTCGTTCACGACAACTCGTGCCCAGGTGGAAGCTTGTCAGTTGGATCGTTGAAGTTGTCATTGGGTTTAAACCTCTCTCGCCAGAGATTGCATCTTGCTGTGGAGGCGTTGAAATTGACTGGACTAGCTGGGCCCACGCACCCAAGAAAATTTCTGCGACTTTTCAGCCTCTGGTGCACTGAGCCGTAGCTGTGCATTGGGTGGCGTGAGTCAGCTTGTACTTCGTCCTCTCGATACGGCTGGCTATAGTCCTGCGAACTGATGATGATGATGAGGTGGTCGCAGCGGTCCGTAGCTGCAACGGTTAAGGTATTTGCTCTAGGTTGAGTGTCCTATCTAAAAAGCTAGCCTGTATGATTCTTCAGCATTCCTTTTGCGATGCTTCGAATAAGTATTTTATTAAATCAATGTCCAATAGAGACCATAAAGAAAAGCTAGACTATATATCGATTTTCCGGACATCAGATGGTAGAATTAAATTGAATCGCGCAGCTGGACGCTACATGCAAAGCAATCCAATACAGTTAGTCCATACGATCGTGTCAGATCGAGAATTGGATGTAGCCATCGTTTCAGTGAGACGGGCAGACGACATAGTTGCACTCTTCCAAGACTTGAAAAGTCCTGACAATAAATCGAACCAGATTTTTGCAAAACATTCCGGCAACGCTTCCTTTTAATATTTTTTTGTATTTTTTTATTTTTCGGTAGTCAAAACTTTTTATATTTGTCAGGTTGAATAGTCCGACCAAATGAGAAGGTCGGACCAGTCCGAACGGAAAGCCAAAAAGCCGGACTGCCAGGACATATCTGGACGGATGGCTACCATCATAAAAATTTAACTGAATGGTCCTGTGGAACAATTATCGAACTTCAAGCGGGCGAAGCCGCGGGCATTAGCCAGTAATTAAGTATTCTTCAAAAGTATTTTTTTCCTAGTGTATTTCTTTTACAAAGTACGATGACCCTTGGCGATTAACTGACATCAAGGAAAAAAACTTTTACTTTTTGTCAAGTATTTTTTACAATTACACAGCTGTTCTTACCTTCAAGTTTCCAAATTAAGGTAGAACAAATTGTGGGCTTGATCCCACTGCTGGGCTATAGCCAAAAAGCAGGCTGTGTCACCGCACCGCACCGGGGGAAAAATTATTCAGTGAGATGCACGATAATTCATAGTAAAAGGAGCGCGTAAAAATACGAAACGGCCTTTGGAAAATTGAGTTTTATGAATAAACCACTGCATAAATCAATTACAAATAAAATTTACTTAATTTTTCAATAATTGTGCTTGTCGGTACCGACTTTGTTTTGAAAATTTTACACGTCTTTTAGTATTAATTTACGCCCAAAGTTGCGTTAAAATTGGCCATAAAAACGCATCTTTGGTAGCTCGTAACTTTTTAATGGCTATTTATTTTACTATTCTGTTTCCGCACAGATAAAATTAATAATTTAACAAAACGATATCATGTTTAACTTTGGATGTACAGTGTTAAACAGTGGAGTAATTAACCCTCCCGAAATTTCTATGGAAAAAATGTCGACAAGTGTCACCATAATTATCGTTTTCTTTCAATACAAATAGGCAAATACGGACATCAAGGTGAATGTGTATGTTTGTTTATTTACAAGCAACCTACATGAAAAACGAACTTCAAATTAGGCGAACTTTTCCTACTTTTTATAGGCTATCTATATTAATGCTTTTGATGTTATTAATAGTACATGTTTTCAATTTTATCACTAAAATATATTAAATAGAAGAGGTATCTTCACAGTTGACAGGTAGAACTAACATCATACATTTTGATTCTAGTAAAGTAAATTTTAATAAAGTCATCGTCATTCTACCCTTGTGCTATGTTACTTGGGGTAGGCGCAACACGTATTTTTCTTCCATTTACTCCTGTCAACCATCACGCAATAATTTACACCTTTTTCTTTTATTTCATTTCTCACACAATCCATCCATCGTTTCCTTGGCCTTCCTCTACCTCAATATCCATCAACATTTATATTCATCACTCTTTTAATCACATGTCCATGTCGCAGGCATTTTGTATGATTTCGCCATTTACATACGGCGTCGGCACTTTATAAACGCTTTTTTCATAACAGCGAGCGTTTATAAATTGCCGACGCCGTATGTAAATGGCGAAATCATACAAAATGCCTGCGACACGTACATAACAACAGAGAATCGAGGAGCCCCGCGCAGCGGGGATCCGTCGACCTGCTGACGGAAACGCTAACCCTAGACGGTCGACGTCAGGGGCACCCAGAGGTTCGGTTAGTTAGGTTCCTGTAAACCTTGCAGACAGAAATAGGAGCCCCGCGCAGCGCGGATCCGTCGACCTGTGTTTCGGCATATTAGATAATGACACGGCATTATACATTTTGCCTTCGGCATTTTTCATAACAGCGAGCGTTTATAAATTGCCGACGCCGTATGTAAATGGCGAAATCATACAAAATGCCTGCGACATCCATACCAAGACAGTCGATTCCCTTTCAACTTTTCTGTAACTGGCGCAACTTTCAAACTTACTCTAATAAACTCATTCCTCATTGTATTTCTTGTCATACCCCACATACACCTTAACATTATCATCTCCACTAAATGTAATCTTTTTTTATTCATTTTTTAGAATACGCAACAAAATTAATAACACAGAAAGAAAGAATAACGTGTATTCAACGTCACGTCAGTACATTAAGCACACAGAATAAAAAAGATACAAAAAAAAAAAAAAAAATGACGAATAAAAAAAATAAAAATAAAAATAAAAAAAAAACAGAGAAAATACATAGTAAGTCCTGTGTGCCTCACGGCTGCGCCAAAAAGGTCCATTTCAGCATTCATGCCAGACAGGTGATGCTGTCTGACGCTGGTCTTCCAATCCACAAGCAGAACGTGTACCCGTATTGCGGTGATTTTACACATTTTGTGGTATAAAATAGTTTAATATGGACTAGTCCTCGTCACCATATCAGCCGGAAACACCCGACTCAGAAGCTGAATTAATCGCCATAATCCCTGCGCCGAACAGTATTTGAACAAACTAGCTAAAATTTAATAGGTCTAAATTTACTTAGAATGAAATCTGTAGTATAATACCCTAGTGATTTAGAAACTATTATTTAATTGGCCTATTTCACTACGCAATTGATCAAAAAGGAGTGTTTTTTTAAGGTATGGGATATGAATGAAATACCCAAGAATATTTTCTTAAACATACCTAAATTGATGCATTTTCAGAGAAACTGCAGAATGCCACCCCTACCCTTAGGTACATACTTACTCATTTGGCTTTGTTCACGTTTATACAACTGGTCATACACGCACGCTGCGCTGGTTGCGAATACTGATCTTTCTGAAGAATATAAACAATAATATGGATTTTAAACGATGGATGGACTGTGTGAAGCGTGATATGGCTAGAATGGAGGTGACTGCTGAGATGACGAATAATAGAGAAGTATGGAAGAAGAAGACATGCTGCGCCGACCCCAATAATTTGGAATAACAGCAGGAGAATGAATGATGTTGATGTAATTGTAGGGCATTCTAGGACGTCCTTTGTCCTTTTTTATTTCCACTCACAAATACCTTTTATTAATCGCTTTTCTTTCAACCTCCAAGAATATTCCATCATTTTCTTCGATAATTAATTTTAATTAATTAGAGTTTCTTTATTGGTCTAAGCGAATATTAAGTTATTCATAAAGCTTGTTATTAAAGTGCTATCTAGGTATAGTTTTTCTACATGACATATAATTCATTGTGCGAGGTCTTATCCATGGACTAAATGATATGCCATATAAACTCAATCTCTATATTTACACACTGAACCTATTTTTATCACGTGCATTTTCTAAAGCACGTGAACGCACGCACAACGTGTAACGTGTGTGCACGTGTATTTTTTTCTTTGTTCTATAATCACTAAGGCCAGAATAACCTCAAATGGGGAAAACACTTTAAAATTTTATGCGCCATTCGTGTTGATCGCTATTTAAAACTGAGTTAAAAACAGATCGATTAATTCCTACTCTCCAATAAAGCATGTTCCAGACGGATTTAATCCAGCGTCCCAACAGAGATGTGACCTTAGTGAGAGCTTGGTTCCATCCGCGGATTGTGTTTCGGCTACACGGATCACAACCAAGCGCCAACACGGTCAAGCTTCATTTTCAATTGCGCTTGCGTAGAATTAAGTTGTAGGAATGGTAATATCCCATAGTGATGGCAAATCTCGTATCTATAGAGATCGATCAATTCGCTTATAATTTCACGTTCGCGTCACTGGTCTGTGAATGACATTTTGCACCCGCTTATATGCGCACCCGTTGCCTGCCGCAGCACAACTGTGTTATTATTTTTTTTAAAACGTTATACGAGTACTAGGAATTTCTGCTGTATCGTGGGTGCGTTTACAAACATTTAAACTCACATACACAAACAGCCAGACCCGGAACAACTATCTGTAGGCCATACAAACATTTGTTCCGTGCGGGGATCGAACCCGCGACACGCAACGCAGCAGACAATCGCTCAGCCACTGCGCCAACCGTGAAGGCCGTGAAATCCGTCTTTGGTAAGATGTAATCCGCCGGCTAAACGGTTGTAATCCACGCGCTCCTACTGCGGATGGAAGAGCGCACTCGTCCTCCGCGGACGTTGAAGGTCAAATAAAAATTAGGATTACATCTGCCGTCTAGATGGATGGCAACAAGCAAAGACTCCTCGTCGGGACGCTGGAATACATCCGTCTGGAACATGCTTAAGCTTTACCTTAATTACAATGGCGGCAATCAAAATGGCGGCTGTCGAAAAAATCACGAGTGTGCGTCCCGAAGGCTAGTCTATAATTTAATCTGTTCCTGTATTTTCATGCACTGCTGACTTTTGCCCGCAACTTGATTGTGAATTGTTTTGTTTTATGTGAATTGAAATTTTATGTTGTACATAATAAAGAAGAATATTATTCTATCCATCTTCGCAAATTATTTCACTACAACGTACCTATTACCGGAATTAAGAGTACAGCATGTCCTAACACAGGTAATTAAATGGTCTACTCGTGGGCTATATATTTCAAACCGTTCCGCCGATTAGGCGTTATTAAACTTCTCACTAGGTTTTCCCGCGGTTTCCCATGTTTAAATGTCCCATGGAAACGTACCGCAACTTCAAGTACCTAAGTCCCGTATTCTATCATGGTCTAACTATGTGCTAAATTTTATCGAAATCTGTTCAACCGGTACGTTACGGCGTATCAAACCAACTCACCTTCACTGCTGTCACGTTTGTAATATTATACAAGATGGAAGGATTCGAACATCGACGCGCATACGATTAACCGAATCTCCCCTCCACAGATTTTTTATCGGTAATTAAAAAAAACACCTACAAAAGTGCAATACTGACACGGTCAAAATGTATGGAACAGCTGATTTTTTTGGTTTCGGAATGATGTAGGTACCTACTGGCCGTGGTAACCATTTGTACGTCGATGTCTCTTCCACCTTTTCCACCTTGCAGTGAAGTGTGGATACTGTACCGACACCCAAAATAAATCCGTAATATTATGAACTAGCTGTTCCCTGCGGTGTCACACGCTGCGCGGCTCCTAAGGGTCGTAGCGTAATGTTATATAGCCTATAACCTTCCTCAATAAATGCAATATCCAACACAAAAAGAATTTTTCAATTCGAACCTGCAGTTCCTGAGATTAGCGCGTTCAAGCAAACAAACAAACAAACTCTTCAGCTTTATAATATTATTATATAATTATATAATATTATATATTATATTTAGTATAAAAATAATAAAATAATATTATATAGTAAGATTATACTGAATACCTTAAATAAATTCGAACTAATATAATATTTTATGTTTGTGGCATTCACAATGCTTGAAAAAACATTTCCATAAATCGATATTTATAGGTCTTCATTTGCAATGTTGAATACAGTAGATAAAGAAATACTGAATTGTTAAAGGTAATCAACGATTTCGTCCGTACCTATCCGTATTTTATGCACGACTTCTGCCCGCGGCTTCACCCGTGTTAATTTAGAATTTGACAATGCAGGTTGTATTCTGCTTCTAATAATATCATTCAGTCATGATTCGAAAGACACATGGCGCCATCTATTTTCATAAGAACGTTATTGTTATTTTCTTCGAGAACAGTACTTTTTTTCAGAATGAAAGGTATCCTGTCCTTTTCTGTACATTTGACAAAATATATGCAAAATTTCAGGATAATCGGTTCAGTGGTTTAGGTGTGAAAAGGTAACAAACTTACTTTCGCATTTATTATATTAGTTAGGATTAATAACTGTATGAAAAAGATGGCTTTAATTTCGCGAAACATTTCGTAAAATTTATCAATTTTCGGGTATATGTTCTTATGGTACAAATAAAGCAATTAAACATAGCAATATAGATAAAACAAATGTCAATCATTTGAACATAATTGTTTGTTATCAAATAAACTTTTCCTAATATTTCAAGAGCTTAAAGGGGGGGAGGGTGTTTTCAGAGGAATTGTGTGTTCAGTATCTGAGTGGAGGTTTGAATGTGACCTTGCCTTTACTAGAACATAAATATATCTAAATCCTCGTCTAGTGTAGGTGTACTGGTCGCAAGCGCCACCGCTGAGCATGAGATCCAGGGATTTCGATACCCAGGTCGAGCAAAGTGTTATTGGGTTTTTCCGTAAGCATTTTTTCAGTAGCAGCCAAAAAGTCCGGATTTGTGCCCTGTTGATGGCAATAGGCTCGCCCCTTATTACCATGTGACTTAAACATAACTGTCGAAATGTTGGTGTATTCTTAGGTACATCTCTGTCTAACCCTTCGGGAATTACAAGTTTAATGTTATGATAATTTTAAGTACAAAAGAACACTCTTGAGAATATCGCCTATTCAATTAGATGAGACTATCAACACTGTCCTCAAAATTCTATTTGTTTGTGGTTTGGTATCATAGCTTAACCAACAATACAAAATGTATGTCTGTCAGTCAAAGGTCGATAGAGTGTGTATGTGATTTTATAGGTCAAGGATATTCAGATATAATTTTAGATATAATCCTTGAATATTCAGAATTAAAGTATTCAAGGATTACCTAACTGTAAAGTTTACTCGAATCAGTCAGGTTGTATTATTTTGGCTCTACACATAATTTCGAACACAAATATCTGAGGTGGTTGCAGACTGGGTCATGGTTTTTCTTTATTTATGTAAAGTTCATGTACATGAGTGGTACATAGGAGGACCGTACCTATGGGTCAAATACGACGGCATTGTGATAGAGTAATAAAATAAGAAAAATACCATTTGGTTAACATAAATTAATATACATAGAAAGGTAGGTACATACTAATACATACATATTTGTCATTTCAAGGGTTTTAATTTTTTTGCACGGAACCCTAATTATTTATCGAAAATAAAAGTAGCCTATGTTAGACCTCATAACATCAGCTATCTTCCAGTAAACGTCCTGTCAAAATCGGTGGAGCCGTTTTGGAGATTAGCCGGAACAAACAGATAGACAGATAGAAAAAAACTGAAAAAAATGTGTTTGATATAAGTGCCGTATATATTTTCATATGCATTCAGTAAAAAGCTGTTATTTTGATATTACAAACAGACACTTCAATTTTGTTTATTTGTATAGATGTATAGAAGATGTTTAGATAACGTAAAACTAAACTTCTCTTCTGTCAGAGTATCTTATGTCTCAAGTAAAAACTCATCAAAGTTATAAGGTGATTGACCTTTTAAGTTTATTTAGTTCAAGTTTAAATTGATACAAGAAGTGATACTTGTCTAAACTTAGATTCCACCATTAGCCCACGCAAGTACATAAATAAACTCTTCAATAGTTCAGAAGATTCGGGGAAAATCGTAATATATAAGGTTTTTCGTTTATTTTGATTCTTAAAGAAGATTGTTTTTGAAAAGATCGCTTTTGGTGATACGACCGCCTGTTGTGTCCTCCCAAAGAGATTTAAAAGAATTCTAGAACGAACATCGGGAATAAAGTCATATTAAAATTTTGATCCCGAACCGTCCCGAACATTTTTGCTTTTGACACTCGAATGCTACCTGACAAGCTGGCGTGTGACACTAGATGACTAGACAGATCGATTTGTTCTAAGTAGCAACACGTATTGGATTATGATTTTCTTCGTCTTGCCGTCTATTGCCTGTAAATATTGGAATGTCTGTGTCGTCCCTGTGAAAATGTATACTTTATTGTCATACCCGCCATGGTGCATTTAATAAAGAGTATGCTACAGTAGCGAACGCTCAATTTTTGTTAGAGGTAAGTCGGAGTACACATCTTTAACGTTATTTATTATTTTATTTGTGTATAGAATACTGACTGCCATTCTTCATAGGGAAGCCGGTAGGAATCGATTTGTATGGAACCTTCGCCACTGGTATGCATCAAATGGGGGATAAACTCGTCTCATGTGCAGTGATACGTGTTCCTATAAAGAAAACAAGACCAACAATAAAATGAAATGTATGGGCTTCTGCCATTGTTCTTTAGAAGAACAGCACGGTCACACATACAGGCAAAAAGCGAAAAGTCACTTTAACCTCCATGTTAAAAGCCGTGCATTTATGAAATTTATTTAGGTTAATAAGCTTCTTTTAGTTTAGCGCGTTCCATCGTCGACCTTGTCTCTGCCCTTTTTTATTTTTTATTTTTGGGGGGTGGGAAATCATCAAATGACTCCTCCCGCTCTGGGCGGAGCGGAAGGGAGTGTCAGACTCTTACTGACTAAAAACCACCCATGTTCCTTCATTGGCCCTTTATGTTCCAGGGCCGCGGTATCTCTTTCGAACAGTCCCGCAGCCCTGGCAGGCACCGGCCCTTGCGGGCCCCTCCCGTTTGCTGACAACTCTTTGAGGCGCGCGTGGAACACGAACGCGCCGTCGACACGGCCTGCCCGTCGTCATACGACAGACGGACGGCGAGCTAGCCCATTACTCGCCGTCCACAGGCCCGCGCCTACGGTGGCCGAGAGCCATCACGGCGTGGCCCCCGACGCCCGGTGCTTCTCCCGCGGCGGCTGGGACGTGAGGAGGTTCTCTCCCTCTCACGTTCCGCCGCCTCCTTCGCTAGCATGACTGCTTCGCAGAAGGAGGCGACGGCTTCCCATTCCCTCTCGCCCCGGACCATGGCTTGAACCAGGGCCGGGCGCGAGAGGTCGCCGCCGCCAATCGCCGCTACGAGGACACGGCGGTGCTCCTCCCAAGCGGAGCAGACCTCGACGGTGTGCTCCACCGTGTCCTCCGGTCGATCCTCGCAGTTGTAGCACCCGGGCGTTTCCTCCCGCCCGATTCGGTGCAGGTACCTCCCGAAGCACCCGTGTCCGGTGAGGACCTGCGTCAGGCGGAAGGTGAGGGCGCCGTGGCGCCTCCCTAGCCACTCCTCAAAGAGGGGACTTACCGCCACTATCGTGGCGTGCCCTGCACGGGGTTGCGATAGTCGCTCTCTCCATGTCGCCATGAGATCATGGCGGAGGTCTGTCCGCCGCGCGACAATATGCCGCGGCAGCGGAGTTACCCCCCGGCTCTGTACCTCCGCGCGCCACTCGTGCAGGCGCGCGAGGACTATGGCCTCCAGATCCCATGGCGGCAATCCGGCAAGGAGGCTCGCCGCCTCGCGGGAGATCGTGCGGTACCCCCGGATCAGCCTTACGGCTACCACCTTTTGGGGCGCGTTCAGGTAGTGCCTTGCACGCAACCTCAACGAACGCGCCCACACCGGGGCCCCGTAAAGGGCCATGGACCGCAAGATCCCCGCATAACCTTGTCTCTGCCCTCAGGACTAGATTGAGGTCAAGACACATTCAATTTCTAAAAAAAAAACATTTCATTAAAAAAAACTTTTTTTTAAAATTGTAGCTTATACCTGTAAATGTTGAGAGAAAAAAGATAGCGATATTTAGGTTTGGTTCGACGGACGTCCCCGGTACAAGTGTGCGAAGGGAACACCGGGGTGGTTTTTTAATCTGTTAGAGTCTGACAGACCCCTCCACCCGCCCCAGGGCGGAGGACATCCATGAGGATTTTTCTACCCGAAACAAAAATAATTATTAAAAGGTTCGGCGGACGTTGAAATGTGTTCTGCCAGAATATGTGTAACAGTGATGCAAAATACTGTACAAATGTGATGCGATGTTTTCGGTTTTAAATTTAAATAGCGACAGTCATTGCTTTCGTGTTGCTTAAAATTGAGCGGGAAAAAATATTTTGTAACATTCCGCAATGGATTTTGATACAGTTTTCACCATCACTTGTAAAATATGTTATTCCGGAAGATTTACGTATAATTATTATTAATGGGAACTAATTTTTTGAGCTGTTATTTAAATATTCGAGATGTTATTATGATCAGTTGAAAAACATATTGAGCAGTTATTTAATTTAATGGCGGTTGATTAATTATTACGACAGTAAAACATGGACAGTAATAAAAACTCAATTAGTCGGTTATTTTATCATACTATGTCAATTCTAAAAATAATTGAGCAGTCCAATAACTGAATGAGCGGTAAAAATGATGGAATGAGCGGTTTGATAAATAGTTCGGTAGATCATAGCGAGCGGTGACACCCGGACTTGGGGTACCCCGACTCGGACAGGTTAGGTTCGAAGGGGATGGCGGGGTCTAGTGAGCGAGTGGAGTGAGCGAACTAAGACCCCGACATACCCTTCGTGTTAGGTTACTGTAAACCCTGCAGACAGAAATAGGACGCTCACTACGCTTTTTAGGCGAATAACTGCGCACTAGTAACTGCCCATTTAGTTATTTTACTGCTCAGTATAATTATTAAATGAACCATTTTATTATTTTTTACGACACATTTTTGTTTACTTTACTGCTGTGTTTTAACTGCCGACCTTGTTAATAAATATGCATTTTGTGCATTTTTAACTTACCAAAACCGCTATTTACAACTGCCTCTTTAAATCAGTGCCATTATTAATCACGATAAACTCATATCAACTCAACCTGTCGCAGTCCATTGCTGGCTATAGACCTATCTCAAGCTGCGCCACAACACCCTGCTCGGCTTTCGGCATCCAGTTTGACCCAGTCACCTTAACAGATATATACATATATATTTAAGAGAAAACATCGTGAGGAAAGAAATATCTCTTACACAAGCTGTATAAGAGATATTTCTCGACGGCATCTAAAGCCAAGTCAGAGTCCCACGGGTGACCTAAAATCTCTGACACCAGTTTAGACAATCACCACGCGATAAAGAAGAAAATTAAACACCGAGCGAAGCAAGGATTTGTCGCTAGTCAATACTTTAAATGAAGTTTCCAGTTTGTCGCAGAACTATGAACGGTAACAACAAAGTCCGTCCATAGAGACGTGGTCACGTTACGTCGTCGGTCGCACGTTTTGTCACCACGTTTTCAAGACTGCTACTGTCGCTTCTGAGTAACTGTAAACGTGGGAAATTGACTGGAATTCTCCAGTTCCGTTGCGGTGATAAAGCTGTGAATATTTGATTAGGTAAAAAATGAGAGATGTGGATAGAAATTGCGCGGCATCTTGGGCCGAATTTTACTTAATTTTATTGGGTGTGAAAAGTGTTTGTGCATTCGTACACCAAATGAAGTGATAATTAATTGAATAAAACATCACGAATACAATTCGTATGACACGCCAGCACATGGAGCTACATGAAACTGTCAAATTTTCCCAATCAACCTTGAACCTAATTCTTTAGCAATGAAGTTGAAAATCTTTTAAAGAAATTTTACAGATTGTAGTAGCTTGATGTGCTGGTGTCTGTACCTATGTATAATATATGTATATACCTAACTTTTGCTCGCGGCTTCGCTCCCATCGAAAGAACATTACCCCCTACAAACAAACTTACAAATATACCTCTTTATAATATTAGTTTTTATATATAAATTCATCGACAACAATTAACAAATAAATAGACCAGGATGGAAGTTGTTGCAAACAGGTCACACACGCCACGTTATTAGTTAGCACAAGTTAATGATAGGATATAAACGAAAAAAAAAACTAAAAAGGGATGTGATTTTTTTTTACACTTTCTTTTCCACAACTCTAGGAACTTAATAAAAAAGTCTCATGAAAATCCAACTGCTAAAAACTCCGTTCTAGCTCCTTGTCTAATTACACTCGACTAATTGTGCCTGTAGTTGCATTGCATCGCTGTTGTTTTGTTCTTCTGATCTAGATTTTCTCTTTGTGGTGAAAAATCCGTCGTATATTTGTCATTCGTTACTAATCAAAGCTAAAAGCTAAAACATATCACACAAAAACTATACAGCTTCACCTTTTCGAATATCCCAAGCATTTCATGTTCACCTATTGAAGTGAAATCACGAAAAAAAAAAACAAAACAAGTTCACGCCTGTTATGGGGATAAATTAATAGTGCACCCATATTTCGCCAGTTATGTTTAAGTCCCATGTAATAGGGGGCCTATTGCCATCCAGACGGCGCAAATTCAGATTCCGTGGCTGCTACTGAGAAATTCCTGATGGAGAAACCCAATAACACTTTGCCCGATCTGGGAATCGCAAAGGAGGGTAATGTGTTTATCAATCTATGTATGTATGTTTGTTCCTATGTTTCGTTGTAGAGACCAAACGTGTAAGCCGATTTTGATGGTTCTTACGTCAATCGATTCGTCTTAACCTTGCGAGTGTCTTTAAAGACATGACAATAATCAAAATTCACCACAGCGACAACCAGACGCCATATTGTAAAAATGAAAACAGAAAAACTTGACGAACTACGTCAAATGGGGTATCGTTGAATAGGTATTTAAAAATGATTTTTAAGATTTTATCATCATTTATCATTTTAAATAACATTTTAGGATATATAACGATTTAAAATTGTTAAAACAACTATTCTCGCAAATTTTAAATATATTTTAGTGTTTCGTTATTCTGTCCTTATTACGCGGGGATTAATGTAACATAATATTAAATATTTATAAATTGATTATTATTATTTTATTTAAATTTTACCTATGTTACGTGGTAAAAAAAAGAATCCCGACTGTATATTCTTCTATTCTGCATAAGAATTTATGATTTGTTTAAGTGTGTACGACTATAAAACTATTTTGATGCTGTACTCGTAGTTGTTCAGTATTACTTTTAACAACATTCTAAACTACCTGGCTTGTTTTTTTCTTTTTAGTTTACGCAGTCGGGAGTTTTTTTTTTTTTTGTTTTCTACACAGTCCTTTTTTCATGTTGAAATCCTCAATGGATGGGTGATGGGTCTGTCAGACTCCTACGACAAAAACCACTCGGTGTTTCTCCTCGTCACTTCTGGCTGGGGTGCGGGTACACAATTGTATTCTTCACAATCACCCCAGCAAGCAAACAAGCGACAAACCTCGTCTCAGATAAAGGGGAAGAGTGAGCTGGTCATCGCCCTGTTGTTCCATGTGAGTGACACGCGAAAACACCACGCGGCGCCAACTCGGGCCTATTTGGTTAGACGACGGACTTCACCAAGTCCATCGCCAGCAAGCCGTAATAATAATACCACTGCCCACAACGTCATCTGACTGACGTTCTGAATTCAGAACCAATTTCATTAATTGAATCGTCAGAATGGCTCGCCACACAATTGTCTACGTTGATGGACCACTGAATGGAGTAATGCACGTTGAGTATGGCCAACGTGATCCATTGTGCGTTGTCTATTAATAATGTAGTTCTGAATCAATTATAAATAGTTACAGCAACGTGAACTACTGAGGACTCAAAATTTGACATGTTTTTTCATGAAACTCTGACACTTTTTTTCATGAATTTTTAACACGCTTTGCTGCATTGAAACTGTCCGAAATTCATTAATAATGAAAAAAATTCAAACGAAAATTTAAATTATGTTTATTGTTATTGACATTGTTAAATTATAACCAGTTCGGGGTAAATACTCACAAATTGATGTATTCTAGTGAAATCCAAAAGTTTGCATTGTATTTAGGTAATAATTCATAATTCATATGCAAAGACAGGTGATTTATAAAATGCAAGCGAAACACTTCGCGGTTTTTAAGTCTAACCAAGACATTGAGATTTCTTAGTTTTTGCTGAGTTTTATTAAAATAATGCATTATTTAGAAAAACGTTCCGGAATCTTTCGTCTAAATGATAGTGAAAACCACAACGGAGTAAGAAGAACAAAAACGACACAAAAAAGAACTTTACATAACATCATGCCTGTAGGGTTAGGTGTACGTAATAGGTGGCTGCTACTGAGAAATTCCCGATGGAAAAACCCAATAACACTTTGCCCAACCCGGGAATCGAACCCAGGACCTCATGTTCAGCAGTCGCGCTTGCGACCACTAGACTAACGAGGCAGATATTTAAAAACAAAGGAACTTTAATTCTAGAATATGTAAATGTATAGGTAGATAAGAACTGACCCAACAACACACGTAAGCGTTTATCCATACAAAAGTATATATTTCACAGAGATCGGTCGAGCCATTGGACCGTGGCATTGTGACAAACAAGCTTCACATCCAGAGTATGGAATATTTTACTCAACGTTTTTTAGACAGTCGTGTTTCGTACCAGACAGACAGCTGTTCTGATCATTTTTGGGTCACTTTTCATCAATATTACTTGATTTCTGGGAAATATGTGACATCTGTTTCATGTTTTATGTTACAATATTATGTATTTATTTAAGAAAAATATTCTCGACAAACGTCTATCCAGCTCATGTCAAACAAATGCGTCACTGATATGTCATTGCGAGCGCGCGCACCAAGATTTTTAGGAGTTAGCATGCGGAACTCGGCCGTGTGCTGGCGGAACTGTCTACAATCTGCATGACTGTGTCTTCGTGGTCTAAATTTGGTATTTGTGCACGAAAGGCACAAAAAGTCTTAGTCGAATTTTATGTTCTAGAAAATCAGACTCACAAGCAAAATGAGTGAAAAGTATTGGGCGTACAGTTCATGTTTTTTTAATACTATATAGTTTATGGGCTTGCGTTTAGCCGCAACTCGCCTGATGAGAAGCGATGACGCGGCCTAGGGTGGAGCACGCTAGCCTAGAAGAAACCGATGCACTCGAACTTTGAATAGATCCAGACTATAATGATTAGGGAAAAGAGAAGTCGGCAGAGAAATTCCACAGACTGACGGTTCGCACAATAAATGTGGAAGCATAATAGTAGTAGTTTTATCCTTACTTAAACTTTTTACAAGTTTTCTGATTGCTACATTATAATATACCGTACAAACCACTTCTGATGTAATAATGCGTCATTCAATTATATCAGGAATTCGAGGCATTACTGAAACCTGGATTGCCTTTGGCTGTAGAATGTAGAAGAATTGAAACCTTCAATGTTAGCAGTTTCAAAGTCTCGCATATTTGTTAGGTACATGTAGTCTAAAAATTAATTTGTGTGCTCAGTTGAGAAATGAATGGATGTTGTTGGAAGGTTCTAATCTCTAGAACTTTCAGCGTTCTCTCTAGAATCTAGATAGTAGGTATAGACCACAGATTTGGATGGAAGGGATATCGACGCGAAAACGGTTCTCACGTATTCAGTACATCATTCTGAGCCGGGGGGCTCCACGTAGAAATTTTTCATCGGTTATTGAAAAAAAAAAAAACGATTTCCTACAAAAGTTCAGTATGGTTACCGTTCTCGCGTCGGTGTCCCTTCCACCCCGTATGGCAAACCTAAATAAAGCAAGTGTCACGATCCGTATAAAAACCAAGAGTGCCATTTTTTGACCACCTACCTATGACGTCACTAACACTATTTAGTTAGGTACCTACTAAACAAGTTACTATACAAAATGGACTACGTTTTTGTTCTTTCGGTTTAGGCTGTGCGTAGATATACATATTATTAGGTCAGTCAGTCAGTCAGGACTTTGAATTTTATATTGGGGGATGACTTTTGAAAAAACTGTGATACACGTTTCTCATAATTTTAACTGAAGAGTAGAAGAGTATGTAGACTTTCAATCGACCCCGAAAATAAAAAGTTTCACAGAAAATTAAACACCCCATTTTACCCTCTTAGGGGTGGAATTTCGAAAAACCATTTCTTAGTTGATACTTACTCATCACAAAGAATACACCGTTCCAATTTCATGTCTTTAAGACCAGCGGTTAAGCTGTGCGTTGATATATAAGTTAGTCAGACAGGACTTTGAATTTTATATGTATATATAAGATAGATGGAAGATGAAATGGATTATCGATACACAAATAGAATCACTTGAGTCCCCCTGTTTATTGATTTTGTTAACGTACTGCGGGTTCCTTGTCGATGTTCCACAAATTCGCACGAAGCGCTTCGCGACATCGTTTATTATGCGCACAGCCAAGGAGTGGAATTCCCTGTCTTCGTCAGTGTTCCCAAGTTCATATTATGACCCCAATCTTTTTAAGTCGCGAGTTAATAGACTTCTTCTGGGTAAGCTTGTTCCATCGTCGACCTCATCTCTGTCCTCAGGACTAGATTGAGGTCAAGAGTAGACCCATTTAATACAAAAAAAAAAACGTCCTCGATAGTAATTGGAGTTTGATTTAATGGGACTTTATACAGGATCAAATTAAATGGATGAAATTAGATATCATAGATATCAACATCTAAATTGACTAAGGTCGTTGATCCTCAAAAAAAATTCACCACAGCTTTTTTTTCGTTTCATCTTGTTAACATATCGATACGAACTTTAACCTTAACTGTTATTTATGTGGCCTTAATATTAGATGCAAAAATAACTCCTCTATAAATTACACGTCTTGTTAGCTGTTATACTACATTTTACTGGTTTGGGGCACCCAGCTAATCTTGTAAAATATTTAACCGTTTCATCCCAAAATTAACTCTAAAACCATTGTGTTAATGATGATAGGACCTTATCATAAAATTACATTGCCACTGATGGGACACAAGCTAGCTCTCTATAAGATGTAATGGACCATAATGTGCCATGCAGTTCGAATGAGTGTTGATATTGCCTTGATAAATCAAAAATGATATCGTTATATTTGTATTTTTCTTCGTGGCGACATGTGGGTGTAGTATTAGGTACTCCTCTGCCTAACGTTTCGGGGATTACTGCCGAGATGTTATGTTTATGTTATAAATTGTTAAATAAATAAATGATTAACTTTTTTTTATTTTGTTCCAGTTATGGACACCGCTGAACATAATTCTGTTCAACCTGGTGTGCTCAGATTTCTCGGTGTCAGTGTTGGGCAACCCCTTCACGCTCATATCAGCTCTCTTCCATCGTTGGATCTTCGGGAAGACTATGTGTGTTCTCTACGGGTTCTTTATGGCTTTATTAGGTGAGTCTTAGATTTATAATGCTGATTGATTGATTTATTTATTGTATATCCCTTTATTTGTGGGGTACTTTGCCGGATTTTCGCGCGCTTTTCAATAACTTGGACAGAGGCAGTATATCTCTCTTGTTCTTTCTCCTAGACTCTGTGAAAGTTTTGAGCAAGATAGATGCAGTTTTTATAAGCATATTTGTGACATAACCGATGATAGTGACAGATGGGCCTTACAGGGTTGATCAACAGCAATCAAACATTTGAAATGGGCATTATAGGCCCACTCAAACATCGCAAGAGATATTCTATCTAAAAGTAATTAAAACAGACGTTACTTTGAGGAAACCCATGGCAATAAAATTTTATGCAAAAATATTTACTTTTAAGTCTGGAGAAACTAGGTCCGGTTTGGATGCAATAAGCAGCGCCAACCGCTTCCAAATTTGCATACGTTTGCTGCATTTAATGCAAAACATGTGATCATTATAAAGCCGCATGCATTCTAAACCTCTATTCTACACTTGTTTTGTTAAAAGATCTAGAAACTGGTCATTAAACGTTTATGAAACATGTTTTGACAATTTTTTAAGTGTCAGTGTTAGAGATTTAGTTTTTGGAAAGACATTCAAATATTTACGAGCGAACTTTTTGGAATATTATAAGTCCCTTTCGTGGGCTCATTCATCATTGGGAAAAATATTTTCACAATGCATGAATCATACAAAAATAATCTTTTTGAAAAGGCTGGTGTGAGCGGATTGGCAAAAAGGTGCCTCGTGCAATTTTTCAAACCGCTCTGAAATATTTCAATTTAATATTTTTCATTGTGATAGATTCAATATTTCTTGAATAGTAAATTGCATTCGAAATTTAAAAAAAAAATGAATACTTACGAGAAATATCACGTATTTTCTATACGTGATTTTTCTCGTAAGTCGTAAATGCATCATTTTATACTAAAAATTGTGAATTATGCTAAAATGCTTTGAAAATATCGGTCAGTACAAAGGTTTGTAGCAAAACTGATTTGATTCACAGTAATATAGAGGTAGATCATCATTACCTTGACCTTATCCCAATTTATTTGGGGTCGGCGCGGCATTTCTTCTTCTTCCATACTTCTCTATTACTCGTCTTCTCATTAGACATCTCTTTTATTGCTATATAATCCAACCGTTCTTTGGTCTTCATCTGCTCTTATACCCATCCAAAACAAAACGCATGCGCAAGCAAAATGATGAGCAGAGTGCGGGGGACGTACTCTGCGCATCAAAATAAAAAAAAGGATATAAAAATAAAATATGTCTCGCCGGCATACACCTCTTTTCTAGCCGTATCATCCTTCACATAGTAACATGAATAAATATTTTAGAGTATTCTAATTTAATGAGTATTTGGATCACGAGAATAAAACTTTTTCATTTGTTTTTCAACGGGCAACAAATATATTTGTAAAAGTTTACCAATAATACCCCTTTTCAGCCCACTACAGTGAAAATAAACTCGTTTATTTACTCCTGAAAGGTAATATCCGTATAAGTAAACATGAGTTTTAGGTCAAAAGAATAACTTTCAGAAATGAATTATGATGAAACCTACCCACGTAATAATATGACCCTTCATGACCCTTATCTTATACACATTGAGACATTAGCGCAAGAGTGGCCCGCGAAATTGATTTTTTTTAAATTTTTTTGCAATTTGCAAGTCATTGTCAGTATATTTAAGTTGATTAAATAACTTTTTCAATGGAATTAAAAAACATAATCATCAATGTAAGTTCGGTTACATTGATGATTTTGATGACTTTAATTCTATAATTATACACGTGTAACGGTCGTGAATCATATTTTGTTCAACATATAGCTTGACACTGCCACCATGGCTCACGCACAATGGTCCACTTTAGGGACTAAGTACGTAAACCAAAATCCCTCACATAGAACATAGCTTGCCACTGACCTGAACATTGCAAAAAAACGTCATAAAATTTGAATATCGCGACGATAGACTGGTCGTTGCCGTCGTCTTCTTCTTCATTTCATGTCAATGATAAGTGACTTGGACTGCTCTGTTGATTAACTCGTCAGTCCTAGAAGGCGCAGTTGTCTACGACAGCCAGGACCAAAGATGCGGTGTGACTTGTGCTACTCACAACTCGCCACCGTGCTGTGCCGTCATCTGAAACTATGGAACAAACTCCTCACGACGATATTCTGTTTAGCACAGCGGGATTATCGCACCGATTCTCTTGTTCGTGGAGATGATGCTTGATTAATATTCACACGTTCCGAGTTCCGACCGCCGCCGGTATAGTGGAGCACCGTGACGTTTGAGTGTGTCACGTACCGCTTCAATTTACTCGGTTTAGCCAGCTATCCAGCTGAAGGAGAGTATGTATAGGGGTTTATTCTCTTAAAATCATTGCGAGATGCAAAGGAAAATGAAGTGCGAACCAGCATTGAAAACTTGTTTATTTATTCTATGCCACGTGATAAACAAATGAGTCCGCTATCGAATAATGTTTGCGGTCTCGTGAGTGAATCTTGAAGTGAACTTTAAAGGAAAGTATTTTTAAATTTGCTGTCGGTGACAGAATCGCCATTTGACGCCATGAAAATCCAGTTTTTAGGGTTCCGTACCTCAGTCGGCAAAAATGGACTCATAAAGGATCACTTTGTTGTCCGTCACTCACATTTTTTCTCAGGAACGCGAAAAAATGTGCAAGCTGAAATTAATATCAAATACTCAGGTCTGCTACCTCTTGGAGCAGTGAAAAAATCAAACTTCGTAATCGTTCGTCGAATGTCGTATATTTTGCGATTTCACAAGGGAATCGAAACCTATAGGGTACTCTGCTACGGAAAAGGCTACGAAAAAACTTATAGCTGTCCCGAAATAACTTGCTTGTCGAAGAATACAATATCCAGCAACCTTCACCAGGTTATCGGTCCACCTAGTGGGAGGCGATCCAACGAAACGTCCGCCGGTTCGCGGTCGCCACTCCAGAACATTTCGGCCCCATAGGTCATCCGTTTTGCCAGCAATGTGCCCTGCCCATTGTCACTTAAGTTTGACAATTCTTCGGGCTACATCGGTAACCTTGGTTCTCCTGCATGAGACATGACTCAGAAATGAAGACTTCCCTTCATTTCTGAGTCGATCACGCAAGGCGATGTCTATAGCGTCTGTAATACAGTAATTTGACGAGACAAGGCTCATTTAAATGTTGGCGGCCCGAACTTACCGCACACGCTTACGAGATCCTTGATCTTACCTATTGACAGAACTAGAGCACAGCCTCCTCATTTGTCTCAAATTACTTGTACTTCGTGGTTTCTAGCTCTTGACAATAAGTGAAATTATCTTGGGTTATCATTTTCAATGTTAATGAGTGAAACTGAATTGAAACTGAGAACTTGTTTAAATAATAATAGCTCGCGGAATTGTTATTTATTTATTTATTGCACAATGTACACACCGTTAAAAGCTTGGCTTAAAAACATATGGATACATTACCCTGTTAGGGCGCAGCAAAATAACTTAAGACTAGAATATAATTACAAAGAACAGTTTAAATTATCAATATCATTACTCTAATACTCTTACTTTCTACTAATTAGTTATTATTATTTAGTACCTAATATCACACACTAATATCATTAGGAACTTGCACAAACGTACTATATTTATATGGTATCTATAATATATAATATATTATCTATCTAGCTTTATAATGAAAATAATCAATAATAAAAAAGAACAGGGGAATAATTAAAATTTATCTTCCATAAATTCTTCGATACTATAATAACATTTTTTATAAGAATAGTGACTTTAACCTAGCTACTCGTATAATTACAGGAATTATTTTGGTGGACCGCATACTGTCGGGTAATTTATTATATATTTGAATGCTTCGGTATTCAGGGCTAAAGTTATGCTAACAGTTAAAGAAGACTTTGTAGTTGTCAACTTAAAATTCTCAAATCAGAAAACGGCTATTTAATACTCTTAGCACTGTTTTCTTCCTTCCTGAAATTGAAGAAATATCACTTTTAACATCATCATTATTTATTTATTACACGACTGGCCAAAAAAAGGAGTTTTATGTTTTTTATTTATTTATTTATGTACACACAGATACTTAACAGGACAATATCGTCGGTCGGAAACAGTAATGGAACATTTCAAAATGGCCTGTTCTGAGTAATTAAGGTTTAAAGTTTTTGAAAATATTCAAATGCTATTTTATTTTATATAAAGACCATTTTGTAATTTTTTTTTATTGAATAATATGCAGATTATAGCCAAGTTTATTGTGTATTACTAAGATTCAGGATATCATTTGTAATTAATGAGTTATCAGTATTTTTGTGAAATGTTCCAATAATGAATTAAAAATTTCCTGAAAATCTAAGAACTAATTGGAATATTTCTAAATAAGCCAGTAATGAAATCAAACAACCATTCAATTTAGAAACCTTAATGGTTTATTTATATTTAAAAAAATAAAAGAAATCAAAGAAATTAGCTCTGGAACTCATTTTTACAATTTATTATTATCAAATGTCAATCTCCGTCTGACCACTACACTGAGCGTTCAAAGCGCGACTGGCACATAACACGAATAAACAATAATCAAGTAAAGAATTTCAGAGCCATACTGGAACATTTCGAAATATTCGATTAATGAATCATGGCTGCACTTTAAAATTTAGGCTGCCAGGCGGGACATTTCTAAATAAACTGATACTGAAAACGAAGAGATCACTAAAATCTATATTTCTTTATCGGATTACATAGTTTTCTGTCAAAGAGAAATGACATTTGAGTTGTACCGTTAGTGATTTGGATAAAACATTCAATTCCCTACCATTCTACATACTCATCTCAAAACACGTGATTTTGGAAATGTTCCGATAATGAATCCGACCGACGATATATTAACATAGAAGAGCACAAAGGTACTGCTTATTTCATAAGAAATTTATTATCATTTCAGACCAAAATATCCCCTTTCTTCTGCCAGTCATTTCTGTTATGTGCGTCCCTAATCCATCCATTTCCCGGGATCTTGACGATATCATCAACCTAGCGCGCTTTTGGACGGCCCTGGTTTCTTAGGCCCAACCTTACTCCATCGTCTACCGTGAATAATCACAAATTATTGTTTTATAACAAAATATAAAACCATTGGCCCCGAACAATCGGTTTTCAATTGTATTTTTTATTCAATTTCGTAGCAATTTTCAGAATCCATCAAGGATTTATTTTTTTATGCAGTATTACTTATCGCTCCGTTGAAAATATTCACGAAAACATATTTACACACTTGAATCTCTCGACTAAACGATATTCAGTTAATATCGCGCCGAATGCGAAATACAAAATTCATTTTTGGTTCGTTGCGGATGCTGTGAACATTACGATAGCGGTGGAATGGTCCACAATATATTCCCCAAACCATTCGAATTGACCGCTTCGGTAATTGTGTGTGTTCTTGTTTGGCAGCCAATATTTATTACATGATTGCTTTTGATTTTAGGATACTACCGTTGATCGCGACGATAGGTCGTGGTGGATCAAAAGGAAATGTAGTGGACTGTGTACAAGTATATTACGAAAAGGGAATTAAATTACAACGGTCGGTTGGAAACTAGTTCATGAATATGAAGTTATTAGACGCTAAGAAAACGCGTGAGCGCAGCCGTGCGTGGAGGCGGGCATCAGCTGACTGGTGTGATGCACTCGGCCGTCGGCCCGCTGACTCCCATTTATTGCCCCATGATGGCATGGCCATCATCGAACGAGCAGAGATAAGGTGAAGTGTCACTGTTGTATGGTTAAAGTTCCTCGGACCCGAACAATATTTTTTACTGTGCGAACCGCCAGTCTGTGTAACTCACTGCCTTCTTCTCTGTTCCCTGATCGTTACTATCTAGATCTGTTCAAGGTTCGGGTGAATCGGTTTCTCCTAGGTAATCGGTGAAGCACGCTTGCCTAGAAAAAACCAATTCATCCTAGGCCGCGTCATCGCTTCACATCAGGCGAATTGCGGCCAAACGTAAGCATAATTATGTCGTGTAAAAGTAAACACAATCTTGAAATTCGAAACCTGGTCAAGTGCGAGTCGGACTCGCGCATTAAGGGTACCTTCGTAGTCGGCGAGCCCCCTTTAATTTTTAATTTATTTTTATTATTTGCTGTTATGGCGGCCTCAGAAATACACATTCTGTGAAAATAACAGCCCGCTGATGGACAGACAGCGGAGGCTTAGTAATAGGGTCCCGATGGTTAGCCTTCGGTTACGGAACCCTAATAACCACCCACGTGCATTTCAATCGCCGCTCAGTGAAGAGTTTCGTAGTCAAGTTCAATTTTTGCCTGACAATGTCTGTTGTCAAGCCAATCTGACGAAGGTTTTTGCATTTGAATTTTTATTCTTAATATTTTTAGATTTTATAGGCACACTTTGTGACAGTTGAAACTTACGAATTTATTGCATATTTATTGGTATATTTGAACTTGGTATAAGGAGCTTAGTCAGTTTCAAAGGGACTACATAAAAATGATATAGATATCACCGACAAAGCCAGATTTTAGGATAAAATATCTAGTGTCAAAATATTTCGCTTGAACCACGTTAGGATCGACCCTTTTAGCCAAATCCGACCCTATTCTTCCTTAAAGCTTCGGATCAACTAGTTTAGCATAATAAAAATAAAAATCTACCTTCCTTTAGCTACTCTAAAGTTGCGCATAAATATTTATTTCTTGAGCACTTTAAAATTTTGTTGTTTAATAAGGTGTAAAAAACGTTATTCACTTCGTCAACTCTTTATAAAAATGTAACTTTGTAAATATTAAGAGGCTAGTCATAAATTCTCCGAATTTTGAAACATAGTTTGAATTTGAAAAAGTTGGTAACGAAATACTCATTATTTTACAAAATCTAGACCAAGGTTTTTTAAACATGGCTAAGTATACCAATAAATAACTTTTCGACGAGACTACCAGTCATAAAAATACTGTGTAGTATTTTTTATTCATCGTCAGACATGATTATTATCAGACGAAGTGAGTAAAATTACAGGAGGTGCGATAAAGGTTTGGATTGCTCCAATTCGGAGAATAATTATGTCTAGGCACGAGTTATTTTCAAATATAGCTTATAGATTTTTTCAACAGAAATTCATCGCGGTGAAAACAATCACCAATCAAGAGGGTCGGTTAGAGGATTATCGCTTTTCGCGCATCATATAATAACCAATGATTACAAACTAAAAGCCATCTTGAAACCAATGGACCTATGGCATACAGCTTTGGGGTATGGCTAGCTACATTAACATAGAGATACTGGAAACATTCCAAACCAAAACACAGAGATATTGAACATCCCTCAATACATCAGTAATAAGAACATATATCTTGACTTAAATGTACCAACGGTCAAACAGAAGATAGCAAAATATAGCAGGTAGTTAACCAGAAAAGGCTATCAAACCACAAAAATGAGCCTTGTTGTGAGTCCTTGATCTGATCTCCACTGAGTTTGCCCTCAAACTCAGTGGAGATCAGATCAAGGACTTCAATATAGAAGATTGAAAAGACACCCAACCCTAAAAGATAAATTTGTCCTGATGGATTGAGACACCGTCCGAGAAATGACTCACCGCGGTTAAAAGACAGATACACCGATACAGATACACTCGTATCAGACAAAGCAGTGGCTTATTGTTGTGTCCAACAGATTGCAGCGGAGCAGTAAAGAGATAATGTTTTTACAAAATTATATCAAAACACATGCATGCTAATCCTGTCGAACCTCACTAAAGGTTCAGTTAAAACGGTATGGAAACCGATGAATCAATACTCTCTGGACCCTCTCGTCTGGATTTTGACAGATCATTAATGAAGTATCAGTCAGCGTGTGGTGTCCAGAGCTAGTCCGAATTTGTCCGCTCCAGTTTGACCAATCTTTAAGGTACTTACAGTTACTGGCAGTCTCGATACACTTACGGTATACTTAACAATAAGTTTAAAAATCCAAGTCATCATCGTACAGTCATGCCTGTAATCCTGGAAGGGTTAGCCAGTGGTTTATCTAAGAGTTGAGATCAACCGGGCACAAAGCCAGACTCCGTGGCTGCTCCTGAGAAATTCCTGGTAGAAAAATTCAATAACACTTTGCCCAACCCGGGAATTGAACCCAGGACCGTCATGCTCAGCAGTCGCTTTGGCGTCCACAGGACCGATCACTCGATCGCATCACTTTATTGACGAGGCAGTCGGGAAAAAATTAAGCGTGTTCAGCTATATATATATTTGAATACCCAACCCCTACAACCCCCTTACAATACCCTTTCATTTGATACGCAATCCGACCGTTAATTTTTTGAAGTGAAAACTTCTTTAGCGGCGTTGAGCACTCTAAAAAAATTGTTCTGTAATGGGTATAAAATCTTAAACTCGCGTCAGGACACGTGACCTAATCGTAAGACGGATGGAGAGTAGACGATTTTGAACTTAACCTTCAACATTTTATGGTTTAAAATCATTTAAAGAAATTTGGAAAAAGCGTAAGACGGATGGAGAGTAGACGATTTTGAACTTAACCTTCAACATTTTATGGTTTAAAATTATTTAAAGAAATTTGGAAAAAGCGTAAGACGGATGAAGAGTAGACGATTTTGAACTTAACCTTCAACATTTTATGGTTTAAAATTATTTAAAGAAATTTTTAAATGTTTTGGAACATGATCGTAGTTTTATAACTCCTAGCGACATCTTGTAGAATGTAGTAGAAAGTACATTAGCAAATGCAATGAGTAACTGTTGTGAGAGACCGCTGGTAGATGGCGCTAGCACAAAGCGCCATCTATCTTTGATATTGAAAACTAAAATGATGCATTGATACAGAGAACACTGTTACTGGTAGGCGCGACAGTTTTTTTAGCTGCTACTAGAGGGCGTTGTTATAAAAAACGTTGTTATAATCAAGTTTTCACTTCTGCCGGCACTCCCGGAGTGCAACCCGTCTTTTTTTTTTTTCTTCAGTTTATGGATTTATGTCCTCGAGAGAGAACCATATTTATTTATTGTGGCGTCACATAACGTATAATCAGCAGACGATCAAAACCTTCAAATGATTTCATATCATATCAAATCATTTGTCAAATTATGAAAAGTAGTTTTTTTTTTTAATTTATTTTCAACAAAGGTTACATAATAAGTATTTCACAATATTCTGCCAAACTGCAGTACAGTTAAGTTACGTAGCCCTCCGCCGCAGTCGGGTAATAAAATTGACATGGTAGAGTCAAGGACATGGGAGACGTCGTGATGGCCCACAGGTTGGGGCCTCGCCTCTCATGCATGAGGTTGTGGATTTGAATCATGGCAAGTATCAATGTGAGTTTTTGAATTCATAGAAATATGTACTTTCTAAGTCTTATCTTGACATCACAGACATCGGTGAAGGATAAAATCGTGAGGAAACCTGGACTTATATTTAATACTCGCTGTTGCCCGACCTTCACTCGCGTGAAATTTTTATAAAAAAAATTGCTTCCCTTTTTGAATCGAATTTTGTTGCCAATTTCAAGGGTTTTGATTTTTTGCACGGACCCCAAATTATTCTTCTAAAATTAAAGCCTAGTCTATGTTAGACCTTTTAACACCAGCTATCATCCAGTAATAGTCCCGTCAAAATCGGTCCAGCCGTTTTGGAGATTAGCCGGAACAAACGGACAGACAAAAACTGAGAAAAATGTGTTTTTGTTTTATGTGCCGTATATATTGTCATATGCATTCAGTAAAAAGCTATTATTTTGATATTACAAATAGACACTTCATCATCATCTGCCTAGCCTTTTCCCAACTGTATTGGGGTCGGCTTCCAGTCATGCCGGATTTAGCTGAATACCAGTATTTTAATTTATTTTTATTTTACAAATAGACACTTCAATTTTATTTATTTATGTATGTATGTATTTATAGAACTATAAGAAGATAAGTCTGAAATCCCCAAACCGTTTTGAGCAAGCGTGGTGATCAATGCTCGAGACTTCTCCGTATGAGAACAGGCCTCTGCCCAGCAGTGAGACAGTAATTGTAGTAGTATTTTAGAGACAACAATACTGCTTGTACTAATTTTAATACTCGTATAACTGAAGGGTGCCTGAAGTTACACGGGCGTCTCATTTTGTGTTAGCTAATACTGCTAATAAGTACAAGGGGACGTCTTAAGTGGCTGTTAAATTTGACGAAAAGCGAAACAGTTTAATAGTAGACTCACTCACACGCGTAAAAGTTTGATGGTAAAATCGCTTTTGTTGGAGGTAAGTATTAACTATCTTATCTTACTTCTTGCTACTATAAAAAAAATATGAGAAATGGAAAAGTTTGTAAGGATGTATGGATGTATGGATGTTTGCTCCTCTTTCACGCAAAAACTGTTGAACAGATAAGGGTATAATTGAGGAGCGTCGGAACAAAAACCGATATGTCGCATTTATGCCATTATTTTTTTATATTTTTTTTCCGTTGCAAAATGTTGTATTGTATTACATAGCCTTCAGGAAAGAAATCTATTCAAAAACAGACATTTCCAGCTTTAAAAAAATATCACAAAACAGTGGTCCAATCAAAACCCGACACATACATATCTAAGGAGGTTCAGTTTCTAGTTGTGTTTTAAACTTTTTTCTAATTTGTGTAAAATACGGTAACTTGGATATATCGTTCTTTGTTCCGATGCTCCTCAATTTGGCACGCATATACTTTATAACCTGGATTAATAACATATAGGACTTTTATGCCTGTAGTACAATCACGCGGGATAATTCCAGAACTCGGCACCGGCAAAGCCGCGGGTATAAGCAAGTAACAGCATATATTTTAGTATCGATCCATCACCTAAAATAGAAAAGATTATAAGTACAGACCAACTCAAAAAGCATTAAATATAAGGTATAAAACTACTTATATACTTAAAAAAGCATTAAGTTATCTACTTAAGTGCTATGTAAACGTTAAACTTTCTTTCTAAGTTAAACTTTCGAACAGGCCCAACAAAAACGCCTACTTTCAAGATAATGTAACAAGTTAAACAACTAATTGTTTGTTAATAATAAATAATTATTATGAAATGTTTCAAACTTTGCTCACGACTGTACAGGAATTTATTACCTAATTAAGGGTGCTCTGTAGAATTTGTCAAGACAAGATTTATGTTTCTATGAGACTCGCAGTATTGAATTACTTCTCGTTTACATTTTAAGCCATGCCACCACAATCCTTATTATATCATGAGATTACTCATTTAACTACTTATCCTTTCTTAGACTAAAATGTCTAATGAAGGCTGATTATTTCTACGTAAGACGATAGGGCTACAATGCCTTCTTTAACGTCATCTAATTAAATTAGTTTCAACCAGAACTCGTCACATCGACGGCGTTGGTAGCTTCGGACAGGTCCCTTAAAGTGCAGGTGGAGTTGCACAAAGAGTAGATAAGTGGGTGAGCCATGGTATAGGACGAGGCTCCGCAGTCGCACTCTGTTTCATCGGAATACCCCCACCGGCCCACGTTGTATCTACGGCGGCCCCCCTGGCTTCGCAGCCGGTTTGGAGTCTTTCAGGTGGGCCTTGGCAGTTTGTATCTTGCTAGGAGCTTTTCTACAAGTGAATCCTAGCTCATCATAATCATAACTAATCTACACTACTATTGTAAAGAGGAAAAATTTGTATTTTTGTGTGTGTGTATGTTTGTAATGAATAAAGTCAAAAACTGCTGTGCCGAGCTCAAAAATTCTTTCACCATTGGAAGCTACATTCACCCAGAGTAACATAGGCACCCGTGCAAAGCTGGGACGAACCGCTAGTACTTATATTAATTAATAAAAATACGGAAAAACGTTTGCTTTTTTGTTCACTTTTCACGCATAAACCACTAAACCGATCCTCCTAAAATTTTGCATATACGTTGTCAGGTGTACAGAAACGGACATAGGGTACCTTTCATCCCGAAAGAAAGTGTTGTTCCCGGGGAAAACGACAATAACGTTCTTATGATAATAGATGGCGCCACGTGTCTTTCGAATCATGATTGAATTCAAGCAGAGTACAACCCGAATTGATTGTCAAATTCTAAATTAACGCGAGCGAAGCCACGGGCAAAACCTATTAACTAAATAAAGAAAAGTGTATTTAATTTTTTTTTTCAGGCATAGTTTCCGCCAGTTTTCTAGAAACTTTTCTTTTCGTAAAACTAAAAAGTATGTTTACATTTTCGGGGCTAATGACGCCATTGGCCAACAGTAGATTGCTGATAAATTGTACCATGGTGTTATTGCACGCGTATGTAGCGCGCCGTCATCGTTTTCATAGAGATATAGCCAGTTTATATATTATATAGTCTTGGGTCAGGTATAAATATAAACATTTGATATTTTGATCCACTACGAATGCGATTTTATTGAACGTTTTATTATAGCATCGTCGATATATACAATTTGTATCGAACGTTTTTATTACGAACCGCCAGAACGGCAAACCTATAACCTAAATCTACATATTGAATTAACCTACATCTTGCACACCACACAAAACCATATTCCACATTTCTTATCAAAGAGGTTACATCTAAATAGGTTCATTTGTTCCGTGCTAATAAGATCACGTGTTTCAACATTACATATACCATTACGCACCATAATCCTCGAAGGGTTAGGCAGAAGTGTACCTAATAGTAAATTAATACCACTAACTGACTAAAACACCCTCATTTCGCCAGTTATATTTAAGTCCAAGTTATATTTAAGATGTAACAGTGGGCGAGTCTTTTGCCATCAATCGTCTCCGTGATTGCGACAGAAAAAATCCTGATAAAAAAAAGTCAATAACTCTTTGCCCGACCTGGGAATCAAACCCAGAACCTCACACTCAGCAGTAACACTCGCAACCACTAAACCAACGAGGCAGTCCAAACACCATATCCCGAATTTCTTATCATAGAGACTCTTAACAGGTTCATTAGTTCCTTATTAATAAGATCGCGTGCTTCGAATAAGTAAATTTGTATTAATGAAACGGTTTCACCCTTTAAATTATGTATATTGTGGTCCCATGAATGTTTGAGATTATGTTTACCTTTGGGAGCTACGAGAAGTATTTCTGGCGAAATTTCTGGAACAATACCTACTTTGATACAGGAAATTAAAGGGACGAAATGTGAGTGTATATTCGGTACAGCTCTGCCTAAGCTTTCGGGGATTACAGGCGTGATGTTATGTTGTTCTGGTACAGGAAATTAGGAATTCTTATCAGATTACAATAATATCAAGTTGTAGGACGTTGGACAATTTGATTAGGAACGTCAATTCAGCCGGAGCACGCGTGGCTGAGATTTTCAAAATTCTTGATTTGCAAAATTGCACTAAGCCTACATCATATTATTTGAAGCACCATTAAAAGTTATTATTAATATAGAAATTATAAGTTGAGAAAGCAGATTTTATTGAAAAACTTTGAGAGATTGGATCCAAAGTTGAAACTAATCTAATAACGTGTCAGATTTACATGATTAATAATAATTGTCTGATATTTAATTATGAAGGTTACTGCAACAGTTTCTTCTAAGGTCATAAAGGTCACGAGGTCAAAGTTTACACTTTTTAACCTGTAGTGTAATTTGTACGACGGCACCTACTAGACAAAAGAGGCAGTCACTACATCAAAGAGGTATTCAAATACAGTATAGGTACATATTCAGTAAAATCAGTCTCATAAAAATTCGAAACGTTTGTTACGTACCCTGAACTACCCTGCCTACACCAAATCGGCTGAATAGCGACCTGATAGCTATTTTCGTACAACGGATGTTTCCCACATAAAATTGCAACACGGAATCTGCTGCTATTTTATTTAATTTCGGTTTTCTTAAGTCCTCCGGGTGCCACCTTCATAATTCGTACAAATACAAATATTTTCACATAAATACTTAAAACAAATTTGAAATAAATCAGCGTTAACTATTCGAAATACTTACGATTACTTAGAAAAATGGAAGCAAATTTTGATGTGGATTGGTACATTCTTACAAAATTCGCACATGTAGTTAAATATTATGTGCGTATAGTAGAAAATCAAGTTGTACATATTATGAGCCTTTTTATCAATCAATTTCAGCCGACTTGCGATACAAGCGTTATCAAAGACGTACCTTTACGTATATTCTAGCTACTCGCTATCATCCCTCCGATAACTTTAATTCATTTCCGACCGAGCAAGCAGGATCGGACAGGATATACGGCTCTCATATACAATTCATGGAATACGTACCCTTGAGTACGCAACCGATATAAAATTCTAGGAATTCCGTTATGTAGCCGAAAAATATTTTATGAGACTTTTCTTCGGACGGGCTTTTTTGTGAACATCACTTATTACTGTACCGAGTCTAGGTTACTAAGCCAGAATTTTAGTACTATCCTCGAGTATTTCTCCTTAAAACAATAGACTCTATATATCTTCTTTTAACCCGACGACTGGCGGCGGCAGGTTATGTTTTCAACCCGTATGTATGTAATACCTATGTATGTAATATATGTAATATTTATTTAGTGTTGTTTAGTATCAGGCATTAGCCTGATACTAAACAACACTAAATAAATAACTAAATATAGTTGCACTATTGGTTATTTAAGTCTTTGCTTCACGCGCTCAGAGTTGAAATTTCAACACCGTGCGTCCGTAACACCTGTGCAGAATAGCCCCGTCTGTTCGGCGTGGAAAAATATCTGTCACAGCCAATACCACATCGACTGAGGCATAATTTGATTTGTCGTGGAAAAAGACTTTTTAGGTCATCTAGATTTTCCATCCCTACTATAATATATTATATTATAAATGCGAAAGTAACTCTGTCTGTCTGTCTGTCTGTTACGCTTTCACGTCTAAACCACTGAACTGATTTTAATGAAATTTGGTGCAGAGATAGAGTTGACCTTGAAAAAGAACATATGATAGTTTTTATCTCGGACTTTTGAAGAGTTCTCTTGGAAACGCGATATAACCGAACTCGACGCGGGCGAAGCCGCGGGCGGAATACTAGTTAAAGATAGTCTAGGGTACACCTTTCAGATTGTATTATCGTAACTCGTGGATTCTCTTTATTTTTTACTCTTCAGGTATACTACGAGTATTAAGAGTAATTATAACAGTTACTAGTACGCAACAAAAGGCAATGGGAATTCATACCACGACATTATTTTGTCTTATGATACGATGCAATTAAATATTGATTAATTTGTAACTGCGGCCTAAATGTTGGGAGCAAATTTCCCAAATCAAATGGAACACGATCAGCACATGTAACCCGCGTTCATGTGCTGTCAGTATAATAATTACTATGGAACTATATAAACACTGACAGCTGTCGAACGCCATTTTAGTTACAACCGTTAAATATATGAATGTTAAATTTATGCATTAATTTATAAACGTTTAATTTAAATATGTGGGTGATAAAAGTCCACAAGATGAATAAAAAAAGTCACCTTTGTACACCTGGGTGAATCAATTCCAAGATGAACAAAGGCCTCTGCTTATGTCCAATAATTTCACCTGGAATATATCACCTAGGTGAAATTCTTCCAAGGTAAAATGACGAAACCAAAAAGTTTACTTTATTCACCCGGGTGATATCACTCGGATAGAACATAGTGGAATAAACCTTTCTTTGGGTTGAAAAATCACGTTTTACGGTGAGACTCAATATAAAGTACTCAAAACATTATACTGATGGATGGATTGAATAGTACGAGGGTGATGAAGGTATTTAAAGTAAAGATACAACACAAAAAAACTTGAATTAAAAAAAAACTTGTGAAATTTTGTAAACTTTTACCCTCAATATCCCCGTAACTAGAAGGTACCCCACGTATGGTCTAGAACAAAAACAAATGATTGCAATGACGAGAAGAACAAGTACCTTTCGGCTTCGATAAATGTACTTTTACACCCATTAGACTAGGACTTATTTTGTCATCCTAAACTAGCCCTTCAGAAATATTTACTACCACATTATCGAGGCGAAGTACCTGAGAAAGTTAGGTATAAAATATATGACCATTAAATATTCCCTTCTCACTTAAGTTTTACGATATTAAGGTACTGATAGCACACTTACTTTACGATAGAACTTAACTTACTCCAACCTTTCTACGCTTTCTTTTTCTACTTATCAAGTCGGCAGTCAATATTCCTTTCAAGAATAGGTGGCGAATACAAAGAATAATAATTAAAGACAGCCGTACACGCTAGGCGTATTGTCGAATAAATATAAATTTATAAGATATATCATAGACTAGCGACCCGCCCCGGCTTCGCACAGGTGCATGTATTATATATAAACCTTCCTCTTCAATCACTCTATTAAAACCGCATCAAAATCCGTTGCGTAGTTTTAAAGATTTAAGCATACATAGGGATATAGGGACAGAGAAAGCGACTTTGTTTTATACTATGTAGTGATGTCTGTAAAAATTTTGTTGAAGAGTTTCTTCATAAACGAATGAATTGTTTTTGGTTTTCTGCACTGGCGGCGCGATTGCATTCTTTGGTATAGTGTCATGTCGTTTGTGCTTGATAGTAAATAATCGTGTTTATAGAAATCTAACGTGAGTTTTATTGAAATATTACCGAAATCCAATATGTATTACAGTTATAATTTTATGGGAGGCAAGCTCAAGCTCAAAGCTTTATTTTTACGGCTTACTGTACATTCCACCACTAAGTGTACGAGAGAAAATTAAAAACATATGACAATTCCAAACCTAAAACATAATATTTTACTTGTTCGGTTCGGCAGAAACTACACAACACTTCCTTTTTTTTTTTTTTTGGTGGGAGGGAAATCATCAAATGACCCCCCCCCGCCCTGGGCGGAGCGGAAGGGAGTGTCAGACTCTTACTGACTAAAAACCACCCATGTTCCTTCTTTTGCCCTTTATGTTCCAGGGCCGAGGTATCTCTTTCGAACAGTCCCGCAGCCCTGGCAGGCACAACACTTCCTGCCACGATCTTTACTTACGCCTATTGCTTTGTCCACGTTCATAACATAACATCACGCCTGTAATCCCCGAAGGGTTAAGCAAAGGTGTACCTAACAGTAGATACACCTACATTTCGCCAGTTATGTTTAAGTCCTATGTAATAGGGGGCAGGCTTATTGCCATTAACCGGGCACAAATTCAGAGTTCGTGGCTGCTACTGAGAAATTCCTAATGGAGATACCCAATAACACTTTGTCCGACCTGGGAATCGAACCCGACTCAGCAGTCGCGCTTGCAACCACTAGATCAACGATTTAAGTAATACATGCATGCTGGTTGCGAGTACCACGTACCTGACCATTCTGATGAACATCACCAATAAGGTCTGCGTACGTCCTTCAAGGGCGTCCCCCCCGGCCTTGTGAAGATGTCACTCACATCTATCTATAAATACTTGTTTTAGTCTCCTATTTTTTACTCATCGTCTCAGCATGACCAAACTAAATGTAACATCACACCTTTATTTTCCCGAAGAGATAAGCAGAGGTTTGCATATCGTACACCCATTTTTGGCTAGTTATATTTAAGCCTCCTGTAATTTGGGGCAAGCCAATTGATATATCATTTCGTCGGTCCGTACCATCGTATTAGGAAAGCCCCTTTTAATTAGCGTTCCGTAGTCAACAAACAAGGAACCTTTATAGTTTCGCCATGTCCGTCTGTCTAGACAGACAGACGGACATGGCCGCAGCTTAGCTTAAAGACTTTTAGTACCAGAAAGCTGTAATTTGGCATGAGTTTAGAGATTAGTTACGCCGACAAAGTGGTAAAATAAAATCTCGAAAAGTATTTTTAGGGTATCTTCACTCTCCGGTACCTCATAGTGTGGGATGTCGTTAGATAGGTCTTTAAAAAATATTGCGAGTTTGTTCGAATAATTTTTCGGTTAAGGGATTCGTTTGTAAAATATTAAGCTTTAAAGTGCAAATTTTTGTTAGACTCAAGTGTGTCCCCCCCTCTACCAGCTAAACAGTTGTGTTTGGGTGCGTGATATAAAACGAAGTTAAAAGGAAAACTATCACAGCTAAGTAGGCTTTACAAGTTTACGAGTAACAGTCGATCAACTTATAAACAACTACGGAACCCTACATTGTGTGTGGCCCAACACGCACTTGGCCGGATATTCTGTGAAAATTTCAACTGTCTACCTATTACTGATCATGAGATACAGCCCGCTGACAGACAGACGGACGGACGGTCAGCGGAGTCTTAGTAATAGGGTCCCGTTAGTTACCCTTCGGGTACGGAACCATAAAAAGGACGATTTACTACCGAGTTCACTGACGGTCGATCACTTTTCAATCTTATTACTTAGGGCATAAGGGTGAAAACTGGCAGACCGTAAGCGAACTTGGTAGTACATCAAAATCATGTTAACATGAAGCTTTTAACAATATCAAATGGGACGTTAAGCTCATGATCCCCGGAGTGTTAAACTGTGATCTACTATCGCATGAAACCTTGTTTTTGCCGTTACAGAGCAAATTAGAACATAGTGTGACCCACTTAATTTATTTGGGCTTTTCAATGACAGGAAATGGATAGCTGTCTTAAGGGCTGACGGAAATTGTTGCTTACGACATAGCTGGTGTAATTCCAGGGTTAAAGGAATATTTAATAGTAAATTCTGATTAACCCGACACATGTCGCATAAATCGACGACAGTATTATAAGATAAATATTCTCGAATGACACTAAATTTATAATCGTTAAAACTGCGGAGCTTTTACGTAGAGAGGGTACATTGTGCGGGGTTATGAGTGAATTTAACCAGTGAAGGCAATCAGTACGTCTAAACCGCGTTCAAGGGCTACCAGGCAATGCAAATTCTGTTTGCTCTTGAACGCAGTTTTATGCTGATTGCGTCCAGTTTCGTTGGCGAAAGTCAACGCATCTAGAAAACTTGTTTCTTTTTTTTACGAGGTGTATACTGGGTGAATTTTTCAAGTAGGTGTGTATGGCCAAAACTGAAACTATGAGGAATAGCAAAAAATTCTCAAAGGAGCCTCGAGCCCAATTATGATGAACTAAAACGGCATCATTTTAGATTTTTTGAAAATCAGCAATGTGGTTTTACTTTCGCCAATGAAACTGGACGCAATCAGCATAAAACTGCGTTCAAGAGCAAACAGACCATGACCATCCACCATCATGATCTTAAATTAGGTTAAGCCAAAACACACGTAAGTTTGAGCTCAAAATAATGAAATAATTAGAGATAATCTTATTGTAGCACGGAGTTTGGCTCTGCCCGTAGCGGTTGCTACGCCGACCTTGGCTACGGTTTCGTAGCAAGAGTCTGGGTCGGCCCCCTGTTCAAGTAATCACCAACTTTAATGTTTCATTAAACTTTCTTTAAACTAACACAATGATTGTTATTATTCAGGATCCTAGCAATCAATATTGTTTTGCCAAAAAGGGTAAGAAATCTCATGGATGCTTACATTTAATAGCAAATACGTTAGCATTACGGTAACGTGCGGCTATGGTTTCAGGCGGTTTTTTTTTTTGTTTTATACTTTTAGTTGGTTTTTTTTCGTTGACTGGTTTCAAAACACAGTAGCAAAGCATACAACCTGTTATACACTCATATAAAAATGGTGCAGTACAAGCAAATGGGGTGAAAAACTGCCTTTTTATCCCACCAGATGTCGCATAATCAACTTTGCCTAATTGTGTTCTGTCACCTATCAAAATCCATACTAATTTACGATTTTTATATAAACAAATATCGAAAATAATTAAATACTATAAATATGACGCAGTGTTTGTGCTCCAGACTGCAAAAATCAAGGGAGACATAAATATATTATATTTCCAAAGAATCCAAAACGCCGAAAAGCCTGGGAAAAAGCGTTGAGAATCAAAAACTTTAAAGCAACCGAGCACTCTGTGTTGTGCCCTGCTCATTTTAAAGCTGATGATTATTTTGGCCAAAGTAAATATACCGGTACGTGTGATTGATTTATAATAACTCGTGGATAATTGTAGATAATTTTGCATAGAAAGTAGTGATAATATGTTATTTATTTCAGTGTATTTTAATTATTTGTTTGCAGTGTGCTTCAATACCGCTGCCAGCCGCACATTCACAATTACATTGTTCAATGTTGCCTTCATTGCTCAACAGAATATTTACAATATAGACAACTTTTTTCATTTGGGCCTTGCATTGGCCCTGTATGTATGTGTATGCACCTTCAATGCTATACCGTGCAGTCAACAAACACCTGGCTTCATACATAGCCTGTCCTTTCGGCTGAGCATTCAGAGCATTGAATCTGAAAGAAATAGAATAGCACTTTAGGCACTTTGGTAAATCATGTAACATAGAAGGTACCTCCTATAATTTTAGTCCTAAGGTCTAAATATAAAGGTAGGTATCATTAAAGAGATGCTACAAGAGATTTTATAAATGAACTCACCTTTCGAAGTACGACTGTATTTCTTGCCTATTTAGAGCAGGAATCGGCGAATCGGCATTGATGTCTTTGTAAGAAGTTGGTGGGCATCGATATTGTGGGTCACTGAGAGATGTGCCAGGCTCTAGGTTGACATTAAAATTAAAATTTCGGTCGTATGCATCTAATCTGAAAGTCAAAAACATACATCATAATAGATTCGATGAGAAAATCGATTATTTATCAATATAACCTTAAAATTATTTATTGATTACCTTTCAATCAAAACTGCTTTTTTCCCTGCTGTTGATGCATTTCTTTTACTTTTAATTGTGAAACAGTCCAAAAAGAATACATTTTAAATATAAAATTATTCGAAAACAGCAATAACAAATTCAATAAATCGTCAACATTTATCTGACAAGGTAGGGTCGATGCTAGCGACATCTAAGTCGACCTTTGAGTTTTTCTCCTCATTCCTCGAAACCTTTTCTCAAATGTTTACCAACAACCCCTTGTGTCAATGTCATGGAAGCGCAAAAAGTTTCTAGTAAGACTATACCTCCTGAGACCTCCATTGACAGTTTTCATTCACTTGTTTTTTTTTACCGCGACCCACATTGTGAAGTTCCTCCATTCAGCCTTTCAGTAAGGTCCTTGTCCCACCACCAGCGATAAGCGAGAAGCGAGTAGGTAACAACGAGTGTATTATTTGACAGTGCCCTCGCCAATGGGATGTGTGTACAGTCAGCAATTAACTATTATATAAGTACAAATTTAAATGTCGAGATTGGTCAGTTAGGGTACCTTAATCGTCACGCCGTGATGGCTCTCGGCCACCGTAGGCACGGGCCTGTGGACGGTGAGTAATGGGCTAGCTCGCCGTCCGTCCGTCGTATGACGACGGGCAGGCCGTGTCGACGGCGCGTTCGTGTTCCACGCGCGCCTCAAAGAGTTGTGCCTGCCAGGGCTGCGGGACTGTTCGAAAGAGATACCGCGGCCCTGGAACATAAAGGGCCAATGAAGGAACATGGGTGGTTTTTAGTCAGTAAGAGTCTGACACTCCCTTCCGCTCCGCCCAGAGCGGGAGGAGTCATTTGATGATTTCCCACCCTCCAAAAAAAAAAAAAAAAGGGTACCTTAATCGTTGTAGCTACAGGAATACGACATTAGAAGGCTAAGCTAAATGTTTTCATAAATAACAGCAAGAAAATGTTTAACTTTCAAAAAAACTAAATTTGATACCAATCCATCCTGTTAAATATACGGATCAAAAACCTCTACGGAACCAAGTAAGTTTTCAGTACTAGAAAACTCAGGAATCGAAAAAAAAACTTACGAAATGAAACCCCAACTTACTTTTGTATGATGAATACACTGGCCAGACTGTTGCAACAAATAATTAATAAATAGAAAATAAACAACCGAGAAATTATCGATAGTTTTTCTTTTCCTCGTAGGCGGTGGAAAAAGTGCCTTCAACCTTGGAGTAAATCACGCGCGTCAGTCAATAGCCAGTCTGTTTCTCGCTGACGTATCCTCTAATGGCGGTACACCTCCGCTGTAGTGCACGACACTGATTGATTGACATAATATGCCATTGAGAGATACTGTCTTTGGATTCGACGGTACAAAGGTGAAAATAGGTTCCAGGTGATGGTCCTAAGATGTTTATTGTGGTACAACTGCCTCGTTGCTCTAGTGGTCGCAAACACTGCTGCTGAGCATGAGGTCCTGGGTTCAATTAATAATAATAATATTAATAATAATAATATTAAAACGTGGCAACCCAGTATATCAATCACTTAGGTTTTATCATCGAAATTTTTATTTTAATATAAATATTCATTTGAATACAAAGATATTTACAGTTCACATACAGTTCTTTAAAACCATTTCAAATAGACCTTTTTAATGAAGGAAATACAACAAATTTGGAAAACCACAAGGCAAAAAAATTAAATATGAAAATGACGTCTGTCAACGGCGTCAACAATAAAATACGGAGAAAATCAAGAACAAATTAACAAGACGATGATCATAACCAGAGAATGATAACAAGAGCTGCATCACGACGCGCACGCCTACCAACCCCGGACTCGTCGCTCAGCTCCGCCTCGCCGCCGCCGGACCCCGGATCACCTGTGTTACCGGCAGCGGCAGTTGCGTCGAGCTCCAGCGACGAATATTTCTCTCCGCCGACGTCGCCAACACCTGTGCGTCGGCAGGGGAGAGGCCGGCCACCGAGGAGCTTGGGACTTAGGGGCCATCCGGCCCCGAGCCGGGTCCCCGCTGCCGGTGGTTGTGTGCAGCGCATGAGATGGACTCAGTCCATAAACGAGAACGTCATGCGCGCATATTACGGGTCTACAGAGGGGGGAACTAACCTCACTGCGTACCGTGTTAGGATGCTGTCTCTGTTCCAGGAACTTGAACCAACCGTCAACGTCTCGGCCCAACGACTGTCGGATCAGGTGCGGGTCATCCAACGCAATCACATGTTGGACGACGCCGCGCTTGATAGGCTGCGCTCAGAGGTACTGAGCAACCTTATCGTCTTGACTCCGTCACAAACCGCGATGCGAGCGACAGCTATTGACGCAACCCCACCGCGGTCCAACCCTGCTGTTGTAGAGGAAGATGATAGGGTTGTCACGGTAAGTAGCCAGTGCAACGACCGATTGAGGAGCGCACTGGAGGATGCGCTTCGTGAGTATCGATCCACTCCTACCGAACTTAGGCCCCGATTACCACGGTTACCCATGCATAAGAAAAATAGAGCGCTGGTGTGTGCCTTGGACTCGCAACTCAAGAATATATTCGAGAGTAGCGAGGACCTCGTTGATACGCACTCGATCCTGTACTGTGGGGCTGTTGCGGCATGTCGTCTAGCTAATGTAAAATTCCCAAATTGTGACTTAGCTAGCCGACCAAAACCAGCCGTACCAGCCTGGCAGCGCAGGATCGAACATCGTATCGACGGGGCCAGGGTACTCATCGGCAAACTATACTGCTTCAGGGAGGGCAATACACGACCACGTGTGATGCGCTTTGTGAGGCGGGCCTTCTCGGGGACTGAAATCAGTCCTCAAGAATACATGTCCCGTGTCACAGAGCGCATCGACTTCCTGAAGCAGAAAATTTATGCATGGGCGAACCGTATTCGGCGGTATAAGCGGCGGGTTGATCGATACTCACAGAATCGCATGTTCCAGAGCGATGAGAGGTGGGTATACAGAGCATGGGAGCGACCCGAGCAAAATATGACAGACGTGTGCCGCCCAGATGATACCGTCACGAGTTCTTTTTGGCGCAGCATCTGGTCGGTGCCCGTCTGCCATACTGAGGCTGACTGGATGCGTGATGTCGAGCGAGTGTGTGAACCTATCACAGAAATGGAGCCAATCTTAATAACAGCAACAGATGTAGCCAGAGCAGTTCGTCCGTTACCGAATTGGAAGTCACCAGGACCGGACGGACTGCACAACTTCTGGCTCAAATGGCTTAGTAGTTCACACACTTGCCTGGCATCCCAATTCCAGTCAGCCTTAGAGTCTGGGTCGCTACCGCAATTTCTAACAACAGGTATTACCCACCTGCTCCATAAGTCAGGTAGTCCCGCGGAGCCCAAGAATTATAGACCGATCACGTGTTTGTCGACGGTCTATAAGCTTCTTACATCCATTTTGAGAGTGAAAATTAATACACACATTGACAAAAACTCCATTATGTCTGCCTCTCAAAATGGATGTAGGAACGGGTCCCGCGGTACTAAGGAGCTACTCCTCATCGACATGGCCATTAGCCAACAGGTTCGTCGATCCCGCAAGGATCTTTCGACATGTTGGATAGATTATAAGAAGGCCTACGACTCGGTGCCACATACATGGCTCATGAGGGTGCTAGAGTTGTACAAGATAGATGCAACTCTACGCGCCTTCCTTGAGTCATGTATGGGGCAATGGAGGACGGTCCTTCGATATCCAGGATGTCGACAGATCCAGGGGAACGATGAGCCTGTATGGATTAAACGGGGAATATTCCAGGGCGACAGTCTGAGTCCACTTTGGTTCTGTCTAGCCCTGAATCCTCTAAGCACATTGTTAGAGGATTCAGGTCTAGGTTACCGGTTGAGGAGAGGTGGTCAGGTCATATCTCACCTTCTTTACATGGATGATCTGAAACTCTTTGCCCCCAACAAATTGCAACTGATGGAGCTACTGAAAGTAACTGAAACTTTTAGTAGCGCCATCAGGATGGAATTTGGTGTGGACAAATGTGCAGTCATGCATGTAAAGCGAGGGGAGATTATGGAATCCGAGGGAATTCAGCTCTCGGATTCCATACACCTCAGATCCCTCTCCTCATCCGAAAGTTATAAGTATTTGGGTATGTCGGAAGCGTTAGGCATTAATGTAACTGACATGAAGCAATCGTTGAGGGAGCGCTTCTTTGGACGCCTGAAGAAGGTATTAAATAGCCTTCTTTCAGGCGGAAACAAGGTGCGTGCCTTCAACGGTTGGGTCATGCCGGTTTTAATGTACTCTTTCGGCATACTCAAATGGACTCAGACCGAACTCGATGCCCTGGATAGGAGAGTTCGTACACTGCTGACCGCAAACCGGATGCATCACCCACGATCATCGGTGATGAGGCTGTACATCTCGCGAAAGTGTGGGGGTCGTGGCTTTTTAAACGCGAAGACCCTCCACAACCGCGAGGTGTGCAGTCTCAGAGAATATTTTTTAAAAGCCGAAGTGGGTATGCACCGAGATGTGGTCGCAGTGGACAAGGGACTCACCCCGCTGTCCATGGCTAAAGAGAACTGGCGCAAACCTGTGGTACTTACTAATGATGACCGCAGGGAAGTATGGCAAGGCAAGGAGCTTCACGGGCGCTTCTACCGGGCTCTTCATGGGCCGGATGTAGATTTCCTAGCGTCCGTGTCCTGGCTACGTTTCGGCGACCTCTTTGGGGAAACTGAGGGTTTTGTCTGTGCGATTATGGATGAAGTTATGTTAACGAACAACTACCGGAAACATATTATGAAGGACGGGACGGTTGACGTGTGTCGGGCATGCCACCGTCCGGGTGAATCCATCAGACATATTATTTCTGGTTGTTCTCGTCTAGCTAACGGCGAGTACTTGCACAGGCACAACCAAGTAGCCAGGATTATTCACCAGCAACTTGCCTTGAAATATAAACTTGTGGAATCTGAGGTACCGTACTACAAGTATGTGCCCGACCCAGTTCTCGAGAAAGACCATGTCACGCTGTACTGGGATCAGTCTATCATTACTGACAGGACTATTGTGGCCAATAAGCCTGACATAGTGGTGATAGACCGATCAGCGCGCCGCGTAATGATAGTCGATGTTACCATCCCGCATGACGAGAACCTCGTGAAAGCTGAGAAAGAGAAACAAATAAAATATCTCGACTTGGCACACGAGGTTGTCGACATGTGGAATGTGAACTCGGCTATCATTGTGCCGATTGTCGTGACGGCCAATGGCCTTATGGCCAAGAGCCTCGATGACCATCTATCGAGGCTCTCCTTAGGCGGTTGGATCAAGGGCCTGATTCAGAAGGCAGTACTCCTCGATACGGCTCGCATTGTGAGGAGGTTCCTGGCTCTGGAGCCCTAACCACCGGTAGCTTGGACCCTGCTCCCGACACCGGCGTACCACTATTTTTTATATTTTTAAATGTTTTTTTATGTTGTTTTGAGAAATATTTAAAAATATGTAAAATGTGTAAATAGATAAATAAAGGAATAATATTAATAATAATGTTTTTGGGACAACCAACACACCGCCATCTGATCCCAAACTAGGCAGAGCCTGTACTATGGCAACCAGACAACTGATAAACATACATATATATTTCTAAATACATACATATTATAGATAAATCACACCCAGATACAGAACAAATAATCGTACTCATCGCACAAAGATTTGTCCTGAAGAATTACCAGGTCGAGCAAAGTGTTATTGGGTTTTTTCCATCAGGAATTTCTCAGTAGTAGCCACGGAGTCTGGATTTGTGTCCGGTTGATGGCTATAGCCTCCAGACTTAAACATAACTGGCGAAATGTGGGTGTACTATTAGGTACACCTCTGCCTAACCCTTCTGAGATTACTGGCTGACACTTTAGGGTCGAACTTCCTCTATCAGCACGAATCGCATTTTCCATGCTGCTATCCTTTTCCATCGCTCAGAACCGTAATTTGCTAGAGCGAGAAACAGAGCGAGAGTGCTTTCCGACCTCCAATACCTAGTTTCTGGATAATGCGATATCCCTTGGCAAAACAAGCCATGAGAAAACAATGCTGCATCTTTAGGGGTGAATATTTCCTTTTTGCTCTAAAACGAACGGGAAAAATGTTCCCAAGGAAGGCCTTGCGAAAATTTTTCCCGTTCGTTTGCGCAATTATTGTTCGACAAACGGTTGTCAGTTACAAATTGCTTCAAGCAATGACATGGCTATTGGGTTGCTCATGTATGTTTACATTTGTATTTTTCCTGTTTGTTTGTATATGTAAGATACATCGTTACATATATTGTAGTAAGATCTTTTACTTGCAATGTCTCACAAATACTTTTGTTTAAATAATTACTATCAATGTCACAAGCTTATTTTATCTCGTGTAGCTAAATAAAGGGTCTAGAAGACCCTTAACGAAGCCGAAAGGCAGAGTTTCCCCGGCATTGCGATCATTACTTTATTATAAACCACACCTGGGAATCTACTAGTTACTGGGATATTAGAGGTCAAAGTTCCAAGTTTTTCTTTTCTTAAATACATGTTTTAAATATAAGATTTTTACTTTAAACACCTCCACAACCCTCGTACTATCCAAACCATTCGCCAGCACAATGTTTTGAGTGCGTTACATTGAGTCCTACCGTAAAACGTGATTTTTCAACCCAAAAAAAAATTTGTTTCCCGGTTATATTTTTTGCGTTAAGTTACTTAGTTTGATGCGTGAAGGGTCCGTTTACACCCTGTATTTTCCTGTTTTTTTTTATTAGCCTGTACTGCCCCATTCCCGGCAAAGGCCTCCACCTATTCCTTCCACTTTTCGATGTTGCGCCTCTTCTCGCCAATGTCCACAAAAAATACGGTTTTATTTTTTATTACTAATTAATAGTATTAAAAAAACCGTAATGACGAAGACGTAAGACGCCTGATATGAAGCGATGACGCGGCCTAGGGTGGAGCACTCTTACCTAGTAGAAACCGATTCACTCCAACTTTGAAGTGATTTGATTATAATGATTGGGCGACAGTGAATTTCACAGACTAGCGGTTCGCACAATAAATGTGGAAGGAGATCTGCTTGTCCGATGATAGAAGGGTATGGTGAAATTTTGTGTTTAGCCTGTGCTTTGTGTCTGGCCCGAATCCGATAAGAGGTGTCAGACACGTCTTGTTCAGTGTTTCTTAAGCAATAATACTAACAAAATACCCGAAACAAATTCCTTCACATTTCATTTGACTCATACCGATCGGCAAACTAGGTTTGGCATCTACCGACACTGAATCACATTCGGGTCGGCTCGGGACAATGCGGATTTTTCCCGAACACATATCTACATATTCTACATATTCGATCTTGTCGCCCGACTGTGTCGAAGTATCTCAGCCTGAAATGTTGTTAAGCACTCCTAGAGAATGTTTACGAGTGCGTCCGATCCGGATCCGATTAAATACGAACCAATAAAGGTTTATTGTGAAATCTATGATGAGTTTGACTGCTGTATTGGAGCATATTTTTTCGGATGCAGTCCAAAAGCGCTCTTACGGTTAATCTAATAGGAATGGAAATCATAGTAATTAGGTGTCTGATCCAGTTTTCTGGAACAAAATCTTTTGTTTATTTTATTACGGCCCTCATATTTCATCAGCAAACAAAATAATACTTCCTTTTTGCAAATAATAGAAAAATTAATACGCGCGCCATTTGTTTTCGCCAGTCCCATGAGACGTGCAATTTATGTGTAAAGTTTTATAACTTTTCGGAGTACATTTACACACACGTACATATATCGAACTTATGTATGTCCATATGGAGAGCTAGGACCGGACCATATGCGGCGGTGTTAATACCCGTAACTATTCAATTCGAAAGGGATTAATGGACTTATACTTTAACATAATTGAGTGCGTTAGAATAATTGTAAATAAGGTGTAAACGGACCCTTCACGAAGTTGTCAACTGAGCATTCTGTACAGTCACGAACACCAATATGTAAACACTTACAACTTTTAAAAGTATTTTTCTCCTTCTATTCTGATTAAAATTTCATCTAGTTACGAACATAATACTTATTCTGGAACTCATATTTTTATGAAAAAGATTCTATCTCCACGTTATAATATTAATTTCTAGTGAAAATTGCTTTAGTTTAATTTAGGAAAATGTATATACATGTTGGTGCTCGTGACTGCAAGTCAAATTAAGTAACTATATAGATACGTGAAAATTATTGCTGGGAAACGACTTTTTTTTTGGGGTTAAAGTTCACGTTTTACGGTATTGTGATGATAGATGCATTGAATAGTACGAAGATAATGATGATATTCAAAGTAAAGTTAAAACATTAGAAACCAGTATTAAAAAAAAAAACAAAACTTAAGAAAATGCTGGAATTTTAACAGTTGGAATTTTATAGTATCAATATCTCAGTAACTAGAAGGTCCCGAGTTATGGTCCGGAACAAAAAAAAAAAAAAAATATCGTAATTACGGGGAAAACAAGTGCCTTTCGGCTTCGTTAAGGGTCTATTTACACCCATCATCATCTGCCTGCCTTTTCCCAACTATGTTGGGGTCGGCTTCCAGTCTAACCGGATGCAGCTGAATACCAGTACTTGACATGGAGCGACTGCCTATCTGACCTCCACAACCCAGTTTGCGCTAGGTAATACGATACCCCTTGGTAAGACTGGTTGTCAGACTTTCGGGTCACCGACTACCTGTAACGACTGTCAAAGATCTACAAATGACAGCCGGGACCAACGGCTTAACGTGCTTTCCGAGGCACGGAGGAAACTCGGTATGTAATGGGTGGTCAACCATCCACGGACCAACCTAGGTAAGCACGGCTTAACCTAAAGATCGACCCGATCTCTATTTACACCCATTATATCTATTTTTGGAACTTTTGAAATACCCTACACTAATGGTCAAGCACACCTTGAAAGCCTAGACAAACTAAGCCCGAATTGAATGTCGGCACTGAATGAACGGCCTTTTATCTGAAATAGTTTGGTAGCTCAGCTCACTTTCGTATTAAGACAGTCCAATATTGGAACATTTTGCTCATCAATCAATTAATTGCAGACTACTTTTGACGCTGAGACCATTAGAGCAATGGACGATGAAGTGTCCACACGATTTGTATTTATACGAACAGTGCCGCGACAACACTGTCTATTCTCTGACCATTACACACTACCCACATCCGGAGTACCAAACCAAAATGTTCGACCCAACATTCAATGGCAAGAAGGATTACTTATTAACTCGGTGCCACCGCTCATCCTGTTCGATATCGAACGACATCGTCACAACTCAGCCGGAATTTTAGATAGCGATCAAATAAACGGCTTAGAAGTCCTGTAATACGTTACCAGATTATTTTGAAATTCCTTGTTATCACTTCATTATCAAGGTTTAGAATAGAAACTAGTCACGATGCAGAAAATATAATAATTTAATAAAACTACACAGATAACAAAATACACAGTTAAAAAATAAACTACATTACATAATTGGATCGTACGGACGATCAGCTTCAAAAGGTTTCTCTCGCCATTGACGGAGATAGAGGCAGCTCCAGTGGCGCTCGATTCGTAAGCAGCACAATCACTAGATCTGCCGCCAACAGGAACATTGTGAAAATAGGAAGGAGAGCATTCAGTATAAACGCATTACTAACTTTGGAAATTTTTTTCAGTTCTTGAAACACAGAAATAGATAATGCACCTTGCAGGAATGAGCAAGCAACAAGTGAGTACACTTTTAGCAACTTCGAAGCTTGTTTTTCAAAAAAACTGCCGATAAGGAAATTGCCAATCATGATGTAAGTTGAGAATATAGCTATCGGTGCGAGTTGGGCATGCTCCAGGGTAGCGGTATACGTGGTTCTTTCGTTGATGAGGTTACTGGTGTTCACTACGAGCGCAAGGAACCGTATCTGATTAGAGCATCGTTCGACGGTCATTGATGAATTGACGCTGGCACAATGGTAGTTTCTTTTTTATTTTCATGCATTACTATTCCCCTTAAAAAAAAATGTTACGATTTTTATTCGATTCTAGTATATTTTTTCTTTACATTCAATGACTATGCCATTTCGTGTGACAGAAGATTGACACGTATCATTTCTAAAAACATCGAGCAACCATAATATTCCAAAAGAGGTTTTAATTATTTTTGCTAGGCCCGATAGAACTTTTTGCTGGCTTTCAGAAATCAGACTGAATTCCTAAATACCAGATGCTTTTCCCATATTGCGGACCTATTTTACCTATACATTGGGGCCAGCTTACATTCTAACTGGATAATTTATACAATACAGCTAAATACTATTATAGTATTATATCTGCAGCAACTGCCTATCTGACCTCTGCAACCCAGTGACTGGATGATACGATACCCCTTGGTAAAACAGGTTGTCAGACTTTCGGTTTATGAGAATCTGCAACGACTGTCTTAGATCAAAAAATGACAGCCATGATCAACGGCATAACGTGGTTTCCGAGGTAAGCTTGATATGTATTGGACTGTCACCGATCCAAGAGGAAAATGTAGCGAGGAAAATATTGAGTATGAATGTGTGGCTATCAGAGTAGAGGAAGACCAAAGAAGCGATGGATGGACTGTGTGAAGGATGATATGGCACGAAAGGAGGCGTCTGATGAATGGAAATGTATGGAAGAAGAAGACATGCTGCGCCGGCGTCAAATTTATTGGGATAAGGGCAGGAGATGATAACCCATCCAAGATTGACCTTGGTAGGCGTCACCGTCACACCATCGATGGTTCTGTTCAGCCATGAAACATTCCATATGTACGAATTTAATTAAGACACTCTTAACGAGGTACTTATATTTCAATTGAATTTCATAACAGTTACATTTTCAATCTTTGTAAGTACATTTCCGTTGATTGAGAGCTTAACAGACTTAAGTTGGCAAAATAATTATTGTGAAATCATTCATTCATTCATCTGAGGCTTTTTGGGTAACTCGAAAACAACTGAAGTTAAAAGCCTCATTCTCCAATTGAGCGTCTGTTAAGGGAGGTAGTGGAACGTGCTTAAGTCAATGGTCAGGGAAGAATTAATTGCCTCTGAAATTCTGGAGAGTTGACAAATGAAGGTAGAACCAAAGAGATTTGAGATGAATTATTAATTTTGATTTGTAATCTTTGTCAGCCCACTGTATACTGACTTAGTTTTTAGTTGAAGTTTCTTTGAAACACCTAAGTAGGTATCAACCAATTTTCAGAAACACGACAATCGACTTATCGGACAATCAACCGGAAATCATCATCTTTATAAAGCTAACATCATCATCTGCCTAGCCTTTTCCCAACTATGTTGAGGTCGGCTTCCAGTCTTACCGGATGCAATCGAAAGTCTGACAACCAGTCTTACCAAAGAGTATCGTATTACCCAGTGCTAGCTGAGTTGTGGAGGTCAAATAGGCAGTCGCTCCATGTAAAATCCTGGTATTCAGCTGCATCCGGTTAGACTGGAAGCCGACCCCAACGTAGTTGGGAAAAAGCTAGCCAGATGATGATGATGATAGATTGTATAATGACAAAACCGATTATGATCTGAAGACGATAAAAGTCGTTTAATTGTTTCATGTTTGCCTTTTATTCAGCATCTTTGACTCAAAGTTACACGTCTGAACACAAAAATAATCAATAGTGTAATTCACTCGCTTACCGAACGATCGAAAAATTAAATGAAAGAAGTAAATGAACCTTCATTCCCATGTAACTTTGTCTGGTGTTGTGTGAACGTGCAAATTATAATCGTGAATAAAATGTTGTGAGGAAAGTTTTGTTCAGTCATACTGTGGATGGGTATAAAAGTAGAGGAAGACCAAAGAAACGATTGATGGTCTGGGTGAAGAATCAGATGACACGAAAGGAGGTGTCTGATGAGATGACGAGTAATAGAGAAGCATGGAAGAAGAAGACATACTGCGGCGACCCCAAATGAATTGGAACAAGGGCAAGAGAATGCTGCGTTACTTGATAGAACCTTGTACTCAAGTGAAGCGTCTGATATCGGCTATGGCTAGAGTTTAATATACAAAGCAAAATAAAATAGATTGCTAGGCAAACAGCAATTAACGAGAGTAATTAAAACTTTCAGAAAACTATATAAGTACCTACTAGTCCTAGAACTTTATATAACTTCCAGGAAACTACACTTGAGTAGAACCTCATAAAGTACCTATGTACTGAAAGTTTCTGATTTCTCATTTAGTTTGTATAGTCGAAGGTCTGTCGATAGTAACACTTCATCACTGAGCTGGTCTAGCGTTGCACGGTGTTTGAATACAATAAGAGGCCACAATACACCTGCTGGTTTTGTTGGCACTGACGAGCGTGCTACTATAGCTACTTGATCTTCTTCACAGGAATATTATGTATCGAGGTGAAATTGCATGGTTCTGAGTTTACTCGGCAGAAGATATTCTATTATGCGGGTGGAACGCAGCTCACCTTGAGTATGTGAAAATATCTAGAATCGAATCATTGCCTTTTCTCTTTTTTTACTTAAAAAAGAAAACCGGGTGGGTCTACAAATAGCTTTGCAATAATGAATAGTAGAATAAAAACATGAAAGACATCTTGGCAAGTAAATACATATATTAAATCTATAAACAATAGTAACAGTACTTCAGATGCTTTTATAACCAGATATAATAATATATTATGTGAAAACCAGTATTCTGTATGAAGCAACTGCCCCTCTAAACTCCAGAACCCAGTAACTGGGTATTCTGTATACCTATATTATGTCAGATTTTTAAGTCCCATATAAGTAAGGAAAATTGCCAATCATACTAATAAAATGCGAAATTTTGTGAGGATGGATGGATGTTTGTTACTCTTTCACGCGAATACTACTGAACGGATTTGTATAAAATTTGGCGTATAGATAGTTTTTATCCCGGTAGTATGATCCTGTGGGACAGTTACCGAACTTCAAGCGGACGAAGCCGCGAGCATAAGCTAGTGGATAAATAAAAATTCCTAACATTTTGCCCAACCCGAGAATTGGAACCTGGACCTGATGCTCAGCAGCAGCGCTGTCGAACACTAGACCAATGTGGCAACGAACCTTAACTAAATATAAACAATATAATTAATTTAGGAAGGATCCACTTTCAGTTAATCCTAGATTAAACTGAGATGATTATATAATAGTCAGGATTATATAATAAAGAGGCTTATTTTAGATCTGGGACAAGCTTTTAGACTCCATTTGAACCGTTACTAAGTTACTTGTCGTGACTTAAAGGCTAAAGTCTTTACTAGGCATCTTCTCCTATCCCTCTCTTCATAAAATAAAATTGCGTAAAGTAAAATAAAAAGCATGACGATTTGGACTCGTTCCTGACTGATTGGCCAGAGGAGGGAAAGCACCGAGACAGTTGAAAAAGAATGGGGGAGGTCTTTTCCCAGCAGTGGGACAGAACAAGCTAACTAAAAAAACCGGTCAGTGCGAGTCGGACTCGCGCAAATTATGGTTATTGGGCAATCGGCGAGCTTTCTTAAAGAAACAACTTTTCGGAAGATAAAAATATAATAAACTTTTACATGTGTTGACGAATGAACATGGTAGGAGAGTCTGTCTTAAAAACTATCTTACATACTACGCGACCGGAACGACGCCTACGTACGCGCACACACTTACACATATATGCACTACCGACACACACTATAACACCCCCCGCACTAGTTCGAAGCCCTTTCTTCTCCCAAGAAAAAGGGCTGAGTGCGGCCTCCGTCTGTTTCTTGGGCTACTGGCATTTCCTGGTTCCTCTTATGTCTTTTTATTAAATATAATATTCCAGCAACCAATCCAATAATACATAGTACCATATATATAGGTACGGTCCAATAGTGATAACTTTTATCTTGCAGGGCATCTAGGTTTAGAATATTCTCCTTTTCAATTAAATTCTGTAATTGATTGATTTGTTCCAGTGGGACATTCTCCAATAACAACGGCTTATCTTTGTTTTCAATATTGATTTGAAATACTGGGAATGACAAAAGCTTTATAGGTGTACCTTTTATCAGATTTTTGTAATTCTTTATGTGGTTTAACTTCGTAGAGACAGTGCATCCCTCAGGCACCTCAAATAAGTAGGTGCCGAGTAAAGATTGGTACTCTTCTTGATCACACCTATACTCGATCCTTGTTTCTTTTATAAATGACAGAATATAATGAAAATCGTCCAGCTTTTGAATTATTTCTGTTCCAATATCAGTTGGTAAATGCAATCGATTGGCTTCGAAGTGGCTATAAGGTCGACTTCTGGGCAATAATATATTTCTTGGAACCTTTTACATTGTCCATCCATATAGTGATAATTATCACTATTCATTGCCAGATATGGTTTAGGTGGAATTAATATTGTATTGTTAAATGTTGGAGTAGAAAATAGATGATAATAAGTGAAAGTATCTAAGTGCATAATAGGGAACTTCAGAACAAATACAATTACATTGTCTACATAGTAGGAACCACACTCAATAATATCATAATAGTCTCTTATCTCAGTGTTCTCATGTACAAGCAACTCAGAAGGTTCATATTGGTTTCTTAGAATATTAAACATGAAGTTAATATTTTGTGAACTGATTACACTGTGATGAGTTACTGATAATTTGGAAAAACTCAAAGCATTTTCTAGTGATGTAATACAATTCAGAATATTTTGTAAATTGATTTTTAACAAATTAAACAAACTGTTAATTTTAATAAAATCACTTAACCTAAAATTAGTCATATTAACAGTAGACATGATCTCATTTAGTTTAATATGTATTTTGAACTCATTTGATACAATAGTAGACAAGGTCATATTGAAAGTTTGCAAAATTTGTTTATTCAAGGTAATGCCAGCATTATATTTATCTTTCAAACTATTCTGATTATTTTGCAAAATGTTTATGGCTTTACTATAAAATAATGCGTCTTCGTGATCGAGATTACCGGTGATACTTTTTATGATGGAACCCAAACCATTGATAAGCCCACGTTTATTTCTCGGGTATTTATACATAGTGTTGAACTTATCATAAATTGTTTCTAACATGCTAATAAGGATCTGATTAATAACTAATGAAGTATCGCTAAAGTAAATTGGATCGGCTGATTTTATGTACTCCATAAAAGTATCTAAATAGCCTTCTATATTTCTAATACTATCTTTAATCCTATCTAACTCGTAATAATGTATGAACGCATGTTCGGTTTTAATAAACTTAGCACTACCTAACTTAAAAGGGAGTATCCCAGGATTGTCCACTAACTTCGTAGTCACTATTTGTTCAGCCCGGATTAATATCGGGATCCTGCAACAAGACATTTTGATATCTCAGAGGCTTCTTCACGATACGTTTGTGGTGGACAATGTTCTTATCGTCTATGACCTTTAAACCTAAATTTTTCTTAACTCTACGACCTAAGTAACGAGGTTTTGTCTTATGCCTAACGGCTAGCGGGTTTTTTATATATAACGCCTTTCCTTCTTCGTAAGGAATGGGTTCTTCCCGATCTTTATTAGCGTTCTGTATAGTTTTAATCCGGTTACAGAGTAATTTTTTGTTTATTTCATTGTATAATTGTTTTGTAATTTCCTTGTGCCTAACTACATAGTTTTGGAGATAAGTAGCATCTAAATTTATATCAAATGGGTCACGACTATTTAAATGCCCATTAATGACATCAATAGGTTTTTGTGTAATTACTGAGTGAATACTATTATTATATCCTATAACAGCATATAGCATTAGCTGGTTAGTGGATAAGGTAGATTGAGTAACGGATAACACACGGATGTGTTCTAATACAGTAGAATGGAATCTTTCAATAGCTCCATTTGACTGAGGATTGTTTACACTGATAAAATGTAACTTAATTTTATGTAGACTTGCAAACTCTTGTACGGGTAAATTTTTAAATTCGGTTCCTTGATCTGCGGTAATGCTAATTGGTACTCCGTGGTGTGAAATAAAAATAGACAACGCATTTATCACATTTATTCCTGTTACTGACTCTAGAGGATATGCTTGGGCATATTTAGAAAATACATCGATAATTGTTAAGAATTTTTGTCGATTTACGGTAAGAGTATCAATATGCAATACCTCAAAAGGTTTTTCAGGTATAGGAACTATCTGAAAGTTTTGTTTAATTGGATTTCTCTCGTATTTACAAGTTTGACAAATGTTACAATTATTTATGAATTCTGTGACTTGATTTTTTATATTAGGCCAATAATATTGTAATTTAATTCTTTGTTCAACTTCTTGAATTCCACGGTGATTACTTTTACCTTCATGGTAGTTCTTAATTATTAAGTATTGTTTATCTGGACAGGTTATATCTTCGGTTTTAGACTTACAAAAAAACAATTTATAAGCGGAATTTTGAAACACTTTTTGCAGTGTACTTGTAATCAACGGAATAAACTTAACATCTGATAGATATATACCATATTTAATATTTGGTGTTATGTGTTCTTTGAATAATGAAACAATACATTTTTCTAAATCATTTTCATTTATTTGAGCTAATATTCTTTTCTTTCCGGGAAAGATATTAACGGCTTTAGTATTTATGGGCGAGTGATGTACGAAATCTAAAAATAGCTGATTATCAAAGGTGTTTACATTTTTATCAGAGATAGGGATTTCTAAGACAGGGTTTTCTAATGCAGTATGGATGGTACTCTGGCCATCGATTTGAATGTTAGGTGCCTTTTTTGACTGATTCACATACATTGATAACGGTAAGTCATCTTCATCACTGTAAGACGTAGATTCAATTTCATTATTATGTATTTCAACTCTAGATAGAGCGTCGGCATTGGTATTACTTTTTCCTTTTTGATACATGATGTTATAATCAAATTCCTCTAAACGTAATCTCCACCTCGTTAATCGACTATTGGGTTCTTTTATATTCATCAAATACTGTAGAGGTTTGTGATCCGTGATAATGTGAAACTTCCTTCCGTATAAATACGGTCGGAAATATTTGGTGGCCCATACAATAGCCAGAAGTTCTTTTTCTATGGTGCTGTATTTTGTTTCGCTATCGTTTAGTGTCCGCGATGCATACGCAATCGGTTTATCAGCTCCTATAGGCCCTTGCGATAATATGGCACCCAGGGCAACGTTTGAGGCGTCTGTACGCAAATTAAAATCTTTTTCAAAGTTGGGATATTGAAGAATGGGATCATTAATAAGTAAATTTTGACAATGTTTAAAACAATTAACATATTCAGGGGTAAGTTGAATTTTAGCTCCTTTTTTTAAACAAGTTGTTAGTGGTTTAACAAGATGGGCAAAATTCGGTATGAACTTCCGATAGTAACCAACTAAGCCAAGAAAGGACTTAATTTCTTTGGTAGTTTGTGGTATAGGAAATTGTTGTATGACTTTAATTTTATTTGGATCCGGTTTTACGCCGTCAGCTGTTACAATATGACCTAGGAAAGGAGTTTCCCTTTTTAAAAATTCAGTTTTGTCAAGCTGTATTTTAAAATTAGATTCTCTAAGACGTTGGAAAACGGCTTCTAAATTAAGGATATGCTCTTGTAATGATGAACTGTATACTATTATGTCATCCATATAAACTGTCACATTTTTGAGCCCACGCAAAACATTATCCATAACCCGTTGAAAGGTTGATGGAGCGTTTTTTAAGCCAAAAGGCATGCGTAAAAATTCGTAATGACCACGATAACCGTCATCAATACTAAAAGCGGTTTTTGGGATGTCCTTGGGATGTAATTCGATCTGATGAAACCCTGATTTTAGATCTAAAACAGTGAAATACTGACTTTTACCTAATTTATCTAAAATATCACTGATATTAGGAATTGGATACCTATCACTCACAGTTTTCTCGTTAAGCTTCCTAAAATCAATCACCAATCGCCATTTTGTTTTCCCAGAGGCGTCTTGTTTTTTCGATACAATCCAAATAGGTGAAGACCAAGGGCTATTTGAAGGTCTTATAATTTTTTGACGTAACATTTCAGTTATTTGTTTTTCTACTTCCTGTTTGTGAACATGAGGATACCTGTAGGATCGTGTAAAAATAGGAATGTCATCTTTAGTATTTATCTGATGTTTAATCTGGTTAGTGAAGGATAAAGGACTATTTTCGGTGTAAAATATGTCATTGTAACTGCGGCATAATTTTAGTAAATTAAACTTTTCTTCCAAATTTAAATGATCAGTGCGAACCAAAGACTCAATGTCTTGTTCATTTTCATTTATCGATTCAAAATTAAATATATCAAAATTATTTTGAAGTGTCTGCGCCTTAAGTGGTGCAACTAAGCTTACGATGATATCATTCTTAGTGGGATTCACTATCTCAAGGAATGCGTAACCTGACTCCGACTTTGTTATTGTTGCGGGAATATAACAATTGTTTATATAAGTCTCGGGTATGAATATATCATCACGCTGAATGTTAACGGGTACCTTTACACATTTCGTCGAATTTGATCTAACTAAAGCTTCAAAAAGATTATTAATTCCGGAATTCAGAACTTTAATAGGTATTTCCGCGTTCGGCGTAATTAACTTTTTATTGTGGAGGTCAACGTTTGCTTTCAATTTTTCCAGCATTCTAGAGCCAATTAAACCATCAAACACATTATGAAATTTATAGATATAAAACTTTGAGGGGCATTTTTCATTGAATTCAGGAAAGCTCGGTATTTCTATGGAGTAGTTATTGTCAGTGGTACAATTTAAATTTGTGACAGAAAATGGTTCATAAATTAAGGGTGTATTTTGAAAATGTTTTTCAATTACATCCGGAGACAAAAATGACTGATTGGCACCAGTATCGATTAATAACTTAAGGGGCGGCTCATTAATTTCGATAAAGGGCAATTGTCTTTTAGTATGAATATTTATTTCCGTTAAGTTTCGGGGTTGGCATACGAAGCCTGTTGAAAATTTGGATCGTTCTGTGTAGACCAATATTGTGTATCGTCATAATTATTGTGTTCATTATATTCATTATTATTCTCATTGGAATAAGTTGCATACGGATCATCCTTATCAGTACAAGGTACGTCGCAAGCGCAACTGTGCTCGACGTGGGAGTTGTTTGGGTTCGTCTCGAGCATGTGCAATTCCTTGAACTGATTGCACATTGCTGCCTCGGAATGCTGTGTACTATGATAATTGGGAACTGATGGTCTTAATGGAATATTTGCGGAATTATAGGATATTCCACTCATGGGTACAGGTTTAGATTGCGTATTCGGTTTATTGTTACCAGGCGTATTAGAGTTATTGAAGTTTTGCTGCAACGCTCGGTATGGGTTCTGCGGTCTATTAAAGGAATTATTGTAAGAGTTTGGCCTATTAAAATAAGGTTTTGATGCGACAATATTATTATTACTCCTGTTAAAATAAGGTGTAAACGGTTTGAAAGGTTGCGAGTTATTGAACTTGAAATTTTGATGAGTTTGTAAGGGTTTGTTTAAATTTGGAAAAGGCAAATTTCTAGAATTATTATTATTATTCTGGAAAAGCTTGTTGTTATTAACCATTGAACAATTGTTATTTTTCTGTACATACCTAATATTTTCTTCCTCTTTAATATAATTAAGAGCTGTGGGCAAATCTACAGGACGCATGGCTCTTATAGTTGTGCCAAAAGGTTCCTTAAGCCCTGCTAGAAAAGTTTTAAGGGTTTGAGCTTGAAAAAAGCTCCTTTTGCAATCTTTTACAGCCTCAACTGTTTCGTGGAGGTTTACGTAATTAATAATAGTGTTTAAAATGTTCATGCAGCGGTTGTAATATTCCTGAGCAGATTCGTTTTCCTGCTTCATATTAACTAAGTCTCGGTTCAGCGAATTTTCATCCCTTTGGTCCCCAAAATTTTTTAATAATACGGTTTTGATAAGTTCCCATGATGAAACACCGTTAATATTTACTATTTCCTCGGCTTTGCCTTCCAATTTGTTTAAAATATTGTGTAAAATAATGGAATTGTTAAAACAATTTGGAGTAGTTCTGTCATAAAATTGTGTTAATATAGTTTCGGATGTTTCTATAAATCTGTGCAATTGATTCGGGTTCCCATCATATTTAGGGATAATCATTAAAGCAGTTTTAATAGCAGATAACTTATCGAAATCCATTTTGCAAAATATATTATTCGCTTTGCGATATTTTATAAACAACGACAACACACACAGTATAAACAACAAAATTCAATCAAAATTAACAATTGAGATCTCTCCGTTTCAATATAAAAATAAACAGAACAAAAATATTACTTTTTCTGAAGTTCTCCAAAAAATATGATAATATATTAATTCCACCAACAATCAAAAGAATCTGGACTTACGATGTGATGAAGGCCCAGGTCCACAACTTCATGATTGAAGCCACTTCCGTTCTTCTCCTCGCCGAAAACCACAGTAGGAACACGGTTGCAAATGTTGAGAAAAGTCTTTGTTTTTGATTTTTGAAAAACGCGGTTTTTCTTCAACTTTATCCGACGACTGCGCCAATTATGGTTATTGGGCAATCGGCGAGCTTTCTTAAAGAAACAACTTTTCGGAAGATAAAAATATAATAAACTTTTACATGTGTTGACGAATGAACATGGTAGGAGAGTCTGTCTTAAAAACTATCTTACATACTACGCGACCGGAACGACGCCTACGTACGCGCACACACTTACACATATATGCACTACCGACACACACTATAACACGCACGAAGTGTTCCGTACCATTATCTATAAAAACGGCAAAAAAAAACATGTCTGTCGTATGGGAGCCCCACTTAAACATTTTTTAATCTGTTTTTTTATTTGTATTTGTTGTTATAACGGCAAAAAAAATACATCATCTGTGAAAAATTCAACTGTCTAACTATCACGGTTCATGAGATACAGCCTGGTGACAGACAGACAGCGAAGTCTTAGTAATAGGGTTTTACCCTTGGGGTAAAGAAAAAAAAATAATAATTAAAATATTTATTTCATAAAACAAGAACATTATTGCACTGTAGATTATAAATTTTATATTTGTCACACTATTAGCACAAATATTATATAGACTCAAAGAGTAAACTGTAGTTGTATTGGTACCTGCGAGGATATTTTGGTGTTTAAACGTCTGAGAGGCGTTGTTGCTACATTAATTTTGTGAAATTGTATTGAAATAACAATGTGGCGGCGTTAGTTCATATTTTAGACACGCGCCAACAGATCCTTGTGCCACTAAAGTTACCTAGGATTATTTCACAGATCTTGCTTCCAAGTTTTTATTGGGATGCACAATCTTCTTCGTTATGTGGGACTCCTATAAACATAATTACTCTTATACTGTGCCCAGACCGAAAGAGTATGCTTAGATAGTTTGATCATGTTGAGAGGATGACTGAAAGGCGACTTACCAAAGGTTTTCTAGGCAGATGTGAGTGACATCGCCCGAGCGGACGCTCTAGAAGGACCTGGTGATGTTCTTCAGAAGGGGCGGGTGCATAGTTCTCGCAACCGGCGTGCGTGTACGATCTTAAAACACACGAATATTTAACAACAAAAAGCCAACAAAATGCAGTTCTTAACAGTAGAAAATTCAGTCACAGTGGAGCCTCTTGAACTATAACTGTAAGGGAAAGGTTGTAAATTTCGAGATAACGAATCATCGACTTATCGAGGATTTCGAGATAAGGAGTTTTTAAACTGTCAATTTCGACGTATAGAGGCATATGTTCTATGTATGATATGTTTCAAGGGATACAGTCATGAAAAATTAAAAGTTCTACTTGTAGTTGTTACGGCTGAAGATGGGTGTGTACATAAACTAAGATAAGCTAGCTGGGTGTGAACATAAACTTAAGATTAGCCGGCTAAACTTAACATAACATAACCTAACCTAAGTTTAGCCGGCTAATCTTAATTTTATATTCACACCCATCTTTAGCCGTAACATAGTGATTTCGGGATAAAAGATTCTCACGGATAGAATTTCGATATAAGTACAGAGACTGCAAAGTTTACATATTGCTTCTTCGAGATGTGTAGTTCGAGAGCTTGATACGTATGAATAGTACATCACAGGGAAATCATATTCAGTTCGAGTTATAGCGTCTAAATAATTCGAGTTATAGGTTTTTTTGTACTTCAGCGGAAGGGAATAATCAATATTCTTTGTCTTAGAGAGGATTTCGAGTTAACGGGGTTCGAGTTAGAGAGGTCCTACCTATTAAAATGTAAACTAAAAGGCTGCTGGCCCCATTCTTTCATCAAAAATGACACGAAGAAGTAGACGTCGTTGAGAACGAAAGTAATTCCACTTCCATTGTTCGTGGACACTGTTTTTATTACAAGTGTCTTACCATCACAATAGCCTGTCAGAGGCGATAAACCTTTTTGTTGTTGAGTTCATGAGTCCACATTGAGAGGATTGAATCTTTAGCAAATGCTCAGCATTCTTTTATTTATCGTTTCAAAGTGTGTACAAATACCAAGATCTGATTTTTGAATCTTCAGACAACTTTTCTCCTCGGAGGAGTCAAAATTGCAGTTAGACCAAATTAATGTAGCATGTGCATCAGCCGAAATGGGTTTGATAGCTTTCTGCTACTCAAGGGAGACCGTTTAAGCGGTCTTACGAATACGTTAAGATGAGGTTCACAATAGTTCTCTGCAGACAGCAGTAAAGATATGTGCAGCGTACGTACCTTAGACTGCGACCTGCACTCGTTGACCTCCCAGCTGCCGTTCCTCATGATGATGATGACGAAGGTGTTGGATGACGATGAATCTAATTGGAGATAGCTTTTGTGGGTACAAAAGCTATCTCCAATTAGATTCATCGTCATCCAGAAAATAATGTCAAATCTACAAAATTATTCTTGATATGTAAAGTGGGTGGATTTCGCATGATTTCGAATTTTCGATTCATTAGTTCGAGACGTGCTTCCTCGTAATGTTTTCTTTCACTGTTTTGAGAACTGACGATTAAAAAATCGGCTCTAAGTTGAATGTTGGAGTGATTTCATCAGCTATTAGGCCGTTATCATACTAGATACAACACTCACGCGGACGAGCGTTGTATGTAGTAGGTATGATAACCCGTTGATGCGTAATACCCGTGCCGAACCGCGCGGAGGAGCGGCTTCCACAGCCTCTCCACGCGGTGCACTGCCCATGCATCCGCTTCGCTGCCTCCGCCCGACCGCGCGGACATGCGGTGTCACCTTATCCTGATCTATTTGTGCAGCATGTTTTTGTTCATCTCTTTAAATTTATATTCGATTATGGTTTTGAAATAAAAATATCAAAACACCCGCCATAATCATAATATTTTGGTTTGAAAAATATGTAGTAGATAATATTCTACATTTAGGTAACCTGCGTGTGTACGCCAACATGGATAATGGATGAAACGAGAATGATGAATAAATTATGAATTACAATAAAACTTCAGGTTTGTTGCTTTATTCATGTAAAATGTTAATCCCGTTAACATAGCTATCAGTCATAACGTGTATGGTCGTTAAAACGAAATATAAAAACTGAACATTTTGAGTGCTGTAATTACAAAGACAGATTGGTTATCGGAATATAACGATGAGTGTGTATTCATGCTCAGCAAAGCGCCACAGACGCGCCTTGCACGCACTGAATGACACAGTGCTGGCAGGATCGATTTATTTTCGTACTCTCCGAATGAATTCACAATAATAATATTGTATGAATGTTGATAGATGAAGATTGGAGAGGGAGAGGGAGACCAAAGAAAAGCTGGATGGATTGTGTGAGGAATGATATGAAAGAGAAAGGAGTACCGTGCCGACGTCTGACAGGGTAGTTGAGGTAAAGAACTAACTTTACCTCAACTAAGGATGGTGTATTTCGCTTCAGTTGAGTCTAGGCTCAGATATAGTATTAAGTTTTGGGGCAACAGCTACAAATACAATATCCAGTCAGCATTTGTCATTCAAAAAAGAGCTTTAAGGACAATGCTTCGCATGAGACAGACAGAATCGTGCAAGGAACACTTCATAAAACTAAAAATTCTAACATGTCTTTATATTCTTGTGTTGCTAACCAACTTTGTTAAGAATTTGCACAAATATGAAACTTGCACTTGCACTTCGCAAAGACAGGCTAGAGATAGTACTCGTAGGAAAGACTTACCTTACACAATTCAACCAAAATTGAAAGTGGTTCGACATAGTCCCAGATATCAATCCGTCTTGCTATACAACAAGTTACCGTTGGAATTTAAAAGCATATCCAGTGCAAATTTATTTAAAAACAAATTAAGGACATATTTATTGAGGAAGGGCTATTACAGTATTGATGAATTCGGTAGTTGACAAATGATAATGACGTAATTCAGTGCCTATTAATTTTATTACATTATATTTTTGACATTATATTTCTTTATTAAATGACTTTTAATTTTATTATTTAAATTTTTATTTTGTTTTGATATTATATTTCTTTATTAAGTGACTATTAATTTTATTATTGTAAAAAATGAGTTATTGTTAATTTGTATTTTTACTATTACTATTACTAATCCTATTAATCTTATTTGAAGTTTCTACACAATGTATTTTGTTAAGAAATAAATGACTTATGACTTAGGGAAGAATGGAGGAAGAAAACATGATGACCGACTTAGTAGAATGGGACAACCTGTAGCAAGGTTTCTATAAATCTCTGGTTCACAATGACTTTACCAAGCTTCTTTTACAATATAAATCTCATATTTCGTTGTCCTTGAATCAAAAACAAGACAGAATCTTAGTATTAATTAATATCACAGGGGATTTCTTGTAAAATCCGCTTTTTGTTCTTTTTACGACTGAAGTGGATTACTAATTCAAAGCATTTGTAGAAATTATAATGTAGAAATTATTCTTGATTCACAGAATTAATGAAATGACTGATGTAATCATCAGTCATTTGTCAAAGTGATTGGTTTCCTGAAATCGTTTAACATTTGGGTGGGATAATGTCGTCATCATCTGTCTAGCCTTTTCCCAACTATGTTGGGGTCGGCTTCCAGTCTAACCGAGAGCAGCTAAATACCAGTATTTTACATGGAGCGACTGCCTATCTTACCTCCACAACCCAGATAGTACAGGATAATGCTACACCCCTTGGTAAGACTGGTTGTCAGTCTCTTGGGGCACTGACTACCTGTAACGACTGTCTAAGATCTACACAGAAGATCCAGCCGGGATCAAAGGCTTAACGTGCTTTCCGAAACAATCGAAGCAAGAAACTCGGTATGTAATGGGTGTCACCCATCCACGGACCAACCTAGGCAAGCACGGCTTAACCTAAATATCGATCTGAGCGACTGTTATTATTTTGCCACGAGCCTCTCTTAGGTTTGATAATAGGTATTATTATTAATTATCTTGCAATCAATTATCACAACTTAGGTGCTGCTTATTTATTTGACAAGCGAACCACCCCGTACGAATCCTAAATCATATTATTTCTTTTGTTTTTAAAAAAGGTTGCTCTACAAACTACTACAATCTGTCAAAGTTCCTTAATAGATTTTCAACTTTATCGCTAAAGCATTAGGTTCAAGGTTGATTGGAAAAATTTGACAGTTTTGGGTAGCTTGATGTGCTGTCTATACAAAAATATATGTTCCGTATACGTAAAGGTACTGAAACAGAGTTCATGGACGGCAAAGACAAAAAGTAAACAAACACTGCCCACTCTGGGAGTAATTCCTTAGATAAGAGAGAGTCGATCAAAGACAATAGAATAGCTTAATTACAACGTGGCTGTTCTATTGTCTTGTTCTATTTAAAGACTTGACCATGAATTGCGTTATGACACAAATCTAACTACCTAACTACAATGTATATTAATGAAGGGCTTATTCCACGTGGCTGGAGTTAGTGGTCTCATTAGTGCGAGAGATATTTAGATATCGTTTGTACGCATTATTACGACTATTGTGTTAGAAAATTTGGTTGTGCAAAGTCGGGGCGAATCGCTAATTATGATTTAAAATGAGAAAGAGGTTGGTGTATCTGTATTATAGTCAAACTTGGAACTCCGGCGCTTCTAGGTTTGGCTAGCCGAGTCGGGGTGGCCCAAAACCTGACCCCGCTGCGCTCGGCCTTGCATCCTAAGTTTTTCTTGTTTTATTAATTATCTTAACTGTTTTCTGCTTTTTTGTCCAAAGTCAGCGCCGGCAGGAATTTCAACAAACGGCGCTGGCAGTTTATTTGTAAAAAGTAAGGTACTTCTAAATTTGCCTAAAAATCCAAAGTCAAAGGCAGAAATTGGAATCTATTTTTGGGTTTGCCAAAAGGCGTTCGTCAAACCTCGGATAAATCAGTAATTCCGTGAAGATGCTACATATCGATCTTTGATTATAACATATCAATTAAACATCGTTTGAATTCAGAATTCCCCTTTTATTTTATTTTATTTATTTGGCTCACCAACAATTGAATACACTGTAAAGCTACGAAATAGGTACATCCAAAAGAGTCACATACAAGTGTATCAACCTCTTACAGGTAAGTACATCATGCACTACTTATTTGTCGTTGGGTGCCTACTTAAAATCAGATGAGTACCGAACTACTTAGTATCTAAACCATCGATCTATCTAAACAAACTATATCAACATCACAACTTTGAGCTAAGTATAAATTTCAAGCATAACAAGCAAATATTATTACGAGGATAAACAACAAGATTGTGGCCGGGTGCCACAGCTAGATAGGACGACAGCACTCATTTAAAGCGCAAAATCCGCTTATTTTGGCAAGCTTCCAAGTAAAAGCAATTTTGTTAATCAATTAAGATTAAAATTATGTTTACCATGCACATATGCAGACTCCGAGCTGTTCCTGAGAAATCCTAATTGAAAATAACAATATCGCAATAAATGTTATGAAATCATTTTTAGTTTTAATATCCAAGCTTGGGTGCGACGATGTAGCACGATTTTCTCGTCCGCAAAAATATGTAAGTACAGGAAGAGCGAAAAGTACAACCAATATGCAACCAAAACCTATGTACATTAGAGTTTAGATTTGGAATGTATGTCCGCAAACTAACGAGGAACAAACCCTCCCGTTTTGACAAATAGTTTTATCTCGTTTTTATTTCTGGCGGCCGCCCACACGGCTCTGTCCTAAGGCTACATAGTATATTTTACAAAAAAAAGGGATCGCACGTCAACATCTCACTGTTAATACCGGTAAAAACCGCTGCGTAAAACTGCCATGTTAACAACTTTATAAGGCCCGGACTCCACCAAAGCGGACAAGAGTAGAGATGTGCGAAGCGAAGAGGAGACGAGATGCGTAAAAGTTAGGTTGTATCCACCGAAGCTGTGCGGAGATGAGCATAGCGGCTCGCCGCAGAAAGCACACCGATCAACGTACGCCGCACACCGCACACCGCTCACCGCAAGCCGGTCACGTCTCTTTTCGTCTTCGCTGTCCCAAACAATAACGAGACATATCCTCTACTCTCTGCTCAACCATTTCCACTAAAGCTAAGCGGAGACGAGAAGTGTAAATAACGAAATTCTATTGGTGGTTTACAACACATCTCCTGTCCTCTCGTCTTCTCGTCTCCACTTCTATAGAGTGTAAAACTAACTGGGTTGCGGAGGTCAGATAGGCAGTCGCTCCATGTAAAATACTGATATTCAGCTGCAATTGCATACGGTACGACTGCGAAGCCGACCCCAACATAGTTGGCAAAGAGCTTGGCAGATGATGATATATGGTCAAATAAAAAATTTGACGCTGTGAAGTAAAATAGTTCCACGCCGTGTGAACATAGTTTTATCGAGGCTTAACATTCTATCAATTTAGCCTATCCCAGTCCTCACTAGACATGGTCTATGTCCCAAGTTGCGCCACTACACGTACATCCTGTCCTCCACCATTGTCTGACCCGGCGACCTTTTATGGGGGAAAACAAAGGCTGCGTAACATTAACCATGATTTATGTTTGTTCCAGGAATAACATCAATAACAACACTAACAGTGATATCCTTCGAGAGGTATATGATGGTAACTAGGCCGCTAAACTCCAGGCACCTCAGCTCTAAAGGGGCGATCATGTCGATAGTGTTCATCTGGACCTACTCGCTGGCACTCACCACACCGCCGCTCGTTGGGTGGGGACAGTATGTTAATGAGGCTGCGAACATCAGGTACAGTTAACTTAAGACCTTATTGTTTTTAAATTTTTACAATATTAAGTCCTTGTCCAAATCAAAGCGCCTTGTCGACCCCAAGTAACATATGACAAACGCAGGTAGATGGTGATTATGAAGATGACCTAATCAATGTGAATGCCGCGCAGGCTTACCCGATGGCGCCAACCAGTTTTCCGAAGAAAATAACTCGACAGTTGAGTATTCGCGCAAAGTTTCGCTTTGATTATGACACTCCCTGGAAACGATCAGTTGCAGCAACCATATTATTATCCTTCTATCCCTATTTCGATTTATTTGTCTTCGGCGCAGCATTTCTTCTTCTAGACATCTAAATCAACCGTCAACCATCTCCATTCTGCTGCCGCAAGTCCACCACCATATGATAGACTACACAATTTTCATTATCTCCCGCCTAGAACTTCGTTAGAAAGGTTTAAGGGGTCATTGTGGCCAGTTAGGCTGACTACACAATCCACACATTTGCTACAATCGCTTGAGCATTTTTTTTTTTGTTTTTGGGGATAAACCCGCCACACTATTCCCAAATCACTGCAACTCCTGAAAGCCGGAATCAACAGTGGCGCCAACCAGAAAAGCGCCGAGATAATGAAGCTCGACGAAGTCCCAGAGAAACTATTTAACTGTCTTAGATCCCGCAACAAAATTAATCAGAAAAGAATAGTGGAGGAGAAGGACGCTTGAGCTTGTCGTTTTAATCCATTTTGCATTGACTCCGGCCATAGACGCTTCCTAAAGGATGCTCGGCGTTCCATGAAAGTTTCTACCTTTCGACCAATTTAGCCAAAGGGTAACTGTACCTCCAGCCTGTTCATACAACAAGCGTGAAAATCCTGAAAAAACTGGACAAGTGCGAGTTTGACTCGCGTAGAGAAGGTTCCTAAATTCCGTAAGCTGTTTTAAATCTAAGATTTCTTATAGATTTTCCTGTAATCTATAGGCAAAGAACTATTTTTTGTTTTCATATTTTCGGCCCTGTAGTTTCGGAGTTAAGGGACACAGACAGACAGACAGACAGACACGCGAGTGATCCTATAAGGGGTTCCGTTGTTCCTTTTGAGGTACGGAACCCTAAAAATGTCTGGTACATAGGTATTTTTTAATAACGCAACGTTGGTTCTGTAGTACGTACTCACGGACACTACAAAACAATTTTTTGCAGGATTTTTTAAAATATATTCATAACTTTTAATTAAACAGTATAGCTGTCTCTTTTGGTTAAACACTGGAGCCGCGCAACGCAACGGTGATGTTTTATTTTTATTTTGAAAAACCAAACATTTATATGTTTGGTTTTAGAGTGCGGTTCAAGAAATACACACGATACAGGCATACTATTGTTTCCATAGTTCGAGCCCTTATTCACACAGAATAACTAATATATTTACTTTTTCTGTAAAATAAAAATACCTAACATTGATCAGGTTTAGGTGTAGGTGTAATGTCGTGTTTTACAACTAGATAGCCTTGAAAATATTGTCTCTCGAAAAAAGTAATTAATTATTCAGAGGTTATGAAGTGGTTGAAACTAATTAATTCTAGTTTCTTTAAGTCAAGTTAGACATAAAATGGGTTTCTTTAATATTTTTTGCCCGGTTGAGTATCAACGCCGTTTTTAGGGTTCCGTACCCAAAGGGTAAAACGGGACCCTATTACTAAGACTTCGCTGTCTGTCTGTCTGTCTGTCTCCAGGCTGTATCTCATAAACCGTGATAGCTAGAAAGCTGAAATTTTCACAAATGATGTATTACTATTGCCGCTATAACAACAAATACTAAAAATTAAAAAAAAATATATTAAGGGGGGCTCCCATACAACGGATATGATTTTTTTTGCCGTTTTTATAGATAATAGTACGGAACCCTTCGTGCGCGAGTCCGACTCGCACTTGGCCGGTTTTTTTTGTAGATAAGAGAATAAGAGAGAGATAATTTGAGAAGTTTAATTAATTAGTCCTTGTCATTGTATCTTGACGTCTAGAATAATGAAAATGTTTGAAAAGTTTCCCATTTTTAAAAGTTACTTAAATATTTATTAAATTTATATCATGAAACAGGTAAGGCAATACTTAGAGACAGTTTATTTTTGTATCTTCGGTCTCAGTTTTTAGACCTGTATGTCTAGAGGTCTTTTGGTTGAGATTATGATGATATTGTAATTTTTTTAGAAGCCTATTTTAATTTTAAGATGTGTCTGCAAGTACTTCTGAAGCGCACACCGAGTTAATTGGGTTCGAATTCACGCAATTTTTTTTCTTGAAAGAATAATTTCTTATCCCACATAAGCTGCAATAGGCGATAGTTAGATACAGAATGAAATCTAGTTCGCCAAAATTACCATAGAAAACCACCTCTTACCTTTGCGTCGTCGTAATGGTCTAATTGAAATAAATGCTTTGAGTTTGAGTCCAACTAGAAAAGTCTTTACCGACTAACTCTTGAAAGCCAAGTACCTAGTAACCTATGTAGAATTGCAGACCAACAGAAATGTACAAGGCATTTTAGAAGTAGACATCCAACCAATGATCAAAGGATCTCTACCCACTGGCACGTCAAGCATGAATATTTATAAACCCTAATAAGTATTAGAAATCTAAGAAATACCTTAAGTGCCGTAGGGTCGCTCATGATTTTACTGCCCGCTCCACTAACACTTGATAACACATAGAGGAATGCCTAATTGAAAGCGTGCTGTTAGATTTTCAACTTTCAACACTAAATCGAGCATGGAAAGTTCAACATCGTGAAAACAGTCATACCCAAGTCTTAAGGTGCTTCTAAACACCTGAAAACGGAAACAGAAACGGAGCAACCTGTATAAGATACGTTGACTAGAATTTAGCGAATGTGAGTACCAATACAAACCATCTCTGGTTTAATGGTATAAAACAAACATGAACCTGTATTAAAACTGTATGTTTAAATAAATAAATAAAAAATACGGGCACTATTTTCACTGCAATGTAAGGCTGCAATACAGTTGCCGGCAACATTGCCAGCAACTACAGCTGTGCATTACGTACATACGACAATATTTTAAATATATTAATACCGTAGAGTCCCTCACGCACGATTCTACCATTGAGATGCCTACGTTCTTAGTTCCAACTTTTGTGGGACAAGGACGAACGTGGTTCAATATAATTTTAATTAATCACTGAAATTGCGAAGATGCCACTCCGTGCCAAGGTTAACATTTTGAAGGAAACTACGTATAGCTATTAATAAATAACACGGTGAAATTTATATAATATGCGTACGAGTGATCGTAACCTGAGGCCCCCTCAGCTGGGCTGCGGGACTGTTCGAAAGAGATACCGCGGCCCTGGAACATAAAGGGCCAATGAAGGAACATGGGTGGTTTTTAGTCAGTAAGAGTCTGACACTCCCTTCCGCTCCGCCCAGAGCGGGGGGGGTCATTTGATGATTTCCCACCCACCAAAAAAAAAAAGCGCGCGGTGTAAAGGTAACATAAAAACGTCGATATTTTAATCGAAAATACAATTATCCTATAGCATCATCACCATCATCATCTGCATAACCTTTTCCCAACTACGTTGGGGTCGGCTTCCAGTCTAACCGGATGCAGCTGAATACCAGTATTTTACATGGAGCGACTGCCTATCTGACCTCCATATTTTATCAATACACCAACGATAGTTAAGTTCTAATACGGGGTGGAAGGGACACCGACGCGAAAACGGTTACCACGTAATCAGTAGATCATTCTGAGAAGATAGAAATTTTTCATCGGTTATTTAAAAAAAAAATCAGCTGTTCCATACATTTTGACCGTGTAGGTTTTGCACTTTTGTAGGAAATAGCTGTTTTTTTTTCGCATCGGTGTCCCTTCCACCGTGTATAAGTATTTCTAGTGGTCTTAAGGTACAGATCTATGTAATTTACTACTTTAACTGAATGGGAGCAATGACTCAAGACAAATTGTTATATTGCACGCCACGAACCTTTACTGGCGTTGATCATTACCTTCTATGAACGTCAATCATATACCTTGCAAAAAGCTTAGCTAGCTTTACTTAAAAATGCAAATAATCCAGTGTATGTTTTCTTCCACCTTCCACAGTTGTTCAGTGAACTGGCACGAGCAGTCGATGAACACGCTGACGTATATCATGTTCCTGTTCGCGATGGGTCAGATCGTGCCTCTGGGAGTCATCACCTTCAGTTATGTCAACATCATCAGGACACTGAAAAGGGTACGTACATTTATGCAAGAATCTTTTGACGCGTGCTCAAAATCGGAAGTAACGACGCCATCTTGTTTTTAAATACAATTTTCTGAGATCATTTCAGAAAACGTTTACCAACAGCCAACATCGCACCCTATCAATGTCATTGAAGTGCCAAAAGATCTTTGTAGGATTTTATTGTTTTGTTTTTAAATGTTCAGAGAAGCTTGCTCAAGGGCTTCTTTATGAATGCACATGCCAATGGTACAATAAGATGCCAGCCTTCTTGTAAGCCGCTTCAAGGTACCTCCTAGCATCTGTATAGCTCAAAAGTTTTAGAAAACCAAAGTAATTAATCTATACTATAAGTAATTCTGGAAACATCGAAACTACTTTATCCAAAATTGTCCGCAAAAATTGTGATGGCTTGGTGAATATGCATGATATAAATATAATTTAAAGCCAATAATAGCACCCACGAATAATGTAGCTTTCTCCTAGTAAAAGATTTTTTAGAAATAGATCGATAGTTCCGGTTCTGGTTACCTACATACAAATACACCTACAAACAAATTTTACCTACCTCTTTTTAATATTAGTATCGAATTGTAGCCATGCCATGGATGATTCTAAGTTGTGGCATACTAAAAACTTAAATAAGTTAAGAAATAAAAAGAGTTTCTTAAACGAACATGAAACAATTTATCAGCCGCTTAATACTAAAAGCCTTATACAGGCACGCAAAAGAACAATTAATGATTTTACATAGAAAAAGTAAAAACAACCCTAATTTCAGGACTCGACTTCCAATTAAGATAAGTCTTGGGTTTAATGAAAATGGGCAGCATCAATCAGCTTCACCATCTTTACTACCCAAAACTCCTTTAAGAAACTTAAACTCTTGAAGAAACAAACATCTAAAGATCTAGATTTATGTCAGACACAAGCCTAAATTGTTTGTTGTTCAGGCCGACCATTACCATAATATCTTTAGCAATTTGGACGATACCCGCTTGAATAATGTAGGACTCTACGACTGGTCTCGAATTCATTTAAACTCAAATAAAACCCTAGTAAATAAATAAATGGTTTTTGTACAAAGTAATTTAGAATGTCCAGTACCATCTTTTGTTTTTTATTCTGGGAAACCATCGAATATCGTAATTAAAATCACCTAAAGTTAACAAGTCTCTTTTACTAACTTCTATGGATGTTGCTTGTCCGAAATGAAATTCATTTATTTATTAACTAGCTGTTGCCCGCGACTTCGTTCGCGTGGAAATTTTGTATGTATGTGAGAGACTGCCTCGTTGGTCGAGTGACTCGAGTGGTCGCAAGTACGACTATAAAGCATGGGGTCCTGTGTTAAATTTATTTTTTATTTTAATTACATAAAGCTATATCGCACATTATTTAGAGATCACCTTTTGAGCAAGGCGATGCTTGTGTGACTCCGCTCTTCCACTTAACATTAAACAATGTATGCAATTGAAAAAATACTATAAATAATAATGTTATTGGGTTATTCCATCAGGAATTTTGCAATAGCAGCCACGGAATCTGGATTTGTACCCAGTTGGTGGAAATAGGCTCGGCCCCTATCACATGGGAGTTCAACATAACTGGCGAAATGTGGCTGTACGATTAGGTACACTTCTGCCTAAACCTTTGGGGATTACATGGCGTGATGTGTGAGAACTGACTGGCTGATCAAAATGTGATAATGTGGGTGATGACTACAAAAAGAAGTCCCAAACAAAATTAAAAACCGTTTATTTTAGCGCTATACAACTTTATTTTCAAAGTGAACCATCACACGCCTTGTTGGGCACTATTTATTCTAGTACCGTTTTGTATACAACATTAAATGACTTATTATTTTCCGCAAGCACGTGCAAATTTTGGGCACTGAACAACCAACACATAATTGACCGTCTGAAAAGCATGGAGTGCACAATTGAATACCGGTCACTTTTTCACGGTTTTTTGGTTTGGCCCTGGGATCTGTTGATCGGTTGCATCAAGGTTTCGCATCACCAGAACTGGAACGACAACTTTAAGCTCCAGCTGATGGGACGCCTCGCCTTTTAACTCCACGGAGTTGAGAAATTCAACGGGGTAGGCAGCACTATCGTCATTAGCCATCACAGTGTCTAGTGTGTCAGTGTTCTGTAGTCATAAGACGGTCTGACGGCGAGCTAGCCCATTACTCACCGTCCACAGGGTCTAAAGCGGCCGAACGACGCCACCCATTAGCGCCTGGTTGCCGCGGATGTCCTGCAAGCTGCGGTTCAACGCCTCTAATACATGCTTTTGCGACATTGTGCACTCGTCCTATAGGCTTAACTTCCACTGCTGCAAAAAGACTCCCCCGTTTTTGGTGATGTTGCATGTTGGAGTATCTTTGCTTGCAAGATTCAGCGGTAATTTGAAAATTAAATGTGCAGTCCGGCCACCCTTAAGCAAAGTTGCATCAATGCCCGACGAAGTCACAACCACAGTTATGTGACGGCACGGTTTGCGCAGTGGCTGAGCAATTGACTACGGCGCTGCACATACACAACGTCGTGGATTTTATCAAATTTTAATTTTGTTTTAATTTTTAGAGATTTTTTTTCGTAATGGGTTGTACGTAGTACTTATTACTTCCATGCAAAGAGTAAACACAAAAGGAAAAATAAAACCAAATTCATTATCAGCCATTCCGACTACACTTCGACTAAAACCTATTTACATAAATAATTAAAACTATCATAGAAATCGCGTGTTGAGATTACTAACTAAATTTTAAACATTAATATCTTTTGCGTCTGTTGGTCGATTTTGATGAAATAAACACTAAATGTTACTCGGAACAATGCTTCTTATGTTTCAATATTTCGATTTTGAATATAATGAGGGATTTTTACGTGATGCGCGCACAAACATACAGACAAACCGACAAACCGACAAACAGACAAACCGACAAACAGACAAAAATTCTAAAAATGGTAGAAATGGGTTCTGTTAGTGCTCCTATAACACCCCTACTACTTTTTTTCTAAATATTTTCAATGTACAGAAACGCCAAGTCTACAGATTTATTATATGTATAGATGTATACAGTTACTTTGGCAATAAAAGTGATGCTCCTCAAGTTAAAGGGGAAAATATACAAGTCCGTGATTAGACCTGTCGTATTGTATGGATCGGAATGCTGGGCTGTGAAGAAAATGGATAAAAATAGATTGCATGTAGCGGAGATGAGAATGTTGAGGTGGATGTGTGGTGTGACAAGAATGGATAAATAAGGAATGAGTATATTAGAGGAAATTTGAATGTCGCGCCAGTTACAGAAAATTTGAAAGGGAATCGACTGTCTTGGTATAGACATACGATAAGGCGGGACGAATCGCATGTGACTAAAAGAGTAATTAATATAATTGTTGATGGATGGAAAGGGAGAGGAAGACCAAGGACACGATGGATGGATTGTGTGAGGAATAATATGATGGAAAAAGGTGTTAATGATGGCGTGACGGTTGACAGCGGAGAATGGAAGAAAAAAACGTGTTGCGCAGACCCCAAATAACATGCGACAAGGGCAGGAAGATGAGTTGGCAATAAAATTGGCCTGCTAGTGAAAGATCTGGGCCACCAAGATACAGGCTGTGCCTAGTGTGGGGCCCACGGCTTCTTCTACATTTGTATTATTTTAACTTTGCTCATTATATTTTGTTTTTCTGTGTTTGCATGTTACCCAACTTGTGTTTGTCAATATTTTTTTTTATTTTTTATTTTATTAAAATCAGAAAACCTCAGTTGACACACTGCCTACAACATCCCGAAGGATTGGAAGAAAATTCCTAATCCATTGGTTCATCAATGAATATTGTTGAACTGTCCAAATGAAAAGCATTGAAATTGGGGCTATTTCATTAGCAAAACTGTAAGACAGCTCGGTAACATAGCTTTGGTATTAACTGCTGCCCGTTTCTGTCGCATTCAACCGATACTTGTTAATACTAATCAACAGTCTGGACTAACCAATTCGTATTTTTTAACAATGGGGATGGCAACTCTGAAACTAATGGCTCTAGCATAGCTTGTTCAAAGCATGCGTCATTGGTTGAAAATTTTGTAATGTCATTTTATATTTCAAAATAACTTGACCTCATTGGTCAGATTGAGACGTAGCTATGGTGGCGCCATCAACAATTAGCTTTAAACGGGAACAAAAACAACTGAACTTTCACATTTATGAAGTGAAGGAACTCTGTAGAACTAATTGCCTCGGTTTCTAGGTTGTTAAACCGATAGACCATTTTCCGGGCAGACCGTACTTCCCTACGTAAACGGTTTACGTCAATATTAATAGGTCCCTATTTGCTACCGTACAAAGTTAATTTTCCCATTACCGATTTCAATTTTAAGCTCATTTAATATACATCAAGGGTTGTTTAGGTAAATAAGTCATTTAAATATGTAGGAAGTTATGTCGATTTACAATTCTTATTTTAATCACTGAACACACGTCGTGTTTCCAAAATTTTCCTGGTGAAGCGAAAGTATTTCCCGTTTTCATTCAAATAAAACTTCGTAATGCCTAATCTAAGATTCCTAAGCAAAAATTCGTTCCTCAGTGAGCAACTCCTATGTTTAGATTTTTGTCACTTTTCTATGGGTTTTTAACCTCCGACGCCAAAAGAGCGGTGTTATGCATTGGACCGCTATGTGTGAGTGTCTGTCTATGGCACCGTAGCTCTTGAATGAGTGAACCGATTTGGATGCGGTTTTTTTAAACCAAGTTTGGTTTCTATCTATATTGTTAGAAATTTTCTAGGAAACCCGTTTACGTTACGACACCGTATCCGTCGTAAGTTTAGTTAATAGTGTTACTGTTTGTTAGCCGGTGTCATCTCACTGCTGGGCAAAAGCAGACTTCCAAATTCTTCGATCCAGGGCCAATGTGGACCACTGGTCGTTGGTTTGGTCCAGCTCGTACTGCCATCTCCTGCAACGTCTACCGCATCGCCCTCTAGCTGTGTCAGAAATAGTTAGATTTACTAGTGATACTGAAATATTTTCTACGCTCAGTAACTTCTAAATATTTACGCATTGTAAATAGGTCATCTCCTGTTGCTAAGCTGTGTGGCTAAGTTTTGGCCAAAACCACAATTCGCGTTTTTCTACTAAGTAAAAATTGCCTACAAAACTTAGTTACAAACCTACCTTCACAAAAAAATCACATTGAGAGCGGTAATCAGGTAAATCAATTAAGAAAATTACTCATTACGCTAATTTTGACAGCCAAGGGCATGTAATTACACAACTTTATCTCATTATAACTTCAAAAATTAATTAGAAAAAATATAATTTGCGTCAAAAATTAAATAACTAGTTAAAAGACGACGCGGAAATTAAACTTTGGTGCCATAAGTTAGTTTGGTTTAAAAAAAAATGACAGTTAAATAGGGGCTTACGCTGAAACTTTTGTGCTGAAAAATATGTTCAAGAAGTTGTCTTTTATTTGAATTTGTCAGCACCGATGAAATAAAAATAGAAAAACAATGACTTTTATAATTTACTAGCGACGCGCCCCGGCTTCGCACGGGTGCATGTATTATACATATAAACCTTCCTCTTCAATCACTCTATCTATTAAAAAAAACCGCATCAAAATCCGTTGCGTAGTTTTAAAGATACGACGACTTTGTTTTATACTATGTAGTGATAGAACTTCTTTTACCCGCGACTTCGCTCACCTTATGGTCGGGAATGAGCCCACGTGAACGTCGTAAAAATAGCCAATGACACTAACGGGATGTTACATTACATGTATAGCTTACAAAATTTACCGCTTCATAATATTAGTATAAACGTTGTGAAGAAACCAAACCAGCATGCAGTGGCGTTAGGGGGGGGGGGCGCGATGGGGCGACGGCCCAGGGCGACAAATTCTGGGGGGCGCCACGGTCTGGAGTTGGAGTCTCTGGCCTCCCCTGGTGCAAACCCTCAAAACTGTGCTCTACGCTCTGTGCATAAAAAAGAGGAGCTACAAAACTTTCTACGTTCGCGTCGTTAGCTCTGGGTAACGCTAAAGGAAAGATGAAATTCTTAATATAATTTTACTTGGGATCAGCAAAAAACTAACACTTGATATTGCTTCCCTCAAGTGGGCGCCACAATATTTTCGCCCGGGGTGTCAGTGGCCCTTACGCCGGCACTGCCAGCATGCCTGAGGGATATTTCTCGACGGCATGTAAAGCCAAGTCAGAGGCCTATGGGCGGCATAAAAACTCTGACACCAGGTTAGGCACTGACAGCACGAAACAGAAAGAATAGATTAGTCTTGTTGGACATGACTAGAATGTTCGGAAATTTGTTCGGATTGTTTTAACTAATCGAACGCTCTCCGCAGTCCTTGAATGATGTGTTCGCAAACGAATGGAAGAAAATCTTTTAACATGGTCTCTGGCAAATAAATATAAAATGAGCGCATGAATGTCGTGTAACATGTATAGTCCTATACTAGCTTATGCCCGCAGCTTCGCCTGCGTGCAGTTCGAAAATTGTCCCACGGGATCATACTATCGGGATTAAAAGTATTCTATGTATTAATCCAGGTTATAAACTACCTGTGTGCCAAATTTCATTCAAATCCGGTCAGTAGTTTTTGCGTGAAAGTGTAATTATAATAATTATTAGTAGAAAGTACAATTGTAACACGTTGTAGTCTTAAAAAAGATAAAATTTGCCTTTGGTCGTGTTATGTTAAAGGAAATGGAAATGACTTAAATACAAGAAGAAAATTATACACGTGCCTTACTTAGGGTTAGGTACCAAAATGGTGCCAAAGCGATGCCAGCGGGTACTAAGGATCCGCTGTCTGTCCGTGTTTCACAGAGCTGTAAGTTCGAATGGCGGCTATAACAACAAATAATAACACTAAAATAAAGTAAAAAAATTAAAGGGTCCCATATAAAAAGTACGTTATGTTTTATCGACGTTTTGTACGGAAGCTGTAGACTTTAAGTCGACCCCTACATAGTTAAAGATACCGAAAAACTATGGTACTCTTGTGGATAGTCGCTGTAGACTGATTTTCCAGTAGGATGATTTCTACCAAACGGTTCGCATGGCATCGGATCGGAAAGGATACGAACGGATGCGGCTACAGCCGATCGCGTCCGGCAGGATATCGACGCATACGATCGGCTCCGTACCGTCTCTTGCGAACGTATCCGTTTCTGCGCCTAGTCAAATAGTTTCATTCATTTTTGTGTCGACGTGTTCTATTTTTTGAAAATTGTTGAAGTTGAAGACGCCCGCGGTCAAGCTGCTGTGCGCGGCTTGGTAATATAGACTTTAAATACTGTGTTTTATGATAAAATGTCGTTTAAAGATTGTAAAATCCACTCCGATCCTATGCGATGCCAGCTGTTTGGTGGAAATCATCCTATAAATACGACACTCTTTGAGAGCGATGTCTACTTATGAACGCCCTTTATTCAACACTAACTTTTGCCCGAGGCTTCGCTCGCATTAATTTAGAATTTGACAATCAATTAGGGTTGTGTTGTTTGTAGTAATATAATTCAGTTATGATTCGAAAGACACGTAGCGCCATCTATTATCATAAGAACGCTATTTATTGAAGTTGTTTTCCTTGGGAGTAGAAATTTTTTTCGGGATGAAAGGTATCCTATGTCCATTTCTGTACACCTGACAAACTATATGCAAAATTTCAGGATGATCGGTTTAGTGGTTTAGGCGCGAAAAGGTAACAAACAAACTTACTTTTACATTTCTAATATTAGTTAGGAAGTTAGGATAGCTGTCGCCAAAATTGAGATTTAAAAAGTTAAGCCCATTTTTACAGAACCTTTAGGGCTGAAACCTCCTATTTTTGTGTAAAATAAGTTATATTCGATTCTAGCTCTGCTTGACAGTATGAGGAATGGGATTACTCATGATGGAAAAATGCTGTCTATTTTTATTTCAATGTTTTTGACACTGTAAATATTTCGCCTTGCGTGAGTATGCGAAACGAGATTATCTGTCTACCCCTAAAAATAAGCTTTGACTATTCTTAGCACATTACTTTGGAATTTTCAGAAAATATTTTACATGTTTAAAAATATAGGAGTTGTTCTATTTTATTTCATAAAAAGCCCAGCGATAACATTATTATTAGCTGTCTTAGATGTCTAGTTTACTATTTTGGTTATTCCATAATTGTTTCACTACTAGTGCTTTAGAAGATACTCTGACGTCTGGCCTCTCATGGGCCTCTCAGTTTCTTTTCTGAGTCGTTGACAGGTAATACCGACCTCACCAAGTTTCTCAATTTTTGATGTTTTTTTGACACATTTCTACAAACCAATTTACAGAATATACGTAATTATTAATTTAATATGTAAATCAATTTATTTAATTTGTTAGCTAACACAATTTTTAAATCAACCAATGACTACATTCCTGTCGAATTTGTGTAAAGTACAGACCCAGTACATCAAGCTACTACAATCTATCATTTTTTTTTATAGATTTTCAATTTCATCACTAAAGCATTAGGTTCAAGGTTGGGAAAATTTAACAGTTTCGGATAGCTTTAAGTGCTGGCATTTGTACAAAAAAAAAATAAAGAAGTCCTTTACATCATGTCTAATTCTTCAATGGTATTGGTTCCAGAACTCCCAGCGCCTGGGCCGGGTGTCCAAAGCAGAAGCTAAGGCGACAGCGATGGTGTTTATCATGATCGTATCCTTCACCGTCGCGTGGACACCCTACTCGCTGTTCGCCTTGATGGAGCAGTTCGCTACTGAAGGAATTGTGAGTACATACCTACTACTGGTTAAGTTTAAACTGACTTCAAAAAATATTTATTTAAATTACATAAAGTTATAGCGCACATGATTTTAAGATCACCTTATACGCAAGGAGATGCTTGTGTTAGTTGACTCCGCTCTTCCACTTAACATTAAGCAATGTATGCAATTGAAAAAATTCTATAAATGATAGTGTTATTGGGTTATCCATCAATATATTACATCATAATATTACACGTGAGGTAAGCTCCAACCAACACTTCTGATGGCCTGGTACTTTATAAGCATGCCATGTATTTAGATAGTGTCGATATCTGCGAGCTCATGTAATTGGTGTAAAAGTGCCCTTAACGAAACCGAAAGGCACTTGTTCTACCCGTCCTTGCGATATTTTTTTTGTTCCAGACCATACCTGGGGACCTTCTAGTTACGGAGATATTGGGGGTCAAAGTACCAACTTTTTTTTCACAAGTTTTTTTTGTTTAACACAAGTTTTTATTGTTATAACTTTACTTTAATAACCCCTTCGACCCCCGTACTACTCATTAATGCATCCATCAGCACAATGTTATGAGTGCGTTTGACGACACGGTTGGCGCAGTGGTCAAGCGATTGACTGCCGCGCTGCATGTCGCGGGTTCGATTCCCGTACGGAACAAATATTTGTATGACCTACAAGTAGTTGTTCCGGGTCTGGGTGTTTTTCTATCGATAATATGTATGTATTTACAAAAAAAAAATGTATATATGTAGTTTATCAGCCATCTAGTTACCATAACACAAGCATTAGGTTGCTTAGCTTGGGACTAGATGGTGATGTGTGAAATGTCCAGGGATATTTATTATTTATTTATATTTATTACCAAAAAAAATGTCGTTTACTAGCAATATTTTTTGCGTAAAGTTACTTAGTTTGATGTACAGAATGCTTGGTTGACGGCTACGTGAAGTCCGTGTACACCTTGTCTAGGTGCCCCTCCTACCAGTCCACATAATTATCATAGTGCGCCTCTTATTGACAAATCCAATAAAAGACGTAGGTTTCCAGTGAATGATAGCTTTGTAGTACATAGTACTCACTCAGTATGGGCTTTGCGATAAATAATAAAGAGATTGAATTTATAGATAATTTTAGATATCTGCTCAGGAATTCATGCAAATTCTACTGAATATTATGCTAAACAGTTAGTTTTTAATGAGAATTCTTATCCGATAACTACTCCATATTTGCATTAATAAAATTGAGTATTCAATGTTCGTCTATGAGCCCTGAAATATTAATTAACCTGCATTGCGTTGAAACAGAGCTGATTATGTTAATAGACTAGAATCCTTTCCTGAATATAGAATATATTATTATGTAAATCAAAACGGATAGACTGAAACAGTCAAAGGTACAGTTAACTCGGATTACAATTTATAACTTAACTAGCTTGTATCCTACAAGGGAGCAGTACTAATTATATGTAGTACTTAAACCCATATTTCGCAAGTTATGTTTAAGCCTGGCAAGGGGGCGAGCCTAGGGCACTATCTAGACTCCGTGGTTGCTACTGAGAAATTCTTGATGGAAAAACCAAATATCACTTTCCCTGAGTAGCGCCTGCGATTACTGTACCAACGAAGAAGTCATAAAACAACGTTGAAGAATGTATTTTCAACCGCTAACCGCAGCAAAGCCGGAGGGGCTTTGTACGGTTAAATCATTATGATCTAGACATTCAACCGCTACACAAAACAAAAGTTGTTTTTTTTTTCAAATATATTTTTTATTAGATTCTAAAATTTTATAACAATTTAACGATACAACATTTGCTTACGTTAGATACTACCACGGTCACTGACGACCGACCACTTTTCACTCTTATGCCCTGAGCCATAGGGTTGAAAAAATTTTCGACCGGCAGTAAGCGCGATAGTACCTACATACAAGTACAGATGACAGTGAAAAATTGCCTTCTGACAGATTGTTTTAAAATGAGTTTTCCACGTTTTTAGGGAGATGGAATAATAATTTGTTGTTTATCTTTGAAATGCGGACGTTCTTTATGGTTTATCAATCTGTTATATTAGCCCGATAGTCTGACAACCAGTCTTACCAAGGCGTATCGTGTTCCTAGTAACTGCTGGTCGGATAAGCAGTCGCTCCATGTAAAATACTGGTACTGGTATACCCCAACAAAGTTACAAAAAAAAACTAGACAGATGTTGTTTGTTGATTCATTTTCAATAGAGATTTATCAACTGTTTCTCATGGTGGGCCTTTAGTCGACCACAAGTCGATGATAACTTTAACCTCAAACTCGAAGCATTTATTTTAAAAAAAATAGAAGCAAATCGAAAAAATGCAAAAATGCCTGTCACGGGGACAGGCACTTTTGCATAGCGAAAAATAAGCTACCTACAGTAAACAACTTACTGTGAATGGACTGTAATTGCCCATTAAAAAATCCAAGATCCTATGGAGCAATAATTTGCATGTATAGAATGGGCAAGAAACTTCATGGATCTTGCGCTGGCCTAGCCTATTACGGAGTTTCCATAAAATATGAGGCCAACCTATACTCGTTGTGTTACCACTGATGGGTCTAGCCACAATTTAATGCACAGTAAAACTGTTTCTCATTTATATTATTGTACTAACAGAAGAACAAGCACATAAAAGAAATTAAAACTTTTTTTTTTAAAAGTCCATATAAGATTTATAACAGAGGTACGCCTGACAAAAACTTTACAGACGTAAAATAAATCTATATACCTTGAAAACACATAACATAATGCCTAGTTATTTGTTTGACAAGATAGCAAATAGCACAAAAAAAAATAACTTTTTTAATCTTTTTACTGTTACAAATTGATAAGAAAGTATTCAGAGCGTTTAAATATTTGAGTCGGTAAAATCATTACAAACATTTAATACAATGCCTTGATTTCAGGGTTCGAAATTGTCAAGATAATTATTTTCTTTGATAATTATCATGGTACCTAAATTTAACACAAATGTTCTAAACATTCTGTTTGTTGATTAAACACAATGTTTGTGACATGTGTGTGATAGGGACCGAACCTTGTTGTGTGTGTATTTAGTGAGTTTGTAGCGGCACTACAAAAAGTAGTACAACGCCATCACACAGAGGATGAACTAAACATCGAAATACATCTAAATCCTACATCGCGCAAATAAAGTTATCCGCGACTTAAGACTATATATACATACAAGAACCCGACAACACTGTCGGGCATCAATGACGCACTAAGCCTAGGCCCGAACCCCATAGGGGGTGCCCTTAGTGTCTGTTCATTTAATTTATATCCTTAGTTTGTAAGCCCTGGCTGGGGGCCTTAAAGTAATTTTTGGCCACCACAAGATTGACCGGTTAAGCAGCTTCAACCTTAGTAGAGTTGTTGCGCTGCGAGAGGCCATTCAAAAAAAAAAAACTGTCGGGCAGTAGCCCACCGGACATAACACCCGTCTGGTCAGAGGATCCTCCCTTTTCTATGAGGGATGAAGAACCTTACACCCTGTTCTTCGTACCCCCAAATGTTAGAATTTAAATAAAAGGCGTTAAGATGATTTATTTCAGATAATTATTAGTATTGAATTATATTTTCACATGTCACTCATTATAAAGGACGCCTAGCCAATTAAACTTTTCTCATTCCAATTACTAGTACAAAGTTAATGTTTATTTCTTTTCTTTTATAACGTACAGTGCTCTCCGCGTTCAGTATAATAACGCGTTTAGGATGATGCTGGGGCTGCCCCGCTTCTGTAATGCGTCGGGAATGTTCGCAGATGCGCATGTGGATTGTTTTACGCAACAATGCTTAAAAGGTGCGCTTCCCTGGTGCGCAAGGTGTGGGACAGCACCAACGTCAGTCGCCTAGACTGTGTTTATGTGGGTCGCTGTTGTGCATTTACTCATGGGTTGTCGCAGCAGTGATCCACCGTTATTTGTTGTGTTGTTTGTTTTTATGTGCTTACTAACATTGTCGTAACTTTTACTAACAGTTTTTGAGTCATGGATACTCGAATAAACAGAAATTCTATTCTATAATGCGCCAGTCATTTCCAAAATAATAGAGGTTTAATTAACTACGTCTCTATGTCTGTAAGCTACAAAGAAAAGAGTAAATTCCAATTATAGAGAAACCATGAACAGTTCGATTACCGTTCTAACTATTATACGATTAATTGAATTCCTTTGATCTTGTCTCCCAAACCTTTCAGAGTGAGATCATCAATATTCATAATTTTAATCGTTTTCAGAATGATAAAAACTCTATAGTTTTAGTATTAACATTGAAAAAAGACTGCTGTCTCTTTTCAATTCACCATCTGCCTAGCCTTTTCCCAACTATGTTGGGTCGGCTCCCAGTCTAACCGGATGCAGCTGAATACCAGTATTTTACATGGAGCGACTGCTTATCTGCTCTCCACAAATCAGTTAGTACTGGGTAATACGATACCCCTTGGTAAGACTGCTTGTCAAACTATCGGGCCACTGACTACTTAACGACTGTCAAAGATCTATAATTGACAGCCGGCTTAATGTGCTTTCCGAAGCACGGAGGAAACTCGGTATGTACATAATGGGTGCGTCTCTTTTCAATTAACTAATAAAAGTTTTTTTTTATATATTATAATTGGAGGCTTGTAAATGGCTTATCGTTGATTTCCTCACTATAAATTTTTGAATTGTTAGCTGTAAGCCACCCAAACAAAATAAATAAAATAAAATTACTTATCTCTTTTTATCAAATGAATGTGCTAAAATTGAAATTTTCAGAAGACGTTTATTTCACATACATACTCGTAGGTACAATACCGTCAAAAAATAAAACAGCGACTTATATTATTTCGTTCCGGAATTTCCCCTTCCCGACATTAGGATTCTTTAAGCATTTCTGTAAATGGCTTCATATGTGTAATTCTCATTGTTACCATCAGAATAAAGGGAAACCTTTCTGAGTAGGTAAGCAGGTAATAGAAATCTCGAAGGTATAACCTTGAGGACATCCGATTCCGTTCCGAAGGATCTTTGATGGAACGATGTTTTGGTCCGAACTCTCACGTCATTTGAACCCTTCTTCCACAAACATACGTCATTTGTTCCATCTTTACAGGTAATCCTGATGTTAAAGGGTTTTGGATCTATTTGATATTTTTGTTACACATTCAAGGTGTAAACGGACCCTTCACAAAGCCGTCAACCAAGCATTCTGTACATCAAACTAAGTAACTCTACATAAAAATAATTGCTGGGAAACGACTGTTTTTGGGGTAAAAAAATCACGTTTTACGGTAGGAATGTAACGCACTGAATACATTGTGATGCTGGATGCATTGAATAGCACGGGGGTCATGGAGGTATTTAAAGTAATATTATAACATTAAAAACTTGTAGGTATTTTAGAAAAAACTTGTGAAAAAGTTGAAACTTTGACCCCCAATATCTCCGAAACTAGAAGGTTCCCAGGTATAGTCTAGAACAAAAAAGTGATTGCAATGACGGTGAGAACAAGTGCCTCTTCGCTTCGTTAAGGGTACTGTTACACACATTATTTTACAGTTACCATCTCGAATAGAGACAGATTTCAAAGTGTAATGAAGTACTGCAACTTCCTTGTCAAACGCAAAAACTTCGTAATTTTAATACAGTTCGAGGTTAGTTATTCAAGAAATGAAGTATTCACATTAAATAATTCGTAAATACACCAATGAATTAATAAAGCTACATAAAGAATAATTAAAAAAATCTATATTAATTTATTTATCAGTCCTTATTTTAACAAAAATAAAGACTAATTTATATGAATTTAGATTAGATTGGTCGACATTTAATTAAGTGTTTTTTTTTTCAATTTGGTAGATTACCATTGATTACCACTAGAGCTCCTCCGTCCCTTTGAAAGCATCTTATGTCGTGGGCCCTAACTTACATTTTTAGATATTTTAGCTAGGCAGATGAAGAGAGAATTTATTAAACAAAGACCACCTCTCAGGGTTTCGATTCAGGGACGTTTGTAATGACTAAACAGTCTAAATTGTGACGATAGTCTTAAAACTGTGGTATCTAGGGAATAGCAATACACACTAAAGTAAATAAACAAAAGCAATCACATCAGAAACTACAAACAAAGAAACAATACAAACACAATTAAAACTTACAATACAGAAACTCATAAATTACACACTAGAGAGAATCGTATTGAATTTCTAACGCTGCTGAATTCAAGGACTCTGTCAGTATTATATACATGAAACTTTGTTACGAAACTAGATATCTCTATTGGCACAAGCCTTTGATATTATGAGGAATCGAGAATATTGTCTACAAGGAAACCATTAGGATAATGTATCTTTTTTAGATATAACCGGGAAGAGAAAGAAAACTTCGTGAATATTTAAAACTAGCTGTGCCCGCGACTTCGTTCGCGTGGATGTCGGAACTTAACAATGTATTTTTTTGTGCGAAGCGCTGTTGGAGGATTCCGATACAAATCATTTTTTTTTATTTATGCTAGTGCTTCTTTATAAACAACATTAGCTGTGGAACCATCTGGAGCGTACACAAAAAGGTTATTGGGGTTGTTTACGCGAGAAAGAGCTACTTATAGTTGACCATGGGAAAAGCATCCAATACTTAGGTCCACCCCCGCAACGGATAATGTCTGGCCCTGAGCTTTATTAATCGTCATGGCATAACAGAGACTGACTGGGAATTGCACTCGTTTGAAAGAGAAAGGAAAATTGTTAGGAATTATAGGTATTCTTGGAATAAAAACAATATCACCAGCGCCGCAACCGGTTAATATTTCAGCTTCGATTATGTTTTGCTGCAGATTTGTGACTTTGAGCCGTGCCGTTACAAAGTTTGGAGGACATCAATTTCTGAGGAGAATTATTGGTACACCGATTTTTAAAACTATTTTGTGGGCTGGAAGTCCGGGTGTGTTGAGGGAATCCAAAAATTCTACCGGGTGGTGCGTGGCGTCATCTTCTTCCATAACTGTATTTATAGAGGTGTATTCTCTACTATTCCCGGACACATGAATCAATATTTTTAAATTAATTGCCGTAGCTTGGACATTGCGAGGAGTCAAAATAGCTCGCTGACATAGCCAAGAACCGGCTTGATTTCCCATGTTTGTGGAATCTCCGTACACAGAAGAAATTAGCTCCTGTTGTGATGTAACGCAAGAACAGAGATTATCAACCAAAATAACTTTGCCATCTTCTTGTACGGGGTATGTGCCATCGCCTATTTGTAACAATAAATTGGGAAACTCCTGTTCATTTTCGCAGCCTCGCAACTGTGCACGCATAATGTACACTCAGGTGTGTAGATGATATATTGCGCCATAAAACAGAACTCTTCAGACAGACAGCAATTTCTTCGGCTCTCGTTCCTCGGGGTACTATCGGGAGTGTCTGCCGAAAATCACCGCAGAACAGCACCGTGATGGCTCCCATCGGCCGGTCATTTTGCCTTATGTCCTGTAAAGTTCTATTCACTGCTTCTACAGCTTTGCGGTTTGCCATAGTGCACTCATCAAAAAATTAAAACACAATCGCATAAAACCCTTGCTTTATCGCTATTTCGCGATATGTTGCAAACCGGGCTTTCCGTGCGGTCTAAGTCGATAGGAATTATAAATGTTGTGTCTGCCGTTTTTCCTCCAGGCAATAATGTGGCTGCTATCCCTGAAGAGGCGACGGCAAGGGAAATTTTATTTTGGTTCTGTAGCGGCACTACAAAAAGTACTTCAGCAACATAGAACAAAAAACATCTATGACGCAGAGGATGAACTAAAACTCGAAATATATCTAAAATCTGCATCGCGCAAGTAAAGTTATTTGTGACTTAAGACTATTCAGAAGAACCCGACAACAACTGTTGGGCAGTAGCCCACCAGACATAGCACCCGTCTGATCGGAGGATCCTCCCTTTTCAATGGTGGTTGAAGAGCTTTACACCCTGTTCTCCATACCCCCAAATTGGTGACGCCGAAATGGACGTCAGCGCAGCCTTCGAGCAACGTGACGTCATCAACATCACTTCCTCAAGCTTCCTCAAACTTCCTCAAGTTTTCGAGCAGCGAGTCATATAGCCAGCCAGCTTCAAAATGGGTATTCCTGACCACCAGCATGCAGCGGAAACACATTCCTGGTCAGCACCCTCAGCCTCATAAAGCTACCTTGGCACTGCACTTTCGGCCAGTTGAGAGCTGTACCTCCCGGTCGATGCGAGCAGTCAGCCACATCGCGGCGCTGTACCACGTCCGACGCAACGGAGCACATGCAGTGCCGACCCCGACTAAAAGGGTTCGCACTACCGCCGCAGACAGTTCCGACTCACCGTGAACAATGCGGCAACGACTTTCCACTGGCCTGGCAATCAACGACTCATTCTACTACCGACCCTAGTCTCCGCGGGGGAGTGATGTAGCGGCACTACAAAAAGTACTACAGCGCCATCTATGACGCAGAGGATAAACTAAAAATCTAAATATATCTAAATTCTGAATCGCGCAAGTAAAGTCATTCGCGACTTAAGACTATATAGAAGAACCCGACAACAACTGTAGGGCAGTAGCCCACCAGATATAACACCCGTCTGGTCGGAGGATCCTCCCTTTTCAATGGGGGTTGAAGAGCTTTACACTCTGTTCTTCATACTCCCAAAGTTCCTTATTCGAGCCAAAATAACTTTGGTTCGAAAAGTTTTACCTGTTCCGCGCGGTGCGTCTAAAAACAGGATTTCACTCGAGGCGTTTTCTACACTGCAGCATACCCTATCAAACGTCTGGCGCTGATTCTCTGTCTTTGCGCAGCCATTTTGTAACATTTCTGCGAGTTCCACGGGATGATAACTAATTTCTGATACGTACTCTCTGTTAATACGTTCCCCATCGACTGTCGGTGTGGGCAAACCGTATTGACTGATCGGGTTCCCTGGTATACTTATAACTATCTCTTTAATAGCCAATAAGGACCTGTTGTGACAAATTTCACGTACCCTATAGGTCAGGAATTTCTCCATCAGTATTTAGTTAAACATGCCTCAATCAGAAAATAACGTCACACGCACAATGCCATCTATCGAATATCTATATTCAATGCTGCACGCAGTTGATGTCTAGATATAGTCCAGTCTGAGTTCGATAGATGGCGCTGTTTTAATATTTTACTTCGGAAACACTATTATAATTTTGTTAATTTACATTTTTCTTTCTTTCCATTTATAAGGTGTGAACTGATTACGATGAAACAAAAAACTTAATGTTCAATTACTTCAATTTACGCACATATTGTTGTGTATAAAAGTTACGGGAAGTTGTGAGACCAACTGCACATAACCCTAATTTTACTTCTGTAACACTTTAAATTCAAATATCTTTTGATAGACTGAACCGATTGCAATGCAACAAAAACTAAATGTTACTCCAAGTTACGTTCAATCGTTGTGTATAAAAGTTATCTACATTGCTTTTGTACATTTTACGTGATGCCCGAACAAATACACAGACAAACAGACAAACAGACAAACAGACAAACAGACAAAAATTCGAAAAATGCTGGAAATGGGTTCTATTGGTTGTCCTTTAACACCCTGGCTATTTTTTTTGGAATTTTTTTCGATGTACAAAAACGACTTTTCTACAGTTTTATTATATGTATAGATATCTGCCTTTTCCAAATTATTTTGGTGTCTCCAGTCTAACCGGATGCAGCTGAATACCAGTATTTTACATAGAGCGACTGCCTATCTGACCTCCACAACCCAGTTAGTTCTGGGTAATACGATACCCTGTGGCAAGACTGGTTGTCAGACTTTCGGGCCACTGACTACCTGTAACGACTGTCAAAGATCTACAAATGACAGCCGGGACCAACGGCTTAACGTGCTTTCCGAGGCACGGAGGAAACTCGGTATGTAATGGGTTGTCATCCATCCACGGACCAACCTAGGCAAGCGCAGCTTAACCTAAAGATCGACCCGAACGGCAGTTATTATTCAGCCACGAGCTCCTCGAATATTTAAAATATGTTAAGTCAAATGTCGTTTTATTTGGAGTGCCTTTGTTTGATTGATTTGATTTCTTTTACTGATTTGGGTAAAGGATTGTACCTACTTAGATAAAATGAAATACGATTTAAATAATAAATATTTAAAAATACTTGGAAGAAAGAAAAAGAAATAGGGAAAAAAAGACTAAATTCACAACCTTTTATTGATAAAGTTTCACTCACTGCTTGCGTTAGTATTGGCTATTTATATTTCTCAAGTTACAACATATACCACCCTTTCATATTTTATTTCCCTACTAAATGTAAAAGTAGACTGCAATTTTCGTACGTATTCCAGATCCAACGTAGTTCATAAAAATGCAATTTATTACATTCTCAAGTGAATTACAACGTATAGGGGACTTGTATAATATTGCGAGACTTGACCTCGTTCAGAAATATTCAAACAAAAGTTAATAAATAAACACACTTTATTAAATCATGCTCGTGGAGCTCGTGGCTAAATAATAACTGCCGCTCGGCTCGATCTTTTGGTTAAGCTGCGCTTGTCTAGGTTGGTCTGCGGATGGGTGACCACACATTACATACCGAGTTTCCTCCGTGCCTCGGAAAGCACGATAAGCCGTTGGTCCTGGCTGTCATTTGTAGATCTTTGACAGTCGTTACAGGTAGTCAGTGGCCCGAAAGTCTGACAACCAGTCTTACCAAAGGGTATCGTATTACCTAGAACTAACTGGGTTGTGGAGGTCAGATAGGCAGTCGCTCCACGTAAAATACTGGTATTCAGTTGTGTCCGGTTAGACTGGAAGCCGACCCCAAAATAGTTGGGAAAAAGGCTAGGCAGATGATGACTTTATTAAATCATTGATTAAAAGAACTTACTAGGTTTTTTTTTTGTCGTGACCACTCTTAGTTCAACTCTATAAGGTTGCAATCAAATCAAATGAAATTAACGTAATTTCTGTAAATATATAAAACATTAAAAAGTTAATTGATAACGACATTAGTTATTTAATGTTGCGTTTAAAACCTTTCTTAATTATAAAGTTTATAAAGTCTTATGATGGTTTAAACAGAGAAATACATACAACACTGATCATCAACATTACATTCACGACAAAACGTATCAGATGGTATGAACTGTTTGCTCCTTTAACTTCTCGTTTTTTGCTGTGCAGGTATCCCCAGGAGCAGGTGTCATCCCAGCACTGGTCGCAAAAAGTTCCATCTGCTACGACCCTCTAATTTACGTTGGAATGAACACACAAGTAAGTCAACAACTGACCAGAATAAATTTATTTTTATCCAAGTTCTATCTAATTCTGTCATGTATTGTTGCAGTTTCGAAACTCAATCAAAAGGATATTTGGAGTCCATACCAAGGGCAAGAACTCTCAGGCTGAAAGAGCCTATAATAATACTCTAACATCGCCAGCCAACAAATTGTCAAGCATCAACAATACGACCCGCTTCAATTCAGAAACCAATCTGTCTTGTGGCAAAAATTCTAAAGGTAAGAAAGCCTTCAATGAAGATATCTCAGAGATGACGACCAACGAGTATCACCGAACTTTCACGAGAGATCCCGATCTCTGCACGATACCAGAGAGTAGATACTCGGGTGCCGAAAGATCTGGTGACACAATATATGATGAAGAAAGCAGTCATAATGGTGGTAATGTCAAGAAACTGGACTTGTTCGGTGAATCTTGCAAAGTAGTTAGCGAGAGATCTCCAGTCTTAACTTTTATGGACTCGGAACGGCTACTGTTCACTAAAGTCCCTGAGCATGCTATTATAGAACCGAGTGCTAGCAACGTATTCGGCAATGATGCGTTCGAAGATGATTTGACACGCAAAGCCAATAAAGACGCTCTCCAAACTGAAACTGAACAACAAAACGCCGAAAAGCAAAAGATTTTACGGCAAAGTTACTCCTTAGACTTCCCTCGCCTTTCCAACGATAATAAAAAAAGGAAACTCTCGATAGAAACGAAATTGGAAAGTTTTATCCAACCGAAAGGTTTCTTCAAGGGCACAATTAATAAACTATTTGATCAAGACGCGAAGCAAGGACATGACCACTTCAAGAGTTACCTGTGTGAGACTAAGGAAGAGACGGGTCAAGACAACTTGTAGCTCTAAAGAGACATCACTCTTGTGGGATCAATGTCAAATTATTAGAAAATATCGGTATACTGACAGGGAGATATAGTAGGTACTCACTGATTTTAAGTACCGTGACGTAATTTCAGGCGGATGAAAACCACGCTTCCTTCCCACCAGTTTACTGGCAGTATCTACACAAAAGAATTATCAATTAGTCGGACTCTAGAGCAAATTGGAATTTTTAGGATACAGGCGTGCTACATACATGTCAGGTCGCCCTGGTTCGGCATAATTCGACCTGGCGGTAATCGAGTATTTTTACGACCGCTCCAAGAAATTCTCAAACCTATTTCATCAGATAAAAAAAACAATGTTCTAATATAAATATTAAATTGAGGGTAGAGCGGTGCTGACCTACAATGAAAATGTACGTACGTTTCATAAGAATGACGATATTAGTCAAAGATCTGTGATATAACATACGAGTGCCAAGGTAAAAAATAAGAAATTTTATTTTTGGGAATTAAAAATTAACTTAATAATTGTTTTAGATTATAGTTATAAGGTTAAGGTAATTTTAGTTGCTTTTTGTCTCAAATTATTTTAAATAAGCCATTAAAATGTCATGTCGCACACGCGTGTATCTTTCGTCATCGCAAAACATTGAAGTCACCTCTTCTTTTGACGAACAATTTTATTTCTGATGATGTATTTAAATTTATTTCCGAACAAGTTGTTACATAGCTTTAACAAAAGAGTTTCAGAGCTCAATCAAATGGTACACAATTAATTTTTAAATAAAAAGTGGTTCTCGTTTAGATCGCGTCGCGATTATTTGTCTCGCCAGGTACAAAGAGGCGACTAAAATTGCCTAGTATGTACCGACTCTTATGTTAGAATACTCGTATTAATTAGTAATTTTACATAAAATTTGCCTGCGTAGGTTTAATAAATTATAGGACAAATAATTGCGAGTCGTGCCAGATATTAAAAAGTGTAGATAGTTCACATTTTAAACGACATTTGTGTACTTAGTTAAGTAGGCGCCACCGTGTAGGTATACGGGGTGGAAGGGACTCCCCCCCCAACATAGAAATTTTTCATCGATTATTATACCTACACGGTGAAAATGAAAACAGCAGATTTTTTTTTTTTATAACCGATGAAAAATTTCTATGCTCAGAATGATGTAGGTACTGAATATGTGGTAACGGTTTTCACATCGGTGTCCCTTCCACCCCGTATTATTTCATGTTGCAAAAGCTAAATAGAATACTTGTTTTTTTGTAGCGATGGCCTAAGTTTTGTATAATAATAGTATTTTAATGTATTTTTATAAAGTCGTAGTAAGAGTGCACAGGTGTCGTTCGTTTTAAACATTTTAAAACATGGGGTGCTGGAACGGGTGAATATGAATTTAAATCATTCGGATTGTTCTATGTGGTTCGGATATCATTTTTATAAAAATGTGTTGCTCATAAATTTTAAATGGTATGTCTTAGATTTTTATTGTATTTAAAATGAATAAAAAAATACGAAAAAATTGGATGTTAATAATTATGTACCTAATTATGTGTATGATTTAGGAGTGTCTATTAAGTTAAAATTATTACTGTCAGTGAATATGATTGATTCCTTAATATTAGTAAGATATTGATTTGGCAACTCAAAATATGTATTTTATAAATAATTGCGTTTTCTAGAAATTATGTAGGCATTTCAATCACATTGCACGTGTTTACTGTTATCATAATTTATCATTATCGTATGTTAACATAATAGGTAGGTAATAGATATTTATACCATTTTGAAAAGGTCCCATAAATTAGTCCATCCTGGATCTGAAATTCCGCCGCGGCTCTACGTCCGGAATTCCGGGTGTAAGGGACAGCCTTATTATCTGCATACGGTTATAATGTAGGTGTATAATGTACTTTAAAAGCAGAAAGGCAATCTGTATGTTGATTTTTTAGGTTGTTTATCAAACATCTACATGAAAAAGTCTTTGAAAATGTCTTATTTGTTTTTTCTATGTTTACTAATAAAATGGTGTCTCAAAAAATACTCAAAGTTATTTTTTTACGGTAGGTGGGTACGACCAGCATCTATCTACGTCGATGTCTTGATTAATTAGACATTTAAGGAAATACAAAACAATAGATAGGTAACATAACATCTAGCTTTTTGAACAAGAATTAATTTCACGGCCATTTTTTTCTAAACAAACCAATCTTTTGTCTGAAAAAAAAAAGAAAAATCGGACATTTCCGAAACAAAAGCTTCCGTTCCTTTTTCAAATGAAACATCGAACAGAATTCCGTTCCGTTACACTTGAACAAAGTTTAACAATTTACGTAATTAATAATTAATTTTGCAACAGTGGAACCGGAAACTCTTGGTTTAAGGCTTCAAGTAACCCGAACTTGATTTAATAATTAGTATAAGTGGTTTGAGTAAATTATTACCTACAATTAAGCTACTAAGATATAATTATGTTTTAAGTTGAGTGAGGATATTAATCAAAAATACTAGGTGCAATCTAAAGATGGCAGGAATAATTGAGTCATGTTTTGTGTTGTTCTGTAAGTATTTGTAATAATTTTAAAGAAGTTCTGATACGAACATAGCTTACTGAATACAGTAAAAATTTTAAGTACCTATATGGTGTAATAAGCCTCATTGTTTGCACTATTGTGCGTATGTTGATATTACAAACAATTTTTAGGGTGGCCATATTGGTCCCGTAACATGAACCAACCCGCACTGGGCTAGCGTCGTGGATATTGGCCTACTGCTCTTACAAAGCGAAGGCCTATATCCCAGCAATGGGAACTTCACAGGCTGATTAGCCCAACAGTTCAATTTTGTACGAGTAAGCAAATTTTTTTTCAGATACGAAGTTCTGTGTTGTCAGTAAGTTAAGTAAGTGTGTCCACATTAATAGAATATAATTTGTTTTTAATTATTATATTGGACAATAACTTTAATTGATTAGTATTGTTAAGTAACGGACGAGTTTAGTTTTGTGATGAAAAATGTAATTGAAAAATTAGTAAAATGCAAAAAAAAAATGTAAAGACACTAGTTAATTTTACTATGTTATTGTAATATCGGAAGTATCATGACAGTTAAGGAGATAAAGAATTATATGTACTTATTAAAAATAAACGGAATGTTATCAATATCATTATCAACCATTCAAATTGTAAAGAACTTTTTACTTATTGGTAATAAACAACTACAATTTGTAAGCATATACCTAAACAAATAATTATGATACTTACGCAGCGTGTATCAGAAATGTGTGGTCATATTGATAATATTATAAAAATATCAGGTGTCCCATACATTAAAATCGAGTAGCTATTAAAGTATTGCATGGGTCAAGGTGTTCGTCCATGCAGAAAGCTATTCAGTTTGATAGTCTTGTACACACACGAAAGCACACTTCTGATACTTACACGCTGTTTCATATTTTCTACTATACCTAGACATTCATTTATTTCGTGTACATAGAAGATAGAAAAATAGATAAATGATGAAAACAAAATTATGAATAAAAATGTCAGCAAAATTCAAACTAAACGACCGACGTTTCATTAACGAAATATTGTATTGTCTTAGTGTTTTAGCTGTAAACAGACGTTATAGAACTCTTGATTGAATGTTTTAATAAATTATTGTCACTGAAAAACATTGTTTCATTTATTTTTTCTATGTCTTTGATAGAAGAGGCGCAAATCCTGGACCTGGATAGCCTAAAATGAGTTCTAGTTTTGTTCACATTTTATAGCGGTTCGGAAGTAAGCTGCGTGTAACGATTCAAACTTTTTGGCGGCTCCAAACATCTAACGTACAGCTGCGCAGAACCCAATTTTAGGTAGCAGCGGGGCGCAGAGCACGCATCGTCTTGAACGCATAATCCGCAGATCGTCACTCGCAGCTAAGTTCCGAGCCACCATAAAGTTTTAACAGAACTATTACCGAATACAAAAAGTTGATTCCAGGGGGGACTTTGCATCCCGTGCAGGGCACGCCACGATAGTGGCGATAAGTCCCCTCTTTGAGGAGTGGCTTGAGAGGCGCCACGGCGCCCTCACCTTCCGCCTGACGCAGGTCCTCACCGGACACGGATGTTTCGGGAGGTACCTGCACCGAATCGGGGGGGAGGAAACGCCCGGGTGCTTTCATTGCGAGGATCGCCCGGAGGACACGGTGGAGCACACCGTGGAGGTCTGCTCCGCTTGGGCGGAGCACCGCCGTGTCCTCGTAGCGGCGATTGGCGGCGGCGACCTCTCGCGTCCGGCCCTGGTTCAAGCCATGGTCCGGGGCGAGAGGGAATGGGAAGCCGTCGCCTCCTTCTGCGAAGCAGTCATGCTAGCGAAGGAGGCGGCGGAACGTGAGAGGGAGATAGCCTCACGTCCCAGCCGCCGCGGGAGGAGAAGCACCAGGAGAAGCACCGGGCGTCGAAAAAAAAAAGGGGGGACTTTGCGTCCTGCCAGGGCTGCGGGACTGTTGGAAAGAGATACCGCGGTCCTGGAACATAAAGGGCAAACGAAGGAACATGGATGGTTTTTAGTCAGTAAAAGTCTGACACTCCCTTTCACTCCGCCCAGAACGGGAGGAGTCATTTGATGATTTCCCATCCGAAAAAAAAAGGGGGGGCTTTGCATGACACTCAAACTGACAACACATCTGCTCATAGTCAATAGACTGATAGTGTGTACATATGTGTAAGGGTACAAAATAAGGACTTTGATCTCCCTTTGGCAAAGAAATACTGGGTTCGATTCCCATGCAACACGAGTATCACCATCTTCACGAGTGTCATCTGGAAACTGTAAACTGAACTGTGGAATAATATCCTAATATCGACATTTAAAGAATTTTTTTTCAAAAAACTAAATAACATAAAACTATTAAAGAAATAGATACATATTGGTTCACTAATCTTAGGTATAATTTGTACTAATTCGAATCTGGAAATAAAAGATAAGGAACGAATTTAGCAAAGGTTTTTGAAGTAGCGAGTTGGCAACATGACTAGTGAGAGTGAGTAGTTTTTACACCGATGAGGGGGTCGTTAACTTGTCGGTGCTATCCTATTAATCTACATAATGTAGAAAATGAAAATCAAAAATGAAAAATAATGTCCTGTGATTAAACTACTGAGTATAATCGATTGAATTTTTGTATTCGGGCTGGGAACGTCATGAAGTACACGCAGTTTAATTTATTGTCATATTGTCGTCGCCACCCTGTATATGTAGCGCTGTATGTGTAATACTATTATGTTACATCGACGTCGAGAGAACGATGTCTCAAACAGTGCGTCAACAGCTTAACCCTTAATTGAGCGTGCCTGAAAAGTTAAGTAAATGATCACGAGGGGTGCGTGACACCCCGGTCATTTAAATCAAATACGAAATACATACATAATCACGATTATGCTCGATACTTGATCATAAAGGACACGTGTTTTTATAAAGCTAACGGGAACTTCAGCGCTCAAAATTCAGAATTTAAAAAGTTCTAAGCCTTTAAGGATGCGCTGGGGTGTATAACACCCCACGCGACCAATTATGGGTTAACTATCAAGCACTTAAGCGTAACATTTTCTAAGAAAAACTAGATATGACATTCTGAAAATAACAATTGATAAATATTATCAACCATTACACAACCAAAACATGACTCTTTTTGTCAAAATTCATGTTTCCACGAAGGCTAAAACTAGCCTAGATATAATGAATAAAAGATTCTGCGGGTTTTTACCCGAACCGAATCGAATGATAAAGAGTAGACCATTAGATGGATTCCAAGTCAAAAGTTCTAAACCTTCAAAAAGATGCGCTGGGGGTGGAACACCCCACGCGACCACTAAGGGGTTAAAAGAAAAAATCATACATTTTGATGTAGGTATTGTATTTTGTATTGAAACAGCAGTTTGTAGGGTTCCGTAGACGAATGGAAGAAACGGAACCCTTCAAGATTCGTTATGTCTGTCTGTCTGGCCGTATGTCACAGCCGCTTTATTCCAAAACTAATTGCTTTTACAAACTCTGGGCACCACCTGAATAATTCTCTAAACAAAAGAGCACCGTTGAATTTTCAATACACCGCTCAGTGTTGAGAGTAGAAATTCCAACAGCGCAATAATATAAAGGCATTCAAAAACTGACATGACAGTTGTAAGACATTAGCAACATTAGAGTAGATACTCTTATAACATGGTCCGTGCCCATACGAAAACCCAGATATCATAGTCTGGTATTTACGGAATGGAGCCACAACTATTACGACCTCTCTATACAGGATGAAAGGCACACGGACGCACAAACGCTTACCACATTCTCGTACATAATGACTTACATGATTTACTGAGTATGTGGTTTATTTACTGGATCAGAATGCAAACATGAATGCAAAAAATGTCTATGTTGGGGGGAGGTTCAACATAGACATTTGTTATCTATTGTTTCCTACTACAGATGAAAAATTTCTGTACTGAATACGTGGCAAGCGGTGGTGCGCCGGTGTCCCTTCCACCGCCAATTATATAAATAACTAGCGGCTCGTCCCGGCTTTGCACGTGCCTATGTTACTCAGGGTGAATGTAGCTTTCCAATGGTGAAAGAATTTTTGAAATCGGCACAGTAGTTTTTGAGTTTATTCATTACAAACACACACACAATAATACAAATTTTTCCTCTTTATAATATTAGTGTAGATAGTATAGATTGGCGGTAATCGTGTTTGGCTAGACGATATTAATTAATGCTCCGACCTCACCGCATATACTCTCAAACGCCTCTGGGCATTGCACAGCAGGTTTACCTTGTCTATTATCTATTCCTTACCGAAATCACAGAGCCTTTGCTCAAATAGGTAACTACAGGTGATCCAATTACTGGTTACAATGCTTGAAGTTCCCTTTAATATTGCATAGGAAATCCAATAAAGTAGAATGTTTAGGTTTTCATAATCCAACATAAAGGCGTTGAGCAGACGATGGACTACATATTTAGAAAAATGATCGCTGAAATTAATCCTGTCCATTGGTTGCCGCGACATTTTTCATCGATTTAACGTCCACTCATCCTAGCGTTTTCCCAACTATGTCGGGGTCGGCTTCCAGTCTAATCGGATGCAGCTAAATACCAGTAAGTATTTTACACGGAGGGACTGCCTATCTTACGATATGCGACTGCCTATCTTACGATATGCAGTCGCTTCACAACCCAGTTAGTACGGGGTAATACGACATCCCTTGGTAAGAATGGTAGTCACCCATGCACGGACCTACCTAGGTAAGCGCGGCTTAGCCTGAAGATCGACCCGAGCGGCTGTTGTTAGCAACTTGCCACCACGTTGACGATTGACGTCCACTAGTAGTTGCAAATTGTCCGCGTCTATCTAGCGGACAAAGTCCATAGTCTACATGGAATCCATGTAGACTATGGACTTTGTCCGCTAGATAAAACATGGGCAAATCTTATACATTTCGTTTTTTTTCCATTTAATACTAAATTATTCGCGGTGAACCAATTATGGACCAGCAGTAGAGCGTTATTTACGTCGTCAAGATTTGTGGCACGTCTGTTTATCTTAAATATTAAAGAGGTATCGTCAGCAAACAACACCATTTGTGGTTGGTTTAAATAAATGGGGTAGATCATTTATATAGACTAAAAAGAGGAAAGGACCTAATATCGAACCTTGCGGTACACCCATACTTACTTTTAAACCCATTGAATTGACACCATTTATTTGTGCTTGCTGATGTCTATCGTTTAAATACGATTTCACTAAACTGAGCACAAGTTTCCCTAAACCGTAATGTTCAAGTTTTAAGAGTAGGGTTTCGTGGTTTACGCAATCAAATGCTTTCGAGAGGTCATAGAAGATTCCTATGGCATCTTGTGCCTCTTCCCACGCCGTAAATATGTGTTTTAATAAGGTGACACCGACAGTCGTGCAACGTCCTTTGGTGAAACCATATTGTTTCTCATGTAAGATTTTATTGGTGTTAAAGTGTGTGAGCATTTGATTAAGCATTACCTTTTCAAACACCTTGCTGAAAACTGGCAACATAACTTTTTGAATCGTTATATCTCAGAAACGGTGGCTTGTAGGAAAAAAGTATTGATACATTTTTATAGATAATTTTATGATCTACAATTTCTGTCTAAAGTACTTTTATGATAAAACTTATCATTTTGCTGAAAATCGCGAAAAACTCATTTTTTTGACCTTTGACCTTGAATAATTTTTTTTCCATACATGGGAATGATGGGGAACTTTTAAATATTATTTATAATTATGTTTTGAACAATTTTACTAATTTTCAGCTTGTTGGGATTTTATGTACCTTCACTCTCATTTTTTTGGTCTAAATTGACCGGACTACGAATTAAATGATGAATGATGAGACTAAACAAGTTTAAACACGAATAAAGAAATATGTTGCGATGTTTAGCTTGTGCGACAACCAAAATTGAACTGTAATATCATAATGACAATAATTATTATTCTATGTTTACAAATCGCTCTGTACATGCAACAATGGCGCCGCCGGGCGATACGATGACACATGTGGTCTCGGTTATCCAATTTTTAAACTAATGTCGATTGTAAAGAGTGCATTTTACAGTGTCATGGGTAGGAATGGGTTACCCTGTTACCGTGTTACAGGGTATTGAAAGGGTAACCTGTTCGGAAGCGGTTACATGGCACCCGTTCGAGGGTGTAACACGTATCATAAGGTTTTTTTTTAAGCACTTAAAAAAACCCCTTCAAAAACCCTTTCAACGAGTACCCGGCCGGTCCCTGACATGGATAAAACATGGGCTAACACAGGCTGACTTTGAATTCATAAGTACATAATTATGGTACTTTTTATATTTATTCATATATACATATTAATTTCCAGATAGGACGTGCAGATTTGCAGAATAAAACTGTAGTCTAGTCATGGAAATTTATCCTCTCGAACCGACATATTACATTCTTAAAGTTATAAACAGTTAAAACTAAATTACGAAAGAATACAAATCTATGGCTACGCTTTTATTTATGAGGCTCACTGTTTCCTTTTGGCCTGTTTCTGTCTGGAAAATCATCAATGTAAAATAACTTTCTCTCAGAAATATATAAACAAAATAGGTATCTAATTTTTCATAGAAAAATAAGTATTGTGTACTTTTACATGTATACAGTGTGTACCAGAAAGGTATAGTTATACTTAAAGGCTGGTTGTTGATTACGAAGTTGGTCCCATATCTGTACAGAACATTGTTCAATTTGATGGTGTTGACCGCAGCCTGAATATGGCCACCACCATTCTGATACACGCTCTGTCAGAGTTGGTCTCATACACAGTTATAAATATAACAAGATAATGCAAGGATCCGTATGAAAACCACGCGTGACATTTTTTACTACCTACTATGACGTCATAAGTACCTACTATTTAGTTACTATATAATCAAGTTACTATACAAAATAGACTACTTTTTGTTTTTTAAATGAATTGAGTTGTAACGTTGTGGTTTTAAACTAAATAGCTTGCTGCGACAGTTCCTACGTTAAGCATAAAATACCGGGCACGCGAAGTAGATGCTCTTGCGTTACCTAGGCACATATATCTATATCAGTCGTCTCATAGTAAATGATATTCGTATTCACATAGTGTATAAATACCATCATCGTGTATACATACCTACTCATGTTTTTACAAAATAAATATTCTTTATCTTTATCTCGAGTACTTTCATGCCCCGACAAATTGCCACGAAATTAAAAGTCAGCCTGGATAATATTTTTTGATCAAAACACACACCTTTGCCCTACCTTTGGGAAATACAATTATATTTATATTTTGTTCTTCATTTTCTACTTTTACCCCGACCTCACGTCTTTACCAGTTAACGAGTATCGCTCCGGGCTAATGTCGTGGAACATATTAGTCGGGTCCTAAAGTGGCTGCTGGAGCAATAAATTGGAATTCATCAGACAAGCAAGTAACTACATAACAGTGGGCCTAGCACGAAAGCGCGGCTACACTTAACATCACGACATTTTTCCCTGAAGGTATAGACAGAGGTGACTGTGGATATAGAACTCCCAATGGAACAGGTTAAGCCTGAGCCTGAGAGCTGAGTTAACTTAATTTAAATTATTCCAACTATTTTTTGAAAATAGAACTATTATTTTTTGTACTACACTTTAATATAAAACACCCCACACGTATAAACGGTCCGTTCACGAACCCGTGTCGTCATCCAAGCGTTCTGTACATCAAACTAAGTAACTCTACGCAAAAATAATTGATGGGAAACGACTTTTTTTGGTACGGTAGGACTCATTGGAAACATTGTGCTCATTGTGCTGAAGAATGCATTGAATAGTACAGGGGTCGTGGAGGTATTTAAAGTGAAGTCATAACATTAAAAACTTGTATTTAAAAAAAACTTGTGAAAAAGTTGGAACTTTGACCCCTTTGAACTTAGAAGCTCTATATCCTTGTTTAACTAAAAGGCTCCCAGACCATACGTCTAGAACAAAATAATGATGTTGTAGATGAAGTGCTTTTAAGTTTCGTTACGGGTATTTTTTCACCCATTATGAATATGAACAAAGCATAACGAAGATAAAAAAAAATGTGGAAATATAATCGCGTGTTCATGCTAAGTCTTAGGGCAAGGCTCAGTTACACGTTCTTTTAGGAGCAATAACCGTTTTTTGTCTTCGTAAATCGAAGAAATGTGAACATCGTTAAACTGTCGCTTGGTAAAAAAATATTATTACTTACTTACAGTAATTTTGTAAGGAATGTGGAATAGGTACTGAATATAGATTTACTTACATTAGCTGCAAAGCGACCTAGATCATTATTTATGGCTTTTGACTATTTGGCAGTGATTTATGTTTATATTACTAAGATGTTACTTTTAAGTACCTATTTGTATGCTAATTTTAGGAAATACTAGATTTCAGCATCAATGGAACTTCTGCATTTTCTGAATATTGAAAAATCAGTGCATCCAATCAAAATCTTTGTATCTAATTTGTACATTACTTACTTATACAATTGATATAAAAACCGGCCAAGTGCGAGTCGTACTCACACGCACACAGGGTTCCGTAGCACCAAACAATATAATAAAAATATTTTGATATATTCATAAGTTGTATTGTATTACATTCAACAGCAAAACTAAATTTGTTTTCTTAATTTATGTTGAAAAACAAAGTTACCGCTGCAGGTTAAGGAAGAAGCCTCATATCTAAAACTAGACATCAAAGCTTATTCGAACCAATTGTCGTTGAAAGTTTTTTTCCGTTCTACAATACTAAATTTTTTCAGAATTTTACTCCTCTTACTTTAGAAATTAGAGGGGGTGGGGGGACACACATTTTACCACTTTGGAAGTGTCTATCTTTCAAACGATTGTGTTTGAAAAAAAAAATAGTTTTAGGAACCTCAACGTCATTTTTAAAGACTTATCTATAACACCGCACGTATAGGTTTGTTATGCATTCTTTTTTTAGTTTAAGTTAAATGTATGGGGATTTCCGTTAGTCTTTTATTTTTGTATAAAAATCGTAAAGCGGTTCACAGAATACATCTACCTAGTCTAAGTTTCAACTGTAGTCCTAATAGTTTCGGCATAAAGTGGCTGTGACATACGGACGGAAAGACAGATAGAAATGACCAATCTATAAGGGTTCCGTTTTTTGCCATTCGACTACGGAACTCTAAAAGTTACTATGCTCTATAAGATTGATTGCTTTACAAGAATTCTATTGTTATTTGAAACAGAAATATCTATTTCAAAATATTTTATTGGCAACTGCAGGCTGTTAAAGCTTTGTAACATGTGGACTAGCGTCCACAGATTTGCTTAGGTGTACAGTCGCCAGCAGGTCAACCTACCCGAAACTGTCAGATTTTCCTAATCAACCTTGAACTTAATGCTTTAAAGATAAAGTTGAAAATCTATTAAAGAAAGGACATGGCTAAATTGAAGTATGGACGACTGCCCCCGCAATGAAAACGCATGTATAAACATGGTACCTAGCAATATGTAATGCTAAATAGCTTAAATTAGTATTTTGTAATTTAAAAAGGTTCAGGAACTTTTAATATTTGCACAATCCTAAAAACAAAATCGCGCAACTCCTACGACAAAGGTACAAAAACTTCAAACAATGACATTGCTATAAACTTTTATCTAGGCGTTTTAATGTGTCTGCGACGATTTTTATTGATAATTGTGTTTTTGACTGGCGATTTTGCACTAAGGTACTTGAAGTAAATATCTACATAGGGGTAATTAGAGTCAATCAAGAAAATCCTTAGAGAAGCCCTTCAGAATATGTCCTATGAAGATACAGAGAAGTTATTACTTGTGCTAAAGTAAATATTGATCGTATTAGAGATATTTTTTAAATTAGTAAGCTAAGTTAAGATAATATAATTTTTATATAACTTTTTACCTATGTACCAATAAGATTAGTATGATATGTGATTATTTAATCAATTAATGTTACTTACAATCGCCTGAAACACAGGATTACCTAGTTCAGGCACAAATCATGAGTGAACTTGATATAGATTTAAGATAAACTGTTAAAGTTGTACTTTAGATTTTTGAATAAATTTTATTATTTATTATTATATTATTATTATTAATTGCAGCAAAAAAAAACTTGATACATTTTGGTAATGCAATATGTCTCTTCCCTAGCTGTCAGTATTCCTTGACCTTGTCATGTCAAACCAAAACAAAGCATAAAAATACAATTAAGAAACTTTTTTATGTTTATTAGTTCACGAAAGTTATAAGAAATTATTAAACACTAAATAATTCATGAATTAATATTTAAATATTACTGGTTAGTGTGAGGTTCCTATTTGTGCTAGTCATGTTGGGGGCAGTCGTTTAGCCATCTCTTTTGACAGATTGTAGTAGCTTGATGTGCTGGCGTCTGTACATTTGTTTTAGATTATTGTTATAAATCGCTTACATATCTACAGGATTCGATTTGCATTTTCTACTCGACTCGTTAAGTTTTACTCTCACTCATCAACACGTCGAAATGTATCATTCGATCCACCCCAGTTCCTTAAGAAATGCCAGTCACACCTTGTTGTTACTGATCATAGCAAAGAGAGTATCTGGTATTCCGGATAAATGCATAGGGCATTTGCAATCATTTGTTTCGACAGCCACGAATCCGCCTACCTCTATTTTGCGACACAGGAACTGTGTGCCATACAAATATTTGGTCCGTGCGCGAATAGAACCCGCGACACGCAGTGCAGCAGCGAGTCGCTCAACCACTGCCCCAACCGTGCCAAAATTAATAAAACCAACCCATATCCAGTTTTTCATATAGGACGGTACCGAACTTGGCGTCGTAAAAACATTCATTTTCGTACAATATCAACTTTCTAAGGTTATTTGCGTTCTTAAGATAAATATCCTATAAGGGTAAGTAATGTTATAAATGAGCAGCGATAACACAACCTCCGCACATATTGACTGCCGTATGTTATATCTACATAGAGCTCGGTGGCTACTGTGGGTAAAGATATAATTCCGAAAACGCTACTTCTGAGCATTCGGGTTCGATTCTCAGGTCGAGCAATGTGTTATTGTGTTTTGTCATCAGGAATTTCTCAGTACCAGCGACGACGGAGTCTAGATTCATGCCCCGTTGATGATAATAGGGTCGCCCCCTGTTATATGGGACTTAACCTGACCAATCGGGGATGACAGTCGTGATGTTATGTTCGCTCCTACAGCTACCCTACATGCTTGTCTGGCAAGGGGTTGGAACTATCAAAAATGTCTGGCTGATGAGGAAACATCATTTACTTGTTACCCAAGTACCTATTATATATAAAAATCAGCTTTTATACTATAACGTAAGTAAAATTATAACTTTATGAACATAAAGGATATCTGGCAAGGGATTGCCACGATGTTAAGTGTCTGGCAATGAATAACGTGATTTTTAATAATATTCTGAAGGTAATACCAAAAAATCTGACTTTATTATTTGATGAAATTAGATCGGTATTTTACACACCTTTAGTACCGTTTAGCTGCCAAAGCCAATATGACCCAAACTTCATAATGGTCCATCGTTCTTACCTGTGTTGGGAGCATGCGCTGACAAACTCTCAGCTTTTATAAAATAACGAAGGTCTGGGGTTCACGGGCTCTTGCTCTATTATATACTATGTATGTATTTGCAAGTGCCACCGCAGAGCACGTGACCCCCCACATACACACATATACACACATTATTGTGTTAAATTAGGACATTATATTCTGAAGTCTGGATTTATGCCCAGATAGCGGCTTGCCACATAATAGGGACTCAGAAAAACTGACAAAATGTGGGTGTTTTGTACACCTATGCCTACCCTATCATGATGAGCACAATGTTACGTTAAATGTTGTAGCTTTAAAACCACATACAACCGTCGCTATCGTCCCGGGCACAGCTTTTCTCAGCAATAACAAAAGTGGACAATAGAATACGCTTTGTTATGTCAGTGTTGTACAAACGGTCAGATTTCTAACTGCATTTGTTAGAAATGTGGACGTTTGTACAATGTAGAAGCCGGCACAAAGGCAGGTCATTTGGTACCTATTGCAATGCTAGACGCTGGGGGACTGCGACTAAGAGCCTTACACAAAACTGCTGAAGAAGGGTAGACAGACACGAAACTCTTTGTCAACTCTTTACACACATACACATACACTCACACACTACACTTATTACACTACTGTGTAATTGCGACTGTTTCTCTGTCTTACTTTCAACAAATTACCTCTATATTTCTAAGTTTGTATCGTTTTGTTCTACATTCATTTCTACAAAAGACTGGGATTTCTAGTTTATTACTCCGTGTTTTTTTTACTGACGGAAGTTCATGGCATTTTGTCCTTGGTGTTACAAATAGGTACATTCAATTTATTTGCTGCCTCGTTGGTCTAGTCCTGGATTCGATTCCCGGGTCGGGCAAAGTGTAATTGGGTTTTTCCATCAGGAATTTCTCAGTAGCAGCCACGGAGTCTGAATTTGTGCCCGGTTGATGGCAATAAGCTCGCCCCTATTACATCGGACTTAAACTTAACGGGCAAAATTAGGTACACGTCTGCCAAACCCTTCGGGGATTACAGCGTGATGTTATGTTATGTCAATTTATTTTCAAAAGGTTGCGCTAGTCAGAGAAAATGTTATAAATTATCATCAGCAGTGTTATACCGTTATACCTCTTCATCTCATTTTTACCTCCACTATATCTACCTATGTCAACTTATGAATGATGTACCAAAAAGAAATATATAAATGTATAATAAGGTATCTATCTATTGTAAGGTTCTTTTTCACGAACTGCTCTTTCATATCACTAAATCAACCAGGTTTATCCCAGCATAAAGATAACCATCTTGAATTCTTATTTAAGTAGGTACTTGCTTTCTGTCCGTGCAATATTTTATAGGTAGAACCTTCCAAAGTAGGGCAAAATCGTTGGCCATAAATAACTTCTACTTATCCTCTAACATCGATAAAAAAACTGTAGCTGAACGGTTTTTAAAGTAAAAATCTACAAAGATTTTCATGTAAATGAACTTTTTTCAAAGTTTTTTTTTTTTGCTGTGATACAAAATTAGGGTACGCTCTCGGATGTATATATTTAAAACAGGATTAGGCGCGCCTTTACCTAACCATTTGTGACACATTTATAATTAGCACTAGCTGACCCGCGCAACTTCGTCTGCGTCACGTTCTTGATCATCATTCATTCAACTTCATCATTCTTTTGTTTTCATTCTTCTTTTTTCTCTTGAGAGAGAGGGTTAGAGAGAGTGGGTCGTTGATGCTCTGCTCCTATTGGTCGTAGCGTGATGTTATATAGCCTATAGTTTTTCTCGATAAATGGCCTATCCACCACTAAAAGAATTTTTCAATTCGAACTAGACTAGACTACTACTACTACTACACTACACCCTACTACTACGACACTACACTACTACTAGACTACTTCTACTACTAGACTCGTCTAGACTGAGACAAACTCTTCAGCTTTATAATAATTATTAAGTATAGATTTGCCCTGTTCGTCTCGTGGAAGCAAGCGCGACTGCTAAGCGTGGGGCCCTAATTCGCAGTTCAGGAAAAGTGTTCTCGTTATAAACCCAAATTTTGGTAGTAGGTAGTGTAACACCCCCGTGTACGTTAAACCGTTGGTCATGTGCCCAATATCTCTGATCGTGTCGAATTGCCGTGACCGAATTTCAGGATATCATTATCTTAATTAGCACATAATAGCACCTATTACACACTTGCGACCAAAATAGCCTTCACTCAGTAAATGGAACAATACATAGCGCCCTTTGTTAAACGAATACATGTTCATGACAACCAAAGCGAGCAATGGACTTTGTTGAACTGTCAAAACGGAACTTATTGCCTTGTTAGGGCTGCTACACGCTTGTTCGAGTAAATACATGACAGCTTTGTTAAAAAATAAAGCCGATCCGTAGCAATAACGACGTATATTCGGTTAATCTTCGGCTCGTACCGAACGGCAAACTTCGTTCGAGATCTGCCATGGCTGAAATATGTTCGAATCAGGTAAGCACAATTCGAGCTAACCGAAGCGACTTATACCCAAACGTATATCTACGTATGAATTCGATAGCTATGCTCCGCGGTTCTACATACCATTTTTTATTTTTATTTTTAGCCTTCCCATTAGTTAGCTATTAGGCTGGTTTTATAGTCACGCCGCTAGACGCGCCGTTGGGCAGCGCGCTGTTGAACAGGAACACCGAACGGCGCTGCTCAAGCGCGCGAATTTGAAACGCTACTACTACCCCAATACATATCCGAGCGCGCGCAGGCCCGACGGCGCTGCTGAAACGCGTGACTATAAAATCAGCCTTAATGCTAAAAGTATTTTTCAAATTCGACGGGTAGATTCAGATATGAGCGCGTTTAAAAAAAAATCATTGTTATTATACAGGGTAGAAGGAAAACCGATGCTAAAACGGTTACCACGTATTCTGTATCATTCTGAACCCGGCCACATGGTTTTTTTTTCGTCAGTTATTACAAAAAAAAAACAAACAGCTATTTCCTACAAAACTGCAATACCTACCTACACGGTCAAAATGTATAGAACAGCTGATTTTGTTTTAAATTACCGGTGAAAAATTTATATTGTTATTCTTATTCTTTATTGTACACAAAATAACAAATTTGGATACAAATTGCAATAATATAGCTTATGTACAATGGCGAGCTTAACCCAGAATTGGGTTTTCTTACAGCAAACCAAATTTTGACTGCCAGATTTGCAGAAGAGGGTATACTTATGGTGCAATAACATTTACAAATTAATTAATTTTATATACGTAATACATACAATACATACGCATATATATTATACCTATAAAATCCTATATACACCATTATTTTTAGGTCGTTCTGGAGCCGAATACCATGAACTCGATCATCGAACTCGAAACGATTGGGACTATTTTTTCAAAAAATAACAATAAAAAAAACACGAAAGAATAAATTTAATGTTTTTTTTTTTTTAAATGAGAACTCAAATGCATAATTGTGTGTGTAAAACGTATCCACGATCGGCAAAACATGCGAACAATACCCATTGAAAAATTCAGTCATCGATCGATTCTCATTATTTCACAAAAAAAAACATTAAATTTATTCTTTCGTATTTTTTTTTAATTGTTATTTTTTGAAAAAAATAGTAGTACCGAGTTCATGGTATTCGGCTCCAGAACGACCTAAAAATAATGGTGTATATATCCTTTATTCCTTTCTTGAACGCCTCTAACGATGAACTATCCCGCAAGGAGTGTGAATTCAATACTATGCGAAGAGGTTCAGATTGATGTCCATACTGAATACGTGGTGACCGTTTTTGCGTCGGTGTCCCTTACACCTTCTAACGGTATACATGTTGCCGCTCCGATGAGCGTGCAACCCTACCTCAATTAGGAGTTGAGTAAAAACAAAAGCCTGCGGCAAGAACATTAATTTCCGTCAAGTCATGCATACGTGGGTTTAAGCAAATATAAATACGAACGATGCTAAAATATCATGTTAAATTGTTCTCGGAATCTTTGTTCAGGTACGTTTGTGTTTTGGGGTTAAAAATAACTCGGTAGCGCTTAGGTTTGTGGGAAGGTTTCTTTCAGTTAAAATAAATTTCTGCGTGTAAGTGATCTTCGTTATCAAGTAACATGGGGATAATTGCTTATCTTGCCAAAATAGCACGTTAAAACGTTCCATCGTTTAAAACTTCTGTGTTTACTTAAGAGTAACATCAATGTTAAATAAAAATCTTCTATTTCCATGCTCTACTCAAATGTTGTACGGGATAGTATTTTTTTACTCTTAAAGATTTATTTAATAAAATATTAAATTCATTACATCACTCCCAGACAAGCACTGCACGCCCGAAACCACTTTTTATAACGAAAATTAGAATTAAGTAAGAACTTTTGAAAAATTGATTCCTTATAGTATACATAGTGTAAATAGAGATAAAGTTCGTATTTTTTGCCGATTTGTCTTTTAATAGACTGCTGCAATACAATCTCTAAGTAACAAAATCTCATCTAGAACTATCATAAGTCAAGAGGTGTCATCGACTTTCTCTTACGAAAAAAAACTTTCATTCTATTATCAGTTAATTTGTCTGCTCTTCCAGACGCCATCAATCAAAATTAGTTATATCTATATCAGTAAAGTTACGTCGTCAGAATTTACAGAGGACTAGTCATTTGTCCATACTATGTAGAACAAGAGCTAGCTACATTTACAGAGTAACGCCACGTACACGAACGCAGGTGATCAGGCTTGTGTTATGAGACATGTACTCGAATCTCCTCTCTGGTCAACCGGTTCCACTAAATGTAAGAGACGACTAGAAGTAAAAATAACGAAATTCTATTGGTGGTTTACAACACATCCACCGTCCACCTCTCGTGTCGTCTCTGCATCGGTGGAGCTGGAGTACGGGCCTGAGCGTGCAGCTCCTAGCCAAACGGTTACATAAAGACGATGTCGAGAATCAAGTCGGCTCACTGAAATATGTATGATTCGGTATGATTTGCCGAATCATACTTGACTAACTTGCCCGAAGACAATATAGAGTCGTATAGTAGTTGATTGTATATTAAGGTCGAACTTACGTGTAAGTTACATAGGTTTGTCATCTACTAATACTAACTTACCAAGGACAGGAGCATCGTATTACCTAGCATAAAGTGGATTGTGGAGGTCATTGTATTTTACAATATTGCTAACAAGTAAGAATTAAAATTTTGTATGGAACTTGTTATTACAATGATGGGCCCATGAAGGAAGTTGTTCTACCAGAACCTTAAATATGACCACACTTTTCTAATTCACGCTGTACACAGACAAACTGATAATTAAACAGAATTAACATAAGAATAAGGTAGAATCGCGGCGAAGGTGGTGTGACAATTTGATCTCGTTTGCGGGGCGAACATGGCCAGGTACGAGTATTGCACAGAATAGAGAGGTTTGGAAGAAGAAAGGAGGCTTTTGCCCAATAGTGGAACTCGCAATAGGCTAAAAAAATCATGAAAATTCTTACACTTACACCGTGAAAATCTGAAAAAGGATGGCGTTTTTGCAAAAACATGTAAACCCAGCGTTTTTATCTATTAGTTAGACTACCGAAATAGGTGATATTTTTTTCTCAAGACGTTGCCCATTTCAGTTTCGTAAACAAACTTAATTTAATTTTACGGTTCCGCTACTAAACAAGCTGTCACACTTTTTCAGGCTTCCGACTTTCCCTGGCATTATCATAAATATTTCCATGACACGGGACCAACCGCGACTCACGCGACTTCGGAATCCGGAAGAATACACAGAGCTTATTTTGTAGAGAAAATGCGGAAAAATGCTTGCGTTTGCGAGTTAAAATATAAACTGGAGATGGAAAATGTTTACCAATAGCGGTCGCCAAACATATTGTGTGTTTTAATATTATTTATTTAACAGACAACATGATGCAATGATATTTAATTTTACACAACATACTTAAAATTCTATAAAAAATGTACAAGTATCAAAAGGTTACAGGGCGTCCAAAAATTCATCCAAATCGCTGTCAACAGGAAAAGTCCCCAGAAGGCTGGCAGCATTGCCACGTAGGATGGCAATGCTGATTTTTTGGCCAAAAAATAGGCCCGCCCCAGCAGCGCAGCCCACTGTACTAGGAAGATGGGATGGTGTCCTCAAGGGTGTCGACGCAAGTTGCATCCCACATCAAAGGCCTACCCAACTTCCATGGCATTATGGTTATATCATCTGGTCTCTTCCCATCGACGCGTGCCATTCTAGAATGTTAGTAAACAATTTAACTTATAAACTATTTTAGTACTTATATTCTACTACAGACAGGGTGGTTTTTATAAGATGCCTCACTATGAGACTTTCACCATGCTTATCAGCAATAATTCTCAAGAGGCTTTTGCTACTGCCACGCAATCTGGCAAGAGAGACGCATTCTTTTTGAGAAGCTCTCAACTCTGGCTTGTGCAAACATTGCAGATGCCCTGCAATATCGTAGCAGTCGCAACAGCGCACTTAAAGCGTTGTTGTATTGAACACGTAACGCATTGGCTGCACGTTTATTACGGCTGATCCATAGGATGCTCGAGTACAGAGATGTGCAGTATGCTTTAAAAGCGTGATTTTGACCGCATCTGCCATGTAAATCGAGGGAACCTACGTGCCGACATATTCGCCCGCACCGCCAATGCTCTGCGTTCCCGTTCAAAATCGCCATCATCTTTAAGATCGTGAGCAATGAAATGTCCAAGGTATTTGAACCGGTGTACCCGAAGAATCAGGACGTCTTTAATTTGCGAGGGAGCCAGCAACACCATGTCATCGGCGTAGCTGATGTTGTTAAAACACAGCCCGTTTATAAAGTAACCCACATGCGCGCTGCTGAGTTCCTCGATCAATGCATTCAGATACAGATTAAAAAGATTAGGGGAGGGTAAGTCCCCCTGCCTTACGCCACATTCTAACCTGTATGTTACAGACGACTCATTCGGGACCTTACAACGTTTGTTTGGTTATCGTACCAGTACCTAAAAGCGTTCAGCAACTCGTTGGGTATACCTGATTCCTTTAACTTATCCCAGAGAATGTCGTATGAGACTAGGTCGAAGGCAATGGACATATCTTTAAACGCCCCGTAAACTGGCATACTCCTGTCACTATAGTACCCGACAGTGGGCTTGAGATAAGCGATTGCACTTTCGGTGGATAACCAGGTCGAAACCGAACTGTGCATCCTGCAACCGCAAATGTTTTTCTAACTGTACGTTTAGCACACTGTCAAGCACTTCAGCCACAATAGTAGCAAGAGAGATGGGTCGACCTATCTGATGGATCTCCAGTTTTGTTTTTAATTACTGGTACGACCACCGTTTTCGCCATACTGTCAGACAGGTGAGAGTGCGCGATACTCATGTTAAAAAGTAATGCCAGCACCCTAGGTAGGGGCAACCGGCATGCTGCAAAATGCTCGATACCAAGACTCTTTTTATATTTTTAAGAGCTACTTTGATATCTTTAGCTGTGATAAGGGTTGAGACTGAATTTATATCTTTTGCATCGTCTTATACGTCATCAGACATGACACCCCACATCACCTGACATCGCTCAACATCCAACGCGCGAAACTTCATTGTATTTATACCTACGTCTTACAGCAGCTATGCATAATCTATACTATGCCGTAAAATATGCATGGTCTTCCTTTTATTTGAGATAGTATGTTATTTAGAAAAAAAAATCCTTCCGCCGACCCCCACCGTCCCCTTTCGACCGACAACATAAAATACATGTTTTTTTTTCACATTCGGCGGGTACGATTCTTGGTTCTGGGCTTCTGGCAGGCGATCAGTTAAACATCTTTGAACGCATTTTAAATAATATTTGAAATCAAAATGAAGTATTCTTTCAGTAAGATATTATCCCATATGGACTATTTACGGTACTTACTTGTTCCTTCTGTGTATATACACGTGGGACGCTCTGTATATCTAGGTTATACATATTTCAACAGATAAACCTGAAAGCGTTTATCATTCACCACCCTAACTTGGATCAAAAGACACCCTAACTTAGATATGAAGATAAAGGCACCTCTAAGCCGGGTGATCAATTAGGCCGGACGTCGATAAAGTCGCGTAGAACAATTGATTGCTAATACATTGTCTTCCGCCCACTATTGGGTAGGTACAGAGATATCTTTGGACTACTTTTTGCCTATTCGCTTTTCTGTCACTAGATAATCTTTCATCTTTTGACCGCCATGGTCATATACGTGACAAGCAAGCGCGTGCCCTGTATGCCAAACGACTCAAATATGTGGCAAAATAGTAGGTGAAATTGTGGCTTGGCGTGGAGGGCACGCGTGTGCGTTTATGCTCTGGCGGTCAAAAGGTTATGTAACAGAACTAAACATGACGCCTATGTTTTCCCGAAGGGTTAGACAGAGGTGTACCATAGTACACCCACATTTAGCCAGTTATGTTGTAGGCTATTGATTTCAACTGGGCACAAATCCAAACTCCGGGCATCATTACCTCGCGGGCCTGTGGACGGTGAGTTATGGGCTAGCTCACCGTCCTTCCGTCTTATGACGACAGGCCGTGTCGACAAGCGCGCCTCAAAGAGATGTCAGCAAACAGGAAGGGGTCCGCAAGGGCCGATGCCTGCCAGGGCTGCGGGACTGTTCGAAAGAGATACCGTGATATAAGAAGGAACATGCATGGATGGGTGATTAGTCAGTACAAGTCTGACACTCCCTTCCGCTCCGCTCAGAGCGTGAGGGGTAATTTAATGATTTCTATACACGATTCAGGCGCAAGGGTTGAAATGGAAACACGATAAGATGAGTGTAACTAAATATTTATATTTGACTTAGATTTTAACACTATTTAAACACTATATTAACTTAAGAACACTTTGATTTTGCCGGATACTTTTACAACTTGATTTTACACACAATACAATATAAACACAACGACTTGGATACCGAACTCTATCCGTAACTTATGACAGAGCTATCGCGCAGAATAAGGACTCGACGAAGATTACTGGAAGACTACTTTTTGCACCTGTGGGCGCATGTTTTATTTACTCCCACGTAGGCGCAAGTTGCGGTCGGCCCCACTCTCATGGCCGCCCACTATCCTATTGTTAGCGGGGGAGCCGGTATCACCCTGCCCCTCGCTCCCCGCTCTTCACCCCTGTGACCTAGATAGACCGTGGGAACCCGGATGTAGACAACAATGGGCTTCCCTCGGCCAATCACTGGGTCTGTTTACCCATAGATGGAACCTTGTCTCACCAAGGATTTTTAAATTTACTGGTAACTTCTACAACTTTAAGAAGTTACAAACGGTTTTTATATCAAAAGAGATGTATAATGCCTACTAGTGATATCAAACTATATACACCTACGTTATCCAAGTCATTATTCATAATTTCTACTTATCATAACAGTTTTAGAGGGCTGTGCTTCTCAACATTTCCACCCCCTGTAGAAGGGTTCATCCGACTACATTTCCGTCTGTCGGAAGCACAACCACCTTTACAACAGGCCGACGCAGGACCCCATGGTTTGTTCTTACGTCTACCACTCTTATAATAGCGTCCGCACCAGGAAAAACACTTTGGATGACCCCTTTGGTCCACTGGTTCCGTGGCTTATTAGCGTCTGTGATCACTACCACGTCACCCACTTTCACATTTGGCACGTCACTGGACCACTTATTACGACGTTGGAGCGTCGGCAGGTACTCGCGCAGCCAGCGCCTCCAGAAGAGGTCGGCCAGCGCGTTCACCCGTCGCCACATGCGGCGGGAATCCAGGTCGGCGGCATGCCGACGTGTGCACGGTGCATCTCCCGCGGCTGTGCCCAGCAGGAGATGGTTGGGGGTCAGCACCACTGGTTGCTCGACGTCGCTGCTCACATATGTGAGAGGCCGGCTGTTCACTATCAGCTCGGCTTCAGCAAGGAGGGTATAAAGAACCTCCTCGCGGGGGGCACGCTCTCGTAGCGTCGCCTTTAGTGCGTTCTTGATGGAGCGCACTAGTCGCTCCCAGCACCCGCCCATATGTGGAGATGCCGGGGGGTTAAAGTGCCAGGCAATTCCGCGTCCCGACACTTCGCTTCTTAGCGTGTCCTGGTCCATGTCGCGCAGCGCTGCGCGTAGCTCGGCGTGCGCCCCGACGAAATTCGTGCCGCGGTCGGAATACATGTCCGACGGACGCCCGCGGCGCGCAATCAAGCGCCTCAGGGCCAGTATCGCCGAGTCAGCACTCAGCGATGCCGCCAGCTCCAGGTGGACGGCGCGTGTGGTGAGGCACGTGAATAGCACGCCCCACCTCTTCTCTCTGCGTCGTCCGATAGCGACTTCCATGGGGCCAAAATAATCGACCCCACAGTGGACGAAAGCTCTTCTCGTCACCTCTAGTCTGGCCACCGGGAGGTCACCCATCTTGGGTGTCACCGGCTTGGCCCTCTCCAGTCGACACCGTTGGCAGCTTGCAGTGACGGTCTTTACTGCTGACCGCAAGTTGGTTACCCAGAACCTCTCGCGGACTCTGTTCACCACAGCTTCCTGATTGGCGTGCAGCGCCTCCACGTGGTACTTGAGTAGGAGGCGCCGCGTGAGCGCGTGCTTCCCATCCAGGATGATAGGGTGGCGCTCCCCGAAGTTGAGCTCGCTGCAGGCGCCCAGCCTGCCGCGTACTCTCACCAGCCCATCCTCATAAAACATGGGATCTAGTGCCCGCAACTTGCTGTTGCGAGGCAATGGGCGTGCCTCTCGTAGCGCAGCGATGTCTTCCGCGTAACTGTCCCCCTGTATCAGACGCAGGAGGCGCATCTCGGCCTCATGCAGGTCATCTGTCGACACTAGGGATGTCTGACGCCGCTTGCGACAACGATCTATAAAAATATGTACACGCGCCATGACGTTAGCGGCGCGCGTCCACGTAGGTAGCCGCTCATACTGTAGCAGCGATGTAACCTGTGCTGCAACGGTGTGCACTCGCTGTACTCTCTCTAGGTCCTGCTCTGCCACCGCGTCGAGCTCGGTGTCGGCCGGCCACTGCTCCTGTGGACAGCGAAGAAAAGAGGGACCCGACAACCACTCATTACTGTTGTTAGGCCAGTCCATCCGGGTAGCCTTGTCTGCGGGGTTCATCGCCGACGGAACCCAGCGCCAGCTGCCCCTCTCTGACCTTTTGTCTATCTCGGCTAAACGGTGTGACACGAACCTTTGAAATTCTAACGCGTCTGAATTGATCCACTTGAGGACAGTTTTGCTATCAGTCCATAAATGAATGCTACTAATAACTGCTCCTAATTCTTTGACTACTGTATTAGCTAGTCTACAGGCTAACACAGCCGCTTGTAATTCCAGACGTGGAATGGATGTCACCTTTTGTGGCGCTACTCTCGCCTTACCTATTACTATCGCGACATCCCTATCCCCTTCTGTGTTTAACCCCGCTATATAGGCTACTGCCGCGTAAGCGGACTCGCTCGCGTCACCGAATACGTGCAACTCTAGTTGCTCTAACTGGAGGCCGTACCACCTAGGTATGAATATGTTGTTAAGGTGATACAGGTTTTGCAACCACTCAAACCACAACTTGGCCTCTGACTCTTTTAATTTCTCATCCCATTGAATCCCCGTGTGCCATATCCGTTTCATAAGGATGCGCGACTGTATGACACATGGATACAAGAAACCTAGTGGGTCAAAGATTGACATGATAAATCGAAGGAATTCCCGTTTGGTTGGAACCACGTGTCCCTCTACTATGGCTTTAGGCAACTTCTTAAATGACAGGTCAAAGGCTAATTGGTCCGAGCTCGGTGACCATATCATGCCTAACGTGCGTTCCGTCGCACCTTCGCCTTTATCTAAGGAAACCCGGTCAGGCATTTCCACTCTGAGCTTATCGCGCAGCTCTTGAGAGTTAGTGACCCACCCCCGTATATTAAACCCGCCTCTGGCGTGAATGTGAGTCACTTCCTCAATTAAACTATTGGCCTGTGAGGCAGACCAAGCACTATCCAGGTAATCGTCCATATAATGTTTTTCGTGTATGGCGGCTACCGCTTCGGGGCACGTTTCTTTAAACTGTTCCGCGTTTTTATTTAAAATATAAATTGCCGACGTTGGCGACGACACGGCCCCGAATATCATGGAGTTCATGACGTACACGTCAGGCTCCTTATTGCCGTCAGTCGTCCAAAGAAACAGCTGTGCCCCTCGATCCTGTTCTCTTATAAAAACTCGCAAGAACATATCGGCTATGTCCCCAGTAAAAGCTACAGGCCCCAATCTAAATTTAAATAACACGCCTAACAGGGAATTAAGCAAGTCAGGTCCAGTCAACAAATTGTCATTTAAAGACGTCCCATTGTAACTAGCCGCGGCGTCAAAAACCAATCTCAATTTTCCCGGTTTGTTTGGATTCGTTACCCCAAAGTGGGGTAAATACCATACCGAATCGGACTTGACACCGCCCTCTACCCTACTCGCGTACCCTTCTGCCAACAACCTATCTATCTGTGCTGTGTAGGCTGCGGCGTACACAGCGTCCTTATGTAGCCGACGCTCAATACCGGCTAGACGCTGGCGCGCGTACCTATAATTATTAGGTAACTGTGGGTCGTCGCGACGCCACAGTAGCCCTAACTCCCACTGGCCGCTCTCTGTCTGACGGCTAGTGGAGTCTAGAATAGCCTTAGCTCTCTCCACATCCCTGTCCTTTCGAGGCACCTCTGAAATTCCTATCGCTTCTAGCTCAAACTGTTTTTTAACTAACTCGTGCAAGTCGATAGTTGATTCTACTACACAATTTAAAGAATGAACATTAACACTCTGATGAGTGCCTACAGGTCCGTGCACAACCCACCCTAAACTGGTCAAAGAGGCAACTGGCTTACCGGATTTTCCTCGGCGAGTCTCCTGGCTGACCAACAGCTCCCAGTTGTCTTGGCCCAACAACAGCAGCGGTCTGGCTCCTCTCATTTCCTCGCAACCCAAGTCGCGAATGTGGGCGTGTTCTGTTAACACTGCGGCGGACACTGTTTGCGCGGGTAAGTCCAGGCTTTTTAATGTACGACACTTCACTTTATGTGTTAACCCGTTCGGTCCACGCACTGATACACTGATCACTTTTGATGTGTTGTCAACAATCTCTTGACCGCGCGCACTGTGCAGAGTTAGTGGAACTTGTTTTCCACTGGCGTTATCAGCTAACGAATCGTCTATTAGCGATACGGTTGCCCCGTCATCCAGTAGGGCATAACACTGTTTATCAACACCGTTCACTGTTACACACACTGGCATTATCTTTAATAACGCCTTCCCAGTGTAGTCACTAACGTTCGTGACGCTCTCGTTCCTCTTGTCGGCATGTAACAATGTGTGGTGCGCGTAATCACACGACGCGCACCTACTTGCACGACAAAAGTTCTTCCCGTGCTTCTTTACTATGCACTTAAAACACAATCTATGTTTCTTGACATGTTGCCACCTCTCGTCGACACTCAACTCGGTGAACTTGACGCACTTGGGTAACTTATGTTTCTCTCCACATAACGTGCATGATTCTTCCATGGCCTTCTCTTGCTGGTCATTATCAGAGTGAACGTGCAAGCGTTGAATATTTCTAGGCTGCTTGAACATCTGTACAGGTGCTCGGGGCTTAGCCGTGCTAGACGATGATGTGGGCGCACTCATTTCCATTTGAACATAAAAGGACGTGGCTCGGGCTAGATGACTCAGGAACTCTGCGAGTATTTCTAGACTCGGTGAAACTCGCACATCTATGCCCTGGGTCGTTGCCATACCCATAGCAAAATCACCATATTGAGCACGTTGTACAGATGTAAGCTTATTCAAAAGTTCACTCACCAGTTGTGGATTATTCAGATATCCGTTAGCTCGTACACTCTTCAGCAGCGACACACAATTTCTCACAGTTGTTGAGAACTTTCTGAGTTCACGGCCACTCTCAGTCACTTTAGGTAACGCACGCACTTTCTTTAGAGCACACTCTAGCACTAAATTAGGATGCCCGAACTCTTCATCAAGCGTCTTGATTATTTCACCTGGGTTAGTCGAGGTGCGCAACAAATCCTCCACGGCCAACTTTGCGTCTCCCTGCAGCGATGTTTTCAAGCGCGCTAAGTTCTCATGCGGCTTGAACTCGTACATAACAGTCGTGTCGTGGTACATATTCTTGTACGACAGCCATTCCGCTGGGTCGCCTTTGAAAAATGGCAACTCATAGGCCTGTCTTGGTACCGGCCGCGGACGCGCTAGGTTTGTGATAGCGTCTGCCAACTGGTCTATTTTTCTGTCCCGCGACCTGCTCCTGTCCCTGTCGTCCGCGAACGCGTTTTCCCAATCAGGCTCTCTTCTAGCCTGTGGAACACTGGCCGTAGCTAAGGGCGTAGCACTCCCTAGGTACGGGGGTTCGCGAAACTGTACCGACGCGGGCGCACACTGTTGGAGCGCAGGTATATTACTGGGCGGCGGCACTGGCGCTAACACCTCACGAGAGGGCGCGGACACTTGACGCGGCGGCGGATCGCGACTCACAGCGGGCGTGTGTGTTTCCCTAACAACGGGAGCCGAGTCGTCGACCCATTCTTCCACTCGCCGCGTTGTCCCTTCTCCTTCCGATTCTGAGTCTTCCTCAACGGCGGCATCAATCTCAGCGAGATCGGCTTCAAGCTTCTTCTTGACGAGTTGCTCCTTCATGCGCACCAATTCTCGTTCAGCCTCGTACTCAACCCTCCGTCGAAGATAATCGGCACTTCTCTGGCCGCTCCTCGAGGAGACGTGGCTTGTCCCGGAACCTGCCCTCTGGATTGTCTCCGATCTCACAGGCGTGAACATATCTCTGTGGTCGATAACACGACCTCCCGCCAGTGGGATTATAGGTACAGGAACCGACGATGTAATCGGTGCAACTGAAACTGAGCCTGGTGCCTTTTCAGACGGCACGCCAGAGTCAGCCTCCAACTCGCGCCGCTTGTTCATGTCGGCCTCTATTTTGCGCAATTTACTTCGCGTCGTAATTGTGCTTCTAACACTCATCTTATTTCCGTACGATCCGGCCACTCGAAGGACCAAAAATTATACACGATTCAGGCGCAAGGGTTGAAATGGAAACACGATAAGATGAGTGTAACTAAATATTTATATTTGACTTAGATTTTAACACTATTTAAACACTATATTAACTTAAGAACACTTTGATTTTGCCGGATACTTTTACAACTTGATTTTACACACAATACAATATAAACACAACGACTTGGATACCGAACTCTATCCGTAACTTATGACAGAGCTATCGCGCAGAATAAGGACTCGACGAAGATTACTGGAAGACTACTTTTTGCACCTGTGGGCGCATGTTTTATTTACTCCCACGTAGGCGCAAGTTGCGGTCGGCCCCACTCTCATGGCCGCCCACTATCCTATTGTTAGCGGGGGAGCCGGTATCACCCTGCCCCTCGCTCCCCGCTCTTCACCCCTGTGACCTAGATAGACCGTGGGAACCCGGATGTAGACAACAATGGGCTTCCCTCGGCCAATCACGGACCGCCAGAGGTCCCCACAGTGCTCCGCGTTTCAAGTGTAGCAGCAGTTGTGTGGAAGATTCCGTTCCCAAGAAAATCAACGAAGTTGGGGGTACTTGTGGAACGGAATCGCGTCGCTCGGACCGCCACCTCGCCACCTACCTTCACTTTCCCTATGTTCGTGCAAGTGCCTGTGGCACTAGTACGAGCATAGGGGAGGCGGCTCGGTGCAGCCCGGTGCTCCTGGCACCGTTGCGGTCGCGACGCCTCGTCGCAATGCGAAGCCCTACATAGTGAGTGTGGATACAACAGTTCAGTGAATTTTTGTGACAGTGACACGTTTCTGTGAGTGAATTTTATAAGTGATTAGTGATGTCAAAGCCAGGCGCCCGCGACCCGTCCGGTCGCGGCGACGCCGGCTTTCAGGTGCCTCGCCCGGTACTGGACCGGGCGCTGTCGTTGCCGAATATCGGCGACGCGGTGTCCGGTGCGGTAACGACCGGACCCCCCCCCTCCTCGTAGTGAGGAGAGGAAGCGGTCCGGCAAGGTGAGGCACCAACATGGAGACCCGTCGGGAGCCGGACCGAGTACGGCGTCGGCGGTGCGTGACTCGCCGACGACTCCGGCGCCTGCGCGCGGTGCGCCGGCGCCTTCGTCGAGCCAGCCGCACGCCGTTGCTGTGCGACCGTCCGCCTTCCGCCCGGTGCCCATCCAGGCCCCGGGATCTGCCGCCACCCCCCCGGCCCGCGCTCAACAAGCGCGTGCCGCTGCCCCAGCTGCGCGAGTGTCGGTGCGCGCCCCCGCGCCCCTTGTGCGTGTACCCGCGCCCACCCCGCGCGCCGCGGCAACGACCTCCCGCCCCGCTGCACCCGCAGCCCCCTCTGCGCGCCCCACCGCGCACGCCTCTACGGCTTCGCATCCCGCCGCGTCGACAGCGCCCTCCGGGGCTGCGTCCGCGGCGGCCGCCTCCAGCCGCACCGCTGCGTCGTCGCGCACCGCTACCGCCGGCTCCGGGCGCAGCTTGCTGACCGGACCGGCCCAGGCGGAGCGCGACCGCCTACCCATGCCGAGGCTGGCTACTGCCGCCCGGCCCTCAACTTCGGCGCCTCAGGCGCCCGACTCCCCCGCGCCCCCCCGCACCTCGGCCTACGACTCGCCGGCGGGGCTATCGGCATGTTCGTCTCAAGCCGGCTCGAACATGTCGATCGCGTCCGCGGGCTCGGTCGACTCTGGGCCGAGTGCGCCGAGGAGGCGCACCCCCCCTGCCTCTCCGACGCCGTCGCTGGGATTCGGCTACGAGTTTCAGCTCGAGCCGCGACCGCAGCGACGGCGCCGCAGCACCGACGACGAAGAAGATGACGACGCGAAGCGGTACTGCCTAGACCCGCCGCGGCCACAGCGTGAACACGCGCTGCCGCGGGGTCAGGGCGCCGCCCGCTCGCCTACCTTCGCCGAGGCGGCTCGGCGTTCGCCTGCGGCGTCGCCGACGCTGCCGACGTCGCCGCCACCGGACAGAAGAGGAGCACGCTCAGCGGACAGTCCCGGGGTGAGTGTCCCTCTATTTTATGCCAAAAACAAGACCGACGCTGCGTCACAACAGGCAGCCCCAGAGGCCAGCGGAGCGGCCACCTCTCAGCAGAAGCCGAAGCCGCCGAAGCGGCCTAGGTATCCTCCGTTGGTGGTGGAAAAGCTGCCAGGATGGGCCGGCCACTTTAGGGCCCTTAGAGACAAGCTGGGCTACCCCCCCAACGCCCGCCCGTACGGCGCTGGGGTTCGCTTCTCACCCGAAAGTGAGAACGAATACAGGGTGGTCCAGCGGTATCTAACAGGCCTGGAAAGGGAAGCCGGCATATCCTGGTTCGCGTACTCGCTGCCAGCGGAGCGCAGCCTAAAGGTGGCCATCACAGGGCTGCCTGTGGACACCCCCCCGGAGGAAATAGAGGAGGAGCTCCGGGCGATGGGGCACGAGCCGGAGTACGTGCGCCACATCAGGGCACGTCAGGGACGACCCGGCTGCGTGTTCCACGCAGTCCTGAAGAGGACAGCGGAGGTCAGGTCCATCTTCGATACCACCGTGTTCCTATGCATGCGTGGTGTCAAGATCGAGGCCTGGCGGGGCAAACGTGGGCCCGCTCAATGTCACCGGTGTCAGCAATTTAGGCACTCCTCACACCACTGCCACCGGCCGCTCGCCTGTGTCCGCTGTGGAGAGGGGCACGCAGCGCGTGATTGCCCCCGCCCCCGAGAGGAGCCGGCGACGTGTGTTAACTGCGGGGGCGATCACCCCGCTAACAACGTGCGTTGCCCCGCGTTCCAGTCGGAGATGCGGCACAGGCGCGCGGGTACAGTCGCCGCCACGACCGCCTCACGCCGACCGGGAACGGTCACCGAGGGGCCAACAGACGTGGCCTCTACCGAGGCCCAAGGCGCGTCGCTCATGGCGGCGGCCAACGGGCCCACCACCAGGGGAGAAGCTCCCTCCAGGGGAGAAGCCCCCTCCTCCTCCAAGCGGCGGAGGAAGCGGAGAAAGAAGCGCGGGGGCAAGGGCAAGAAGAAGTCTGTGCCCCCCCCCCGCTCCCGCACCCTCAGAGGACACCACCCGGGTCGACCTTACCTCGACCCAGGCGCAGGCTGTCCCACCAACAAGTATACCAGCATTAACACAGGTGAGACCGGCAGCTGGCGCCGGCATAGCGCGGCCCCCGGCCCAACCAAAGAAGACGACGTCCGCTAAGGCCGCCACGAGCGCCGGCCCAGCTGCCGACGCAGAGAAAAAGAAAGAATTCACAGCCTGCGCCATCCAGCTGCTGATGGACCTTATTAAGGCCATCAGCCAAGGACAGGACGCGGAGCTCGTCATCCTCGACGGCCTGGCCTCTCTCCTGAAGCTCTACCATGGATAGGCCGTTGAGGGTGATCCACTGGAATGCCCGCGGCCTTCGAGGTAAGGTCGCCCCCCTCCGCCGCCTATTACTCGAACAGGACATCGACGTGGCGCTAGTAAGCGAGACACACCTGGGACCGGAGGACAGACTCCGGGTCTCGGGTTACCTCGCTTACAGGAAAGACGAAAGGACGGCTACCGGCACCCGCTACCGTGGTCTGGCGGTATTGGTGAGGCGTAGAGTCGTCCATCAGCTGCTCCCCGTACCGTCGCCCGGCTCGTTCTACGCGCTGGGTGTGCAGCTACATGTCGCCGGCGAGGACCTCAACATCTTCGCCGCCTACAGGCCCCCCGCGACCCGGTTTGACCCGGCCGAGGTGAGGGCCCTATTAGAGGCCCACAGCGGCGCGACTATCCTTGCCGGCGACCTAAACTGTAAGCACCCAGCGTGGAACTCGGCCGCGACGAACACGGCGGGTCGACGACTCTACGCGGATGCGGACGCCTTCGGTTACACGGTGTCCGGCCCGGAGGTGCCGACGCACTATCCGGACGCGGCAATATACATGCCGGACGTGCTGGACATCGTGGCCTACCGAGGGCTGCAGTGCCAGATCACGCAGCAGGTGTTAGACGACGACATGCAGAGTGACCATCACCCTGTACTCGTCGTCCTATCGGGTATGCCGACCCGACGGATGCCCGCAGCGCCACGTCGACACATCAATTGGGAAACCTTTAAAGAAAGGACTGAGGCCACTACGCCGACTCGGCCCCCGATTACCTCCGCGGACGTTGACCGCACAGCGGATGACGTCACTGCTTGCATCCAGAGCGCCTTGGAAGCGGCGACTACTACGACGGATGCGCAGGGGGAAATATTCCAGCCCCCCCTGCCCCACTACCTGAAGAGGATGATCGCCGACAAGAGGCGCCTTCGCAAGCAGTGGCAACAGCTTAGATGCCCGTCTCTCAAGACTAAAGTCAATCGTCTCGCGGAGAAGATTAAGGCCGAGCTGCGCAGCCGGGAAGCCGCGAGCTGGGAGGACCGCATCCAGGAGGCGGCCGGCAGCTGGCCGTCCGCCCATAGACTCTGCCGCCAACTGACGAATGCCCCAGCTCCGGTGCGCCCGCTACTGGACAGCGGCGGGGCGCTCAAGTACAAGGCCGAGGACCGCGCGGAGGTCTTCGCCGAACACCTGGAGCGTCAGTTTCGACCGAACCCGACCCGCGACGTCGACCATGTCGCAGCAGTCGAGAAACACCTTGGGGACTACTTCGCCGCGCCGATAGCTCCCGAGGAGGAGCCCATCTTTTTCTCGCCTGGGGCAGTCAGACGCGCCATCCTGAGGACGAAGCTGAGGAAGGCCCCCGGTGCTGACGGTATCACCAACACAGTGCTGCGCCACCTGCCGTACCGTATGGTAGCGGCGCTGGCGCGCCTGTTTACGGCGATACTGCGCACCGGGACGTTTCCTTCCTCGTGGAAGGAGGGGCGCGTCATCATGCTGCCCAAGGCGGGGAAAAATACTCTTAAGCCGGAGAGCTATCGGCCCATCACGCTGCTGGCCACCATCTCCAAGGTGTTCGAGCAACTCCTGCTGCGACATCTCCAGCCGCACATCGACCCGCGGCCCGAGCAATTCGGGTTCAGGTCGGAGCACAGTACGACGCTCCAGCTGTCGAGGGTACTGCACCACATGGCGCAAGCCGTGAACAAGAAGGAGTACGCGGTTGCAGTATTCCTCGACATGGAGAAGGCCTTCGACCGCGTCTGGCACGAGGGCCTGGTGTACAAGCTGGCCACGTCCAGCGCGCCCCGCCGCGTTGTTAAAGTGGTCCAGTCCTTTCTTTCCCACAGGAGCTTCCGCGTGGTGGTCGAGGGGGCGCTCTCCGGCGCCCGTCCGGTGATGGCCGGCGTGCCGCAGGGTAGCTGCGTCTCGCCGGCGTGTTACTCACGTTACACCGACGACATCCCCACGACGCCAGAGGCGATGCTCGCGCTGTACGCCGACGACGCCGCGTACATTACCACCTCGCTCAACGCGAAGTACGCGGCGGTCAAGATGCAGCGCGCGCTAGACCTGCTGCCTGACTGGCTGTCCAAGTGGCGGCTGTCGGTTAACGTGGGTAAGACGCAGGCGTTGGTCACTGGACTAGTGCCCCTCCCACCACCCTTGACTCTACATGGTGCCGACGTCGAGTGGTCGCCCCGGGTGAAGTACCTGGGTGTTTCCATCGACCGTCGGCTCACCATGGGTCACCACGTTCGCCAGGTCGCGGCGCGGGCTGGTGTAGCCCGTCACCAGCTCCGCCCAGTGCTCTCATCCCAGCTGCCGGCGCGCGTCAAGTTGGGCGTGTATAAAGCTTATATACGCCCAGTACTGACGTACGCCGCCCCCGCATGGTACGCCCTCACGTGCGAGGGACACAGGAAGCATCTCCGCACGCAGCAAAGTCGCGCGTTGCGGACCATCGTCGGCGCCCCTCGCTACGTGAGGAATGACGTCATCCAGCGGGATCTCGGGATCGAGAGCCTGGACGCGTTCATCCGGCGCCTTGCGACGGGAATGTTCGCGCGTGCCGACGCATCTGCTTGGCCCCACGTCAAGCACATTGCGCCCTGGCACGCGCGCCCCCCTGACGCGAGGCGCCCCCTCCCCCGCGACCTGGTAGCGGAAAGTGACCCCACCCCACCGGACTTGACTCTTGGGTAAGCTGTTTCCAGACTACACGCAGCTTACCCATACACAGTGACTCTACATTTCACTACATACACCCAGTTGCGCGACGTGTGCTAAGTTAATATAGGCATGTCGCGTAACTAGTACCACACATGCACGTCTCTACATTCGAGTAGACTCACGCGTAGGGACGCGGCTGCGGGCTCGCGACTCTCACGCATACATTGGGCGGTGTTACACAACACAATACCGCCCACACACACATATCGGCTCCTAGCCCGTGTCGTAACCGGCTAGCTCTGGAAGCGGGGTGGGCAGGAGTCATACATCTCTCCGTAGGTGCGTCGGAGTCGGCGCCACTGTCACGCCACACAGGCGTGTGACATTCACACGCCAACAGGCCGTGCCCAAGGGGCAACCCAATGACGGGCCCGTAGTGACGGGCCCAGGTATTGCCTCCGCGGCCGGGGAGCTAAGCTCTGTGACCGCCAGCCGCGCCCCCTAGCGGGGGCGCAGCGATTGTATTCAGTCTCGGCCAATCACTGGGTCTGTTTACCCATAGATGGAACCTTGTCTCACCAAGGATTTTTAAATTTACTGGTAACTTCTACAACTTTAAGAAGTTACAAACGGTTTTTATATCAAAAGAGATGTATAATGCCTACTAGTGATATCAAACTATATACACCTACGTTATCCAAGTCATTATTCATAATTTCTACTTATCATAACAGTTTTAGAGGGCTGTGCTTCTCAACAATTTCCCATCCGAAAAAAAAAGGCATCAGAACCTCATGCTCAGCTGTAGCGTATCCTACGACCTGCGCTGGTTACAGGAAGTGATAACATGATTTTAGTGATTAAGTTATATACATGGTGTAACATAATCTCGTGTGGTATCTCACACCCGTCTCTATTAACAAGTCAAAGTGATTACTTAAGTAAAAGTAGATAATAACTTGAGATACTATTTTTTTTTATTCTGTAGTTTAGTAATTGCTTGAAGTAAGAACTGTCAATAGTTAGAATGCTTTGCTTTCTTCAACTCTTACTTCATTCAAATTCTAGTCTAAGTATTACATAAAAACTGTTGCATAAGTAATTACTTTAACTTGACTACAGATACCAGGATAAGACCAGAAACTGAACAACTTTTGTTCTATGACGTTTGATTTTTTTTTTAGTTTTACAAAGACAGTCCGAATTTTTTTTTTGCTAATTTCAAGAAGTTCGTAGAACATAAATGATTCAGCTTTATGGTTTGGTTTGGTATGGACATTACCAGTTGACAGCGCCAGCGTTGAGGAGGATTTATTTGACGTCATTTTTAGTTTATTTTTAAGTTAGTAACTTTAGGTTATTTTAATTTATAAGTGTATTTAATATTGTTATGATTTGGTTTAATAAAAAAAATCTTAGAAGATTTTGAGTATCCAGAACTGACAAAATTAAAACACTTAGTAGAATCACTCCGATATCCCTAATTATAGGCTGCCTGTCTGTCACAAACGAGTTTCTAGTAAACTACCTACCTACTAACATGACGATTAATTAATTACACGCATGTTGTGACAATGTGGTAACCTTATTAAACCGTAAAATGAAATATTCTAGAAGTTTCGTTGGAACATGAATCGCTCGCAATTACAGCCATTTGTAAAGAAGGTTATTTTGTGGGATGTCAAACGAAAAGTTCGTTTGGTAACCGTTATTAGATATTATTTAAAACTATTTCTAAAAAAAGATGATGTATAAAATGTTTCTGGGGGCAACGAAAGTATGTTACCACCCAAAAACATAATATTAAAATTCAATGACGGCATTGACCTTTTTAAAGAAAAAAGAAAAAGTTATGTAACTATATGTTCTTATTTTATAATAGTAATCGGCCGTTTAATTTGGTTAATTTTATTCTTCTTTGTTCTGTGCTTTACAAAATGGAATAATAATAATATAATCCTGGACACGGCGCGCATTGTGAGGCGGTTCCTTTCTCTGGAGCCCTGACCACCGGCAGCCTGGACCTTGTTCCTGATGCCGATGGGGCATCTATTTTTTATATTTTTAAATGTTTTGTTTACTTTTGTTTTTTAAAATATTTAAAAATGTATTAAATAAGAGAGATAATGAATAAAGGACATAATAATATCTTAAGACAACCAACACACCGCCATCTGATCCCAAACTAGGCAGACCCTGTATATATTTCTAAATACATACATATTATAGATAAATTACACACCCAGATACAGAACAAATAATCGTACTCATCGTACAAAGATTTGTCCTGAAATTATTTTTTTGGTGTGAAAAATCACGTTTCACGGTAGGACCCAATATAACGCATTCAAAACATTGTGCTGATGGATGCATTGAACAGTAAAAGAGTCGTAGGTATTTTAAGTAAAGTTATAACGTTAACTTGACGGCACGGTTGGCGCAGTGGCTGAGCGATTGACTGCTGTGCTCCGTGTTGCGGGTTCGATTCCCGCACGGAACAAATATTTGTATGGCCTACAGATAGTTGTTCTACAGATAGTTGTTCCGGGTCTGGGTGTTTGTGTATGTGAGTTTAAATGTTTGTAAACGCACCCAAGATACAGGAGAAATTCCTAGTTTGGGGCAAGGTTTTAAAAAAAAAAAAAAAGTTAAAAACTTGTATTTAAAAAAAACTACCGTATATACTTCTACTCTCTCTCTACGTACTCTCTGGGCCTGGAATGAACGCGTAAGGTAAACTAAAATTCCAGGGCTGCGGGACTGTACGAAAGAGATACCGCGGCCCTGGAACACAAAGGACAAAAGAAGGAAAATGGATGGTTTTTAGTCAGTAAAAGTCTGACACTCCCTTCCGCTCCGCCCAGAGCGGCAGGAGTCATTTGATGATTTCCCATCCGAAAAAAAAAAAGGTGAACTAAAATTGGAACTATTCTTTAATCAAAAATACAACTCACCTTTTTTGTGACAAGCACAATTAACAGCACCCTGGACCAATAGATATTAATAAATTCTCATAACTAAGTATGTTGATACTGAGCCATAGCAATCGATATTACACTGAAGTGGCAGACGCACGACGTGCATCACCTGACCTAAAATCATGAGTATCACGACCTGACCTGACGGCTCTTGATTCGTGTCACGGCATAACTCACCCACACCCTTTCACTCGTATGTTCACACATAACAAACATCACACCTGTAATCCCCGAAGAGTTAGGTAGAAGTGTACTTAATAGTACACCCACATTTCGCCACTTATGTTTAAGTCATATGTAATAGAGGGCAAGCCTATTGCCGTCAACCGAGCAATATTCAAGACTCAAGTGGTTGCCACTGAAAAATTCCTGATGGAAAAACTCAAAAACACTGCCCGATCCGGGAATCAAACCCAACAGCAGTCAAGCTTGCGACTACACGACCAACGAGGCACATCGTTATAATATGCCTGGCCTATTTCCCAACTATGTTGTCCTACCGGATGCAGCCGAATACCTGTATTTTACTTGGAGCAACTGTCTTTCTGACCTCCAAAAACACAGTTAGTACTGGGTAATATAATACCTCTTGGTACGACTGGTTGTCTGACCTTCGGGCCACTGACTACCTATAACTACTAATGACAGCCGGGACCAACGGCTTTACCTGCTTTCCAAAGCAAGGAGGAAACTCGGTATGTAGGTGGTCACTCATCCACAGGCCAACCTAGGCAAGCGCGGCGTAACCTGAACCCAAACCAACCTCAAGATCAACTCGGCTGTTATTACATAATATCACTAATTAGTTTCTCATAATATTGTAACAAAGCCATTCACGCAACTTACCACATGACGTACGTTCCTAAATACCATTAAAATAGTAACCGAATCCAGGGCTTTGGCCATTATTTCTCTCATTATACGGAGCCAAATCCACTAATGAAGCTAGTATTTCCAACAAAAGCATTCTCTGCAATCCCTCCAATTTTGGTTTTATATTATGCAACGAATTACAAGGATTTTATTGTTGTTCCTAGATTGAGAAAACCTAATTGCGTCTGGTGCATAGTATATTGAATTTCAACATGTTTACTCGTGTTTGTTTATTTAATTTTCTTAATGAACTTTGCAAGGAAATAAACAATATTGAATTTCAACATGTTTACTCGTGTTTGTTTATTTAATTTTCTTAATGAACTTTGCAAGGAAATAAACAACGCTTCTCTAAGTAATTCAATATTCCATACTAATGAAGCGCAGAGAACACGACGTAATAGCAATAATTTTAGCCTGTTTGCTACAATTTCTGCATACAAAATGCACCACACATCATAACCCTCTTCCCATTCGTGGCCGCTGCAGTTTTTCTTCTGCCGTGTATGTACACCAGCCATCAACTTGTACTATTAATGTCTATCTTTCTAGCCGTATCACCTCTCACTCGTGTCCTACCGAACCTGCCTAAGGTTTGGCCAGCTTCGACCAAAAAAACAGCAGGTTTCTAACAAACGCCGAAATTGAACGAACTTGACAATATTTCAGTGTTAACTTTTTTGACAGGTTGTTCGATAATTTTATGATATCGTTAACGTTTTCAATTTTAACCACTCTGCTCGACAAGATTTTGACACATGACACACCAGCTGAATCGGTGGGGGTGATGCGATTTGTCAAGAAACTCAAGAATTTTCGTGAACATTCAGCATTCGATTTTATGATGATAAATATGTCACGGCAGCTGTTTCACACGATGAGTTTGTGTTAAATATCTTCAATACCGTGATGAGGTTGGTAAAACGGCGTCAGTCTATTGCCAAATATGTGTAAAATACATATTACGGCACGCTTCCAAAAAATAGGTAACTTAGATGCGCTGGAAATAATGTACATAGACAAGTTTCTCGTTTGCTAAAAAACTCGAAAAGGAAAAATAAATACAGTAACATTCTATCTGCGTTCTTATTTTTGCTATTATTCATACATAATTTCATAAAAAAACACGATCAAAGTCATGACAAATATTACAAAAAACTATGTTGAAAGTGTTGCAAAATGACACTTCTTAGTGCTGACCGAAACCCAAGTTCTATCATTACGATTAAAAAGTGGTATTCAGCCTAATCGATACTCGCAATGAAATCGAGTTTAGAAAAAAAAAGAGTTGAGACTGAATTCTTGGTACAATTTCGAATAATAATTAATCATTTAATTTTATCTTTTTTAATAATTTCATTTAGTAATTATTCAATGCTTTTGGTTGACTTCAAGAGACGGAGATTTATAAGTAATAAAATAAAATAAAAACTTGATTCTATGTAATCATTTTGATGATTTGATCTTTCTTTCCGTTGAACTAGCAGCGTGAAATTTGGCAAGAAATAAGTCTCACAGTTCAAACAAAGAAAAACCTGAAAATGGATCGATTTTCAATTTAATTGTAAGCACGGACAGAACCTATGGCTAAATACGCGTCGATTTTTGTTTCAAAATTTAAATTAAGAATACGCTCGCAATTCACCATTTTAAAGTATTTTAATTTACTACATCATTTATTGTGAATTTGGTTTTCTAATATCTGGCGGTTGGACTGGAAGCCGACCCCAACATAGTTGGGTAAAGGCTAGGCAGATGATGATGAATATCTGGCGGTTGGATATAGAATGCCCAGGATCTCGGTAGGCATAATAAAAAATTAGTTTGATCCGTCAAAGATACATTATATTACTTATTCTACAATATTGTGTATAGTACGGTTGGGTTATTGTGTTAGGTTGGGACAAACTTTTCTTTTGTTTAGATTATTCTTTCCCACTGCTGGGCAAAGGCCTCCCCATACCTTTTCAACTCTCTCGGTGTTTTGCCTTCTCTGGCCAATCAGTGAAGAACGAGTGAGTCCAAATCGTCACGCCAGTGTTTCTTGGGCCTGCCTCGGTGACGACAACCGACAAACTTATTGTCCTAAATTTCGCAATCAGCAGTGCATAGGCCGTATCCTAAATAAACATTACTTTCTTTTTTCAAAGCGGTTCACTGTCCACTCTAAAACCTCTTTATACAACTGCAAAGTTCAGGTTATCCATCATAGGCCGTGGGCCGTGTCACTTGAGTGAGGCCGTGAACAGATATAAGACAGAACCCTCAGGCCAAGAGTCCTACTCGCATTTCTAGAAGTTTTCTTAAAAACACAATTTTATAGTTTTTGGGGTTGCTACTAAACCAAGCTTATCTACGCATCAAAAAATAATGACGATTAAAAGTATTGGTCGGAGAAGGCAAAAGATAAAGAAAATTGGAAAGCCATGGGGAGGTTTGCCCAGCAGTGGGAGAGAACTGTCGGATAAAAAAAAGTATTTGTAAATAGTGAATACCTAATAACCAATCCATCTAACCATAACCCAATTTTGTAGACTAAATATAATTTATCTTGGTGGGAACCAAACAAACACTATGGCCTACCAAGATCCTTGGCGTTCTATATTTAACCAACCAATAGAAAAAAAATTACAATAAATTATCTAGTAACTATAAATACAATATAAATTGGAACAGCGAGTGCATTCCTAATTTAAATTTTGACATGGAAAAAAAATCGGCGCGAATTTAACGATAGATTAATCTGTTCTGTTTATTGTTGGGTCGGTTTTAATACCTACAATGTACGAAAATCTATTAAGATTAGCATTATAAAAGCTTTAAAAAATATTATAACATTTTTTATTGTATTTAACGCTTAAAACAAAATTATTTTAATTTCTATCTATCGATTTCTTAAATTCCTTACATTTAATTACTCGATTTAATCGAAATTTACAAAACAAGAATCGATTGAAATAATCGTTTTCACACATCACAATAATTTTAAAAAAAATATGGCCGTCAATTTCGAATACAAATTGAGTAGTGGTAATGAATATTACGTGTTATTGGTCCTGAATTAGTAAATTACGCTAAGATCTGGGCATTTTCATGTTGTTTATAATATTTGAAATTATATTTGTCACATTTGTTATCGAATCTTTATGCGTTTGTGTGATATAATGTGAAAAATAAAAATGTAAACACGCACTATTGGCGCGAAACTTCGACTTTAGATACCAAAATTCATCATTACCACTGCTTATTTAAATTGAACTATGGATGAATTCGTCACATAATTAAATGACGAGTTAATTATTATCAATAAAGTGGAGTTTGGATGTCCGAAAACCACATTTTTTATGATTTTTAGCCTCGGCCAGCACTGCTGTCAAAATGGCGATGACCGTATTTACGCACTTGGATTTTGTAAGGTGAAATTAAGAAACTTGCGCGCTAAATACAGAAGTTTTAATGGCGTTGACATATGAGCTTTTTATCCAGCTTTCTTAATTAACGCACACTCATAGTATTTGATTATCAGAATATTAAATATTATTATAAATAATGAGGATGACATGACTAAAATGCTAGCCCCTTTCGGGGCCGATACCGAGCCAGCGGAGGTTTGTATGTCAAGCCCCCGAAGGGGCCCGTACCGAACTATATGGTTAATTAGATAACGTCTTGTCTCGAGCCACTTTGTGGCGAGTATGTAAGATTTATTATTTTATTGTAACAGATATTTGCACACCTGTTAAGGTAGGATATGGCTTAAAGAACTTCTGTTGTATGTATCACCTCATGTACCTACCCATATTCAAGCAAATAAATGATTTGATTTGATTTGATTTGAGTATTAAAGAAAAAGTAAATGTTGTTTCAATAAAAGTATATTTTGTTCAGTCAAACTAGAAAGAGAATAACAACCCATAGCAACGTAATACAGATAATAGGAATATAAAGATGTAAAGCAGCTAGAAGCAGAAGTGCTTCCTTAACAATGCGAGCAGTATTGCGTACCAGGGGTACCTGACAGGTAACGCACTTGTCATCATCTGCCTAGCCTTTTCCCAACTATGTTGGGGTCGGCTTCCAGTCTAACCGGATGACCAGTATTTAACTTGGAGCGTCGGCCTATCTGACCTCCACAACCCACTTTGTGCTAGGTAATACGATACTCCTTGGTAAGATGGTTGTTAAAGATCCACAATTGACAGCCGGAACCAACGGCTTAACGTGCTTGCCGAGGCACAGTACAATTACAAGTTTATACAGGAAACACACTTGTCTAAACTTGTAATTATTGTAGAACCTCTAATGAACATGTACTAAGGTACACAAATTACAGTACACTGAATCGGGGTTCCGTGTTATTATAATTAATTATTGCATTAAGTGATGAACAATATGGAACATGGCGAAGGATCTTATCAATTAGGTTAACCATGATTATGTAATAGAGTATATCTGTTAACACAACCGCAGTTATATTAGATTAACTAGCTTACAGTTCGATAATTGTCCCACGGGATCCCAGTACCGGGATATAGAGTATCCTATGTACGAGTATTAATCCAGGTCATAATCTATCTGTGTGCTAAGTTTCATCCAAATCCGTTCTGTAGTTTTTGTGTGAAAGAGTAACAAACATCCATCCATCCATCCTCACAAACTTTCACATCCTTACTTATAAATATAATACACCATTATTTTTAGGTCGTTCTGGAGCCGAATACCATGAACTCGATCATCGAACTCGAAACGATTGGGACTATTTTTTTCAAAAAATAACAATAAAAATAAAATTCTAAAGAATAAATTTAATGTTTTTTTTTGTGAAATAATGAGAATCGATCGCTGAATGAATTTTTCAATGGGTATCGGTCGCATGTGTTGCCGATCGTGGATACGTTTTACACACACATATGCATTTGAGTTCTCATTATTTCAAAAAAAAAACATTAAATTTATTTTTTCGTGTTTTTTTTTATTGTTATTTTTTGAAAAAAATAGTCCTAATCGTTTCGAGTTCGATGATCGAGTTCATGGTATTCGGCTCCAGAACGACCTTTAAATAATGGTGTATTATAAATGCGAAAGTAAGCTTGTTTGTTTCTTTGTTACCTTTTCACGCCTAAACCACTGAACCGATCATTCTGAAATTTTCCATATAGGTTGTCAGATGTATACATCTAAAGGTATCCTATGTCCGTTTCTATAGAAACGGACATAGGATACCTTTCATCCCGAAAAAAAGTACTGTTTCCAAAAAAACAACAATAACGTTTTTATGATAGTAGATGGCGCCACTTGTCTTTCGAATCATGGAGTACAACCCGAATTGATTGCCAAATTCTAAATCAACGCGAGCGAAGCCGCAGGCAAAAGCTAGTTCATAATATTAGGAACATTTGTTGTTAAAGCGGCAAAAGAAATACACAATCTGTGAAAGGAGAATGCTCATGGAAGTATGGAATCCCGTACCATGCTGCATCAAAATCAAACCTTGTTTTTTATAGACTACACTGATCGTATTAACTCCTACAAAAATTATTTTTGAAAAAAAAAACCCGCGTTTCAGAGTTATTTTATAAAATCGAAACTAACCTAAAAAGTAGGTCTATTTTTTCGACGCTACCAACGACGTATTTTAACACACATACATTACATTATTGCCCTAAAAACAGCGTAATACACTAATATTAGTAAGAATTACGAGTTAAAGTAACATCCACAGTATGCTTGACTGAAACTCGATTTTATTTTAGACCTTTATATTGCCAATAGTCAGTCAGTACAGTACAAATGTCAGATGCCACAGATAAGATAACTATAAACCATAGAGTATAGTAAGTGCTATAAACTAGTCGGGATTTAGGGATGTAATCGATAAATCAAAATCTTTAGGCTGAGAAAATCTATTTTGTTGCAAATAGCAATAAACCAAACTAAATCGATTTGGTGTACTGATCTTACTTAATTGTAATTAATTTTAGAGTCCGCTCGACAGACAAGGGTTTGTTCAATTAAAACGGAACGTCATTTTTATTCAGTTGAAACGGAACGTCATATAAAGGGAGTAAAACAATATTCATACTTTTAAACTCGAAAAGTATATTTCCAGTTCAAAAATCAAATCCCCGACGCGTAATGCCGTAAAAAAATATGAAACTAATTACTATAATATTTTGGTTTTGAGGCGCGAGACTTTTTGGTACCAACTTTGGTCATTCTCTTTTCAACTGTCTCCCTATTAGGGATCATAAGATACAGCCCGCTGACAGACGGACGAACAGCGGAGGCTTAGTAATAGGGTCCCGTTGGTTACACTTTGGGTACGGAACCCTAAAAAGTAATAGATGATTTTCATCATTTGAACTAAAGAGTTGGACACATATTTTAAAGTCAATCGACCCCGAGAATAAAAAATTTCACAGAAAATTAAACACCCCATTTCACCCTCTTAGGGGTGGAATTTCGTAAAACACTTTCTTAGTGCATATCTATTCTGCACAAAGATTACACCCTCCAAATTGCATGTCTCTAGTACCAGTAGTGGTTTGGCCTATGCGTTGATATATCAGTCAGTCAGTCAGGACTTTGAATTTTATATGTAGGTATAGATAGATTTTAATATAATGTAGCTTTTGTCCGCGGCTTCGCCCGCGTGGATGTCGAAAAATATCTGATGGGAACGTACTACCGGGATTTAAAAGTAACTTAAAGGTTAATCCAGGTTACGGTAACAAACATAGTTACATAATTTCATCCCCCTTTTCAACCCTTCTGGGGTAGAATTCAAAAACGCTGAGACACGTATAAATCAATTAACAATCGTCAAAAACACAAAATTTGAAGATGCTTATTTCAAAACTGACGGACTTTCATATAAACTTCCATCCCCAAATATTACCCCTTTAGGGCTGGAATTTCCAAAAATACTTTCTTATTGGATACTTACTCTTCACAAAGAACAGTCAATTTACTTAGCCTGTTCCCTGATGTAGTCCACTGCTGGACCTAGTCCTCTGCTAAGGAAGGCATCCATCGCTAGACGTCCTCCACTCCAGGCGCCGTAATCACAAACTCTTGGATTCGACAAGGTGCACCGATTTACATGATTCTTTTCAATTGGTAGAGGAAGCTTGCGCGGTCGTTCACTATAAATTGTATTTATTAACTTTGCTTGGGTAGTTTATCAGTTAGCTTCTATAGTACCCATTTTTTCTTCTTCATCTATATTAAAAAACCTCTTAATATGTTCTAGTTACAATGTGAGATGAACACATGACATTATACGACTTTCGAAATTGAATCGAACTTTTTTTGAATATGGGGGCAGGTCTCGTTTACTACATCAGCCATCGATGCTTTGCCAGTCCACTGCCACTTCAGATTGCTTACTCTGCAAGTCATGTCGGTAACTTTAATTATTTTACGGATAATTTCATTCTGCATTTTATCCTTCAAAGAAACTCCGAGTATCCGTTTGACTACTCAACTTGTTGTCATCATCTTTCTACCCATGTCACATGTTACTTGGAGTTGGCGCCATAAGTTTTTTTGGAACGAAGTTCCTTATCGCGCGTTGCGAAAGGAGGCTAGACAGAAAAAAATCAGACGAAAAGTTGTAACGATACTTTTTACCCGACTGCGCGACGCAAAGGAGGGTAATGTGTTTTTGCTATAGTAAGCTATCCGTGCGGCGTGCGCATGTTTCTCTCTCTCTCTTAAAGAAAGCAAGCCAGATATTTTCGTTTCGTCTTTGGTCTGTCGATGGGTGATCAAGGTTAAAAGCAACGACTGCCAAGGTCTGTCTGTGGATGGGTGATCCAAGTTAAGCAACGGTTGCCGAGGTCTGTCTGTGGATGGGTGATCAAGGTTAAGCAACGACTGCCAAGGTCTGTCTGTGGATGGGTGATCCAAGTTAAGCAACGGTTGCCAAGGTTGGTCTGTGGATGGGTGATCAAGGTTAAGCAACGACTGCCAAGGTCTGTCTGTGGATGGGTGATCCAAGTTAAGCAACGGTTGCCGAGGTCTGTCTGTGGATGGGTGATCAAGGTTAAGCAACGACTGCCAAGGTCTGTCTGTGGATGCCGATCCAAGTTAAGCAACGGTTGCCAAGGTTGGTCTGTGGATGGGTGATCAAGGTTAAGCAACGACTGCCAAGGATTTTTTTTTTTTCACTAATTAATCGAAATGAACTTCGTTCCATCCGGGTGTCCCTTGACACCTCTCAATTTTTTCTTATTTTAATCTCCCCTGTCAACTTTCACGCTCCCATTCTCTCTTTTTTTATTGGTCTTCCTCTCCACCCATCAACATTTACATTCATCTCTTTTTGAGTCACATGCGTGTGCATATCTCCATACCAAGACAGACGACTCTTTTTAAATTGTCTGTAACAGGCGCCAACTAACTCAAATTGTTGGTTAGTAATCGTTAGGTTTCTAGCTAAAAACAAACACTTTCTACGTAAATACATACAAGGGTTTCTATTTTTTTCTCAGAATCTCGGAAAACACTCTTATCCGTTACGGAACGAACGTCACTAGAAAATAAGAGTCCACAAAATTGCGGAGCCCATTCAGTTCCGACTCAACTCCAACTAAAAGTTTAATTACGAGTCCTAACGGTTGGCGGTCGAGAGGCTTCCATTGTTTAAAGTATTGACGAGCTATTTCTGGATAAGGATGCCGTATTTACGTCACAACTTATTTGACTGGTTAGGTAATCGATTTTGGAGACGAAAATGTCGTATTTGATTTTATCTTGGAATAGTTTGCGGTTGCCATGTGGTACGGCTCGAAGATTATTACATTTAAAGTCTAGCCATTGCCTTGCGAATCCACTAAATACAATAAAAAGGTGTAGGTAACATCAAAACATGAATAATGTTTTGATGGCGCAACTTGTAAAGTTGCTTTCTGTTAATATGTACATTAGATACAAAATATCATTCACTTACAAAAAGCTCTAAGAAATTTAATTCGAATAGCTAATTAAATAGTTCTGTGAAACAGGACATTGGAAATGGCATAGTACTACAGAAGGTTTATTAGTTAGCTCCACAGGTTGCCAGAGCCTTCCTGGCTCATTCGAATCTAAACCCTCATGTGCCAAGCTAGTTCATTGGAAGCCTGAAGCCACTAACATAGACAAGCTATATTTCAGTTTTCAGTTTCGACTTTACCTAATTGCAATTAAAACGTAACCAAAATTTGCCACATTCGACAGTTGCGCGAAAAAGTTCTGCGTTGCAGTTGGCTAGAAAATAACAAAAAAGAACCTTTAGATTGGATTAATTTTACTACCACTTTACTTCAAGTGAAATAAAACTTCGAAGTAAAGTAGCATGTAGGTACAGTCACGATCACAAATAATATGTATTATGCACATAGCAAAATTCGTTATACACATAGCCAAATTCGTTATGCACATAGCCAAATTCTCAAAGGCGAAAATATACAAGTCCGTGACCTGTCGTGCTGTATGGATCGGAATTATGTTGGGCGATGAAGACGGGCAACAAATTGCATGTAGCGGAGATATGAATGTTGAGGTTCACTGCATCTCCGTAAATGAGCTCAAGGTGAAACCTTTATGTATCTTTCATTTGTTTTCCCCACAGTCGCTGCCAATTGGTAAAAGTGTTCTGTAACAATCTATATGCGAATTGGTGCTTGTGACTGTACCACACTCAGTTTTAATTACCTAGACCTCGTCTCGAAGCTACAATTAAGTGTCTATTAGAAACCCGTAATTACTCATCGCTCGATTTGCGATTGAACCGGGGATCGGTTAGCAGTCATGCTTATTATTTGCTCAAGCAGCTATTACCATGCTCATTTAACTGATTTCCATTTTACCCAGAGTCACAATTGGGTACTTTTCTATTTGTATAAAAATCAATTGCCACAATCATGTTGGACGAAGCATTACTTGAGGACGGTTTGACCGATTTGGCTGTATTTTTTTTGCTAATCGCTTTGCCATTTTCTTCATTTGTAAATTGTACCCGTGCGAAGCAAAGCTAGTTTGGCATAGATTCTACAGCTTTAACTAACTCATAGGATTTATTCCGAACTAGCGACCGACTGTGTAAACGGTAAGAGCGAATTTCACTCATGAAACTGAACATGATCAACAAGTCATACACCCGTTAAAGTAAGTACTTAATTCGAGATCAAGAGCAGGCCCATTTATCAATAAAAAACTAAAAAAAATACTTGAGTTTACCTTTTTATGCAATAGACAAAAATTTAAACGAAGTAAGAACCGTCAAAGAAAGCAAATAAAATCAAAATAAAATTAATTATTTGCTAGAATATAGGTACATATTCAATTCAATTCAATTCGTTTATTCAATAACGATTTTTACATCGTGTCTGAATTCCTATAACTAAATATTATAAGGAACATGATTCATGCAATACATTTTTAAACAATTACAATTAGGCAAATTAAATTAATATCAGAATAATAAGAATAATACAAAAAAAAGTATAAAAATTAATGTCATGTGTCTATTCATAAAATATAAATAAAAAAAATTTACTCCCCAGAAAAGTATGCTGTATCTCAGTTTTGACTCGACTAATGCGTAATAGACCATTTTCAAATGTTTTATGGTTACCTCGTTTCTTAGGCTTCTCAGCACGTAACAGGCAGAGCTGATTGCCTTCTCTAGGTATTTTAGCTCTTGTTTCCACTTTAACTGGCTATCGATATGAACTCCCGGAAACTTAACCACCTGGACCACGTTCACTGTTTCTCCATTTAAGTTGCAGTTAATGCTATCTTTATTACTAGAAGTGGACCGAAAAACCATTACATTAGTTTTACTGGCATTAATTTTAAGACCGTTAACAGAAAACCAGCTGTGAAAGATATCTAAGGTTTGATTAACTATTGAATTAAGAGCGTACACATTGTCAGCCGAAACTACGGCATTAGTATCATCGGCAAACACCACAAGCTGGATTAATCCCGCAGCTTTTTCCCTCACGTGTTGTATAAGGTCATTTATAAACGAGATAAAAAATATCGGACCCACTATGGAGCCTTGTGGTACGCCAGTGTGCACAGGAGACAATTGGGACCAGGGGACCTGTATGTTTCTTCACATGGTCAATTTTTACCTGCAGAATTTGTCCGTGACACCACTGCTTTGATCTCCACGAACATCTTCCTGTTTTTTAAATATGACGTGAGAAGTGCCAATACTTTACCCCGGACACCGTAGTGCTCAAGTTTTTCAAGCAGTAGTTTATGATCCACCGTGTCAAATGCTGAACTTAAATCTAGGAAAAAATAGGAATAATAACAACATGGTAAAATAATTTTAGTCTCACTATATTCGACTTATCAGTCGTACAAATATTTGTAGTACATGCATAATCAATAAAACAATCATGAACCATCATGAAATTACATCAATGTGAAAGCTAAAATAGTTTTATTTTTTTGCTGAAAAATTTTGACAGTTCAAGAAATTACTAAACAACCGAACAAAAATCGTATCCTAAATAATGACTTTACTCAAGTAATGACTTTGACTTGTTTAAGGGGAATGCTCCAACCCCGCCCGCGAAATTCAAAATTTCTTGGGTTTTTTGCAATTTGCAGGCCAGTGCTAGGTTGTATGTTGATTAAAATATTATTCGCGGCTATAAGACATTTGTAGTTACAGAATTATAATCATCAAAATCATCAATAAAACGCTCTAAGTTCATAAAGCTGTAGGAATGACTTTTTCTGTTTTTTTTTTGTTCCTACACCTTTATGAACTTGGAGGGTTGTATTGGTGATTTTGATGATTATAATTCTGTAAGTACATACGTCTTACAGCCGCGAATAATATTTTAATCGACATACAACCTAGCACTGGCTTGCAAATTGCAAAAAACGCAAGAAATTTTGAATTTCGCGGGCTGGTTGGAGCATTCACCTTAATGATACGGGTGTAAACGTCGTTCAAGAGCTGTCAGTCTCAATATTCCACAGCCACATACGCAACTTCACGCGACACAAGCTCGTGACATTTGTTGCCGTTGATAGAGTACCGTCGCGAATCGCGTCGCGGTGACTCGTGGCATGCTCATGAAAAAGATTCTATCATTTGTTTTTTTCCGCAGGACGTCGCTAGCGTCATACAACATGTTAAACATATTTATTTTGTTGAATAAACAGTCAACAAAATAAATATGTTTGGTGTAAAAACTGGTAAACAATGAAAAATAATAATTTAGGGATATGAAGAAACAAAGTTCTTCATCCCCCATAGAAAAGGAAAGATCTACTGCCAGGTTTTTCTATTATGTGCATAACTCACGATAAACAACGCGTTTCAGAATTTTGATGTTAGTTCTTAATTTGTGTCGTAGATGGCGCTTTAGTACTTTTTGTACTCTTTAGCTGTAGTATCATTTGTAGTGTGCCGCTACAACAATATTATCTACGAGAGTATTACGAGCGTGGCGTATAGCACAAAGTTGTTCGAATTGTGTGTGGGATTAAGTTAACCTCAACAAAAAACAACCCACCGCAGGGCCGGCAGTCTCGACATAGATACCGACATTGTCGCAAACTTTCGGTCGCTTAATACGAACGAAAAAATTTGGTAACAATAACGCTGTTTGCGAGAAACGCATCTTGGATGTTAAGACTTGCATGTCTCGCAAGCATCGTTATTGCAACTGAATTGTTTCGTTCTTATTAAGCGATCAAAAGTTTGCGAAAGTGTCGGTATCTATGTCGAGACTACCGGCCCAGGTAAACAATCTTTGTCGTAAACAAACACTTTTCCTTACATATTGCTATCTTACTTCCTACTAATAATATTATAAATGCGTAAGTTTGTGTGGATGGATGTTTGTTACTCTTTCACGCGAAAACTACTGATCAGATCTGGATGAAATTTGGCACATATATAGTATATAACCTGGATTAACATATCGCAAACTTTTTATCCCAGTAGTATGATCCTGTTGGACAGTTACCGAACTTCGCGCGGGCATAAGCTACTAATTTATAATTTATTATTCTCAACCACATACATAATACAAAATAACACACAATCATAATTATACAAAGAGAAACATCGTCATAGAATTCAAACAGTAATATTGTAACAAAATAACACAATATCTCACATTCGACCCTGCCATGAATGGATACGTTTACAATGAAGTATTTTCATTCATACTCGTACATACGAATTCCAGTGATTGTCAGTCGTTGACCCCTTGTTATGTCATTGTTGAAACTCCCTCTATGTACTTACTACCTTCCCCTTTACCCGTAGCTTCATTTGCTTTGAGGTCGCAAATAATCTCATCAATACGTGCTGCTGGGTGGCCCATGTCATAACCCAATTCATTGTCTACTTGTACAAAATTTTATCCATATCTGTTTAGCTGTTTACGAGTAAAAGATTACTTCAGACAAGCAGACCTGCTTTCCCATTTATACCTACTAATATGTATATAGTAATTGTAGTAATATGGTGCCTACAAAATAATATTCCATACATATAAACAAATAAATAAAATTGAAGTGTCTGTTTGTAATTTCAAAGTAACAGCTTTTCAGTGAATTCATGTGAAAGTATATCCGGTAGGTACTTATAAGGAAAAACCTTTTTTTTTTTGTCTGTCTGTCTGTTTGTTCCGGCTAATGACCGAAACACCTGGACTGGTTTATACGGGAATTTTATTGGCAGATAGCTGATGTTATTAGAGTAACTATAAGGCTATTTTTATTTAAAAAAAGGATTAGAGTTTCGTGCAAAAAACCTCTTGAAATTGTTAACAAAATCCGATTGAAATAGGGAAGTAATATTTTTATCACAATTTCACGCAGACCAAGGTCGCGGAGCACAGCTAGTTCATTACTAAAAATGGTCACGTTCCTTTCAAAATGAAGTATTTTCATTCATACACAGCCATATGAATTCTACTGATTGTCAGTAGACCCCTTGTTATGTCATTGTACAAACTCCTTTTCTTATTAACTTACTGGCCAGTGACCTGTGGGGTCACACTGTATGTAAATTCAGGGTTAGGTCCCTTTATTACGTCGTTTGTATGTGAAGCTTCGTTGACGTTCGATTGTCTGCAAATGTTCGTGCTGGACAAACGTTCATAGGTGTATGTATTTTATTTGTGTAGTGCAGACGACAATTTATAAGCTTTATAACATAAGAGAGGAGCTCCGCCCGACGGGTTGATCTTCAAGGTTAAGTATCACTTGCCAAAGTCGGTCTGTGAATAGGTGACTATCAATTACATACCGAGTTTCCTCCGTGCCTCGAAAACCACGTTTGTAAATCTTTGACAGTTGTTATAGGCCCGTGCAGCCCGAAAGTCTTAACAAGGGGTGTCTACTACGAGACACTGGAGCTTGGTGCTCAATAAAACGACGCTGTCTTCACGTTAGCAATGAATTTAATTTCAAAGACAATAAGAGAACTTAACTTGTCGTTCTATTATAATTTTTGACAATACTAACAATATGTGTAAGGAAATATAGTGTGGACCGATGTTCGTCCTGTTTAGAAAATTGATGAATGATTAATCTAAAAAGTCAGGTAGAAATTTTTCCTTAACAATTTTATTTTGTGGGTAGACTACCGCCATTTTTGTACGCCTGATCTAAAAGAGTTAGCAGCAATTTGATACGGATGGCGACTAAAGTGGGGCAAGGGGTATCGTATAAAATCGTATTACCCACCACCGGGTTATGGGGGTCAGAAAGGCAGTTGGTCCATGTAAAATACTGATATACAACTGCAATCGGTTAGACTGGAATCTTACACCAACATAGTTGGGAAAAGGCTAGGCAGATGATGAGTAACTTAAGAGTATGTTTTCAACTCGGAAGGTTACTATTGTCTTGGAATAGTCAAATATAGACCACAACAGACAGGTAGTTTATACAAATAAATAAAATTGAAGTTTCTGTTTGTCATTTTAAAAATAACCGCCTTTTAATACATGCATTTGAATGTTTATACAGTACATAGCCCAAAATATATTTTTTTTTAATTTTTGTCTGTCTGTCTGTTTGTTCCGGCTAATCTTTGGAACGGCTGGACCGATTTTGACTTTCACTGGCAGATAGCAGATGTAATAAGGAGTAACTAAGGCTACTTCTATTTTACGAAAAATAATCAAAGTTCCGTGTAAAAAATTAAAACACTTGAAATGTTGATAATAAAATCTGATTAAAAAAGGGGAATTATATTTTTGTATATAAGTACAATAATTTCACGAGAACGAAGGTTGCGGGCAACAGCTAGTATAAAATAAATTACCGCGTTAAAAAGCATACTGTACACTGGCTCATTCAAGGCAAGGCTCAATGCATTTCTGTTCGAAAGATCTCTACTCAAAAGATGAAATGTAATGGGCTTAAAACTGACATGTTATTTTTTGATTAAAGAGTTATAATTGGTGTTCGACTTTTATTACATGTTGTGCGTGTTTCATGAACGGTGAGGTAATTAAAAGAGATGTGACTCAAAAGAAAATGTCTTTAATTTAGTTTCCACAATACTTCGTTATAACTAACTACGTACTAGGTATGCGACAAGGCAGCTCGGTGTAACGTAGGCGACTGGCGAGCCGATCGCTCGCGCTCCCATACTCCGTCAAGAATGCAACTCAGCAAATTGCTATTACTAAGCCGCCACATTACATATTTTTATTTTTATTATTGTCGTCGTTTTAAATTGCTATTGATTTGTTGACATTTTGTTATTTTAAATTATGTGTGCATGGTATTTTATATTTTTTAATTTAATTTTTAATCTAAACTAAACTAATGTTTTCTAATTTCTATTGAATTTCATGTATTCTTATTAATTTATTTGTACATCTTAAGTTTCATGGTGATTATATTCGAAAGGAAAGTAAATAATAACTGTAAAAAAAAATTGTATTGTCTATGTACCCACATAAATACCAATTTTAGTTAGGAAGAGAATGGACAACTCCACCTCACCCCACTCACCTCACTCCACTCGCTGGTATTCAGCTGCATCCGGTTAGACTGGAATCCGACCCCAAAATAGTTGGGAAAAGGCTAGGCAGATGATGAGACAATGTACAACTCCGTGTATTAGTAAAGGAATTAAAGAACTCGTAATTTTAGGTAGCATGTTTTGTGTATTTATCGTTACTATGGCAAAAATAGCAGCCGTGGCCCAGTTAACACGCTCACTGCGTAACAGGCCGATATCGGCCTGCCGCGGTACTTCAGCTGGTGCGGACGAAGAAAACTATGTCCCTCTCGCTTGTGCGAAACGATTATCTCAGGTGTTTGTAAAAATTCGACAGAGACAAATATATATTTCATCTTGCGGTCAAAATTGTAGGTGTTCCCCATCAAAACATAACGGCAGGCTTTTATCGACCTACCACGCACTGACGCCACTGATGGTGAAAAACATCCGCTGAGTGCGGCAGTGGGCCTATTCCGGCCCGCCCTCCCAACAGGCAGCAAGCGACCCGATACCGCACAGAGCGCGCGCCCCGCCAGTTAGTGTTGTGCTATCTAACTGATCTAACGTAGCGTTCGATATAATCAACGATGGCAAGCAATAAAAGAAAAATACAAATTTTGGAAAATAGAGTAACTCGCCCTGCAGTTATTGACAGTGATAGTGACAGTAGTGAAGAAATATTTTCCACTAAGAAAAATAAAAAGAATTTGGAAACAAATGTGCACGGAAAACGAAGTACAAGCGATAAGTTTTGTTTACTACCTACACATATCAACATATTATCAGCTTTAGACTCATAATGACGTGGGGATTTTTTATGTAATACCATCCTTTATGAAAATGATTATTCTTAAAAACTAACCTTCTACAGTAAATAGTTTTTGCAATATAATTTTTGACGTGATAACGTCTTATTTGTTCAGTTTCGCGAGTTCTGTGGTAAAACTCATAAATGGTTAATAAATCACACGGAATTAAGAAAAAAAAGTCATTTCAGAAAATCAAGTAAAACCTAAGGACAATGACCATGTCCTTGAGATGAGCGCTAAACGAAGAAATTGTGCTGGGTGCTACGACAGACTGCGGAAAACCTTTAATAGTACCCAAGCAAAAAAAGAAATTATTTCAGGAAGTGCAACCAAAACCTTTGCGTAACATGTTTCCAAGACCATAAGTAAATAAAAACATTTTTCAGTTCTTTTACGATAATTCTGTTTTATTTTCGATATCCCCTTATTTTTCTCTGTCCCATCACTACTAAAAATACTTTCTAGTGCGGTTCAGGTCGATATCGGCCTGCCGCTTTTCCTGATTTATTTCTCATTTCCTGTTTGGCAGATCGCAGGGCGAATCAAACCTAAGGAAGTTGGGTTCAAGGTCATTCTAACAATATAAAAAAAAATGAATACATTATGTTTTCACAAAGTTATAGCAATTTAATCTATCGTACTGCTGGTGGGTCTAGAAAGACCTGCCACGCACTGGCGGAAATATCATTGGGGGCGCATTTTGGCCCGCCGCCGCACCAGATGAAGAAATATGATTTTACTTGCCGCAGTAAACGTGTTAAGGCAGCCCCGACTTACTAACAGTAAGTTGTGGGTTCGAACCCAGGCAGGCGCATTACTTTGTGTAATTTATTTCATCACCACTGCTCTCAAGAACGGTGAAGGAAAACATCGTGAGGAAACCGGCATGTTTTACAACCAAAAATACGAAGACATGTGACATCTACTAACCCGCACTGGGCCCGCGTGGTGGATTATAGCCCATTCCCTCTCATAGAGAGGAGGCCGTGTGTCCCAGCAGAGGGAACATTTAGGCTGATTATGCTATGACAAAAAGACCTAAACTACACTCGAGAGCAATGAATCCGGGTCACTTAAAAAATGTTAAAAATCTCGGAAACTAAAAATGATAGGTTAATGCAATAAATTGTAATTAATAGACAATGTAATACTCCTTAAATGAAAGTAAAAAAAATATGAGTCGCCATACATTTTATTAACACAAAATTACATAAAGAAAAAAACTGCTGATCTCTCCTTAAAACAAAAATAGGAAACATGAAATTTTTGAACTTTATTACGATTTTCTTGAATTTTAATACTTCGTATTGCCTCCTCGTGCTTCCATTACTGCGTTTACGCGGTTTGGCATGCTATACACCAAGTTCCTTATACGATTTTGGGGAATATTCTCCCATTCCTCTGTGAGAGCAATTTTGAGCTCACGAAGCGTGATTGGGGGAGGGTTTCGTTGTTTTACGCATCTGCCTAGCTCGTCCCAAGCATGCTCGATCGGGTTGATATCCGGGCTGCGCGCTGGCCACTCCATACGAGTAATGTTCATCTCTTGAAGGTAGTCATTTACAATCCTACCTGTATGAGGTCGGGCATTGTCGTGCATAAATATAGCATCCTCACCTAAATTGACCATAAATGGACCAACGTGATCATTGAGGATTTCTTCCACATATCTTACGCTAGTTAAAGAGCCGTTTTCTATGATCACCAGCTCTGTGCGACTTTCAGAAGAAATTCCGGCCCACACAAGTACAGACCCACCACCGTAGGCTACTTTTTCTTCGATGCATGCTTGCTTGAATCTTTCCCCTGGTCTTCGATACACTCTGTGTCTTCCATCGTGCTTGTAGAGCATAAATTTTGATTCGTCGGAGAACATAACTTTTGACCAATCTTCAATACTCCAATTTACGTGGCTCTGGGCATATCTTAGTCTTGAAATACGATGCCCACGCTCCAGTTTAGGGCCGTTTGCAGGTCTAAGGGGTTTTAAGTTAGATTCAGCAAGCCGACGTCTTACTGTCCATGCACTTGGGTTACTTCCTCCGAGGCGTCGAAACTGATTTGTGAGTTCAGTTCCTGTGAGAAAGCGATTTCGAAGCATGGTGTTCACCAAGTATCGGTCTTCTCGTGCTGTGGTACACCTGGTTCTGCCCGTTCCTGGTCTGCGTAGGTTAGAACCAGTTTCTTCGTAACGTCGGAGAACTCTTTGTACTGTTGACAGCGACACACCGACAGTCCTGGCTGTATCGCGCTGACTCCGGCCGGTTTCCAGCATTGTAAGTATTCTGGTGCATTCTTCAGGCGTAAGCGACATAATTTCAGCTTGAATAATGAATATAGAGCACTATCAACATGGTTTATGTACCCACATAAATGACAGATTACAAACAAAAGCAAAACCAAATGCTGTAATTTCGTAGTTCCATCTTCGAAAGTGGCCCTTTTTAAAATTTGATTTTTTTATGATATAACTTTACAATAACTAAGAAGTTTTAATACCTTTATTTAAGGAGTATTACATTGTCTATTAAATACAATTTATTGCATTAACCTAGCATTTTTAGTTTCCGAGATTTTTAGGATTCTTTAAGTGACCCGGATTCATTGCTCTCGAGTGTATTTGAATAGTGGAATGATTTGAACTTTACTGCAATCCTTAAAAATGTATCAATGAATTGTTTTAATGTAACCTCTTTCTTATCTAATGACAGACACACTTACCCAAAGGGATAACCCTCTCCAACTCATAACATACGAATGGAGGTACGACCCTACAGGGAACTATTCTTGTCCATAAATAAATAGACACATCCCACATAATTTAATTTTCCTCAACAACCCCGCGTTAAGATTCTCTGACCTCTACTGAACACTAATAGAATGAAAACAATAGTACAATATATCACACTAGCTGTTGCTCGCGACCGTCGTTTGCGTTTTTTACAATTTTTGTCTGTCTGTCTGTTTGTTCCGGCTAATCACTAGAACGGCTGGACCGATTTCGAAGGGACTTTAACTGGCAGATTGCTGATGAAATAAGGACTAACTTAAGCTACTTCTATTTTACGAAAAAAAATAGGGTTCCGTGTAAAAAAATGAAAACCCTTGAAATTTTAGTCATAAAATCCGATTAAAAAAGTCGAGTTATATTTTTTCTACAATAATAATTTCACGCTAACGAAAGTCGTGGGCAACAGCTAGTTAAAAATAAATACGTTCCTGTTTGTAGCTACACGGTTTCCGCATTGCTCAGATAAAATACCAAAACCAAGGCGCTATCTACTTGTCGTTTAGTGTAAGATTTTAAACTCCTCTTACAGAAGCTTTGACGCAAAACAATTCATGACTAAACTCTTTCTCTCCAGAAACGATAAACTGACACAAATCTGGGTGAAAATTACTAAAGGCATTTTTTGAAACCATGATGGTACATTTTCTGAAACTATGATGCGGTCCAAAACAAATACCTATAGCTGACGTGGTTTATAAGGCCGCCCAACTCAAATGGGATTAGGCTAAACTGTCAGCCAAAATATGGGATAGCAGCCACGAAGGAGAATGCGGGACGAACTGGTCAGGTTCTGTCAGAACTGGAAGGAGGGACGCGCGGGTTCGCGAGAAATGGAAAGTGTGGAGGGAGGCCTTTGCCCAGGAGTGGGACAAAGCAGGCTAAGAAAAAAATGATGGTACCTAGTCTTTCTCTAATTTAATCTATACTAATAATAATACCCTCGTTTATCAGTCACCTGTGGTTTTATCATCGAAATTTTTATTTTAATATAAATATTAGTTTTATTAGAAAGATATTTACAGTTCACATATAGTTCTTCAAAAACATTTCAAATAGACCTTTTTTTAATGAAGCAAATACAACAAATTTGGAAAATCACAAAGCAAAAAAATTAAATATGAAAATGACGTCTGTCAACGGCGTCAACAATAAAATACGGAACAAATCAAGAAAAAATTAACAAAATTAACAAGACGATGACGAATTAACAAGAATGATAACGAGAGCTGCATCCCGACGTGCACGCCTACCAACCCCGGACTCGTCGCTCAGCTCCGCCTCGCCGCCGCCGGAATCCAGCCCCGTCGTGAGTGCTGTGACACCGGCCGTGGCAGTTGCGTCGAGCTCGAGTGATGAGTATTTCTCGCCGCCGACGTCGCCAACACCTGTGCGTCGGCAGGGGAGAGGCCGGCCACCGAGGAGCTTGGGACTTAGGGGCCATCCGGCCCCGAGCCGGGTCCCCGCTGCCGGTGGTTGTGTGCAGCGCATGAGATGGACTCAGTCCATAAACGAGAACGTCATGCGCGCATATTACGGGTCTACAGAGGGGGGAACTAACCTCACTGCGTACCGTGTTAGGATGCTGTCTCTGTTCCAGGAACTTGAACCAACCGTCAACGTCTCGGCCCAAAGACTGTCGGATCAGGTGCGGGTCATCCAACGCAATCACATGTTGGACGACGCCGCGCTTGATAGGCTGCGCTCAGAGGTACTGAGCAACCTTATCGTCTTGACTCCGTCACAAACCGCGATGCGAGCGTCAGCTATTGGCACAACCACGCCGCGGTCCAACCCTGCTGTTGTAGAGGAAGATGATAGGGTTGTCACGGTAAGTAGCCAGTGCAACGACCGATTGAGGAGCGCACTGGAGGATGCGCTTCGTGAGTATCGATCCACTCCTACCGAACTTAGGCCCCGATTACCACGGTTACCCATGCTGAAAAATAGAGCGCTGGTGTGTACCTTGGACTCGCAACTCAAGAATATATTCGAGAGTAGCGAGGACCTCGTTGATACGCACTCGATCCTGTACTGTGGAGCTGTTGCGGCATGTCGTCTAGCTAATGTAAAATTCCCAAATTGTGACTTAGCTAGTCGACCAAAACCAGCCGTACCAGTCTGGCAGCGCAGGATCGAACATCGTATCGACGGGGCCAGGGTACTCATCGGCAAACTATACTGCTTCAGGGAGGGCAATACACGACCACGTGTGATGCGCTTTGTGAGGCGGGCCTTCTCGGGGACCGAAATCAGTCCTCAAGAATACATGTCCCGTGTCACAGAGCGCATCGACTTCCTGAAGCAGAAAGTTTATGCATGGGCGAGCCGTATTCGGCGGTATAAACGGCGGGTTGATCGATACTCACAGAATCGCATGTTCCAGAGCGATGAGAGGTGGGTATACAGAGCTTGGGAGCGACCCAAGCAAAATATGACAGACGTTTGCCACCCAGATGATGCAGCTACGAGTTCTTTCTGGCGCAGCATCTGGTCAGTGCCCGTCTGCCATACTGAGGCTGACTGGATGCGTGATGTCGAGCGAGTGTTTGAACCTATCCCAGAAATGGAGCCAGTTTCAATAACACCAATAGATGTAGCCAGAGCAGTTCGTCCGTTACCAAATTGGAAGTCACCAGGACCGGACGGACTGCACAACTTCTGGCTCAAATGGCTTAGTAGTTCACACACTTGCCTGGCATCCCAATTCCAGTCATCCTTAGAGTCTGGGTCGCTACCGCAGTTTTTAACTACAGGCGTAACCCACCTGCTCCATAAGTCAGGTAGTCCCGCGGAACCCAAGAATTATAGACCGATCACGTGTTTATCGACGGTGTATAAGCTTCTTACATCCATTTTGAGAGTGAAAATTAATACACACATTGACAAAAACTCCATTATGTCTGCCTCTCAAAATGGATGTAGGAACGGGTCCCGCGGTACTAAGGAGCTACTCCTCATCGACATGGCCATTAGCCAACAGGTTCGTCGATCCCGCAAGGATCTTTCGACATGTTGGATAGATTATAAGAAGGCCTACGACTCGGTGCCACATACATGGCTCATGAGGGTGCTGGAGTTGTACAAGATAGATGCAACTCTACGCGCCTTTCTTGAGTCGTGTATGGGGCAATGGAGGACGGTCCTTCGATATCCAGGATGTCGACAGATCCAGGGGAACGATGAGCCTGTATGGATTAAACGGGGAATATTCCAGGGCGACAGTCTGAGTCCACTTTGGTTCTGTCTAGCCCTGAATCCTCTAAGCACATTGTTAGAGGATTCAGGTCTAGGTTACCGGTTGAGGAGAGGTGGTCAGGTCATATCTCACCTTCTTTACATGGATGATCTGAAACTCTTTGCCCCCAACAAATTGCAACTGATGGAGCTACTGAAAGTAACTGAAACTTTTAGTAGCGCCATCAGGATGGAATTTGGTGTGGACAAATGTGCAGTCATGCGTGTAAAGCGAGGGGAGATTATGGAATCCGAGGGAATTCAGCTCTCGGATTCCATACACCTCAGATCCCTCTCCTCATCCGAAAGTTATAAGTATTTGGGTATGTCGGAAGCGTTAGGCATTAATGTAACTGACATGAAGCAATCGTTGAGGGAGCGCTTCTTTGGACGCCTGAAGAAGGTATTAAATAGCCTTCTTTCAGGCGGAAACAAGGTGCGTGCCTTCAACGGTTGGGTCATGCCGGTTTTAATGTACTCTTTCGGCATACTCAAATGGACTCAGACCGAACTCGATGCCCTGGATAGGAGAGTTCGTACACTGCTGACCGCAAACCGGATGCATGACCCACGATCATCGGTGATGAGGCTGTACATCTCGCGGAAGTGTGGGGGTCGTGGCTTTTTAAACGCGAAGACCCTCCACAACCGCGAGGTGTGCAGTCTCAGAGAATATTTTTTAAAAACCGAAGTGGGTATGCACCGAGATGTGGTCGCAGTGGACAAGGGACTCACCCCGCTGTCCATGGCTAAAGAGAACTGGCGCAAACCTGTGGTACTTACTAATGATGACCGAAAGGAAGTATGGCAAGGCAAGGAGCTTCACGGGCGCTTCTACCGGGCTCTTCATGGGCCGGATGTAGATTTCCTAGCGTCCGTGTCCTGGCTACGTTTCGGCGACCTCTTTGGGGAAACTGAGGGTTTTGTCTGTGCGATTATGGATGAAGTTATGTTAACGAACAACTACCGGAAACATATTATGAAGGACGGGACGGTTGACGTGTGTCGGGCATGCCACCGTCCGGGTGAGTCCATCAGACATATTATTTCTGGTTGTTCTCGTCTAGCTAACGGCGAGTACTTGCACAGGCACAACCAAGTAGCCAGGATTATTCACCAGCAACTTGCCTTGAAATATAAACTTGTGGAATCTGAGGTACCGTACTACAAGTATGTGCCCGACCCAGTTCTCGAGAAAGACCATGTCACGCTATACTGGGATCAGTCTATCATTACTGACAGGACTATTGTGGCCAATAAGCCTGACATAGTGGTGATAGACCGATCAGCGCGCCGCGTAATGATAGTCGATGTTACCATCCCGCATGACGAGAACCTCGTGAAAGCTGAGAAAGAGAAACAAATAAAATATCTCGACTTGGCACACGAGGTTGTCGACATGTGGAATGTGAACTCGGCTATCATTGTGCCGATTGTCGTGACGGCCAATGGCCATATGGCCAAGAGCCTCGATGACCATCTATCGAGGCTCTCCTTAGGCGGTTGGATCAAGGGCCTGATTCAGAAGGCAGTACTCCTCGATACGGCTCGCATTGTGAGGAGGTTCCTGTCTCTGGAGCCCTAACCACCGGTAGCTTGGACCCTGCTCCCGACACCGGCGGACTACTATTTTTTATATTTTTAAATGTTTTTTTATATAATTTTTGTTAATAAAAATATTTAAAAATGTAATTAGTATGTAAGGAAAATAAATAAAGGAAATAATATATATATTATATTATATATATATATAATATTATAAGCTGAAGAGTTTGTTTGTTTGTTTGAACGCCCTAATCTCAGGAACTGCTGGTACGAATTGAAAAATTCTTTTTGTGTTGGATAGTCCATTTATCGAGGAAGGCTATAGGCTATATAACATTACGCTACGACCCTTAGGAGCCGCGCTGCGTGTGACACCGCGGGGAACAGCTAGTTATACATAATTATTTAGATAGTGCTTAGACATTAATTCAGTTAAAAGACGTAACGTTATCTTTTTCACGGAATACTGGAGACTTAAACTACGTAGGTATTTGATATTAGGGACTGCCAAACTGTTGCAGTTTTCAAAAGAAGGGTGAAAGAACATTATCTTTACAATTCGTCATATTTGCATAGGTATTTATTTATTATTATATAGTATATGATATGTATTATATTGTAGCTTATATTTGTGTTATATATTTTGTATTTTTACTAGTAAATATGTAAGTATATTCCTGTATTGTATGTTATATTTAAATTCGTTATTTGATTTGTTTTTATGTATTCTATTTTCTCTTCTTCTTTTACACACTATGTGTACATCTCTTTTTTTTTCTACTCTCCTTTCGCAGGTATGCTGGAAGAGATTTCTTTAGAAATAAGCATTACCTTTGTACCTATTTTTTCTTTTCCTTTCTTCTTTTCTGTATGTTAGTGTGTACATAAACTGTTAAATAAATAAATATTTAGGTCCCAGAAATCTCTCGATACCCAAGCCCGTAATAAGAATAAAATTTTATAACCCCGAACGAATACTCTGAGGAAGTGTAGACAGTCGGTGAATAATGATTTTATCATGCTTTAGGCAATACAGAAAAACTGAATATCTTCCATTGTTTTATATTTCCTTGAGGAAAGGGGAAAATTATATATGGTTTTAGCGTATTCCACTTTTGTTTTATAGACCGTGTGATGTCGTCAGGGGATAAGCAGACAGACTGTGTGTTACTGGGGATTTGGTACCACTTTTTCCCAGGAAAAAACACAAGGAAGTGGCGAACGCCGGGCGTTTTTTGGAGACTGTCTAACGTAATTTTCCAGAAAAAAACCATTTTTTCACCAAAAGTAAAATGATAAATGTATATATGAGAGACAAATATACACAAATAAACGTCAATTTTGTCTTAATTTTTTTCAAAAAAAATAAAAACAAAAAGTTGTATTTAGCAGAGCGTGGTTTCGATCCACGGACCTCTGGGTTATGGGCCCAGCACGCTTCCACTGCGCCACTCTGCTTGTGAGAGACAAGGGCGAAATAAAGCGTCACTATTAAGTATTATTTCTTCTCGAGCTATGTTGATCTCTTAATAACTTCTAGTTGAGTACAATGTAAAAATTAATTCATGACAAGAATTTGTGTATACTACAACTAAAAAGGGTAAAATAAAATAAAACTTTCTGCAGAAGAAACCGACTACCAACAAACCACTACAAAGTCTAAAATAGCTATACTTTCTAACATAACTTTACTTTCGGAAGTCGGTGGCAAAAAAGTCAATGAAACAAACAAAGTCACAGACTCCCGAAAGAAGTTAGTTTAGACTTTTTAGGGTTCCGTATCCAAAGGGTAAAACGGGGTCCTATTACTAAGACTCCGCTGTCTGACCGTCCGTCTGTCATCAGGCTGTATCTCATGAACCGTGATAGTTGGGGTCATTATTTTATTTTTATTAATAGCTACTGAGGATATGTTTTACCGTGAGGGCAAATATCATTCTGAGGGGCAACTGTTATTACTAATCTTTTATCTGCTATTCCAGACAGTTGAAATGACTGATGATGTATTTCTGTGGCCGCTATAACAAAAAATACTAAAAAAACAGAATAAAACAATATTTCAGTGGGGCTCCGATACAACAGACGTGATTTTTTTTTGCCGTTTTTATAGATAATATTCCGGAAGTCGGTGGCAAAAAAGACAATGAAATAAACAAAGTCACCGACTTCCGAAAGAAAAGTTAGTTTAGACTTTCTAGGGTGCCGTACGCAAAGGGTGAAACGGGACCCTATTACTAAGACTCCGCTGTCAGTCCGTCCGTCTGTCATCAGGCTGTATCTCATGAACCGTGATAGTTGGGGTTATTATTTTATTTTTATTAATAGCTACTGCTTTTATAGGATATGTTTTACCGTGAGGGCAAATATTATTCTGAGGGGCAACTGTTAGTACTAATCTTTTATCTGCTATTCCAGACATTTGAAATTTTCACTGATGATGTATTTCTGTTGCCGCTATAACAAAAAATACTAAAAAATAGAATAAAAAAATATTTAAGTGGGGCTCCCATACAACAGATATAATTTTTTTTCGTTTTTATAGATAATGATACGGAACCCTACGTGCGCGAGTCCGACTCGCACTCGGCCGGTTTTTTAGTGTTTTTTTGGAAGTCGGTTGTTTTTTCGCAGAATGTTTTTCGTTTTAATTTTTAAGGTACTTAATTATTTTAAAAGGTGTTCTAGTTCTGTAAGAGAATAAATATTAAGCGACGCTATTATGACTCTGTTTTCTTCTTAATGGTGTTTTAATGGAACTCTACAGAAAACTGTTTTGTTTCAGTTTGAACCGTTTTTAAGTACTTAAGCCGCTTTGTTTTAATACTTTAAATTTTCAAAATGTCAAAATAACGGCTTTTTACTGAATGTATGAAAGTAAATATGGTACTTTTAAAATTTCATTTTTTGTAAGTACCGTACGAGTATATTATTATACTAGCTGTTGCCCGTGACCTTCGTTAGCACGAAATTATTATAAAAAACATTTTACTTCCCTTTTTGAATCGAATTTTGTTACCAATTTCAAGGGTTTCAATTTTTTAGCCCGGAACCCTAATTTTTACTCTAAAATAAAAGTAGCTTTAGTTACTCCTTATGACATCAGCTATCTGCCAGTGAAAGTCCCGTCAAAATCGTTCCAGCCGTTCTAGAGATTAGCCGGAACAAACGGACAGACAAAACTTGTAAAAAATGTTATTTTGGTATATGTACCGTATATGTAGGTATACATTCACATGTAGTAAAAAGCGGTTGTTTTAATATTTCAAACAGACACTTCAATTTTATTCAATTGTATAGAATAGATTATTTATATGGCTATTGAAACATTCGTTCTCGTCATTGTGACCGAAAGAGTGATGAATATAAAACGGCCAAAGAAAATATGGATGGATTGTGTGAGGCTGACACGAGAGAATGGAACAACAAAAGAAAGAACAAATATTTATTTGTCGCAGGGACATGACGTGCATACAAAAAAAAATAACAGTAATCATAAGGCGCATTAAATATTTAAAAAAAAACTGTTTATTAGTTTATTGCATAGTTTACCAACAATTTAGATTACTTGCGCAAAAGCGTGTTGCGCCGACCGCAAGTAATCTAAATTGTTGGTAAACTATGTAATAAACTAATAACCCACCTTCAGGTTATTTTAAAAGTTCTGCATCACGGTAATGAAGTACCTAGTTCCACAGAGTATTTACATCACTAAACTCACAACAGTTTAAAGTTCATTAATCAAGGAGCTCTTAACGCTACCGACTCTTTAATGAGCTCGGAAACCTCTTAGTGCTTGCATCGTGACTTTGAATTACAGCCGCAGTATGTCCTAATGGAGTTTTGAAAACTATGTATGTCATGTGAAAATTATGGCCGCTGGAAACTTTATGATTAAAGTTCGGGGACTTGGTGGAATGCGTACCTCTATACTGAAATAGTGGCATGGTTTTGACTCGAGTGTGTGTAGAAGTGAATAACTGAAGAGAAGGAAAGGTGGAATCGGTTTTAAAGTGTTTCGTATTTCTAAAGCATGTTTCAAAAAGATATTTTGATGATACAGTTGGAACAGTGGATGAGCGCTTAGCTGCTGTGTTTCATGTCGCGGGTTCGATTCCCACACGGAAAAAATATTTGTATACAACCACTGACGGCCGGACCGGCCTACAGGTAGTCTTTCCGAGTCTGACTGTTTGTGTATGTGAGTTTAAATGTTTGTAAAAGAACCCATGACACTGGAGTAATTCAAAGATAGGAGAAAAGTACAAAAAAACAATTGCCTGCTTTTCGGTTGCTAATGTCGATCCAAAACATTTGGGATTTTTCTATCATCGTGACCGCTCATAAATTTTCGTCTTGTCTAAGACCTCAACTTGATAATCGCATACATCATATTTTATCATCACCGTCAGCCCTCACACACCATGTAGATACTATGTTTTAAGCTACCACATTGCATGAATTTACTAACTGAAAACATAGTAGACACACAAATGAAAGAAACAATGAACAGTCATTTGTTATTGTCATAAGGACCGCGTGCTGCAGATAAATCGGTGTTCACAGTTGGTTGCTACATCCAAGTATGCATACCTACATGATGCGCTGCTTTTAATTTTAAATTCCCATGCATAGAATGTTCTACTCATTGATAATGGTTCTACTTCAAAATTTTAAACTCTAAAAAGCAGCACAAGTAGGCACGCTTTTGCTGTGTTGCGCTTGTTGCGCGTTACGCGCGTCGACAGTGACCTCGTAATTGTTTCGTCCCTTGAAAACAATTCTCATTAAACTGAAACTCCCCTAAAGGTTAAAACTATCTAACTGTCACATAGACAACTATTTATAATGTGCAAGGGACATTCAACCTTACTCTAATAGCAATTATGAGGTCGTTCTAAGACTAGAGACCGATGCTTAGGCTCGTCGCTCACGATGGCTTAGGGTGAAATCACATTTACGCACAGACCTGCATTTTTTTGCATTTTTTTCAATTTCTCTTTTGCGTGTTAATTTTTTTTTTGCATCTTTTTTATTTTATTTTATGCTATAGTGCTTCCGATGCGAATAAATACGGATGCTTGCGACCGGACTTCTCGCTACACCAAATGACGATTGACGTGACAGAATGAGATAGAGATACTCGCAAACGCTGACCCGTGCTTGCAAATGTAAATTCACCCTTATTGTAGCTGTATAAAATTCCCAAGCTTAAGCGCATCCTCGCGCGTGCTCAAAAATACGCGAGCGCCCCATTGTAAACTTAAAGTTAATACTGATACAGTCCTTTATCAGTGGCATAAAAAGTGCGCTGTGAAAACTTACCCTTAGTCGCATTTGCATTTGAAGCGTTGCAAATTGACGTCTGTATGTCTACTCTATCGATGCAATGATGGCCGAAGGTACCCCTCCAGTGACCACATCGGGGTAAACAGCCCTCGTCCTTTACCCTCTGTGGTAGGGAAACTACTCGTAACTGGGCATAGTCATCACTAATTTGCCATTCCTAACTACGCGGTACACGGACGTTGAGGCCTATGAAGGTATCGATTAACTCTTTGACCTGTACCAGCACTACCACGTCATAGCACTCATCAAATGCCGTGTTTCCTTTGGCGTTCGCTTAACCGTCATAATAGGGACTAGGGGTATTAGTGAACCCCATTCGCTAACGTCCTGTCCGACCGACCTCGGAATATTAGTAAATTCTTTAACAGTGCCAAGTTTGGAACTGCGCCCATGTACCTAATGTAATGTATGGCATATACCTAAACTAAACTTATCTTCTAATTATAAGGGATTACGTATGGATTAATTAAGACAGTTATGGGTGAAATTATGTGAATTTGTAAGGATATTATCGCGGTAATTTTAGCGTAGCTCTACGAAGATGGCAGATCTTCGTAAGATATAACCGTAAATGTAGTTCAACATTCATAACATAACATAACCACACGCCAGACAGTGGTGTATCTAATAGTACACCCACATTGCGTCAGTTATGTTTAAGTCCAATGTAATAGGGGCGAGCCTATTACCATCAACCGCTCACAAATCCAGACTCCGTGGCTGCTACTGAGAACCTCCATGTTTTATGTAATTTTGTAGTATCTAATTTCCATGTATCACAATTTAATAAACTACCTACCGCATATAATTAAATGACTTGCGGCTTTTCCGGTCCTTGCGGTTCTTTGATCATTCTAGGATCTGATTCCGTCATTCTTGTTTACCTAAAAACTTCCTTTCTGACACATTAGCGACTCGCCCTGGCTTTGCACGGCTGCAATTAAAGAATAAAGAAAATGCATTAAATAAATTGTATTAGAATAAATAAATGGAATAATACTTAAGAAACTGAGAAGAGCGCTTGGCAAAAACAAAATATTTCCTTGTATACAAACCTTTTCCTGACAATCAAGAACATAAGAAAAATAAAGCACACCGGTAGAGCCGGCCTCAAGTGATGCTCCGTCATATTATTATGATACATGGAGGCAATTGATTTTTATTGATATAGAAAACAAATCATAATTACTACAGTAACAGAGGAAAAAACACTGAAAAGGTAAAACGTGAACGTAGCGTTAAATTACATTTTTCTAGTGCAAATAGTGAAAAAAACCTAGAAATCCAACATGTTCGCGTGCTAAAAATTGTTTTAATTTTGTCGTTTATTTTAATTTACGTTTGAAACAGATGTTGACCACTGCCGCGGAATAAATATTCATGTTTCATTATTGGATATAAAATGTGTGAATTTTGCCGTCGAGTTCTTTCCACAACTTTTACGAATAAGGATGAAAAATGAAATGTACCTAATTTAATTACCGAAGTCCCAACTTTCGTAATTAAATTCTGCCACAGATAATATTATCGTGTTCTGGGGAACAATAATACTAGGAAATAAAATACTACCCGCATACCTAAGTAGGATCTATACAAATTAATAAAATTGAAGCGTCTGTTTGTAATTTTAAAACAACAGCTTTTTACTGAATGTACTTATAAGTATATACGGTAGTTATTACATTTTTTTTGTCTTTCTGTCTGTCGGCCTGTTTGTTGCGGCTAATCTCCGAAACGCCTGGACCGATTTTGACGGGACTTTTATTGGCAGATAACTGTTGATATAAGGAGTAACCTAGGATATTTAGAAAAGGATTAGGGTTCCGTGAATCGATTCAAATGGGGAAGTAATATTTTTATAATATTTTCACGCGAACGAAAGTAGTGGGCAACAGCTAGTCGTAAATATAAATACACTTACTTTCAATTTTTTTTAAAGTAGGCTGGTTATTTCTAGGAAATCTTACACTCAATTACCCACTCATCAATTTCAGTAAGTATGAACGCTAACTTTTGTTTCTGAATACTTTTTATTCTTTTCGAAGAATACAGGGCCGGCAGTCTCGACATAGATACCGACATTGTCGCAAACTTTCGATCGCTTAATAAGAACGAAAAAATTCGGTTGCAATAATGTTGCTTGCGAGAAATCCAAGATGCGTTTCGATTTTTTCCGTTACTATTAAGCGATCGAAAGTTTGCGACAGTGTCGGTATCTATGTCGAGACTACCGGCCCAGGCTTTGAGGGAAGTAAGTTAACGAATCGTAGGCCTACATCTTATAAAAAAATAATACAAAAATTGCTTTGACTGCGTTAAAAAAGGATTCGAATACCAGATACCAAATTATCTCTATAAATCAAATTCTCTGTACATAAAATAAAGCTCACAAGTAATAGCACTATTCAGAATCCAGTTCATCAATTATTCCATAACAAGGGTCTCTGTTGAACTGAAATAGGTTTCGTATGTCTTTTCAAAGTCTCTTGCATAATAAATAGCTTTCTACATATTTATAGTCAAATGTTCTGGAAACTGCCTATCACAAGACGAGACAGACGTGTTGTTTATGTTAAAGTAAGAGTAGTAGCAATAAGTAAAGAAAATGCGTAGTCAACTTTCTTTTGTTTTCATTTGATTTGCTTGCTTTTACCGATGTAAAAGGTTTCTTTGGACAATCCTTTCATCATCCACATTTTATTAATTTATTTTATTTGTTTATCTAAGGGATTGTGCTCTTTTTTATGGCATTAGGCTCGTCCCCTATTGCATAAGGACTAATTCAGTTTTTAGCAATTTAATGTCTAGGTAAAATACCATAAGTAAGGTCCCTAAGCAACAACTCCCGTTTCGCCATTCCGTGCCTCGAAATGTGTATGGTTGACACCATGGTCTTTTAAGAGAAGTTTAGTCTCTATCAATATTCATAGAAATTAGTTTAAAAAAAATATTAATTAAAAATCTTATATAAAAGCTTGTCGCGAGATTTAAGTTTTACTTAGTTTGAAAATTTTAAAAATTAAAATCAATCTGATCAAGTTATTTAATTTACTTTTTATCTACACTAGTAAATCTCGCGACAAGCTTTTATATCATATAAATTGGTTAATGACGTTATAAGTTGATAGTAATAGTTTTAAAGGAAAAGTTTATTTTATTATTTTTAGCGCATTTTATAAAAGCTTGTTTTTAAAAAAGATTTTAATTAATAATTTTATTTTCAAGTTTTAGTTCTGTTGTAATCATTTCTGCTAACGCATTATTATCTCAACACTTTTTTTCGTATCCGTGCTATTAACCGTTGAGGAGTTCCCTCATGAGAAGACGATCCTGGCTGCAGGTTGAGTTCAATCATCTTTATCTGTGATAGAAATCATCTTTATCTATCAAAATTGAACGCGTATACAAGAGTTCGTGTCCGCACTATTAACCGTTGTGGAGTTCCCTCGTGAGAAGACGATCCTGGCTTCACGATAAGTTCATGATAGAAATCATGTTTATCCATCAAATATGAACGCATCTACAAATTTTCAAATCCATGCTATTAACCGTTGAGGAGTTCCCTCATGAAAATACAATCCTGTCTGCAGAATGAGGTCATGATAGAATTTATCTTCATCTATCAAAATCGAACACGTATACAAAGTTTCGTGACCGCGCTATTAACCGTTGAGGAGTTTTCTCTAGAGGAGACGATCTTGGCTGCAAGATGAAGTAATGTCTGTCGTGAAAGTGTATTGTCACCAGAACCAAAGGTGTGTGCAATATTTCAGCTCAATCGGTTAAAGATAACTGATTTAAAATTCAGTTGCAAGATTCCACCCGGACAAACATACATACATTGCAAGTTAAATAAAAGCTTGTAAAAAACGTTTGTATGTTGCGATGCCCTACTCTAAACGGGCGTAAAAATAAGATTTTATTTCAAAATGTGGGTGTACTACACAGTTGCGCACCTGTGTCTGTTGTTTACCTACGTACTTCTTTTGAGAAATGCAGATGTAATATTAAAGTGTTGAATTTTTTATTATCACTTATGTACATCCACCATGGGTCGGCGCTAAGCCCTTACCTCTTCCTGGTGATAATGGACGCACATAAGTAGGACATCCAGGAAGAAGCTCCCTGGTGTAAGCCGTTTGCCGACGACATTGTGTTGATTGCCGAGGGTGTTCTTGAAGTCCAGAGCAGATTGGAAGTATGGTGGCAAAGACTGGAGAATGTTGGCCTGAATGACTTCGAAGGACCAAAACAGAATACTTATTCTGTTCTTGCCGGAACGCCCATACCGATCTGTTCCAATTTTCGGTACCTCGGGTCGCTTGTCCAAGGGGATAGTAGACCGGGGCGAAGTAGACCGAGACTTAACGCACCGGATCAACTCAGGATGGATTAAATGGCGATAGTTCACTAGAACAACTTGCGACCTACGGATGCCCCTTCAAGTTAAAAGAGAAAATATACAAGTCCGTGATTAGCGGTGCTCGTCGTATTGAATGGATCGGAATGCTGGGCTGTGAAGAAAATGGATGAAAAAAGATTGCATGTAGCGGAGATGAGAATGTTGAGGTGGATGTGTGGTGTGACAAGAATAGATAAGGTAAGGAACGCATACATTAGAAGTTTAAAAGTTGGGCTAGTTACAGAAAAGTTGAAAGGGAATGTCTTCTTGTCTGTCTTGGTATGGACATGTGGTGAGGAGGGACGAATGTCATGTGACTAAAAATAAATGTTGATAGATGGAGAGGGAAAAGAAGATCAAAGAAATGATGGATGGATTTTGTGAGGAATGGTATGAAAGATAAAGAAGTAAATGATAGCGTGACGGTTGACAGAGGAGAATGGAAGAAAAAACGTGTTACGCCGACCCCAAGTAATATGGGACAAGGGCAGGATGATAATGACTTAACCCATTTCCTGTCCCATGAACCACATATGGTTCAGGGCGATTGTTTAGCTATTGTGTCTGCTTTGCGGACGGTGAAAGTGTTAAGTACATTATTTTGAAAAGATACGTGAATTAACTCAAAAAACATTTTTATGTGAAAAGACTTAATTTGCTTATATATTATTTTCAGCGAAGCTTACGGCTCCCTTACTTAATCCTTTGTGGCACTTTTAAAACGATATAAGCTTCACAAAAGCCCCCTTCCAGTGCGCGTTTAAACCATTAATACCTAGGTCCTTCAGATACCTTTGATATTACTCCGTTAATATTGGTAACAGAATACATTTGTACAAAATATGTATGAAGGACCTTGTAGCTATATAATAACAGCCACAGGGGTGTATCGTGTCCGTGGGTACCGCACAATCTCCATCGAGGCGGTGAGCCTCCCTGCCGGATTGCCGCCATGGGATCTGGAGGCCATAGTCCTCGCGCGCCTGTACGAGTGGCGCGTAGAGGCACTACGCCTGGGGGAAACTCCGCTGCCGCGGCAAATTGTCGCTCAGCGAACAGACGATCTCATGGCGACATGGAGAGAGCGACTGTCGCAACCCAGTGCAGGGCACGCCACGATAGTGGTGATAAGTCCCCTCTTTGAGGAGTGGCTAGAGAGGCGCCACGGCGCCCTCACCTTCCGCCTGACGCAGGTCTTCACCGGACACGATTGTTTCGGGAGGTACCTGCACCGAATCGGGCGGGAGGAAACGCCCGGGTGCTATCATTGTGAGGATCACCCGGAGGACACGATGGAGCACACCGAGGTCTGTTCCGCTTGGGCAGAGCACCGCCGTGTCCTCGTAGCGGCGATTGGCGTCGGTGACCTCTCTCGCCCGGCCCTGGTTCAAGCCATGGTCCGGGGCGAGAGGGAATGGGAAGCCGCCACCTCCTTCTGCGAAGCAGTGATGCTAGTGAAGGAGGTGGCGGAACGTGAGAGGGAGAGAACCTCACGTCCCAGCCGCCGCGGGAGAAGCACCGGGCGTCGGGCGCCACGTGGTGGCTCTCGGCCACCGTAGGCGCGGGCCTGTGGACGGTGAGTAATAGGCTAGCTCGCCGTCCGTCCGTCTTATGACGACAGGCCGTGTCGACGGCGCGTTCGTGTTCCACGCACGCCCGCAAGAGCCGATGCCTGCCAGGGCTGCGGGACTATTCGAAAGATATACCGCGGCCCTGGAATATAAAGGGCAAAAGAAGGAACAATGATGGTTTTTAGTCAGTAAAAGTCTGACACTCCCTTCCGCTCCGCCCAGAGCGGGAGAAGTCATTTGATGACTTCCCATCCCAAAAAAGAAAAATAGGGGTCGATCGGGGGCTGCGGGACTGTTCGAAATAGATACCGCGGCCCTGGAACACAAAGGGCAAAAGAAGGAACGTAGTCAGTAAAAGTCTGACACTCCCTTCCGCTCCGCCCAGAGCGGGAGGAGTCATGGCGCGAATCAAGTGGACATCATTATATTTACAAATGCTTCTCCTGAAAAAAATGCATGTTTGCAAAAGTGACAGAGTTGCACCGGGGTGCATCTTGTACATCATGCTTAACGGCCATATACCGAGAGGATTAGGCTGTGTATCGTTTGCCATTGAAAGAATTGAAGATTTTCATTAAGCTCATCGGCGCGTCTTCTTATTAAATATTTACCCACATATTATTTCTATCAACCCCTTTCTAGCCATATTATGTGTCACACCACACACAATCCATTCAACGGTTCCTTAGTGTTCCCATTCTCTTATTGTCACTGGCATTTGCTTTCAAATGCCCCTCACGTAGGTATTAACCCCTCGGTCCGACCCGTTGACAGCAAGTGTTAATGATAGTGTTAGTGACCAAATATGGTCAATTTTATTGGTCACTAACACTATAATTAGCAGTCAGTTGAAAAACTTTTGACCCACTTATGTTTCACGGCATTCTGGAAATACCTATATTTAATTCACAATAACAATTGTTCGAATTATCATCCAAACGTTGCGTTTAAAGATTTTGTTTAATTACTAAGCTTATAAAGAAAGTCTGACAACCAGTCTTACCAGGGTGTATCGTATTACCCATTAATAATTACTAACTGGGTCGTGGAGGTCAGAGAGACAGTCGCTCCATGTAAAATACTGATATTCAGCAGCACCCGGTGAGACTGGAAGCCGACCGTTCTAAAAAGTCTAGGCAGATGTTATAAAGAAATGTTACGTAGGTTGGGTACTTGAAGTAATTTAACCACCTTTAAGTTTGTCCTGATTAACTTGGCAAAGTCTATTTCCGTTTAGACCGACTTAGTAAATACCACGTTATTTTGGCTTACCTACTAAAACCCATTTTAATATTTGACCCGAGTGCCCTACACGTGTGCTATAATTTGGGTAGTATCATTTTGAAGCAACACGATCTGCTGTCTATGGTCATTCTATTTTTAAAGCATTATTCTGAACTGTCAATAAAATCGTGACAGAATCAGAAGAATCAGAATCATTTATTTGTAAAACATAGGTATAACATTAGAGATCTTATAAATAGTTAAGGTTCTTGCTATCTTTTGTCGTTACTGACATACAAATTAGAAAAGAAAAAATCAATTAAAATTACAAACAAATAAAAAAAGATTACAAATAGAACATGTCAATTAAAATAAAATAAAATAAATCACACATAAGAAACGTCAACAAAAATTAAAATCTTACAAATAATAAAATGTCAATAAAAGTAAAAATCATAAAATAAAAACAAATATAAAATGTCAAAAGTCATAAAATCACATAATTTTCGGATTAATTCACACTAAAAATTATCACGTCAATAAACTTGGTAGGTACATCTAACGCTCTATAATGATAGATTTAACAGCTAACTTTATGTGTATTATAACAATCTGTAGTCTGTCTCTCTACCTACTAAAGTACTTACCTACACCCACACCGTATCTAGCAATAACCATAACTATCATTCATGAGTTAAAAAAAATATTGCCCACTTGTGACAGTGGTTTCCCAATCAAAAATGTAAACTTTCGCCTGACCCAGTAATTCCTAGGTAACATAAAAATCGATATTACACAGACTACGTATTCGATTGTTTACAACGATTCCAATAAGTTTGCTGAGTGATTCGAAATAGGTCTAAAACCGCCCGTCCTTTGTCAGCAATCCCTAATTACGATCCGTTCTGCTGAATTTACAGAAAGGTGCGATAGTATTCCAGAAATAGACATAGAGGTATACCTATTTCTGTCCACTAATTTTCAACTAAAGTTATTTTTGTTTCTAAATTAGAGTTAGTTAAGGTGTTTTTACTTAAAATCTGCCTAGTCTTTTCACAACTATGTTGGAAACGACTGATTTTCTGAAAATCCTGTACTTTAAATAGCTTCGGTAGCTTTCAACTCGGCCCTGTTCTCTTGGAGAACTCTAGAAGCGTAATCGTTTTTAGGGTTCCGTACCCAAAGGGTAAAACGGGACCCTATTACTAAGACTCCGCTGTCTGTCTGTCTGTCTCCAGGCTGTATCTCATAAACCGTGATAGAAATTAGAGCTGAGCTAGAAAGCTGAAATTTTCACAATACCTAATGATGTATTACTATTGCCGCTATAACAACAAATACTAAAAATTAAAAAATATATATATTAAGGGGGGCTCCCATACAACAGATATGATTTTTTTTTGCCGTTTTTATAGATAATGGTACGGAACCCTTCGTGCGCGAGTCCGACTCGCACTTGGCCGGTTTTTTTCTTTAAAAAGGGGTTTGTAGTTGGCTTCCAGTGTACCTAACCGAGAATGAGTACCACTATTTTACAAGAAGCGACTGTCTTTGACCTCCTAAAAAACTCTATTCATAATATTTAAAAAAAACTAGGCCTATGAATAACTTGGAAAGGCGAAGAAAATGTAATAGATTGTTCTTTCAAGTGATTTTTTTTTTGTTTTTCCTTGAACCACAAAGTACAGTTATCATAACAAACAGGAAAAGCCTTAGATCATTGTTATTATGTGATGTAACACTGATAGATAGGGTTGCCGAAATAACGCCTTTTTTGTGTTGTCTTCACATTTAAAGAAGAAAGCAATAGTTAGTAATAATTTTTTTAAACTGTTGCAATCGGCTCAGCATGTCATCTGCTTCCATATTTTCTCTATTACTCGTCATATTAGTAGCCACCCCTTTCTAGCCATGGCATCCCACAGTCCATCCATCACTTTGTACGCTCCTCTGTAGTTACAAGTTTAAAAATAATTAATGCGACAAGACTTAACCCAACTCCACAACTCCATTACCATCAACTTTATAATATTTAGTTTTCTGGTTACTTTGACTTGTTCGAAAAACGAAGGAGTTGCAAACACAACAAGAAATTTTTCCGAAAATGTGAATTTCGGAAATATTTCTTGCTGTGTTTGCAACGCCTTCGGTCTTCAAAAATAACAATATTATGCGAATATCCAATACTACGAGAAAGTGAGAAAGCCCTGCTCGGTGACCGAGTACAGTCAATAACAAGTAAGACATCACTTCGTGTATCAAACGCTGACGTATCGGAAGTTCGGAAGTCATAAGAACTTTTGTGCTCGATATTACTTCACTCGTAGGTATCTGGTTCAATATTTACGGTTGCCTACTGTTAAATAAATCATCATAGTTTTCGTTTACATAAGATCATCACGCCTGCAATCCCCGAAGGGTTAGCAAGAGGCGTACCCAATAGTACGTACACCCACATTTCGCCAGTTATGTATGTTTAAATCCCATGTAATAATAGGTTGCGAGTCTATTATACCATCTCAATATGAATGATGTAGCCAAGGTTTTGAGAAAATATTCTGATTTAAAAGTGTCCATGGAGTTTCTTGCCCGTTCTTCTCCATAGAGATCTACGTTAGGGAATGGGCAACTACATTACTTTCACAGTTTTATGCCTTGTGACTGGGACTGTAGCTACATTTCATTGTTGTCTTTGTTGACTTGAAATAAATGTTTTGATTTTGAGTTTTGATTTTGTTATCAACCGGCAGCAAATCCAGACTCCGTGGCTACTGGGAATTTCCTGATGGAAAACCCAATAACACTTTGCCCGACTTGGGAATCGAACCTAATCTTCATGCTCAGTATTTGCGCTTGCGACCACTAGGCCAACGAGCCAGTAGCTTTCGTTTGTCTCCTATTTTTTCCATAATGCGCCGAGGCAAATAGCAAAGGCGAAAAATGTATCGTCCTGTCCTGTCTGCTGTTGGTTGGCAATCCAGCAGATGTTATGGTGATCGCCGTCGCTAATGTAACTGTACCTAATATCGGAGGCATAACAGACGCGTTTCATAGACCAAGCTTGAAATCTCCTGATTAAACCGAACCTTTTAGGCTTCATTTACACACCGCCGCAGAATGGAATGGAATGGAATGGAAACGTCAATTTCGCCTCAATTCCCGCGCATTCCAGCGATTCGCGCGACTGCGCCTTGAAGGACGTTCAGTTGTTAGTCTAGAATCTAGATCTTTTACTTGACAAGAATGCTTGATTTGGATCAACAGCTAAAATATGTTTACATGAAGCCACAACCACGCCAGCGCTGTCCACATTCACGGTCTCATTATAATCCTGCCCTAGGGCGTGTTTAATTAAGCCCTGTGATGCCGTTCCGGCGTCATTCGTATTGGTCATGAGAGGTCGACTGAATAATCTTCATCTGTGTGTTATCAGGGCGACATTTTCACCTCCCCTGCCCTCGTCCCTATGTTAGGGATTTGGTTTCCGCACTTAGTCCCTAAAGTGGACCATTGTGCGTGAACTGCCCTCGTCCTATATTACTTGGTTCGGCACAACGTATTTTTCCTCCATTCTCGCCTTTGTTATTTAAATAACACGAGCAAAATATCCTATGAGTAAATGGTCCTACGTTTACTCATACGACATTTTGGTCGTATTATTTTGATTTTAGGTCGTTTTGCTATTAGGACCATTTGCTAATAGGACGTTTTGACACGGAGGCTCGGCCGTCACACAATCCATTTATTCATTTTAGGGTCACATGAAATATGAAATGAAATAACCGCATGTTGTTCAAGGTTTAATTTAAATAGTGTCTAATATATAATCATTATATTAATATACTATGAGCTTAAGCAATACTGAACAAAACAATAAAATTTACAAATGACAAACTTTATTACATACATTAAGAAAATTTTTAATAAATTATAGACTCCGTTTTAATAGTGACGGTAACAAATTTTGGCAGAAATTAAAAATAATATTTACAATGAAATAAAATAACATTGTCAATTCTATAATCATTTGGGAATAAATTAAATTGATGATGATAATTTATAAAAAATGTAAAATTTATCAAAAATTTTCTACGACGCTTATTTGATACAAAATTCCAAAATTGTTTCATATTCTAGGCATGTATCAATTCCTACACCTAGGTAAACTTTAGTAACAGTATATAATATAGCGTTTTAGTCAATTCCCATTCTATTGACACTCCAGAAAGGTTTTGTGTCCGATTTGTCTATAGGTACATTGAGATATGTAAAAAATTATCAACATTCATACTGTAAGCCATCGTTATATTTATCAAGTTAAGTTTTGGTTGAGCTTCCTGTAATCACATATTTACTAACTATTATAGTTTTCTAACTACGTAAAAATGACACAGAGAAAGCCAGTCAAAATCGTACAGTAAATATTATAGTGAACTATTCAAAAGTAACTTGGCAATTGATCATAAACTCCACATTTTCTAGTTTTCTTAATATTAAGACAACTACATGAGAAAAACTATTCGCACATTTAAGTCAATCATGAATATTATTATTACGAAATAAAACTAAAATTGATAAATACAACGACATCTTCTACAATCAAGAAAACTCCAGTAAAAAACTCAATACACTCTAACTATGGTTACTCAAATCACACAACGCTTATAGATAAGTAAAGACTAAAATAAATCGTCTATGGAATAACATGCACAGTCTTTGACTACCTCAGTCGATAACCAGCAAAAGCTTTTCGAAAATCCTCGGAGGTCGTGGCCCTCAGATAGGCCTGAAGCTCTTGTAGACTGCAATACGATCATTCGAGATCTTTCACTGGTATTATTGCACTAAACTATAGAGAATATTCTTCAGCAAATTATTTTGTGAAATACATAATCATGAAAATTAAAAACTATTTCACAAGTCGTCCAAAAAGTAATGAGATTACTAAAAAATGAGACCAAAACTCCGTCAGGCCACGACCTTAAAAACATCCAAAATTAGGCACCATGTTTGTGAGAAATTTACAAAAAATAATCCAAAAAAATGGCAGCGGTCCTTTCGTTGTCACATATAACTATTTGTTCTATGACACGTCACTCGTCACACTCTCCATACCTCGTGTGTAATCTCATATTTGTGACTCCGTACTTATAACGGACCAATAAGATCCCTTACTCGGTAAATATCACGTTTCGATTAAACTAATCGTTTGCTTCCGACAGTCCAGCGTCTACGGGTATTCTAGTCAACTCGACAGAAGCCAGGTCAATGTTTTAAAGCCAAAATTATATATCGAACTATGTTAGGAAAACATAGTTAATATTGAAAATTTTCCTAATAAATACAGCATACTATCGCATCGACATTGAACAACTAAGGATCGCTGGACTACAAACATTCAATAACCTTTACTAGTGTATTTATTCGTTCAATTCTTCTGTCGTTCTCTGGAGTCTTCCCTGCAGACGCCCCGAGGGGGGGAGTCCCTGCCCTTATGGCTGACTTTGGAAGCTTTCCGGGATCGTTTGAACTTGGCGACGTCGTCTCCGAACACGTCTCCTGTCCTGAGAGCTGAGATGAGGTCATCGAACTCTCCCTTCTGTCCGTTGGTGAGGGTTCCGTCGCGGGAGCTGTCGGAGTGACCGTTGCAGTCTCCGTTCCCGTTCGACTTGCCCAGAGATTTGCCGACTGAGCTGAGGAGGCTGGATGCTTGTTTTCGTTCCATTGTGCGTTTTTTGAGCTGTGGACAGAATAGACGATTTAAATGTTTAGTCATGGGTGATATTTTATCACGGCTTGGGCTAGTATTCTATAGTTGCCGACTGAATAAGAGTCTCGATGTATAAGCTCGTTTAGGCACACTTTTTACCACGCGCAACTCGTACGAGCGTTGGAGAGGCGCTGATGCGAGCTTATACGCGCAAAAAATAACACTAATCTGAAACAGGGTCTCGCATTAACTTAAACAACTTTCAGCCACGTAACTCACCTCCTGCTCATGCCTGGTGCGTCGCTCCTCCTCATCTCTCCTCCTGCGTGCAGCATCACACTCGGCCCTTGCGTCTCCCAGCTGAGTGAGGAAAGCGTCGAGCGCACCGAACAGCTGCTCGGGTGATGCTGACGCTTCCTCGCCGAACGCGTGTGCGCATGCTTCAAGGCGGCTCTTCATGTCCTGGAAATAGAGGTCAGTTTTGATAAGTATGTAAAAATGAGAATATCAAATTGTATACATGATGTTTGAGTGATGTAGATAATGAAAATTTACGAACGACTGAACTTCATAGACAGCAAGACTCATTACTGGCCCTTCTGTCTAGATTATATTTCCATCATGAGCTATCACTACTTTACAAAATAGCTCACAATTACAAGAGGAACAGAAAAGCAAGTTTTACGAAAATAGTAAAATTCTGTGGTAAGACGACTACCCAAGCTGTTGCTTGGTTAGTCGTCTTACCACGGAATTTGGTTTGGAACAAGGTTGGTTATGTAGCAGTGGGGCTAACGGTCCAGCGTGTGGCTGATCAGTCAGTATCTCACAGGAACTGAACTCGTGATATTGGTAGGAAGCAGACCGAAGGGTATCTATGAGGGTATCCCACAAAAAAAAGTGCGTGACAAATGGATAAATCTTGCCATTAAAACCTACGGTAGCATGACGAATTAAAACTATTGCCAGGTTATTCAAACCCACCTGGAACAGGTCCTCGAGCTGCGTAAAGGAGCAAACAGCGTGTGCGTGGAAGTCCCGCATGACGGGCAGGAACATGTCGTTGTGCGAGCGGTTCCCGCTGGCGGCGGCGGCGTGGTACTCCAGCTCGCGCGCCACCTCGCGCAGGCCGGCGCGCAGCGCGCCCACGTCGCGCTCCAGCTGCTCCACGCACACCTTGGCGGCCGCGCGCACGTGCGGCAGGTCCTCCTCCAGCAGCAGGATGTCTTTGAACTGGATGTGGAAATGACATTTCGTTTTGGAAGGCTTTGAATTTGAGTGTATGATGAAGTTTTTAGTTGGGAACTTACTTTCTATTGAAAACTTTTCATCTTAACGATGCATTTCACGAGTGTTCATATAAAATCGAGTAAAATTTAAAGCAACAGACAATAAACATCGTATTTTTATCGGTAACTGTGGATCGTTTTCGATTCCCGAAGCGCAAACTTTGCCTCGAAGATCCATAACTGTATTTGATGGTTGTACCTGTGTCTCCAGCATCTCGACGAGGTAGTGCAGCAGCGTGGTGTTGCGCGACACGGACGACTTGGTGTCGGCCAGCTTGTTCAGTGACGTCAGGCGGAAACCGGACGCGTTGCCGCGGGCACCCCTGTTATAAGAGATAGGAAAGAATAAATTAAGTATTTTTCCAGTTTTGGTCACTGTTCAACTGTTTTAGGAATCATGATCAGATTACTGAAAGATGATTTTCAAGCGTTTTGCTTTCTTTCGGATACTTTAAAACCAGGATTTAAGCAGTGCGCCTCTTATGGTACGCAGTAGTTCCCTTCAGTGTGGGTCACAATAAAAGACAAAAATGTAACTTGGATGGAAGCATCACTTAGACGTAAGGAACAGAAATGCATAAGTCTCCCAAAAGGTAGAGCGATGACTTGCAAAAAGTTTGCAGAAATCCGACGAATAGGAGGACAAGAGTGGTCGCCGTGGCGATGTTTTGGGGAGGTTCCAAGAATCGCCAAATCAACCAGTATTATGTCCTAGAATAGGACAAATTCTAGTTGATTTTGCGTTTCTACCGCTCTAGGTCTCTCCAGAAGTGGACAACTTTTCACAAAAAAAAAAACCAACCTGTTCATATAGTTTCCTAGCGCCAGCACAACTTCTAGCAGCGCCCTGAGCCGACGCGACCTGGTCATGTCTCGCGCAGCTCGCAGTACTACAGACGCACGAGCTGTGGCCTCGGCCGCGGCGCCGGTGAACTTCTTCTTGAACAGCAGCAGGCGGACGCGCTGCGAGTAGTGCGGGATCCTAAGTGGTAACAAGGTTTGATGATTAAAAAACTGTTTCAGAGCCTGATGTACCGGTGAGCTTTACCTAGATGTTATTGACTCGTCAGTGAAGCCCGGACCTCGTGGCTAAATAAAAACAGCCGCTCGGGTCGATCTTTAGGTTAAGCCGCGCTTGCCTAGGTTGGTCCGTGGATGGGTGACCACCCATTACATACCGAGTTTCCTCCGTGCCTCCGAAAGCACATTAAGCCGTTGGTCCCGGCTGTCATTTGTAGATCTTTGACAATCGTTACAGGTAAGGTGCGCGCAAGATGAGTCTGCGCGCGGCCAAAATCGGAACTAATCGTTGGCCGCCATCTTGTCGTTTATGTCAGGTGTCAAGAGAGTGTGCTGTATTCCGTGTTTTTATTCGTTTTCAAAGTTGTTAATAGCTATCATTATGCCGAAGGTTATTAAAAGTGCCGGTAGGGATATTATCTTGAAGGTCAAACGTGCTTGTGAAGAAGAACGCGACAATAACGGGCCTACGGTACCGTTTTCCAAGGTTAGAGCCCGCGTTGCTTATTTGACAGGTAAGTTTTAGGGATACCATTAAAACAAAATTTTCCTACACATTGGTACCAGACCGGCGGAACGAACCGGATCGGCATTACGATCAATTACGATTAATTATTGTTATTTGGTTTTAGGCGTTTCCGAACGTACCATCACCCAAATAACTCAAGAGGGTAATGTAGCAGCAGCTTCATCTTCAAAGATTGTGACGCCAGGGAAAAGTAGGAACCGGAAGAAAAAAATTGACGAATTAGACGATTTCGATATGTGCGCTATAAGGCATAAAATTCAATCATTTTAAGTCGTGAAGAAGGAGATTCCTACCATAAATAAACTTTGGTTGGAATTGAAAGCAGACATTGATTTTAAATATAGCAGAACATCTTTGAGGAGTATTTTAAAGACTTTGGGCTACAAATACAAAAAATGCCAGTCTAAACGAAAAGTTTTAATAGAACGCAGCGATATTGCAGCTTGGAGAGCAAAATATATTTTGAGGCTACGCAAGAATCGTCAGGAAGAAAATCGACCTGTCATTTATCTTGATGAAACATATATTCATGCTTCATACCACCTCCAAAAATGTTGGCAATTAGAGAAAATGCCTGGTATTCTTGCTTCTGATAGCGTCGGCGCAAGATGGATTATAGCTCATGCTGGAGGTAAAACTGGGTTTGTTGAAAACGGACTGCTAATGTTCAAGTCTAAATCAAAATCGAGTGACTATCACGATGATATGAACTCTGCAAACTTCATGCGATGGATGAAAGAAAAAATTGTGCCGAATCTACAACCGAATTGCATTGTAGTGATGGATAATGCGTCATACCACTGCACACAAATAAACAAGGCCCCTACAATGGGCAATAGAAAAGCAGAGCTCCAAGAGTGGCTTACGAAAAATGATGTTGAAGTCGATGATTATTGGACAAAAGCACAATTATACGAATTAATCAAAAGGCACAAAGGTGATCCACAGTATGAAATTGAACAAATGTTAAATGAACATGGACATGAGGTTCTGCGATTACCACCGTACCACTGCGATTTAAATCCCATTGAAAAGATTTGGGCAATTGTGAAGAGGCGTATTGCAGAAAAAAATGTCAATCAAGCTCCTAACGAAATAGCTTTAATTACTGAGGCAGCATTCAGAACAGTAACGACAGAAGAATGGCTTAACGTATGTCTACATGTAGAAAAAATAGAAGACAAATATTTCGAGTCGGACAGGCTCCTGGATACAGAAATGGACAAATTTATAATTAATGTTACTGGCGACACTTCTGACTCTTCTGATGAAGACTCTAGCATGGACTCCGATGAAGATTTTCGAATGGAAGGTATTAACCCACTGCAGGACCATACTTATACCAAATTTAAAAGTACTACAAGGTATTCAATAAAAGATTTACAATAATCCCATGATTTTTTTTTATGCTAGTGGAAATAACTTATACCTAACTAGTAAAATTGAATTACTTTATATTTTGAGTAATAAAAATTCAGTGTTGATTGACAAAGGAAAAAAAAATTGTTAGGCTGGCAACATTAAACACGCCACCAGTCGCGCGCAGACTTATCTTGCGCGCACTCTAGTCAGTGGCCCGAAAGTCTGACAACCAGTCTTACCAAAGAGTATCGTGTTACCCAGTGTTGGTGGTTTGTGGAGGTCAGACAGGCAGTCGCTCCATCTAAAATACTGGTATTCAGCTGCATCCGGTTAGACTGGAAGCCGAACCCAACATAGTTGGGAAAAGGGTTGACAGATGATGAGTGAAGCCCGGTAATACATTAGATAGGACGATCTGAAGTAGACATCGCAGTTATATTTTCTGTGGTTTTTGGCTCAATTATATCATGAATCACTTATTTAGAGGACCATTATGTGTCTCCCAAATGAAAATGATGAGAGAGATTTGTAGTATAGGCGGGTCTAAAATTCGCTCATCTAACAAAATTGACAATGTTAGTTTCGGTCATATTAACCGATCTATATAATCATTGTGGGAACGTAATTTTGCAAACGTAAATGTAACGACATAATCACGGGTGTGCAGCCGGTTGCTTCCTTGGTAGTTGGTGAAGGTCAAGTTAGGTAGAGCCTTTGTTCCTGTACTGAGTCTGATATAGATGATCATCACCAACGCAGAATAATGTGACTCACTTGGATATCTCATACAGGAACCGGTCAGCGCGCGCCATGCTGTCCAGCTCGTCCTGGTGCTCCTCCAGCAGGGCGGCCTCCTCGGCGCTGGGCGTGAACTTCACCAGCTGCTCCACCATGTCGATGGGCAGCTGTTCGCCGCTGTCCATCCGGAGGATTGCTCTGGAATGCAGAAGGAAATCATCAGGAATGTTGAATTGAAACAAACTCTGCTACCAAAGCAGATCATTCAAGGACGAATGTGATCTATACATACGTTCATCAGAAACTTATAAGTAACGTAACGGCATCGCAGCTCAGCTTATAGTGGAGTGCAATTAAACAATAAGGTAGAACGAAGTTTGTAGTGCTCGGATTTTCATGGGACTTTTTTTTTGAGTCCCTAGAGGAGTGGAGAAGAAATTAAAAACAAAAATTTATCCACTCGCGACTTTTTTTAATTTCCTTTGGACTATTCTTTTTCGTTTATGAACAACTTCAAATTCGACTAATTCATATTGTGGCGTAATAGTGTGACCTGCGTGCATGCATTAACCGCCAATTTGGTATGTCTATACAAGTATTTTTTGAAACTTTCCTATTTTCTTCAATTATTTCTAAAATATGGAATCTTAAGACTAAGATTTCTTTTGAACTTCATCGTTGGTTCATCTAGCTGGACTGGTGTATGGTACTAACCGGCAGATCTCCTCGTCACTCATCTTTAGCTTCGAGAGCAGAATGGTACAGTTCTGTGCGCGGCGTCCGTCGATCACTGTTAGGATCTTAGTGCGCGGCTTGGAGCCCAACTGTCTCAGGTCTTCTACTGAGCCTTCGTTCTGTGGGTAGAGAATAATTTTCGTCGGAATAAATGTGAGTTCAGAGAGGACACATAAATACAAGTCTTGGTGTGGGTGCGTGACTAGCGACTACTGGTACTTCTAGCAGATATGTTATTCAGAAATACTGGTTTTCTCACAATCTTGGATCTACATTCACTAACTGATAGGTAGTTAACTACAATTTGAAGCCAAAACTAAGAGTTGGTAAATGAATTAACATTTCATTATTTTATTAGTGGCTGTTTTAAATATGATTTGGCATTTTTTTTTTCTTTAATTGCAAAAAATCATCAAAGAAAAAAAAAGAAAAGAAAATCACCTGAACTCCATTCTTCTGATAAGCGCAGAACATCTTATCAATCGTGTGGAGATCCATAGCGTTATACAGCTTCGTATCGTCAAGCTCCTGCCATATGGTGCCGTGCAGCTTAGTGTCGGGCAGCTTGCTCCAGTTGAAGCTCTTCAGAGGGTTGCCAGGTGTCGGCACGTTCTTCTTAGCGCGGGGCGGGGCCGTCGCCAGCGGGGCCAGCGGGGCCAGCGGCGGGGGCGGGGCGGGGGCGGGCGGCGCGGGGGCCGGCGGCGGGGACAGCAGCGGGGGCGGGGGCGGGGGCGGGACTGAGCTTGTTTCGATCACAGCGCTCTTGAGGTTGCTCACCTGAAAGTAACATTTGTTTTTACCTTGAGTACTTTGGTAAATAAAATTGGATAGCTTTAATACGGGGTAAATTAAACTGCATACACAGATACGGCTGGTGTTAATATTAAATCACGTTAAAAGCAAAAAAAAATGTGGACCTGAGAACTCGATCATTTTAACTAACTACGGCTTCTTCGGCACGGACAAACTTTGACAAATGATAAGCTTAAAAAATATTTTTGTTTAACAAGGGTGTCGATATTATCCTGAAGTTTGATCATCTACTTGTAATTTTTAGATCTTGGATTGATGTGATTTTGTAATAGTACATTACGATATTAGTGCGTTATGATGGTTATAACATGCGAGGCGGAATTTCAGCCCGAGCCGAAGGCGAGGGCGTAATTGAGCCGAGCATGTTATAACCAATACGCACGTATATCGTACGACGTTTTTTAACACATTTGCGAGGAAACAGAAAAAAAGATATTCACAATACAAGTACAAAGAAAAGAAAATTTGAGAAAAATGGCGCGAGGATTATTTTCTGCCGTGGCTGCGTGAAAATGTTGGCAAAGACGCTAGAGCATGCAGCCAAGTTATTAAATTACCGAATGAACTGTTTTTTTTTTTAAATAAACTCAATCTGTGAATGCACACTGTTGCTTTCCCGCCATTTTAACAGCGCGCTAGCGCTGCCTACTGACTGGCGCCGCGCGGCGATTAGTTCGGAATAGCAACAGCGCGCTGCTCACTAGCTGGAGTCGACTCACTTCCATATTTGAAATGGCAAATAATGCTGTTATGGAATTTATATGGACTATAACTTAACTATTTGCTTTAATAACACACGCGTTTTTTATGACCCGCTTTACATATTTAAAACCGGTGGAATTACATGAGCTTTACGAGCAAGGGTGTTAAAAAGTAATTTTTAGATCTTGGATTGATGTGATTTTGTAAAGTAATTTTTAGATCTTGGATTGATGTGATTTTGTAAAGTAATTTTTAGATCTTGGATTGATGTGATTTTGTAAAGTAATTTTTAGATCTTGGATTGATGTGATTTTGTAAAGTAATTTTTAGATCTTGGATTGATGTGATTTTGTAAAGTAATTTTTAGATCTTGGATTGATGTGATTTTGTAAAGTAATTTTTAGATCTTGGATTGATGTGATTTTGTAAAGTAATTTTTAGATCTTGGATTGATGTGATTTTGTAAAGTAATTTTTAGATCTTGGATGTTTTACGTACCTTCGCATCATCTGGTATGCTTCCTTCACTGACTAGTTTTTCAAACCGCACTCTCTCTGCTCTTTCCTGGTTCAACTGTAAGTTTGAAATGTACAATATTATTATCGATAATAATATATTTATAGAAATGCCCACAATAACTAAATGCATACGTTAAACATTATTCCAAACATAATTCTATCTTTATAAAAAAAATTGAATTATGTTTAAAATTCGTATAGAAATAAACGTATAAATTACTGGTGGAGCAAGCCTACATTTTGTAATGAAATTATTAAAAAAAATATATATAAATTATATTGGCGTTAGCAAGCTGTCGTCTTGATGTTAGCTTATGATCCACTTTTGGCCCATGATGTTAGAAGGCAAAAATGACCATTTTACCCGTGCGTAAATCGCAGAGTTTTAGCAAAATGTGATGTTGATTTGAGGACCTCCATCATAAGATGTTTGACTATCAGAAAAGTTGTTTTTACATTTGGAAATTGACCTCAAAATGCGTTTTAAAACCATAGGATCTGATAAGTGACTATCCTTTTCAATGCGTTTCGTATTTCTACAACGACTTTCAACATGTTTTAGCCTTTTCAATCCTCGTACTAGCCGATAGAATATCACTTTGGCTTTCAGGACAGAATAACTTAAATCTTTTTAAATTTTAAATCTGATAGTTGAAGAACTTTGGCTTTGAACAAACTATTTTTCTTTGTAGAATATGAGTTTGTTCATGTATTCGTTTTCAGAGTCTCGCTAAACACTGCGAGATCGGGATGCAATCCTGATCTTGGATTGGTCTAGACAAGACAAACTTGTTTTGGCCTGTCGATGATTCTAACCACCTCCTTCTCTACCATACCTGCTGCTCCAGCTGATGCACCCTAGTGGCCGCAGCCCTGGCTCTCTCGCTGCACTCCATGTGCGCGGCTGTCTCCCTCTCCAGGCGCTCCTTGAACCGGGAGACCACTCCCTCCAGCTCCTCGCGCTCCTGGCTCTGCTCGTCCACTTGCTTCTCCTGTTAGTGGTTAGTTTAGTCAGTACATGCGGGTGGGTTGATGGGAGGGATTATTGGTGGTGGTCGGTGAAGCGTGGGGTTCTGGTAAGCTGATTTATAGTTTCGGTTATGGAATTTGTAATTAAAATTGATTGTAATTCCTTGTGGCACAACTCATGTCGGTAAAAAACGAAAATGAAACTATTTTTGTCGTAATAAATTATTGGTATCTTATACGGGGTGGAAGGGACACCGACGCGAAAACGATTACCACGTATAAATCGCATCGTGGCATCGCGTTTTACGTATTGAGTAGGTACATCATACTGAGACCCCCACATAGAAAATTTTTATTTAAAAAAAAATATCACCTGTGTGTTGTGTGTAGGCACTTTTGTAGGAAAAAGCTGATTTAAAAAAAAATAACCGATGAAAAAATACTATGTGGGGTGCTCAGAATGATGTACCTACTGAATACGTGGTAACCATTTTCGCGTTGGTATCCCTTCCACCCTGTATAGAAGTTTGAAATCATAAAGCTATTATTCCATTTGGCCGTGCTGGCCAACGCCAGTTGAGTGTAATGTCTCCTTACAAATATTATTATAATATAGAATTAAAATTAACTTCAGCTTACCAGAACCAGCAGCACATACCAGCTTATTAAGGCATTACCACCCCGCACATTGAACAACTTGTCTTAAAAAGTGTTGTATTTTGTCAATATAGCTTCATGTAATGACATGTGACATATTATTCCTTGCTCCATTTCACGATGACATTGCAATCTAAACCTTAACACTAGCAATTTAAGAGTCATCGTAAAATGGAACAACGTCATCACCAAAATGAGAAATGTATTTATGCCTGTAATGGAAACCATTAATAAAATTATGTTTTAGTATGTTTTCCGCTACCAATAGGCTGCCTTCAACAATATCGTCTACAAAGGCTGTTCTTCAACAATATCGTCCACAAAGCTCATATTCCCGTACCTTCTTAGCGAGTTCAGTGGCGAGGTCGATGTTCTCCCTCTCCAGATTATCAGCCTTACTCCTGGCGGCGACCAGCTCTTCCTCCTTGGCCAACAGGTGCACTATCTCACCCACGTTGATCTCGAGGGGGGCTACGTCTGGGTCGTAGATCTGGAAACATGAAGGTTTTGTTTTAGGAGCTTTTTAGTTATACTTGCCAGCCAAGACATGGTCATAAAACCAGAAATTCGAAGACAAGAAGTGCCATCCACCAACCTGAGGACTGAGCCCGCGTGGTGGATTACAGCCCGTTCCCTGACACAGAAAGGAGACCTGAGTGGTCCCAGCACTTCGGACGTAGTAGGCTGATTGTGCCTTTGGTCTAGTTGAAGACTAAAAGAGAAAACGGCTGCTCCTGATTTATATGTGTTGGCACATATAAATCAGGAGCACCCGTTTTCTCTTAATTCTTTAAAAAGCACAGTTATTTTTATAGCAAAGGATTAATACTCGTATACTGTGCTTATGCTAAGGTCCTGTTACCTTGGTAGTATCAGAAGTACTGCCGCGCTCGCTGCCCTGCTCGGAGTTGGCGCGACTGCCGGACGCCGGCTGTTGCAGGATCAGTTGCTGCACCACGCGATCTAGCAGCAGCCAGTGTTGCGACTGAGGGTTGTATTCCACTGGAACATAGACAACGTGTTTTAGTGTTTTGAACAATCACGCATCACCATACTGTAAACATCAGTTCGAGGGGTCTGCGTAACCGAATTCCTCAGTTCAAAGAATTTATGTCAAGAACAGTCTGGCAGGCTTACGAAACCATGGTACTCGTATTTTAGGCTTAAGCCATAAATATCTCGAATATAGGATTGGTAAACTAGTCCGGCCGTTTAGTGGAGCCAACCAACCCTTGAAGTCGGAAACGCAACGTGAGCAGACATCAGAAAGTAGATCAATGACCTGCCGAAGGTCAAAGGACTTCGCAGGATGCGAGAAACACAGGACCGACCGATGGGTCTATATTTGGGCTACCCAATGTCCAGCAGCGGCCGTATTATCGATGACTTACGTGTTAGTCAGAGAGACAGCAAATTTTAATGTTCCAACACTCCTGAGCACTAGCAGGAAAATGAAGGAACCTCTTTGGTTACTCATTCCGCCTTCATCAGAAACCGTCAAAGAGAAGACAATAACGAGGGTCACTTACATGGAAGTAGAAGCAGATGCTCCAACATGGACAGCAGATGAGGGTAGGCAGCAGTGTGACTGAGCTTCCTCCTCAACAGCTCGAACATGGAGGACGCACTCTTGGTGTCCACGTGCTCCTTGTCGAACCTCCTGGCCAGTTCCCTCTCGTCCTCGTTACGGACCATCTCGAAGAACTCGATGTGACGGTCCAGAGTCTCGTTTTCGTATTTGCGGAGTTTTTCGATTACTGTAATGAAAGATAATGAGATTTTTAAATAAATATACATACATTTAGTCGTGGAATAAGTTCTGAAGTTTTACTTGAAGCACAAAAAATCCATAAACCTGTCAGAGCAGATAAATGATTTAAGGGTACTTTCCAGAAAAACTTAGATTCTTATCGATCTTTTAGGGCAAGAGTTGCAATTGCTTCAAAGAGAGCCCTATCATACGAAAGCCATACTCATCATACATTGCATTCATACTTATAGACCCTTACTAGCTGTTGCATCACCTCAGGATAACTTCCAGTTAGTTGACAGATCATTTCAAAATTGTACCGTTCCATTTTTATAGACGGTGGATTAGACTTTGAAAGAGTCCGTTTGTCAATGTAGGTAAGTATACCATAGACAAACTCCATCCATGTTTAAAAGATTCTTAGTTAACATACCGCCGTCCCCGGAGAATAAAATGATAACTGCCATTATCTTAGTTTTAGTGTTATGTCATTTTTGGGATCTGTGGGTGGTAATACATCTGCTCAATTTTTTCGAAATTTTTATACAGTTATTTGACGAAGTTACAAAATTTTACAATAGTATTCAAAGTTTTAACACAGGCCTTAAATTACGAGAATAAAGTGTTAATATAATATTATCGAAATGTTTTCCTACTTGTTGATATGACAAACAGTCTTACAATTATATTCTCGTGAAAAATATTCGACTGGATAATGATAAAAGCAGTTATCGTTTCATTCTCGTTCAAAATCAACCAGTCGCTTCGTATAAAGATGTGTTAGTAAAACGACTTTCATGGTTTTGAACAGTAAGACATATTGTCATCATCATTTGAACCCTCTCAGCGCACTGCTGGAGGGTTCAGGTCTAGGATATCGGTTGAGGAGAGGTGGTCAGGTCATATAATATCACCTTCTTTACAAGGATGATCTAAAACTCTTTGCCCCCCATAAATTGCAACTGACAAAACTACTGAAGGTAACAGAAACTTTCAGCAACGCCATCATGATGGAATTTGGTGTGGACAAATGTGAAGCGAAGGGAGATTATGGAATCCTAGGGAACTCAATCCTCGGATTCCATACACCTTAGATCCCTCTCCTCAACAGAAACCTACAAGTGTTTAGGTATGTCGAAAGCATTAAGCATCAATACAGCCGACATGAAACAATCGTTACTGGTTACTGCCGACATGAAACAATCGTTGAGGGAGCGCTTCATTGGCCACCTGAATAAGGTGCTAACAACAACAACAACATCCATTTATTTTCAGGCTACTTTGACCCATAGATATATGTATACCTTACAGACTAACGTACATAATGATATAATACAAATTGTGTTAGTAAATAGAACCTTAAAACTATATTAGTAACACTTCACTTGTGCACTGTGCCACTAAGTTCATGTGGCACTTGCTCGTGGAAGCGACGACCCTAAAGTCCTCGTCCAAGACGAGGTGCTGATAACAAGAATTGTTGACTTTACGGCGCGACATAAGCAGTTACACTCTCGCTACCTACTTGGTCTTCTGACGCAAGTACTCAACGATGTCCTCCACCGTAGTGGTGTAGTGTAGGCGGGAGATGTACACCGGAGTGTTTGGCATCGCGGCACGAATAGGCACTAGGCACGTTGGGCTCCGATGGAGCCGTACCGCAGCGGTGCTTATTGGTACGTTGACGGTGCTTCCTATTCAATACTGTCACAAAATGATCACCAACCTGTTACAGTGCCTTTTCAGGCACGCAGCGCTTAAACAGGCTTTTGTTAGGCGGAAACAAGGTGTGCGCCTTCAACGGTTGGGTCATGCCGATTTTGATGTATTCTTTCGGCATACTCAAATGAACTCAGACGCAACTTGATGCCCGGAATAGGAGGGTCCGTGCACTGGCTGACCGCAAATCGGATGCAACACCCTCGTTCGTTGGTAATGAGACTGTATATCCCACGGAAGTGTGCGGCATAGCTTCTTAAATGCTAACTAATAAACTAACCGTGAGGTATCGCGTCCGTGCACAACCGTGAGGTATACAGTCTCTCGGAATACTTCCTAGAAGCCAACGTGGGGATGCAGCGAGGTATGGTTTCAGTGGACAAGGGCCTCACCCTCCCTGGCTAACGAGAACTGGCGCAAGCCTATAGTATTAGACACTAATGACTGCCCTGCATGGGCCCGATGTAGACTTCTTAGCATCCGTATCGTGGATTTGCTTCGGTGACCTCTTCGGCGAAACCGAAGGTTTTGTCTGTGCAATAATGGACGAAGCTATGATGGCGAACAACTACCGGAGTTACATCGTGAAAGATGGCACGGTTGGCATAAGTCGGGCATGCCACCGTCCGGTAGAATCGATCCGACACATTATTTCTGGCTGTTCTCGTCTGTCTAACGGAGAACTTGCATAAACACAACCTCGTTGCCAGGATTATCCACCAGCAACTTGCTTTGAAGTACAACCTTGTGGAATCAGAAGTGCCATACTATAAGTATGCGCCTGACCCAGTTCTAGACAGTGGTAATATCACGTTGTGTTGGGATCGATCTGTCATCACTGACTGGACTATTGTTGTCAATAAGCCTGACATTGTGGAGATAGATCGATTGGAGCGTCACACAATGATGATCCAGAGAAAAATGAAAGCAGAGAAAGATAAGCAGTTCAAGTGTCTAGATCTGGCTCGCGAGGTTTTCGACATGTGGGATGTGAGTACAGCAGTCATTCTGCCGATAGCTGTGTCGGCCATTGGCTTAATAGCCAAAGGCCTCGACCAACATCTGAGGACGCTTTTGCTTGAATCAGAAAGCAGAACTTCTGGACACGGCGCGTATTGTTAATAAATTCCTCTCTCAAGAGCTGCTCCTGATGTCGGTGGGTGGACTACTTTTTTAAAATATTTTTTATAGGAATACTTAAAAATGTATTAAATGTGTATTAGAACAAATAAATGAAATAATTTAATAATATAAGATCATATAGCTGACTTTGATTAATACCAAATAGTTTTTTTCACTATTGATTTGATTGTTTTTTTCATGTATTTTTTTTTTTTTGAGGAGTGAGAACCTAGTTTTTTGCTATAGAACGATTTGGAAGACATTTGTTACAAAGTTAATTTTCAAACACTAGAATTTAATTCATTACCGTATCATAGTTTTATTGGGAAACCAAATTTAAAGTCCATAACAGAAAAAAAGTTTCACAATATTTACGAGAATAAGACGATATTAAAGTGTTATCATCATCACTTGCACCCTAAAAACCCGTAGAATAAAATGATAAGTAATGAGTGCAATATTTGATTCTGATCAGGCTGTACGGAGAATAAAATGATAATCGACATTATACAACTTAGACGATGACTGATTTTGACTAACTTCTTATTTTTTTAATAATATCTCTATTTTAATAAATAGGAGTATTTCACTAAAACATTTCAAACACACAAAAAATAACTTCTTTTCAAAGCTAACAATCATCAGTCTACGTCCAGTATTTAAGGAGCAATCGAAGAAAACATGTTTTTTATTTTTCCTGAAAAGTTGCGTTTTTGTAATTATCATTTTATTCTCCGGGGACGGCGATACAGTCATACACTATCAATAAACATCTCCAAAAACTGACCAGGTTGTATCCCCAACATCAGCAGCTCATATCTCAAATGCAGCCTGAACTCCAGGCTCTCCTCTCCAGGCCCATAGTTCAGGACTGCGTTCACAAAGGACATGATGGCAGTCTTCAGGCCCAGGTCATCGCGGTAGGCCCCAGTGCTTCGGTCCAGCTCGTTCATAATGCTTTGGAAGCGGGCTCGTTCGCCCGCGTATTTTTGGTAGTGGACCATTCCTTCTAGTACCTGTTTGTAAAGGGAATTTTAGATGGTGGAAAGTAATGTTAGTTGTTGTCGTGACTTTTCAGAAGGCAACTTACATTTTAATTTTAGCATTATAACATAGCTATACCGGCAATTGGTTGCATCAATATTTCATATGAAAAGTTGAAAAAAAAAACACTACCATCCTTATTACTTATTCAAGCCAGTTAATGTTTTTTTTTAGCATCAACTTATTTATTGCAACACAAAGGTGGTATTTTACTTCCAGGTAAAGAGATACAAATTTACTTGCTACCATGTACTCTTCTTACCAGACAGACTGCCGAGGATTACCTGACGACCTCTTTACCCTATTCTTCTTTATCAGAGGGGTCAGGAAGGGGCAAGGCATTAACTGCACATGACCAAGGTCTTAAAAGCCGTAGATATTCTCTAGAAACCATGAAAACCTCCACCAGCTCCTTACGTACAACTTCTAAATTAAATATACTACCTTCTTATGTCCTCCTGGTACAAGACAGACAGCGCCCAGTATCTCAAGTGCAGCGACCTTGGTCTTAACATTCTCTGTGTCTAAGGACTGTGCGATCAGATCGATGCTCGTGGGGTGGGCCAGCACATGCGCGCGCCCGGTCTGCAAGCAACCAACAATTTTTGTAAAGCAGGTAAGAAACAGAGCTTATAAAGAGAGAAAGAGATAGAATGTCAGATAGATGTTTTCTTCTTCTTTTAGGTTGTCTGCTGCGAAGTAGATCTACAATTCTTTGGACGGTGATCACCAGTTCTTCAGCTAATGAACGGTTTCCATGAGTAAGCCATCGAATCAATAAGACTGTGGACAAATCCCATGATAGCCCATTTTTTTATATTGGTCCTCCAAACACAAGATTTATCATCAAAATAACAACAATTAAACAAGTAGTGGCTTTCCGAAACATCAAATGAGTGTCATCAGAAATACACTGTTTGTTGCACACAAAGAGAAGTCAAGTCTTTAAGAACAGAAAAGAAGATAATTTAAGTCTTAAAAGCATACCAAATACAAATGTCTTATAAACACAATATTTAAAGCCAAACTATTACTGTCACTTACGGGATATCTTCCGTGATTGTTCATGATTTTGAGCTCCCGATATTAACAACAACAACGAACAATACAACATGTTTCATATGAACAATCACGGAAGATATCCCGTAAGTGACAGTATAAGTTTAGTTTTAAACCGTGAAAGCTTAAAACAGTGTTTATTTATAAATAGTCCCATCACGGAACAATTCCCACACTGTCCCTTAAAAAACAAACTACATCGTCTACATCCGTAACCTCTATCCATTTACACTAATCTACATTACAACTTTCTACTTACCGAGTTATTCATAAGCGCCTTAATAGCCGCTATTAGGTTATGCCTGGTGACAGCATCGTCTCTGGGCGCCTTCTGCAGAGCATCGAGCAAGGAACCTAGGCCTCCCTGTTTGATGAAGCGGAGGACAAAACTGTGGGCTCTCGTCCGTAGGGCTGTTTTGAGGCCGTCGACTAGTGCGCATGCTTCTGCTGGTGGTACACCTTCTGAGGAGGCGAAGGCCTGGAAAGATAGGAGATCATGTTTTAGAAAAGCATAAATCAGATAGGCAGTCGCTTCATGTAAAATTCAGCTGCAGCCGGTTAGCCTGGAAGCCGACCCCAACATATGTAGTTGGAAAAGGCTAGATTACATTACATAATGTTGAGAAAAGGTTAAACGAAAGCTGTTGAATAAAGTTTTGGTACACAAAATTTTGTTTGTTAGAGCAGTTTATTTAAACCCGGGATAAAAGTTTCCCAGTAAATTAAAAGCTTGTTATCTGAAAAGTAACGACTAAGTGCCACTAAAGGACAGTTTTTGAATGAAGGCAGAAAATATTCTCCCCCCGGTTTTTCGTTAAAGCAGGAACTTTATTGCTCCTCATAGACGTAGTTACTTCTGTCAATATTCCATTCCAGTCATATCTACTTGTTTGTACATTCATACTTCAGTGTTCTGCGGAGTAATTGCGTAACACACTTGCAATGCAACTACTATTAATGTTAACAGTTCAACAAAATTCATTACGTTGTCGAACAGACGAAACAAAATCAGAAGTAATGGAGGATGAATTTCCTTCAAATTCCTTCGGTTTTTAACTAAAAGCACGTTACGCAATTGGGGTGCTAACCGGATAACTAAAGGGTTTTTTTGTGTTAAATTAGTCAACTTTGACTATTCCCAACGAATTTCGGAATGAGCTTTGCAGACCTTACTTTATAATCCTGGTACTCACATCAGCAATCTCGTTTAATGCCTTGATGTACTCTTCAAGCTGCGGCGCGGTGGCGAGCGGTGGTGGAGCTCCAGGCGGAGGCCGCCGGCTGCAGTAGATCTGCCACTTTTTGGCGGCCGGGAGAGCCATCATGGCCGCTTTGTTCACAGCTGTTAGGTCCAGCTCCTCCTGTTGATACAGTAGAATAGAGTGAGAATTGACATCAATGTAGAAAGTCAAAGGAACTAGAAATTGCTGCAGTGTCTGACAAGGCGTTTAGATTAACAGGCGAATGTCATTTTGAAGTTCACGAAGTTTCCTCTGCTAGTGAGGGAGGGACACAGACCTTCTCTCTGTGAGAGGGGAGTATCAAACAGTACTAATTATCTGCTTAATTAGAGTGAATGACTTATTTTTCTTTTTCTTTAAGTTGTAAGGTAAATCCTCAGCTGTATTGGTTTCTAATGTCAGTACCTAAACATGTACCTAAATGTACAAAACTAAAGATCTGCTAACTACCTACAGGCATAGCGAAGACCTTTAACGAAGACGTATGTAGACAAAATGATATTAAAGCTTTGAGAAATCATTCAAAAATACCTGTGTACGTCAGGCACAAGAAGCAATCTAAACAGGTAGGGCCAACATTCTAAGGAATCCTTAATTTGGTAGTAAAAAATTCAAGCCATCTTTCCAACGAATTTCAAATGAACCTAACCTACCATTCCAAGTAGGTACTAAAATATTACGAGTAGCGCCGATGCGAAAGGAAATACTACATCTGAAGACACAAAAAGACTGGAATGATACATTTTGGACACTCCAACACTCTATTTAGTCAGGTATGCGGAGTAATTGATGCGAAATTTGGTCCAGTAATGCAGTTTATGTATTACTTCCATAGATAGGCGATGAAATATGGGCAGCACGCGATTAGAATTTCAAATGCCACCCTTTTATAGATATTGAATCGGACTTGGTGTGACCTACATGGAATATAGCAAGAAGGAAGAGTAGTTTATATTACTCGACATTTGATAGGCTTTGAATACTGAACGAAGTTTGTCTATGAGTCTAACTTTCTAGAAATTCATTACACCTATTTCATTTTCAGAGGACAAATGTTTATTGGTATTGGAAGTCGTATATCTAAGTTACTGTCTCGCAAAGCAATTTTCTAGACAATTGGCCAACCTACACTAAAACTTATCCAATATTAGCCAGCAGTTCAGAAACTCCAGGCGTTTAAACTGTTACCACTATCAAATCGAATGGATTCCATAACCTACACTGCGCAATCTGGAAACCGATAATCTCAAGCCACATTTACATCTGATCTGAACACTGCATTGTTACTACATAAACGTAACATAGGAAATAAACCCCTATCATTCTATTCCTCCTTTCTACATTCTACGCACAGAAATTGGCCCGGATAATTGACAAGGTGACAGACGCACATCGAGTATGGTTTGTGCTAACGAATCCCATGAAATCGAGTCGAGAATCGAATCGAATGGCATCAGCTCGTGCCGGACTTCCGCAAAGAAAGGTAATCGATCAAGCGTGGATCGATTTATGATCGATATAATCGTGGAAATGGTGAGTGATGCGGATATGAAGATGTGAAATGTAGGTTTAGTGAATCGTGAACTGTTATTAAAACCTTAGTTGGAAACTGTGCCTGGCCATTGATTATGGCTATGCTGCTTCGGTAATGTATGCTGTAGGTTCTCTATTACAGGATACATACCTCATTTGAATTATGAATATCAAAGGCATTATACAGTCCCATTCTGTCTATGCACTATTCGGTCAGTATGAGGTTATCGTATGTAGTTTGGTATTGCAAGCGTAATAAATCTATAACATTCCCAATAACATTCTGCAGAATTTTAAGCATACTCTTGGCTCAGAGTGGGTTGGTGGATGTCTTCAATATTGGTTTTTAGGACAGGTTTTCTCAGAAATACCTAGGATGTAAAGTAACATAACATAACATCAGGCCTGTAATCCCCGAAGGGTTAGGCAGAGGTGTACCTAATAGACAACCACATTTCGCCTTAGTTATGTTAAGTCTCATGTAATAGGGGGCGAGTCTATTGTCATCAACCGGGCATAAATCCAGACTCCGTGGCTGCTACTGAGAATTAAATTCCTGACGGAAAAACTCAATAACAATTTGTTCGACCTGGGAATCGAACCCAGGACCTCATGCTCAGAGACCAACGAGGCAGGGGATGTATTGTATTGTAATGTTTGAATATTAATTCATACTGCAAGTTCCATTGCGTATTTGTGTGAGTAGGTTACTAGACTAGACACTCCTTAATTATAACGTCCAAGAGTAGGACCGAACTCTGTTAATTGTAATTAGTCGCTCAATTTATCAAATTAGCTGAAGTCTTATCCTTTAATGTGCACCAAGTTTTCACTTTATCTTAATCTACGTTCCATCAGATGACACTTGACAGCCATTATAAAATAGCTAGAGAAAATATTATTATCAAGACTTTCGCTTACACCATCATCGAGAAACTTGACGTAAGTTAAGATAAACAAAGTAAAAGACAGTTTCAGGTCAATCTTATCATAATCAGATGCAGTCCATTGGTGAATGCAACGGAAGAAAGCTAAATCTTAGTTTATAGAAATGCATTAATCTAAGCTTTGGCGCCTTTCTTATTTAATAAAAGATTAGCTTGTAAACGCAGTCTAGACGCTGTAAATTATCATCATTATTTTATTTCAAATATAAAAATAAAATAGGTACACAAAATTCTGAGTGAAGCCAATAAACACCTTTTTATAGTCTTCTAATTTACATTTTCTTATTCTTATTCTTTATTGCACACAATATTAAAAGATATACTCACAACACTACAATATATAGTTATCATAGTTAGTTGTCATTTTGTTATGTAGTACCTATATGTGTTTTTATATGCAGTCAATTAAGTAACGAACGTTAAGTCACTGATTAAGATTAGGTTAATGTAACTGTCACAGCAAACTATCGTTAAAATAACCGATGGTTGAGTAGCAGTGGAAGTACCTACTTCCGATAAGGTCATCGAAATAATGATGAATTATATCTGCATTTATCAATATGAGGTAATATTAGTTATGTGTGGAAATATTCTCAAGTATCATAGTTAATTTAAATATTAATTAAACATCAATCAGGTCGTGTGACATAAATGTCATGGAAGACGTAGTTTAAAGAGAGATCAATCTATGTTCAAGTCCCCTATTAATTTAATCTGTCGTCAATCCTAAAGTCAACTTATACCTATGATCGGTTGTTATTTAGTTGTCTGCCTATGGTGTAGTGGTCGCCACTGCTAGTGCTGAGTAGGTATGTCCTGCGATTCCCAAATAGGGAAAAGTGTTAAGGGGTTTACTCAGCAGCTTGGTGATTGGCTCGCCCTTTATTGCAACAACCTTCAGTGGTTACAGGCGTGATATTATGTGGTCAACCAATCAGATCAGCTCTCGTAATATTTGACAGCAGAATTAATTATCCAAGAAACCAGTGGTGTTAATCATCTCATACCGAATTATTCAAATATTTTTGTGTCGGAACCATAATAATTGCAATTATAAAGCCATATTGGATAAAAAAGCAACTAATCTAAGAACGAAATCATAATCAAAATTATGTAACCGATTCACAATGAATAACTAAATCAAATAAAAAGAAGACAATAGCTATCCAATCAAATTATACTTTCGACCAAGCTACAATTAATCTTAGACGCCGCTGCAGGCCGTCAAATCATTCGTATTTTAATCATAGACAAAACACGTATCATCGGAAATAATCTCCTGTGTTATTAGAATAGGGATGCCAAACCTTTGACAGTAGACAAAAATCAAAATCTAGTAGTAGGTAATCTCATCTCGGCGATAATCAATGTCATTTTTTTTAAAGTAGGTACTACCGCGCTCACTGACAGTCGACCACGGTTATACGATTTAGTAAGAGTTTTTTCAATACCTGCAGTGCAAATCTTTAATGTCATCAATTTGTGTTCAAAGCGTTCATTAGAGCAATTTAATTTGTGATGTTTTCGTTTCTATTTTACCTTACTCAAACATCGATGTAAATTTATGACCACATACATTTGCTTCAGTCACAAAGTCATGCATGTGAATGTTGACCATCTCTGATGTAGAACAATAGGTTGACTTTCATCTCCGTTTCGCAACAGTAACCAAAGTGATATAATTGTTAGCCTCAGGGATCACTGTGATAGATGACAGCTAAATGACGTCATTAGAAGATAATGCGTTGATTGTCTTATTTGTTAATCGGTCATTGACTGTCTGTTTCAAAGACCGGGGGCTATGATCGTATTGTCATAAAATCAGCTTTATTAATTTAAAAGAATATAGGTGCCCGATTTTATGGGATTTTATGGTCCTTCGAGCCGGATTTTAATAGAGTGCATTAATTTACACCTACAACAATACTAGAAAAAGTCTAATGGATTTCAGAGGAATTATCATATTTTTATGCTCCCCTAATTTTAAGAGATCATGTTTTTAAGATAAGTTCAAACATTAATATTCAGCACATATCTTACCTCATAAAACGTCTTAAGACAACACTTCAAGGGTTTACACTCTCTTCCCAATTACAACAAACACAAACTATACATATTCCTAAATGCTTCACTGATTACCACCTTATAATCTAAATTATAGGGCACCATTTACGTTGATTAGCCGGTATTTTTCAAACGGCTTAGCTGCGCAAGAGTGCATCACATAGTCCGCATAAGAGGCGAACGTTTAAAGCAATTGCCATAATTAGAGGAGGTATCATTAGAGATCTCACAAGTGAATGACCTTTATTTTACGACGCAGTAATACCTATTAATGAGGAGAGGAGTAGACAGAAAATTATTGTTAAAAGCATACTTTTAACAATAACAACATTTCAACATCTCATTTTTCGAAATTTTTATAAAATCTTTGCTTCTTGGACCATTCATTCATTTGAAGAAAGCTCTCTATAAGAGCATGACCTATAGGCAGAGTTCAAAGAACGATGCCAAATTATACCATCACAAAGTTTGGGAGTTAAGCCCGCACGACAACCTAACAGAACAGAAACGTAGCTATGGATATTTCATAGCAAGCATTTGAAAGGCTTCACGAATCACGACAGACCATCGTCGCGCGTCGTTTGCTAGGCTCGGATTCCACGAGTGCCACACTGAACAAAATCCTGCACCCCAAGCTAGCCAATTAAATGTACGAGGTAGGATCTTTTTGAAAAGAAAGATACTGTGTAGAACTATTTTAAAGACTAAGTACATAATTATATTGATAAGTGCGATATATGTATTTGAATTATGAAAAACGGATATGATTAATGGCAAAAAAACCTATAGAGGTGTGAGAAACGTAACAATACACCGCCTATAATAAGAGGTAACAGTGGCCTGCCTAAGGGCCAACAATATGGCAAGCTCATAGGCGGCAAGCAGACTGTTCAGAAACCCTAACATGATGAAGAGTCGTAGGTTATAAGGGCAAGCCAAGCTTTTAGGCTTGTACGAAAGTATCGCCACTTGGTAAGCACTGTAGGCAGAGGTATAATTATAATAGCAGACCCACGTTTCGCCAGGTTTAAGTCCCATGTTAACAGAGGCGAGCCTTTTATCATCTACAATAAGACGCAATTCCACACTCCGGGCTGCTTATGAGAAATTCTGAATTGAGGGACCCAATGACAAAAAGGAGGTCCGAGTGTTCCCGAAGAGTGACAACTTTATAGGCTGATTATCCTTAGATAGGTAATGTTCTCAGGTTTTTCCATCAGGATTTTTTCAGTAGCAGTCCGGATTCGTGCCCGGTTGATGGCAATAGGCTAGCTCCCTATTCCATGAGTCTTAAACATAACTGGCGAAATGTGGGTATACTATTAGGTACACCTCTGCCTAACCTTTCGGGGATTACAGGCGTGATGTTATGTTATATGATAGGTACTGCACAAATTGGTGATCGTGAGCGATGTTTTAAAGACATGTTTGTCTTTGGCCACTAAACCAACGAGGCAATAAATTAAGTAATATTCAAAGGTGATACTGACAAAATGTGTTGGTAATAGAGTGCAATAAGTAGCTTCTAATATCATTCATTAGATTACTGCTACTTAGAAAGTGAAACGATTAAACATTGGCATGTGTTAATTTCCAGGATGACGTTAGAAAGACGTGATTAAGTACCTCTCAATAAGGAATTGCAATGTCAAATTGGTATTGGAAGTGACAGTTGGCGTGAAGATCGGAAGTAGCAATGCTTACTTAAATATGTAGATAGCACTATTTACAAGAGTATTTTAAAATAGTCTCTATAATTGGTGTTGCTGTGGAAGACCTCCCACTAGGTGGACCGATGACCTGGTGAAGGTTTCGGGGATCCGCTGGATGCGAGACGCACGGGACCGGTACACGAGACGACACTTGGGGGAGGTCTATGTCCAGCAGTGGACGTCTTTCGGCTGAAATGATGAATTGGCGTTACGTCTGGCGTACTTTCGCCATCAGCCTCGCTACCAACTTGCTGACTGGCTTCCATTTTGATCACGCCATGAGCTTTTTCTATATACAATATTTGCTGCTAAGAGAAACAACAAGAGTTCAGTAGACATATTGTACTAAGAACAACTGACTATAAATATCCAATCGGAAGGGCGCTGCTGCATTCTCCACAGATTTACGGAATTAAAGCTTGCATTACAAGCTTTCAGGATGTTGTTGCGACTGCCCCGTTTCTGCAGCGCCTCAACAATATTTGCCCGAAACCCACACAGATGGGTTTCAAGCCCTAATACGCAAAAAAACTGCATCGCTGCTGTGCAGATTCCGAAGTTGAGGCGGAGAGCCAAATATCAGGCATTTTGTGAGCTGTTTGGATAGGAAACGTGTTTTCCTCTCTGGTCGTCATTTTTTTAGTTAAACCATTTAAATATCGATGTAACTAACTCTACATAGAAGCTGAGTGTAACAAAGTCTAACAAAATATTTTTTTTTTAATTAAGTATATTTTACTGTAATGGTTGTTCGAAAAGTAGCGCCTGATTCCAACTGAACGTGGCACGAGTAAAACGAAGCTGGAGCTGTGGATAATGATGATAAAGCCTGATTCCATAATCCAATATTTAACATGCATCTTTATTATTTGCAATTGTTATAATGATATTTTAAAGGACACTCAAAGAAAAACACACATTGGTGACAATGTAACGATCTTAAAACATGTGAATTTTACTACCTACACTAATTAAAACTGTGAAGCACTTTACTACGGTTATAAATAACTAGGAGATAACCTTGTCCTTGTAATTAGTGTAATGGTGTTTTCCATCGTTAGGTACTGATAAGAAGATTACAGACAAATACAAGATACTTCCCATGACTACTTTATTCTGTACGATATTAAAAAAAGGAAAGAACTACACTGAAATCTAACTCTTGAGCGATTGGCTGCTGTACTGCGTGTCGCGGGTTCAATCCCCTCACAGAAAAAAAAAAATTAACAGTTTTTAACCGCACCCACGAAACAGAAAAAAATAAAGACATAATAGTTTAAAATTTTACTGAATATTGCTAATCGGCTGAATGGATTTAACACACGGGTAGACTTGGACCTAGATTAACACAGAGAAGGAACATTCAATGCAATGTAAGTAAAGACGGTAAGTTAAGAAGTACCTATAAAATGCGAGTGAAACCACGATCACCAGCTAGTTAGTGCTACATAATCATGTCTTTGAAGAGAACTTGGGCCTCTACACTATCATGCATAACATATAGTCATCACATCGCAGGGTCAATGATAAATGTTTTATAGTGACCTCGCTTAATTAGTCGAGGTGACATAGTTCAAATTCTTTTGGTACATTATGCTGAATAGAGAAATAGAGGTAGGTATCTTATGAAGTCGTGCATTGGTATACAAGTGGTGCTAGAGTTGAGCATTTAGACTGGCTAGACATAGAAATCAAGAGAAGAAAAAAAAATTAAGGTTTCTCTCCTGCCACGAACCCGGTTTGGATCCGGGTGGTGGGTGACGGTTCACGAGAGGTGGCCTGTGTCTCAAAACCAGAAGGGGGAACATGACAAGCTGATTATGCTAAAGGCTCGCCAGAATTGGCTATAAAAGAACATCAATAAGAGAAGAAGCAATATTGAAACAATAAACGGTTATTTGAATTTAAATTATCAAATATAAGTGATAAAGAGCCCTGGTAGAGGTAGTGTCAATTGGAACAATTATTCTGTGGAAGAGAAATTTAATATAGCCAACATTACACAAGTTGATGAAGACAAGAATAACAAAAAAGTAAAAATTAAACATGAAACAAAGAAGGAAGGTATAAATTAATACAATATAGTAAACAAAAATAACACGAAACAATGAAGAAGATATAAATGCAAATAAACGCTATCAATTATAATAATAGCATTACACAAAGAAAAGCAATCTCAATTAAGTTGACAAAATATGGCGCCTGATAACAAAATATTGGCAATGTCGTCTGTCGCTACATTGCAATGAAACAATTAAGTTTTTCTTTATTGCCCGTTAAAACACATAACAATTTTGTGGATGGTCAAGTGACCTTGTGTAAAACGAAACATAATATTTATCGTACAAAATATACTTCCGTGTAGCCATCAAATAGTGTCATTGCAACTCATTTCGCCTCCAAGTGGAGGAAAACCCCACAACAGATACAAAGCAAGTATTTACAAGCTTACCTACATGCAAATCTCATCTAGTTTGCAGATATCTCTATTGAACGAGTAGGTAGGTACTGAATATGTAAGTGGGCATAGGGCAAGATAGAAAGCAGGTCCTACAAGCCTGCTAACGCTGCTAATGAAACTATTAGTCCTGATAACTTTCACACATCAAGAGAAAATGGAGTTATTTCGATTCGAAGAAACGAAATGTCTTATTAATTTTATCACGTTGGATCGCGGATGTTTTTCTCTGAGACTTGGAAAGTCGGATTTCGATGATACACGTAGTAAGCCTTGATGGTGAATACTAAGTTTAGTGTATGTAGGAATTCGCGGAGTGATTTAGATCAGTTATTCGAGAAAATAAAAGTTACCTACTTCCTCTTACTTATTACATTAAAAAGATTGGAGAAATCTTTTACATAATGCCGAATGTAATGCACTAACTTCGAAGAAATTCTACTTCAATGAGGAAAAGGTCGTGAAGAAAGTTTCGAGTATGAATGTGGCTATAAGAGTAGGAGAAGACAATAGTTTGCTTATTGAGATGAGTAATAGAGAAGTATGGAAGAAAATCATGCTGCGAAGACCTAAAATATGTAGTTTGTAATTGGTGCAAGAGAATGATGTAATTACACTGAGTTACACTGTTTGAAAGCTTATTTACAATTGAATTTGTTGTCACACCGCTTGTCAACTTAAACGATAGGCTGTTGTGACTTCGGTCAACCAATCACAGTCGTTAATAGACTTGACAGATTTGACAGCTTAGACTTGATTAAGCATTCAGAAACCGGAGGTTAGTTAGTACCTACCTAGTCTCAATTCCGTAGAGTCAAGATCTCGCCCATGACCCTTTTTTTTTTTTTTGTTGACGCTGGGAAAAAATGCATTACGCATACCCTCCCATCGGGGGACAGGAGGGGTATGTGGGACTCCCCGGGCGGACCCGGTATACTCACTTATATTCTAGATTGCACCCCAACAAGTTTTATGTTAAACGTTAAGATACATAGCTACAACACGGCCAAGAACTCAAGGAAACGTTGGCATCCATACCTACTAATATTATTATAGCGAAGTAACTTTTCTTTACTTATGTGTATTAAGTTTTCACGACTAAACTATTGAACCGAACGTTATGAGATTTGGCGGACAAGTAACTAGGGACCTGGCAAAGGACAAAGTCGCGGGCTACAACTAATTTATAATAACGTTTTCAGAAAGGAAAACAGAGAGAGATGTGAAACTGTACGTAGCAAACGATCTGAACCTGGTTGATTGAAAAAAAAACTTGTCTTCCGAGATAGTTTGCAAGACCGCCGACATACCAAACAGTAGCGACCGCGTCGTTCAATCACATGTGACCACAAATACCCAACGGAAAGAAACTTCGCCTCGCAACGACGTGGTCAAATAACATTGAATAGCGGCATTTGCTTTAAGTTCTTCAGGTCTTTAGCAGCACGCTTTATGGAACTGTTCGTGACATTCTTCAACCGTTCTTCCGTTTCTTCGTTCATACTGAAGAGACATTCTACTGCTGACTTTACTAAAGAATTTTGGACGTCTCCATTCATACTAAAATTTTAATGACTAACTAATTCTTATTCCAAATCGCAGAGCTTGGCCGGTCATAGTCCAGTGCCTAGTGTAATCTAGGTATTCACAGGATTCCCCGTACACGGCAATCTTATTATTATCTGCTCACAGTTAAACGGCTTTATACGTCATCAATACATTTCATATCCTTGCCAACCTCACAACTCGCAGATTCGTCTCAAATGGGAACAACAGCATTCAAACACGATTTAAACTTCTAAACGCAACATTCTAGACATACCGTCTGCTGAGCAAATTACATCTCCGTAATTCCTAATAATTTGTCACTTAACTAAATGTCTTAGAACGCGGTCAATGAGAACCAGGGGTTATGAACTAAGTACTTGATGACCCCTCTTCATTATGGCATTGAGGTTTCATTTAATCATTTACCTCCAGATGGAAAACTGTAATTGGTACCTTGTTAACTTGAAAGGTACAAGAAACTTGAATATTCTAGGTCTTTAGGTGGCTAAATGATTTATTTCTTAGCACCACTTAAAACAAGAAGTGTATATTTAAATGGATGTAAGTGACCAAGAAATCTCATGAAAGAAGTAGATGTCTGTGCATTTCTAGGGGTTCTACACATGTTCGGGTTTGCATGATTCGGTAAAAACGGGCGGCCATATTGTTTATAATTATGGACATGCAAGGTGTAAACGGACCCTCCGCGAATCCTTCAACCAAGCTTTCTGTACATCAAACTAACTCTACGCAAAAATTATTGCTGGGAAACGACTTCTTTTTTGCTGGGAAAAATCAAGTTTTACCGTAAAACTCAATGTAACGCACTCAAAACACTGTGATAATGTACGCATTGAAAAGTAAAACTACCTTAAAAACTAGTATTAAAAAAAAACTAGTGAAAAAGTGCGAACTTTGAATTCCAAGATATCCGTTACTAGAAAGTTCCCAGGTATGCTCCAGAACAAAAACAAAGATCGCAATGACGGGGAGAACAAGTGCCTTTCGGCTTCGCTAAGGGTACACCCAGAAAAAGCCGCTCGGCTAAGCCATGCAATTGGTATAAATCAAGTGCAAAAAGCCAATTCGACGAACGAACAGAAATTTACCGATCGGCACCAGTCAAATGAAAGGCGAATATGTGTGCTTCGGTCGGTTTTGTTTTTCAAGAACTACTGCTGAATCGAATCTGTCTGTGTGTGTAGCACCTCCTAGAAGCAAAGCTGTTAATGTAAATTATGATGACGAATATACAGTTTACTTATGAATATTAAATTAAAGGATTTATTGCTTTTAAATTATGGTTTACACCTGTGGCTTTAAGATTTAAATTGATTGCTTATGTCCGCAATATTCCAATCCGGAAGAAATCTCTGAGAGACTCATTATCTGTTCGGTTTATATCCACGTTTTACCAATTTCGATAACTTTGCTTAATTGATAATTATAATTAAGTGCAAAAATTCGCTAAAATTCCAGTCCCTACTTTCCCTATCAATCGGAAGCAATCACAATTATATATTCATAAACACCTTTTAAATTAGGTACCTGCTATAAAGCTTAATTAACTCAACATTCATCATGTATGTGCGTACATCACTGTACAGTCAACTTCATGTAAAAGTCACGCTTGATCGACCAAAACCTACAAAATAAAGGCACTGTCAACGTCAAACTGTCAGGCGATTCAAAATATACGTGTAGTTGAGTGTACGCGGTATCTAGCTAGCTAATCTCAAAGGTTACCAAGAGCCGCTCTCACTGGCCTCTCCTTCACGACCTCTTGGCAGGATATTATTATAATAATAAATTCTGTATTTTGTACATATTGGCTTCCACATTGCCATAACCATTTAAAGCTGAAAAATACCGCGATGTTTTTATTCTAATGTTAGACTGGTCAAGATACTGTGAATTCACAATATTATTATTTCCATTTTGCCACTTTTGAAGATAATTTTGTTTGCAGAATAACATATTTTATCCCACGTATTGTAAACATAAACATAGAATTTTACGTGGTCTAGAAATACAAAGTTAGCAATCGCCTTTTATGTTTTAACGGCTGAACAGATTTCTATGAAATTTGAAACGGAGGTAGACCAAAACTACATCCTATATACCTACGATACTTTTTATCGTGTGGCCCGTCCAATCATTTTTCAACTACACGCGAAGCAACGGGCCCAAGCTAGTGTTGAAACAATTTAAATAGGCAATCAACAAATCAGATGCGCCTATTGGACATGTGTTAACAGGCGTGATACACGATAAGATGGATGTCACTGCAGACATTGATGATAAAATAAGTGACAAGCAATCGTTAGCCGTAATGTCAGAAGCATGCACAAGTGAAGAATGTGAACACTTAACTTAAAACCTTGAACGTTCAACAGTTTTTGACCACATAATATAAACTCAGTAGGTACATAACATTTGCTTGGTACCTACAAATGGTGGTTGATTTGATCAAGAAAATGTAGACAAACTAGCGAAGAGGTAGGTATACAAGATTAGAAGTGTTACCGAGAATTACGAAGTTTGTAATCAAATGCCATCTAAAGATGTACAGAGAATAGAAATCATAACTTTTCCTTAAGACTTCCTAAGAATAGAGTCAAAGGAAACAATAAACAGTACATGGTTGACTTTTTTCTATTCTCAGAAACTTAAAATTCGTGTCTTGTAACTTTTGTATGTTATATCAGATGATCTGATAGTTTCCAAAACAACCAAGCACGGTAATAAGATTAAGATCAATCACGACAAATTAAATAACCTTCAAAATATGAATATCAATATTTAAAAACTGTACCATAATTCAGAATGTCAAAGGACCATTAACACAAAATTTGGTCTTTCGGCATTTATTAAATTCATTAGTCTATCGACAAGAATAAATAATGATGCGAACGTTGATGGATGATCTGAACTTAATAAACTCGATCAAGCAATCGCGACTTCTCGTGACTAAACGAAGGTTGAATAGAAATTAAATCACTACAGCGACACGCTAATGCACTAGAAAATGATATAACTAGTTTTGTGATCGGCATTCAAAGTCAAATGTAAATAAGTGGGACCTTTCGAGCCGCTCAGGAATCTAGTCTGAGACCTAAGCCAACACCTCCCACTGTTCAGTCTAGAAAACGTACGTTTTATTTGTGCTTACTACTGCGAAGGCGATCCGGTGTTTTGTCACAACTTTATTGCTTGAATATTTATGGCAAGCCATAAAAAGCATGTCAACACAGATCGTCAATCTTATCGCTTATATCTAACTCAAATCTTCATTGTACAAAGCTCAACAAAATTCATATAACAATATTTCAATTCCTACCGGATGTTAATCAGTCCTAGACTGTCGTTAGAAGCAAAAGCGGCCCTAGAAGCCCATCAAAATTAGTATTCATTGAAGATTGTAATTAAAACCACGGGAAACTCTCATTGCATATCAAAAGAAAGTTGGTCATCAAAGATTTTATGACTATTTATAGGAAATGAATAGAGATTAAACCCAGAATTATTGAGCAGATATACTATTTTGCATATCCACAAATATATTTGCTTATTGTTTACAGTACAATGGGCGTGGAAAACCAGCTAAGAGAGACTTGAACAATGATTGATGATGAGGTGAAAACACGTAGGTGCGAGTCGTTAGAGAAATCATTAATAACTAACTCATTGGTACGTTTGTACTTATGCCAATCATGGTGCCGGCGCCCAGTGATCACGCCAGGGGTCGGGAGAAAGTCCACAATGGACATTTTTATGTACCGTCACTTCCAAGTGAATTATTTCCTGACTCAGCAATACAAGATGAAGATGTTTTCGTAAAAACGAATATGTAAGAGCAAATATTTTCGCGAATAGAAGTCAACAAGGGTGCGGTAGAAATCCACAACAAACAAAACTGGACAAACCCAAATTTAACAAAGACTGAATCATAGCCAAAACAAGCGTGAGAACCTGGGATTTAAGAGTGCTTAGATTATCATTGAAATAACGCGTCTTACAAATGACTTTCAAACTATAATAGGTAGGTAAGTATATTGTAATAAATGCAAGTAATCAGCCGGGCGAAATTTTTAAGTTAACGATGGATGATGAACCTATTCAATAGGTTAAGTATTTGCTATAACTTAGACATGATACAATGACTCTAACTCATATACTTTTCGAATCTGAAAGAGTTGAATGCAAAATGCTACTGACCTTTACAGGAAATCATGTGCGTCTTCACCATTTAATCTCATATAGCATCAATCTATAATGACAGCATGGCATCGCCATTGCCGTATGAGCTTGTAGGTGCCATAATATGTTAGGAACCTGTCATATCGTCCAGTGAAAGTGACGTGAGATATCAATGTATGTTGCGTCACTTCCATTACGTTTGTACTTATTATTGTCTTGCTGCGTTGATTTATTATATTACTTACACCAAAAATAATCTCTTTATATCCTATTGTTGGATTATTCAACCAATAATTTTGCAGCTAGGTAAAACTTTATCTTTCTATCAAACCGTATCGAAAATATTCGCAAGATTTAATAATACATGTTCATCTTTCTAGAAACTTCAGAGATCAAGTTTTAAAACTGCATCTCCGGTTACTCGGAAGCAAAGGTCAGATGAAAAACATCATAAATATTCAAATGTCGCGACAAAATAATATAAAACCAAGAAATATGGCAGGGATTTACTTTATTAATTGTTAAAAGGTATGAAAGAATTTACAACGAATTAAAAATCACGGTCAGTTTGTTTATAATATCTTTTACGATCGTGGCTGGTGTGGGTCCTAACCGGTTTGCAAGCGTAAGTGAAATTTGGTAAATGTAACCGCTTATCGCTATTAACTGGCGAGGTAACTAATTAAATATTTTGTTGAGCTATAACTTTTGCATTTTTATTAGCTGATAATTTGATATCTTAATATTTTGGAAATTCGAGTAATTGAATGTCACCTTTAACATTTTCGAAGAAAGCAAAAGTCGGTGGCCCTTAATTGAGTTGCTCCCAGAGAGTTAATGGTTGCCCCAGATTTTCTTTAAAGATAAAACTGTACCGAAACATGCCAATTTAAATCGAAGTCCAAAATCGTTTAAATCAAGTACATTTTACGAATGTTGAATTTGAATTGAATTGAATACATTTTATTCCGTGGAGCCTAAAATGGTTATCTAACCACTTCTTTCGAAATCTTCCCAAAACGGTGCAAAAATGCGACCATTTGAATAAGTTTTAGGCAAAACAATTTAAGAGTTATTTTCCCAGATTTCATTCATTTCGTAACATTCAACCTTTTAAGACAAAAATGCAGTGACAGAGGTTATGTTCGCACCTCATTTCCATAGTTCAAGGAGCTCCACATTGTGACAACAAGAATGCGTGATGATTATCCAAATATCCATGCTTTAACATCACTTCGCATATTTGATGATGGATATCAAATTGCACGCATATTGGATCCTGAATACAAGAAAGATAATCAATTAGGGATCGTCCTCGTTCAGTTTTGTTTGGCCTAGTAATATTTGTTTTGTTCATTATCTTTTATGGATCTCATGTCAATAGGTTCATTGGTCTGCGAATTACGTGATTTGACCTCAAAATAAAATGGTTATATGCTATGAATATCAAGCGATGACAGCATGCGAGCTCAATTTTCCATACTAAGAAGAATTTCATCACTGACTGTATCCTTACAAGTGCTCTATTATATCTAGTGCTTAGGTACAAAGTAGCTGGAATGCGGAACTGTACAAACAGAGCATATAACTAAGGTGGTACAAATATGAGGTGTCTGTTCACTTGATAACCGCTATAAGGCAATAGCGAACTACATAATCAATAAGTAGATAACTACTTTGATTTACTAGAATTACTCAATGAATAGTTTCAACAGCTTTAGATTTTTGTGAATATTCGCAAAAAATGCTTAGTGTTGCAAAATAAGTTTGATCTGAAACAGAGATATATTCATCAGAGTTAGGACATTCTAAAAACGCCACTTTTTTAAATGATTTTTATGGAGAAAATTAAGTTAGGTCTTCGATTGAAAATCGCTCGAGGGAAATGATGAAATAAATACGGTAACTAAATTCTTCTCAGACATTGCAGCTGTTAAGCTGCTCCCATTCCAACACACCCGCGTCTCTAAAGACCATAATACACAAATGAATTCAGTTAAAGCGCTTTATTAAATAAAAATACAACAAAATAACAGTCCTAGAACACTTCTCGAAGCTAAAGCTCATTTTCCCAGATTTAACCCTTCAGCGGCGCTCGTAGATCGGTAAGTGGCGATGTAATCGATGGTACGAGTACGATAGCCGATCGAATAAGCCGCGGTATCGAGGACAGCAATTTGCGTGGCACGGTGCCGCTAGTAAATCAAATTAAACGCCACCTACCACTCGATACGATACTTGTTATCCAATATAAGCGTATAGGGGTGGCAAAAAAAAGTATTTTTATAATATTAGAACAAGAGAAAACAATATTTAACTAAATCGTCGAGGTTGATTTGTGGGGGTCACGCTGTACGGGTCGAGGTGTCCTAGGGTTGAGTTGTTATGGGAGCGAGGTGTCGAGTTTTTTCGGGGTCAAATTGTGGTATAATCAATCTATCCTACCAACCTACCAAGAAGCAAATGACTACCTGATATGTAAAGCCCAGACACGTGTTTCTCGTCTTTCTTTAGTGTCAGGACAATATGAATATTTGTGCGTTCAAATAAAATATCAAATTCACTCCAAAATATTATTATTCATCGGACCAGCGAGTAGCATCCGCAATATGATTATTATCAACTTTAGCCTTTCCAACAGCTAGCTTCAAGGATGTTGCCAATTTAAACTTAGCCACAATTCTAGACTTTGTTACTTAGATCTTGTTAAAAGATAAAATTAACATTTCTATTAGTTTGGCTAAAATACCAACGTTATGACATCATGATTTTATATTAGGTACGAATTGTTATTAAATTATTATTTTAAACTTAGTTGTAACATGTATTACATACATTTTGAAAAACTACTTATGCAATAAAAAACAAACAATAATATTCAGCCAAGGCTCAATGTGCAACGTCTTAATGTCACAAAGCACCAAATATTTTGACGCAACTTCACTTAACTTTGATGATCTATCATTGTATTGTCTTACAAGCCTGGCACAATCACTGTACTTTCAAATTATGATTAGTATATTATCCCACATACACACACACACACTACTGGGTAAAGGACTGGTAGCAGTCCTTTACCATTTGCCACGGCTTTTTGCTAATGTGGGCCAATCTCTCATAAAAGCGACTAGTCCAAATCGTATCAAAATAGTCATTTATTTTTTTCTCTGCGGCAACCCTATAAAATCTGCGATGAATTGTGAAAGCAGTCCGAGGGTGCAGGCCTGCAGGTGCCTGGAGGCGGGGCCGCGCCTCATCTGTCTAAACAACACCTCCTAATCTCTGCCTGTCTATCTGCCCCGATAATGTTAACGTGCCAACTTAAGATGTAAGGGTACCTCGTGATTATACCAACTTGCTTGTGCACCATCTGCCTACAGTCTTTGGAAGGAATATCTTAATGACAGCTATTCAGAAACGGTTGATTCTTTTTAAATTACCATTTACTCAGCAAGCGACGACGTCTAGATGGGGATCTTTAAGTTGCTAGGTTTAGGTGCTTTTTGTCAAGCAGAACATAGTTTGTACCAAACCGATGTGAAAGAAAAAATAAAAGTCGGTGATGATGGAAATGCAAAAGACATCACAGATAATCAGCAGCTTCTGATTTATCACGATGTCATAGAGGACAATAATATAGATGGATGGATTGGATTTAATACCTCCGTCTAAAATACCCGGGATGAATTTTAAGTTCCGAAATAAAGATGCTTGAGGGAGGTATTAACCACATGTTACTTACTTCCTTGAAGTTTAGGCGGAAAAACTCTACCTATTCCGATCTCCGGTGATGTCTGATAGGGCAGAATGGAAGAAAAATCGTGTAATGGTATGACTCACAAGTAACATAGGAAAGGGATAGAAAGATGCTGATGATGAGGACTCGAAAACCGCCAAATGCGGGAAGCGCAAGGCCGGTCGTTGTGACGATATTTGGATATCATTATCCTTGTTATAGATGATGATGATGAATCCAATACACACAGGATAACTGTATGCAATATTTCGAAAGGTCGGTACGCAATAATGCAACAACACACCACTAGAATGCTATCAGAGTAATAAAGACAGTCAATAAAGTTCTTACTGTTTGGTTTCTAAAGGTAATAAACCTACTAATACAGTTTCAGTAGATAGTGCACTTAAAGAGGCATTGGAACTTTCCAATAGAAAAGAGACATTTTTTTTTTTGTTAAAAAATTTATAGGATTTCTAGAATTCACCATGTTTCGTCTGTCTTTACAGTTGTATTTTTTATATTCATCGTGTTCTGGGACATCATTGTTATTTTGTATTTTAGCAGTAGTTACCGTAATCACGCGAATTTCAAAATTTTTGGTGGTCTACCATTGAAAAAACCTTGTGCGTTTTGTTCTTGTTCAATATTTGATATAATATCTAACTAAATGTATTAGGACACATTCCATGCAGACTATTTAGGCAATAGATTGTTTAAAGTCAATTAAATGAAGATTGAGAGTAAAATGATGAAGAAACAAGATTATTAACAGCACAGTTTTAGAAAACTCATCTTTAAAGTTAGATCTACATACACATAATGACACTTGCCAGTTACATAAGCATAAACTATGTTCATACAATGACGAAATTAAGCGCATAACGATGGGAACTAAGATGACGGCGTATTATGACAACTCCATGTTATGTTATGGGATTCGCTTCAGTGTTATTAAAATTCTTCACTGTTGAGAAGGTAATAATTTTGAGTGTCGATTTTGAATACAATAGTAGGAAGTCACATACGGAAATACTTTTAGTACTTGATTAATTTTATTTATGTAATCAGATACGTAATTATTTGACGACAAATCTGATTCCTGTGAATTGCTGTTTTCTAAAGCTTTATAAAGATGCCAAAGATCGTTGGTGATATTTTCTGTCCCTGAATTGAAGTGGCCAATCTAATGCACTTGTTTATATTATATTCGATTCATGCTATCAAGTTTCAAGATCTAATGAGAACTGGAGTTTCTTAGTAAAGGTTAAAACCTCCGCAGAGGAAAACTACATAATTATGTACATTGATTATGGGCTGCATACAGTGTCTACTTAGAAAAAGTAAAAATCTACATTGAATAAACCAGTTTATTATTTGATATGTAATTCAATGTAAAATATCTAAGAAGCTTTGTCATACAACAGATTCTCAGTATTTTCTACCCTGAAGAATACCATGGACTTTAAATACTTGCGGGTCACCAAATCCAATCCTTCTCCAAATTCCTCTGCTACAGATTAGTCAACCAGAACTAGATTTATTAAACTAAACAAAGAATATAGTTGTCGGAACAAGGCAGCAGAGACCTACCTCCCGGCAGATATGAAACAAGTATCCACAAATGTAGCCTGAACACATTTTGTAGTCATACGAGTATACTAAGCAAGTAGTTAAAGAAATCATGAATAAACTTACCACGAGCTCAGCGAACTTGGCGTCCAGTTCATCCTGTGGCGGCATGGGGTGTGTGGGGGTGACGGCCTGCAGTGCCAGGCCGCCCTCGCCCCCAACCACACAATAGGTGATCTCTGGGGGCTCATCATTCTGAAACAAAAGAGATATTTTAGATTAGAATATTGAAGATAAGTGGTTCATAATAAGGATGAATGTTCAAGAAGCACTAAAAGAAAACTCCATAATAATACAGATAGATAGGATATAAGAGACAAGACGGCACACATATATGACGAGATTCAGATGAAGGTAGCAAAAGAAGAAATTATGACAGACAGTGAATTTATTACGTTGCATATCGCAGAAACCCTATGCAGAAATTGTGTTATATTATTTCAGTAAGGAAGTAAAGAAGATGTCATTCATCATTTTAAAGAGTTAGTTAAATATGAAAGTCTGACAGCACCACGTGATAACATTACACATAAGTGCTTAGTATAAACAATAACAGTCGTCCATTGACCTATGATGACGTCGGCAGACGCATTATACAAGGAGGCAATAGCATTACTTCTACATAAACCAATTATGTTTAATGATAAATTAGCAAAAAAGAATATGAAAGAGATAGAAGCAAAATTTGATTTAAACTTCGCTTTACTTCTGCTTTCTCGAAAAGTACTCTGAGACAGGACCTCATACTTCATTTCAAAAGAAAAATAAAAAGATCGTCTTAAGATAATGTTGGTGCTTGTTTAACTTTCAAATGAACTATGTAGGCCAGAAGATAGCATCGATCAAAGGCACCGACATCTAGACCTTTGCGTTTATCCTTGAAGCCAAGATTTATTAGCAATCAAAGTGTCTCTTATAATAAAATATTGTGCCCAGAATGTTATAACTGAAGTCAAAGGCCTATTAAAGTAAACGGTGAACTATGGTTACTTATATTTGAAAGGAACGGCGAACACACTTGATCAGATAAAACATGTTCATGATAAGTTGATGATAATAAAGAACAAATCAAAAATATCAGTGACACGACCGCAACATAAAACAAGACATAAATATGACACCATATTAAAACAACATAACGTATCAATCATCTACTGACACCAAAAATAAACGAACAAGAAAAAGATACTCCATTCGAGACACATTTGAGGCACGTGGCCACAAAAAAAGCGAAACAAGAAAAGGAACTTTCTACATACAATAACTCATTTCCATTCCAACATCTGGCATTCTGGCCAATTTAAGGAAACCATAAATAAAATTACTGCAATCAATACCTAATTATCCAAAAATTATTCCTCTCACATTGAGAGAATTTTCTCAGTAAGACATAAATCAACTTGAGGACATAATTTGTTCGTACAAATACTTGGTAAGAAACGAGAAAAAATCTCGATTTAAATTGTCGAGTTAAAAATAAAATGAGGAAGACATTGTTCCTTCCTTAAAGGGAAAGTCGACAAATGTGGCCAACGAGGAAGTACACGGACGGACGGACGGACAGAAAAACCTCGTATGGCAACACTGACAATCGCCCGAACGCTAAGCTATTACGATAAAAGCAATGTAATTACTATTAAACACTCATGATTCGACGATTTGCGACGTTTAGGTGCATTCTTGTTTTTTTTTCTTTCATCGATGTCTGAGCGGTAATTATTCAAACTTCTCTATAAAAACACGTCTGTATGGTTCCTGGGTAGACCACTCTCGAAATGACACGGAAAAAAATAAAGCTTTAGTCTTCCCTATTGTAAATCCCCCTGCTTTAAACAGACTATAGTGAACATTAGTTTTATCCGCTTAAGTTGTTATGGTAGACCCTAGAATCATCATCATCATTTCAGCCGAAAGACGTTCACTGCTGAACATAGGCCTCCCCCAAGTGTCGCCACATTGACCGGTCCCGTGCGTCTCGCATCCAGCGGATCCCCGCAACCTTCACCAGGTCATCGGTCCACCTAGTGGGATACTAGAATATCACATAATTACGCACAGAATTGTGCATTATTTTTCAGAAGCCTTGTGTGGATGAAAAAGAAGACAGCAGAGTGTATAACTTGATCTGTCTGCACAAACCATTGTTGTTAGATCATTAGCTCTCCGGAATAAACAAGATCATTCATAAAAAACTGTTACCTGCGTCAACAACTGTTTAGACATCAACAATTTATTTACTCACTACTCCGTGCTACATACAATCTGATAATACCGTGTACGTCCATACAAGAGCACGCTAAAAGCGCTTCTGAGTCACAGTGACCTTTCGGCGGCGCCTGCGCCTCGACGCATTTCTACGAACTGTCGCCCGATGTCTCGCGAATCCATTGACATAATGAATAGGGCTGCGCGGAGAAAGCATTATAAATTAACTGTTGATTTCTGAAAATTATTTACTTCGTGTAGCCATAAATAATAGTCATTTGTAACCGTTTAATCACATGAAATCTCGCTATAGCCACGGGCGTTGAAAAACCACCAACAGAACGATATAAGAATCTTTAAGATCTCATCTCTACCTACACAGTTTATTAAAATATTTAACACTGTTCAAGGAAAAGACAACCACATCTTATTTGGTGTTCGTAGTCCCCCACAATTTGCTGCAGCTAACCGAGGGGAACGAATTGCAGTGGTGATCTCAGACTTCGCACCCTCTCGCCCTGCTATTACTTTAGTGTCGCCATCTTTAAACGTTATTGCTGGGACGTGACTTCGGGCTACGGCTCAACGTTTAAGATGAATTCTTGACGCCAAAACGAACATCGAAACTGTCAAATGAACTGTTGATCCTTACTGTTAAAGACTTTTTACTATGTGTTTAACTTATTTGAAAGGATATTTTACTGTTATTGCAAAATGCAATACAGAACTCAGTGTGAGTGTGTGTGTTAGTGCGGCGAATTATTGTATTGAGCCCAAAAGCGGTTCCTACGCCGCCTTTATCAAAATTGGTATCAGAGCAGGATGAAGAAGACGATAACTCTGAATGCATCTGGGAAGGTAAAAACATACCACTGTACACACTCAGATATGTATCATCCACATTAACATGACTTCTAATCCCCCAGACAGACACTACACAAAGTAAACTACTGTAAACCACATCAATTAATTATGTATTCCCTTAAGTACCTGGTTAATTAACATGAATAGTAGAAAGTATAGACTCGGCACAAACAGATGGAAAGGCAAATAAAACTTATCAGTACAACGCATTAAATGAGGTCATGAACACAGAAGCAAAATATTTGTCGAGAGAGAACAATGGAAAAGATCCATTAAGACCTAATGAGCTCATACAGTATAAGGATCATATACTTAAACTGCATGCTGTTTAGACTAGTTGTTTTCTAATCAGGTTATTTATTTAGGAAATATACTGCTTGATTTATATCTGATTAATAATTTAAATAGAATTGCCTTGTTAACATTACATTAATGTTATGTTCTACATATTATTAACGTGTTAATTGGATTAAGAATTAAGGTTACTAGCTCCTTCCGTGTGCATTATAAAATATTAAATGCCGTTTTAGACATAATAAATGATAACAATTCAACAGAAGACTATATCCAAGTTAACCACGACGAAGTCAAACTAAAGCTTTAATATAAATCAACTGCAACAAATTCAAGATGGTAATGAACAAGCTGTTTTTCGACTATTGCCAGAAAAGTAGTAACGTCCATTAAGAATAGCAATTGAGACAAATATAGAAAACAACCCAGAATTCTCATCTCTCATAAAAGCCTTGGAACAGTAAGCAATGAACTTAACACCGTCGACATTGAAATAAGAAACGATGACTCACGAAGTAATGACTCATGGTCACACTCGCCATTTTTCTTTTAGCACCGTCATCTAAAATTACAAAAGCGATAACCCTACAACCCTTTCAACGCACAAAGAGTGGGGTATATTTGCGGCGATGACTTCACTGGCTGCAGACTTATTTGCAGCACCATCATTATTAGCAACATTAATTTACAAGACTTAAGATGTGTACGAAGACGGTATAATGTGATAATGTGCCAATTAAGCAGATGAGTGCAATGAGGGATATGAAAGAGGGATAATAGAAGAAGAAAGACGAGTCGTGAGTTGTACTAAAAAGGAAAACGTTTGCGCAGTAACTTCTAAGTTGTAAGGACAATTTTTATATTTAAAGTTATTTTTGAATAGTGAAGTAACCAGTTAAACTGGTAGAAACGAATCTCCGACTTAATATGAAAAAACATTACAATTCATTTAAATATCGTAAAATATTTCCGGAACTAAACAGAAAACTGTTAATAAATTTTTCACACCCAAGAAACCAAACTCAACTAAAAGATGTTAAAATTTAAAATTACTGAAATATAAGAAGAAGAAGTTCATGTTCATGATCATCCTAATCTGGAACACAAAGCTGTCCAAACCAAAGGTTGACAAAAAGCATGCGTTCCTAAAACCACATTTGGTCTTCCGAAGAAACGCATTTGCATAAATAAATATTATGTTAAGAACGGACATAAACTTCAAAAGGGTGTGAATGTGAACCATCTTTGACTATTAACGCCGTTCTCAGAAAAACTCTCGCTCAAATACTGTTTATTTAAAAAAGTAAACTTACATTTTGTATCCTTGCGATCGATTTTTTTCTTTTCAAGCTGAAGAATCTAGTTTTATTCATTTCGGAACACAATTCGGGATCATCAATAGAACAACACCAAACTGACAGATGATTGATTAATTTAATTCGAGCCACTTGACTGCAGTGTCAATAAAACGCATTCCCACTTACGCAAGAGTCAATCGAGAAGGGACCACAAAACGAACGAGACATGCTCGCCTGGCGCCTCGCAATGTGTCTCAATCAAAACTAAAGACCTCCATGTTGTTCCCGTAATTGCTTCCCGTATTTATCGAAGTGCATTGTCTCGCTCTAATTCTATTAACGACTAAATGGGCGTTTCATTAGGGCCCACTTGACGACCGATAAAATAAGTATTTATAAATGAAAGGTTTGTTGAGTAAACAAAGGCTAGGCAGACGGAGTATTAAATACCAGAATAGTTATCAACGCATTTACTTTCAAGTACAACAGAATTGCATTAGAACTACTATATCTTCGAATGTTAATAAAGGATTTGGAAACGTAAAAGTTTATCTCGATCTTTGTTCGTACAGCCTTCGCTGGAGAGACATTACCCATTAATATTACATACAATAAGTCACGACCTTGTTCAAACGATCCCATTAAATTTGTTTCAAAAAGCCATAATCCTATCACCCTCGACCTTTACTACTCTCTATAATCAGCTTACGATTGAAAAATATGTTTAGTAATATTCAAATCAGATTGTTAAGACTCTTAAGTGGTTTTATTGTTATATTTTGACGTGAACCCTTATCGTTTAACTCGATTATCTTTGACCTGACGATCGAACTTGCAACTTCCAAATAGAAACACGTGGCCCATCGATCAATGGCCCGTTTCATTCATAGTACAATTGCATCTTTTTGCGTTGAATTGTGGTTGATTGAGGTGGTCGATATGATAGGTTATCTTGACTTTTTATCGATATTACAAAGGCTGTGTTGATTGGCTAACCGTTTTTGGCATGTTACTCATGCATGTCTGATGTCTGTCTCTGAACATTATCTAAGATCTTTAACCACAACAGTAATCATGACAGTTTCACACAACTTGACAACATATGAATAATTCCGAAACTTTTCACACGTGAGAGTCAGAATCAATTATTTAGCTTTCAAAGAGAATTAATCCACAGCTGCAGTTGAAGACAGAATCACTTCAAATAACATAAACCAATTCATATAAGTAAACGATAAAGCAATCACTGCAGATGCGTTTCAATCTCGCGACATAGACAGCAATAATTTACAATAAGCACGTGCGAAGCCTCATCTTGGAAGTCATATATAAGCAAGTGCATGTGCCCACTGACCGACATTTCGCCTGCTTTCCAATCCAATGAAAACTGGTTTTCAATAGCGCGTTCGTAGGGTTGACCCTTACCTATGAATAGCCCTTTCATACTAGCCAACAATCTTACAGTGAAAGTTACTTTAATTTTAATGGAAATCGCAAGAGAAATGGTCTTCTCAGAATCTTATGAGTTCTTCATAATTTTATCGCAATTTACACACAGTAATTTGTTGAGAGATAATATATCTTCTTGTATGTTTATTCTTGTAAGCTTCTGTGAGTAATTTGATTGAACTAACGAATGTTTATTACATTTAAGAACAAAGATAAGTTTAGCATCGCTAATCAAGCGTGTCTGGCGTTCATTCATTAGTTTGCTTATGTTTTTTTTTATCATTTGTGTAGAAACGGTCAATGATCCGTTCTTGGTTGCTTCAATTGTATTCATTTATTCGACTGTAAGGAGAAATCCTAAAAAATAACAAAGAAACCTCAAGCTCTATCATCGCATTTTCCCAGGTTAATGCCAAGGACGCTCACTACAAATGTCGAGAGCAAATGCACGACCAGTTCCTTTATGGACAAATATTGCGAAAAACAACAATTCAACATAAAAATCTACGTAAATTATTCAAATGAACCTCTTAACAAAGTATATTTGATTCGCTTTCAAAGAATCAGCATAATAAATTGACGGAATAAATTACAAAAACAGACAAAACCACAGAATATCGGAGATAAACAAACATATTGTTTTGATTAATGCATTGCGGTTTATAAGAAATGTTAATTTTGATTAGAAAACCAACAGTCTGGATGCAAAGATTTCTCTACGACAAATTCTAATGGCTAACCTATGAACTGGCCGGCACAATAAAATTTGCACAAAATTTAAATACATTATCACTTGTTAATCGTATCAATACGGATGTAGGAACTGTAATTTCACTTTTTCGAAATTTAAACGACAATGAATAGAAAATGTAATAAATAAGCTTTCTTGGCATTCAAAACACATCAGATTAGGAAAGAGACGCTTCCATCGCTCTTAATCTTGAGACAAGAGAATAATTGAAACCTGTTTGCTGAGTTTCAGTGCAAATAAATAACTAAGCTTAAACCAAAAAAGTCTGAAGAGCACAACACACATGTAACCTAGAAATTGCATGCTCAATTTTATTACATATCTTTCTTATCGTCCCCAGTAAGTATTAATTAGTAGGTGTTAAAAGCTGCGATTACTAACTATACCAGGTGAATGGCCAGCAGCATCTATCTCGCTGATAACATCACACCTCGGAAACCTGTTTCACTTGAGGTTGTAGACCAGATGTCTGTCGGGCCACACATATAACCGTTACGCGCCTCAACTTGGGTAAACAAACTGCCGAACTAAATGAGTCCATACTTAAGATTGAAGAAATATGAGAGATCAAATATACTGTGTAAATTGACACAAATTATATTTAAGATTAAAAAATGTCAATAATTGCATAGAAAAAAACTACAAGCATTGACGAATTTGTATACCTGTGTGAAGTTATACGAACGGATTCGAAAGAACAAAACGACTTATTTACTGGAATAGATTTTCTTCACCCAACGTGGAATAGAAATGCAACTAAACTAAGGCTCGATTCCCACAAGTCGATTAAAATCGACAAACAAATCTTAATTACTCGCAATTCGAAATTAACGAGGATATTAAACATCGATACATTCGATGCTACGAGGCTGACACAAATTGCGAGTGTAAACGTGTTTATTTCTCTAAATGCAGCTCATGTTACTTTAACCGTTTACTGTAACAGAAATTGATGCAGAAGACTAACTCAGACAGGTAAAATGAAATCAGACACTTTCCAAGTAAGATCGTCACTGTAGACATAGATGATTGTCTAACCTAAACATAATGTATATGTACATCAGACCGCTTTTATAAGAAATAGCATTAAGTTTGCACTACAAAAACATGTTGTACTAAATAAACTACAGCCCCTCCAATAATGGTCAATGTGCTAGAAGTAGGAAGTCAACCGACAATGAATAAGTTTATCTACGAACAGAATCAGTCATTGGTTACTACAAAGTGCATGTGTAAACCTTCTGATTCCATTTGATGGCATTACTCACGTTACTTATACCGCAGTGGGTGTGGCAATTACCTTTTGGATTGCCTTTAAGCTATTCTAAATGTTAATTATGTCGTTATAGCTAACTTGAACTTATATAGAGACTTTTGCGACCCGTTTCTCAGATTGGTAAAGAAAGATTCCAGACTGCATTGAATTTAAAGTTCAGGACGTGTTGTAATTTCATGGCTTACAAAATCTTTCAAGTATAACTACACTTCTCATCAAAAAAATCGAAACACTTTCGTTTTTATTGTTTTTGTCCTAATTTTTTACAAAAGAGAATTAATTCCATGAAAAAAAAAACATTATTGTGTAGCTGGCAGTTTGGTCATTACAGTAAGAAGAAAAAAATCAAAATTCGAAATTAGAATTTCATTTGTTTATCCTATAAATGAAATTAATCACTGTTTTGAGACAAATGTGTATTTAGGGTTGGAGTACGTTTCTCGTTTAAAAACTAAAAATTAGCGCTTGTCTTTAAACTTTTTGTTTCTTATTTCATTTACTGTGACTTTGGGACGTCTGAAAAAACATTTTTTTCTAAAACATATGGATACTTCGCCCGCAGAAGCCGCCCAAGTGGTGGCATTGCTGGATTCTGGACTTAGTCAGCGTGTTGTGGCTGCAAGATTGCATCTAAGCTTATCATCTGTTCATAGAGTCTACAAACGCTATCGGGAGACTGGTTCGTTCACGCGCCGTTCAGGATCTGGCAGGAATCGGGTCACTTCTGAGCGAGATGATCGATTTATTGTAACAACTTCTTTACGAAATCGACGCCTTAACGCTTTTCAACTGCAGCAGCAGCTTCGCGTTGTACGAAGAGTAGCTGTAAGTGACTCTACAATAAGAAGAAGGTTGAAGGAACGCGGATTGGCACCGCATAAGCCAGCGAATGGGCCGAAATTAACTGCAGACCATCGAAGAGCGCGCCTTAACTTTGCACGCGAGCACCTAACTTGGTCATACCTTCAGTGGAGCAAAGTACTGTTTTCTGATGAGTGTAAAATTATGCTGTATGGTAACGACGGAAGGAACAAGGTCTACAGAAGAGATGGAGAACGCTTTGCACAATGCTGCATTGAAGAAAAGGTCAGCTATGGTGGCGGTTCGTGGACGGTTTGGGGAGGAATCAGCGCCGACGGTAAGACAGAACTTGCCTTTGTGTCTGGGCCACGGCTGCCTGCACTAAACTCTCATCGGTACATCGAACAGTGTCTTGAACCTCATGTGATGCCCTATGCACATTTTATTGGCAACGACTTCATATTCATGCACGACAATGCTAGAGCTCACACCGCGGGCGTCGTACGAGATTATCTTACCGAAGTCGGTATCTCCATTATGGTATGGCCAGCAAGAAGCCCGGACATGAATCCCATTGAACATCTATGGGATGAATTAAAGAGACGAATTCGAGCAAGAGATCCAGCCCCAGAAACACTTAGCCAGCTGCAAAATGCAATCCAAGAGGAATGGGATAATATACCACAACATGTGATCGTGACTCTCATCCGATCGATGAAGAACCGTATGGAAGCAGTAATAAGAGCTCGCGGAGGGAATACAAGTTATTAAATAAACGTTTCTTACATTTTTTTTTCATTTACGCGTGTTGTTTTACCCATTTCCTTCATATTCCATACAGGGTAAAAATTACTCATTATACAAAATACGAAACCTATGAAGACTTAATTTGAATTTAGAACAATAACATTAGGATTTAAAAACCTCATACTACTCACTATTAAATGACATTTTACATTTATTCCTAAATATACACATTTTTCTGATAATCCTTATCAAATCATAAACTGCGAGGTGTTTCGATTTTTTTGATGAGAAGTGTATGATCTACTGTATACTCACACTGGCTATATTATTATCAAGACTTGACTTGAGATTAAGAAGAAATAATGGTAGGTACTTATAAAAGCGTCATACAAACGATGAAGCATTCAAGTATAAATTTCAGTTCCAAATTTAAATTCAGTAACGGTCCATTAGTGCTTGCACCATCAGCTGCATTATAAGAATAACGTGACTGTGTGGTAACAATGGGGTTTCTAATAACGCCTTTTTTTTCGCACCATTCGTCATAAGCCTTCACTAACTAGACCGTAATCTTTAGTTCAGAACAGCTTAGTACGTCTGCGCCTGTACAGACATTGATAATGTTATTAGTGTAAACAACCTCGGAGAAATGAAGTCCTTGGACTCGACTTTCACCCAAGGCGTGGACTATGAATAGCCAACCTGTTGACTATGAATGACCTACGAGAGACCTTTGACCTTTGAGTCACGAGACATGAAGTAAACAAGTTCGACATGAACTGAAACCTGTCTGATAAAAACAAGTCTGGTGTTGCAGAGATGATTAAATCTCAAATGCTTTCATTTTCTACGGAGACTAATAATGAGAATACTTACTACTTTTTTAAAGTTAAAATGTTTTTTTTTTTCATATGTTTTTGATTAATATTTAAAAATAAAGGAAAGAATACTTAATTATAATTATAGTCTCTATAGTCTAGCAAATAAAGGTCATGTGCTCCAAATAGCTGGTTTAGATAGAAGAATCAAATATTGTAGTGACAATAATAGCTGTTGTAGCATCTTTTGAAACAAAAGATAGAATATGGCGACACTCCCCCATTTCGCTAATAACGTCAGTGCGCCATTTCCCCAATAAGCTTGCCTTTGAAGATATTAAGGTAACGATTGACTGCCATAAACAGTGATCAGCTAAGGCACAAGGCACAGACGCTGATGGCGACGGTAACAAATTGATATCCACCCTAGCCGTCTTTAAGTAAAAATATCAAATTTTCCAAATCTCTTAGCGACTGGTGAAAGTAGGAGGCGAAACGAACCCTAATCTGAACCCGATATGCTGTGGGTGTAGTGTTACTAGCTGGTGAAGTCGACCGACTCGTTCCGGAACAATTAGCGGCCGAGTACCTAGATCAACTAGATAACCCGTTATAAGGATATTGATCAATACTTCGCTTGATTACTTTGTTTTTGTTTGCATATCCGCCGCTGAAGGGTATAGGGAAATTTTAATTGATGCCATTTCATTGAAAGAAGGAACGGAAGCTAGCAATAATATGTAATTATGGCTGCAACCCTTTAATACCTTGCATTGAGGCTAAGTGGCATATTACATGCATTTAAATACATTTGCAGGTGAATGAGTTATTACAGTACGCTTTCGTTTCACCACCACCAAAGAAAGGACTCAAGAAATCTTAAATGAGATACGCAATGGAGACGGGACTTTAAGATTCTGATCTGAGTTGCCATCAACTGAGCACAGTAAGCACACCTCTGCCCATCCGGTCGAGGACTAAAAGCCTGATCTTGTTAGACCCTACATTCTTTTTTTTCTATTTATTTGAGATATCGTGTTTCACGTGGAAACCTCCAGCTCTCTTCTTTAACACTACTTGCTAACACAAATCATCAGCATCAAATTTCTTACTAACCTGTAAACACGGGCACAGCGGCCACCTCCTCCGCAGTGCATGCGGCATCTTCTTCCGTGGCGGTTCGGGCTCCGCCGGCGGCTCACCGCACGCCCAGCGCACGAGGCGCGTGCGGGTTGCCTCGGCCACCTCCAGCCCGCGCGACCACGATGGCAGACCCTGGGGAAAATAGAAAAGATTTTGTTAATTCATGGTTTATTGTTGACATGTATTTTGTGGGTTAAGGAAGGTAAAATGGACGGTCAGAATATACGAGTAAAATTCGAAGTGAGATCTACCAATCCGCACTGAATGCATGGTGGATTAAAGCCTGCGCTATCAGAAAGAAGAGGTGTATGGTGGATGGAAATTGTAGAATCCTTTTTTCGTGTGACAATCCCTATGGATATCCTCCTCCCTGGTGCGGGTGGAAGGCTTCGGCTGACTCGTAACTGAATAAAACTACACAGTGTTTTACCAACTGCCTATGGTCTAAGACCGCAATCAATCGCGTAATCATCCCCGACCTATTTTTAGGTCCTCCAGATGAAAACGTGGGTTTGGACTTTCTTGCAATTAAAACAAAGTAATTTTATCAGCCAGAATCACGGCCAATACTTCAAATCATAGCCCACAAGCCATAAACCAAAACTGAACATACAAACAATCAAGCAACCATATTTCTCATAGCATGAAGCCTCATGCAAATCAAACCGTACAAGATCATGTCAGTCAAGGCCGATCGTAACGTGAAGCTGCGCGCACGCAAGATCTACGCGCACGTAATAACGGGATCACTCATGTTAAGCGGGGTTTTGACAGCGAGAGTGAATTCGCTACAGTGACGTGCAAGAAAACTTTACCACGCGTAATAATCATATTTTGTTTGGACTTAGCCAGTGTAAAGGACATTGTAAAAAATGGCCTATCAACACGTATGAAACCTTTACAATAATTACTACTTTTTTTTATAATTTACATTTCAATTATTACAATGGAACGGACACTTCATAATTTCGAAAACATTTTAAAAAGTAATTCACTTCCTTCTGTCTTATTCCCCGGTGCGGGTGCCATTATTTTTTTTTAAATTGAATTGAATAAGGGTTTTAGTTTCAAACAGAATAAAGCAATTGAAAGCGCTATGTGAAAAGAGCAACATCGACACTGACTGACAGTCGATGAATTGACAGATGACACTTCGACGTTTGATAGTAATGATAGAATGACAGTCTCGTAAGTTTGTCACTCGCAATTATTACGGTTCTATTGGCCTAATTATAACCTCAAATACCGAAACTGTTTTGGATTTTTTTACAATTCTCAAAAGTGTCTGTGATTTTAATTTAGATTAAATCGTATTATTGCATTACTTAGAACATAAAAAGTAAATTCACGTCTGTTGGTTCTTAGGCGAACGATGTATGGACAATGTCCTTTAGGCCATTTCATCATCATCATTTTCCAGCCCTTGTCCCATTCTACTTGTGGTGGGCACAACACGTTTCCTTCTTCCATTCTCCCCTGTCAGACAAATTGAATGAATTTATGCCATTTAAATTCATTTAATTCAAACGAATTAATTTAGTGGTGATCAATGCTCATGCCATATCTGCGTGAGAAGAGGCCTTTGTCTGGCTGGTAGTGTGATTATTTTGTTATTTAATGTCAACAGTATGAAGTATTAAACCGATTTTAAAATGTATATATTATTTCAAACTGTGGATATATCCGTAGGTACTATTGGACACAGACGAACACCAAAGTACCTAAAACTTTTTAGTACGCAATCCTAATTACGGTGCCATTATTTCGTTAGATAATTTGACGACGATTAAGAACATGTGAAATGCACTAATAACACGCGCTATTTCACTTGAATGCTGCAGTTACAATGGAGTAATCTGTAAATCACTTTTCGCAACCAGGAACAGATAGACGCAACACGCAATAACGCTCACATCAACTTGCATATGAGATATTACACATTTCAGAATCACGACCAGACAAGACCAGTATTGTAGAAACAGACACTAAAATTTCATAAGCTAGCAAAATATCTTCTGGAAGCCATTACTTACAAATACCGATATATCTATCTATTTTCATTGCTAAAGTTGATGTCAATATCAGCGGCTAATATTTCTGCTCGCCAGTGTATTACCATACAACTGAGTGACGGAAAAGCGAAAACATTTATCTCAAACGACTTTCTTCCGACAGATGGTCTGACGCAACTGATCGGAGTAGGAAACATGGCGGTTACGGCGAATGGGAATTCTTATGTTAAAAAGTAGAATCTAGTTCAAATCGTCGCCATTACAATCGATATAAATATTCATGTTGAAAATTGCGTTGGTTAAAAGAAAACTTGCCTTAAAGGTATTGTGTCGGTTGATCGTTATACATCACCTGAGAAACCAGTTCCATTGCTGATTCATATTTATTTACCAAAAATGACAGAGGAGTCTTTGGGAAACCTTTGTTTGTATTAAATCGCAAAACATGAAAAATCACTCGGTACAGGCTGGTTTTATGGACGCTGCATATGATAAAATCAAACAACTTTTTTGGACAAATCATTTTTGCTTTTGTACCATAAAGAGGAATCACTCTTCGTAAAGCACATTCTCAAATAACAGCCCATTAATTAGCAATCAATCACCTACCTAAGTCGTTAACTAAATTAGCTGTTACATTTAATTTAACGTCATGATCAAGTCAATTTGGATGCATTAAGTCCAGTTTAAACCTTCATAACACCAATTACCAGTATTGCGTAAGCTGATGATCACTAAGAAGAACCTTTTAAAACTTTTAATAACATTTTGCATAATGATGATGTGATTTTTAATTGCCCATTCACTATTAGACAGGGATTGAAAACAAACAAAGCTAATAATATTATAGTTATGAATGCAATTTTGAATGGATCAAATTAAACAATAGGTAGTGATGAAAATGTCACGGGCATATTGAAGAAGGTGACTTCAGTTGGATTAAAAACAAATACAATAATACCATGAGATAGAAAGAATACGGTCCGTCACTGACTTTTAATTTGACAGGGTACTTAATAAATGAAGATATTCTTGTTGAAACATCAAAGAAACAATAGATGAAATGTGTGAAAGATGATATGGCTAGAAAAGAGGCAACTACTGAGATGAGGACTAATAGAGAAGTATGGAAACAGATAACATGCTGGATGCTGCGGCAATCCCAAGTAGATTGGGATAAGAGCAGGTGATTGATGATGACGTTATTGAAACATCTATTGGTGTAAGTGCGAGAATAATATTAGACTTAAGGCAATGCAATAGTTTAGAATTAACATATCAATGTTAAATCTGAAGCCGCAGTCGATAAATAATAAGACATACAAAGAGACACAATCTAAAGAAATTGCACAGTCCGTCGTAGCCGACATTTTAAGGTCCTTTCCGTGGAACAACTTGCGACATTTCATTTTATTGTAATGTCTATAAACGTAGTTCAATTTATTTAATGTGATTAGAGAATAATGTGTGGCAACGGACAAAATACGATCCGTTTACTTTTGTTCTTAGAAAATCGATTGGATAGACTGTGTAGTTTAATGTAACGATACTAAATAACAATGTGTGTATTATGCTTGCAATCCCACGCATGTGGGGTGTGAGATTGTACATCTGGAAATCTGACCAAACTCTTACTAAGTTACAAGAGTCTATACCGATATGCGATACACCCAATTTTCTTTAAGTTCTTCAGAACTGACCTGAATTACAACATTTATAAGTTGTAAAGAAAGCTATCGATAGGGTCAATGCATCTAATTAGAGTTTGATCAATAATGCATAATTTATATTTGATATTTTAGCGAGTGAATCAAACATTTTTTTTAATGGGAATATCCTCATTGATGCCTTCCGTCTGAGGCTAGCGGAGGGCTATGTTTGAGTCTAACCGACTAAAAACCCACTGTTCCTACTACTCCCATGTGTCTGAGGGCTGGGCGATACAAGTACATTCGCGCAACCCGGACTTGCGAGTGAATCAACCTGTAAAGTACAAATACGAAGGCGACTGAAACCGCTAACTCGAAGAAAACAGCACCAGGGATCTCACCAACATCTATGGACAGCGCTTTCATAGTGTAACAGAAACTATTGCAGTCTGTCGTTTTGGCTGCAGCGGTTTGCAATTATACTTTTATGTCCCAGGTGATTAAACTAGCAATAACATTAATTATGTCTTTATTTTTACCTTTCTCTATCGAGTAAAGTTTTTTATAATAAAACATTTAACGAATTAAGAAAAAATAAAATCGTGACTCCTATCAAGCAAGTTATTACTGTACTTTTAAAATTAGTTAGATTTAAAACGGTAGTACTTAATTGTTTTTAACTTTCTAGCTTGACTAATAACATAATTGATATAATAATTGGCGTTAACATTATAATTTTCCGGCATAAAACTTATCTTTTGTTTATGAGTTTTATTAAATCTGTGTGCTTCCTCTTTTCTTTGTTGTTTGAACAAATTATTCAAATTAATAATGTTAAGTACATTGGGGACATTGTTCAGATTAAATCAGGTATTCTATTCGATTTGCATATCAAACAATGCGGTCTTTATTTGTATGAAATTCCACTGCTTAAGAGAATCTTCAAACACGGTAAGCTTTCGGAGATGAGGAATGCCACAAGGTTATAAATAGTCATGTCATACTTCAGGGAGATCAGAAACTTAACCTAATGTAAGGGACAAAATAATATCCGTAAATACTAGGTCAATCTAAACCGTGCTTAGATAAGAACAAAATAATTCTGCCCAAGCCACTTAGCATTAGATAAAGCTAACTCGGATTTATTTATCAGCCACGAATTCACTCAACTTTAAATCTAAACATTTAAATATCAGAAGTTTTAATCTAATTAATCACCCGCGGACAGCCATCTTATCTGAACTTAGTAATTTATGCACACCCATCATGATTTAGTTTAGCGCGGGTTTCGACACCAAAATGAGCTATTGTTCCGTTGAACTTTAGTTCGGCATTTGCTGAACTGTTGCGAATTGATCATAAAGGTATGATAACCGAATGTGGTGTTTCGATGTTCAGCAGGTTTGAGTCCAAGAGATGCGTGCTGTCTAAGTGTGGGATAACTGTTTAGGCTACAGATATGCATGGGTGATTAATTACGCGGTTCGAAGTAGGTGGTGATAAATAGCGAGGTAATTGAAGACACCGTTTGATTTGCTTTCTGCAGTCAAGAAGAGATTTGGATTTTAGTTGCAAATGAAAATATTTCACCGGTTTCAAAAGAAAATTTTTACTTTACGTACCTACCTACCTAAGCGTTGATTTGTAAAGGGCATTGAAATCTTTCGCTGCCTTTCAAATAAAAGACAAATTCTATCAAACAATAAATTAATAATAAACAAAGATAGGTCCAATATTAGACACCGCAACACAATCCATCAACAATCGCCTTGAAACAAAACGAGACGCATCTCTCTAGAAGACAAAAAAACAAAGGCGTGTCGAAAGCCTTTGCCAAATCAAAAAGTTACAAACTAAAATTTAATTCCTAAGTTTTCACACAAAACAATATAAATGCTAAAAGTGTAACAGATATATACTTTCAAGCGTCAAGTGTAGTGTGTCAAGAGGCTACGGTTAGCATGGGAAGCACGTAGGATGGGTGTGCGGCTACTCACTATTAGGATGTGGTGAAAGTGAATGGTAATGTTAGGCCTAAAATTTTGGTGTGAACAAACCTACAGGAATTTTGAATGATGCTATCAACTATTGTTTATACGATAACGAAAATAAAAATAACGGTGAAGAACAAAAATACCAAAAGAATGTGAGAAGCTTTGTTAATGCCAATTGATTCAAAAGCTTCTGATTTTTCAATTCACAAGTTGTCAGAACCGCAAGAATAGTGCAGATCATCCATAAACTTTGTGGCTTTCGTGGTTCATTTATCTGTTCTGTGCTCTTAGTTCTAAACCACTTGCTTTAAGTAGAGTGCATGACCTCATAGTAGGATTTTGTCTCAGTTACGCGAACTCTTCAAAGCGAATGAATACTCTTCACTTTCGTTTTTCTCGTCAACATTTTAATCAGAGCACTTTTTATTTCAAATGTCTTTTTTACCTTTAAGATTTTTAGTTTAGATAATCATTCTAGCTAGTTTATTACTCATCCTCCTCCTCATTTTCTTTGTTCTTTAAGTGAATATTAGCTGAAACTTTTTCTCATGAAGTATGATAATGTTGTACCTACTTTAGCTTTAAGTTTACACTAAGTTTCTCGTGACTTGCTGTTTTTGAAAGCGTTTGACACATTTCTCTCTAAAGATTTCTTGTGAGTAGAAATGCAAGCGACCCATAGTTTAATTGGACAATACAAAACTACTCATGAAAATGCAAATCACTTAAGTAAGTACAGAGATTTAATGGTAAAGAAGTAGGTGCAGGAAATAAGAAAGGCAGGAATTAAATTCGGTAGGTGAGTAACTACAACTTACAACAAACCGGAGATATAGGAGCACAGAGAGAGATTTTTGAATGCAGTGCAGTTTTTGAATTGAGTGCGTTATCATTGTTATCAACGTTGCACTCATCTGAACCGTGAATGTAAAGAAACTAGACTGTTGATATTAAGTGTTGACTCAGCACTCCCGCGACATTTCACAAAGCACATAACAAACAGACAGACAAACAATACTGACTTGTGTGAACCAGACAGATTTACAAGAGAAAACATTCCCAAAAGTAAATATGTACTCGTACTTAAGCTTCCAACTCAAAATTAAGAAATTCCTGTCCCGGTAATAGTTAATTTGTAAAGTATTAGAAGACGCAAACGGTCACATAACGCGTAATGTATGGACAAAAAGTAAAGAATTAAGTGAAAATAAAGAAGCAAAAACTAATTATAACAAAAACTAGTTTAAAGCCAAGCCAACCAAGAATGAAAATTACATCATTACTTTTAACTGCGTGCGCGCATAATTCGAAGACTGATCTCAGTTATACAGATTAAATTAAGGTCTCGTCAAATCCTTGACATGTTCGACATTAGCATAAAGTAATTACGAACAAAAACCGATTTGATGCGTTATTAGTAAATTGGTATAACATCAATCATTACTTACCTACGCTTGGTTTACGTTTGGCAACCGTCACTACAGACGAATCACGATGGGTGACCCGCAGTTCTAAGTTCAAACCAATCAGGAATATTTGAATTAGCAATTGGAATTGCTTAATACGATTAGTTTAAGAAGGAACAATGCATGTAGTCTACGATTTTAGAATAGGTCAACCAAGTAAGAAACAAGAAATCATCCAAACAATTTACCTTGACGGGGAACCCTGGACATTTGGTTATGTGGCTAACTGGGTATTTTTTTATCACAGCATGAGCTTAACCCAAATTATACATAGTTTATACATAAGAAATAAGTATCTACAGGACCTAACACCTAAGATGAACCTATTACGTCTGATGATGAAGTTAAGAAAGATTAAGATTGGATTGTCCATGTAGTTGCTAATTAAGGAGAGTATACTAAAGTACCAATCCAATCGGGATAATCAGAATTAACATCATTTTTATTATCTCTAGTAGTTACACGACCACGTACATTATACAGTAGCAACAAATCTTTAATAACTTCTTTGTTCAGTAAATACACGCAATGTTCTACAAGCTTTATAACTCTCATCAACTTTTTATTAATCATAAAATGTCTTATAACATTCTGCTCCGACTTATACGGCGATCACTTACTCGCGATATTTTTATTATAGTTTTTATATTACATCGGTATTAATGATTTAGGCATTACAAATTTGCTGTTTCCTTATTAGCAGTGTATCATTATGTAAGATAATCAAAGCTTTCGCTCTAATCGAATTGAGAGCGAGTTTGTAAAATGTTAATGCATTTTTATATTGTTAACGTGTCATTTGTCATTTTTGGTCACTTTTTGTAAATGTGCAATTTAATTGCAATTTGTTTTTAATATCTGCCCATCATCCTCCTGGTTTCCCTTATTCCAATTTCAGTAGGCGGTTCCTTCATCTCAGTTGTTCACTTTCTTTATGTCTATAGATACTTCGACGTTTTCTTTTTTAGCTTGCCATTTTCCCCAAATATTGACAACTAATTGATAATTCACCTAAATAACGATATACGACAGTACGATATTTTGAAAAAAGTAACACAAAGATCCGTGATCCAAATAGTTCAGTATAGCAAAAAGTAAACAAGCAATTTATTGTGAATTCTACAACATATCGAGATGCCCTTATTGAAGCGAACGATGCCACAGAAAGTCTGAATAATTCATACCACACTCACATAGCACACACGGACTCGAACCACAACGATAATAAAAGTGCAGTATTGATCAATTTGTATGTAAATGTATTGAAACTGTCTGAAAACAAACCTAGTTGGAAAGAGAACGAACGTGAAATATGCATACTTGACAATAAACATTCAGAATTTGCTGAGGACGATATTGTTATTGCAAGAGTTAAATGAAATGCACATGGACAAAAACTATGTGTATTTTGGGTCACCTGATTTGGTTTAATCTTATCGTTGTAGTATAGTATAGTCCAGAAGGATGCCGTTGCAGCATTCCAAAATTGCCATTATTTTCCGTCGTTTTTAGCAAATCTAATGGTGTTGTTTAAATATATTTCTGGAATATAACGTCATTTTCTGCTTAAAGGAGACCCTAAGATTCATTAAACATAAACAGAGTTAAATGGGTCACGAATAGGTTGATGTGCCAATTTGGCTTTGAATCCTTTGGCTAACGTTACTGTACTGCAAGACATAATTCACGTTTCTTCATATGTAAAATAGCGAGCTTGGCTGAATTCTACTGGGACAGTTGGCAATCTAGGAAAATGGCTGAATATAAGCATGCGTATGAATACAATAGTAGAACTGCTGTCCAAAATTACTTTAACAATATAGTTCTTTGTGAACACTGTACAATAGTTCGCATAACTAACTTCGATAAGAGCCCCTTATACGAACTATGATCGATAACGATAGGAAATTAGACTAGCAGGAATCAAGTCTTTTGTAATCCTAATTACGATAAACGTTACCAGCAGGCAACCATTGTGACGTTAAAAACACTAACTTTATTGATGAACTCTTTAATCATGACGACCTCGTAAGTCCCGACAAATCATCTATTAAATAATCAATATCAATACTCTAAATCGACTGTCGAGTTTCAGCACGCCCATCTAATAGAGTTATAGTGCATTATCGAGTTACGTATAAAAGATCGGAACCGGCAGCCGGATCTAGCATCGATACAACATGTTACATCACTAGTAAATACTGGTGACCTCAATTATTTATTATGTAATTAGTGTTAAACCAGTACATTGATACGTGTGTCCGTAATTTCTTTGCTGTCCATCTCTGAAAGTGATTGGTATGTTTGTCCGCATCATATTTTTTTGCTTGACGTGTTCGTTTTGTATGGCGCCAGCATACGTAACCGTATCTTTAATGTATAGCTCGCTGAGCAGAACTCCATACCGTGCCAGTGTCAAAGATCTTCAAATTGGAATCACATAACGTGTCTAATATTTCCTCTCCTTTATTCTTTTCAATTTCTGTATCAATTTATGCAGAACCTTCTACTTCTCTTTCAATGTTTGGTGAATTAATCTGTCTAAGGGCCTTTTTTAATTAGATTTTTGTTTGCCTGTGGAATAAACATTGCTAGTCGACAGATTTTATATTGAAAATTTGACAAATTTCTTTATTAATCCGCGCTAAATTCTTTGTGTAAAACCAATATCTGCAAAAAAAAACGCACGCCGTCGGATGCGAGTACTTTGCACCTGACCTTTCTAAAGATCATCACTTATAAGAGTAAGTGAAACTCCAGACTATTTGTAAAAACTCTCAAGACATTATCTTGAGATGAAACCTTATCAAAGCTGAGAATTCCAGAAATTAGAAGTTTATTAAAACCCAGAGAAACGTAAAGTTTTCTTTTAAAGCTCATAGATCAAAACTTCACGTTGTGCCGATTTCACATTTCACCTGTGTTATCGCCGCCAAATCTGACAGGTGTGCAAGTAGTGGGTAGTGTGGGTACACCGGCCGTGAGTCAACCGGTCTAGCCATTGAAGTAATGCCTATTGAACTATGACATCAATGCTTGAACAATTGAGAATGTATGCTGTGATCTCACTCAGGAATTTGTTACAATGCCTTGTTTTGACTTTCTTGTCAGAATACATTCAATTAGTCGGTCAGTAGGTTCTAGTCATAATGTAGGGGACATTAAATTAATTATGATCTTGGCCTGTGTCACAGCAGTGGGAACGTTATAGGATGATTGCTTGTAACGGTGTGTACATTGTGCAATAAATAAATGGTGATCTGGCATGATGCTTACTGTATTTATCTGTTTAGTGCAACAGTAATCAAACAAATCTTTTTTAGTTTTCAAAAAATCTGGTACATATTAAAAAAAAAGAGTTTCAGTGTAGCACGGACGGAAAAAGGCTAAATAAATTCAATCACAGTTTTACATAATAATATTATTTCTAATTACTTAGAATTACTCAGTATTGTGGCACAGCTAGGGAGATACCTATGTCAAGCAGTGAACGATAGGCTGAGTTAAAGGATTACTTATCAGCTATCACTAACAACAGAGAAAACTCCGACAAAACAGCTAACAATAACAAAACTCACTCACAAATCATTGAACAAAGACACTCACATCTTCACTTCAACTTTCAAAGCTCACCCCTTGACAAGGTTAAGACCTGACCGCAAAAGATACAATGCCAATAGTCTAAACACATCAACGTCAACAGTAACACTTGACCAATTTGCCTACAAACAAACGGCAAATAATCGTTTAGCAAGCGAAAGCTGACGAAAGTTAAGACTAGCTTTATAACTGGTAAAGTTTAAAGCTTGAACGGTCTGGCGTTTATGGACGTCGAGTATGTAATGTATGGATTGGTATTCCTTTTACGGTTTAACTATTTATGAGTATGCTCAGATAATGATATACCCTAGTAAGGTTGTATAATAGTACATTGGTGATAATAACTGCCGCATCTGAAATTTTCAGTCGAACTAGCCAACAGCGAGAGTGATAAACTTTTATGTAGTGATTGTCAATTACTTTATTTGAGCATGAGGTCCTGGGTTTGATTCCCGGGTCGAGAAAAGTGTTATTGGGTTTTTTCCATCAGGAAGCCCTCAGTAGCAGCTGCTATGGAGTCTAGATTTGTGCCTGTTTGATGGTAATAGGCTCGCCCCTTATAACATGGAACTTAAAGTTGGCGAAATGTGGGTTTACTAATGGGTAAACCCCTGCGGGGATTACAGTCGTGATGTTATATTGTTGTTGTTGTATGTTGTCAATTACTTTCATGGGAACATTATTATATCATGATATACAGTCTGTTATTATTTGACTACAATTCATCTACAAGGCTCTTCTAGTTTTCTCTATGTTGAATTTGATCGACAAGATCTATTGTAATAAAAACAAACGACGCCGTACTTCATACAATAACAATATAATATTTTTAACGTCTAGACGTCTAGTCAAAATAGGCTGTTCCTTATCGCCTCCAAGCACCTTAGGCATTAACCTATTTTAGCTTCCTGACTGATAAGGGAGTGACCACACACATCGACGCGAGGTTGGCTTAAGCCGGACAGAAAGCGCTTTATGTCCATGGAATAAAACCGAAAAAGACGTCATTCAAGGTTTCGGTCCGGACAAAGGCAACTTAATTCGATAATTAATGCCGATTCCGCATTGTTAAGGGACTTCGTGCACTACCCGGCTACGACCACGACTTGTCGCATGACCGGCTGCTATCTTGAACAAAACTAGTCGATGGCCGGTCGTGTGACCAAACTTTCTTCCTGGTCCAAGGTTCTGCGGCCAGAACGCGTGGTATTGGCCGCGTAGTGCGAGAGATCCTTGTGTTGCCACTCCTACAAAGGCAAAAACAACAATAGAAGATCAGAGTTCAAACACTTTCTTCTACGTTTACATTCAGGAAGGAGTTTCCTCAAGATAGTTTACATATGAGGAAGACTGGAAGAGCTATTAATTGATCGTAAAAATGTACGGACGTCAATCAAGTTTGATGACTCAATAAATACTCGTAACACATCTTCGTCTGAATAGATATACAAGTTTTTATGAAGAAGCACACATGGAGAAAACTATAAAACATGTAGATAGGACTGTTCTCTTCAGTTCACGATATCAATCACGTGTTACGAAATCAGTAGTAACTTTGTTAGTGCTTCGACTTGACCATTTAAAATACACGTTTACATAATACCAATCACACGGTCGCATAATATACAGTCCTTTTCCTAAGTAACGTGATCGTCTACATCAGGATTTGACTTCTTAGGTCTTGACATAAACCGTCCCAATAATTTAGCATCCCATTGAAGCCGAAATTAATCAACGGTTGTGATGTCCGGTAGCACAGTACTATTTGAAGCGACTTTGTTGATAACTTAATTATTAATCATTAGTGAGTTTATTCATAAAAACTGCTTAAAGTTGATGATGTAGTTAAAAAATGTAAAGTCAAGCAAACGTTAATCATTAATTTTATTAACTTTAACAGCCTAGTGGTGAGACCATTGGACTGCCAAGTCATAAGTCTCGAGTTCGAACCCAAAACACACTCCTTTGATTTTTCGGATTCATGTGCATATTGTATTTGCGTATTGTTCACTTGCTTCGGTGAAGGAAAACATCGTGAGGATACCAAACCAATATGCCTGAGATATTTCTCGACGGCATGTAAAGCCACGTCAGAGACCCATGGGCGGCATAAAAACTCTAGACACTGGTTAGGCACTAACCACACGAAAAGGAAAGAAGACTTAACTTTAAGCAGTATTTATGTATAAGCCCCTAGATGTGTCACACTACTCACGCTGCATACCATCGTATAGCAACTCTCACCTCACCTACGACCAAGTATATACTACAAGTTACTTAACAACTAATATCGTAAGTTAACTAATTGTACAAACACAGCATGACCTCTTGACACTTGGGCTCATCAATTGACAAATTGCAACGGCCTTCACACGCGTGTCAAGTATGTACACGATTTAAGACGTGTATGATGGTAATAATTATTATAACCACTCGAGCTATTAACTGGTCTTTTTGTACGCAAAAGAGCGGATTAAAGACTTGCCTTGTTATTACTTAATGAGCAATTAGGCAATTATCTGTCAAAAGCAACCAAAATGATTAGCAACCATATTCTTCTAAGTTTTTCTCCCGATGTTTACGCTCTCAATCAACAGTGTCAAATAACTTTATGTTGAAATTTCTGATTAGACATTTTTTCACATAAAACGCAATGTCATGTCTGATTTGTCTGAATAAACCATGACTCTCAAAATCCTAAACACACAAAACTCCATACACTATCATGTTATAACGGATCAGTCGTTACTGTCATAAAAAGTGAAAGAATCGACATTATTTATGGCAAAATAACTCTTACGTACATTACTGTCGAATTGAAATGCGTTGTATATGAAATTGAGACATAAAACTGACGACAAAACGTACCACACGAGCATTTTGCATGATTGTGTTTTTTTTGAGCATGTTGAAGTTTTTGTTGCAATAAACACGAAGTAAGTACTGTTCAAATAGATCATCTCGTGAATATTTGAGGTGAACGAACCTCATTTATGTACACTATGATGTGCGAGTAAATACGGAAGTCTACGTCAAATAATGTATGAGTGCGTAAATATGAATGAATGAATGAATCAAAGTCATACTATAGTGTGGCTATTTGATGTCAAAAAATGTCTAGTTGAAGAAGATTGCATCGTTGGTCATGGTTCAGTGCAAGTTCTCAGCATGAGGCCCTTCGTTCGATTCTTAGGTTAGACAATACGTTATTGAGTTTTCCCGTCAGGAATTTCTCAGTAGCATAGCACCCCCGAGTAAATGATTGTGCCCGGTTGATGGCAATAGGTTCGCTTCCTAAACGTGGGCACTATAGACATATTATCATGATGATGAATTTCTAGTTCAGTTTTTTGAATTTGTGTGAAATGGACATGATAAGGGATATGATATGACCCCTAATTTAAAATCTAGTCAAGCAGAGAAGGTAACATAAATTTGCGTGAAGTTATAAATTACAAATCTGTATTATTGCCAAGTGTTCGTGGAATCAGGCGGCAGACGCCCTGGCATCCAACGGCATTGTTTACGCAAAATTTATAACACCGACAATTGTATAGTAATACCCCAGAACAATACGATACAATCTACTCAGAATACTAAACGAAATATATGAGAAAAACTACATTTATAGCTCTTTTAGTTGCTGGAAACATGTCTCATTATGTGGGAATAAAAGAAGAACCGTGTGCAGATTCTGATTTATGCTTATTATAACCTGAATTAAGTATGAACAAAATCGTGAGACAATGTATTTTGAAGATTTCTTGTTACCTAAAGACACTCATAACTAATTAAGTCAATGTTTATTTAAGATCTGTATTTGGTATTCACACAAAACCTGTCTGAATCAAAAGAATTAATAAACCCAAATTTTGGTTCAATCAATTTAGTTCTTTCCCGTCTTAATGGCACATTTTTAAATGAATCGATTGATGTAGAATCGATTTCCAAATTAGTTTTGTTTACGCTTAATCATCATTAATAAGAATAAAAATGACATATTCCACGCCATTCAATTAGAGAAAACAATCAAAACATGTATTGTCAACTAAACTTTATATCCTATTGTGTCAATTTATTAGTAGCCACTGGTCTTGAAAACAATAGAACTAGTGCAACAAAGCATCCTATACTGAATCAGCTGAGAAAAATACAGCAACATAAAAATACTATTTTTTCGTAATTATTTCAGAATAAGAGGAAATGTTCGAATTACTGAGTCCCGCTTGCACCACAACTCACTAAACGCGTTTAACGCTAAACAAATTAAAACACCATTCTGCCTCCGCCATCTTTAAACGGTTGACAGAAACAGAACGACGTTCTTTTTTTAACTTTTATGTAGCATTAAAATTAAGTACCACAAAAGAGGCCTAAACTCCTCAGCACTGGATAGAACCAGGCTGCCAATGATGATGAGGATAATTAACATTGAAACCCGTACCAAAAGACCCTTACCCCTAAAAATTAGCACCACAGACACATCTCTCTCCAGAATCTAATTTGCCAAGCACGCATCGTCGCAATCAAAAGGCAGTGGCACACCACATTGCCACAAAGCAATGCAACACAGCCAACATATTTTGTAATGCACACTGCACCGACTAATCACGGTGCAAATTAATTACTTATTGTAGCGAGCGAGTCGGCACGGTTGCGAGTGTTGCGATATGTCGCTGTGTCACAACGCTGGAAAACCTTTACGAAATTATGCACGATTTGACAATTGTTGTGACAGCTGTCAATATTTTTGGGCGACAACGCTTTGCTGAATGTTGCATGAATATTTGGATACGGACTGTTTTTTTTTATTCATACGGGTAAAGTATTTAGTAAGTGAGCATTTTAATTGAAATATAAGTAGCTTAATTATTTATAAATATTAAATTGTGTGCAGGCAGTTTTTATTAAGCGAGTATGATAATTAAAACATAAATATAATTTGTGTGCGAAAACATACATGAGAACATGTTTTGATGAAACTCAGAGTTAGGCGTGTGAAAACTCGAAATGAATAAGATGTCTAATTAAATACATTCAGGATGCCATTTTTATTTTATTTTATGTAAATTGCTTAACTCTCAAGCTAGGTATCGTATTTTACTTATTGTACCAGCATCAGCCATTCCTTGTTGCACATAATTTTATTTCAACGTTTTAACCACAAATTTTTAACCAAGTATTGAGAATATGTATTGTGCATTTTGATTCTGTCGGCACAAAATTGATGCAGTATTACATTTTAAAGATCGGAATGCTAGGCTGTGAGAAGATGGATAAAAAAAGATTGCATGTAGCGGAGATGAGAATGTTGATGTGGATGTGTGGTGTGACAAGAATGAATAAGGTAGAAAGGGAGTCGTTTGTCTTGGTATGGACATGTGATGAGGAGGGACGAATCGCATGTGACTAAAAGAGTGATGAATATAAACGTTGGTGGATGGAGAGGGAGAGGAAGACCAAACAAACGATGGATGGATTGTGTGAGGATCGATATGAAAGATAAAATAGTTAATGATAGCGTGACAGTTGACAGAGGAGAATGGAAGAAAAAGACGTGTTTCGCCGACCCCAAGTAACAGAGGCAGGAACATGATGATTAAATTTTAAAGACAAAAGGATCGCCACTTGAGAAGGTTCTTTTAATGCACCTCATTAAAAGAACCTCCAGAAGAGGCGACACTTAAGTATGTCTAGCGCACCTTGGGCCCAACCTCTACCCTCTTAGTTTTTCCACCAACTTGGCCTACAAGCTAATTTATTACCTCGACATGAGTTTTCCCGCGAGTTAAAATAATTCATATTATTGCTAAAAAAACAGTCTTAGCTGGCGTCTTATCTATACAAATCCGTTCTACGCTAAACCAGCACAAGATCATTGAGCGAGCTCCCTTCCGCTCACACTTAAAGAGTTGTTTATTTAATTGTATGTTACAGAACTTACATAAATCAATAACCAAACTACACAGCACATAACTCTTAATTTCATCATCTGCCTAGCCTTTTCCCAACTATGTTGGGGTCGGATTCCAGTCTATGCAGCTGAATACCACTATTTTACATGGAACGACTGCCTATCTGACCTCCAGAACCCAGTTAGTGCTGGGTAATACGATATCCTAGGTAAGACTGGTTGTCAGACTTTCGGGCTACTGACTACCACTGTAACGACTGTCAAAGATCGACCAATGACAGCCGGGACCAACGGCTTAACGTGCTTGCCGAGGCACGGAGGAAACTCGGACATAACTCTTAGTGTAATTACATAAATTCAAGTGTGTATCATGTGACATACAATTTCCTCTTGATGTAATCATGTAACCAACTGCATTCTTCATAATAGAAAACCATCGGCTCACTACAACTTCACATGAATGTCAGTTTTGATCGACACTTTCACATTTTCTACTTGAGCTGAAGATGCGAATTTCAAACTTTTCTCAAAGAGATCTAAAGTTCTAGACAGTGAAAAGTTTAGAAGTCGACGGGACAATAGTAACGAAGATTACGCAGAATAAAAGTCATATCTTATTTTTCAAAGAGAGTGAAACTGTCAGAAAAATTCTCTTTAATATTCCGTGTGTCACATTTAATGTAAATAAATGTTTTTCTTATTTCTACAAAAAAAAATAATGATTTTATGGAACATCGACCTTTGATGTAAATAGTGGATAATGGATTATAGAACTCAGATGATGACATTCATAAGTTTCATAACGTGACGTTATCATTCTCCTGTCCTTATCTCAATTTATTTGGGATCAGCGCAGCTAGTGTACTTGTTCCTTGCTTCTGTATTACTCGTCATCTCATCACACACCTATTTTCTTGCCATATCATCCTTGACACAGTCCATTCATCGCTTCTTCGGTCTTCCTCTACTCTTATACTCATCCACATTCACACTCAAAACTTTCCTCTCAACATTTTCCTCATTCCTCCACATCACATGCCCATACCAAGCCAAGCATTCATAACATGACGTATCACATTCATACTCTTACTACTATAAAATCGGAATCCAACAAAATCCTACAGTTAGAATGACCTGACCTTGCCACTCAAACCACAAATCGTTAAACGACAGCACTAAAAATTACTGACGAAGGTTACATTAACCTCAGGTTAACCGGAGCTTTAATTAGCACATGGGTCACTGAGTAAATATGTATAAAAGCAGCAAGTACAATAAATACCTTTCAATGTCACGGAAGTTGGTTTGTGTACGGTGTAACCTTTCTGTGTTTCGAACAGATGAAGAGTGATTGAATAATATCCTTTTTAACCGACTTCTAAAAATGGAGGAGGTTATGTATTCGGCCAGCATCTGAATTGATACCTTCTAATAGTATAAAGATGGACTGTGTGGAAGATGATATGGTTAGAAAGGAGAGACTCAAGAGATGACGAGGAATAGAAAAGTTTGTAAGAAGAAGACAGGCTGCGCGGACCTCAAACACATTGGGATAAGAGCAGGAAAAGGAAAAGATGACTGTCTGTAACCCTTTTACGCCTTAACGGCTGAACTGATTTTAATGTTTGGCACATAGTTAGTGCGTAGTGCGTTTCTGAAGGGCAAGTTCTAACATCCAAAGCTATTTTTATGGGACAAGCCCACCACACTATTCCCAAACCACTGTAACTCCTAAAAGCCAGAATCAACAGTGGCAATCACCAGGAAAGCGCTGAGACAATGAAGCTCGATGAAGACCCAGAGAAACAATTCAACCGTCTTGGATCCCGCAACGAAATTAATCAGAAAAGTATAGCAGAGGAGTAGGAAAACCATAATTTCCACTTCCCTCCCTATTAGCAGGAGACAGAACGAAACAAGCCAATAGGCACAAAGGGACGTTTACGACTGGAATAAGCCCAGTTGCCTAGCACCACGGATATTACCATGAATGGGTTCTAAGTAGCAAAAGCTAGTGCTACCAATAAATAAATGCCCTTCAAATTATTTATATTTTTATATCAGTCACAATACTCACAATAAAATGAACGAAGTCTTTGTACCTATCTTAACTTGTTGAATGAATAGTGTTTTTTATTACTTATTCAACACAAGGTATGTAACCTTTACAACTCTTTATTTCAATTGCCATATAGACTCACAAAAAGGGAGTGCCGGCTAGATTCTAATGACGTTATAAAATCCTTAACGAGGCTTAGCTTAAACGTCAATGCCAGAACGTCGATTCATGTTCCATGCTTGATAATTGAATATGAATAAAATAGCTATCCAACAATATATGCACACATAAATAATTCTAAACTGCCGAATGATAAACCCATCTCGTTCGATCATTAGATTTTTCAGACGAAAAAGGTATTTTATTGATCCTTCCTGACTTAGGGACAAAATACCAATGTCTCCAAAACCATAAACTTAAGAACGTAAACTGGTGTAACTTCAACCTATAATACTTCACGTTCCCTGATGGGTTTCAGAGGGAGGTAAGAGGGCAGAGCAACGCACCAAACATACGCCATGACCTACTTAAATCCTTTAAAAACTACATAGCGATCTCTACACTACAATCCAACTGCGAACGAAATATAGAACATACGAAGACAAAAGCGGGTGAGTAATATCGATCCGTCGATCATTGAGCGGCCGATAAGATCGATTGACCAGATAATGCTCGGCTGCTGACAACACAATGGACCGCCGACAAGAATAGAGATACGTTGTATGTGAGCGAATTCTTTTGGGCAAATCGCCGGTTAGCATTCTGCATGGACTGTATCTTTTTGGTTTCATTTGAATGGCGTGGGACGAAATAAATATCCAATTTATCAGAAACTACCTACTAACCCTTGGTTTTTCGATTTTTGGCATGTCAAGATTTCAAGTTTTAATGTTTTTAATGCATTGTATTGGACCCTAAAAAAATGTGAGACACCTGTTTAATTTTCTATTACATCACTTATTACTTACAATTTATTATTTTATAATTCATTCATTATTATTTTTGTTTTTTTTTTTTTAATTTCATCTAGCGCCTTTTTGGTAAAACGGAATGTGAACTCAAAATGCATCACCCTCGTCAATGCCGGTAGTGAGAGTGACGTCAAAGCTAAAAGTGTCAAAGAAACACTTTTATTTGAAAGTACTTAATTAAAATTTCACTAAGATTTTTATTATATAATATTATAATTGCAATTTTTGCTTAAATAAAGCACATAGACTATTAGGGGTAAAAGATTTGATGTAAACCAGGCAGATAAAGGTAAATGACGTCACATCATGACCGCGACGCGACAGTCGAACTGTATTAGATAATTGCAGTTTAATTTTTTTTTTGAGCGACAATCAGTAGTTGAACGTACTTTTAATGCTTTTCTTGGCTGATTTAATTGATGAAAAAGTGACATGCATATTCCTTATTATGTAAGTTCAATACTGAGGGTATACACACATAAACCTACCAGAATTAATTCACTAAACTATGGTAAAGTCCATTCTGGAGTAAAGATGAGCAGCACGGTTACACAGAGAGACACGCAGAGCGACTAGCTATGGATGCTGATCATATTTATTTTTTTCAGTTTTGTAAATACCATTGTCTAAATTCGGGTCAATCGCTCTTAAGTTTTTAAACAAGACTTAGATAAAGAGGCATTATGAGAATATAATAACATATTCTAATTCTCACATAGCATATTTTCTAAACATTAATCTCAGGAATATTTATGTTTATAAAACCTCAATGGAAGACAATAAGCTAAAATATTTTGATTTTTAACACTTGAGAACAGATATGAGGTCAACCTTCCTTCGGTACACTACATAAGTACCTACCGCACACTAGAAACAGCCACTGCTAACCAATCAACACAAAAGGAAGAAATAAATATTGATTTATTGCGGAAATATTACGTGAACACGAAAACAAAAAGAAATAACCAAACAAATTTTGAAAGAAGGGAACACCACGAGGCGAAGATAGCGGGTCGCCTTGGATGGCTTCCTCGCGAATTGCCGAGAAAAAGCCCACCGTCGTTAGAAGTGAAAATAATGGGGAAAGGCCTTTACCGAAGTGTGTCACAATACGGGCTAACTTAAAAAAGTGACCACCAAAAAAAGAACTATTTACTACTATTTTAATTTCCATCCCCAAGCATACGGAAGCAACGCAACTATTCTTCAGAAGTCTACCTCCATATTAGCATGGAACGCGGCGCGTGCGTCACTGCCGATGGTCGCGCCGTGTCGCGTCGGCGTCACGCACGACTGCGCATGCGTACCCGAACACTAACATTACCAGAAGATCAAGAAAAGAAGTTCTACGCTCTACGTTGTGCAATTAGCGTTATTAGATGGACAGAAGGATTGAATTCCAGGAATGGCTGAAGTTGGGGAAGGCTTGGCTGTTGTGTAGTGAGACAGACTGAATGTGGTCGACGGAGAACCATGGGTGGCGCAAATAGGGGCATGGCTCAGTGCAGCAGATGGCTGCGGTAGTCAAAGCAGTAAGAGCACTAATATATAATATAGGTACAGATTTATATTTGTCAGAGATGAAAGTCAGTAATCAATAAAGAGGTTTAATCATAACAAATTGATCGAAGTAAATCCTCTTTACTTATCTACGTTATGGCAGACGGACAATGATCTAGATGACGATTCCAATAATTCAATACGATCAAATAGTATATTCTAATTGCTTGTTGACATGAGAACATAGAAAATAACTAAATTAGTAATAGAAAAGACAATCGCTGATTCTCTCGGAAGAGTTATTGCAAATGTGACGTGTGTGTGTGTGTGTGTTTGTGTATTTACTACATAGCACGAAAACAACTGTAGTTCTACTACAATTACAGGTTTTGTAACGAATAAGGTATGTAGATATCAACCACCTAGATCTACTTGCTCTAGTTCAATAGAAATTCAATTAAAACCTGTTCATCCGCAAAAATTACCAAGTACCTACATATTTTTATTTTAGCCAATAACACTACTGTAAAGAATTCCAAACAGCCTACAAATAATGTTTACGGTACATTTACCGTGACAGGTTGGAGAAATGGAAAGGGAACCAAACTGAGCCTATAAAACTTCAGAAAACCAGCGTAATATTATGCTGATACTTTAAAGCCACAGAGCGTAAACACTTGGAACTAGATGAGCAACAAAAGGGAAATTAATGTTCTACTTATGTGAATCATTAATCAAGTATTACATGCTCACTTTCTTTTCGCAGCTACTGGTCGTGGAAATGAAGAAAATGCGTAACCTAGATAAGATATGCATACATAATGTGAAGTTAGGTATAATCAGGCAGGAATCTACGCTTGAGCTGATAACCACGCAATTATATTAAGTATACTCCTTCAAAAACATCCTTCAAGTAACACCAAAATATTTGCATGATTGTAAGATTCATGCTGTAAGGCAGAGCACTATTCTTTATTGTAAACGAAACTGAAAGTGTCAACAACAAACAAAAACGTAATAGAAGACAGCCTATTGATCTTATCGTTGTAAGTAATATCTTACAGACAACCATGGATATGATGGATGAAATTAGTTGTGCAACAAAAGATGCGGGAACCAAAAAGCAATCCATCAAAAGCCAACGCAAATTCTTTCACGACCAGAACCCGAACATTCTAAACCAAACACGCTAACTACAACAATAATTACAAGCACAAGAAAGTATAATTATACTTCGGTATGCGCGACAAACGACCGCAAAGGTCGCCCGTGACAGTTTCGAAGCAAACCGCTGTTTTTGCACGACACATCAATCATTGCAGGTTATATTCGTATAGAAGTCAAGTTGGAGGAGCTGATTATTATAAATATACTGTAATATTATAAGAGGCATTTAGAGGTAAAGGACTTATAATTCGTTAGTATTATATCAGTCAACCAAAACACAACAGTTATTCGTCCGGAAGCCCGAAATTCATAAACCAGATTCCGGGAGAATGAAATATCAGTAATGAGGCCACTACAAACGTAATGCACAAGTAGAACCACTCCAAGTCCGGCCTTCCTACCAGGAAAACCTACTGGTCATCAATCCACTTGCATCCACACAAGTGCAACACAAGTTCCAAAATACGGTTTAATTAAGGAAACAAATACAGAAAATAACTTAAAACTCAGAGTAGCTAACGCAAATACCTATGGAAAGCTCCACACAAAAGTATTTGATTACAGATTGAAGAAAAGGAAGTGATAAGAAACCACTATTTGTGAAAGAAGTTTATCTTGCAGTAATGCTACTGCAAGATAAACTGTGGGCCAGAGATAAGAAAACATTCTAAATTACCGTAACTAGGCCAAATCAAGCAATGTTTAATTCTCTGTTAGATAACATGAGCTGGCGGTATTCATCCAGAAACTAGTCCGGAATTCCTGAACCAAATTCTTGGAGAGCCAAATGTCGATTCTAAAGAGGTCACCGCAAATGAAATACATGACTAGAGCGATTCCGAATCCGGTCTGCTCGAAATAGTAACGGATTATGAATTGTGGATGTGTACATCCGAAGTTTTAGTACAGTTGAAGAATTTGGTGATGATAGATAGTTTGATTAAAGAAGGACCCAAATTGGTTCCTGAATCACAATCTCATTCAATACACAAGAAGTCCGATACTTTTAGTTCCATCCCAAAAGAACTAATCGAAACACAAACCAAAAATGCCTTTAGTGCCTCAAAAGACTTCATAAGCATGCGTTTGACAAGATGTATAATTACCATACATTTCGGTATGTGCGACAATCCGCAAAGGTCGTGACTGTTCGGGAACTGAACAGCTGATTATACACGACTTATCAGAATAAAAACGTACGTGGGTGTCACGTGCCCTTATTCGCCTTATAGAGAAGCATTCTTTGTGTTTGTACGGTTTTAGCTACGTTTGGAATGCTCCATTACTTCCCATATCGTAAGAGGTGTAAAGAAAATGGTGGCAGAATTGACGCATTTTAGATGACTGCCAGTGAGAATAACATCCATGTTTGGATGGCGGTAGACCATTCCTGAATGACGTAGTGATGAGACATGAAGTTATTATTAGAGAAATAGATGGTCTTGAGAATTATGTCGAGAGCAAGACCAATAATGATGTAATAGTCATAATACCTGTAGGTTTAAATCATAAACATATTTACTCTCTGGATGTGATGTGAATTATCTCAAAGCAAATCAATGAGATATTCCGAAATAATCTAACACTAAATTCAATGCAGTTTAAACAGGCAACCTTAATCATGATATATTTATAACTCCAGCGCCTACACATTGGGTAAAATCACGCGCCCTTATTCACCTTATGTAGAATGGAATCGCCTACAATACGCAAAGATACTAATCGCAACATATTTGCAAAGACCAAGAAGCTTACATTGTGAAGAATAATACAATAATGGTAGAATACAAAGTGATGCCAACAAGAATGTTATACTGAATAATCAGAGTACATCAACACAAGTAGTTTTAGAAGAAAGGAATCTACGATTCAAGCCATCATTGAACATAGATTGCATTGCAATCCGGATTCCTAGTCGACACATTGGTAAAGGCAGTGCATCAACATTTTCCTGCTTCGAACTCTCAACAAAGGTGATTTCAGTACAGTATGAACATAAACGTAATATGGCATGCACTCAGGTGAAACCGATCAGGTAAAACCGATATATCTAAACGTTAACTTATCTGCATTACACAATATAGCTATTATTAATGAAGTAGTTACACAATACTTTACAGCTGATATAGTAGATACCAACTCATTATACGTTGTACTAATAAATACTGGACACTAATACAGAAACAACATTAGAAGTTCCACTTTATCAAAATGTACGAAACGACACTGAAGGGGACTTTTCCCGGGAGGGGGCTGAAATGGAGTGCCAATAGTGGCCCCATTACGCCTCCTCCAGGCGAACATCAACCACTGCGCCTGCGCTCAGGATCTGTTGCTCCAGAGCATGGCGCAGTGGTCGATTAATGTCGCCGTGGTCGCTGAGCCGTACTTTGTCCCACCCAGGGAAGACTGGGTGGAGGACCTAAGCGGCTCAGTGACCATCATTTCGTCGGCCGCCGCCGGTACCCCGACCCTTGAGAGTGTCAGGAAGGGTCAGGGGTGCGTAGCAGCCCGGTTCGGGGAGATTGTCGTAGCGGGAGTCTACTTCTCTCCGAGCCGAACTCTCGCCGAGTTCCACAACTCCCTCATGGAGTTGAGTGTCGTCATCGGAGGCCATTCCCTCCCCGTGCTTGTGCTCGGGGACTTCAATGCCAAGAACTTGGCTTGGGGTTCTCGTTGCACGGACGTGCGGGGGAGGATGGTGGAGGACTGGGCTCTGGAGTCAGGCCTGGTCGTCCTAAATCGGGGTTCTGTCCCCACGTGTGTGCGGATGCGGGGCGAGTCGGTGGTGGACATATCGTTCGCTAGCCCCGCTCTGTCACCGCGTGTGCTTGACTGGCGCGTAATGGAGGAGGTGGAGACCTATTCCGACCACCGGTATATCCGGTTCGATGTCTCTGCCCCCTCAAGCGCGCCGGTCCAACAGGCCCCGAGTGGTCCGCGATGGGCGCTGAAGCAGCTGGACCGGGAGCTCCTCCTGGAAGCCTCGATCGTGCAGGCCTGGGTGACACCACCGGGCAGGCCTGCCGATGTCAACAGCGAGGCGGGGTGGTTCCAGGAGGCCATGTCCGAGATATGTGACGTGGCAATGCCCCGAGTCCGGCCAGGAAGCGCCCGGCGTCAGGTGCACTGGTGGTCGCCAGAGCTGACGTCTCTGCGCGAGGCGTGCGTCGCCGCGCGGCACCTGTACGCCAGGCATCGCAGGCTCCGCATCCGTCCTGCGGATGCGGCAGCCATTGAGGCGGAGCTGTACGAGGGGTACAGAGCAGCGAAGACCGCCCTCCAAGAGGCTGTCCAGCGGGCCAAGGATTTGGCCCGCGAGGAGATGCTGGAGACTCTCGACAGAGATCCGTGGGGGCGCCCTTACCAGATGGTGCGGAACAAACTCCGCACCTGGGCCCCCCCGCTGACGCAGAGTCTCCGGCCGCAGCTCGTGGAGGACGTGGTGAGCGCTCTGTTCCCTTCGCGAGGGGAACATCCTCCCCCGCCTATGGCTCCGCCGCTTGCGGTGCCGGAAGCGGACCACGACGACGATGACGACACTCCGGAGGTGACTGGGGTAGACCTGAGAGTGGCGGTAAACCGGCTTAAGGCCAGGAATACCGCCCCGGGACCCGATGGCTTACCTGGCAAAGCCTGGGTCCTGGCCTTGCAGGCTCTCGGGCCCCGACTGGAGGGGCTCCTAAGCGCATGCTTGGAGAGAGGCCAGTTCCCGCTTCGTTGGAAGACAGGGAAACTGGTCCTCATCCGGAAGCCGGGGCGCCCTGCGGACTCTCCGTCCGCATTCCGGCCCATTGTGTTGCTCGACGAGGTGGGCAAGCTCTTCGAAAGAGTAATTGCAAACCGCCTCGCCGGGCACCTTGCGGGGATGGGGCCGGATCTTGCGGACAACCAGTTTGGTTTCCGCAAGGGGCGCTCGACGGTGGACGCCATCATGCGCGTGAGAGCCCTCACGACGGGGGATGCGGTGTCCAGGGGTGGGGTCGTCTTGGCGGTGTCTCTCGACATCGCCAACGCCTTCAACTCCATGCCCTGGAGCTGCATTAGGGAGGCACTCCGGTATCACCGGGTGCCGACCTACCTTCGTCGTGTGGTCGGGGACTACCTGACGGACAGGTATGTCATATACCCTGGTCACAACGGAGAATGGAACCGGCGAGAGATGTCGTGCGGTGTTCCACAGGGATCGGTTCTGGGGCCGCCCTTGTGGAACATCGGCTACGACTGGGTGCTGCGTGCCGACCTCCCTAGCGGCGTCAGCGTAGTCTGCTACGCTGACGACACGCTGGTGCTGGCGCAGGGGAGGTCGCACGAGGCGGCGGCCGAATTGATGACACGCGGGGTTGCGATAGTCGTTGAGAGGATCCGGCAACTGGGTCTCGAGGTGGCGTTGCACAAGTCCGAGGCCATGTGCTTTCATGGGCCTCGGAGCGCGCCACCGTCGGGATCCATACTCACGGTAGGAGGGGTTCCCGTCGGCGTCGAGTCGACGTTGAGGTACCTCGGACTCGTCCTCGACAGCCGATGGAACTTCGTTGAGCATTTCCGACGTTTGGCTCCCAGACTGGAAAAGGCCGGGGCTGCTTTCAAGCGGCTCCTGCCCAACCTGAGGGGGCCAAACGCCTCCTGCCGGAGGCTCTATGCGGGGATCTTGCGGTCCATGGCCCTTTACGGGGCCCCGGTGTGGGCGCGTTCGTTGAGGTTGCGTGCAAAGCACTACCTGAACGCGCCCCAAAAGGTGGTAGCCGTAAGGCTGATCCGGGGGTACCGCACGATCTCCCGCGAGGCGGCGAGCCTCCTTGCCGGATTGCCGCCATGGGATCTGGAGGCTATAGTCCTCGCGCGCCTGCACGAGTGGCGCGCGGAGGTACAGAGCCGGGGGGTAACTCCGCTGCCGCGGCATATTGTCGCGCGGCGGACAGACCTCCGCCGTGATCTCATGGCGACATGGAGAGAGCGACTATCGCAACCCCGTTCAGGGCACGCCACGATAGTGGCGGTAAGTCCCCTCTTTGAGGAGTGGCTAGGGAGGCGCCACGGCGCCCTCACCTTCCGCCTGACGCAGGTCCTCACCGGACACGGGTGCTTCGGGAGGTACCTGCACCGAATCGGGCGGGAGGAAACGTCCGGGTGCTACAACTGCGAGGATCGACCGGAGGACACGGTGGAGCACACCGTGGAGGTCTGCTCTGCTTGGGCGGAGCACCGCCGTGTCCTCGTAGCGGCGATTGGCGGCGGCGACCTCTCGCGTCCGGCCCTGGTTCAAGCCATGGTCCGGGGCGAGAGGGAATGGGAAGCCGTCGCCTCCTTCTGCGAAGCCGTCATGCTAGCGAAGGAGGCGGCGGAACGTGAGAGGGAGAGAACCTCCTCACGTCCCAGCCGCCGCGGGAGGAGCACCGGGCGTCGGGGGCCACGCCGTGATGGCTCTCGGCCACCGTAGGCGCGGGCCTGTGGACGGCGAGTAATGGGCTAGCTCGCCGTCCGTCCGTCGTATGACGACGGGCAGGCCGTGTCGACGGCGCGTTCGTGTTCCACGCGCGCCTCAAAGAGTTGTCAGCATACGGGAGGGGCCCGCAAGGGCCGGTGCCTGCCAGGGCTGCGGGACTGTTCGAAAGAGATACCGCGGCCCTGGAACATAAAGGGCCAATGAAGGAACATGGGTGTTTTTTAGTCAGTAAGAGTCTGACACTCCCTTCCGCTCTGCCCAGAGCGGGAGGAGTCATTTGATGATTTCTCACCCTCCAAAAAAAAAAAAAAAAAAAAAAGGGGACTTTTAGACAATTAAAGATTAATTTCTGCTACAGTTACAAAATGGTTACCTGTATCTGTGATTAGTGTGATTACACATACCTATGCGTGGGACACATGATCAAGGACTACTTCTATGAAACTTTTGTCCTTAACCGCCTATTTTGTAGTAACACTCAACAATGTACTCACGGTCTAATCAGTACTATCATAACTATCTAAACATTTAACGCAATCTTTTACAATCTCATTGCCAAGTTGAACAATATTTTGACTATGAACGCCCAAATCGATGTTATCTCCGCGATATTTTATAAACAGCCTCTGGGTATACATAATTTATATTTCAGAGAGTATATTAATACAATTTGACTGCGTTTAACCTCAAATTTAGTTTGTGGGCGTAGATTTATGGATTGAAAAGGGACCAGCTCCAGTTCTCCCACAATCGTTATATCAGGTTTATGTCGTAAAATATGAGATGTGTCACGTATTTCTTCAAGAGATTCAACAAAATCTTATGTCTTATATGACACTAGTGCACAAGGTGACTTCTCAAGCACAGCTTATAGCTGCCCGATGTAAGTATACACAATACTTTCTTTTCGGAATTTCAAGGAAATTAAGTATCAACTGTATAAATTCTTTACTTCCTAAAAACTTAATTCCTTTAGAAAGGTTTTGCTTTACTCGTACTTTGAGTTATAAACTACTGCTGTAAAGTCATAAACATGTTAGGGTTTGGACAGTACGTCCTGTATTACAGAAGGTTGAATTTTAACGTTAAATCTGTTTTAGAACTTCGTGTTCTGTAGGTAATGGGATGAAGGTAACGACTTCATTTCAGAAAATTGGCTCTGATTCTTCACAATCTTTAACCCAACAAACGCTTTAGCAATTGGGTATAAAATTGGCCAATCAGAAGGCAACAGTCACGTTTGAAGTCACAAGTACAAGTAAGTGAACGATAATGCTATCGTATCTCTGCTTAACAGGCAGAACAGATGCACCTCACGATAGTATCGGTTAAAATTCGACTCACACTGTTAGAGTAAAAAGCGTAAAAATATCAGCCATTTTGTTGGTGTTATGTGTGTACTTTAATGTGCACAAGTACAATCCATTTAGGTTTTAGAAAAGGGGCATATATATGTAGCTAGAAGAAAATGGTTAAGCAGTTTAATTTTTATCTCATCTTATTCTCACAGTATGCAGTTACATTTTTAACATCTACCACTTATAGCCAATCCTCCTACTCTACATAATTATATCAAGACAAACTAAAGCCGTTTTGGGCGAAAACAGACTAGGTATCATCAGTTTCTCAAATGAAGACGACCTCGCCCAGAAACGATACTAACTAGAAAATAAACGTCGCGTCGGTATGTCTAAGTGAATATTAAAAACACATTTCGCAACGATAACTTCTCTAAAACGTATGGAAATGAGGACGCGTATCTAGCGACCTCATTCACCACGATTATGTTTTACGTCATAATTCCATAGGTTTCCGTGGTGCGATTGTTTTTCTACTCCAGTTACTACCTTTACATCATACAGTTACTGAACATGTACAAACGAGATCTTCGACGACCAATTCTGCAGAAATACAACTATTCTCTTCGAGTACCTAATGTCATAATCGCCTTGTAGGGTAGGTGTAAGCATGATGTTTTCAGTACTTACTTATGTAGATAAATGTTTTGAAATGCAGCCCATCTTTAAATTATGTGCAACTCGAAAGATACGATTAGTTATTGAAAGCATGTTGGTCACAAATACTCAGAAGTACAACCTCCCTCAAACCGGTGTGAGGTATCCAAATGAAAAGCCCTGAGTGAGACTGTAGATAGGACATTTGTCAGCATGTCTCGCGAGCCTTGATGCCTGCACGTTTCAGAAACCTATGGATGCTACTGACAATGCTGCTAAGTTCTGGGCCGACTAAGTTGAGATTGCCATCGACACACTTAGTAAAAGGGAGGGTAACCTATTCGAAGCCCCATTAGTCTCATTATTACAAAGTACAGTTAGCTACAAATGCAATAAATAATTGTGGACTATATCTGTGCATGGTGGTGCCGTTACCCGCATTGTTCGACTGTTTTCCCGGTTCGATTTCCATTTAATAGATATGAATCAAGTTAACTGCACTTATGTTTCCTAAAGAGACCTTTTCATTACTACTCCTTTTGTTCTTTGGTTTATATTCATTCGTTTTGGAGAAAAACATGGAGGTAAGCACGTGGACAATAATGTCATGACTGTGCAGTACTATAAAATATTGACAGATTCTAAAATGATTTGCTTCCGAATATCTGATATTGATCGATAACTCTTATCGATTACTGGTCAACCATTTGTTTTGGTATCTCAAATAATACAGGCCTCGTCTTATCTAGCAAAGTATTGATAAAGCCTTCGTTATCTTTCAAGGCTCTTTTTCAATCTTTCTTTTGCTTTAAACTTGATTTGTTTGTATGGTGGATTTGGTGATTTATCAGGCAAAAGGTTTTCATTTTCCATTCTATCAATTTCATATTAAAAATTTCAGTTTCACGCGAACCTATGGATCGTTTTGACTTACATTTATAAATGAAGTAGCTTATGCCTCCGGCTTCGCCCGCGTGGAGTTCGGTATCGTAATTACGTCCCACGCGATAGTAATAGCGAAATAAAAAGTTCAATTTCATCCAAATCCGTTCAGTAGTTTTTGCGTGAAAGAGTAAAAGACATCCATCCATCCTCACAAACATTTATAATATGTTATGTGTTTGAGCCGTTTGGGGTTGAAAAACCAGGGCCATGGGGTCCGAGTGCCCACCTAGTATTTCGAGAAATCGCCAAGCGGTTGGTCGACTCTTCACGTGACCAGAGGGCGGGCCTATTTTTTGCCCAAAGAATCAGCATTGCCATCCAACATGGCAATGCTGCCAGCCTTCTGGGCACTTTTCCTGTTCACAGCGATGCGGACGAATTTTTGGATGCCCTGTAACCCTTTTCTACTTGTACATATTTATTCCTATTATGGTTTTGTAGTTTAATATTAGTAGGATGTAAATCATTTTTAAACCATTCTGATGAAGCCGTGAGCATTAAAGAATATCTTAACAAGTCATTAACAAAAATACCTATTGCCCAATACCCACGAAACCTTTCAAACTCATATCAGCCTTATGGATCATCGGATGTTCGGGCCGTTAGCTCTAGGAGCCTCCAGCAAAGCCAATGGCAATTTACTTTCGCTAAACTGCACATATTCATACAAATGTAAGAACTAACCTTCGCCATTACAGCAATACAATTCGAATTGAATTAGAATCGATATAACATCGTTAGAAATATTAGAATCAATAATTTTGTAATGATCGTTAAGTGCGACACCTAATCGATTTAAAAACGATGTGTGTAAAAAAACAAAGATATAAAATACTGATCGTGATTGAATGGCGAAGGCTAATTAAAGTGTTTTAATGATCTATGCCTGTCAATACAGTGATACAGTTCACGATTGTAATAAACGTGAACCTTAGGAACCAAAAGTATTTAATGAAAGGGGGGTAGGTATCTCATGTGCACGATTGTAACGAACATGATTGTAATATTTGTAAGGATCAAAACTATCACATACAAACATATACTAATATTATAGAGCGGTAAAGTTTGGAATAATCTTCGAAACTATGCATCCAATTTCAAATATTATCTTTATAAATATAAAGCTAAGCTATCGTAGGATATAACAATAAACTTTATGCGGATGAACTCGTGGATAGGAGCTAGTTTTTAATAATATAATACTCTAAGTTCACGATGGTAACGTCGGTACCATGTAGCTAAGGATCAATATAAAAAATAATTTAAAAAGCCAGTTAACAGTGTTCGTGAACTAAATGCATATTATTTTCTTACTCGTACCTACCACTGATAACAATTTAGTAGTTTGGAAGAAAACAATTAACAACAATGCTTTTTATGACCACGAATTGGTATCATCGTGCAAAGTTAATAGAACATTGTTTTCAGTAACAACATAAATAACACAGATGACGGCTGATACAAATATAATGGAAAAAAGAAGACATCCTTGGCTACCCTCAAAGAGAGATGCGAGGATGATGCTTGTTTATAACGCCATAGCATGAAGAATAAAAAAAAAGCTCTTGTGCCAGTAACACGAAGATGATGATGAAGAATTAAGAATGTATTATAGACGAGGTCCCTTCACAATCATGAATAAATGACCTGCAATAGATTGTGGATGCCAACAATCTTGAAAGGATACAACATTCAATTCAACACGCTTGGCCGAACCGCCGTTCTCAGTATCCAACGAAGCATTCATCATACATAAGTAAGACAAATACATACCACCTGAATATGCACTATTTATCTCAAACACATATATATTCATAACAGCCAATCCCTTAGGAGGACACAGAATGCAGATCAATACACTTAATGCCACAACAGTCTCAAATAACTGCTTTGGATATAGCAGAACAAATACGATGATAGAGCAAACAAAGGTGTCGGTACACGATCACTTGCAGAAATGATTACACAATTATCGATATGAAAATTGGAATCAAGTCATCTATCAAACGATGTGTAGTAACAAATCATAGGTAAGCGTAAAGCTAACAAGACAGCACGATAATTTAGGTATATTATAAAATACTGTCGCTGTTCGTGTCTTTATTTGTGACCACGTAGTTTTTGTCAAGTCATAAAACCGTGCAAAGAAGAGGTGGTTCGATAGTAACTAAAGTTGTTTCCATACCTGCTCAATTTGTGCCGATCAACGAATTCTATAGGCAAGCGAAATCATTTGACGCCAGTCTACAGACGCTACCTAAAAGGTTTTCCTTGTAGTTTGGTACCCAAATGACTGTGAAACGATAGGGAAAATGTATACTAGTGCGTCCCACATTGTGTTTACACAAATATTTTCACGGTGGCCAAAGAAATGGTTAACAATAGGCAAAAAAACACTACGCTAAAAATTTTACTACACGCTATCAATGTCATGTCAACCGCTGTAAATCTGTGATTCCGTTGATCGAAATAACAAAAGCTAAAACCCGATGTGAGATGGACAGCAAATTGATTTCACGAGGTTTTAATCACCACCATCCTGCTCATATTCCATGATACTTAGAGTCGGCGAAACGCGTTTTCTTCTTCCATTCTGTCAACCATCACGTTTCAATGATATCCTTCCTAGGGTTTCAGAAACCAGGAGTTTTATTTGCCATCTAAACACTAGCAAATTTGTGATTCCCAGATAGAACGCCTGTACAATACATTAATGAATTAGCATCCTGCAGGTGTAGTCCCACCTTTTCCTGCCGCATTGCAGATTGCAGGCTTGCAGAACAATATGCTCATTAATTATTCACGCTTCGTTAAAACCAATTTTAAACTATTCACATTTATAGGCCAATGTCAATGCGATGCATTTTCCTTCCCCGAACATCTATTGAAATAGCTTCTACGTGTTTCATTGGAACCAATATACCACGTCCAACCTTGGCGCCAACCTTCGTATAATAAAGTAATTAATGGCCAATTGTGACCAATTAGTATTTTATATTATCGTTAGATTAACCGTTATTATTTATAACTAAAGGCTTGTAGCAGTTGTAGTTTGGTTTAATTAGCGAATTATTTTAACAGTAGTTCTGCCAGTGAGTAATTGATTAAACAGTCGAATTGATTGACATTATTTTAATTCTAATTTATAGTATCAACAATATCACATTCATATATGCACATTAAAAGAAGGTAAGCCACCTTCAACGCTTACAAATTCTTTTATTTCATTTTTGTCGTGTTCATGGAGGTTCTTGTCCGTTCTTCTCCATGGAGTTCTACGTTTTGGAACGGACAACAAGCTTCAATTTTCTGACTACCTGACAGACTCCTTGACAGTTCAAAAGTGTCTGTGAGTGATTTGATTGAAATATATCCTTTCCCCACTACTACAATACCATCCCTTTACAATTAATTTATTGCTATTTTTTCACCACCACCACAAAAGCTATGAGTGTACTCACCACATTGATCTTACTCAGCACATGGTTTATCTGGTCCTTGCTGCACATTGTCGCTGTTTTTGTTGTCAACTCCTCAAAAACTATCACATCACACAATTCACACTAGATCTTCATCATGTCTATCGTTACCGTCACTGAAAAAGGTGATACGTTTACTTTACTTTGAGGTCAATGGACTTTGGAAAACCATATTAGAACTGTACTTATTCCACCAAACTGAGAACTAATTAAACTGAGAAATAATATTTCAATAATACTGGTAAGTAACATGGAAAGTTATTTTAGCATTAAAACAGTATAAAACAATTCTAATTTAATTACAAGGAAACCTAAAATATCATTCACACCGAACGACATTTAACAAATCACAATATTCAGGAAAATAGACCTACAAAGGCTGTACCTCAAATTATCCGCAACATTTACAGACATGCTGCACTGGTCAACAAGGAATAATTTGCATGGCATTATCACACATACTAGTACTCGAAGCTAGTACTGGCACGGGGCATTACGCTGATAACAATCAAATAATTCAACCGATACGAATAATTACTAGCCGTAATGAAATTTACGAAACAAACGTTGCAAAATTTTGTAGTGCAGTTGATCAATCGAAATAATATCGAGTGTCAAATTGGTGATCAGTTTTTCGGAACACGCAATGGCAATGAGGTTGCATGTTTAAAGCTATTAGAGAAATGCTTGTCAAAGAAATGATTGCGAATTATTCTGATATAAAACTGTATGAAAACATTGATAATAATTTCTAATTAGATACTGGTCAAGTAAATAATGAAATAGGTCAATTAGAACACTTTACTACCCAAAGAGAGAATGCAATTAGCAAGATCTGCAACATAGATGCGATGCAGAAACAGCATCAATATTTTCAGCAAGCTGAATATTTTCACTGATTTTTGAAAGTCGTTTGTATGATTGTAGATGCAGTCCAGAAAAATGTAATCTCTTATCGAATAAAGATTAGATACTAGCATGCATTATATGTTCGTCGGCATCTTAAGTCACAACGCTTACCACGCCTATGACAATTAAATGAAAATTATAAAAAATAGACCAGTGAAATCGCCGTTTTAAAAGAACAATTTCACCGGATTCTTGCATATACTCTGAACCATTGCTATCATTTAAGTTATATCATCGCGATGAATATTAATGAATCTCTACGACATTTTCAAATTATCCTTTTTGTGTACAATTAAAAAATTAAGATCGTTATAGACAGTATGTTAGGAGGATAAAGAACTAAAGATGAACGTTGTGTGGGGCACAGCCGGAGGTCAATAATCGATGAACCGGAAAAACAAATGAGGCTCGGCTGCCCAAATAACTTTTCTAAATATTTTACGATTGCCGTCTTAAATTTATTCAATAGCTTTAACACATATTTATTCAACAAAGACAAGAAGCGGTATAAATTACCATCTGTCATTGTTGATAAACAATACATTTAAAGGGACAATTTATATGAACGGGAAAAGGTCAAAAGATTAATCGAATTGACCAGCGTTCAGGGTCTCTCCATGAAAGGGCAAGGCGACGAAGGCTTTGGAAACGAAAGGATGTCCGTGGACCTTGTCGTGTCAATCTGTTCGAGGAACGAAACAATAGTGAAGCCTTCGCTAGAGATTTTTTGCAGCACCAAACCGGAACATTGCAGGAAGAATGCACTATACATCATTTGATAACTATCTTGTACACTCAGAAGCATTCGCTTGAAAAACTGAACTGAGTAACAATGTACGTAGACTTTTGAACTTTGGGATTGACCTAGTAATTCATGATACGATGAAGTATAAAAATAACAATATAAAACTGCTTGCTCATGAGAATTTATAAACAAATGCAAAGTAATTAATATCAGAAGGTGACAAGAAGAAGTTCCAAATATTATTACGTGACCCCAAACAAAGGTTCGATTTCGATTCGATCGAATGCATCAAAGTCAAAAAACAGGTCCCCAAATAAAGAGGCAATCATTTATTAAACGCAAAACGCATAATCGATGTTGCACAATTCCGAAATGAAATGTTTCTTTTTTTTATCCCTGATGTTACGCTGCTAACACAACCGGTCGGACTGCCAGACGGTGGTCTTTTTTCACTTTTTTAAACATTCCAAAGAAAACGAGAGTACGGGTATTGTGAGGATTGATAAGCGACTGAGCAATTTCATGCCATTTGGGCTATGCATTAGAAAATCTAATAACGTTGATACGAGCTACGCTTTCTCGTAAAATTGCGGCGACGTCATCTGCTTTACGGCTATCTAGCAGGTTATTGACATGTTGTTCATTATCAGTTCCTTTATCATTGAGATATTTTTCGGGCTTAAGCCTTTAGTAATTAAAACTAGTGAAGTGATGTTTTATTTTATGTAGGTCAACGCAAGAATCACACTGGGAAACACATCGGATGAAAGTATGCTCTTGTTTAAATAAACAGGCAATTTTTTACATGCTGATATCATATTCAACGGACATTATACAACATTGGTTGACGTAAAAAGAGCCGCAAAGAAAATTTTCTCACCTTTTTTATGACGGTACCCAAATATCGGTTCTCTATATAGGTAACACGTAGTGCCCGCCCATTGTGTGGGTGTGAATGCGTGCAAACACTACTTACGTTAAACGAATTTGGTTGTACTTCACTTTCACTAAACTAATACATGTTTCTGCACGCCTTGTAGGTGTTTAGTCAATCGAAGGTCTCGGTTTTGATTTCGGGTCAAACGATTAATTTATTACATTTCTATAGCTACACAACTTTCTTTACGAAAAGTAAAACTCGCACATTTAAATTGCTAGTAAATTAAATATAGTAGGATCGTAGCAAGTTGGCAACTGCAATTGCTCATTATAGTGTGCCCTAAACAAACTGGCCTAATGTAAACATTGCGTCATTTCAGGTTAATTATCATTGCAGCAGACAATTCGACCAATATTGATTATATTTGCAATAATTAACATGTTTAATGTTCTAATTCAAACGCACTAGGCTCTTCGCTTAATTTAATAATGCTAGTATTTATAACTGCACTAGTTTTGGTTACTTATATAACCGGCAATGAATATCGAGGGTATTCAAAGTTTAATAGATGATGAATTTTAAGTTACGTTACCCGATACTTAATTAAGTACCTTGATCCTTATCGACATAGTAATAAAATCGATCAAATTAATGACCCGTCAATGATTTATATGCCACGCTTATTAAATTTCATAAATAGACGGATTTTAACCAAAATTGCTACATTTTCTGCAATATTTTGTGCGTTGGATGAAATTGGATTTTGTCACACTCTTTGTCAAAAGCCAGTTATCATTATTTTTAAGTTATCGATAATTGGAATCCACGAAGTTGCCGCATGACGAAAATAACCACAGGCATGTCCAAATTGGATACCAACACTGGTAGCACTGAGTTTTCATGAAACAATTGCGCCATTTTTAAGTCGGCTTCAAATTATTTTGATTACTACAAAACCGCTAGAATATGAATTTAATTTAATAGCTCTTATCATCCTGTAATATTTTTATATTGTTAACATAATGAAATATTTGGTGAGGTATGAGTGCGAAAAAGAAATGCTCTGTTAATCCGGAAGACTACACACAAATATAAACGAGCACCTTTTTTCCATGGGCATAAGCAGAAATTACAGAACCTTCTACAACCTTCAAAAACCACTAAGTACTTGAAAAAAGAACCTAATTCAAGCATTTTGTCCTACCCTTTGTCGAGAGAGGACAGATTGCTGTACAGGCTCGCTTCAATGGGCATTAAAAATATGACACCTTATAAATGTACTATAATATGATTATTTATTGAAATACGTGTGTGGATTTTGTAATTTTTATTACAGGGGCGACATCTTCAAATTGAACAAGCCTCTTTAAAAAAAATAATCAATTTCGTTTTAAAGAATACAAACAGTTTCGTTTAATGTCACCTCACGATAGGGAAAATATCTATTGTATTCCTAGATATCTAGAATGTAGTGACAATAGCCATAAATTAAACAATACTTGGAACTTTTCCTTTACCACGATCTTTGAAGTAATTGCTTACTAAAATAAAATAAATTTTAGATGATTACGTCATTTAAAAAAGAACCAAACTGAAATTCAACTGTAAATAGGTGTTTTTAGCTTTTAAAAATAAAATTTAAAATATACGAGAGGGAAGTAAACATACCTACCTACAAACGAAAAATAACGTCCCACGCTACATAATGCTGATTAACTTTACATGTCACTGATAAAAGATAACTTCGAACGAGATACTACAATATGACTCAATACATTCGAGAGAGAGATTTCACAACGAGACGTTACAAAAACGGCCATCATCATCATCTCTCATCATCCTAGCCTTTTCCCAACTATATTGGGGTCGGCTTCCAGTCCAACCAGATGCATCTTACGTAAGTGACTGCCTAGCCCTAAAAATGCCAATAGTACTAAACTGACAAATTGACACTGATTCATTTCAGTGAAGAGTATGTGAACACACAACACAACGTCACGCTTGTTAGGCAGAAGTGCAGGTACTTTTATTACACTCACATTTCGCCAGTTATTTATGTTTAAGCCCCAAGTAATGGGGGCGAGCCGATTGACATCGACAGGACACAAATCCAGACTCAGGGCTACTGAGAAATGAAATCCTGAAGAATCCGGATGGAAAAATCCAATAACAATTTGTGCGACCTAAATCGAATCCAGGACCTCACGTTCAGCAATAGCACTTGCGGCCACTAGACCAAGGCAGTTTAAGTGAAGAGTCGTGTAAAATTACCCCGCTTGCATGCGTCGCTGCACAGTGTCGTAAGCGCATGCCTTCGGCAAAAGGTTGGGGTGAATGGGCTATTTCAATTGTACTATGAGTCTATGACTATTACAGTAACATAGATGGCATGTCTGGTATTTTTCGGCGAAACCGTATCGGTATCAAGGTTTTAGTGTTGCATTCGAATGTTGAAACTAATTTATAGTAAAGTACCCACATAGTCCTTGCTTTTTTACAGATAGTGTTCCGGATTTTTTTAAATAAAGAAGGTAGGTCGGGAATGCGGGCTGTTTTTTTTTTATTCATTAAACCTGTAGTTTATACATGCACTGAATTAACACTAAGTGATCACGTTCTAATACTTCCTATTTCATTTATAAAACAAATAAGGAATTTAAAAATCACAAAGAAAAAAAGGCTTAGCCTTAGGAAAACAAAGACAAGACTAATTGGTACTAATCGATGGAACACACGACTAATATTTATCATAACAATCATGAGAATAGTCTTCCCCGAACGAATATTTGCATATGCAAATGAGGGTATTTGCGAATTCTAACTGTTTCTACTAGTAGATAATGATTTTAACAAGATTGTATTGGCAAAACGATGTTGGAATTGGCAAATTTTTTTCTGCTAAAAAAAAATTGATCAATTTATCAACATTGTTTTGTAGTAAAAAAAAAAATTGCCCAAGGAGATGCAAAGTTTAGGTTTTTTCACGAAATATGATCATTTTCAAATAATTAAAGTTCATTGACCTACTATAAAACAATGCAGTTGGCATGAAACAAAACTACTTTGAAATTACATCGCTCTTTGCTAATTTATTTTTCCCAAAAATGTAAACAAAAGAAGCGAAATGTTCCATCAAGGCAGTTTTATCTCAGCAACGGAATTGTGCGAAAATCAAAAACAACTTTACCATACAACAAAAAAGGTTAAACCATGTCCAAAGGGCCTCAAAAGAAAATAACTCGCGCACAAAAAAAACACAGAAAGCACTGTCCACCAATAATTTAAAAAAAAATCAAAACATTCGGCGCCTAAATTCGTCAATTCAAATAAAGAACAGAATAGATCGTTTAGGCGCGATTGGCGGCATCTCGCGGTCGCGACGACTGACGTGTTGCGGTTGGTGCACGCGGCAGGTGACTGCGCGCACGCACCCGCGATCGACCGGCGCGGATCGAAATCGCAGCCGCTGAACCGAAGTAGGTAGCGATGTCACGGCACGTCAGAGAAAATAGTTGTAGAAAACAACTATCATTACTTACCGTGCCGTACTCGTCTTCAATCGTTGATCGTCTATTTTTATTTGCGGATGCCGCTTGAATGCAAAAGTTGGGAAGTACTCACCTGGAACAAAAAGAGAAAAAAAACGGTCACATTGTAAGCCTAGGTGCTGTTACGCATGTCAATTCTCTGTCAACATAACAAATGCATATAAAAATGAGATATTATACTTTGCAGTATCGTCTATAAATGTATTGTACAAATAACCTTTTTTTTACGTGTAGAAATCCTCGATGGATATCCTCCGCCGTGAGGCCGACGGAGGGGTCTGTCATACTCCTACTTTGGCTGGGGTGCGGGGACACAATTGCATCCTCATTCAATCTCGACGCGGGTGAAGCCTCAGGCAAAAGCTAGTTCATATTAATTTGTCTTGTCTATCAGGTGTGTAGGTAAGGGTGACCTAATTCAACAGAATAATTCGCTTACTTTTTTCGCCAAAATTATAAACATGTTGATGACATAACGCTAAGAAAAACATCAATTGTCTTAGATTCTCTGCTTAACGTCACCTTTCTCAATAACGTGTTTTGCCAAACAAAGGAGATAAAGAGACGAAGAGAGACTTTCAATCAAGATAAGGTACGATAACAGTAGAACATATGATATGATAACCATCAAGGGCATACTACATAATAATATGAGCAACGTAGACAAAATCACAGATGTGAATGATCTAACTGAAACACTAGCTCAATGTAGATTTACAGCACTAGAACCACACACACACACACACCGCCACACACACACACTCACACACACAGGATACTGTAGGGATTACTGGCGCGATGTTATGTGATTATGAAGGTTCAGCTTTGGAAGACAATTAAAACAATAATTCATGTTAGCAGTAGTCTAAACAATGAAACACATCATGTATGAGAAAATATCAAGAAGTTTTTGGAAACAAGGGCATACAGATTTTAGGTACTTGCATTTGACATTATATTAAGTTCAGAAATTAAACGAAGATTATTGGGTATATATTCTACTCAAATGACACACAAAAATATCAAAGAATAGTGAGATCTCCTAAAGTCAGAAAAGGTTTTGTCGTTGATGGTAAATTCTACCTTAGCTCTGAACTTCCTAAGGCTAGACATTAAAAGTCGCTCAAATTTAGTACGTGGAATAATTTAATATTCCTACTTAATCGAGGCAAATGATGGATGAATCGTGACAAATTTGTCACACCAAGAGATTTCAATCATAATAAGGTAGGAGTTCTTTATGAAGTATTCAAAGGAATCATTAACATAAAGGATTGGACATCATAATTTCTTCAACAATCCATTCTTAATATAGACTCGACTTTTGATTCGTTCAGCGAACCATTTCAAATTCTAGTAAAGTTCTTTTAATTGTTATATTTTTTATGTTATCTCACAATGCCAGTGTTATCGTTTGCTCCAGAGGTCATCAAAATCGATTTTGTCTAGCGCCGTAAATACTTCCATTATAAACGTAGAAACTAACTTTATATCAGAACTTTTATGTCCTAGCGTCTCGTTGCCCGCATTCAGCAGATTCAATTCTTGTGGGATGAACCCATTTAGTGGTTTACCTTTTCAAGTCATAATAATCCAGCTAAAAAGCTAGTAAACTACAGGTTCGACCTATCCTAGAACTTTTTTTCCACATCACATCGGATACATTAGCATAACAATTTCCGCAGCACTTTTACTTTCTTCTTCATTCTCGTGTACATTTGCTGCCTTGATTAGGCTAACCTTTTCGTTCGCATCAAAACGTAACATGATATCTGTACCAAATTGGTTATCTCGAAGAGAAACTTCCGTCAGATCATTAAAAAGGAAATTATCAGGTGTGAGGGTTATGGCTGCAAGAATAATAAAAACAATGTGTAGTACAAATTGGCGGATGTGGGCCAGTCTCGCCTCACTGATTGATTGGTTCAGCCGACTACTCTGACAAGGCACTTGATCTGTGCGTTATCTATCGCGTTAGATGCAAGTTAAGAGTCACGAGAGTGTTTAGTAATTGAGGAAAATTTTAAGGAACAATGTACTTTAGTATAAAACTCGTCCGATTTGGCATTGTTTGCCAGGTTATTGCAAGTATGGAACAGCCAATGGAAACTTAGCCGGAGTTATTCTCTTAGCTCTTTTCTAAAACATGTCTGGTGTTGTTTGGCTTCTATTACTTTATCTTCATCATTTCTCATCAGTCCATTTTCCTTTTAATCTATTCCAGATAATTTCTATTAAGAAACTTAAAACTCGACAGCTCCTAACTTAATCCAAGTCGCTATGTGAACCAACCGCGACCTTCCACGCCCCATACTCAAAGATTGCGTTTCTCACAAATCAATGGTTGCTGAGATTTATTTCCTGTTACACCCCATACTTCTCTCATTAAAATGTTACAAGTTAGTTATTACTTAACAAGTTATTTGTCATGTAAGCTCAGCGGTGACCAACAAATGCTTTTAGTGTTGACCTAAATAGTCCTTTGAGTTAATTTATGATTTGTTTAATTTCATGACTATTGTTAAACGCATGTTAAATGCTATGGAATTTCCAGAATCATTTAGTTCAAGATCACGTTGTGGCACCTTAATTTTTGGAAGGTTACTTTTAGTTTCGTTTACAACGTGATTAATGGGTAAGAATAGCCATGAAAGCAATGAGACATCACGGTATGACAAAGTAAATGAAATTGAAACAGTGAAACAAAATTTATTCCGAAACATAGTTTTGGCACACCTTTTTATGCGACATCGTTATCCTAACGCTAAAATTAATATACGAGTATAACCTTTTTGCACGATGAATCGTATCCCGATATTTACAGCAAATAGTCATAAATGACTCTGCCTTGACTGGCGTTGGTCCGCGATGGGACACAATGGGATTAATATCTTGCTTGTCCTGCTGTCCGCTCATTAGAACTGGTGAACGTTATAGGCGAATTCTGGGCCGACTGAATATAATCTCCCACCGACACGCTAAGAAGGTAAGAAGAAAACAGCTAAAAGTGTTACTTCTGCAGAAATGCAAAATACACACACTAATTACAAAAAACCATTTAACTATTTGAAGTTAAGAGTTTTACTTCTCTTCGCGTCGCAAAAACGACTGAACGAATTTGGATGAATTTTGGCACAAATACCTATTTTGTAACTTGGATAAACACAAAGGATACTTTTTATCTCAGTAGGTACTACGATCCCGTGGGACAAATACCGAACTCCACGTAGGCGAAGCCGCGGGCATAAGCTAGTAATTAGATAAAGACCACAAGTTGCCACACCACGGTACAGATACACAGACGCCCAAACGCTCCTATCTATCTTACTAACACCCGACGAGATAACAATACGTATTATAAGGTAGCTACCATAGCTTGTAGTATAAGACCAGTTTACGTCTAGCCTTGGTAACTGCGCATAGTCCATGTTTCACAACGAAACCGCGGAATTATGGGCTTTTCTGTCGATGTGTTATAGTTCCTGCTTCCACGCTATGATTTGTATTCTGTTGTATTTAGGATAGTGAATGTGTGGATATTGTATCCAGCTTTGAAAAAGGCTTTGCTTCAAAGCTTACTTTCTTCATCTTCAATCGGAATCTTTTATTTTGGTAATATTGACAAAAATCTCGTTATAATTTTGAAACGAAATGTACCACACAGCACGGCAAATCCGGGGACTGACCATTCAAATATACAACATCTGGGGGGTTACTATGACGTCTTAAAGCAGGAGTAATTCCAGTGTGGGAAACAGAAAGAAATATATAGGTCGTCTACCGCCATCTCTTTCCCACACTGGAATTACTCCTGCTTTTGACGTCATGGTAGTGGCCCTGAACGTTAACCAAAAGAAGACAATATTTTCACAAAAATTCGTTAATTTAACTCTTTTTTTTAATCCTACTTTAGTAGTCATTTGAATATAGGAAGGTAGCACGCTTGTCTTCTGGGCAAGTGTGCTCCATGCTAGGCCGCATAATCGCTTCACAATAGACGACTTGCGTCCAAACGCTAGCCAATTTCGTGTAAAACAAAATAAAGAAATATATAGTAGGAAGGAACGTACGAAATCACTTAATTCTGCACATCATGAAGTCCTGTTTAGGTTATAAGTGTCGAACAACCGGTCCCCCAGCTAATGGTGAAGCGAAGTGAAGCCGCAAGCCAGCTTTGTACAAAAGTTCCTATTGGCACAAAGCGTAATCTAGGCCCACTATTACGCACTACACCAGTTCGCTTTCCGCTGCAGTGCAGGCTACGTCCGGTTAGTGAATGACGTCACGGCTATTCTATGCACCACTTACCTAAATCATTATTGACGTATTTATAACAGTTACAGCATCCTTACTTCCGTGTTACGGAGGCGTGCATCTAATTGTTTGTTACGATTGGTTGTTTCTTTGAGTAAGTTGGTCTCTTTTGATGCAAAAAAATACATGTGTTTATTTTAATTTTTCGTTTGTGAGAAAATAACTTGTCTAGATACAGTTACCGCATATAAGTGGTAATAAAATCGTCCTTACTGCTATGATATAAATGCGCTCTCAATGTCCATTGGAATTGGAATGAAGATGTCTTTATCCAATTTGGCATACAGTTAGTTATTTGATTAAACATAAGTAATAACAGAATTTTTTAAACAGTTATTTGCTTCTACAGTCCGTTCGAACCACAAGTTCATTTGAAGAAATTGTTGGTATGTTTCGTCCCACAACAAAAGTCCGTAATCCAAACAAGTCCAAACCCAAAATAGTTCGATAATAGTCTGGTCCAGAATCCAAGACATCAAACTGCACTATTTTAAGCCTTATTAACGACATCAAAAGTAACTCCATCAAATTCCCAATTTCGAATATTTGGACGAACGCCAGACTTCCTAATTCCTTAGTCGAAAGTAAAACGTTATCTACATGGTTCAGACTACCGATTCGATCACGATTATCGATTTACTTTCACTTCAGGTATCTCTCGATCTACATCAAACACCTAATCGAATGCTTCAATCAACATCTTGTATAGATAATGCACTTATCTGAATCGGTTCGGAAGTAAAATGTCTATTTCTATCAGACGTTTGAGAAGCATTGTTAAGAACTTGAATAGTTCTTTTTTCACCAGGTTCTTCACTTGAGTCGTTAAATGTAATGCAAAATATGTAGTTTTAATTCCACGAACCGAAACCTATACATGTCCATGGCATGCCAATTATAATTGCTTCTCCTGCATGTGCATATTTTTGCGGGCCCTCCCGTGCGGTGCTGCATCCTGCATCAAGGCCTGGATCTTTTTCGCGCAATTAGAATTACATATTTTGCATAATTAATGTCATGGATTTCCGCAAAATAACGAGTGATCCTATAATTTATCTTTCTTGAGTCATTGTAATAGGGGGCGAGCTTACTGCCATCAAGCGGGTACAAATCCAGACTCCGTGGCTGCTACTGAGTAATTCCTGTCCCAGTCACCATTTAAATTCGTCAGTCTATCTAGCCGGGGGACTTCTCACGCTGCGCTTATCAATACGCGGATGCCACTCAAGGAGGCGTTTTCTCCATAGGCCATCCATCCGTCGACAAACGACCGGTCGCCCCTTCAGCTTGCTTGCGGCTTGCTTTGCTCGGCAGGCAATGTCGGTAACTCCAATTCCTTTCCAGATAGTTTTTACCTTGTATACTCTATCAAACAGCCTAGTTTCCACTTTCTCATTGGTACCTCCTTCAGAAACTCATAAACATGGCCCTCATCGATTATGGAATCAATAAAATGTTCACACATCACTGTCCATAGCCCAGATACCCCATAAGGTGTGGCCGTGATTTCGACACACCGTCGGCATCGTTATAATGATAATATTCTTCATATAAATAATATTTCATAGCTATCACTGGATGTGACAACAGAAAGTTAAAAACTTTAGGCTTGGACATAAAGAAAGGTACTGAAAACATGATTTCCGGTTTGGAATTTTGATTCGAAATCAAATTAACTTTTTTTAAATTATTAAGAATTAACAATCGTTCTGAAAGCACTATTGCCATGAATGAATGACTAAAATGAGTTAAAGATATCCGAATCCGTCGGTTGACAAAGAGGACCAGAATGTATATAAACTTCGCCGTAAAAAATGAATTATTAGTTCAATAGTAGGTAATTTAAATATCAATAACTTTGCAAACCTTCACTGAAGTGTTCCACAAGAGACCAGTCTCTTAAAAAAATCTTTTACAAGTCACTTCCAGAATTGACTATACATCGGTGTATCATCAAGCGATGTTGTTGCACTAATGTGGATGCAGCGCTGCGTGAAACTCATGGGTGGCGATGTTAACCCAATTTCAACTTATATGGCACACAATAGGGACGCGTTTCGCATCGCACACTACTCCAACCAAGGATATGGTGGAAAATCATTGTAAGCTCACGGAAATGGAAACTTCACAGAGATTGCTGTTATATGAGCGTGAATTTGTTACTAAATGGTTGAAGAAGTTCAAGGAAATGTAGAAAATGTTCTAGAAAATAGAGGAATGTTTTGCATTTGAAGTTCACAGCACTGTTGGTTTAAAAGTATCGGACTGTTAATTTGTAAGACTATGCGTAGCACTTCCTACGTGATCAGGAAGGACAGGACTTTAGCTTCGACGATTAATTCTAAATTGCTATCCGAAGTCACTGAAAACTTTATTCGGTTTAAATACAACAAATTGAGTAACTTTTAATTCTACAATATCTAGCATTTTACCCGACGACAGAGAGAGAGCGTGACAGCAAAGGCCGGGTTATGTTTTCACACTATCTTTGTGGGAAGTGGGATCCTTTATTACTCGAAGCATCGTAATGGCTGGATAGATTTTAATAGATGAAGTGTTATGTCATAGATTTGAATCCGCTTAAATCTTGGGATGGTTATAGAGTAAGTTTTGTTTTCATAAAATCAAAATGCCAGCCGTGGAATACGTGAAATAGAGGTCGAGACGAAAAAAAAACGTCCATTGGTAAAATGTTCTACCATGAAACATGCGACATAAATTCGCTTCGCCTCCGCCATATTGTAATGGCGATCGAAACATAATTGGCGCATCGAAGTAAACTCACGAACACCATCAAAGGTCCCATTGTCAAGGTATATTATAGGTATCGAATATCAAGCGGTTTTTACTTTATTTGAGAAATGATAATGCGAAACGTGATGAAATGGGAAAAAATATGGCCACTCATTTTAAATGATGACAAATAATAAAACTCGTGTTAAAGTGAGAACATTTTTATTATGTGTAGTAAGTATATTCTTAAATTGTTATCGAAATCAAAATTGCTTTTGTAAAAAAAAACATTTTTTTTTTCAAATTGATTTTTAATTTATACCGTTTTTTCTTCAACAAATACGAACAATTTGAAAGTAATTTATTGTTGTCAAAATTAACTATCACTATCGAATGTTACATAAAATTGAATTTTGTGTCAAATCCGTATGAAACACAACAAATTATTAATAATGACCGTCTATGACCACATACAGAGACGTTATGATTCTAAACGTAATTGTTGACGGTCATGCGCAAGCGCCAAGTAATTAACGGCTGCACGGGCTGCTGCACTGCGTTTCGCGGGTCCGATTCCCGCACGGAACAAATATTTGTATGGCCTACAGGTAGCTGTTCCAGGTCTGACTGTTTGTGTATGTGAGTCTAAATGTCTGTTAACGCACCCACGATACAGGAGAAATTCCTAATGTGGGCAACGTTTCTTTAAATAAATAAAAACTACTATGAAGTAACAGTAATCCACCATGGAGTCTGACTAATTGCTTTGATTAAAGAAAAGTTTAATAATTTAGTTATAAGAACACAGAAAAAACCCGACATCAACTGTCGGGCAGTAACCCACCAGACACAATTCCCGTCTGGTTAGAGGATCCTCCCTTTTCAATTGGGGATGAGGAACTATACACCCTGATCCTCATGCCCCTAAATCGTCATCGGTATCGCTGATAGGATGTCACTTTGTATAAGTCCTCCAGTCAATCTAAACATTGAGATATTACTAATTCTTTTGCTTTCACTGCTTCCAATTTACTTGGTCGGTGCAAAAAGCTAATATTTCATTCTCCCCTTTCAGTAGTCACAACACGATTTACTTTTGTCACAAAATATTTTATTTCATCCCACAGTCAATCCATGTTTACTTAGGAATCCCTCCATTCATCAATAATTTACAGATATCCAGTCAGAGACATTAATTTCTTAACACTACATAAGTTATAATCTTATAAAAGAGAATGCTCATGGAAGTATGGAATCCCGTACCATGCTGCATCAAAATCAAACCTTGTTTTTTATAGACTACACTGATCGTATTAACTCCTACAAAAAATATTTTTGAAAAAAAAACCCGCGTTTCAGAGTTATTTTATAAAATCGAAACTAACCTAAAAAGTAGGTCTATTTTTTCGACGCTACCAACGACGTATTTTAACACACATACATTACATTATTGCTCTAAAAACAGCGTAATACACTAATATTAGTAAGAATTACGAGTTAAAGTAACATCCACAGTATGCTTGACTGAAACTCGATTTTATTTTAGACCTTTACATTGCCAATAGTCAGTCAGTACAGTACAAATGTCAGATGCCACAGATAAGATAACTATAAACCATAGAGTATAGTAAGTGCTATAAACTAGTCGGGATTTAGGGATGTAATCGATAAATCAAAATCTTTAGGCTGAGAAAATCTATTTTGTTGCAAATAGCAATAAACCAAACTAAATCGATTTGGTGTACTGATCTTACTTAACTGTAATTAATTTTAGAGTCCGCTCGACAGACAAGGGTTTGTTCAATTGAAACGGAACGTCATTTATATTCAGTTGAAACGGAACGTCATATAAAGGGAGTAAAACAATATTCGTACTTTTAAACTCGAAAAGTATATTTCCAGTTCAAAAATCAAATCCCCGACGCGTAATGCCGTAAAAAAATATGAAACTAATTACTATAATATTTTGGTTTTGAGGCGCGAGACTTTTTGGTACCAACTTTGGTCATTGTCCTTTATAATAGTAGGCCATTCAAATATGCTGATTATAATATTTATAATTTTAATATTATGGTCATAAATTATGAACTGTCGGAACATTCTAGTGTCGCCTACGCGCTTCCACGCCTCGAATCTGATATGTATCAAAACAACATACTTGTACATGAACAAATCTCTCTAAGAAATACCCACGTCTTAAAACTCGTTGCTAGATGTACAGACGCCAAAACATCAAGCTACCCGAAACTGACAAGTTTTCTCAATCAACCTTGAACCTAAAACTTTAGCGATAAAGTTAAAAATTTATTAAAGAAATTTGACAGATTGTAGTAGCTTGATGTGCTGGCGTCTAGCGTCTGTACCGTCTACCATCGTGTTTCCAGAATGTTTCGGAAATAAGAATCACTAATTATTGTAAAAGCTAAAGTATTTTTTGGAGTAAAAGTTTAAGTTACTAATAAAAAGCGTAATATTATCTCACTACGTGCCTATGGAAAACCGGGTACTCCTTAATAACGACTAATCTTGCAACAGCAAAATAATAAATAATTGTGTTGTATTGTTTTTTTGTAATATTTGCGCACCGATATTTGCACACCTCGCATGGTTATAATGCAGTGCACCTTATGAACCTTTGTCACCTTCCTCTGAACCTGTGTTATGCAAATTAATTATTTGTATTTGTATTTGAACAGAATTTTACAAAACAAAGATAAAACGACACAATTTCGTCAAACATTCTCCACCAAAGAATTTTAATCGTCTCATCATGGCCCAAATCTTTATTAATCCAAAAGTCTTCAAAGATCCGAACCGACTTCCCAAATCTCACGAGCCAGTAATATCAATCCCTCCGTTACTTCCTAGTCCTATTTTAATATCCCAAGTTATAAATACGAAGACAGCTGCCGCAGCGCCGCCCATGGTGAAAACAAAACACCATGACGGGATAATGGCCGTGACGACTGATTCCAATGCGCTCTGCTGGATGGATATAACAGACACCATAAAGAGGGCGGCGATGAGAAGCCCCGAATGGCAGGATTGATGGGCAAATAGGAAGTAGGGCATAAATATGGAATGTATAGGATGTTTGCACTTAAGATGTGTTTATGGGCAGAAATTGTTAAATCTTGGTGCCTGTAATATGTGTAGTTTTATTTAAACCATTATAAGTTATAAATAACACAATAGATACGCTTGGATGAGGTATTTGTTACGTGATTCTAAGTAAAACGACGCTAGAGGCAGCTTTTACATTAGACCTAGACGTGGCAATAAAGACTTGACAATAAAGTGATCGCTAGCAATGGGAACACCAGTTCTGAAGATATTAAATTATGAACCATTCATAAAATCCAATTTGTCGCTCAGAATTTTAGAAATACGATATTTCTCAAATCCTCATGAAATATCCATCGCTAACTTTCACATAGCAACAATAAGCTCATTTGATAAAGAAAGTGCATAAAAAGGTCCCACATCGCATAAAAAAATAAATATTCCACTTTCATCGAAATCGTTGCGCTCTTATGCATAATAAAAGTAAAAATAAACTAAATTATTGAGTTTATTTTAGTTAAAAACCCACTTATGAATGTGAATGGTCCGAGAATGGTGGTGGAACTGCCACCTGCGGAGTTGAGCATGTCTACTACAATAATGAGCACATTTTAGTAGCACTTGTCAGGAAATGCAAAAGATACAGTATTAAGCTGTTTATGAAGCTTTAATACAGGTAAAATGTAGTTTTATGTTAGAAACTATGGAATCGTTCCTGAGTTCCTGTCGGAGGACTGTAAAAGAAGAGGCAGCTTGCTTCTCATTGCGAAACATGAAACTTATGAAGAAGTCCACGGAAGCCATTTCGGACACGCCACAAAAATTAATCGTCTAACCACAGTATACAATAGAAAGCAATTCAGTGATATTAGAGGAATGCAACCTCAACTTTTGCCACAACACCTACGAATCGATGATCGCTGTCTTTTATAAAAATAAACGATGTATACTAACCCATCTATGTTCACAAATGCATTTCTATAAGGCCAGAGAACTTAATTAAGCCAGTAGCTAAAAGCACCGAATATAAAAGGTGTTAAAAATAGAAACATTCTCGTCCTTTATGTAATACACTCAGAATTAATGAGTTGACAGATTAGTTCGACAAATTAGAGCAGTTCAGCGGTGCCATTAGTATTTTTAGCTCAAAGACCACACAACGAAAATATGCTATTAGAGGGAACCAATCGACTTGACAATTGAACGTTAAGGATAAAAAGCTTCTGTTCGTAATGGCCGTTAACTTAAGTGGCAGCTTTTGAGGCAACTGAACTGCTACTGTAACGTTTGTTTCAACTGAATGAATTGTCAACAGCTGTTATACAAGATACTGGTGAATCTGGTAGTGTTCTTCGTGCTGCAATACGTGATGGTGCTATTGCAAGATTAACAAAATCTGACAAAACATGATCATCAAAAATGTTGGAATAATCTTATTAACAGTGCTTCATTGTTAATTTGTCGGAGTGACATTGAAAGGAGGGTGCTGTCGGTACAAAATACCGAAATTGGCTATGAAAATTGTTTAAAAAAAACCACCACTAAGCATCTAAATCAACAGTTGAGTGGCTTTCAGTAAGTCCACAATGAGATCAGAATCCAATAAATCCTTTAAAAAAAATACTCTGAACGTAGTCATAATTTATACGCTAATCTTATCTCACCGATATATAACTTAACTCAAAAATATAATCATAAAAATATTCCACATACCAACAGTACCGACAAGCGTCAATCTACAAGTGCTCTTCCGGCATTATTGGGTAATAGCCGAAAAAAAAACTTAACTACTTCTAATAACTTACCGGTGAAGGGCCACCGAGCTTTAACATGTAAACAATATACATACATATAAAACAGCAAGATTCCGTTGAGAAGATACGAATAATAGAGCAATTAAATATTACGTCTACATGTAGATGGCCAATTTCCCATCTCGCTATTGCTTATTACTGGCAAATGTAAAAGAAGAATAGCGTGAATCGAATCGAGGAGGTGAATGCGGGTTGAGCTAGACTCCTTTGATAAAGACTGGTCCCAAATAGCCCTTGATGGAGAGAAGTGGAATACGAATAGCAAGGACTTGCCCTCCAGTGGGAATAAATAAAGCTTATCAAATAAACGGATGATGAGTGTGTCAATGATCCGTCGCCAGAAGCAATAATTGACTTGGCTAATAGATAAGAAAAATGTGGAAGTTTGCAAACCATATTAGCTAAAGGGAGGAGACTTCAAGAAGAAATGACTCTCCGAAACAGAACCAACAGTTAGGTTTTGAAAAAAGTGTAAGAAGTGCAAAAAAACTGTAAGTAATGTTGATTAAATCATTAGAAATGGTAGAAAATGCAATAATCAGATGGTGACGCCATTTTCAAAAATAAAAAGCGAAAGTCGCATAATGAGATAGCTCCTGATGTTTCTATTATGAATGTTTACGATCGAAAAAAGCATAATATTAATAATATTAGTTCAAATAAAGCTATTAAACCGCATAACGTACCGGTTTCGCCATCAGACGCCATATCAGGATTATTTTGGATAATTTCGAAGGTGTGTTCTTACCACCATACTAGTTTATCATATACCGTATGTGATCAGTCTAAGCTAGGTCTATAGGCATCCAATATTTACGATTGTAAACAAATTAAATGTATTTCAACACTGACACCATTTCATCTATCTGTATTCTGTAATCACTACGTAACGTTTCATTATTATTAACTATCTGCCGGATTGTCAATCCAGAGTTCTCTTGTTTACCTCGAGTTTCCTTCAATAACTTATCTATTTTATATCCCTCACCGTTTTCTGCTTATCCTGCAGAAAAAGCGAAAACAACCAAATATGCGCATTCAGTATTCACCCCACATCGGTAACTTTTAGACAATCTGCGCAAATACTTTCAAAAGTTTCTAGAAATGTTCAACATTGCCTGGCAACCCAATTAATTAGTTCAAATTACTTTTTAAGTGTAAACGTTTGGTCTAGACTAGTGTCAGCGGACAGGTGACTGCACGTCGTTGGAAACACTGACTTTGAACTGGCCTAACGTACTACGTTAGACCAAACACTGTATTAAGCTTTCATGGTTTAAAACTAAACTTATACTGTCACTTACGGGATATCTTCCGTGATAGTTCATGATTTTGAGCTCCCGATATCAACCCGCCAACCCGCGATCATGGCGCTAGCAACAGCGTCGAAATATCGGGAGCTCAAAATCATGAACAATCACGGAAGATATCCCGTAAGTGACAGTATAAGTTTACATTAAACCAGCTCAAGCTTCATGATAAAAGAGGCCAGCTTACAGTGACGTGCGGTATACTGAGTCTATTGACTACGAATGCGCAATATGAGCTTACAAGGCATTTTACCTTCATCCTAATGTACTCAACCTCATTCATTTTGGGACAGCAAAGCTCGTCATTTTCTTTTAGCTCGACTATGTTTAGCAATTCACCTTCACTATTAATGTGACCTGGATGAGAAGTTCTAAATTATAATACCTTCACAACCATCAATGTCAAAGCAAACACAATAACCCTCGCTAATTCAGATCACAATTACGTCTTCAAGTTATGACAGTGACATCACAGCCTCGTAACATGTACTCTATTTAATGAGCATGTGTCGAGCTGATTAATTTCGTGCGAATTACATGTTAGGCATGTGTAAAATTACTGTAATTGAACATTTGTCTTGTGCTATATCTATTAGTTGGAGTTTAATCTATGTCGATTGCTATGCTGGTTAATTGAACTCGATGTATACGTTTAAATGACTTTTACATTAGATAAATCAACAATTTACCTGTTTTTTCCAGTGAGATAACTACCCATTGCATTATTACCTTCATCACACCCGTCTCGTCACGCAAAACTGACGTCCCTTAAAAGTTAGTTCACTTTTCCCAGGCGTCATCATGAATCTGACCAGCCTAGTAACCTTGTCCTCAATAAGTCATTGCACAGACCGAGTCAGTTCTTGCAAAATTACTACAATCCTGTGAGTCAATCCAAACATTGGTTTTTGTAATTTCCAACTGCATTCATATTACCTGTTGACTGCACTTAACTGGATCTTTATAAATTCTCATTATTTCAGCTTTATTCTTTTTTATCGGATGCTATTACAAAATATTCTAGAAAGTTGAACTTTCAGGGAAAAACACATATTATTGAACAATGGGGATGTAGGTAGATGAACTTTCGGAGGATGTTTAATAGAAGAGAAACCTGTGGAAGTTTATAACAAACAAAAACAATCATAAGGAAGCAGACCGGCTAGTGGAAGTTGCTTGCAAAAGAAATGCCACATGAAGAAGAAGTTAAGTCAGTTAACATAAAAGTCATAGACGCTGAATAACTAAATACTAGGTGAAAAGCTGAAGTTTTATAGAGACAGACACATCACAGTTTAAATCTTTCTCGCCAAGCTTATAAACGTTTACAGGTTCGCCACCCTCTCACATGTGTAGGAAGGCGGATAAGCTATTGTATAAAAGATAAAATTCTCTCGAGGTGTGAATATGAATATGTAGATATAATAGAGCGGTCAATATAACGAGTAAACGATTCTGTTACCGATCGATGTAAATGAGGATGTAAGTGAATGGACGAAGATTATATATTCTATATTGCAGATATGATATGACAAGAACCCTGAAGAAATTTTTGCGCAAATCTTTCTTCTTCAAGGCTCTTAGGCTCGGCTTAGACTAACGGAGCGGTGCGAAGACGTGCAAGATTCAACCAATCACAGGAAAGACGAGAAATGGTGTTTTTCCTGGACGATTTTCGCACGTTTTCCATACGCATCTCTGCTCTGGTGGAAACTGGGCCTCAGCGTGTTGATACAACCTAATTCTAAAGAGCATGGTGTGTTTTTGATAATACTTCTACACGTCTCTCTACATAATTCTTTGGTTTCCCGTGAAAGAGGAAACTCGCAGGCATCAATGCGGAATTGAGACGTCTTCTCACCGAAAGTATTATATTAGTAAAAACAATTCCATCATTCAATGGCATCATCACAGAAATGTCGATTCTGTGTTATTCTTATTAAGCCATTCAACACTCCCAGGTTGCTTTAAGGAAATGATTAATATTAATAGCATTATCGACGACAGAGCTCAGTAGCGGTTAAACTTCGTATTTTCTATGTGTAGGAAGAATAATATCGCAGTCGCAACGAGAATAAACGATCTGTGGGCTTTTATCACTTACAAACCTTAGGTATAGGAAGTTTTTATCACTGACAAAACGTATTTATTTACTCGAACGCGTTAATCTAAACTTCAATTGTATGGAATAATTGTGTTTTCCATTTTTGTTATCAGACGTTGCTAAATCAGTTTCAGTACCTACATGTTGAAGTATTTAAAGTTGACTTTAACAGGATCGATAGTAATCTATTACCTATAAAAACTCGCACTATGACCTTAGAAAAATGGGCCTGGCTGAAGGATTTACTCTCACCCACAAGACTGCCCTGTTAATTAAGCAGACGACAACCTTCAAGGTGCCCTGTGAGACGCCATTCATAAAAAAAAACTCAAAAAATTTACCAAATACAAGGAAATTGATAAAACGTCCAGATAAGTGATCGATTGGTCCTTATTTTAGTTTCAAGGTCGGCACTGTGTGTATCAACTATTTATTATGTTAATTAACGATCGATAAGCGCCCAGTTTTTTTTTTTGACGTGACAACGTCTTAAATTAGGTTGCGGCTGGGAGTCACTTATGAAAAAGTGTAACGCTCGGTAACGTTACGATGAGTCACCGAACGAGAGAGAGGCCCGCCGAATGCCTTGCGTCTCTCTCCCACTCAACTATGATCGGTCTGCCGCGCGCGCAGCACTAGAGAATTAGGCGCATTGAATCGGCGCATGCTTGTGTCTCTGTCTTTGTCTTTCTCGAACGTTCTTGGCGTTGGAAAAACAAGAAAGCGTCATAATACAAGTTCACACGTGTGGTTAAAGTATCGTCAGCTGTGTCTGTAGTGAAAATGTGGAGTGCTTAGATTCGTCATTTCAATAAATATTCTACCGAGAAAAAGACGTTGTCACGTAAAATCTTCGCCCGTAAAACCGACTTTACAGGCAACCATTTTTTTTCATAAATAATTGAAAATTAATTAGAACAAATTAACTAACGCTAACTATGCTGTCAATATTTTGTGTCAACATTTCAAAGACTGATCGGATTCTAATCGGCAAAAAGCGTGAGCTTATGTATGTATTACAATCATCAAAGACTGCATATGGAGACCGGTTAATTTAAAAAAATAATAATCTAGTTTAAATACCTATTATCACAACTGTTACATCCACCTTTCTATTGAATATATTATTTCGCAATCGCAAAATCTCTCTCGATTTATGAAATTCTAGAAATTTAAACTAGATTGGTTTCTAAACTTGAATAGAAATTGCTTATTTTAACATTTCACTCATTCACTAAGTACCTACCTACCTAAGCTTTTTTGCATAAGTCTGCCATTTGTTGTATACAGCGTGTATCAGAAAGGTGTAGTCATATCTAAGGGTATGATTCAGACCATCAAACTGACCACTCTCCATGGAACAAACATCGTTATCACAATTGACTCAACATATAAAACTGTTTTACATCCGTCATGTCACTAATCCAGGTTCAGTTGAAAACCAGCGTCGGGCAGTTTGCTGAACTGGCGCAGCTGTGAGGAACAGTGTTTGTTACATTTTTTGTTTAGATTTAAGTTTTTTTTCTTATGATATTTTTGTTTTATATTGTGTCCACTTGTGCCAAATAAATGTAATAGTATCTTTCTTGCTATTGCGAAAAATCAGCTGTCCCATACAATCGGATCAAGTAGGTATTGAAGTTTTGTCTAGGTCACACATCTATAAATATGACCACTGTTCCGATACATGCTGTATGTTATGCAAGGTTAAGTTCACACGAAGAGTCGATTGATCGTCAATTATGCTGGTCACATACAATTGACACTCAAGTTCAGGCTAAATGAATGTGATCCGCATTTTCGTACGTTAATCCGACTGGGATTAAGTCCCGTGTGAACTTAACCCTAGGACTATCCTTGCTTATGTCAAAATAGGTCAACGATCCCTTACTCAAATAAAATATTTTGTTTGCATAGTTAACGCCACGCAAAGAGGTGGCGAGATAACCTGGACGCGCACTGCGATGGCTGGTTCGAGGTAGCGCACGAAAAAAGTAACTGGAAAGATATAATGGGAGAAGCCCAGCACTGGGACGTTTACGGCTAATAAAAAAAAACATTATACCAGTAATACCCGAAGGATTAAGCAAAGGTGTATCTAATAGTACACCCACGTTTAGTCAATTATATTTTAGTCCCATCATATGTAATACGGGGCCAGCCTTTTACCATCAACCGGGCTCTAATCCAGACTCCGGGCTACTGAGATTCCAGATAGAAGAACATGATAACAATTTGCCTGACCTGGGAATCGAGCCCAAAAACTCATTCTCAGCAATGTTCTTTCCACTCCTATGCTATCGAGGCGGTCAATAATGTTTATTTTATTTGGTTTCTTTTATAAATTAAAAAATAGGTGAAATGGTGAAAAAAAATCGTCAGTTCCGGAAAAATACAAAACAATTTGTTTACATTCAACTTAATTAATCTAATAGGTAGTATTTACACACGTAAAGTAGCTGATGCGTATCACCAGTTGAATCGAAAGAAAGTGAAATGTATTCAGCTGATTTATCCACTAGATATACAAAGTCAACATGTTAAACCGGTCGGGTGATAAAAACTGTCTCAGGAGACCGGTAAAGCACTAATTATGTCATTGGTTTCTTGTAAATGTAGAGAAGACGGTTATTTTCCATTTAAAGGTTTCCATTCAAGCATTTTCAGTCCTATATGAGTAGAAATTAAGTGGGTTGGTAAGGATGTTTTGAAGAGCTCGTGGCTAAATAAGAACAGCCGCTCGGGACAATCTTTAGGTTAAGCCGTGCTTACCTATGTTGGTCCGTGGATGGGTGACCACCCATTACATACCGAGTTTCCTCCATGCCTCGGAAAGCACGTTAAGCCGTTGGTCCCGGCTGTCATTTGTAGATCTTTGACAGTCGTTACAGGTAGTCAGTGGCCCGAAAGTCTGACAACCAGTCTCTTACCAAGAGGTATCGTATTAAGTACCTAGCACTAACTGGGTTGCGGAGGTCAGATAGGCAGTCGCTCCATGTAAAATACTGGTACTTAGCTGCATCCGGTTAGACTGGAAGCCGACCCCAACATAGTTGGGAAAAGGCTAGGCAGATGATGGTAAGGATGTTTTGAAGTGAACAATAGCGAATATATCAATTATTAAAAAAAAAAACAAAGGGTCTAAACAAACAGCCGTTTATGTAAACGCACCCACGATACAGGAGAAATGATTTAAATGTAATGTTTTTTTTTTATTAAATTCATGTTGCATTTTTATTTGATAGGATGTGGTATGGTTATAAGGTTTTCTAATCCATCTTTCCCTGCCTTCGTCGGTGTTCCCAAGTTCATATGACCCCAATCTATTTAAATCGCGAGTTAATAGGCTTCTTTTGGGTTAGCTCGTTCCATCGTCGACCTCATCTCTGTCCTCAGGACTAGATTGAGGTCAAGAGTAGGCCCATCAAACATTAAAAAAAAAAAAAAAAATCTTTCCTCTCGCAGGTCTGCTGGAAGAAAGGACAATGACAAAGTCTCGCGCCTCAAAACCAAAATATTATAGTAATTAGTTTCATATTTTTTTACGGCATTACGCGTCGGGGATTTGATTTTTGAACTGGAAATATACTTTTCGAGTTTAAAAGTACGAATATTGTTTTACTCCCGTTTCGTTCCGTTTCAACTGAATATAAATGACGTTCCGTTTCAATTGAACAAACCCTTGTCTGTCGAGCGGACTCTAAAATTAATTACAATTAAGTAAGATCAGTACACCAAATCGATTTAGTTTGGTTTATTGCTATTTGCAACAAAATAGATTTTCTCAGCCTAAAGATTTTGATTTATCGATTACATCCCTAAATCCCGACTAGTTTATAGCACTTACTATACTCTATGGTTTATAGTTATCTTATATGTGGCATCTGACATTTGTACTGTACTGACTGACTATTGGCAATGTAAAGGTCTAAAATAAAATCGAGTTTCAGTCAAGCATACTGTGGATGTTACTTTAACTCGTAATTCTTACTAATATTAGTGTATTACGCTGTTTTTAGAGCAATAATGTAATGTATGTGTGTTAAAATACGTCGTTGGTAGCGTCGAAAAAATAGACCTACTTTTTAGGTTAGTTTCGATTTTATAAAATAACTCTGAAACGCGGGTTTTTTTTTCAAAAATAATTTTTGTAGGAGTTAATACGATCAGTGTAGTCTATAAAAAACAAGGTTTGATTTTGATGCAGCATGGTACGGGATTCCATACTTCCATGAGCATTCTCTTTTCTTATGAAATAAGCAGTACCTTTGTGCTATTCTATGTTAATATTAATGTTGTCCTGTTAAGTATCTGTGTGTACATAAATAAATAAATAAATGGTTCAGTCATTCTTCTAATCGGCCCCGTTCGAATAAAACTGTACGATGCTCCTTTTCCGAAGCACACTTCAGGCCAGTTAATAAAAACTTATTTTCTTTAACATTTATTAACTTTTGCCCGCGACTTTGCCGTGGTTGAAATGATCAAACAACGGACTGTCGGGATGAAAGGTACGCACCTAGATCATGGTCCACCTGTATGCCATCAAAATCTGGCAAGCCGTTGAAGAGTGAATAGATACAGACAGACGCCACAGTTACTTTCTTATTTATAGTAATTATTAGATATGGATTTTTTTTGCCTTTCGTGTCGTATTCGCTGCACTATGATTCCGTTTCCAACACGGAAACGTCCATAATTGTCATGCAAAGTTTCTTTTTCCTGTGAGGAAAACTGAATAATTACACGTAGAAGCTAATAGAACAATATTTATTGTTTCACCGTTATTAATAAACTTGATCTATTTTAATTCAAGGTTGCTGATGATTTAACTTATCACGTGTGCCTGACTCCGCTAGTTTCCCTTACCTACGCCTACTTTTCCCTCATCTGAACATTCCAACATCTCTAAATTAATAGATATCGCAAGTTTTAATGGTTGTTGCCATCTCAAAGACAATGCTGAAATGACTATTCCACATGCAAGACCTCTACTCATTATTATCTGCCTAGCCTTTTTTCTCAAATCGTTGACTTCCACTCTAACCGGATGCAGCTAACAGCTGAATAGCTTTATTTTAATTGTTCATTTTCAGACTTAAATCGAAATTGCTTTCAATCGTGGCATACATTAAAAAGGTCAACATTGTAAAATCCTCCAAACATTAACCCAAAAGCAACCTTTTTAATGCAAAAAGTGCGATAACCTCAACAATTTCAGCGACCTTTCCTTAAAAGCGTTACTTTCTTGCACTCTGCTCGACTTTCGACTACAATTAACATTTCACATTTCCCTCTCAATGAGAGAATGAGACAAGTTATAAACATTGTTTTGCTAAGGAGGCTTTGTACTCGGTGACTGGGTTAAGTGCATTCGCATGTTATTCTATACCTACATATGTACATATTATTATATACTTAACTACAGTAGGTACCATCGAAGAGGCGTAAGTATGGTCAGAGAATGTAGTCGGGGCAAATAATTGTTTTGTAGATCGACATACTAACTATGTAAATTGAGATTATCATTTCATATGAAAACATAATTTTAGTCACTTATGTAAGGACAAACAGACTGATAATTCAAATTATGCAAACTAGGCATCAATCATAAAACTAATCGACCAAAAACCATTTTGGCAGGAAATGCAAAAGCAGATCCATTAATTTAACAAGATAATTAACCCCAATAAAAAAAAGCAAGATTATCAAGCACATTACGTATGCACCGATTTAACAAGACGAATGACAAAACTAATTTAAATTATGCGGAAATCTATGCAAACGGTTAAAAGTGTCGTAACTCTGACATTAAAATATTGCTGATCAAGAAATTGGCGCCAAACAGCCAAAAACTTTCACAGAAGGGCAAAGGAATTCGTTTTGCAATTCTAATTTCGAACATGATTTATTCGAATTACGTCACGGAAGCCTGTTTACTCTCAGGCTAGTCCCTTGTGCCTTTTCTCTAAGATTTTAGTTCAAGTTACCAGCACAAACAGGCTAATGGTTGCCGAACGTAAACAAACATTCGTTTTTATTGACACCAATGACATAACTTATTTGTTGCGCTTATTAATTGCTTCGATTACGATGCTCTTTAATTATTTTTATGTAAATTATCTTAATCGCAGTAATTAATAATAAAAAGAGGACTTTGCGTTGCAATTTTCTATGTATGTAACATTTACATTCTCTCATCGTTCATTGTCTATTGTGACAACATCGTAATTATTTTGCCCTAAACAAACATCGAGTCTTTACGTAATAACGCAGACCCTAGCACCGAACTGCATATTCATCTACATTTTAATGAAAAAAAATAAAAAGTCTACATGACTAGATTCAAATTGGGCTGATATCAGCACTTTTTGAACGTCAAAGTTTACAACAGACCGTCGCGCTTCGTCGCGTCGGCAGTCCCAAAAAACGCCCACCCTTCGCCATCGCCAAGTGTTTTAGCTGGCAAGAAGTGGCGAAACCAACTCCCCAGCAAAACCTCACTCCTATGAAGATATTCACACAGTAACTAACAACAGTAATAAACCGATGAGGCAAATTATTACCGTCCCCTGCGTTCCACATGACTACATCACCGATTCCAACTCCAAATAGCTGAATTAAACCCATCGATCTCCCTTCTCGTAATTATTTGTTATAAATAAACAAATGAATACCCCTAATCATCGAGATAGTTAGATATACGACCGGCAATGCACATATTTATTAGTCATAATAGTGAGCGGTATAATACCGACTAGGAACTCACTTGGAGCTTGTGGGCGCCTAGATAATTGCATAGAATAAGAAATCGGTGTAGAAGCGCTACTTATGTACAGCCAATGAAACTAATTGGTAAATCTTCAATATTTTTTAATAGTTAGTCATAAGACATTATAGCATAGCCCATAAACGACATTATGTAATGTATGTCTCTAAGTCCCTGACAGCAGTCTTTTGTTCGTATGGTGATGCTATTGAAATAATACATGCACACTTTTCTATCGCATTCCGGAGGTTTTTGAAGGGAATTAATAACACATTTATGTTTGAAAAATTTGTCTGCGCGATGTAGTCGTAGTTGTACATACATATATGCGTTTTCGCATGAAACGATGCGAATACTCCCGAAATAAGAAGACTACAATAGCTCGCTTTCCGAACAGGAGCTTCTTTTCTGATACATTCTCATTCCATGATACCTAATTGGTAAACTGTACTCGAACTGAACCAAGTATTAATAAAGGGTATAATAAACACTCAAATTGGCCTCAAATCGGAAAATATTAATGTTTTATTACATTTAATTGTCAGCCGAAACTATGGAGCTTAGAATTTAAATAACAAAACCTAACATTTTGTGTTAAATGCTAAACGGTGCTAAATATTTTAGTGTTTTTGCATTTAACAAATTAAACTGTGGTTTCTAATAGCTTGTTTAACGTATTATTCTTGATTTACCTTCAAAGCCTGGCTTTGGTGAAGGGCTGTATATAATTTTGACGTAAAAAACAATTTCGCTGATTTTCAGCCTAAAACTCGTTTTTAACACCTTCGGCGCCCGTGTATCATTTTTGCACACACTTGTTAATACAATGTGTATCAAAAATTATATACCTACCATGCCCATTGCGTTCAAGGCGTTGTGTATCACTAATGCACACGATTTTCATACATTTCTTTAACGACAAAAATAAAAAATAAATCAAACCCCATAAATAAATAAAAAATATATGACAAAAAAAGCTTGCTTAGCGCCGAAGGTGTATGCCTTTTATTTTTGATTTCGTTGTGTCAATGACAAAATAAATATTTTTCACCATTTAGCGGTGAATCGTGCCGTGCAGGTATTTCTAATTATATCAATGAATATAATAATCACTTTTATACAAGCATTCTTTATAAAATTATCTTGCCCTGCGGGGCCGTCTCCACGAGCGAGAGAATCGCGGCGATATTACGTAAGTATTTGTATGGGATAATATCGCCGCGATTCTCTCGCTCGTGGAGACGGCCTCTAAGAGAGTGTATAGAAATACGTCGCAACGACGATAATATCGTCGCGATTCTCTCGCTCGTGGAGACAGCCCCTGCCTGTTTAAGAGTTCTACAGCAAAATATTTTCCCTACTAGCGATAACTATACCATTAGGTACCCGCCCCTACCTTTTAAAGCACGTGTAACGATTTAATTAATTAAAGAGCCTTTTCATTAAATTTTCGTTATATAGGTACTTATATCTCGATCTCCCCTTTTGACATCATTCCATATGCATTTATTCGCAGGGGAAGTAGGTGGGTGGGTGCGGTCAAAATGTACAACATCACGTTTAGTTTACATTCAGAACAGATAGCAGTTAATTGGCTTAAAGTCTGGAATAATTACCTACTTGCAAATGTTCTTCAAGGCAACGTCCTCTTTCGGCAAGATTCATATGCATTTATTCTACAGGGTTGTAGGTGGGTAGGTGCGGCTAAATTGCACTAATAACTGTATTTAGAGTATCAGACAATCGATACTAATTAATTTCAAATAATACGGTGAGAAATATGCGAAGGACTCGATTCAAAACGCTACGGTTATTAATAGTTGAGGCGACGAACGAAATATTCGGGTGGGACTGGAATTTATTTACTGAGATGATAGATATGAATAGTTGCTGAAACTGATTAATTAAGCATTTGTATTAAAGGCCATGTTTATTTCCTGGCTATAATAATGTTATTTGCAGCAATTATTATATAACACTAGCGACCCGCCCCGGCTTCGCACGGGTGGAGTAGAGCCAGGCGGCTTGACTTTTTCCGACACTTTAACAAATATCGTCATATTTCAACCAATTTACACAAAACCTTGGCATAATATTATATACCTAACCTAACCTTCCTCATGAATCACTCTATCTATTGGTGAAAGCCGCATGAAAATCCATTCAGGAGTTTTTAAGTTTATCGCGAACAGACAGACAGACAGACGCGGCGGAGGACTTTGTTTTATAATATGTAGTGATAAACATAACATGACGCTGTGATCACCGAAGGATAATAGGCAGGTGGAAGGTGTATCCATATACTTAGTACACCCACATTTCGCCAGTTATTTCCAATACCATGTAATAGGGGCGAGCCCATTGCCATCAACCAGGGACGAAACTAGACTCCGTAATTGCTACTGAGAAATTCCTGAACGAAAAGCCCAATAACACTGCCTGACCTGGGAATCGATGCCTGGACCACGTGCTCAGCAGTGGTAATATTCCGCAGCAGCAGCCGTAGCATTAGTAGTATCTATTACGCATTGTTAAGGTAATAGAAGAAACTTTCTTTTAATCCAAACTCATGAGGACGCCAGATAGATGGACTGACCACGACGTTAAAAAGCTGGGTAACACTGGACATGAAAGGCGGTGGATAGGGTGCTGTGGTTGTGGCGCAGCCTGGGGTAGAACTATGTCCAGCAGTGGACTGCGATAGGCCGAGTTGATTGGTACATGTTCAATACTGTTATTTTAATAATAACTTAGCTTACCCCGCATACCAAGTAGGACTTATACGAAGAAACAGTGCTTACCTGAAAAGTAAAAATAAGTACTAAGTAACTATCTTTTAATAGCAACAATGCCATAAAAACAATAGAGAACGTAGGTAGGGAGTAACGTAGACATAAACAAATGATACACTTTGGCGCCATAAAAAAGTCATGTTTTCGATAACACGAATCAAAACATTGACTTGTAACACGGAACACGCTTGACACACTATTATCATGTAAATGTAACACATGCATACTGTAGCAGCCCTACTTGTGTGTGACTTGTAAAAAAAAACCGGCCAAGTGCGAGTCGGACTCGCGGACGAAGGGTTCCGTATCTATTAATACGTCAAAAAAATCTTGTCTGTTGTATGGGAGTCCCCAATTAATTATTGTGTTATTCTGTTTTTTAGTATTTTTTGTTATAGCGGCAACAGAAATAGATCATCTGTGAAAATTTGAACTGTCTAACTATCACGGTTCATGAGATACAGCCTGGTGACAGACGGACAGACAGACAGACAACAAGTCTTAGTAATTGGGTCCTGTTTTAACCTTTGGGTACGGAACCCTAAAAACTGACAAGAGGGCCAAGACTAGTGGCGCATGGCGTTAGTACTTTCATACAAACCAACAAGCTGACAGCTGAGCTTACCCTTATAACCTACTACTCATCATGATGTTAGGGTTTCTGAACAGTCTGATTCCCTTGTGTGGGCTTGCTGTAATGTTGCCCCCTAGGCACGGCACTGGAAGACAAGTGACAATCGATTCCAAAACGTTTCATATTTCTACGACTTCCAACAGGATTGACACAAGTGAAGTGTGGGAAAGAGATGGCGCTAGACGATCTGTATAGCTCTGTCTCTTTCCCACACTGGAATTACTCCTGCTTTAAGACGTCATAGTAACCACCAGAAGCTTATATGCTATGCAATACATTTTTGCCTTTTCCATCATCGTTACCGCTAAAACTAAGTTAGTATGTCAAGGACCTAAGGTGTATTTTAGCAGTTTCAGTTAACCCTAATAGGACATATTATTTGATCGAGTGGAAAACTATCCTTTGTTTTTTCCCCAGGATAACTCTTTATCTGCTCAAGTTACAGTGTCGGAAAATATTATTGCTACGGTCTATTTGCGCAAGAAAGGATGATTACTTTTTTCAGTGTTTTAGCAGAAAATTGGGTTGCGACTTTACGACATCCCTTTTGTTATTATTGTTGATTCTTAAGAACGAAATAAACATCTTGTTACTCTAAATTCGAGTGACGCATGACGTCGAGCGGTTCACATCGCAAGTTGAGAAAAAAACACTTTTTCTATCACCCGATGTAACGATTAGATAAAGATAATTATGTAGGTATCTGTTTTTTGTTGGGACTAAGAAGCTAACCTTGCGTCTCGCGTACTCTGGAATCTCGACCACCGCACCCATTTGTGGGCTGTGTTTAGTCAGTTTTTGGAGTTCCGTTCCAATATGGTGGTAGTCTTGGAATGTTTGTTTTTAAGTAAGTACATCATAAGCAAAAACTACTTAGAAGCTGCCTGATTAATACGTCGAAATTATTCCATGAGCGAATAAGAAGACTGGAGACATCCACCTCCAGTCTTCTTATTCGCGGTGGGTAAATTACAGTCCACTCCGTGTCACTGATATGAATCCTGTGTGCCAGTAGTGGGAATATTAAAGGCTAATTATGCGAATACTTTCTGGGGCCTCTGCCTCGCAAGTCAAGTCAGTCTGTGGATTATGGTAGCGGTAAACAATGTAGATTGACAGCCGAACCCTACATAATACTCGTACATTGGAAATCGTTGATTCAGAAGAGTTGTTCACCTAGCAACGTAACCAAGTCATACAAAGAAACAATACATAGCACACAAAAAATTGTACAAGCGATAAAAACCGAACATCGCGACCCAGCGACCTCCCAGCGGGATACCAAGCTGCCAAGCTAGTGAAAGTGAACACATACCTTTGTTTCGCGAGCATATGGACTTTAGAGTAAACAAACAACAAAAGAAAAACGTTAACTTCAAAGTTTTATCGCCTATTGGAGACCCAGAAGGAGCAAGTTTATAATGTTGATATTATTGGTGATTTAAAAGCCCTGGTGCAAAGTATATGAAAGTGTAATTCCTTAGCTATATTTTTATGTTATTGTGCGGCAACAATGGCGAATAAGCCCAAGATCCACTTGATGGCAAGTAGTCACCACGGGCATACCATAAACATCGCCAGATGTATTGACATCCCACAGACAAAGCTGAAAGAGAGAGTTTCCAAACCGGAAGACAGAAACTCAGCGGCAGCAGAAATTGTTGTAGTGGTAATTTTATCGGACGAGCTCGCTCACAGAGAGCTGACGTTAAAAGAGAGGTAGGTATACCTAATATGAACACTGAAGCGATGCCTGAAACAAAGCATGATGTAAAGCGAATGTTCAATAGGGCGTAACAATTGACGGCATGCGTTAAATATACGCTCTAATGTTCATGTTTATTTAGTAAAACCAACAGGAAAACAGCGGTTATAAGCTATACACGCTGTAATTGGCGATGTTCACAGCGAAACGTGAGGTGAACACGAGAATTTATTAATGTGATATTATGGAAATATTTTCTGTCGTGTACAGCCTGAGAGAAACGATTTATAAACAACGCAGGATTCATCGCGTGTGCACAGATGATTATACAAGCTATCTGCAATAGCCGAAAACCCGAAATTCAGCACAAGTAGATCGACCTAAAACTTAAAGCATATAGGCAGAGTATTTGATTGATAACCCATAAGCGAATTTAACACATTATTTTATAAGATGTAGTTAGAAAATTGACAGTGTTAAGTATTAAAGCTTCCTCTCTCCTACGATTTCTACTATTATTGCTGAGCCCAAAAGGGTCCTATGGCATATCTATATCAGTGGACCCATAAAATCGTAATTTATCACCTAAATACGATGCAATACATTATTAAGGAACGATTTTTTCTAAAAAAGATGATAAAATAAATTTTCTACTATCTTCCACCTTTCGTTCTACATTATGAGGAGCCACATTGTCTGCGAAATCCGGGTCTATTAAATGACGTCAAGATTCACGGCCTACCAAACAACGTTGTGCTTTGCATACCAAACATATACATAGTCCCCTTTTACTAAGGAAGCATACATTTCGTCAAGCTTAATGGTCTTTTATGGAAATAAAAATACGTTTAAAAGGTGGAACAGGACCATATTTATGTTAAAACAGTAGAGGTTGTTAAAGTTAAAGAGTGATACGAAAGGTCAAAAAATATATCGATGGAATTCAAAACCTTTGACGAAGTTAAGGTAGATGACTCTTAAGCAGTAATGCGCCTTTTTTTGCCTGTTAAAGTATAGGTTTGCTCTCGGTGATTAAGAAATTGAATAGCTAAATAGTATAAAAATGTTTATCAGGGAATACCCTAGGCAAGATGGCCGACCCCAACAAAACCATATTGGGTTCGGTTTCCAGTCTAATCATAAAGCTGAATACCAATATTTTTATATGGAACGACTATGTGTCTAACCTAGACAACATAGTTACTAGGTAACACGATATAATTATTTTTTCTATGGGGTCATAGAAACAAGAATTATTTGGGAATCATTACAGCTTGGTCCTTATGACATTAGAATGCTAATCAAACCGCCTTTGCTTTGCGGGCTGGATAACAATTACTGCGAAGTGCGAAGTGTGATTCATTAGACGTTTGAGGAGTCGCATTCACATGGGAACATTCGTCCGTGCATCTTGTTCTTGAACTTGGTGTATAAATGTCCAGCTCTATATTCGTCACCTTTACTAAACAAGCAGCCACCAGGTAATCTTATACTTATTCACGTTTATTTTAGACTATCTCTTGCTGCCCACGGCTTCGTCCGCGTGGTGTTTGAAAATTATCATGCGGGACCGTATAACCGGGATATAAAGTATCCTATGTCCTAACTCTGGTTAGGGTCTACCCAGATCTTCATGGTGTGGTGTGCCTAAATTCATCGAAATCCAATCAATCGTTGAGGCATGAAAAGGAGGCAGAGATACTTCCGCATTCATCCACACATTTATTGTCATGTTCAGTACTTACACCTACTGCCGAATGTACAAATCAATCAACGCACCGATTGTTATTGATTCTCAAAAGGAAATACAAGACGGACTGATAGAAAGCACAAAAAGAGGGGGAACGCAGACGGTCATTAATCTTTCCGACGTCACTCCTTATCAAAAGTCTCTCCCTCGCCCTGGCAACCCCACGACCCCAGGTAGACACACGCAAGTAGTTACCGTCTGAAAGAGATAATATACGCGTGACTATGACACGAATAGGGCACACGTTTTTTTATTTTTGGATTATCTTCAGATAGAAATACTTCGACGGATGGAACGGAAAAAAATGAGAAGACATGGTTCTGAACTTGAATCTTCAAAGATTCAAGTACAGAACAATTAAAAAATCAATAAAATACTTACTTGGACAAAGTGGACAAAGTAAAAGGAGTATGGATAAAAAGGATCGTAGTAGGTAGGTGGCGTTTTTTAGTTACCGCCCGCGTCCATGGGAAAAGGTGTGTACAGTAACTTGTGTGAATGTAGATCAGGCATCCATGAAAAACAGGAGCTCAGGTCAGCCCACTAGAGATGACAAAACTCGACAAATTAAGAGGAGACAGGGCTTGCGAGGAATTTTAAAAATAGGTATTTATTAAAAAAAACTATTGCCGTTGCGCTGCGTCAAGCCTGCTCCCGTAGAGTGCGATGGACAGCTAAATTATAAAGCAGCCAAAAAATTTAACTTTAAAATTTTAAGAAAGAGTATGTTTACGATCATATCAATTTCTTTATGTTGAAAACTTTTCGAATTTGTCCTCTAATGACGGCCGTAAAAATGGGGCATTTTTTGTCAATTTAGTGTCATATTTTCTTTACTAATTTGTTGCTAAAAAAAGGAAATGACAGGGACATGTCTACAGTAAACCTTGATTTTATGAAAAAAGAAGTTATAGCTCTAGACGCATTATTCAGGAACTAAAAAGGGGAATACGAAACAGGTTTCATTAAAATTTGTAAGGAGAATGTCTCCTTTTAAACCAACTCACAAGCCCGATTTCTAATTCACTACACTGAAGACTTCAATTAAATCTAAGCTTACCCCACTCACATAATTGAAATCATAACCACGGTCGAAATGATAGACCTGTCAAATTAGGCGGTAACAAGAGGACCATTATGTATGAGTGTGCATTACAATCATAACAATGTTGATTTCGACATATCCGCACTTGACACCTGCGGTATCGTAAAGGGGCGGGACATGTCGAGAAATGATTTGAGATGGAGACATTTGGAGGTTGGTCTAAGTTCATAAAAAACACTTAGAGGAAAAGATGAAGAATGACGTTATAATTTTCAGTCTTTATAATTTTCAGTGCTTTTGGTTCAGAATCAGGTTCATGAGAGGACAAAAAGAAGAAAAAAAACAAGCAGAAATAAAGTTGAGAAGTGAGAACCATTTCATAACAAAGTACCGAATTAAAACAAAGGAATATAAACCCATGAGGGTAAACCATGTAATAAAAATTTACCCCAGTTGCCATAAGCACTCTTCCAAAGAACCATAAGAACGTAGGAATAAGAATATAACTCATTGAAGAGGAGAATACATAATCTTAATATGCTGCCTGATTCTCTTGACGCGTAGCCATAGTCTGAACTAACGCCGCGTCGCCATCATGTGTTGTCAATAGAATTTTCACGGAATTGATAAATGTTTTGTCCTCCAGACAATGTCATTCATGAGCTAAAAGAATCATGCTGCACTGTAATTTATGTCCAAAAAAAAACGGAGGAAGTTAAAATACCAAACACCCGCTGTCATCTGTCACTCAGACGACTGTCCAACCCCAATGGCAGTGGTCGTGTGGGTGTCGTAATGACCTTGGCGCGTCGAATCGATACAGAACAATGCGCTCGAATACTCTCGATCACCCATTGTTTCAACCCAGCTCCAATTTACACTTATTGGAGTTCGAAGTGTTGCGTTAAACACTCGACCAGTGATGTAAATATGAAAGCAGGTTTTTAGAAAATTTAAAACATATTTTGTATGAAATGTGTGTTGTAAGTGCATTAATTTAATTGCTATTCGTCTGGTTAGTTTGGAGGCACTCTTAGTGTTTTAGCCAGATGCTTTTAGCCTCGTTCAGAAGTTTATAATTATAGTATTTGCATTTTAGCTCAACCAGCTGCTTAATTAGTATAGAAGCATTCTACTGCTTTTTTGCTCTTGTATAGCCGCCTCAAAGCTTCCAAATCAATGGATTATGAACATTATTTGCATGAAATGTAATCGTTTTTAACTTATGATCAATGTCAAAACGTTTTCCTACACCGATAAAGGGCTGACTAATTCCGATGACAATAACATCATTAGTGATGACAAAGGCCACCCAGCCGAATCAGTTCACACGTATGCCATCAAGCTGAGAACACACGTATAGAGGTTAAAGATGCTTTCTAATATCCTCCAGCCAAGGACTGTCACGTGTCAAAATATTTTCTCTACCTTTGTTACTAGCGACAACTTTTCATTACCTACATAGCTGATTGCTGAGCAATATAGGTTTAATTATAGATTGTTATTGTCCCCCATTTAAATCACCATATTGATCGCACGGAGGAACGCATTGTGAATGAGAAGTAGTCACTCGATGAGAATAAGTAATATGAAAAGGAATTAATATGCCTACATTTACCTTCGCTTAATGCTAGGTTAAGTGTTTGCTTGGACTTTGAATTGAAAGGCTCACATCGGTCGCAGATTAATAAATACCAAATTAGATCGATATCCATCGATTTGCCGATTACTCAGCAACTCGAAATATCTCGTTCAGTCGTGCGTTTGCGATTGCGTGGATAGCCAATCGCTCTATCGCTATTTCCATCCTGCGACCGAAGCTACTGTTTATATCTGAGCCGCCATTTGTACAAAGGCGTCTCACACAGCTGACAGCTTTGATTGATGGTTGACAAAATGGCGACATACGAGGAAGATGTTGGACTACGTGTTGCTCTGGTAGGTCTGCAATCACGAAGTATAATGCAATTTCTATGGAATGTATTACCAAATAGACGACCTACTATGATATCATTATATCAGTTTGAAGTATTAAGCCTATTTGCGAACATCATCATGCATGTGTGGATGAAAAGTATTCATTTTGTAATGTTAGACTCAGGATTTTAAACAATTGCACTACTCCTTCATAATTTTGTTGTCTCAAGTCTTTCTCTCTAGCTCTACTCTTGCTATAAAACTCGTAGACCGCGCTTCGCTGGACCGAATTCAATGAAAAATGTAGCACTTTACACGTCTGCCTATTTTTTACATTTTCCTTTGAAGTTGTCTGGCGAAGTGCAGTCGCTGTATGAATCATTCATTAGGCAAGGCAACAGATTATTTCGTCCTCAAAAACTAGAACCTGGAAGCCTTTGAGGGTAGTAGGAGACTCATTTTAACTGATTCAAATTATTCATGGTTCTTTGAGTCCTGTTGTGTGCAAAAGGCTGACCAAAACATGTTTTTGTATCGTTCAACGCATGGCAAGTCCATTGTATTGAAATATTATATGCTAAATACCATTCACCTTCGAAATCTGCTGTTTATTAATAAACATTCGAAGCATAACATAGGTAATTGATGTATTATTCTTAACAACATTCGATTTTATACGCTAGCGGGCTACGCTAGCTAGGTTTTATATGCTCACCTACATTCTTACTAACAATAAATAAACTCATGCGACCATAAAATGTCTTCAGTGATTTCTCCAATATTTCTTTCTAAAAGTAAAGATTTGTCGTTGAATCTTTGGAGAAAGGAGACCACCCGATGTGCCTATGGAATAACAATTAATTTTATATCCTCAAACGTCCATATATAGAGCTGACCTTTGTCGAAATTAAGTTAATGTCGATGTTTTTACTCTGTATAGTTTGATAAGGGTCTGATAAACTCAGTGTTATCGTTCGCAAACTTGTATTATCGATTCATCATGTTTTTGTAAAAGTTTTCCGCATGACCATGAAAATAGTGGAAACCTTTACACCATACATGTCGTTACTGCATTACAGTAAGATTATAAGCTTTTTAAGGAAATTCAAAATCAAAGTCCTCAGATACTGATAAACATTATGTGACCCTATATCCTTATGACCCTATCGATTAGTGGCAAAAAATACAGAATGTTATTTTTTTCGTATTTGTGTCAGTTGAATTCACAATGAGATGTCTTTATTTGAATCGACAAATCTCATTAAATAAATAAACTATCGACATCGCCCTCAGGCCAACACTAGGAGTCGTTCGCGGGTCGAATGCAAACTGATCACGAAGGCCGGTGTGGGCACAGACACACGGATGTCCACCATTGACTGCTGGACTACTATCTGTTTATATGTAAGTACTATAATATAGCACACGTGACTGATGTATGCCACGTCACGGACAAGTTCGGAGAAAAGAAAGTTAAAAAAAAAATAGGAGAAAGAGGGTCCGAATATCTCGGCACTGCAGTCTATTCGAATGAGATGGAATGAACCTTTTTTCGCTTACTAGAAAAAATACTAGTAGGTAATCCGAGGGCTTAGATAAAATGAGTGAGTGAGAGAGTTCTATCAGCGAAAATGTTTAAGGAAAAATCCAAAATGTATTTGATTAACTTAAGCTATGGAAAAACTCAAATCAATACTGTTTTTGTTTTTGAATGGTCTCTCGCAGCGCAACAACTCTCTAAGGTTGAAGCTGCTTAACCGGGCAACCCTGTGGTGGCCAAAAAATACTTTAACCCTTGGCCACCTAACTCAAATCAATACTGTTTTTGTTTTTGAATGGTCTCTCGCAGCGCAACAACTCTCTAAGGTTGATACTGCTTAACCGGGCAATCCTGTGGTGGCCAAAAATTACTTTAAGGCCCCCAGCCAGGGTTTACAAACTAAGGATACACATTACATGAACAACAAATCATTTCTTTTGTTTGTTGTAGAAATACAAAACGCTTTGAAAGCGTTAGCTTAACTAAGCCCTCTGGTGGCATAAACAATGCCATCCTACCCTTTGCAAAACTACATTATTAAGTATTTTACTTTGTACCTAAATGAGGCTTTCAAAACCCACTGCTAGATTAATGTATCATGTTACACATCCTTGCACAATCGGTATGCAAATCTTTCCGGAGCAGCTGATGACAGGATTGACAGGAATGACTAGAATATCGGATTTGGACAAAGTTTTTAACTTTTCTCACTTGGACTTCTACAAATTTCAGCATTGAAAGAGCGAATGATTGTCGCTCATCGATTTCATTCAAAGGATCCAGCAGACAATCAATGTCACAAATCATGAGCAAACCACCAAGAAACAAACCGCTTAAAGTGTTATTTAATTCTACACCTTCACCAAATCTAGATATGCAAATATACTAAATCTCCAAACAAATTAAAAGCAGATGACCTGAAACCCGTCTCTGCCTAAAACGGAATAAGATTAGGTCATCCGGCGACTGGATGGAAGATTAATTTTATACAAGAGACCCAAATATGACGCAACAGTCTGCAATCAGAAAACCAGACAAACAACCATACATCAAATTATGTGAATATAATAATTCATCAGTCACTCGACCGAAATTCTCGTCTTGGAAACTGAGAGCAGGTTAGATAAATGGCCGTTCTAGCTAGATTGAAATTGCAGTGGATAAGTCGAATATCCTCCAAGATATCAAAAGTAGACCAATCAATGACCCACCTTCCATCTTGCGCCGCATGTTCTGACTGCACCAGCCAGCGGAGTTCGCGTAGCTGAGTTTTGGGCCAAAATTTGATGTAAATTCGCCATCGCTAAGAAGAAGATGATACCAGAAGGGTAAAGCAGGAAGAAGTAACTATCTTGTGCTAGTTGGACTAAGTCCCATGTGAAGGTAACCTATTGCCACCAACCGAACACAGACTCAAACTTCAGGCTGCTACTGAAAAACACTTTGCCTGAACTGGAAATTGATATTGTTAGTGACCATGTCAGTTTAAAAATGTATATCTGGGGATCGAACTAAAGCTAAATTCAAATTAAGTATGGGTAACCGTATTACATACCGAGTTTTCTCCGTGCCTCGGAAAGCACGTTAAGCCGTTGGTCCCGGCTGTCATTTGTAAATCTTTGAAAGTCGTTACGGGTAGTCAGTGGCCCGAAAGTCTGACAACCAGTCTTACCAAGGATATCGTATTAGTCAGTAGACCAACTGGGTTGTGGAGGTCAGATAAGGCAGTCGCTCCATGTAAAATATTGGTATTCAGCTGCATCCGGTTAGACAGGGAGCCAAACCCAAGATAGTTGGGAAAAGGCTAGGCAAATGAAATGATGGATCGAACTAAAGAGCTTAGCTTAGCTTAGCCTCGTACTAACCCGTCCCTGTAGCTACTGAACCAACGAGTCAGTCAAAAACAATACCAACTAACCGTTATGTAAAAAAGCTTACACAAATCGTAGGTAACACAAAAGATTGTTTTAAATTTAACTTCCGTATGTCAAACAAGACTTAAAACGTGCTTTCGAAAATACAATAGCTAATAACTGGCTCAATAAATTATAAGAGAATCCACTTCGTTAGGCGTACTTGTATCTCTTACGTCATCTTACGTAAGGCACTGTCCTATCGAAAGTGCTAACTTGTTAGTGAGAACATTCTTCGCGTCAATCTTCCACATTTCAACTTAGCACTTAACATGGACAATTTTTCTTTGTGTTTCGCTTTCTAGCAGCACTTCATATCGGTGACGCTGTTTGGTCGGCAAAGTAAAGAGCCATCATCCATCCATCTGTAACTATCTGGGATTCGAGAGATCCACGACTCGCCTCACATCAAAAACATAGGGATCCATTTCTTTTACTCGTAGTCGATTGGCTAGAAGCTCCTATTTTCTATCGAAGCGATTGACGATTGCCGAATTATCTAAAAGGACTCAAAGATTTCTTAGCTTCTCATTGTGCCTTCACTTCAGTCAGTCTCCAAGCATCTTTGTACTTTATACCCGGATATGCTAGCAAAAGCGGAAAAACTCCTTGTTGAATATCAGAGCAACGTGTTTACAAACAAAATCGCATGCGCTTTTGTTTACTGGGTCAGTTTACAACACAGACAGACAGCGCCATCTATTCGTTGTATGCCGCATTTCGTCTGATAACCTGTCTATTGGAACTTACCAAAGGCATTTTTTTTTACTCTTCCGCATTTTTTACACAATAAAAATTTTATTTTATCTGTACTAAGTACTATTTAAAAAAATATTAATTTACCGTAAATGCAGGTCCCAATCTAGAAAAATTAAATAAAAAACTATTTAAACAGAATAATTAAGGTAAATAATTGCATGTTTCACCAGCCCAATTTTAGTGAAAATTTATGACCAATCATTTCATTTCCCAGTTAGAAAATTCAAACTTGAAATTACATTACATTAGTAAAATGGAGTTACATACATTCTTATTTTAGTAATAGCAATTTAAGTTTTAAGACTAGTACATAAGAGTGGGAGTTGTGTGTCGAACTTCGTCACTTCCTGCCGTTACAAAAACACGCTTTACGCATGCGCCATGCGCGATCCGGTGCGTGAATCATGTGCAAGCGCACGCGTGCCTCTGACACTTAGATAGTTGGGTGTCGCTTTTAGTACCGTAGGCATATTAATGTACCTACAAATTGATAGTTTTGAACTAACTTACGTACATACATATACGTAAGTTCCAATTATCACAATTAGGCTGAAGAACTCCCATGGAGTACCTACCTTTATGCGCAAACAAAACAGACTTGAAGGCCGGAAGTTTTAGGTCTTGTTAGAACAATTCGTCATTAAAAATACTTATTCATCATCTGCATGCCTAGCCTTTTCCCAACTATTTTGGGGTCGGCTTCCAGTCTAACCGGATGCAGCTGAATACCAGTATTTTACATGGAGCGACAGCCTATCTAACCTCCACAACCCAGCTAGCACTGGGTAACACGATATCCTTTGGTAAGACTGGTTGTCATTAAAAATACTTATTCTCGATGCGTTTTAGGAGAAGAATCCAATATTGAATCTGGCATTTCAAACCGGCAAGACAAAAGAAGTAAAAAATTAAACCCATTCGAATTAAACTTCACAAGAAAAGTTATTGGCCACTAATATTTTTTGCAGTTACCATTGATACAATAAGGTTTTATCCTCCAAGATTTTAAACACAGAATTGTGTGCATTACATCGTAGTGTAAGGGCGAAGGCACACGGCGCGTTGCGGCGCCGCGCCGCGGGTATTTCACCGAATCAGAACGCTGCTAGCTTAGCCCGCTGCCCGCTGATACGGTGAAATCCCCGCGGCGCGGCGCCGCAACGCGCCGTGTGCCTTCGCCCTAAGTATGACATTGATATGCACCGCCAGTTGCACGTGCATAGACAGGCATACTTCCGAACTTCCTTCGAGTTCCCTTAAAGATACAACACGTCCGTAACGTAATTAGTTCAACCTCACGTATTCCGAGAATTCAGTAGTTACTAAGCTTATTTGGATAAGTATAAACAAAACTTGTACGATAATCCAGTGAAATCATCTGTGGGACTGCGGCATTCTTTAGCCATTGCGCGTCTAAGCAAAATAGGACGCGGACGTACAAATAGGAAAGATAAAACTGTACTTATGCACACTATGAGTAAGAGTTACTCATGTTTTTGCATTTTTAATTATGTTTATGCTAGATAGCAAGTTATTTTGCATAACTACGTGCCATGGATCTCTCTTTTCGCGTCGATTACTTATTTGGAAGTGCAAGAATTCCGATGGTCATTCGGACTTACACAACCTGATGTTACATCATTTTGGTGGTATATTACTGTCTTTTACTACAATCGAACAATAACAACCAGTTTTGGTAGAAAGTGTATATAGGCGTAAAAGCACTGAAGTACTGGATACGGAAAAATATAAGTTTATCGATGGCATAATTGCCTTGGCCTGGTTAGTTTAAGCCCCTAAAGAGGACTATGAACTTAGGTTTAGAATCATTTATAATGTATTAGGTATACGGGCTCCTGATTTTGCAGATCTTAGTCCTTTCAAAGTGGCAATGCTTATCTATGTATAAGAAAAATTAAATAAAATTAAGTTCAAGCTTACTTAGAAATCCACAATTTTGGCACAGCACCAGATTGAATCCAACACACAGAGGGCACTGGCTTCATAAAGGAACCGATAAGATAAACACACAAGGCAAACACCGCACAAAATCTGTTGCACTGCACGATAGTAATTTCTAATCTGGAGCGAGTGCAAAACTACTGCATTTCATATCGATCGTACAGCTGCAGGTATTACAATAGAACGCGCCGGCTGTATTAACAACATTGCCGTACCTTTAGTGCGCCAGCTCACACCTAATAAAGTAATAATTATGACCTACGTACGCAACTACTGTAATTATTAGATCACTGTGGGTAATGAGAATTGTATTGTCACTTATGTTTGTACTTCACAATTTATAATAAGCCTTTCTTCGTCCTTTTTTTTCATTGTAGTCTCTCTGGTAACTATAAAGATTACATGCCAGATATTATGATAGTCAGAGTACTCTCATCAGATAGCCAAAGACTTTTTAAATATTCAATGTCAATGTCATTGACATTCATTATTAAAAGCAATGATGACATCAATGAGTGGTTACATCAGGAAATGGATTCACGAATTTTTAAAACATATCCTGAACGGAAATAAAAATGGCTACCATACGTGCACGGATTAAAAACTTCATCATACTCGTAATCGTACTTCCTTGCTTTAAAAAAGCAATCTGCATTCAGTTTCTATCTCTTTCTCAAAAACATGTGTGACAGAGATAGGTTATGTGGTAGGTAAATTGATCCGGCAGCCGATGTTGAAATGAGACACTACTCGTGCACTCGCGTCCCTAGATTCTTATTACCTGCCATGCAAGGAGAAAACAATACGTCGTCCAGATTGTTGTGGGGTTTCATATGGACTCTCAAACTGAAGTGGTTGGCGAAGTTACATACTTCTCTCTACTCCTAATGCGCGAACATGCTGCTTCTAGACATGAAAGTTGCCGTATGCACTTTTCGAACATAGTTCGGATGATTCAGCCTTTCGTACATATTTACCGATTTAAAAAAAATATATACAAATGCAATGCAACTGACCTGTTTCTGAAATTCTATTAGAGTTGATAAAGCACGACTATATGTGGCGCTTACTTAAGAAAACATAAAATAAGTACGAATAATTACTCTTTTAAATCTGACTTGCGCCGATCCGATCGTAAGAAACCTCAGGCGGTAGCGGTACATAAAAAGATACACCAATAATGTTTACGACTTGTAATCCAGTCTTTAAGCAGTCGTAATTAATGAATACGTCGAATTACATCAGACGATTAAATTCCCCTCACGATCTTGCAGCACGCGAAAGAAAATCACAAATCCAGTTGGACAGCAAAAAGATCTGAATTGAATCACGAACGGACAGGTCATTGGATACAATAGAGCAAATAAAGATTGAAGAAAAAACTCGTTGTGCTCTGAGAATTGTAGAATAAAGATACAAGACCCAACATTAGGTGGACAAAAATAAAATTCTTTGTTTAACTTCAAGGACTGTTACAACCTCAAAAGAGAAATTCTTGAAAATGTTTATATATACGCAAAGCAATTCGACAACACATTGAATTGGGAAGCAGCTGCAGCAATTTTAAGGCAACATAGCCAAAGGATCGTGACTAGTTGTAGTAGACTAGTAGTGTTGGGGAATAAAATAGAAAGTTGAAATTTTTATAGTAGTTTGATTAGGCACATTTATTATTGCTAATTTGTAGTCCGCATTTAGACATTAATGTGAGTTTATCAGCATGATGGCCAAAAAAACGATGGATGGATTGTGTAAAAAATAATATGGCTAGAAAGTGGATGCCTGCTGAGATAACGGCTAACAGAAGAAGTATGAAAAAGAAATACTGCACCGACCCCAAATAGATTAAGATAAAGGCATGAGATGGTGTTATAACTCCTCAGTTCTCAGAGTCCGAAGCATAATCAGCCTATAATGTTCCCACTGCTAGGACACACGGCCTCCTCTCCAAGAGAGGGAATGGGCTATAATCCACCACGCGGGCCCAGTGCGGGTTGGTAGATGTCACATGCCACTGGGCCACCGTTGCTCTCAAAAACGGTGAAGGAAAACATCGTGAGGAAACCGGCATGTCTTAGAACTAAATATTCGAAGACATTTAAAGTCAAATTCCTTATTTACCCAAAACACAGCATAAAGCTTATTATAAAAGCAATCATGAGAATTTAGATAATCTCGATTAAGAAATAATATGCACCTATTTCATAATCACGGAATGAATTGTGTAAAACATCACAGATCCCTAAATATTTATAATTCCTAGATTTAAAACAACACCCGTATCCCGATTTGGTTTGAATGTGCAGTTCTAAATATAACCGTGGCTTAAACATCTGAGGGGAATTCGGGGGTTCAAAGACCTCGCGAACCGGCCCGTGCCGCGATAAAATATACCATTTTTATGGGAGAACTCGAGCGAAACAAAGTTCATGGGCAGACATCGATGACAAACGCAATTTATTTGTTAAAGTATCAACGAATATTATTTATGTGCGGGGAAGTATCGGGACCACTTCGTTCTATTTCAGACACAGGACAGAAAAAGCTTTGTGCCATACTTATTTGTGCAAATCTAACTTCTAAGAGTTAGCGCTTCTGGAAGTCCTTATGTAAGTACCTAGTTCTTGTGTTGGTTGGCATTCTTCCAAGCCTATAAATGTCCTGAGCGGCGAAAACCATAGATGCAGCTTCCTTATAAAGTTAAATAGCTAACTGGATTGAGAAATAAAGTTTTTCAGATGGACGTGAATCATTACATGTACTTCGTAGTTACCGGTAATAAAAACCTTTATCGCTAATTCTAGGACATCATAAATTTAGATCCTAAAGTTCATTGCCAAAGTCAATTAACAGTAACCGTGTTAATTTAATAGATCATGTCATCGTCCCTACCTCACACATCACTTCATCTAACATAATGAAGTGTGTTTTTTTGCCCTAACCATCTCTTGGATATGATTTTTTGTATTCTCTAATTTTAGATTCGTTTGGATATTCATCAACCAATTAATTGGCGCCATGTTCAAACCATTTCAATTCGATGCTATCGAGTCAGCACAATAGTCAAAACTCATAGGGACTCAAATATCAATTCAATCAATATTTGAAACAAAATCGTCGCAGTAGGACCAAAACAAGTTTATGTAAGTTGGACCTTGTTGAACAATAGTGGCAAGACCACACAGTGAGCTTTATAACAACGAATCTGAAACTTGAATAGGGCTTAATGGCCTTTTATTTGTGGTCGGCAAAATGTTGTGACAAGATCCTGAAGCGGGAACAACTGCGCGTTGATTTGATTTAAACAAATACGCTATTACTGCATTTCAGAAGAAGGTCGTTAGAAGCATAAACCAATATTTGTTTTGTTTTCATATGATTATTCTTTAAGTGACATTGCCACAGGCCGAGATAGAAGTGTCGGGGTGAGCTAGGCACTTTGACTGGTCCTTAGGCAAACGGGAAATTGAAGGATAGAGGAGAGTCCTCTCACACTGCAATAGGTGTATGGCATGACTAACTGCGTTTGGAAAAACTTTCTGCTAAGACTTAAGTGGGGTTTTTATGAATGATGATGGCTAAAAGGAAGTAAACACTGAAACAACAGTTAATCATAGAGATGTACCGCGCCGACCCAAAAAATTGGTATAATAAGGATGAAGATTCTTAAGCAATAACGTTGGCGAGTAAGTCTGAGGCAAGAAAACGTTTATGAAACGATTGCTAATTCGCAATCGCAATACCTGCTCGTATATTTGGATCTCTTTTTGGATAAAACAGAGCGACCTGAATAATTTAATTTGGGACCAGTTGCTTGCAATGCTATTGATACACCTGTCTACCAGGTGCCAAACATCGACGCTTAAATCTGCAGATTTCTTTGGCAAAACCGCGATGGGTAAAGATTTGTATTTTCGATGCATTGAGAATGCGCTGCCTTCGAAATACTATCCCTTGGTGTCGATTTTTTTTTTCTGTGGAGACCTTTTCTGATTCATCGAAAGATGACCTTTTTGTGTCGGAATTTGATATCTGTTCGAAGCTCATTGCAGTGTCCCTAATTCTTAGAATATTGTAAGGACCGAGATTGGCAATGCCGCTTTTTTTAAAACTGGTGAGGTAGGTACCAAATATCTTCAAAGATATGCTGTTTTCTATGAGCGTATCGTATGAGCTAGCATTGCAATATCAACGTTAATGAAATGCTAATCAAAGGTCGAGCCTTTAACTTATTATGCGTGTGTGTCCAAGTGTTTATGTAAAGCTTGGTTAGGATCCCGCTACCGGTCATTAGTTAGCTAGACTGTGTCATACTTCGAGTTTAGAATTACAATATGTTGCTTGCCAGTTGATAGACCTAGCGTGAAGTAACTGTGGAACAATCATTTAGTAATAAAATATGGTAATCTGATCTGGGAGTTAGGACTGTAAATCCTACTTATTATTGTTTTACCGTTATAGAGAATTACCAACGAAATACTTAGTGGAAGTTGATTGGGAGGTAGGTTCCTATTACGAAGACCAGGTACCTACTTGTTTGATAAACGTTAATTAATATTTTAATATGCAAATCGCGTGCATTTAATGTAGGGTTTTACTATACATATACATTGCATTAGGAAGCATTTGGACTTTGGAGGTAAAATCAATATTTATTTATCAATTTATTTTAATTTCCTCACTGTAAATGCAACAGATAGGTCTACCTATATAGGTATATCAGCTTATGACTAGGTGCACATTATCAATCATAAACAAGTTTCTTCGAAATATACCTACATTACTTTCGGAATGATGATATTTATAGTTCTGCTGAATTATAATCATAACTAGGTGAACATTTTGATGAGGAAGGAAATAGTATTGCGAAACTGTAAAAATAACAAAGTTCATGCAAATATTATATTAAGTATTACATTTTATAAAACGTGTATGTTATTCGGGTAGTGTTGTTATTTAGGTAGGTTATAATAAAATACATTAACACATAACATAATTTAGTCTTCCATTTTTATTTTTAGTTAAAAATCAGACCTCCCATTAGTCTACTTTTAATGTAATGGAAATGCAATTAAAGAAATCCTGTGTTGGTCCAAAATACGTACCTTTTATTTCAATTAAACTAAATAAAATCTCATTCTAATTAAAAAACAAATTGCGTGCTCATACTGCGGAAATGTAATCTCGCTGCCTCGAACAGACGAATCTATAACTTGTAGGAAACCAGAGGGGCGAAGAGATTAAAATAAACGACCGAGATAAAACCGAGGCGATGAAACTTATGGGGGTAGGTCATGAGAGCCGTGCGGTTATACACAGTAGGTATACCACAACTTGGACGTACTCCTAACAACAAAGTAAAACATCACACACAAAGTAAACAGCCACTCAATGGACCATTATGAAAGAAATTAATCACACACTTTATTATTGTTTTCACATACCTACCTTGCGGAAACAATTGGGGCGTACGGGAGCCGGTATTCCGATTTAGTAAACACACACTGATTTTGCACTGCACTTAAATAACACACAATATTCACTTTATAATTTATTTCGGCTCGGTTTATGTCAGCCGGTGACAGCTGGCTCGAATTTTTTGCCGCGGGGTTGTCAGATGTGTCCTTGAAGGACGCTGTAGGAGCGCGCCATGTTGATTTGAGGACGGGCGCGTGGCGACTGCGCGCAGCCGCCCCTTGCCTGGCGCATGCGCTGTGCGTCACCCTATATCCCGCCATCCCGCCCGCAACCCGGCCTTCCTTCCTTGTTCCCAAATCCTGCGTTGTCCTTGCGTGTGTATTGCAGCTATGGTTATTCATGTACCCCCAAAGCTTTTAAGAAAGTAAAGAGATTGTTATTTATAAATTGTACGATGGTATCCGACAAGTTTAGCTGTTTTTAGTTCCGGTGTAATACCATTTATTGACATAGGGTTCTCATAAAATTTTGGGGATTCGTTTTTTTGGTTTTTAGCGCAGTTAGCAATTGTGTTTAAATTGACTGCCTCAGCAACCCACCCAGTAGTCCCAGGATGACCTGCCGCAAGGGGAGTATAGTATTGCAATAAAGGGCACTGCGCCCCTGGATGGTTTGGTGGGAAATCACAACTTAATAGGATTATGGTGCTTTAAAATTTGTATCAACTCAATGGTCAAATTGCAATTGGCTGCGTTGATGGCCTGAGGGGCCCAGAGTTTGATTTTCGAACAGAAGTGAATTTTCTTGGGTTTCTGGTTAGTTCATAGTTGTTACTCAGCGCTTCCGAGCAGTAACAAGAATGAGAACTTTGCTCGCTAACCTACCTCAGGCTCACAGTCACACTCAAAATATGAGTTTCAATTTAAGGGGTTCAACCTCATCAGGCAACACGGAATCGCACATTTCCATGCTCCTATCCTTTTCTGTCGTTCAGAACCGACATGTGCTAGCTAGAATGAGAAACTGCGGGAATGCTATCGCACGCGGCAGCATCAACGATGCGATCGGCAGCACGCTTTGTTCAATGTGACTCAGGTTGGCTGGACAAATCTTCAAAATAGCTTGCATTTAACTATGTCAATAGGTCACTTTATGTGACGGCTAAACACCCTTATTTCAGAATTTGTGACGCTACAGAATCTTAGATAATCGATCGAAAACGTGTCCAGCCATCTTGAAAAACCACTTTTCGCTGGTCTCTCAATCTCGGTAACGGAAGTGATTTTGACGACTTTTTGCATATCAACAGGCGTCACATAAAATTGTGACGGGCACTGAGCTAAAAGTTTTGTGATAAGTACAGTGGTTTAGTAGAAAAATGCAAAAATCTGTGTCCAGCCGTCTTGAATTTACGTAAAAAACTTATGGCTGGCACTTCCGAATCTCAATAACGGGGGCGTTTTCGAATATGGTTCCTTTACTAATACTTGGTGACGCAATGTGTGACAGTAATAACGTTTGATTTATGGCGTCACATGTAAGGGTTTACGAGAAATCAATAAAAACTTAATGTCCAGCCAACCTGAGTTCAAGATGGCTGGACACAATGACATGTATCTCCACTGCCTGATGATCTACGACCTTCGAAATGTGCTCAAAATGTTGTGACGGGGACGATAATGATAACCTGAAATTGTGACGGAGAAACTTTGCGTAGTTTCAAAGATATTGACCATTTAAATTTTCCCATACAAACACTGCAGTAGGGTAACCAATATTGTAGGTTTTATGTAGGACAAGTATATTTTAAGGTGTTGTGAATACGAACAACTGTAGATATTTAAATCAATAGAAGACAAAAATGTAGAAGTGAGGAAGGGGGGGGGGGTGTAATTTTTAAATGTTATTGATTATATACGTGCAGATATCTATTCTTTTTAGTAGGTATATATTATGTCAGGAGAACTAAACTAATGCTCTGAAGGTATTTAAATGAAAAAATAATGTTTGCTGTAAATAAAATCACATTATCAAATCGCTGTACTGATACAGCGTTTCAAATGGCGAAAATGACGATGATCAAGTCGCGTTTGCGTTCGTTCGTTAAAAGAAATCAAAATATGATTCGCGACAATAACAAGTATGTATTTACAGAATTATAACCATAAGAATCATCATACATATCTATAAGTTATTTGTTTCCGCGGACGAAAAAAATAACTGCAAAAACCTCAAGAAAAATTGAATTTCGCGGGCTACTACGAAAACGTCGGAGGACAAACTATACTGCCATGATAGCTGATGTTGGTGTCGCCATCTATTGCTTAAAGTTGGTACTACTAGGACAACTGGTCGAATCTTAACTCTTATTTAGGTTGTCTTACCGCAGATTAATTAATAGTTACTAGTACTCTGATTAGTGATAACACTTCGAAAAGTACATACACTGCCGGCTGTCGAGTTTAGTTCTCATTTTCAGTTACATAAGATAATGAACTAAACGCGAAATACAAGTAGGCTCTCTGTTGCAGCGCTGGTGGTCCATTATTATTTTAAATTAACACATACTTACTCTTTTCACTGCAGGAAAACCTTTTATTCCCACGGGGAAATCAAATACAAAGCAGGCGTGGATGCTACCGGCCAATTAATCGATTAAAAAGAAATCCTTTATTTATGTAAAGTTATGGTCACCTCACAATATTAATGGATGTTTGTATGGGAAAATTTAAATGGTCTATATCTTTGAAACTACGCAAAGTTTCTCCGTCACAATTTCAGGTTATCATTATCGTCCCCGTCACAACATTTTGAACACATTTCGAAGGTCGTAGATCATCAGGCAGTGGAGATACATGTGTCCAGCCATCTTGAACTCAGGTTGGCTGGACATTAAGTTTTTAGTGATTTCTCGTAAACCCTTACATGTGACGCCATAAATCAAACGTTATTACTGTCACACATTAGTAAAGGAACCATATTCGAAAACGCCCCCGTTATTGAGATTCGGAAGTGCCAGCCATAAGTTTTTTACGTAAATTCAAGATGGCTGGACACAGATTTTTGCATTTTTCAACTAAACCACTGTACTTATCACAAAACTTTTAGCTCGGTGCCCGTCACAAATTTATGTGACGCCCGTTGATATGCAAAAAGTCGTCAAAATCACTTCCGTTACCGAGATTGAGAGACTAGCGAAAAGTGGTTTTTCAAGATGGCTGGACACGTTTTCGATCGATTATCTAAGATTCTGTAGCGTCACAAATTCTGAAATAAGGGTGTTTAGCCGGCACATAAAGTGACCTATTGACCTAGTTAAATGCAAGCTATTTTGAAGATTTGTCCAGCCAACCTGAGTCACATTTTGTTAAACCCTAAACTTAAGGCCCTTTTTATAATTGGTAATTTTACGTTACCTTCGTAAATATAAGTAGGTAATTATTATAAATACAATTTTGTTATTAGGTAGTCGTTAAATGACTGTGATTTCATTGTTGTCTGCCGGGTTGAGGCCCGGGGGCGTACAAACGTGACGGGAAGCGAGTGATGCATTCGGGAGAGCACCCACCAATCGCCCACCAACTCGCCTACGCAAAATGGATGAAACAAGAATGAGGAGAAGGCTCAAAAAGCATTAGGTAATGAGATTGACGTGGAATTTTCTAGTATCAGACAGTCTGGATTTGTACCTAATTGAAGGCAACGGGCCTGGTGTCCGCAACTCCGTGTCCAAGTGTGTACTTGTACGAGGAGTTGTGGTCTGTTGATAACAGTACCTACACCCTACACGGAACTTGGTTGCAGTGCCACTGGCAAAATTACACTCGTTTTGGCGCTACAGCAATTCAAACATTGCAAGCGAGGGCTTTGGTTTCCTTTAGCTATTCATTGACTGTAAGGTTTTGATCATAATAGGCCTTCTGTGCTCGTCTTCGTTCAGACTAAACACTGACAACCAGCAAAGCCTTATTTAATTACCAATTTTTACGCGAAATTAAACTTTACGCATAAGACATACGGGTTAAATTAACAGCAATAGAAACCGTGCCTCTTTATCTGCTACATGTTCACTGATTTTAATACGGGTGTTTCGGAGATGTAACTACATGATTGCGTGAAAATGTAAGCGTGTCGCTCGGTCGGCATCAGTGTAATCGGAGTCTACTCGCACTTTGTGATTTTTATGCTTACCTATCTAAATGGATGAGATTGTAGTCGTCGTACCTACTCAAGTAGCTTGTACTCTGTGCTTGTACAACACAAGCAATCTAATAAGGCAATTTTCAGTCAAATCCGGCTAGACGCGGACAAGAAAGATGGAGTGAAACTTTGACAGAATGCTGGCCAAGGTTAGGCTAAATAAACTAGGGCCGTCCAAAAGCGCGTTAGTTTGACGTTATTGTCAAAGTCGCGGGAAACACCTGGATGTGAGACGCGCGGAACCGTGAAGTATGGCAGAAGAAAGGGGAGGCCTATACCCACCCAGCAGTAGGATAAGGATAGGATAGTAGTGCTTCTGGGCTGAATTGATGATGAACTGCTAATTATCGTGTCGTGCTCAAACAACCTGAGTGGTCACGAGTTCACCGTGGCAGGAAAGAAGCTAAAAGGCAAAAAAAACTAACTTCCACTGAAAGATAATTTCCATGATGGATACAGTGTGAATATTCGACCAGTCATAGGATTGAGTCAACTTTGCTTTGAGACGGGTGGCGCCAAAGATGCTTAGAGAAAATACCTACTTTTCTACCTATATATAGTCACATGACAGTCAGTTACCGGAACTGACGCACCGGTAAGACAGACTATAGGTACCTACACTAAACTTCGGGAATAATACACCTCGTAAATCATGCGTTACTAACTAAGTACAACGATAGAATATGACTAAGAGTAGCGTAACACATTTACACATGATGTAATATGAGTAAGACAAGTAGAAAATCGAAAATTTGCCCAAAATAAAGGTCGATGTACAGACGCGAGCACATCAAGCTACTAGGTACAATCCGTCAAATTTCTTTTATAGATTTTCAACTTTATCTCTGAGGAATTAGGTTCAAGGTTGACTGTGAAAAGCTCGTAGTCACAGCAATCCATTTCGTTGGTTTACAATTTCTGTTCATTAGATATAGTATGTACAAATACCTGCATTTTATATAAAGTTACAAGTATGAATTATTATTCTAAACCAAATATACACGCTTCACAAGATATTTCAAATTACTTCGATTCGAAGAGTCATTGAATCAAACGAATGTTTAAATACAACACTGAACTCTGTAAATAAAACTGGAAGCATCACAATATAAAGAAATTCATGAAAAAAACGAGAAAATAGGACACACTAACACTCTCCAAACTTTTCTTGTTTTTGGCGGGGATCAGGAAAATAGTACTTTGAGTGTAGGTACAAGTTATCTTGATTTTCATCAAGTTATTTGCATAAAGAACGGGTCTTTTCTATCCTTCCAATCATGTGTTAACACCTACGCTACTGGCAACACCATAGAACTACATCACTCATTGTTGCGTGTAGAGTGAGAATCTCAAAAACAATACATCAGAGGAAAACATCGTGCGGTAAAACTAGTAGAAAAATTATGTTTGATTACTATTCCTCTTTTTTCGTATTAAAAGTTTTTCTAGGTACTAGCTTGGTCGTAACTATTGGATGTAAGCAAAGATATTCAAATATTTAACTAGGCAATATGGTCGAAAGCATGAAAGACTGTAGCCATAAAAAAAATTGGTTGTAACTAAACGCGTCAATTTTGACAGACCGTCCGTCAATGTCATTTGACAATAAATTGGATAAAACGTCAGTCAGCAGCCAGTATTAAAATAATATGTTGCTCTGTCAGCAGTCAACTCTCGACAGCTGTTTTTGTAATCCGTGGACAGTGGTTCTGTGATTCGCCGGTTAATTTGCTGTCAGTAATTTCCCACATCAAAGCTATGCCTGAAGATTCAAAAAAGAACCAGTTAGTATTTCACTGCCTTTCCTAACATCTTTGTGACTAAGTGCCATAACAAAAATATTAATAAAAACAATTTTAGGGTTCCCCTAGGTTTAACTCCAGGATTTAAATAATTTTATATTTTAGTGACAAGAAAAAAGGGGATCCAAAAGACCAGCGTAGGCCCCGTCAGAGGCACCAGCAATCAGGAGCAGAGAAGAAAACAGAGAAGAAGATAGAAGACCCTAAGAATGCCCCTAAAGGTAACTTAAAACACTTTCATCCACATTACTCAGAATATTCCAATTTATCAATCTTCTTATGTACTTCAATCAGATGTTTTCGCTGTATCTTACAAATTAATTATTACAAATTCAGTTATTCTACAAGTAGTAAGTTGGTGGTGGGTTGGAACCATTTCTCTTTGTGTAATTTATTCCATCACTACTTATCTCAAAACAGTAAAGGAAAACAGTGATGATACTGCTAATTCCTAGAACCAAAAATTTGAAGACATGTGACATCTACAAATTCACACTAGGCCGGTGTAGTGGATTAGATCCCAATATCCCTCACTGAGAGGAGACCTCCCTAGCAGTGGGAATAATAAACGGAATCATACAACATGAAGAAGAAGTGGGAATAATTATGTGTTATTTTTATATTACATTGATGACATAATAGTTATCTATTCAAATCCTCAAATCAGAAATTGGGTGTGAGTGCACAACGAGGTGTATGAATGTGGACATGAAAGGAGTATGTAAGGACCGTAACAGGGGGCGTTCTGCAGCTTCTGCTGACTAACAAGGGTAAATGGCGTGAGCTCATGTTTATGTCAATGATTTAAAGATGCTTAACAGTACATTTCTACAGTTACAGCACCCATAAAACCAGTCAATGAAACTCCACCTCCAGAGTTTTACAAGAACTTAAAAAGGGAGACAGATGAAATCCTCAAAATCACTGAAGAAGAAAACACAAAATATAAAAAGAAAGAGATACAAAGTAACTGGTCCAAGTATGAGATTCCTATTGATAGTTATGAAGAAATTGAAGAACATGAGAACTTGGGAGCTGATTACGAGGTAAATAATATGATTATGGTACACTAAACCGACTTGTTGGTATGGTAGTTGCAAGAGTTACTGTTGAGCGTGGGGTCTTGGGTTTGATTCCCTGGTTGGCCAGTGTTACTGAGTTTTTCTGTCAGGAACTTCGGAGTAGGCCTGGAGTCAGTCTGGAATTTGTGCCTGCTTGATGCCAATAAGTTCGCCTCCTCTTTACAATACTTTAATACAAATAATTGGTGAAATGTGGTGGTACTATTTACACAAAATGTAAATAGACTCCTCTGAATATTACAATTTTTGAATGTATAACAATATTTTTGAACTTGTGAAAAAGTTGGAACTTAGACCAATGTCTCCTTAACTAGGAGGTTCCCATGTATTGTCCAGAACCAAAAAACTAGCGCAATGACGGGGAGATCAAGTGCCTTTCGACTTCGTTAAGGATTCATATACACCCATTATAGATCTGTCGAACCCTTCGAGGATTTCAGGCGTGATTTTACGTTATGTGTAATAATTGTACTCCAACAAAATTCGAAACTGTTGGACAAACTTTTATTGATAGTTTTATGTCACTGGACCACATTTACCACCTACTGGGCCAATTTTTGGGCAACATGCAACAATACTACAAAAACCGGCCAAGTGCGAGTCGAACTCGCGCACGAAGGGTTCCGTACCATTATCTATAAAAACGGTAAAAAAATCATATCTGTTGTATGGGAGCCCCCCTTAATATTTTTTTTTTTAATTTTTAGTATTTGTTGTTATAGCGGCAATAGTAATACATCATTTGTGAAAATTTCAGCTTTCTAGCTATCACGGTTTATGAGATACAGCCTGGAGACAGACAGACAGCGAAGTCTTAGTAATAGGGTCCCGTTTTACCCTTTGGGTACGGAACCCTAATAAAAAGTGTTTGTTTGTAATTTCAAAATAACAGTTTTTTACTGAATGCATATGACAGTAAATACCTACGGTACTTATAAGAAAAGAAAAAAACTTTTTATTTTTAAAAAAGTATTATTATTTACCATACATGTCATAATGAAAGGACCTAATTAATAGCACTTCAGTCTCACATTATAGACAGCCGCAGGCAGAAGCCCATCGTTTTATAAAATTCTAGCTTTTCGCCACGGTTTCGACTGCATGGATATCGAATATTTTTCCACGTGAATATACAGTCACGACCACCAATAATGTAAACACTTAACAACTTTTAAAAGTGTTTTTCTCCTACTTTGCTGATTAAAATTTCATCTAGTTACGAACATAGTACTTATTCTGGAACTCTCCAAGTTACAATCGTTATTTCTCGCGAAAATTTTGTAAAGTGTGTACATACTGCTGCTCGTGACTGTATATGTAGGTATATTATGTATACTACCTGGTTGCAGATCTTAGTCACCACACAGACAGGCCAAAAGAGACTTTGTGTCACAATACTTATGTATAATTTTTAAACGCATACTACACCTTTTCATTTTTGATCTAGTTATGCTTATAGTTATGACTACCTAACAAAACAATTGTATTGTACCTAGTGATCTATTTTAAAAGGTAGGTACGTAAATAGTATTGTCTATTCTTTAAATACAATCGAGTCACTATTGTTTATTATTTCGTTGTAACTGTTACAATCTTGACTAGGCTTAGCCTTTTGACCGCCAGAGCATAAAGGCACGCGCGTGCCCTCCACGCCAAGCCACAATTTCACCTACCATTTTGTCATACATTTGTGTCGTTTAGCGTACAGCGCACGCGCTTGTTTGTCTCGTATATGTGACTATAGCGATCAAAAGGTTAATTGATGTAGGAACATCCTGTGATCTAGAAATTATCAGAGACTAGAGCTATGTGTAAATAAAACCTGTAAAACTCATCCACAAAAAAAAACATACGTAGGTATCTAAAGTTATATTTTATGTATTTTGCAGAAACTCATACAAGCCCCTCTTTCAATCGGTGGACATTTCCAATTCAAACACGAAAAATCTTGGGACATGAACTCAGGCCCGTCGTTATATGACAAATACTTCGAGATCAATATGGAAGAGCTTAATATCGCTCTCTGTTCCATTCCTTTCTACGAGAGGAACTCAATAGAAGAAGCTACTTTTAGCCAAACAGATATACTGACTATGAACAACAGAGCGACTAGGTTCAAACAAAAATATTACAATGATAAGTCATACTCAACCCCAGAAATTGAAGCTCAAGACAAAATACTCAATAATCTTAGGGAAAGTATAAAGGAAGATAATGTAGAAAAAGATACAAGCCATGATATAGATTTAAAGTATGACAAGGACCGTAAAACTTCCGAGACAGAAAACGCATCTAACATTAATTTAGAATTCAAATCACAAGTTAAGACTAGTGATGAACCAGTCGATGTTGTTGAAGAACACGTGCCAAAATCCGAAGCTGTAATTAATGAAACGAAGCCCACCAATACACCACTTATTGAAAAGGAGGTTGATCATGAAGATTTCGTCTTTGGGAATATCAGTAAACCTACAAAAGAGACCGAAGTCGAAAAAGTTCGAACGCTGAGTATTACAGAACAACCGATGTGCCATATTCAAAAGAAGCCTGTAGTTGAAAAAGTGATACCCGCCAAGGTTCTTCAAGTGGATTCCGCTGCTCCGGTTCCTAAAGGTAAATCGGCTTTCTTACTCAATCAGAATTAATAACATAACTGCCAATAAAGAAATAAGCTTTAGGTGTTCACAAGAGCTACTGCTTAACAAGTGGTCCTGGCTTCGATTCCCAGGTCAGGAAAAGTATTGGGTTTGTACAGACGCCAGCACATCAAGCTACTACAATATGTCAGATTTCTTTAATAGATTTTCAACTTTATCTCTAATGTATTAGGTTCAAGTTTGGTTGGGAAAATCTGACAGTTTCGGGTAGGTTGACCTGCTGGCGTCTGTACATCAGGGATGTCTCAGCAGCCTAGCAGCCCAGTCTGAATTTGTGCTCGGTTCATGGCACTAGGAGCACCTCCTTTTACATGAGATTTAACAAAACTGGCTAAATGTAAATGTACTTTATGGTTCAGCTCTGTCTAACTCAGTGGTCACAAACGTTACTGCTGAGCATGTGGTTCTGGGTATGATTTCCTGGTTCGGCAGTGTTATTGGATTGTTCCATCAGAAATTTCTCAGTAGCAAACTGAAGTCTACATTTGTGCCTGGTTGATGGCAATGAAGTCGTCCACTGTTACATGGGACCTAAATATCTGGCGAAACGTCGAGAGGCACTGGGGCAGATGATTTAGAATCAATTTTTGCTCAACGCTTTGGGTAGTTTTGAGAAAAAAATTGTTGCAATAAAACAAAATAGGTACTATTATTTTAAATATTTATTTATCATTTCAGTGGCTGACACGACTTCGGAAACAAAGAAAAATCCAATTATTGAATCTCCAGAAGATCTTGAAAAGTGGCTAGATGACTTTTTGGATGAATAAACAGGAGTACCTAAACTAAATAACTTAAAGCAAACACGGTACTTACCTACGTACATGGTTCCAAGCTACTTGTTTTTGTTGCGTTGAAGAAAAATTATGTTACACATGCCTATTCTGTAAAAAAAGTTTGTATCTAGGTTAGCCTCTCAATGCCAACTTTAGAGCTTGCACGCGGCTCCACTGCCAAAGAAACATCGACCTTGCGCGACTTAAAAATAAAGTGGAATACTTATAACTTCCATTAGGAATTAGGATGAATGCACATCACAGCACATAGAGGAGTGCGTCTCCGATTATTTATTTTCGACTTTATTTCAATTTCATGTTGACCAACAATAATGGCTACTATCTATCATGTGCATCGAATGTGACATGTCGAGTGAAATATCCAGCAGCGGAACGGATTACGATAAGGTTATCGCAATCCGCTGCAGGATCATCATCGTCATCCGCTGTAGGATATAGGCCACTTATCAAGTCAGCCTAGTTGTTGTCGGTTCGAGAAGTAGGGATGTATGCCTATAACTTAATTCACTAAGTGCCGTTCGAGTTCGTGAGTTTTAGCGGATTCCCTTAAGGACCGTTACGGACTCGTGACAGGTTTTTCAATAAGTATTTATATGGAGATGTCCGTGTCCGGAGTCGCAATATGTCCGTTCCAGTTTAACAGATCGTTTAGTAAGGCATTGCTAAAGAGCTTTCACGTGCATTTTGGTTGCGCTTAAGTAACTACTGCGGCACAATTTGTTGCCCTTTCAGGGTTTGAATAGCACAATAATTAATTAGCCTTAATTGTCTTGTCAGTATTTTACACGTCATGTACGACAGGGAGAAAAGATATTCCATTTGGCCCCCTCTGGGGAATTCTCAGAAAAGCATGTCCGAGAAATATGAGATGATGATGGACCCTCACAGTTTAAAAATACGGTTTTCCGAAAATACAAATGGGGTGCCAGCTGGATCAATCCGGATCCGGAATGATACATCTTGTGAAGAGGCTCAAGGTCACTATTTACGAATTTGGCAAGGGTCGAGATGATGATCCACATTGAACTGTTATGTAGTAGTCAACCCGCAATCGATTCAGTTTGTCCATTGCAATACTGTGCAGTTTTCTGCCAAAGTAACGAAGTGTAGGGAAAAGCTGTTCAAGTAAATATAACACGAAACTGGGACTACTATGTGTTAACCTTTTGAACGCCAGAGCATAAACGCACGCGCGTGCCTGCCACGCCAAGCCACAATTAGATACACCGCAAATACCTGCAAAAAGAATAGGGATTCCAAAACTATTTATTTCGTGTTATTAGTGCACCGCATTTTTGTCACATATTTGTGTCGTTTTCGTATAGGACACGCGCTTGCTTGTCACGTATATGTGACAATGGCTTTCAAAAGATGAAACCAAAAGGAGACAACATTGTGCTGCACGTTATACTAGTTCCTTTAGATTTTCTTAGTCAGTGCAGATACCTTTTAGTCCCTTTCACAGTGTTATAAGTACATATACCTCGGACATTGTCGAGTCTAGAGGCTAATAGTTTTGAATTTACCTCTAGACTTTAGGTACTCTGGAAAGGACTGAATTCATTTTCTAAATTTAGGTATGTGCGTAGGCATACATATACATTTTTTAGATCGCCTTTTTTGTAAAGTATTTTGAATGACAAATTAGCTAAATCTTCTAAAATTATAACAAGTCTGTTGGTGACTGGGGTTCATATAGAACAATCTAGCATGGTCGACGATGCGTGAAAACTGGAAATGAAAAGCCATAGAATGGGAAATAATTACTTATATTATATATTATTTAAATAAAATGTATCTCTGTTAAAAAAGTTGCTTATGTAAATTATATTAATAACATTAATTTTGTGTCTAAGAAAATTAAAATCGGTATGTATTACTCGTATCTACTATGTACAGTTGTAAGAATAACTTTTTGTAAGTACCTAATAATCAAAATAAAACAAATTTTATGACTAAACTTAATCCTTTTATTGATCTCCCATCAAAACCATAAGTAGGTAAGGTCAACCGCATGTCCATAGTAAATTTGACAATATCAGCGTCTTTATTATGAAGCAGCAAAGACGGCGTGGTTTAACACAATACTTTTATTGCATTCAGCCACCTCATGCTCAAATATTGCGTAACAAGAAATTACAATAGTTCACATATCCCATATGTTGGACACAATTAAGATTACACACAATTTAAAATACCTAGAGACAATTCCTTGATCTAAATATTTATTATTTGAAAACATGATATTTACGTGATACATCAATATTTGTAGGAATACAAAGCCAATTCAGTTACTTTCACAAAAAAAATGGGGTCAAACCTTTTACAGTAGATAAAGTTTACCCCCACTAGTGCCCAAAAAACAGTAGGTATATTACGTGCGTTGTGGGAAAGGAGAAGCATGTTATATTGTTATTAAATTAAACTGAGTTCGAAATTTCGAAAATTATTGTCGTCGAGTCAACCTCTCTTGAGGAGATGCCCCGTGGCCACTCCAAGGGGAATCTCCTCAACTGCAAATAATAGGTTTGGTTGCATGGCAAGCAAATTTTTATATTTCCTGCATGTGCATATTCTTGCTGGCGGGAGGGTGTTGCCTGGATCTTTATCACGGAATTAACACAATATTTTGCATAACATTTAAGTACATGGATTTCCGCAGTGTAACGCCTGCTTCCAAAACAGAACCTAGGGTTATTGTTTGCAAAACGACAACCACATCCCACTATCCTAGCTACCAAGTATCGGCACTCTCAAGCAAGTGACAACTTGCACATACTGCACTTGCTTTTGAAACAATATAACTCCCTTAGTACTTTCATTAAACTATTTACAAAATAACACAATACAAACAGCAGTCAGTTAACGTCACAGCGTATTTTCATGCATATTAAGATCGCGTTCTGGCCCGAAATCGCCAGTCTTCAAAAAGCGAACACTAATTTGCGGTCTCATAGTTCACATCATCCATATGTATTCATATAGGTACCCCGCGCAGTCTTGGCCAAGCCAAGCGCAGCGCATTTTTCACAAATTCCAACATTGCCTCCCTAGTAATAAAGCCGAAAATAAATAAGCCATATTGAAGCTCGACTGAACTTGTAGAGGAAGTTTATTTATTTTCAACTTTATTCGAACTAGTGTAATAAATGTGTATCGCTAGGTCTGCTCCGATCCTTAAGTGCCATATGCGCAATCGTATTAGATACCTATTGCTTAATTCTAACTTCCACTTTTTTTACAATCTTGATACTCCCAGCTTCTTACATTTCACTGGTCTAACTTGTCAGCAACAAAGCAGTGCTTCTTCTCCAGACGAACAACTCCAGATGACGTGTAAACTAGTGCCCAGTTCCACTTTCAGCCGGCCTTCTTCACAGTCGCAGCACCAGATTCTGTTCACAGATCCAAGAAATAGCGAATTTGTCGACTGGACTCCTTTTATCAGACCAACAGCATAATTTATCACTTCGAACCTAAATGTAATTGTGTAATAATACTCCAGTCATAGTTGTGGGATATTTTACCCCCTTTTTTACATATGTAGATGCAGAATAGCTGCGGCAATGCCGTCACGTAGACAATTAATATTTTTAGGGTTCCGTACCCAAAGGGTAACCAACGGGACCCTATTACTAAGCCTCCGCTGTCCGTCTGTTCGTTTGTCTGTCAGCGGGCTCATGATCCTTAATAGGTAGACAGTTGAAATTTTCACAGAATGTATATTTCTGTTCCTGCTATAACAAATAATAAAATTAAATTAAAAATTAAAGGGGGCCCCCTACTACGATGGTACGGAACCCTTCATGGGCGAATCCGACTCGCACTTGGCCGGTTTTGTTTCTTTGGCCTGACTCAAGCGGATTCCGCAAATTAAAGGCCGGGATCCTTGGTTAACAAAAAGTATCAGGTTAAAAAATTACAATTTAAACTTTTTTTTAGTTTATGTTACTTTAACTTAATGAATTCAATATTCAAGAACTGCAATGGAAAACAGAATCACATATTCGTTTTTGTTTGATAAGATCCGCAAAAACAATACAAAGTGAAGTATGTATACCGTGGAAGAACACTTTTATTTGGAAATATCAACATCTTTTCGCGACTATAATTACATTAAAAGTAACTAAAAATTATACATGCTACACCACAGATATCTACAAAATGTAATTCAGTTAATTATTACCCTTTTGAAATCTTTTTAATAACGATAGTTATTGTAATTATGATACTGCTGTTGGCCACCACCACCTCTGCCGGCGTAGTCATAATTGGGGTTTCGTCTGCCGAACTGGTTCTGATGCATGGGCTGCGGGACAGGCGACGATTGCTTCAATGTCTTCGCACGCGCCGCCAGCTGGGACACCAACTGTGCAGGAGTCAGGTGTGCTATAGAGATGGGAGCTCCTTCCGCGACACTCCCGCTAGGGTTGAACACAGACTTAGAATTAACTAAATCCTGCTCCACGACTTGCGTATGAACAGTCGTAGTAAAGTAGTCTGGATCCACAGTCGTGCCCACTTCATGGAACTTGGTCGACTCGCGTATCTCGCACACGTCACAATATGGCTTTGTTGTTTGGCAAGCCGCATCCTTCACGTCCTTAGGAAGTTTCTTCTTATATCTGGACACCACTTTATCCAAACCAATAGTAGTGATAATGCTCTCAACGAGCTGCTTGTTCTGCTGTGCCGTTGTGGGCCCGTTGGTCTTCGTGAAGTTGAATTCGATGACTGCTTGTCTCTTCAGCGGCGAACAAAACTTCGACTCTAAGCATTTAGGTTCAGTACCGATGATATGGTTGTTCATCATCAAGTGATTGGGCAGGAACAACTTCCCTAACTTGCCTATAGCTTGACAGCACCGAGATATAACTGTAAACACAAAAGCAGCACCATTTTCATCCAATTACACTGTAGATAATTATATTTTTCAAATGAAAATAAATAAAGGTTCATTTTTAACCAAGTATTTCGTCATCATATTACCCGCATTTGATAAAATAAATTCTTAAAATTATTATGATAAGAGTGAATCCTGATAGCAACTGCGACGGAAACACTACATTAATTTGTAATAATAAACATGACAAGGTAAAAGAAAAAAATATCTTAAGATGGAAGCGCCAGGGTAGCCCCTGAAATTCAAATTTTCTTGCGTTTTTTGTAATTTGCCGGTCAGTTTCAGGCTTTATATTGAACAAAATATGATTCGCGACCGTAACTAATATGGCTTTACTGAGTTTTAATCAATAAAATCATCAATACAATCCTCTAAGTTTATTTAACCCATTCAATGAATATTTCTTGAGTCATTCAATGGAATTCAATTACTATTCCTTAGAGGATTGTTGATGATTTTAATGATTATAGTTCTGTAATTACGTTCGTGTTACGGTCGCGAATCATATTTTGTTTAACATACAGCCTGAGACTGACCAGCAAATTACAAAAAACGTAAGAAAATTTGAATTTCGCGGGCTAACCTGGCACTTGCACCTTAAACATAAAAGAAAAAGAATTTTAAATAGCTTCCTTTAATTTCTTGATTTCCAAGCAATAGGAAAAATTTGGAGTATGTTACAATACCCACCTCCATGCATGGTTTTTCCATCCATAACACTGCTTACACCTGTAATTACAAAATTTTACACAGATTTCATTGTTATGGACTGATTGAATAGTAAAATAAAAAAAAATAACAGTGCATTTTAAAATCCTACCTTTATTAGGTGCAAGCTTAAGATAATCTTCTTGAGAAATTTTACCCTCTGCAACTAACTGAAACATTCAAACTCATTATAAATTTCAATTCATAAACTAAAATGGGACAATCTTTTTGTTTAGAAATCTTATTACTTGTGCCAAAGCATCATATGGTGTCTTCTGTTCCAATACAGAGAGGGCAGGAGCTGGTACCATGGCAGGTGGTGGGACTGCATTCAGAGCTGGTGCTGGCACAGGGTTAATACTTGGCATTGGTACTGGCTCAGGCATCATGCCCGGGGCAACTGGCTGCAAACCATAGTTGTATGGAGCAGGGAAACCAGTACCATATGCCACACCTTGTGGATATGGATATCCTGAAACACTTCCAGGAAATTCATTTTGCACAGGCGCAGTATAAAGCTGCCCCAGCTCTGGCTGATAGGGTGTACTCTCGAGAGGATAGGCTGGTACACCTTGTGGGTCCTTCGGATAAAGGAAAGAGTCTGCATGAAGTGGGGAGCGAGATCTTGGTGAGCGTGATCTGCGTGAGTCATAGGGGCGCCTCATCGGTGATCTTGAAGTACGCCGCCGAGGACGAGGACTGTGAGCAGGAGCACGTAACCGTGGAGGACTATATCTTCGAGGGCTGCGTCTTGGAGGTGGGCTGTACCGTTTTCTGAATGTCTTGTGAGGGCTGAATCGAGGTTTGAATTGGCGCACTGGACTTCGACGAGGACTCCACCGAGGACTATGTTTTCGACGTGGACTGTGGCGCCGAGGGCTTAGACGGCGAGGACTTGAGCGGCGAGGGCTACGGTGAGGTGACTGCTTGTAAGCAGGCTGCTGGTAAGGTCGCTCCTTTAAAAACACTTGCCGCGTGGGTGTCACTACCTTTGCTTCAACTATACGCTTTGGTGTTTTTTTACGTTCTTTTGATTTGTCTTCATCATAATAATCGTCTAGCTCGGTGCCAGGCGGGCGGAGGTCATCTGATGACTCCAAATGTTTCGCAAGATATTCTTTCACTTTAACTTCCTTGTCTTTCTTTATGGCTTCATTGGTCTTGGTCGGATCGCGCCTACTCCCTGGTTTAATGAACTCATTCATACGACTGCTGCTCGAGGCCCGCGAGTTTTGCGAGGAGTCTCCCTTCCGCCACTTGAACTTATCATCAAACACAACTTTGACTGTGTGTGGTTCCCTTGTTTTAGTGTCCTCTTTACTATCTCCAATTAACTCGCGAAGATCCTTGACACTGTCGAGGGCCTCCATGTTAATGCGGCGCTGCGATTCACGTCGTTTGCCGGTTCCATCTTCATCGTCCCAGCTGTCTATAACACTCAAACCTTCCATAAAATCTTCCTTTGTAAAATCATCAAAGAAATCACTGGGTAAATCTTCACCGTCGCCCGTATCCGACATTTGATCTTTTTCACTCCCCATGATGAACGCGAAAAGAATACGGAATTAATATGAAACAAAATTATTATTGATTCTAATAAAATATACAGTCTCGCACTACCTATCTTATTAATATAAAACACGACTGCAAAAATAATTAATGGGTTTACACACGAATAAAATACGTTTTCTTAGCTTTGTTAGCACACTATCATTACTTGCTAAATATTAAAATTAATAACAAAGTCGACGGTAGACTTAAACGACCATAAAATACAGCCAGCCATGTTAAAATATGTATCTGTGGTAATCAGGGCTGCCAGCTCAGAGTGCACAGAGTATATGCTGCATGGTTCTTTTGGATTTTACCCTAAGGTTTTGCTACATGGAACACGCGTGGTGTTGGTAAGTATTTGTGAAATTGTCTGCGGAAATTGTATTGTAAAACAAAGTGGTGTCGTTAGATCTAATTAAGGCCAATGGGCCACGCGCATGTGTCCAATTTAACCGTTTGTTCACGTTGGCTTGATGACATGTCTCATGAGATACAATATTTCAACTAACAGAAGGTAGAGAGAAAAATAAAGGGTTTAATCACTTTGATGGGAATATTTGACTTTTTATTGTTATGCAGGATGGAAAGTAAATCGACTCACAAACGGTTACTACGTTTTCAGTACAATATTCTGAAAAAAAAAACTATGTATTTGCTATACTTCTTTGTACTGATGAGCTTTTAATTAATACAGATTTTATGAGTGGCTATTATAATCAAAGTTAGATTAATTATATCTCAGAAACGTGACACTTTAAAAGATTTGGTCTCATCCAAAAATTAATAAAGGATTAATGCGTGGACGCTATTTTGTAACATTCCATGGTTAAATGTCAATCAAGAATCAAGATTAATTAAGTATTCCGGCCAAAGCGACGACCACGACGACCATGACGGCCGCTATACACTGTTAAAGTTCGAGTGTACCTATTTAAATCCCAATTTTTGGGAGCCTTTGGTCCGGACTCCATCAAAACGGACACGAGTGGAGAAGTGTGAATCGGAGAGGAGGGATGATGCATAAAAGCTAAGGTGTATGTACCGAATCTGTGAGGAGATGTGCAAAGCTCACAGCAAATCGCTCAAGAGTTCAAGACACGCCGCTCACAACTCACGCCGCGGCCATGCCGCACACAGCTCACATCTCACCGCACACCGCTCACGTCTCTTCTCGTCTCCGTTGGCCTAAACAGTTTCAAGACGTCATCTCCTCTCCTCTAAACTTTCCTTCTAAATACTACTTTGCAAATTTTTATTTTACTTTATTTGGGGCGTTTACGAGTTGGTTTCTATAATACTTATTTTTCATCTTCGTCTATGTCAATGATCTCCTAATATCTTCTAGTTACCAAGTAAAATGACCACATGACAAGAATTTGTGTGGAATCTTTCAACTAAAAGGTATGAGTAAAAACTTTTTTGCAAAAAAGTTGTCTTTTTTTGCAAAGTTTTTTTTTTATCTTTAACAATTCTTTACTGCAATTTGGCTTTTTCAGCCTCCTGTCATGGCTGTCATGTCAATGTCATACGGGAAAATAAACAAGCGGCATAAACACAAGGTTCAAGCGCGAAATTATAGCCTGGTGTTATTTACATATTTCAATATTTTATGCCAATAATTGATATGAAATAGAAAAAAATGGAGTGTACCCAGAGGTTGGAGTGTACGCAAGAATTATACGAGACGCATACGGAAAGGGCATGCCCAGAACAGGTCAGTAGTTATCACACATATTGGTTTCCGTCAGCTTCATCGAATCTACGCGCTAACTTCAAGGTGTTGCATAGTATGTTTCTGTATCACTCATTCTTATTTAAACAAAACTGAGGCATAGAAAGCTACTATTGGGGGTTTCCATTACCATTCCATCCAACTACATTTTATTGCAGCTCTAATACTAATAATAATGTCGTTCAGAAATTAGTACTCTAATGTTTTACTTGCAGATTGGTTTTCTGGGAATATGTGGAGCGAAACATCCTGTTTTAAAAGGCCCAAACAAAATAGGTAGAGACCCTACAACATGCAGTATCATTCTCAATTTAAATGTAAGTACTTTAGAAGCTATGTAATAGTACACATTTATCATATTTACTGGCTGCATCTATAAGTCAAAATTACTTCAGCAGAAAGGAGGTAATCTTGTGTTTATCTGACGTCTTTGTATCACACAATATAAGATGAAACCATATTCAGACATAATATCTGAACTGTACATTTAAACATAGAGATAATAGCGAGTCAACCCTGTTTAAGTTTGAAATGGTTACATTTCGAAATATCTAGATTTCTTTGCAATATGTAAGTTAAATATGAATGCCTGATGGATAAAACCCATCTTGAATAAATAGTCTAAATCAGGGGTGTCCAACATAGTACGTAAGGGCCAAGATTAGTACTTTTGTAACTTTAGCAGGCCAAAAGAATAAATATATAATAAAAATAATACATAAAGGAGAATGTCAGTTTTACAAGAGGTGCTGGTCCAAGAGTGTATTGCAGATATGAATTATTAATATATTAATAATATATTAATTACCTTAAATGGCGGCTCTCAACCAGTACAACATTTTTTATTACGGTAGCAAGAAAAAATATCCCGAAATTATTGTTATTTTTATATGTGTATTAACTTTAAAAAAAGGGTAAAATATTTCGTGTTAAGTTCGATAATTACGTTACATTACGTAATTGTGTTTACGTTATGTTTTTAATTGATTTTGCAGACCTATAACGGCGCGCGATACGTTTGCTCCGTTTAAATACTCCATACATTGTTACTGCACTTGCAGGGAAATGCACACTGGGCTACTGCGCCCAAAGGTGTGTAGTTAGGTTTTTGTCATTTCCTCTAGGATATTATGTTTTGCTGCCATAATAAAAAATGTTGTATGCGGTGACACCTATCATTTAAGGTACAATGTCACATCTGCAACACACTTGGATGGAAGTTGACAATCTCCTTTAAATAAAAAACACTTCACCAGACTAGACTGCAATGAAGCAGTCGGCAGCAGGTAGATAAATAGGTATAGCACAGGAATAACTGAATCATCATCAATCATCTTTAAATACGTTTGTGCAATATTTATTGATGTCCTTCTATGTTAGGGATTTTGGTTTCCGCACTTAGTCCTTAAAGTGGACCATTGTGCGTGTATTGATGTCCTTTAAAGTTATAAATAGCTTGCAGGTCGGATGAAAGCCACTAGGTAGCCCGGGGGCCGTATGTTGGACAGACCTGGTCTAAATGATAGTGAAAATTTAAGCAGTCAAATGGACATACATGAAAATCAACTTTGTTTTACACCACATAATGGATATAAAAAGATGGTTCTCACTTCTCATAGTGGTATAATGTAAACATAGCTGATGGTGCTCACAAAATAATCTTTTTAACTGTATTGCAAAAAATAAAACATGGATATATTTGCTTTTTTTTATGTACTGCATCAAACCTATTTACTTATTATCTTTAAACTGCAATTTTGCATATCACTACATAGTATAAAACAAAGTCGCTTTCTCTGTCCCTATCCCTATATCCCTATGTATGCTTAAATCTTTAAAAGTACGCAACGGATTTTGAAGCGGTTTTTTTTAATAGATAGTGTTTGAAGAGGAAGGTTTATATGTATAATACATGCACCCGTGCGAAGCCGGGGCGGGTCGCTAGTAAAGTATAATTAGAGGCCTATTGCTGTGAACTACCAGACATAAATCTAGACTCCAAGCTGATCAAAAAGACAAACTGCAACACTGAATCTTCGGTTTTTGATTGCTGCGTGTACCATAGGAATACCACTGTTTAACCCTTCGAGGAGTATGGGTCTTATCTTAAGGTCTTCATTCATTGCACAGACTCAATCCCATCTCCGCTCAGACTCAACTACACCACCATGACACCTACACTTCTTTGAAGTAAACACTTAATGCCATGTGGAAAATTCAACCTTATAGAACACTATAAAAAGTTCACATTTCAATACTTTACTGTGAGTCGACCAGAGCGGAGGCGGATTTAGCTGTGTAATGTGTGAACTTGTGAAGTCCTTAATGTTGTCTATGGAAATCAATCTAAATAAATAGAAGATAAACTGTGATAGCAAAGGCTTAACTATAAAGGATGTTAAAGCAGGAAAAGAAGTTTAGTCAAAATATATAGCAAAATTTTGTTTTTTTTTTTTTTCAGTCCGTTTCGAGGCAACATGCTGTGATAAATGTACTAAGTAGTAAAGAGTTCATGCTTATGGACTTAGATTCAGCTAACAAAACTAAATTACAAAACGTAAGTTTTTTTTCTTTTTATTAAACCAGAAAACTAAGCCAAAACAAGCCAAGCCTAGCCTGTCTAAGCCTTAGACATAAGGGTTTTGCTGACCGGGTTGCTTAGACTCTAAGCAATAAAAGCGAAAAACATCATTCGTCCCGTACCTGTTCGGGCTATGTGACTCGACACCGCGTCGCAATATTCGCTTTTATTACATGGACCATAAAGCTTCTGACCGGCTCAGGCCAATTCTGTTAGTGTGTTCACTGTATTGTCTAATCAAAAAAACAATTCCTGTTTACTTTTTCAGAAAACTTTACAACCTTACATACCTCACCCTATAAGGGACGGCGATACAGTACAATTTGGAGACATATTTGGTATATTTAGGCTTTTAGAGGAAGATGATGCTTTACCAATGACTCAAGCTTTAGATATCCCCGAGACGCCGGTTGCTGCTATCAAACATGTGACGAAACTACACAAGGCTCCCACTACTGTGATACCGGAGTCACCGGATGTCAGTGATCGGGTATGTAGTTAGAATTACGTAAAACAGTGCATCTTGATATTTCTTAGGTGTCTGTATTTTTAACTCTTAACGGAATCTTTTTCTCGTCCGTGACGCATAAGCCGCGCGGTATAGCACAAGCATAATGATTAACCATTAATGTTGACTTATACAAAATCATGACACTTTTGCTTGCATGGCTCTGCCAAGAAAACGTGAGTGAACTTAACAATAATGTGATTTCCAGGATGACTCATTTATCACGCCGTCACAACCCATAGGCGGGAGATCAAGATTGTCCAGCAGCACGTTTATAAAACTGAACAATAATAAAACACAGACACTACCAGGGACCTCTCCTAAAGCATACAGTAATCGAAAATCTTCCAAACTGTCAAATACGTCGAGTTTTATTGACAATCCTAATACTAGTTTGAATGAATCATTTATATCTCTGAAATGTGAAAAGAATGTAGCTGAAGATATCCATGAAGCGGCTACACAAGCACCTCACCCTATTGCTAATGAAAGTACAGATTCAATATACACTGCTGATACCCAAATCCCACAAGAGCGAGGTATTTCACCTTCTATACATAATTTAGATACACAGATGCCTTCAACTGATCATTTGCCACAAGTACGTAAGATTGACGGTCAACATGAAATGCAATTAGATATATATGCAGCCAATAAGGAGAACAACAGGGACATATTTAATGCTGAAACACAGCCATTTGGATACGATAACCATTTAACAGAAAGTGCAAATAAAAATAAAAATAATTTGACAAATAAAACAATATCAGGTTGTTCATCTGAAGCAGAAACAAAAGAAAAAACAAATACCTCCGAAGAAGAGTTGTCGTTTGAAGACATTGATGATGAAATCTTAGAAGATTTTAACTCACAGAACATTTTGCAAGATGAATTACCATTTGAAGAAAATACAATAGGAAAATCAAAAACAGTAGATAGTCCTATTCCAATTAAAAGAATCGTTTCTGATGGTTCGACAGATTGTGAAGATGTAGGAAAGGATATGTTGCTAACACAGAAAATACCAGAATTACCGAAAACTGATCCTAAGCCTTTAAACAGAATAGAACGTGCTAAATCTGATAGTTCTACTGACTGTGAAGATATTGATATGGCGCAAACGCAGATAATACCTGCACTACCGACTAAGAAGGACACTGTTAAAGAGAACGCTAACGAGAAATGTAAGACAAATTTAGCAAAGAGAGTTAACAGAATCCAATCAGACAGTTCAACAGACTGTGAAGACATCGACATACTACCGACGCAAAAGATACCTGAAAAGAAAGCTAATGAAGACGATGACGTCACTGACTGTGAAGATGACGTCATTGAAATAAAAACGAATAAACCTCCTACAGTTAACCTAATTCAAGATGATATAGCTACACAAATCATTGATAACGATGACTACAAAAAAGACGTACAACCACTAGAAGACATGGCCACTCAAATTGTAGACATTTGTGAAGAAGAAACGAATTCTAAAAATATTGGTTTGGAGGATCAAGCGACACAAATAATAGACGAGGTTGCACCGAAAAATATTGAAAACGTCAAAAAATCCTTTGATGAAATCAAAGTTAGCCCTTTCAAAATCCCATTACAATCTCCAAAAAGGGTAAAAAATAAAGATATCTCAAAAATTACACCTAAAGATAAAGCTGAAATAAATAAAACAATTGAAATTGACGATAATTACTATGACGCAACACAAGATATTTTCGCTGACCTGTGTTCTCAAAAAGAAAATGACGAAGTTTTAGTAGTTGTAAGTAATGCAGATGACGAGGTCGTGCCATGTTCCGTAGAAGATTATAAAGTTAAAGATAAGTTCGCAAATATTGAGAGAGACTTAAGTCCAACCAAAAACCACTACGAACAGGAAAACAAGGATGTTACAGGCGGAAGTTTCAACGTTGCAAAGTTAAAAAAGATGCCCAGTGACTCATCAGATACAGAATGTACTCCTAAAAAGGTGAAACAGTTCATTTTCACTGACAGTGATCTACCAGATAGCCAAGAGATAAAAACGAGCATGATGTCGCACACAAGAACTGCAGTCACGGAATCCTCCAGTGAATCCGAACCAGAAAATTATTCAGAAGAGTTCACTCCATTCTATAACCGTAAGAGGAACACTAAAGCCGTTCCAAAAGTTGATCTTACTAAAATGTTTGAAAAGTTACCAGAAAGAGTAATAACGCGCCAGCGTAAACCAACCTTCAAATTGTTGAATGCTGGAGAAGTTAGTAAAAATAGCAGCACCATTTTAAAACCAACTTACTTGACAGAACAAGAGGATCAAATAGACGGAGATATTATTTCTGAAAATATTAAACGGCTTAAAACATTCGGAAGAGCAAAAACTAACAAAGATTCTAAAAGTCAGGAAAGTAAAAAAGAAGAGAATAAAGAAAGTTCATCGAGAAAGAAAACAGAAAGTAAAAGCAAAGAACCTAAGGACAAGATAAAAGTGAAAATTGAAAAACCTAAAAGAAAGTATACGAAGTCTGGTAGAAAGAGTGCTGAATTAGAAAAAAATAATACTAAAGAAGATAGTTTAGATTCTACATCAGCCGCCAAACCAACTACTAGACGAACCAGATCTAAGAAAAATGAGAACGATAGTCAAACTGCTGAAAAGAGATCCGTATCTCCAGAAGTCGTTACCAAAGAATCTGAAAATAAAAGAAAACTTACGAGTAAAAAACAAGAAAAAGAGAGATCAGTATCGCCTGAGATTGAAGTCAGAAGAAGTAAAAGAAATCAGAAGCCCAAAGAGAAAACCGACGACACAGTGAAAGCTCCGGTATCCATTCTTAAGAAGAGCATACATGAACAGAGTACTGTTTATAATATTTCGTCTTCTAGTTCTGAATCACCGAAGGGTTTGAAGAGGTCGTTGGTTGACGACAGTGATGTGCCAAGTCCGAAACGGACGCGGTCTCGCAACGCGAATACCAACAGCAATGCTTGCAATAGTATAACCAACGCGTCGCTTCGGGCAACCCCGGCCAGAGTCATGAAGACTCAACATGTGCTCCTCACTGCATTTCCCAGTGCAGAAGTCAGGGAGAAGCTGGAAAGACTAGGTAAGATTTTTATAACAACAAAAAATAATAGTTCCTTTTTTAATATGTGCATGAGGGAAATGAACGATCAGTTTGTCCAGTGTAATAAAGTTCCAGCTGGACAAAGAAACTGGTGAACGCTTTTAAATGTTGCAAGAGGTAAGAGTTGTTGAAGTGTGAAGAGTTCTTGAGTTGAGTAAGAGCTACAGTTGACTCTTGTTGAAATTACAATATCGTTCGCGTTGTCCTGTCTATCGAGGTATTTTAATTGCATTTTCTGGCGCCGGAATCGCATTTTTCCAAGTTCCTTCCTGATCTGTCGCTCAGAACTGTCCTAGGGCTAGCGCTAGGCGAGAAACAGAGCGGAAATGCAGGCGGCAGCGTCGAAGATGCGCCCGGCTGCACGAAAAAGATAAGAGCATAAAAAAATGAGATTCCGTGCTAATAGATGTTGTTCAATCCTTAACATTACCTCCATGTTGTGGTGGGACTTATGGAAGTCAAAAGCATGAAAAAATAAAAAAGGTCCTTCTAATTCAAATATTTGCGTAATACAGGTGCGGTGATAGTGACAGACGTGCTGGAATGTTCCGTGGTGCTGACGATGCAGATCAAGCGCACGTTCAAGCTGCTGTGCGCGGTGGGGCTCGGCAGACCCATCGTGGGGCCCGGCTGGGTGCAGGCCTGCGCCGACACCAACATGATAGTCGGTAAGAGACACGCTTTCCATACACCTACACGTGATAGGACAATAATTTGTGATATAAGTTTTTAAACTGTCATGGTCACTAACGTTATAATTAACACTAGAAAGGGGGATATTTACCATGTCCACTTCTCTTCGATACGCTAAGAAGAGAAGTGTTAATTATAATAACAATTTGTTTTAATTTGAGTCCAAATAATGTCATATAGGTACGTCTTATGACTCTTATGGCATTATTCTTCTTTCTTATCGGTGGCGTACCTTCGATACGAAGAACACTGCTTTGTGAGACATTTTTTAACTACGTAATTCTTTCTCATCAGCAGACATCTACACATAAAATTACATAACTCCTGTAATTTCACCCACATTTCGAAGGCCGGGCACAAATCAAGTCTCTACTAAGAAATTTCTGATAACACTGCCTAACTTGGGAATAGCACCCAAGGTCTTTCTCTCAGCAATAGCGTTTGCGACCATTACACCAATGAAGCAGTTATCTGTATTTTGTTTTTATTGATAGGTGCCATTTGAAGAAGTCTGTAAAGTATTGCTGATGGGGATGGTACCTATGAAACCAATGGCGTTAACTATGTAGCTACTAGATCTAACCAGATTTCAAAATAGCTTGTCTGCTTTGGTCAGATTGGGGCTTAGCCATGGTCACGCCATTTACAATGAGCTTCGCCAGACCGTCGCCGTTAATTAATTGGCGAGAACTCACAAGAGTATATTCAATTTCAGATCCGTGGCTGTACTTAGTAAACGACGATCAGGCCGAGAAAAGGTTCCAGTTCAACTTGCACAAGACGCTGAGCGGCAAGAGGAACTTCTTGAAAGGCTACAACGTGTCTTCCACACCAAGTGTGCAGCCTAACTCGGCGGAGATGAAATGTGAGTTGAGACCGTCTCTATAATTAATAATTATACATAAATAAACTCGCCCTTTTTTAGGTAGACACTACAAAATTCTACCTTTTACGATTCTTACATAGTCTTTCTGCCACACATTCATATAACTGCGGTCAACGCCGGTTGTGAGTACTACGAACCTGACTTTTCTGAAGAACATCATCAATAAGATGACCTTCTAAAGCTTCAGCGCATCTGCCTGAGATAATCTATAGTTACACGTAAATTAGCAATGAATTTCATAATTGTATAATCAATTAAACGACACCAGATGCGCCCGTATGGCGACATGATACCGGATTTAGACGAATTTATACGAAAATAAGGCTCAAAAGAAAGAAAGAAAAAGTATTTATAAGTCTCGCACAGAACAAAACAAAAATATGGTTAAATTAACAATAAAACAAAATTATTTAAAAAGTAAAGATAAGAAAAATATAAAACCAACGAAATTAGTCCTGTACGAGACCAAAAGGTGTAGTATCTCAGCATAGTGCTGTAACATTAAAAAAACAGCGCTGATATTCTAATAGGTCCAATCAGCAAAAAAAAAGAACCTTGCTTTTGGCATAAATTGTTGCTTCTACTGACAATTCTGTCGACATCACAGCGGTCCCCTTATAGTGGTTAAAATGAGGTTACTGTTGCTCTGCTGCTGTCACAGCTAAAATTACTGCAATGTGACTTCTTTAGTTACCAATAAAACAGTGTTACTATTCCATTTCAGTGATAGTGGAATGTTCGGGCGGTACATGGAAGGAAGGCGGCCCCAACTGGATATGCGTGTCCAGTTCCAAGGACAACGCGCTCTGGCCAGCGCTGAGGAAGCGAGGCGCCACCGTCGTGTCCACAGAGTTCATACTCGGAGGCGTGCTGCGACAGAAGATCGACATAGTCAGCAACACGTTTCCCTAGGTGTTTACTCCCGAGTTCACAGACTGTCTGCCACTTTTCACCCTTATGCCCTAAGTAATAAGGTTGAAAAATGGTCGACCGTCAGTGAACTTGGGAGTACCATTCACGATACTGTCGTAGTTTGCTACTGTTATCGGGTCCCACGACGTTGCTTTGTATGTTATTTTGCAGTATAATGTTGGGATGCCAGTTCCATATTGCATTTTTTTTAAGCCGTATGAACATTGGGTTATGGGCGGGTGAACCCAAGTTTTTACTTTGTAAATGCGTCATCCCACCGCTGGACAAATGCCTCTACATCCAATTCTTTCCATCCATGGCGAATGTTGACTACTGGTCGTTGGGTTTGTTCAGCTCGTTCCGACATCTTCTACGAGGTCTGCAGACAGATTTTCTGGCTGTGGACCAGTATTTGAGTAAAAGAAAATGTTGCCTATACATACGAGCTCTGAAATCTAAATTAAAATGTAAATATAGTGATTTAGATGTATAATTTTAAGTTTCTATGATAATGTCCCAAAAATTGTGAAAGGTGTGAAAATTTTTTAGCTGGATAATTTAAAAAATCTGTCATTTCAAGTCAAAACCCCAGTCTGTTTAGTATCTTACCTTGATTACTGACTTTCTAATCTGTGAGTCAATTAAAAACATCCTTAATCTGATTGGTCAGAACATGGCTCCGATGAGATAGTTAACCAAGGAGAGCATCGATCCGTCAGCGTGTAATGCCCATATCAAACAAGCGTTCTTACTTGTAGTTGTTAAATTACAACTTACTTAAATAACAACTGCCAGTCAGTTGGTTATGGCATCTTCTGTTGTATCCCTAAGTTCGTTAAAGTAACGGAATATGATAGCTTTAAAATTAATCATTACAATAGTTTTAGTTTTTATAAAATTAAGTTGATTAGTGACTTGTAATATTTTGATTCTACGACAACTTGATCCCCTGATGTTGTGTTGTTGTTCATACCAATTTTTTTTGCGTTCTTGATTTTAAATTATTATCTTTTATTGATCATTCCCATAAAGCATGTTTTAATTGTTATCTGTGTTTGTTTTATGATATTGTATGTAAATCTACAGATTTAAATGTGAAATGTGCTGTTTTAATTTTTATAAAAGGTCAAGAAAAAATTGCTAGCAGAACTTTAACAGACGTGATAGGTTAAATAAATAGCTTTACACGATAAAACATAAACAACGGACTGTTTAAACTCATAATATGCGCTCGTGGCTAAATAATAGCAGTCGCACCGTGGATGGGTGACCATCCATTACCTAGGTACCGAGTTTCTTCCATGGCTTGTAAAGCACGCTAAGCCGTTAGTCCTGGCTGTTATTTGTAGGTCTTTAACAGTCGTTACAGGTAGTCCAGTAGCTCGAAAGTCTGATAACCAGTCGCGAGGGGTATCGTATTACCCAGTACTAACTGGGTTGTGGAGGTCAGATAGTAGATAGGCAGTCGCCCAAGTAAGATACTGGTATTCAGCTACATCTGGTTAGACTGGGAGCTGACCCCAACACAGTTGGGAAATGGCTAGGCAGATGATGGTAAAAACGACACCACCTCTTTTCTTTCTAACTTGCTTTTATCATGTGAGTTATCGCTAGCTTTATTTAATTTGACCTTAAGTTCAGATTTTTCAAAGCACTATTGAGAATAATTTGAAATATTGAACTATTTTGTGACTCTTGAGATAATTAATGTACGATAATAATGTATGGTGTGAATAATGTTGATATCTCTAATCATAGTTTACGCATTTGTAATAATATCATTGTATGATTGTTGTTTTTTATTGTATAATATAGTCTTACTTTTTATTTGAGTGTTTTTATTCTCCCTCTTTTCAAATCGACGGTAAACTTTTTATTATTACCGTCGATTAGGTTAGGAACGGTTAGGTTGTACCTTTTGTTTTACCCGCCTAGCCACTTTGTCCAGGTATTTGCCAAAGCAGCCATTGCCCTGACAACACCTGCACTAGACCGAAGGACATCGTCCCGTGTCGTCTCCGTACCCACTCCTCCAGGATCGGCTGGATAGCCCCCACCCTTCAAATCCTGAGGGTTTGGGATTGGGCCTCCCTACGCCACCTCGTGGTCGTGACCAGCTCGACAATGTCAAATTATATGTCATGCAAACCTAACTATAGTAAGTCATTTAAGACCTCAGGTCTAGCAGGGCATTAATATTGTACTGAATTTCATTATGACCCGCTGGTCATTAATGTTATTTGAATTTGGAACATAAAGTAGAAATTGCATACGAACATTTACGATAGGTAGTAGGTACATACTAATTCCATTTTCATCGATGCTCCGCGCTTATTGGTTGTATAGCGTGATGTTATATAGCCTTCTTCGATAAATGGACTATCCAACACTAAAAGATTTTTTCAATTCGAACCAGTGCTGAGATTAGCGCGTGCGTTATAGATAGATTCTAAGTCGATACTTCAATACATGCTCAATTGTATTAGTCATATTAATGTGATCTTGAACAATTAGGTACATTATGTATTCCGATCATATATGCTGCTTTATGTCCCACCACTGAACGTTACCAAATGATAAGATATACGCGTCCGTCGGATTTTATCGTTTGTTTGGTGGTTATTCAAATGTTTTAACCAATTTTTGACCTATCCATTTCAAACGGATATCAACTTTATCATAGCAAAAATTAAAGTTGATTTCACTATGACTGAAAAAGTGCTGAAAATGTTTGAAGTTGTAGTGTAATGTTTTTTCAGTTTTGTTTAGATTTTTGTAAACTAAATGGCGAACATCCCCTTGTTTGTGAAGGAAACCCCGTTTATTATTGTTGGTCGTTGATCTCGTGGTCACAAGCGCAACTACCGAGTGTAAGATCCTGGGTTCGATTCCCAGGCCTGATGAAAACATGTAGGTACATAGGTAGGTACATACATATTTTATTTCATTGTAGGTAACTAATTTCATGAAAACTCAATTCTATTCACGCGTAGGCACCTATCCAGTTATCCACTTTTCGGGATTTGACTTGCCTAAAAATATTTACTTATTTCTATCGTGCAAGCTGTGTGCTCGGTGGGATTTTCCATCGACAATTTCTTAGGATTTTTCGGAGATTTCCTGAAACAATTAAGCAAGGGGGGTTAAATGGTTAATTGGGTTGTTCCATCATGATTTTTATCAGTAGCAGCCACGGAGTCTAAATTTGTGCCCGGTAGATGGCAATAGACTCGCCTGCAATTACATGGTATTAAACGTAACTGGCAAAATGTGGGTTTAGGTCCTATTATGTATACCCCTGCCTAGCCCTTCGGGGATTACAGGCGTGATGTTATGTTTGTTATGAATATGATTCAACAATACTTACCTACAACAAAACTTTTACGTAAACAGAAATCTCAGTCCCGGGCAAAACGGGATGAATCTATGGGATGAATAGACGCCCCAGCGTCTCTGTTCGAATCGAGACAAAACTTTGAAAGGGATTTTAACGTTGAATTCATATATGTACAAGAACAAAAAACAACAAAAAGTACGTAAAATATCTATTTTATTTACATTATCATATTATTATTCGTTGGTCTAGTGGTCGCAAGCGCGACAGCTGAGTATGAGGTCCTGGGTTTGATTCCCGGGTCGGGCAAAGTGCTATTGGGTTTTACCATTAGGAATTTCTCAGTAGCAGCCACGTAATATTACATGGAAGTTAAAAATAAGCGGCGAAATGTGTGGATGTACTATGTATTTAGTTACACCTCTGCCTTACCCTTTGGAGATTACAGGTGTGATGTTATGTATATGAAGTCCTGCCGTGCTAGTTATGGGCACACATCCAAACTCATTGAATACAAAGAAATGAAATTCTAAGAAACATGTACAGCTAGCTATACAATAATAATATAACTTTAATTCAGACATACGTCGATACATTTATACACAGAAAGCGTTAGTAGGGGTGTTAGTAGTAAACACAAAAAAAAGTGTTAGTAAACAAAACAAGTAACTAAAACTATTTCCTATTTCTGTGCTGGTGTACACTTGCCCAGTACACAGTAAACGGACTATCAACAAGAAACAACAATGTCTACAATGTTGCAGGTACTCTAAAATGTAAAACAATGGATACATTATTATTTTACTGAACTAGAATACTCAATTCTGTATCCATTTAGAATTTAAATAATAAAGTAAAAACAACAATATTAGTCGTTCATTTCGTTGACCTTGACCGTAGCACTGAACTACCGAAATCGGAGACATAATTCGGGGAATACCCGCTTGTGCGATGGGCACGCCGCGTGCTTGTTTGTACCGCGGGCTGACGTAGTAAGGCGTCGTCATACTCGTCATTCTACTCTAGCTATAAAACAACTTTAAACGTGACTCAGGCCGAACGCGCCTATCGTTAGCAGTGGCCAGTGTGTGGAACAGATAAAAAAATATATTTATTTTAATGTTTGCGTGCAGTGTACAGTGAAGACTAAGTGAAACAAGAAACAGCAGCATATACCTACACTGGTGCGTACTATTTTTACTCAGTTATTTCATAACTTTTAATAAGCATGAAAGTAGATAGTGAAATTAAAAAGGAGAGGTCAGTCCGTGGATGGGTGACCATCATTACTTACCCAGTTTCTTCCGTGATTCGGAAAGCACGTTATGGCGATGGTCCCGGCTGTCATTTGTAGACATACGGTCAGAAGCCTGAAAGTAGACTTATCGTAGTTGGTGATGCTGATGATGTATCATGATGATGTATCAGGTGATGATGTTGCTGAAGTGAGGTACCTAACAGCTGGCTAGGTTATGTATTATGTAAGCACTGTGGGCTAATCGAATCTATATAAATAAATAAATTTGAAGTGTCTGTTTGTAATATCAAAATAACAGCTTTTTACTGAACGCAAATGCAACTTATATACTTACTTAAATACTTGCAACTTATATACTTACTTATACGGCACTTATAACGAAACGAAACGGCTGGTCCGATTTTGACGGGACATTTACTGGCAGATAGCTGATGTTATAAGGTGTAAGATTCGCGTTTCCGAAAAAATAAAACCCTTGAAACTGGTAACAAAATCCGATTCAAAAAGAGAAGTAATATTTTTTATAATAACTTCGCGAAGGTCGCGGGCAACCGCTAGTACCTAGCGAATAAAAATGAGGCTGTTAGGTGTGTTCTCTTTCATTTCTGGCAGTTCAGGACCTGTTTTTTTTTGCAAATTATAGCATTATACGAGTAATAATTATGTCGTATGTTGTTCAAAAAGTATATCAGAAGATTATTAATCAGTACAGATTACAACTGATAAACAATCAAGTGTTATTATCGTACCTAATTCTAAGTAAGGTATATTTTTAGGCACCTAAAATTGCTAGGAAACCTAATGTTATCTTTTTATTGCCATATTTCTTGGTACATTTCTGAGGCGACGCGACGAGACGAGCATATTGCGGACCTAGGACATGAGCTACAGGCTTTTACAGTAACAGACATTCTATATAGGTATACCTTATCAGATAAGCGGTTTTATCGATGTAAACGATAAAAGATAAGGTCTAGACCCTAATCGGCTAGCACAAGATTAGGTCTAAATGTTTTTTTATTCTTCAGGTAGTCGTGCTAACCGGGACTGTGTTTATAATGCCGCTGAACACTTAGGTAAGCAGCACTTAAGGAAATTAAAAGATTGCCAGCTGAATATTTCCTGAAAGGATTGACTCAAAATTGAGTCGGCTACTACGTGTTTGCAACGTAAGGCAGAGCGTGGATCACGCCGTGATGGCTCTCGGCCACCGTAGGCGCGGGCCTGTGGACGGCGAGTAATGGGCTAGCTCGCCGTCCGTCCGTCGTATGACGACGGGCAGGCCGTGTCGACGGCGCGTTCGTGTTCCACGCGCGCCTCAAAGAGTTGTCAGCAAACGGGAGGGGCAAGGGCCGGTGCCTGCTAGGGCTGCGGGACTGTTCGAAAGAGATACCGCGGCCCTGGAACATAAAGGGCCAATGAAGGAACATGGGTGTTTTTTAGTCAGTAAGAGTCTGACACTCCCTTCCGCTCCGCCCAGAGCGGGAGGAGTCATTTGATGATTTCTCACCTTCCAAAAAAAAAAAAAAAAAAAGGCAGAGCGTGGATGTATTGTAGGGATACCGCAGCCTCACCCTTCGAAAATAAGAACCAAGAGGTGTCATATTAGATTAGTATATAAGTATAGGAGTAGTCATTATGCACTTATGTATAGTATGTGTGTTGGTAGCTCAAGTATTTATATTTATTTATCTTTTCTCTCAAACTAGTGCGTCTAGTGTTACTCTGCATTTGATCGATGCTGTTATTTTATGTTGTTTTTGTCTTTAAGTGCAGTTTTAATAGAAAGGAATACCTATATGGCTTGGGGATCATTATCGTCAATTGACGGGGATGATGTCGTTTATTATTATAGTTTATAACGTGACTGTATTTTCCGAATGATTAGGCAACATTTCGACATTTATTTTGAATTCTCACCCATGTAATAGGGGGTGAGCCTATTGCTATCAACCGGGCACAAATCTAGACTCGCAAGCTGCTACTGAAAAAATATTTTACTTTTCTCGACCGGGGAATCGAACTCAGCAGTAGCGCTTGCAACCACTAGCTAGAACAACGAGGCAGTTATTTGATAACATTGTTTTAACTAACATCTTTGTATTTTCCAGGAAGGCTTATATGGACAGCACGTCGCCAAAACCGCCGTTGGGAAACCCAAGATTATTCTAGTCCCTTTGTAAAACTAGATGAATTAAAACCGAAAATTTATCGTACTTAAACTTTAAACTTAATGCCAAAGCCCAACCAAAAAGGGATACAAAAATAGTGTCTGATAGTTCAACAGATTAGAAGAATAGAATAGAAGAAGATATGTTCTCAATACAAAATATATCACCACCATCACTTAGTGAAGATAATAACCAGCAAGGAATGTTTCAAGGGGAGAATGATTCAAAGCATTCAAAGGAAACAGCCTGTGCTAATTCTGATAGTTTTGCAGATTGTGCAGATGTAACGCCAACGCAAATAATAACACCTGAAAGTGCACCACATGAAAATAGTGTTAACGTAGACAATGTTGTCACTAATTGTGAAGACACTGAAGTAATTAGAAACAAACCATCTCAAAATGAACTAATTCAAGGTGATATGACGATACAAATAACTAACTTCGAAAACAAACAACCATTTGAAGACAAGCCCAATAAAAACGGTGTTTCCGAAGATATACCTACAAAAATAAAAGAAAATGAAGGTATAGTACTGAACAAACCGCAGGTCAAAAAAAAATTTGATGAAGTTGTTGACCAATTTAAAAGAGCACTACAGTCTCCAATTAATGTCAAAGGTGAAATCCAAAATGACCCCAATGAAAATGTAATAACTAGTGAAAAAGTTGATGAAAGTACATCTATTGACGTTGATTATAATAACGCCACACAACATTATAAAGCTCACAGAGAAAATACCAACGACGGTTTAGTAGTTTCATCTAATACAGATGTTAAGGTCGTACAATGTCCTATAGTTGGTAATGTTACAAAAAATATAAAAAACGTAAACGAAATAAAGTATTTTAGGAGAGACTTGCCTAGCCAGGAACAAATGGACGTTCTTAATGAAAGTGCAAATGTTGCTACATTAACAAATATTAGCGACTCATCTGATGAAGAATTTTCGCCTAAAAGGTCGAGACAATTCATATGCTCGGACAGCGATCTACCGGATGACGACGAAATAAAAGAGATAATGATGATGTACCCAAAACCTACATTCATAGAATCATTCAGTGAATCCGAATCAGAAAGTAGTTCGGAAGACGAGAGTAATCGCCCCATATGCCGCCGCCGTAGAAATAAACCTGAACCACTTGATTTGACTAAAATGTTAGAAAAATTACCGGAAAGAGTAACAACGCGCGTGTCGAAACAACCCGACAAATTTGGCTGTGGAGATTATAAAAAGAACTGTACCATTTTAAGACCTACTTACTTGACAAAAAAAGAGAATGATATAGATGAAGATATTATCGCTGAAAATATAAAAAGGATAAAAGCATTCGCAAAAATAAATACTAACAGAGATTCAAAAAAACAGAAAAGTGTACAAGGAGAGAAAAAAGAACGTTCATTGCGAAAGAAAGCTGTTAATAAAAGTAAGGAACACAAGAAAAATATAAAAGTAAAGCCTAAAAGAAAGAATACAAATTCCGAATCTAAATCAAATGCTCCAAAGAGTGCTGAATTGAAAATAAAGAACACCAAAGATAGTCTAGATTCTCTATCAGCCGCCATAACAACTACCACAAGAACCAGATCTATGAAAAATGAAAATAACGGTAAAAACACTGAAAATAAACGTATACTACTAGGAAACAAAAACAAAAAAACAAACTGTAAACAAAAACTTTCAAATATGAAGGAGAGATCGAGGTTGGCTGAAAATAAAGTAAGGCGAAGTAAAAGACAGAAGGCTACACAGAAAACCGACGACACAATTAAAGCTCCGATACCTATTGTTAAGAAGAGCATACATGAGCAGAGTACTCTTTATAATATTTCGTCTTCTGGTTCTGAATCGCCGAAGGGTTTGAAGAGGTCGTTGGTTGACAAAAGTGTTGTGCTAACTCCGAAGCGGACGAAGTTTCAAAACAGGAATAATAATAATAGTAGGGTCAAGAAGACACAGCATGGTCACCTCACTGTGGAATTCCAGCAGGGTAAACGAGGTAAGAATTTTGTCATTTGTAGTTTTATTTCAAACGTCGACTTTTCTGAAGTGAATTAGGTTAGTTTAAGTTAATGTTAATGCGGTGATCTTCTTCTGTGAAACGGTCATCTCACAGAAGGAGGCTGCGGAGAGGTTGAGGGAGGTCGAGACCACTCTCCCGATCCGCAGCAGACGTGCCGGGCGTCGGCAGAGGACAGACAACGCCCTCTTCCCCTAAACGGGTCCAGAGGGACGGCGGACTTGGGGAAATCCGCCGCCCCCCCGTATAACTGGACCCGTGGCGGCGGCGCGTAGTGTTCCGGGCGCCCCCCTATTGGCGTTACGGGGGAAGTGAGAAGTCCTCCCCCCTTGAGGAGGACTTGAGGAGGCCCGCAGACGCGGGCCGGCACTAACCGGGGATCGTGGAAGGCGCACTAGTTACCATGATCCCCGGTGCAAGTGTGGGAAGGGAACACCGGGGTGGTTTTTAATCGGTTACAGTCCGACAGACCCCTCCGCCCGCCCCAGGGTGGAGGACATCCGTGTGGATTTTCCACCCCGGGTACAAAAAAAAAAGGTTAAGTTGATGTTACACATAACGTCTGATTTCCCGAAAGGGACACACCCATACCATAACCCACCCATTTAGCAAGCTGTTTTCGCGAGTCCATGCGTTCGTAAGGGAAATACTACACTGTTATATTAATTATTTTTCAGATTATCACTCATAAAATTAGAATCAAGACTTCGCTTAAAAGTCCCATGTAATAGTGAGCGAGCCTATTGCCATCAACCGGGCACAAGTCGCAACTTCGGGCTGCTACTTAGAAATACCTGACGGAAAACCCCAATAACACTTCGCACATCACAAACAAAAGGGGATTAACTGCAAAAACAGTGTTTTGAGATATAGCGTTTTGAAAGTTTGAAAATTCATAGCTCCTGAAGTAAGTGTTGTAATGTCTTAATTTAAATACAGATTTGATGGTACATTATCCCTCTTTATTTTTAGTAAGTTTTACGCGTGTATCAGTGGTAGTTTTCATTTTATTGGCACTTTTATATGGCCGGGTGAAGATAATACTGTATAAGCAGTTCAAATTGCTAAAACTTTTGAGTTACGACTGTCTAACCCGGACGAAATTGACTCTAATCTGATATTATCAAGTACTAATTTAAAATAATACATATAATAAATTCAAAATTTGATGTTTACTCTAGAAGTAAGGGATTAACTAAACAAACAAAAAGTTGTTAATACTAAAAACAAGTTTATTAGAATGTACTTAAAATAATAGTAAAAGTAATAGTAAGTGTTTAGGAACAGAAATGGGCGCATATAGGTATTTCCGCCTTTTTTCTTAAGAATTAAAAAGTATGTAGATAACCCTTTTTTTTCGGTTGGGAAATCATCAAATGGCTCCTCCCGCTCTGGGAGGAGCGGAAGGGAGTGTCAGACTTTTACTGACTAAAAACCATCCATGTTCCTTCTTTTGCCCTCTAGGTTCCAGGGCCGGGGTATCTCTTTCGAACAGTCCCGCAGCCCTGGCAGGCATCGGCCCTTGCGGGCCCCTCCTGTTTGCTGACATCTCTTTGAGGCGCGCGTGGAACACGAACGCGCCGTCGACACGGCCTGTCGTCATAAGACGGACGGACGGCGAGCTAGCCCATTACTCACCGTCCACAGGCCCGCGCCTACGGTGGCCGAGAGCCATCACGGCGTGGCCCCCGACGCCCGATGCTTCTCCCGCGGCGGCTGGGACGTGAGGAGGTTCTCTCCCTCTCACGTTCCGCCGCCTCCTTCGCTAGCATGACTGCTTCGCAGAAGGAGGCGACGGCTTCCCATTCCCTCTCGCCCCGGACCATGGCTTGAACCAGGGCCGGACGCGAGAGGTCGCCGCCGCCAATCGCCGCTACGAGGACACGGCGGTGCTCCGCCCAAGCGGAGCAGACCTCCACGGTGTGCTCCACCGTGTCCTCCGGGCGATCCTCACAATGATAGCACCCGGGCGTTTCCTCCCGCCCGATTTGGTGCAGGTACCTCCCGAAACAACCGTGTCCGGTGAGGACCTGCGTCAGGCGCAAGGTGAGGGCGCCGTGGCGCCTCTCTAGCCACTCCTCAAAGAGGGGACTTATCGCCACTATCGTGGCGTGCCCTGCACGGGGTTGCGACAGTCGCTCTCTCCATGTCGCCATGAGATCGCGCCGGAGGTCTGTCCGCTGCGCGACAATTTGCCGCGGCAGTGGAGTTTCCCCCCGGCGCTGTGCCTCCGCGCGCCACTCATGCAGGCGCGCGAGGACCCTTGGCTTACATAAAATGTTTATATAATTATTTAATAATCCTTTTATCTATTATTTGTAATAGTACAGTAGGTGGTTATCTTATAAGCCATAGGATAATTTATTATTTGTAAATCTGTTGACCCACATATACAAAAATTTAAGACGCTTAGGCAAATGCGCCTGTGCTTCGTAAACTTGTTTTAAATTTTACGAAGTAAATAGGGCGCAAGTGGTCAGATGTGGTCTTTTTCCTTATTGTGAAAGCAGTTTTTTATTAGCGTGTTAGACGCAAATGCTTATTTGCGTCTTATTAACTTCCTCTTAGAAATAGGGACAAATATGCGCCTTTTATATTACTGAACTAAAAAAAGACTACAAATTATAAGGACATTATCTGCGTAAATGCGACTTTTTAATTAAGTTTTACATAAATTCGTCTTTTCATCTTAAATCGAGTTTAAAAAATGAACAGAAGCGCCCTATTTTGTTGTGCTAAAACCGCACTGGAGGAAGTTAGAAAAATATTAAAAATACAGGCAGATGCGCCTTTTTTTTGATTCCGGCAATTTATGTAACTCAAATCTGGGAAAAATGTTAGATGCGTCTTTTTTTCCTATCGGCAGCATTAATATCATCATTATCTGCAAAAGGATCCCCATTTTCATCATTTGAGTTGCTCTCATGTGTCATTTGGCGATCATAAACTCCCCTCAGCAGTTTTTCTGTCCTATTAGTTCTCTTCATAATTTTGAATTAATCTAAAATACAAAATAAAAGTAAAAGGAAACATCAGACAAAAAAGTAACATTTCATTTAACACTCAGTCACCGCGCAACAATTAACGTGTAATACAGTGTTATCTCAAACAAAACGATGGCTATAAGGTATCATTTAGGGATAATTTCGGCGAAAATCACAAATCCATCAAAACAAAATAATCATTACGGAATTAATTCAAAATAATACTACGATTTATATTATATCTAACAGGCAATAAGGTATTAAGTCAAAATAATACTATAAAGAATACTCAAATTTTATATTTTCGCTCCGCAAAATCGTCGTAACTTGAAAATAATACGTGTGACGCCGACGATCGCTGAGCGGCAACTGACTCAACTAGAATGCGACCATATTGATTGATGCGTGAATGACACGATTGAACGGTCAATAAAGAAATGTATTGCCATATCTCGAAAACTATTTGCGCTAAAAATACCATTGTCTTGCCAGATTGTAGAAAAAAAAATCTATGTTCCAAAACGCAAAAAATAAAAAAATGGCATTCTTCGACTTGATACCCTATTGTTTGTGACGTGCGACTTGTCGAACTTACTGTTAGTGTTGGCCTGTGTCATCCCACTGCGGGGCAAAGGCCTCTCCCCTCGCCATGACTTCCAAATCTTGCGATCTAGGGCTAATGTGGGACCACTGATCGAACTTACCTAATCTTCGGTTTTATAAAGGTTGTAATTTGACTCCGCGTTTTTATTAATAAGGGTAAGAGCTTTAATACGATATTTTTTATTTAGGTCCGTATGTGTACTTAGAGAGATACAAGCCGGAACCACAGAAACAGATCATGAAGCTGAACCGCAATAGGAACTCGTTGAACATGAAGACCCGTTCGCAGGGCGCACGGAGATCTCAACGAGCGCGCCAACGAACAAAAGACGGGGGTGCTAGAAGATAAACCAAGCGCCTATAAAGATATTTATGAAGATTAATGGTTAGTTTAGTAACTTGTTGTCCGAAGTCGATACTTATAAAATAATTTGTCCTAACTGTCAACGCACTGCTCAAACCACTGGACGGCTATTTGGCATACATCCGTTAAGAAAAGATTTTGGAAAAGTCAATCCCTAAGCAGGTGAAACTAACCCAATAGAACGCACTCTATTTTTTAGTCCTGTACTATTTATTGTGATATAAAAATGCAATATGCACATAGCTGCGATAAGCCTAGTCAAGTACCCAGTTATAAGTACAAGTTTTTCAATAGAATTATTGTGACATTCAATGTTTTCAGTATGTGAATTGTGACTGATATTACTGTATAAAATCATTTTACTTTTAAAGAAGTGTTTTTTTTATTTAAATGACCTATATTACAATACTTGCTGAACTACTTAAACATAAATAGCACGTCCTCAAAAAAAACACGTCGTACAGAAATTGCAGTTTTGAAATATATGTTAAAGTCTTGGTCTCCTTACCGATGCTTTGCATAAAAAACTTACGCTTGTACCATTCGGTGACTTTTTTTCGCAGCACACTTATGGAGGTTTTTAGGTTTCGTACCCAATGGGTAACCAACGGGACCTTATTACTAAGCCTCCGCTGTCCGACCGCCCGTCTGTCTGTTAGCGGGCTGTCATGATCCGTAATAGGTAGACAGTTGAAATTTTCACAGAATGTGTATTTCTGTTGCCGCTACAATAAAAAAATTAATTAAAAATTAAAGGGGGCTCCCCTACTACGATGGTACGGAACCCGTCATGCGCGAGCCCGACTCGCATTTGGCCAGATTTTTTCAATTATAGTGCAAAGATAAGTAAGTTGAGTGGGGTATTATCTAAAAATCTAATAAGTTTGTGTTTTGGCACATTTTTGGAGGATGGCCTCCAAAAATGTGCATTAAAAGGAGTATAAAAAATACAAAATTATCAATGAATATTATATTTACATAGGTATTCAAAATACTGGCAAAAATAGTTTCATGAGGATAGTAATCTTAAAATCTGTAGGTACATTGTTAACATGTGGAATGTCACCATTACATGAAAATAATACAAAATTACTTTGAAAAAAAGTAAACGAATTCAATGGAAAAGTTTTACATCGGTAACATACCCTTTTTGGGCACGCAAAATCACCTTAGAGTCACTATCACTGAAAACACCATAATTATTGTTCTATATACAAATCAAAGTAGTAAGCTATTGTAATGCTTCTCCATAGAAAAAAAGTTGTGAAATGGTTCGTTAAGATACATAGAAATAAAAATGCTTCATATTTAGATACTAAGCTCCACTTATTAATAATTGTAACTAACATCTGAGGCTACGGTAAATTATTTAACGACACAATTTGGAAATAAAGACAGTTAGGGCCGGTTTCACAGTTTAATTTAAGGCGGTCCTCACACGACACCGCTCGTCCGCACCGCGGCCAAGTGCAGCGCCGCGCGGACAGGCGGGGAGCGCCGCTCGTCCGCGCTGCCGGATGGTGTACGTGTCAGGCATCTACGGATTTCATACAAGCCAATGCGACATGAGATCCGCTTCACTGCCCGGCCACGCGGACGAGCGGTGTCGTGTTATAACCGTCTAACCGGCCTTTCTGGTTCTCAAAAAAACATTTAAAAAATAAATAAATAAATATAAAATTAAGAGATTTTCGTCCTTTATCTATATAAATATTACTTCAGGAACAAAAAACAGTATAATTTTGATTAAAATTCCTTAAAAATAATGGATAGTGGATACATTTTCACTTAAATAATAAAATAGCTAGTTTTTTTTAAACATTATTGATAAAATTAATACTACAAAAAAAAAAAGAAAAACTGATTAATATAATAAAATAGAGTAACTTTTTTTTGTTGAAATATTTCAACTACATAATAAAATAAACAAAACGTGAGGCGTGCTATACAGCGTGTATTAAAAAAGTGCGGTCAAATAAAGGTTGTGGTACAGACCATCAAATTGACAATTTTTCTCTATGGAACCAACCTCGTAATCGCGAATAAATATCTGATCAGTGCCATCAGATCAGTCCAATTCTTTTAGATTGACTAGTACTGTTTTTTAAGGAACAGTTAAAAGTGTAAAAATTATTATTCTTTATTTAATACTAGCGACCCGACCTTGCTTCGCACGGTGCCGCCTATCGGGTCCTAAAGTATCCTATCTTTGAAGCTGGAACCAACTACACACATTCACATAATTTCATTAAAATTGGTTGGTAGTGTCAGAGATTAGTGTGTCCGAACATAGTGACGTGTGATTTTTATAAATTAAGATTCACTGAGCCGGCAAGCTACTTGATGAGGTATACCATCGATGCGAAAGAAGTTTGATGGTATATAGTATATACCATCAACCAACCAGTACCAGTAACCAACGGGACCCTATTACTAAGCCTCCGCTGTTCGTCCAACTTTCTGTTAGCAGGCTGTATCTCATGATTCGTAGTAATAGGTAGACAGTTGAAATTTTCACAGAATGTGTATTTCTGTTGCCGCTAACAACAAACAAGAAATTAAAAATTAATGGGTACTACCCCTACTACGATGGTACGGAACCCTTCATGCGCGAGTTCGACTCGCACTTGGCCGGATTTTACTATATACAACATCATATAACCACGATTTTATGATACACGCTGCATGTATAGTTGTTATACTATTTACGAAGAAACATGTGCCTATTACGGTAGTTAATATTACTGTAAATCTAAAATTATACATCATAAGTAGGTATATATTATAATACAAATTGCACTACCTATACATAGTTTACATTAAATTCAGAAAATAATATTAATTGAACAGTAGAATGTTTCAGATGCTTACGAACCAAAGTTTAGTATAAAATATGACGGTCTAAGAGTTGCACCTCATCATTTCCATGCTCATATCCTTTTCTGTCGCTCAGAACCGTTATTTGCTAGAACGAGAAACAGAGCGTGCTGCCGACCGCATCGTCGATGCAGCCGCGTGCGATAACATTCCCGCTCTGTTTGTCATGAAAATGGGATTGCTATGAATGGGATGCTAGATGAGGTGTAACCCTAAACAGCTAAGGTAAAATGAGACACAATTCTCGCAGAGTCGTCAGAGTGGCGTCAAATGAGGCGAGTGACGTCTTTTTATAAGCATGGTATTGTATGTGTTGGTCAAATCTTGCAACTGAATTTCAAACCAGTTCCCCCCAACCGGTTGAGCTGTTATTTTGCACACATCTTTGGTTCTGATGACAATATATTTTTATGATAGACTTGACTTGATCCTGCAGCCAGGATCACCTCCTCACACGAGAACTCCTCAACGATTAATAGAACGGGCACGAAACTTTGTATACGCGTTCAATGTTGATAGATAAACCTGATTTCCTTTTAGTTTTAATAAAAAATTGTTTAAAAAGTTTGTTAGCTTTTATTTGCGAGGACATAAAGCACTTAGGGATCGGCTCCTATAAATTCCGCGTCGATAAGATTCAAAATAAGTTTTCACTTTCTAGATTCGATATTAGCTGCTAGTGTAGCTGTGCTATTTCCGACTACACATACGGTTTTCTCGAACATATAGCATAATCAGCCTATAATACTCCCACTGCTGGGACACACGGCCTCCTCTCTAGAAATGAAAATGGGCTATAATCCACCACGCGGGCCCAGTGCGGGGTGGTAGATGTCACATGTCTTCGAATTTTTGGTTCTGGACATGCCGGTTTCCTCACGATGTTTTCCTTCATCGTTTTTGAGAGCAGAGGTGATGAAATAAATTGCACAAAGTAATGCACCTGCCTGGGTTTGAACCCATATAAATTACTGTTCACAACTCGGGGTCGCCACCACTGGGCTACCGCTGCTCTCACACATGGACAAAACCATTGACTGAATTTCAACGCTCAGCTCAGCGCCGAGGGTTGAAAGGATTATAGCATGCAGGATTCACAAAGAAGTCCCTTATGGATGGATCATGGCTACAAGGAACCTTCACGAAGCCGCCAACCAAGCATTCTGTTCATCAAACTAAGTAACTCCGCGCAAAAATTATTGTTGGGAACGCCTTTTATTTATGGGTTGAAAGTCACGGTTTACGGTAGGACGGATTAAGTGCATTACACTGAACTTAAAACATTGTGCTGATGGATGCATCGTCATGGAGGTATTTAAGGTAAAGTTATAATATTAAAAATTAAAAACTTGTGAAAAAGTTGGAACTTTGACCTCCAATATCTCCATAAACCGTTTCAAAGTAAGGTCCAGAACAAAAATAAATGTCACATTGAGAACAAGCGCCTTTCGGCTTCGTGAAGAGTCTTTTTACACCCATTATGTTACTCGTAAATTTAATTTTTCCGAAGAAATTGGTAATAAAAAGGGAAGACGAGAGGCGAGCGGTAAGTTTTTCTAGAAGGGTTACATTTTGTGCGATACGTATTCTCTCGGTAACTCTCTCACGCTATACAAACTCACCTGTATTTAAAAGGACTAATATAAATATATACAATCAATTAAATCACATTTTTATACCTTTCAAGACTCAATAGTGAAAGGATATCCAGTCGGGATTGCGATTATTATGTGAAATACGTTGTAGAATCCACATAGTAAATAAATTTGAAAGTACGTGGTATTTAACGGATAACCCGCCAGCCGTTAGTTAGCAGCATGAAATAAACGGTTCATGCACACAGTTCATTTTTGTACATAATATATATGAAAGTAGTGTAGTAGTGGCGTAGTTTGCCCGCGCTCGGTGCATTGTCTCTTTCATTTTGGTTAATCAGCAATATTTAAATGTTAACCCGTAAAATGGTTACCCCGTATAATGGTTAAACAAGCATATGGGTTAAAAGGTTAACCTAATCGGTTAACCTTAAAAGGTTAACCGATTAGGACCGATTAATCGGGTTAAAACCCGATTAATCGGTCCCTGATGGCACATCATGCTTTTATCAACACCCGTGTACAGGTCGCTGCTAGAATGTGTAGTAGGTACTACACGCGAGGTAGAATGTATCCTAGATTATCAGTAGAACGTATCATAGAAGTAACCTTAATATTTGAACAACTGAACTTTCTACAAAGATGTTATTCTAGCACAGACAACGTACAGTTAAACCAGAATAAGTATGCGCTTCGGTAATCTTCGTTTTACGGATAAGCACGAACATTGCGCTACACTGTACACAAGCTTTTGTATGTAGTTTACTGTCTCGTTACTTCTTTCGCGTTTCAAAAATTATGGCATAATAATAAAAAATTGCCTCGTACTTCCATAGTTGTCGCAGCTCTATTGCCATTCGTAATTCCGAAGATAGTCGACGATTACCGAAGCGCATACTATTCTTGGTTTACTATATTTAAATTGTATCCTTCTGAAATAAGTCGCTGTTGGTTTTGTGGTCACAAGCTCGACTGCTGAACGAGATGTAGGTTCGATCTCCGATCAAGGTAGTAATTGGTTTTTGATATATTTTTAGGTTAATGGCAAAAGACGTCAACCCTTCGGAAAAAACAGATGTGATTTACAGTGTTTAAACGTATACATGGTGTAAGGGAAAGCGACGTACAAAAAAAACGGTATAATGTACGCAACGGTTTTTTTTTTAAAAGAACCAACGAAAAATTTAGTCGCTGGGGGATCTAGATTTATGTGCGGAATTTGTGGTAATAATTAATAATAATAATATCTATAATAAATAACATCTTGGGACAACCAACACACCACCATCTGATCCCAAACTAGGCAGAGCCTGTACTATGGCAACCAGACAACTGATAAACATACTTATATATTTCTAAATACATACATATTATACATAAATTAGACACCCAGATACAGAACAAATAACCGTACTCATCGCACAAAGATTTGTCCTGTGTGGGAATCGCACCCACGACCTCCGTCCTAGCAGTCAGGGTCACTAACCACTAGACCAATCGAAATTTGTGCGTCGAGGTTCCTTACACCCTGTATTTTTTACTAAATGTGTGATTGACCACATTTCGATACTTCAGACGGGCACAGTTTAAATATACGTAACTTCTGTAAAAATATACTACTAGTTAAAAATATAATTATATGTGATGTTGCTTGCAGTTCGCAAGCGTAGTGTATGGCTGCAGGTACTCCTACGTACGAAATCACACCAATGCTTCAATTAATGTCCATTTTCATTACTTTCACACCAATCCTGAAACATTACAATACAGTATGAGTATTATTGGACATGTGATGGATGAGAGACGAAACGCATAAATAACGACTCGTAGACAAATCCATAGAGCGAAGTTAGACGTAGCTAAGTTAGTCGTGTTTTATGCGAAATTTAACCTTGTCTGCATAACGTTAATGTTCTTATTCGTATGATACGTTTAATTATTGTCGTTTGTAAGACTTTAAGTTTATACTAATAAGGTTTATTTTAGGATGAAACGCAACTGAGTAATGTCTTAGTTCGCTTTATTAGATCTCTTTCTAAGGGAGTGAGGGTATAAAATTAAATAATGGAGATGGAGAGGGAGACCTAAGAAAAGGTGGATGGATTGTGTGAGAAAGAAACAGGAATAAATGATAGAGAGACGGCTGAGAGGGAAACATAGAAGAAAAAAAACGTGCTGCGCCTGCGCCGACCCCAAGTAACATGGGATGAGGGTAGGAAGCTGATAATGATTGTTTCATTGAGTGGCTGCAACATGATCTAGGTTCGATTCCCAGGTCCGGTCCTGGGTTATTGACTTTTCCTTAGGAATCCGGAGTCTGGATCTCTACCGTTCTCTTCAGAAAAAGCAGGTGTTATGTGTTACGGATTACGGACAAGTATGAAGATAATACACAATGACAACTAGATAAAACAATTACAGTTAAGTACTATTCAGTATTTACCTTGTTTAACTATTATCAAATGTTAACAATCTATTCAATATGAGCTCTCTTAACAATTGAGGTAAAAGTTTTTGATTACATTATTGTAACAGAAATTATTTGACTAAACATTTGGCATGCATCATCTTTCGGCATCCATGCATCCATATTTACAAATATTCACATTTATAATAGTAAAAGTGAGAGAAAAAGTTTGTATTACCTTTCGGTAACCTTTTGAACGAGAGCATAAACGCAGGCTCCACGCTTAGCTGTGGCTTCACCTACCATTTTGTCACATATTTGTGTTGTTTGGCGTATAGGGCACGCGCTTAATTGTCACATAAATATGACAATGGCGTTCAAAAGTTTAACTAACGGATGAACAATTGAACACATTTCGATAAAAATGAAGTTACCGAGAGATATTTATCGACTACCAAATCGGCAAAGCTAGGGGCAAAAGCGATATATTAATAAATTATAGCGTTACCTTTAAGTCTACGCCTCTGGGTTCCTCTTCATCAGATTAACGTCAGCCTCCACCATCTCTTTGACTAGTTGATCGAAGGAGACGCGCGGCACCCAGCCCAGCTTCTCTTTGGCTTTCGACGGGTCCCCTAAGAGGAGGTCCTGGAAGGAGACGAACCAATGTTACCAACCTCATATTAATTATTATTAACAGACAGATGTGTTGCTAGGGAATTTGTCTCGGCACTTTTTGCCCTAGTTATAACACTAGAAAGTGGCGAAAGAAAGGTTCTACAATATGTTGAAAACAGATTCGAAAGGAGCATAATAATATAGATATCACGATATTATAAAAAAAAAATAAGAAACATAAAATTTATTTATGAAAGAAAAGATATTCAGAATGAATTTTCGAATGCATGATTTTTGTGCCGATATTATCATTATTATTCAATTCTCCAAAATCTAGTATGTTTTTTAAATGTCTCATCACCATCATCGGGCATTAGCATGTTCGATCGTCACTTGTTTTTTTTTATGATGTCGCTACCCGAGGAGCAGCAGCCCGCCAGCCGCCAGCGCCCCTCTGTTGCCATTTAAGTTTCCTCATTTTAGAACATTTTATCTAATTTCCATAGGGGTATTTATGTTTTACTTGTTATCTTTAAGAGATTACATGAATAGAATCGAAAATCGATACCTAATAATACCTTCACTGATCGGGCAGGGTTGGGTTTTTTTAACATATATTTAAAGCCTTACATAATTAATACGCACAAAATGTCCTGATTCGCAGCGTAATTTGAATAATATCTTTTGATTTTTCATTGTATTTGGTTTAACAAACTATTATTTCATTTCTAAAGTATTCAAAATCTGGCAGGCCTTACCCAACTTATGAGCGAGTTTCATCTTGTAAAACTGATAACTAGCGAGAATTTTATTTTACTTGACGCCCCAACTGACAACGACTGCAACTTGAGTTACAAGCGAGTATGCGGACAAGTTGAGTTAAAAAACATATTATGAGCGTTTACAACTTACGGCATTTCAACAAACTTTCAAGTCCTTTTTTTTCAAATAACTGAAACGATTTTAATGAAACTTCATACGCATAAGCAGAATACATAGGTCTAAAAAGTTATCAGAGAATATTTTCGACATATCTTTAGAAACAAAAAAAAATGGAAATTCCTGTTTCTATTGAAAATTTAAAACCGGTCTAATTTAGATGTAACACTATTTTTCGAAAATGTTCTCTGATCACTTTTTAGACTTATATATCCTGCTTTTGCGTATAAAGTTTTATTAAAATCGGTACATTCGTTTCGAAAGAAAAAGACTTGAAATTTTTAATGGCAATTATTAGCAGTTTTATTGAAAGTCTGAAAAGTGAATATTTTGCTTGCGTACTTAAAACTTCGATTAACTATACAAGCTAGCATTTCAACCATGTTTAAACGGTATATAGGTTAATCTATGTACACTTGAAACACACAAGGACGTAATTCAAGTGTGAATCAACATTGAAGTTATACTGTGCATACATATGTAATACATGTATGTAATGTATGTACCTATCTGTTATTCCATTATCATAAAAACGAGACTGGCTGAATATTTCTTAGTCAATTTATTTGCAACAGTAAAACTAATATTGACATAACTTTAGTATTATTTTTTCAGCTGTTTCAATTTAACAGTAATTATAGTGGTTTTTATACCGGGACAATTTAAAGGTAGGCCACGCGTAGGAGATACGAGGAAACTGCGTAAGGAACCATTTTGAATTTTAGGTCATCATTATCTGCCTAGCCTTTTCCCAACTATGTTGGGGTCAGCTTCCAGTCTAACCGGATGCAGCTGAATACCAGTATTTTACATGGAGCAGCTGCCTATCCGACCTTTAAAAAACGGTAACTAGGTAAAACGATACCCTTCGACAAGACTGGTTATCACAATTTCGGGCCACTGACTGACCTGTAACAACTATCAAAGGTCTACAACTGACAGCGGGGACCAACGGCTTAATGTGCTTACCGAGGCACGGAGGAGCTTCGATATGTAATTAATGGTCACCCATCTACGGACTGGCTTTCAGCTTATTACTAAGCCACGAGCCTCTCACAGCCATTATGATCATGTTTCATAAAAAAGGCATACCTACTAAATTGTATGGTCAAGCGTGAGCTTTCCATAAAATGAGTAAGATTGACCATTTTGTAGGCCTAATTTTGAATCATGAAAAAAGAGCTCATGATTCCTAAGAAAGATGTACGTTTGTTCACTGAAGGTCGACCACTTCTCAACCTTATCACTTAGGGCATAAAGTTGAAAATTGGCAGACCGTCAGTGATCTTTGTAGTACGGTATCGTAGCAAACGGCGTTTTATAATTACATTGCCCCATGTATGCATGCATATCTGTACTCACCACTTCAGTAGGCCTGAAATACTTGGGGTTTATCTTGACGAGCAGCTGATCTGTGTCAGCATCATGCCCCGTCTCGCTCTCTCCCGCGCCCCGCCACGCCACCTTGCGGCCGATACACGAGAACGCTAGCTCGACAAACTCGCGCACGCTGTGGGCTTCGCCTGTCGCTACTACGAAGTCTTCTGGTTCTTCTTGTTGCAGCATCAGCCACATCGCCTATGGTAAATGTTTAAAGTTTTAGTACCACACTCTTACTCAAAATATAATTAGGGATCCCCAAGTCGGGAAAGTATTGTTGTAAGTATCCATTATAAACTCAATAATGACCCGGAGTTTAGATGTGTGGGATTATAAATAATAAATAAATAAACATTCTATTTCTCTTCCACAAGGGCACCTTAAAATATGAAGACACACTATATAATTATGATATATCCTAATATCCTTTGTGGGAGACTGGTATTTGCACTAGGAAAAACCTGTCATACAGATTACAAAAAAAAAGACACACCTCAATATAATCCTTAGCGTGTCCCCAATCTCTCTTACTGTCCAGATTCCCCAGTTCAAGGTACTCCATCAGCCCCAGGTGTATCTTGGCGACGCCGCGCGTGATCTTGCGGGTGACGAAGTTCTCCCCGCGCCGAGGACTCTCGTGGTTGAACAGCAGCCCATTGCAGGCGAACATGCCGTATGCTTCCCTGTAGTTCACCACTATCCAGTACCCGTAGAGTTTTGCACAAGCTATAACAAGTTACATAATTAGAAAAATCTAAAACCCGACTGCAAATATTATTATTATATTATTCCTAATTAAATTTAAACATATAATTTATATATATTTTTGGAATCCCCTTTTAATTTCCTTTATGTTGATACCCTACTCGATAGGTTTGGTTAATTTTTTTTTATTAACGTTTTATTATGACAGCCTAAAATCCGCCATTTTGTTTTTTTTTTCAAACACCTATAACAAGGACATTTTAATCTATAATATCTTGGGTTTTTAAGACGAATTTAACGACACCTTAACTGTCGAAATTCATCCAGCCGTTTGGAAGATACGAGATAATAATATATATTAACTTATCACTTTCTTTGTGAATGCTGGTTAACCTGTAATTGGCGACTGTGTAAGTACAAGACTGTAAAACCTGTACTCAAGATATTTTGTACACACAAGCTGTTGGTAAACCTTTATTAATAAATAAATAAATAAATAAATAAGTAATAGAAAGTTTACAAGATACGCGCGAAAAACATAACCCTTCCTTGGCAATCGCGTAAAAAGAACGAAAGTGGTTTTTTGGGGTTGCCAACAAACACAAGTCTTGTGGCTTTCGAGAGGCGAAAATGTCCTTTGGAGATTCATAGGCGAGAATCGCAAAAGCGAATGGAATTGCCCCAATTATAACATGTAACATAACTGGCAAAATGTGGATGTACTTTATTATCTGCTTACCTAAGCGCGGAATAACGGCATGGAATAGTGTGTCATGTGATTTTTTTTCTCATTGGTTTAGTAGTCACAAGCGCTGGTGAGTATGAGGTCTTGGTTTCGATTCCCAGGTCGGGCTAACTGTTATTGTGTTTTTTCATCAGGAATATCATAGTACCGTACCCGGAGTTTGTTTATGGTAACAGAATCGCCACAGATTATATGAGACTTAAACAAAACAGGCGAAATGTGGCCACATCTCCGATTCGGGCCTTCGGGCAATCAGGTGTGATGTTATATGAAATTTCTTCTAGGCTACAGAAAACCCATACTAGTAGTGTCGTATCCAATGTTCCGCCATTCTGCAGATAGTAATCGGTTGAAAGTAAAAAAATAAAGTGGAAAGATAAGAATTAGTTATACTCTCAGTACACTATCGAAATATCTAAATGCAAAGAACATTGATTGCTTATTAATTTTATCGCTTGCTTGTATGTTTCCGCTATCGTTCAATCTTATGTATTTTTAATTAAATCAGGGCGGAAATCGATTAACGTTTACACCAAATACATAGTTCGTTAACATATTTGATAAATTAAGATAAGATAAATCTTTAAACACATTAGTTAAGTAATAGTATCACATGTTATTTGCGGAAATCCGTGATTTTAAAATTATTTATTTTATTCCCACAAAAATTTGCTTCGTGCTTGCAATCAGGACGCAGCTCTGTCAACCCGCAAAAATATGCATATGCAGAATGTGCCATAATCACAATGAAACAAACAACAGACTATTGTATTATGATTTATAGCACTTTGTTTTTGTATAACACTCTAATCACCATTATCATCCACAGTCTACTTCACCCATTGCTGGATGGCTCTTTGCTTGTGCCAAATCCGCGTTCCTGTGCCAATTTATCCAGGTTATAACTGAGATGGCAACAATGTCATCTGCCCATCTCGCCGCCGGACGACTAACACCTTTCCAGTTCTGGTACGCTTCTTCTTATCGGTCACAACTGTACTCCACCTGCCATCACCGTACCTTGCTATGTTGCTATCCACCGGATCCTAACTCCATAACATTGTTCTTATTAATGATATCTCAGTAATAGCACAGAATTTGGATGTATGCCCGGCTGATGGCAATACGCTCACTTCCTATTACGTGGGACCTAAACCGTAACTGGCGAAATGTGGGTAAATACTAAGCCTCTGCCAAATTCTTCGGGTAAATAAGTCACTTGTTGTTTACTAAACAATAACTTACCATAAGGTGACCTGGGGTAGAACGGAGTCTTCTCAGTCTGGGGCACTTCTACGACTTTCCCGTATAGTTCTGAGGTGGACGCCTGGTATATCTTAGCCTCCTTCTCTAGACCTGCTGCCCTCACTGCTTCTAGGAGCCTCAGGGTACCGAGGGCATCCACTTGGGCCGTGTACTCGCTAAGCTCGAAAGACACTTTGACGTGAGACTGGGCTCCTAAGTTGTAGATCTCTTTTGGGCGAATCTGGAATAGAGTTTGAAAAGTTACTGTAATATGGTAAGGCATGAGTTATGGAATACACATGTAGTTTTTTAGTATTTAGATCTTTGTAGTCCTACGATAACAATATCAAGCCGGTAAGGTAAGTACCGAACGAGTCTATACTAAGTGGTACAAGGGCAGTTTGACCCATTTCCGCCACGCCGACCAGCTAATTATTTTACCATAGCATAAACTACTTAATCAGAAGTGTGAATCGAATGGTCACCACAACAAACATCGCATAAGTCTATTGCAGAAAATATGATCGACGAAAAAGATCGGTACTAATTCAGAACGGAATGAAGGATGAAGATTTTAACTCCAATGATGGCAATCTATGTGAAATGAACCGCACGGACTTGACAGTAGATCGCAGAAATACAACGAGATCCCTCGCAGCCTTGGCAAGCGAAACCTTAACAATGCATAATTAAAGAAAGATTGCTAATCCAATGTGTAAACGATGTATAGCGAGCTGGTGGTATGGTAATTTTCATGAACGTTTTCGCTAACAGATACTCGTATTCACTGGCGGCGCCTATAAAGAATATGAAAAAAGAAGGGCTGTTGAATTTTCAACACTAGGGTCTCAAGGTCACGTCGTTCGTCTGAGTAGAAAGCAGGTTTTAATTGTATTGACAAAACAGTGTTACTGTATTTTTTCACTGTTGTTTTTATTTAGGCCATGCCATTCACTAGCAAAGCAACTTTTTGTAAAATATATTCTACGGTGGCGATATTCAGAAAAACTTCGGTACAATGAAGATCGGCAAGTGCCTTGGTAGCCTCGAAAATATACAGAAAAAAAAAACAATAAAGATGTAGAAAATAACCAGAAAAACCGGTAGTTTTTCTGCTTTCCTCATTGGGCAGGAAACAGAAAAAAATTATGATTTAGCATAGCCGGAAAGTAACGCTTAAAAGTAGGATTCAAATAAAATTGATGATAACCTTAGCTTTGATTTCATTATCACGATTGATATCGCAAAAAAAGTTGTCATCCAGTTAAAGCTCATTGCACACGTATAAGCACTACACCGGAACGGCATTAGGTACATCACCTCATTTTAATTGCTGATTCCGATACGTACGAGTAAGATTACCATCCGTTCAGATTTGATCGGCTATTTGGCCCTCCATCCGGAATTGTCATATGTTTGGACTTTACAGCTTAAGTGGATTTTTTGCTGCTTCCAGAAGGAGGAGGTTATCAATTATAATAGTCTGATTTGTTTTTGTGTATGTTATTGGCCAAGATATAGCATCTTGGCCAATTGTGAACCGATATGGATGATTCTTTTTTCTCTAGAAGAATAGTATTTCGCGGTAGTTCCGTTTAAATTTGGTGAAGATCTGGTGCTGATCTTCGGAAATATACCATGGAATTCAGTCAGCAAGTCTGTCGTAATTGCTGTAATCGCTTGGATACGTATTGTTTACACAATTCTATAACATAGCATTCATCTGTATGCTTTGAAGGGGTATTAAATACCCCGAAATTTCGCCACTTATTACTATGACATGTATTGTTAAAAATGTAATGTAAATTTGAATAGGATATTACAAATAAAAATGGAAAATGTTCGGAATTTATATGTTCGGCTTTTTGTCAGGACTTACCGAATTATCAAAGTTTGAAATGGTAACCGTAAACGATGCGATGTCGTTACGGTGCTTAGGTATGTTCGTTAGTCTGAAGTTTCACAAAATCCCGAACTGCTAGAATTGAAGCGATGTTCATCCCGTGTATTGAAACTGTGCGTTAACCTTAATACTTTTTATGCAAAAAGAAGTCTCATCTCTGGAAGTGACGTCATCAGTTCGTGGCATTTGTGCATACACAGCATACATGATATAATCGCATGTAGTGAATATATAGGTATACATACATAGGTAGTGTTACCGTGAGTAACAATAGACTTTATGTAGCGACCTCGGTTAATAAGTTGTGTATAACATTAAATTAAGTAGGTATATCTGAAATGTTCAAATTGTTTAAATAGTTGACTGCAATTAGACATAAAGATGGAACGAAGCTTATATTGGTAGATTTGCATGGGGTCTTGGGTTCGATTCCTAATGTGTTATTGAGTTTTCTATCAGGAATTTCTCAGGTAGTGTGGGTTTGTGCCTGATTGGTGGCTATAGGCTCGCCCTCTATTACACGGGACGCAAATGTCGGTCTACGATAATACTACTACTTTTTAAATTTATCTTGGACATCACGACATCAGTGAAGAAATACATCGCGGGGAATCCTGGACAGACCAGGATTCCCCGCGATGTAGTCCAGGCTGGACTTATGGTTTATAGAAGTTAAAAATCACCAATTTTCCTTGAGCAGTCTGATGATGAATGCCCATGCCTTTTGTGTATAAGAAGAGACCTTTGTACAGTTGGGACAGTAATAGGCTGGTATTTTAATAGCAGGCCGTAGTGATGATGCGGATGAGACAGGTGGTGTCGATGAGGTCTCCGTAGTGTGAGTGGATGAGGCCGCCGGTGTGGTACGCAGGCCGGCCGTACAGGTGCTGAATGAAGAGATCATTTCACCGACCTTAGTTATGATGTCGAAGAGTCAGGTGGTGTCAGTAAGGTCTCCGTAGAGTAAGTACGTGTCATGTGGTGAGCAGGCCGGCCAGACAGGTGCTGGATGAACTGATGAAGACATGACGCAACTGACCTTAGTGATGATGCCGATGAGACAGGTGGTGTCAGTAAGGTCTCCGTAGTGCAAGTGCATGCGGACGCCGGTGTTGCACGCAGGTTTGCCGTACAGGTGCTGAATGAAGAGATAATTTAACCGACCTTAGTGATGATGCCGAAGAGACAGGTGGTGTCAGTAAGGTCTTCGTAGTGAAAGTGCATGTTGTGTGGTAGGCAGACTGGCAGTTCAGGTGCTGGAGGAAGACATCATCTAACTGACCTTAGTGATGATGCCGAAGAGACAGGTGGTGTCAGTAAGGTCTCCGTAGTGAAAGTGCATGTTGTGTGGTAGGCAGACTGGCAGTTCAGGTGCTGGAGGAAGACATCATCTAACTGACCTTAGTGATGATGCCGAAGAGACAGGTGGTGTCAGTAAGGTCTCCGTAGTGAAAGTGCATGTTGTGTGGTAGGCAGACTGGCAGTTCAGGTGCTGGAGGAAGACATCATCTAACTGACCTTAGTGATGATGCCGAAGAGACAGGTGGTGTCAGTAAGGTCTCCGTAGTGAAAGTGCATGTTGTGTGGTAGGCAGACTGGCAGTTCAGGTGCTGGAGGAAGACATCATCTAACTGACCTTAGTGATGATGCCGAAGAGACAGGTGGTGTCAGTAAGGTCTCCGTAGTGAAAGTGCATGTTGTGTGGTAGGCAGACTGGCAGTTCAGGTGCTGGAGGAAGACATCATCTAACTGACCTTAGTGATGATGCCGAAGAGACAGGTGGTGTCAGTAAGGTCTCCGTAGTGAAAGTGCATGTTGTGTGGTAGGCAGACTGGCAGTTCAGGTGCTGGAGGAAGACATCATCTAACTGACCTTAGTGATGATGCCGAAGAGACAGGTGGTGTCAGTAAGGTCTCCGTAGTGTAAGTGCATGTTGTGTGGTAGGCAGACTGGCAGTTCAGGTACTGGAGGAAGACATCATCTAACTGACCTTAGTGATGATGCCGAAGAGACAGGTGGTGTCAGTAAGGTCTCCGTAGTGAAAGTGCATGTTGTGTGGTAGGCAGACTGGCCGTTCAGGTCCTGGAGGAAGACATCATCTAACTGACCTTAGTGATGATGCGGATGAGACAGGTGGTGTCAGTAAGGTCTCCGTAGTGTAAGTGCATGTTGTGTGGTAGGCAGACTGGCAGTTCAGGTGCTGGAGGAAGACATCATCTAACTGACCTTAGTGATGATGCCGAAGAGACAGGTGGTGTCAGTAAGGTCTCCGTAGTGTAAGTGCATGTTGTGTGGTAGGCAGACTGGCAGTTCAGGTGCTGGAGGAAGACATCATCTAACTGACCTTAGTGATGATGCCGAAGAGACAGGTGGTGTCAGTAAGGTCTCCGTAGTGAAAGTGCATGTTGTGTGGTAGGCAGACTGGCCGTTCAGGTCCTGGAGGAAGACATCATCTAACTGACCTTAGTGATGATGCGGATGAGACAGGTGGTGTCAGTAAGGTCTCCGTAGTGTAAGTGCATGTTGTGTGGTAGGCAGACTGGCCGTTCAGGTGCTGGAGGAAGACATCATCTAACTGACCTTAGTGATGATGCGGATGAGACAGGTGGTGTCAGTAAGGTCTCCGAAGTGTAAGTGCATGTTGTGTGGTAGGCAGACTGGCCGTTCAGGTGCTGGAGGAAGACATCATCTAACTGACCTTAGTGATGATGCGGATGAGACAGGTGGTGTCAGTAAGGTCTCCGAAGTGTAAGTGCATGTTGTGTGGTAGGCAGACTGGCCGTTCAGGTGCTGGAGGAAGACATCATCTAACTGACCTTAGTGATGATGCCGAAGAGACAGGTGGTGTCAGTAAGGTCTCCGTAGTGTAAGTGCATGTTGTGTGGTAGGCAGACTGGCCGTTCAGGTGCTGGAGGAAGACATCATCTAACTGACCTTAGTGATGATGCCGAAGAGACAGGTGGTGTCAGTAAGGTCTCCGTAGTGTAAGTGCATGTTGTGTGGTAGGCAGACTGGCCGTTCAGGTGCTGGAGGAAGACATCATCTAACTGACCTTAGTGATGATGCGGATGAGACAGGTGGTGTCAGTAAGGTCTCCGAAGTGTAAGTGCATGTTGTGTGGTAGGCAGACTGGCCGTTCAGGTGCTGGAGGAAGACATCATCTAACTGACCTTAGTGATGATGCGGATGAGACAGGTGGTGTCGGTGAGGTCACCGTAGTGTAAGTGCATGCGGCCACCGGTGTGGCACGCAGGTTTGCCGTACAGGTGCTGGATTCGGCCAGTGTTGAAAGAAGACGAGCGTCGCATCACCCCGTGTACCTCGTAGCCTTTGTCGATGAGGAACTCCGCGAGGTATGAGCCATCCTGTAACAAGATTACGGATACGTCACGCTTACTTAAAATCTATACGGGGTAGAAGGGACACCGACACGAAAACGGCTACCACGTATTCAGTACATCATTCTGAGCCCCCCTACATAGAAGTTTTTTACCGGTTATTAAAAAAAATCTGCAGTTTCCTACAAAATTACAATACCTACACGGTCAAAATATATGGAATAGCAGATTTTTTTTCTCTTCTTTTCTATGAAATATCTCGGTAGACAAAATTATGTTTTTATGTCAATGTTTCGTCACTTCAGTCACGCACAGTTAGGTACGATACATTACGCCGATGTGTTCGGTTATGGCATGTCAGTTGAACTACAAAAACATGATTGTAACTCGGAAATAACACACCTAAGAAAACAATGCATGACACATGAGAACATATAATTATGTTTACGCCACAGTAGGTACTAACAGATGAACTGCGAAAACCATCCCTGCTTAGCAGCAATAAGGGTGGTTAATTAGAAATCAAACCATCAAAATCACGTTTTAGATACGGAATAAAGTCAGTTTAATACGGGGTTACTGTACTACTTACTCCACAATCGCTATTTGCTATTAGTACTGTGTGTTTTATTACTTTTTTATACCGGATTTCCCTCTAAAAAGGATAAATAGTTAAATTGATAAGGTTAATATTCGATTGTTACTAAGCAGCTAACTAATTTAAAGTCAGCCAATGTTTATTTATTTAAACTTCATGTACAGACGCCAGCAGGTCAACCTACCCGAAACTGTCAGATTTTCCCAACCAACCTTGAACCTAATGCGTAGGAGATAAAGTTGAAAATCTATTACAGATATTTGACAGATTATAGTAGCTTGATGTGCTGGCGTCTGTACAATAGTGGTACCTACATAGACGGACTTAATGCCACAAGGCGTTCTCTACCAGTCAACCTTTGGGTTAAATAAGAAAACATTGTGATAGGGTACAAAATAAATATCTAATAAATACTTTTTGTTTTCGCAAAATGTTCTTAACAGGAATATTTAGCAATTTGAACAATGTGATAACATCCAGTGAATTTGTAGTTCAAAATGTAAAACATCCACATTTATAAGACTATCCTGTCTGAACTGCTATAGTGGTGTAGCAGACAGATATTTGATCAAGAAATTACTGTGTGTATGAGAATTTCTTGCGAATATCATTTTATTCAATTTTCGCGCATCCCATCCACACATTGAACGCCGCCGGTTTAAAACCTTGAGTGTGCTTATCTGAAGTGGGATTGTGCGAGTCATATCAATTAAAAGCATCGGGAGGCCTCCGAAACTGGCAACTTGTATAAACTCATGAAAGATTACTTTTGGCAAGACAATGATAATAATATGTGGGATAATAATGAGGGTGACTTTTGTACAGCAGTGGGACAGTATAACTACAAACAAATGGGTTTAAACATAAATAAAGTCAAAATATACCATCGATTTTAAATTTTGATAGTATTCAATTAATTGTACATGCTATTATAATCAGTTAAGAGAATTACGAGTATGTATATGTATTATTATGGTTTTGTTAATGGGTTTCCATTACCTTATTAAAAGATACAAGTTTCAGTGTTGTAAGAACACTTTCCTGATTAGATTAAATCTAATTGATTATTATCACTATTAGATACATAAACTCACGCCTTTTTGCAATGGGGGTAGGTAGAAACCACAGAATGCCACCGGCTACGGTCTTTACGTACTCCTTTTGCCTCGTTCACATGTCCACGTTCATACATACTATTATCACTATGTAGCAATTTCTAGGACAAGTCTGATATTATCACTTCATGTTAAAATGAATACATGAGGAAAGTGTGAGGAGGAAAATGGCAAACACATTTTAAGTGTTATTAACTCGTCTTTTGCCTAGCCATTTCCCCATCAAGTTGGTGTCAGCTTTCTGTCTAACTGGATGTAGCTGAATACCAGTATTATAATTATACATGGAGCGACTGCCTATCAGACCTCCAAAACTAAGTCCAGCGTGTTTGACTATGATTCAATTATGTATTATTTTATCTTCAGACATTCTGTCTGGCTTCAGCAGTCTTATAAGCCATGATGGTGACTGAAGAATCCCATTCAGGATCTTACTCTCCTACGCAAACATATTTCCCTAGAACTCTGACTTTAAGTGACATTAATTTTGTGCACTAATTTAATCATTACTTGGCAAAATGCACTGGTTCAAGACCGTATTCGTTATTATAAATGACTAGCTTTTTGGATGTGTGGGTTGGACAATGTGGAGGCCAGAAATGGCCAATGGGGGCCAATGGAATATTTACTGCAATAAAAATTTTCTATGGACCATATACAGGTATATGGTCCATAGAAAATTTTTATTCTACGTATGCAATAAAATTTAACTGAAATGCATACAGCATTGTAGCCGTGAAAAACAGATGGGCGGAGTTTTGCATTTATAATATTAATACAGATGAACTTTGTTGCCATAGTTAACAGACAGGAGCAAACAAATATGTTTTTTTCTGTACTCAATATATAACACTTTTTCTTAGTCGTGTTCTTTAGTTATTTGATATGTAATGCTTTTTCTCATCTCTATCATAATATCCTTTATCTTTGCATTTATTTTTTAACTAGCTATGCCCAGTATGCGTTGCAATGCACCTTTCCAATGTACTTTTCCTACCTACCTCCCTATACTTTTTACTACTCTACCTTACTATAGCTACCTACCTCGTTTGAATAAACAACACCTTGAATTTATGCTAGCCTAGTACTTTTGGTCACCAAAAAGACAATTTTAGTTAATATAGTTTCGGAGCTTAGTCGGTTCAAACAAACAACCAAGAAAATTTTTCCTCTTTATAATATTAGTATAGATTACATTTTGAACAATTTTATTACTGCTATGTGCCACCAGAAATTATACAAAACAAACATAAAATCTATTGAATTAAAATATACAATAGGTGGCCTTAAGAATTCAGTGTTTTTATCATTCAATTTGAATGATAATTATGTATGTTTTTCTCTGTTTTTATGTTTGTCTCTGCATCACTCAAAGGTTGACGAGAAGAAAATGGCTATGGCATTAAGTCCGCCTCTGTACTTTGTGCTTAGTGATAAATAAATATGCTGTTTTCCTTTTATGATGCCATTCTTGCTGAAAAAAGGGGAGGTTCTCAAGTTGACACACTATTATATATTTTTTTTGTATGTCCCCACATAAGTTTTTCTACTACAAATAGTGCAATTTATTGCCAGGTAGCCTCACATATGTAGTTGCTTTTATATGCTTTTCCGGTCACTGGAAGATGTTGAATGGAGTTTAATTTGTATATTTTGTGTAGTTTACTTTACTATTAGTAAACCAACTTCTTTATTTGCAAAAGATTTAAAAAGCAACCACATAATAATGTACAATGTAGTTTTGTGGTGTATTCTTGAAATAATATTTTTGGTAAGTTATTGACAGAGGAAAATCATCTAATAAAATAAACAAAAAATAAATAAATGAAACTACAATGCTGAAACCCGTCAATTTAGACCTTGAAACATGAAATGGAAATGAACCATAAAACAACTCATTTACGACCAACGTGGCCTACTCGGAAATCGACGAAAACATTATAAGCTATGAATTATCCGAAAACATAGTAAACATGTACGTACCTGGCCCGTTATGCCGGTTATCAAAGCCACTTTTTTATTTCCATTTGCATTTACTAAACTCGAACCTTCGCCGGACATTTCGAAGACTCTTTTTTAAATAATTTTCCGTATTTTATTTGGACGAAGAACACGTCTGCACTCCACGAGCCGGCGTGCAATGCTGTGGAAGAGTGTGATAAGCTTATCATAACAAGAAACACAAATTAACGTACGTTCGTAAAGTTTGTGTCACCGTTTACGTATATTACCTCCTTCTGAACGAAATATTTAGCAAGAATGAGGCGGGAGTCACGGACAAATATTTCAATGAAATGCAATAACTATCTAAATAGAAATTATATAAAAACAATCCTTTACGAGCTGACAAAACAATATAAACAAAAATTTCCAGCCAACCAGCCAGATTTTTAAATGACAGAATTGACATTGACAGCCAATTGACACTTGACAGACTGTGACAGTGACAACCCGTTAATGTTGACATTGTCGAGATTTAAGAAGATATTTTGCATAATAGGGTGAAAAACTGCCTTTTTATCCCACCAGATGTCGCATAATCAACTTTGCCTAATTGTGTTCTGTGACCTGTCAAAATCCATACTAATTTACGATTTTTATATAAACAAATATCGAAAATAATTAAATACTATAAATATGACGCAGTGTTGTGCGCCAGACTGCAAAAATCAAGGAAGACATATATTTCCAAGGATCCAAAACGCCGAAAAGCCTGGGAAAAACCGTTGAGAATCAAAAACTTTAAAGCAACCGAGCACTCTGTGTTGTGCCCTGCTCATTTTAAAGCTGATGATTATTTTGGCCAAAGTAAATATACCGGTACGTGTGATTGATTCATAATAACTCGTGGATAATTATTGTAGATCATTTTGCATAGAAAGTAATGATAATATGTTATTTATTTCAGTGTATGAGCCTAAGGCTAAATTCTTAAAGAAAACTGCAGTGCCTTCAATCTTTTCTTTAATTTCTTCAATTACATTGTTCAATGTTGCCTTCATTGCTCAACAGAATATTTACAATATAGACAACTTTTTTCATTTGGGCCTTGCATTGGCCCTGTATGTATGTGTATGCACCTTCAATGCTATACCGTGCAGTCAACAAACACCTGGCTTCTAGCCTGTCCTTTCGGCTGAGCATTCAGAGCATTGAATCTGAAAGAAATAGAATAGCACTTTAGGCACTTTGGTAAATCATGTAACATAGAAGGTACCTCCTATAATTTTAGTCCTAAAGTCTAAATATAAAGGTATCATTAAAGAGATGCTACAAGAGATTTTATAAATGAACTCACCATTCGAAGTACGACTGTATTTCTTGCCTATTTAGAGCAGGAATCGGCGAATCGGCATTGATGTCTTTGTAAGAAGAAGTTGGTGGGCACCGATATTGTGGGTCACTGAGAGATGTGCCAGGCTCTAGGTTGACATTAAAATTAAAATTTCGGTCGTATGCTTCTAATCTGAAAGTCAAAAACATACATCATAATAGATTCGATGAGAAAATCGATTATTTATCAATATAACCTTAAAATTATTTTTTGATTACCTTTCAATCAAAACTGCTGTTTTTCCCTGCTGTTGATGCATTTCTTTAATGTAACTCCACTTTTAATTGTGAAACAGTTCAAAAAGAATACAGTTTAAATATAAAATTATTCGAAAACAGCAATAACAAATTCACTAAATCGTCAACATTTATCTGACAAGGCAGGGTCGATGCTAGCGACATCTAAGTCGACCTTTGAGTTTTTCTCCTCATTTTCTAGAATAATAGGTCTATGGGACTTATGGGAAGCCATGACTCCTCTTTTATTCTTACCAGTGAGTGGACAGAATACGTGTTTATAGTGCGAAAGCGCTTGACTTAGACTATGTTTATGGTAGTTCGTAATAAGATAGTTAAGAAAGTGTATAATAATTTGTTTTATTTTTTATTTCTAAATGGTCCTAATCTTGACCTCAACCTTGTCCCGAGGATAGAGATGAGGACTACAATGGAACGAGCTAACCCATAAGAAGCCTATTAACTCGTCAAATAGATTGAAGTCATTTGAACTCGGGAACACCGACGACGCAGGCAGGGAATTTAACTCCTTAGCTGTGAGCAATAAAAGATGTAGCAAAGCGCTTTGTGCGAATGTGTAGAACATCGACAAGGTATGGGATACCCTGCGGTACTTCTAATTACTTTAATTCTAATTTTGAAATGCTTGGTTTGTTTTTACGTTTTTTTGCGCATATTATTTACCGTTCCTTACATTCTCTGATTTGTTTTAGGTAGATAAACATCAGTTGGTATCCGAGTTCTGACCTGACTGTTCATACACTTGAGCAAAAATTCCATTTCGAAGCTTCCGTAGGTTAAAATTAAGATGCTCGATGTCCCAGAAAACCAACGAAAATAAGAATACGATTGAGGGCTTAGAAGGGCCCAGGAGAGCCCCGGATTATAGAAAGACCCAACAAGGAACAGAAACATTTAAAAATTCTGACCATAGAGATTTACAGTCTATGAGAATGACATTTTTTTGACATTTCTATATTTGTATTTTATTATCTGTATATCTATTACGACGGTCCTGAGGTTATATCTTGATAAATAATTTTGTTGTATTTTGTAAAATAAATAGTGCGAATATCCTAAGGAAAAGTGTATATTGAACAGATACTGGTTACAAAGAATTTTTCCAAATTCTCAAGCTGGGTTCCAAACATTCCAATCAAACACTACATTACTTGTTGTTGATGTAAGAAAGTGAGATAAAAATATTTCATCATGCCTGATATAAAGATAACTCCGCTTGGTGCTGGCCAAGATGTCGGTCGCAGCTGTATCTTGCTGTCGATGGGAGGGAAAAACATTATGCTGGACTGCGGCATGCACATGGGCTACAACGACGAGAGGCGCTTCCCTGACTTCTCGTACATAGTACCCGAAGGTCCTATTACCAGTCAGATAGACTGTGTCATTATCTCGCATTTCCATCTCGACCACTGCGGAGCCCTGCCCTACATGTCCGAAATGGTGGGTTACACAGGACCTATCTACATGACACACCCCACCAAAGCTATTGCACCTATCTTGCTCGAGGACATGAGAAAGGTAGCAGTAGAGAGAAAGGGAGAATCCAACTTCTTTACATCACAAATGATCAAAGATTGTATAAAGAAAGTAACCGCAGTAACGCTGCATCAGTCTGTGATGGTAGATAATGAGTTAGAGATTAAGGCATACTATGCTGGCCATGTGCTAGGAGCGGCCATGTTTTGGATCCGTGTTGGTTCACAGTCTGTTGTCTACACTGGTGACTACAACATGACTCCTGATAGACATCTAGGGGCTGCCTGGATAGATAAGTGCAGACCAGATCTACTTATAACAGAATCAACCTATGCTACCACTATCAGAGACTCCAAGCGCTGCCGTGAGAGAGATTTCCTCAAAAAAGTCCATGAATGTGTTGAAAAAGGTGGCAAAGTCCTTATTCCTGTATTTGCTTTAGGAAGAGCTCAAGAACTCTGTATTTTATTGGAAACTTACTGGGAAAGGATGAACTTGAAATATCCAGTTTACTTTGCACTAGGACTGACAGAGAAAGCAAATAATTATTACAAGATGTTCATAACATGGACTAATCAGAAGATACGAAAGACTTTTGTGCAAAGAAACATGTTTGATTTTAAACATATTAAACCTTTTGACAAGTCTTACATTGATAACCCGGGAGCTATGGTTGTATTTGCTACTCCGGGAATGTTGCATGCTGGTTTGTCACTAAACATTTTTAAGAAATGGGCACCTTATGAACAGAACATGGTGATCATGCCAGGCTTTTGTGTCCAAGGTACAGTTGGTCATAAAATTCTAAATGGGGCTAAAAAGGTTGAATTTGAGAATCGCCAAGTGGTTGAAGTTAAAATGGCTGTAGAATACATGTCATTTTCTGCCCATGCAGACGCAAAGGGCATCATGCAGTTGATTCAGTACTGTGAGCCCAAAAATGTGTTGTTGGTGCACGGTGAGGCACAGAAAATGGAGTTCTTGAAAGATAAAATTGAAAAAGAGTTTAAGATTAACTGTTACATGCCTGCTAATGGGGAGACATGTACTATTAACACACCAACAAAGATTCCTATTGATGTGTCCTTGAGATTATTGAAGGCTGAGGCTGTGAGATACAATGCGCAGCCCCCTGATCCCAAACGGCGGCGGGTCGTTAATGGAATCTTATGTGTGCGGGACAACAGACTTTCTCTTCTTGACATTGATGAAATGTGCGACGAAATTGGTATCAATAGACACATAATAAGGTTCACAAGTACAGTCCGCTTTGAAGATCCAGGTCCAGCTGTCAAAACTGCAGAGAAACTGAAAACATTACTATCAGAGAAGCTGGAAGGGTGGACAATTACTATTTCAGAGGCCAACATATCTGTTGAATCTGTACTTATCAAAGTCGAGGGTGATGAGGATAGCACCAAAAATATCTATGTCTCCTGGACCAACCAGGATGAGGATTTAGGTAGTTACATATTAGGTTTACTTCAATCAATGGTCCAATAAGATTAAGATGGTTGTTTTTATTGTGTATATTTTTTTAATAAATTAGTCTTATTTTACTACATTTTGTTTTTGTTATGTACACCATGTTACGTCTTGATTACACTTTCCCTGATACCATAAATGTAGAAGTTTGTTATTTTCTGAAAATTCTTTGATATTCTCCATTACTGATGATAAGTCCTGAAACATAAAATTATATTTTTAGCTTGCTGTTATAGACATACACAGCTAACTTTTTATGTTTATGGCGGGTTGAGATAGTTTCTAAAGAAGTGCTGTAACTGGCAAATTTTTGTTGCTCAGATGAATGTTATCTGAATATTAAAAACATTGGTAAATTAAGTCTTGGGTAAAGGTGTTCTTTTTATTCTTTAAAAAATAAAACTGCATAGCTATAAAAGGTAAACTAAGTATATATTAGCTACTTGTGTGTCACTAAAGTTTATTCCAAAGTAGCCTACCTTATTAGGTGTCATAGATGGTGGGATAAGCCGTCTGAAGTCTCCCTTATGTAAGGCTTCAGTGTGGGCAGCCAACAAGTGTCTCTCCAGCCCTTCACGGATGCAAGGCTTGCAGAGGCCGCACAGATCCGAAGCGTCGCAATTTTCCAAGCAAGTTGTCTTGCATTGGTCGCCGAATACAGCTATGTTCTTCTGGGTAGAAACCATGTTTTTTGCGGCTTGAGCATCTCTGAAAGAAGACATAACATGTCAAAATAACATCACGCCTTTAAACCTCGAAGAGTTTAGCAGAGGTGTACTAAAAGGACACTTACATTTCACCAATCGGGGTTGAGCCTATTGCCATCTACCGGGCACAAAACCAGACTGGGGCCGCTACTGAGAAATTCCTAATGGAAAAATCCAATTACATTTTCTCCAACCAGGGACTCGAACCCAGGACCCAGGGCTCAGCAGTAGCGCCTACGACCACTACAACAACGAAGCAGTCACTCAGAAAGACAGTTTTCTATTTGGTAGAATGGTATGGCTTTGGCCACTATACCGGTAGGTATGTATGTACTACGCGATTGTTGCTGCTTGTAGCACAGTGCTACGAGTACACCGTAGTCGGCGCGTCTTGTAACCGTAGGCCGACGCGACAGAAGTGTTTAATGGATTATACAGCGTGTACCACAAAAAAAAAGGACGTGGTCATATTTCAGGATGTGGTATAGACCATCATACTGATCCTTAGATCCTTAACCGCCTGAGCATAAAGGCACGCGCGAGCCCTCCGCGCCAAGCCACAATTTCACCTACCAATTTGTCACATATCTGTGTCGTTTGGCGTACCTACAGGGCACGCGCTTGCTTGTCTCGTATATATTATTAATGTGAACTTGGCGCACACGCTGTATAAAAATATGAGAATTATTCTTCTTCCGATTTTAACTTCTATTAGGTACATTCATTCAATCAACTGAGCCTGTCCCGATGGGATGTTTAACATGATCTATTTAAATCCCTACGTTTTGTTGCAGCCTACATTGCTGACCACGATAGTCGTAAAATAAAAACTTTATGTCTCCACAATACTGTGCCTACACAAGAATTCGAATAGTGCCGCTATGCAAATTTTAGACAGTAAGTACCAGGGGCCGTCTCCACGAGCGAGAGAATCGCGGCGATATTACGTATTTGTATGGGATAATATCGCTGCGATTCTCTCGCTCGTGGAGACGGCCTCTAAGAGAGTATTTAGAAATACGTGGCAACGACGATAATATCGTCGCGATTCTCTCGCTCGTGGAGACAGCCTCTAAGAGAGTGTACCTATAGAAATAGGTGGCAACGACGATAATATCGTCGCGATTCTCTCGCTCATGGAGACTACCCCTTAGTCTTACGACCTCAAGTATTCCAAACGTTCTTCGTTGGTTGAAGCGTATAGCTGGAAAATGGAAGGTCTGAAAATAATAATTATAGGTATAAATCAGTCTTACCCCTCATCGATAGCCACAATGTCCGCTTGCGCAACCCCAACCAACGTTAACAAGTTGTATAACACTTGTTCATACAACAGCTGGTTCGGTCGGTAGTGCTTAGAACTCAAGTTAGGTCCCATGTTAGCTTCTAACAGATATACGTTCAAATCTTCATCCAGTATGAGGTCAAACCGCATCATTTCGAAGAAGCTCTCGCGTGATTTATACTGCTTCACCTGAAAACATGAAAATCGTTAAAATATCTATCATAATAATCGATTATATTTCGCCAGTTGTGTTTCAGTTTCATATTATAGAGTGGCGAGCCTATTTTTCCAGTATAAACCGGTTCAAAGTCCGGCGAAATCCGAAAAACCTGGTTTCCTCACTCTTTAAGTCCGACGGGACCAGATGCTTAACGTGTTTTCCGAGGAAATCGGTATCATATCAACTTTCAAACTTCGAACTGCCATTAGGAAATTCTTTATGGAAAAACCCAACAACACTGTCCCCGACCGAGGGATCGAATACAGGACTCCATACCTGGGCAGTAGGTCTTACTAATTTACCCACCGTTTTACCCGTATTTCATACTAATTTTATAGATGCGAAAGTTTGTGAGGATGCATGGATGTTTGTTACTCTTTCACACAAAAACTACTGACCGGATTTGGATGAAATTTGACACACAGATAGTTTATAACCAGAATTAACACATATGATACTTTTTATCGCGGAGTACGACCCCATGGGACAATTACCGATACCGAACTCCACGCGGGGAAGCCGCGATAAGCTGGTAAAATTATAAACCAACGAGGCAGTCACTGCGGTCAGGCCGTTCATACTGACAAATAACACAGAGGTCGATAATGTACCAGGGCCAGGTAGGTAGGTACTCACCCTGTCAACCAGTTTTTCTTCTTTGTTATAGAACACTTCTGCTATAGCCATCTGCACATCCTTCCACATGTCGGTCGGATCTTTGCCCTACAAATGGTTTATTTACATTAATAGGTGAATATTTCAGGTAGGTACCTACTACAAGTAGTCATAGTTGTTGAACCAGGGGGACAAAACAGAACAACACAAACAAATAAAAACACAAATAAATAAAACAAATGAATAAAAAAAATAAAAAAAACAAATAAATAAAATTGAAGTGTCTGTTTGTAATTTAAAAGTTGAATTTTAAAATAAAAAGGATAAGGGTTCCGTGCAAAAAAATGAAAACCCTTGAAATTATTAACCAAATCCAGATTCAAATGGGAAGTAATATTATTATAATAATAATTTCACGCGGTCGAAGGTTGCAGTAATTAGCTAGTTATAAATAAAATGGATGTCAGCAGGAATCGTTTATACTATTAACATTAACAATGACCCGGCCGAGCCACACGATTCAGTCTCGATGTTCTAAAAGCATCTTAGAATCTCTGTGTCTCTCTTGTGGTATTGATGCTTTTGAGTGTCGGTGCTCAGTTTATCTAATTCCTACATGACATGAGATCAGGCTCTGAGCTGCCGGATTAACGTGCTTTCTGAGGCACGGGGTAATTCAAATCCCAATACCACTTCCCCCCTCCTTGGACTCGAACCCAGTACGCCACGGTGAAAGTTACAGTGTGTAAGTATGGAGATTCCGTATCACTAAACTTGATTCTCTTACCTTAGATCTAACGTAGATGTCGAAGGCTTCCTTCATGGAGGTACCCAGGGTAGTGTACGAGTGTTTCAGTGAGGGCATCTCCCAAGTGGGCATGTAGTCGTCACCCACGACGTACTTGTCCAAATTAGTTGGATCAAACGGATAATACTTCTCCGGGCAGTATCTGTAATGGAAAATGAAGTAAGAGGACCATAGACACACATAAACTAACACCACGCCTTTTTCTCATAGAGGTTAGATAGAAACTCTAGAACGCCACCTGCTACGATCCTGACACAGATGTTTTTGCTTCACCCGAGAGGACTAATATCTATATATATATAACATAACATCAGGCTTGTAAGTAGAATAAAACATTGAAAAATGACAAAAGTTATCAAAAATAAAGCTTATTTTAAACACATGTTTTTGGAATTTTGCGAGAAGGCTGAATTTCGGAATGAAATTGTGAATCAACAATGAGTCGTGGAAGTCTGGAAAAAATCATGGCGGAAGGCAAGATACTGTTCATGTTATTGTATAGAATAGAAAAGTAATTTTAATCCATAAACTCCCTAAAAAAAAACATTTCCTTTACTTAAATGTTGCATTCTAAAACATCATTTTTATATTTTATTACGGCAGAAATAACTAAAAAAAAAACACTATTTCTAAGTGGGGTTCAGGCAAATAGAAAACAAAAAAAAAATTATGTTACATTACATTAGTACATCGACAATTGATATAAAAATTCCAAAGTTACTAATAAATAACGCAGCGCAACTTTTGTAATTTTTCAATGTTTTATTCTATACAAATACAATTTAAAGATATGCTTAATGTGATACTGAAATTAGTTTTTTACAAATCCCAGGCAAAATGGAGTAATTTCACTTTAAAAATCCCCGAATTTATGATTATTGAATTTTTTTACCGAGAACACTCTTAAGTTCCATGTAATAGGGGGCGAGCCTATGTCATCAACCGGACACGAATCCAGAATTCCAGACTCCGTGGCTGCTCCTGTGAAATTCTTGATGGAAAAACCTAATAGCAGTTTGCCCAATCCGGGAATCGAACCCAGGACCTCACGCTCAGCAGTCGCGCTTGTGACCACTCGACCAATGAGGCAGTCACTAGGCATCCTTAAACATAACCGAATTCACATACTAATAAAAGCATGCGTGAGGAAATAAAAATCAGTTTCTTTTTAAATTAAAATAATCAAGTAAGTAATTAATTACCTGAACAGCACATCGCCTTTGTACCAATAAACTCTTAGGGGATTCACTGACTTAAGTACCACGTACACACCAATATCGAACCTATGTCCATCTACTAGAAACGGCTTTTGCACGTACTCCTGTACGAAAGTTGTCCCACTGGTCACGTCTACGTCACTCACGTTTTTTATATACACGTTTCTATGTGCTTTATCCTTTTGTACAAACATCGCATCCTGGTTCTCTGCTGCGTACTTTAAGAATTCTTCTTTACCTTCTGGGAATTTAAAGGCCTTTGGTATGTTCTTTAAATTTGAAGTCGCCAACAGGACTTTACTTGTTATGAATCCTGTGCCAGGAAAGTGGTTTACCTTCTGATTAGCGGTTACATTTCGAAGGTTCAAAGCAAGAAAAGGGTAGGTATAAGACCATAGTAAGTTCCATGGAGTTTCATTTGTAGTTTTCTCGTATCCTAGTCGTTCTAGTACTAAATGCAAATGTTTCAGAGTACCAGTTTTATCATGTAAATTGGTTCTGTTGCTGGGATAAATCCAATATTTTGGTCTTTCTCGATGTGTCTTCTTACCTCGGTTGACACCATTGACAATCTCTAAAAGAATACCTAGCGATATCCCAATTATGCAAACGAGAAAAAATATATTTGTAAATGTTTTTTCCGGCTTAGTCTTCTTATTAGGAGCTATTTTTGTATCTTCCTTAACGATTTTATTGTTTGAACTCTTGTCCTTCTCAATTACATTATTATTTAGAGCCTCATCATCCCTTTCCTCACATTCTGGAAGGTCCTGGAAAGAAAATGTATCATAAAAAGTACAAATCACAAATAGAAGGTTGGTCTATATCCTGCTTATTACGCAAATTCGTTCGCTAGTAAAAAATATTAAGTGTAGAATGGCTTCCTTTTCCTGCACCTAACAGATTGTAAGTAGGTATCTTTGAAAACTCAAGCAAGATATTAAGGACTCACAGGGTACCTCGATAAAAGTACCCAGGTAGTCTAGGTTAAGCTTAAACTCCCTTCATATTGGTTTCGTTTGGAAGAGGACCTCTACAAAACTACAGGCTCCTGCAAACTTATCACGGGATGAAAACTACGGGATAGCCATGACGTATTCAATGATTCACGAAGGGTGAAGTCTCTATGGATCTAAGGATAGAGTAATCTATCTGGACTTTAATTTTTTGAGCCTAGAGCTGATAGTAATTTTTAAAAAGTAGCTACTCGTATTTAGTTGCTAGGTACTATTGTTATATACATACTTATTTATCCGAACAGCATTTAATAAGTAGGTAGTACCTACCTATTACATGCAGTTGGCAAGCCTACACATAATTACTTATGTAACTTTTAAAGGAGCGTTTAAATAGAACCTACGCATGAAGAAGTAGGTATCAGAGGGAGCTCACAATAAAATTCAAATCACGGAAGATGTCCCGTAAGTGACAGTGTATGTTTAAGAATTTAGTACATTCTATTTAATTACCTAATGCTTTTCAACTTTGCAACAAATACACATTGTATCCAAGTTTACTTTCCTACACATTTATTAATAAACGCGGATAAAAGTACCAATTGCCAATCAGTATAAACTATAGATTAAAAAAAAACAATTTTAGTGTTAGTTTCTTTTTACTTGGCTTTTATAAATAAAGGGGCTAATGTTTGCCAAGCAACTGTGTTAGATTAAGCTCTGTCAGTAGAAACCTATCTATTAAAATAATTCTTGTTTAAGTTTAGTAAAAAATAAAAAAAACAACTCACCGTTTCATTTTCCATGTTATATTACTTTCGCACACTTTCACACGATTTGTTTGTTTTTTTTTAATGTTTTTTTTTGCGCAAGCGCACCTTGCGTACGACGTCTAAGCCTAGAATAAGTGAATGAATCTGTTCTCATATGTATGTGTGAAGCGAGACGGGAGATGATCTTATGGTGATGTGCGAGAGAGACAGACAACACTTTCTAAAAGATGGCGAACCTGTACTATGGCAGCCTTTTAAGGTCACATCAACATATTGGTGGTATGCATCTACCGGTACTTGTGTCAAGACTTTAAATGATGCTAAGTTATGTGATGGAAAGTGATGGTTTTGCAACCATCATGGCTAAATAATAGCAGCAGCACTGGTCGGTCTTCAAGGTTAAGCAGCGCTTGCCAAGGTCGGTCCGAGGATGGGTGATAAACCATTACATACCTACTAATTTTCCTCCGTGCTGCCATTAGTCGATCTTTGACAATCGTTACAGGCAGTCGGTGGGACAAAAGTCTGATAACTGGTCCTGCGGTACCAAGGGGTATTGGGAAAAGGCTAAGCAGATGATGACGGTTTTGAATATCCCTGATCGGGCCCACGTGGGGACTTACAGAAATACAGGCATTACGGCCCACTGCCTCCCGCAGAGAGGAGGACCCTATGTCTCAGCGGTGGATATTAGGTTTGGTAACATACCTAAATGAGTTCTAATGGCTGATGAGATGAGTCGAAAGTAGTATGTACCTTCATAAGTAGCAACATACCACTTTTATAATCTATCTATATATATAAAATTCAAAGTCCTGACTGACTGACAGAGATATCAACGCACAGCCCAAACCGCTGGTCCTAGAGCAATGAAAATTGGAGTGTGTATTCTTTGTGAAGAGTAGGTATCCACTAAGAAAGGGTTTTTCGAAATTCTACCCCTACGAGGGTAAAATGGGGTGTTGAGTTTTCTATGAAACTTTTTATTCTCGCGGTCGATGGACTTCAAAATTTGTGTACCTACTCTGCAGTTACAATTATGAGAAACGTGTATCAAAGTTTTTCCAAAATCATCCCTCAATATGAAATTCAAAGTCCTGACTGACTGACTGATATATCAACTTACAGCCTAAGCTGTTGGTGTTAAAGACATGAAATTTAAAGGGTGTATTCTTTGTGAAGAGTAGGTATCCACTAAGAAAGGGTTTTTCGAAATTCCACCCCTAAAGGGGAGAAATGGGGTGTTGAATTTTCGGTAAAACTTTTTATTCTCGGGTCGATTGACTTAAAAGTCTACATACTCTTCAGTTAAAACTATGAGAAATGTATATCACAGTTTTTCCAAAATCATCCCCCAATATAAAATTCAAAGTCCTGACTGACTGATATATCAACGCACAGCCCAAACCACTGGCCCTAGAGAAATGAAATTTGGAGGGTGTATTCTTTGTGAAGAGTAGATATCTAATAAGAAAAGGTTCTTCGAAATTCCACCCCTAAGAGGGTAAATTGGGGTGTTGAATTTTCTGTGAAACTTTTTATTATCGGGGTCGATTGACTTGAAAGTTTGTGTACATACTCTGCAGTTAAAATTGTGAGAGATGTGTATCACAGTTTTTCCAAAATCATCCCCCAATATGAAATTATAAGTCCTGGCTGACTGATATATCAACGCAGAGCCCAAACCGCTGGTCCTAGAGAAATGAAATTTGGAGGGCGTATTCTTTGTGAAGAGTAGGTATCCACTATGAAAAGGTTTTCAAAATTCTACCCCTAAGAGGGTAAAAATGGGTGTTGAGTTTTCTATGAAACTTTTTATTCTCGAGGTCGATTGAATTGAAAATTTGTGTACATACTCTTCAGTTAAGAAGAGATTAATTATGAGAAACGTGTATCACAGTTTTTCCAAAATCATCCCCCATATCCCCCGTATGAAATTCAGTCCTGTTTTTTTTCGGTTTTTTCGTCATGGGTGTCATTTTCGTGGTTTTTGGGGTCGCCAATGACGAAAATGAGGTCAAAATATAAAAATTCAAGACGACGCCCATGAAGATTTTAGGTTTTTTCGTCATGGGTGTCATTTTCATGGCTTTTGGGGTCGCTGATAACGAAAATGTGGCCAAAATGTAAATCGATGATGGCGCCAGCAAAAAAATTCAGTTATTTCGTCATGAGTGTCATTTTCGTGGTTTTTGGGGTCGCTGATAACGAAAATTAGGTCAAAATGAAATTCAGGATGGCGCCGATGAAAATTTTTGGTTTTTCTTCATGAATGTCATTTTCGTGGCTTTTGGGGTCGCTGATAACGAAAATGTGGCCAAAATGTAAATCGATGATGGCGCCAGCAAAAAAATTCAGTTATTTCGTCATGAGTGTCATTTTCGTGGTTTTTGGGGTCGCTGATAACGAAAATTAGGTCAAAATGAAATTCAGGATGGCGCCGATGAAAATTTTTGGTTTTTCTTCATGAATGTCATTTTCATGGTTTTCAGGGTCGCTGATATCGAAAATTAGGTCAAAATGAAAATTCTAAGTGGCACCAACCATTTTTTTTAGATTTTTTATCAGGGTTATCATTTTCATAGTTTTTGAGGTCACTGATAACGAAAATGAGGTCCAAATAAACATAGGAAAAAAAAATATTCTCATTTTTTTCTTCGGTTTCCCCTGACTCAATTTTCACTCTTCGCCACTGGTACCTACCAGTGGCAAAGGGTCCACTTAGAAAGGGTTTTTCGAAATTCCACCCCTTTTTTTTGTTTTTTTGGAGGGTGGGAAATCATCAAATGAACCCTCCCGCTCTGGGCGGAGCGGAAGGGAGTGTCAGACTCTTACTGACTAAAAACCACCCATGTTCCTTCTTTGGCCCTTTATGTTCCAGGGCCGCGGTATCTCTTTCGAACAGTCCCGCAGCCCTGGCAGGCATCGGCCCTTGCGGGCCCCTCTCGTTTGCTGACATCTCTTTGAGGCGCGCGTGGAACACGAACGCGCCGTCGACACGGCCTGTCGTCATACGACGGACGGACGGCGAGCTAGCCCATTACTCACCGTCCACAGGCCCGCGCCTACGGTGGCCGAGACCCATCACGGCGTGGCCCCCGACGCCCGGTGCTTCTCCTCCCGCAGCGGCTTGGACGTGAGGCTCTCTCCCTCTCACGTTCCGCCGCCTCCTTCGCTAGCATGACTGCTTCGCAGGAGGAGGCGACGGCTTTCCATTCCCTCTCGCCCCGGACCATGGCTTGAACCAGGGCCGGACGCGAGAGGTCGTCGCCGCCAATCGCCGCTACGAGGACACGGCGGTGCTCCGCTCAAGCGGAGCAGACCTCTACGGTGTGCTCCACCGTGTCCTCCGGGCGATCCTCGCAATGATGGCACCGAAATTCCACCCCTAAGAGGACAAAATGGGGTGCTGAGTTTTCTGTGAAACTTTCTATTCTAGGTGTCGATAGACTTGAAAGTCTACATACTCTACTTACAGTTTTTCCAAAATCATCCCGCAATATAAAATCAAAGTCCTGACTGACTGACTGATATATCAACTTCTGTCTTAATGACATGAAATTTGAAAGATGTATTGTTTTTTTTGAAATGGGGGTTGATTTTTCTGTGAAACTTAATATTCTCTGGGTCGGTTGACTCAAAACTTAATGTACACATCACTCTTCAATTAAAATTATGAGACACGTGTATCACAGTTTTTGATATAACACGATGTAGTTTAGAAATATTTTTATTTTCATTTTTTAATTTACGACCCAAAAGTGGCTCCCCTGTTTAAAATTAATTTATACGTCCGTCTTTGAATCAATGACTTACATATATGTACCAAATTTCAACTCCATCGGTCCGGTAGTTTCAGAGTAAATTGGCTGTGACAGACGGACAGGCAGACAGACAGACACGCGAGTGATCCTATAAGGGTTCCGTTTTTCCCTTTGAGGTGCGGAACCCTAAATACTAATATTACATATATATCTTACATAAACTATTTATTAATGCGAAAGTTTGGATGAATGGATCTTTGTTACTCAATCACGCCAGAACGGCTGATCAGATCTGGATGAAACTTGACACAGAGATAGATTATAGTCTGATACAAATAGATGTAGATTACTTATTATCCCAGAAGTAGGCAAGATCCCGTGGGCAATTCCCGAACTGCACGCGGGCGAAGCCGCGGGCAAAAGCTAGTAACTAAAAATAAAGTAAAAGTTTCGTTTACGTTTTTGAAATATACTCTTCATAATCCTTTACAGTAAGCCCATACCACCCCCTGCCATGAACGTATCTATGCGAAAGCATGGCACGTAATGTGTGCCGTTGCTAGCTGGTTGCATACCAGCATACTTAAACCTCTTTTGTTGTCTGTGCGTATATTAGCTTCAAGGGGTATGCGTAAGCCGGGGTAAGCAGAGGTATTTGAGTATGTCAGCGGCGGGTCTTGGGAATGTCATGCATGCCACATACTCGACCGCACACCGCTGAAGCTATGCGGAACATGTATGTCACTGGTTTATCTAAAAACTGTGCCTACGCCTAGTACAGTGGTTCTTAACCTTTTGGTCATGAGGGACTAGCTATGCCTTCACCAAGCGCTAGAAGTCCAGGGATATCCCAGGGCTTCTTCACTTTTGATGAAAGCGCTGTAGTGAGTAAGCATAAAACGATTATTTGCCTCTTAAGGGAGATACACACTACAGTTTACAATAATTTCACCATAAAGATGACAGAATAGTCTACATAAAGAGACAAAAATATAGGGCAAGGAAAACAGGAATAAGTAATGTACACGTGTATTGTTCTAGAAATCTAGAATAACTAGATCTAGTGTCTTTGTTTTTATATTGTGTGTACTTGTGACGTCTGCCAAATAAACATATTTTCTTACTTTAGCGATAACCTCGGTACTAAGTAAATAACTTTCGTTCAGAAGACTTTGTATTTGATCACATTATACATTAATGTTTATCTAATAAAGTAAAATATTTATTGGCGTGCCCATCTTAAAATAGAAACCATTTTACTTAAAATACACTGAATAATAGAATACTTAAATAGAATGAAAATGTAAAACGGACGGTCATTGTACCCACTGTTTTGTTTAAGATCTATGGAATTCATCATTCGCTATTTATATGGGGTCGGGGCAGCATGTCTTCATTCATACTTCTCTATTAGATTTAAAAAAAAAAAAATTAGATTAAAAAGAAATTATCTCATTATTTAAGATTTTTAGTAGGTTTTGTGGGTGTTAATACCTACTTTACACTTAGGTGGGCAAAGATCTTCGTTCACTGGACGCCTGATGGAGGAAAGTGCCATCGAGCCAGAACACTGCGAAAGTGGTGTGATGGCCTGATCTCGAGAGGTTTCGAAGGTAAAAAGGCCCCTGAACTTTGCCCAACTGTGGGACACAAGATAGGTTAAGAAGAAAGAACGAAACTGTTAAATAATATACTTAATGTAGGAGCGTCTTGTCGTAAATCATCAAAATGAGTGAGAATCGAACTCAGGACCGTTTACTCGCAGTTCGCACAAACTAAAACCGTTGGGCTATTTCCATTTCAAATATGTTTTTGTTAATTCTTTCACTCAAATCAAATAAATTATTAATCATTTTTTATGCACAAAATACTGGTTCATAAAACTGAATTTTTATAGTTTATTTTACAACCTGTTCCTGACGTCACATCGGGCCACATACCACACTGCGATCGCGGGCTTCCCCCGCCACTCACTCGCTTACTCGCCGTCATCTTGAGCGTGCGCACATATCGGTCGTCTCAAACCAACCCAAGAAATACAGTTTAATATTTATAATTCAAGTAGTTTTATTAGTCAAGACCACCAGCAGCACACCTGGAGCTTGATACTCAACATATGGTCCTTCGAGCTAAAGAAGATCGCCGTTTTTGTGCTCCGCACGCACCTTCTGTGGACTTCGGACCGGCCGGCCGTCCGTAGCGCGTGGTCGCCTACGCCGTAGAGGACACTTAAAGGACAGTCTACCCAGAGGGACATTATTCAGAGTGAGTCCGTTCCATTATCCTTGTCTACTTTCCTGTCTTTTTTGCCTTTTTATCCAGGAATTTTAAAGTGGTGCTATACGGATCAGGCATACATTGATCTCTTAATATATAGCAAACCAATTCAGTGGAATTTTCCATGATCAAATCATCATTTTGCATAACTTTTTAACTATTATTTGTTAAAACTTTCCGTTCGCTAACCGCACGTGTTTGCTCAACGCGTAAACAACCTCATTAGTGATTTTTTTCGATACTGTACTATTGAACCGGTTTACTCACCGGGCTCGTTAGCAATATCAGCTGATTTTACCGTAAGCTTGGCCAGCTGTTTACGCTTTATATAATAACTTAGCTTACATTTATATTGGCTTCTTTGTCTTTGCTTGCACTTTAGACTTTTGGCTTTGCCTTAACGACCTACCTACCTTCTCATTATGTCGGATGCAAAATTAAGGGAACTTATAAAGAGGCGTGGTGGCTATAAGATAAGATATAAGATATAAGATAATTTATTTGCTCCAAACATGTGTACACATACAATATTAAAAAGTGCATGCAGGATAAAATTGAAGAAAATTGGTTCAGACATGTTTGCCACATACTATGGCGTGCAAATGTTTAACAAAAATATTGTGATTTTTAAAATATCATTTCAATTCGAGAGAAGTCTATTTAACAAAAAAATACCAAATGAGAAAATTAAACATTGCAAAAATAAAATCATAATTTAAACTATGTCTATAAAATTAGCAACTCGTACATAAATGTCAAAATGATACATGCCAAAAGCGAAAAATAAAAATCATAATTAAAAATAATAAGCAAATAAATCAATAAATGTCAAAATAAATCAATAAATGTCAAAAATAAATCAATAAATGTCAAAATAAATCAATAAATGTCAAAAATAAATTAATAAATGTCAAAATAAATCAATAAATGTCAAAGTATACACAGTAATGTCAAAAATTATTAATAAAAATTATAATTAAATCTATGTCACAGTAAATGGTTCTGACAGAAATTCATTAACACTATAGTATGCTTTGTCAGTTAGAAATGATTTTAATTGTTTTTTCAATTGTACATTATTAAGCTCTCTCCAACTTTTAGGTAACTTATTATAAATAATGGGAGCCATGCAAAAAACACTTTTGCGCATAAGTGCCGTCCTACTCCCATGCAGACACAGCTGATTTTGATCACGCCTGTTTCTGGGAAACTTATCAGTCATTCGCGAAAATAAGTTACCGTTATTTCTAATAAACATTACTGTTTCCAGAATATAAAGGGAGGTCAGTGTCAATATTTTATAGCGTAAGAAATAAGGCTTACAACTATCGGTGGTTTTCAAGTTAAACATGGCTCTGAGACATCTCTTTTGTGCTTTGAATACGGTTTCGTTGTTCGTTGAGTTACCCCAAAAGATAATCCCATATCTGAGAACAGATTCCGTTAGCCCGTAGTACGCAGTTAATAAGGCGTCTATGCTCACCTTACGTGACAAAGTGTACAAGGCAAATGCACTACTGCTTATTTTATTAGTCAGGGCCTCTACATGCGCCTTCCAATTTAAATGTCTATCAATCGTAAGTCCTAAAAACTTGGTTGTGTTAACTGTGTCAATTTTGATATTATTATATGTTACGTCAAGATTTGGAAGAGTCAATGCGCGCTGGCTAAAATGCATAATTACAGTCTTTTTTAAATTTATTTTTAAATTATTATTGTCTAACCATGCTACAGTTTCTTGTAATGCCGTATTTATGTCCTCTTTATAAAAATCTTTTTGATCACAAGGAATAGTTATCGTACTATCATCTGCGAACAGTGTCATCGGATACTTTATTGCCATTGGAAAGTCATTAATATATAGTGTAAAAAGCGGTGGTCCTAGTATACTTCCTTGTGGAACTCCGTAGACAACATTAAGTTCCTCCGAAAGAAAGATTTCTTCTGTTTTGGTGCTTATATTTATTCGGTTAATTTCCGTTATTTGTTTCCTGTCCTGTAGGTACGATTTAAAGAGTTCCAGGACATTCCCTCGTAAACCGTAAGCCTCCAGCTTTTTTATTAAAATATTATGTTGTACATAATCAAAGGCTTGTGTCATGTCACAAAATATGGCACACACTGGAGTGTTTTTATCCATATTTGTCATAACTACGTGCAAAAAATCATAAATAGCCATATTAACTGTTTTATTTTTCCTAAATCCTTTTTGTTCATTGCAAAGAATATTATTCGCTTCTAGATATAAATTGAGTTCTTTATAGATATATTTTTCTATTACTTTAGAGAACATTGGTATCAATGAGATCGGTCTATAGCATTCCATTGACTCCCTATCTTGGTTTTTGAACAATGGCTTAATTACCGATTTTTTTAAGGCGTCTGGAAAAATACCTTCGCTTATACATAAATTTATAATAAAACTTAACGGACAACAAATTTCCTCGGCCACTGCTTTCAGTATTTTTGTACAAATGCCATCGTAACCTACACTGTTTGTATTATTAAGGGCTAAAATAATTTTTAATACGTCGCTTGGCAAACTTGGAGCCATGAACATAGAATCTTTTCTGTTTAAAATATGTTTAGTGACTCTGTCTCCCGAATTAATATTTGGCTTAATTTTATCAATAAAATAATTATTAAACACGTTAGAAATAGATTTTGGATCCGTGATAATTTCATTATTGTCAACTATAATCTTATTAATATTATTCTTTGGCATATTATACTTTATTTGATTTATTATTTGCCAGGTTGTCTTGGATTTATTGTTAGATGTTTTTATTCTATGGTTATTTTGTGCTCGTTGAGTTAAATTTATAATTTTTTTAAATAGTTTTGAATAATTTTTGAATTGTATTTTATTCTTATGAGTCGGTTTTAAACGGAACTGCCACAGTAATTGTCGTTTTTTTTGGCTGCATTTTTTGATACCACGTGATACCCATTTTTGCTTTTTATGGACATTTACCGAAACCACAGTTTCCGGGAAGCACTGTCTGTAAAGCAGCAAAAATATTTCAGAAAACGCCCCAAATGCTTCATTTGGGTCATTTGATTGAAATACTTCTGAAAACGTTAGACTACGCAGATATACCTTAAATTTCTTAATATTTTCATTATGATAGTCACGTCTTCTCCTACTCCACCTATTAATAGTACCTACTATCCTAATCGGGCATTTCAGTAACTGAGCTGTGTGATCCGACAATGCTAGCTCTAATACTGAAGCCTTACAGAACCTATTAAAGTTATGCGCAAAATTGTCAATGCATGTTTTGCTCTTAAGACGAGTCGGCTGATAAAGCGCCAATTTCAAGTTAAAGCTTAATAACATATTTTCGAATTCTATTGCTTGGTTATTCCGTTTAAGTACATCTATATTAAAGTCTCCTGCCAAAACAATATTTTTATAGTCCTTTTTTATTAAAATATGTAATATCCGTTCTAGTTTACTAATACATTCATTGAAATTATTAAAATTTGGTACTCTGTAAATACAAACACATACTAATTTGTGAGTAATTAGTTCAATAGCGCAACATTCAAAAACACCACTTGTAGATATTTTTGCTATAATTGGTAACTCTCTCCATTTATGACCGGACTTCACTACTATGCACGCTCCACCTCTTTTGGTTTCCTTTCGACTGTAACAGGCCGCTAAACAGTAGTTTTTTAAATTAAGGTGTTTTTCATAGGTTTCCATCATAAAGTGCTCTGTAATGCATAGGACATCCACACCTACATTTCTATCACTTAACTCATTGAGACAGACTGCAAGAGTATCGCATTTAGCTAGCAAGCCTGCAATGTTTTGGTGCATGATGTATAGATGATTAGTCAAGAAAAAAATGGTCTTCTGTTGTATCATTGTCATTCAAATTGTGGTGTATGTCAACGTTCAGCATAATGTCCGTCACTAAGTCCAGTAAATCCTTAAATATAGTGCGTAGTCCAAGTTTATTTACTTTGCCAGAGTATTTGTTAAACATGCTGCAGTCATATTCTAGATTCCGGTTACTGTCCAGAAGGAATGCATGCTTATGCGTCAGTATATCTAAATATAAAAGATTGTTAAAAGTCTCCACTCGACAGTTAAATAAGCTGGTGTCAAATGGATACTTATACGTTGGCATACAAATAATTATGTTTGTGTGTTGCACTGCTTGAAGTACCTCACGTATATGGAAAATCATGTCATAATAATCGTTAGTCCTCTTGAAGTCTTCGTCCCCAAGAAATATAATGCAGAAGTCATTCATATTGTAATTTAATAACTTTGTCTCCAGACCGCTTAGAAGCTGTTTAGTATTTCCATGTGATATCAAATAATGACATAGATTGCAATTACTCTGGAATGTGCTTTCAGCTAATGACAGTACGTCATTTTTATTATTACTACTGAGTAAACATATTTTACGTTTAGATCTGTATTTTGGGTCTGATTTTGGGTTGTCACAACTTAAGACAAGATGGGGATCTGCTTGACTTACCGTTTCTTGCGAAGTTTTCGGTTTCTCCAGTGGGTATTCACTGATCACAGGCGGTAGTTTACAAAGCAAAGCTTACGCATTTTAGCAATTTCATAAGATTATTACCTAGCACGGGAAATGATTTAGATAGCTTTCAAGCAGCAGAATTAAAAAACCGTCTTAGTTTAATGGAAACACTATATAAGGAATTCGACGTGTTACAGACAGAGTTGGAGCTGTTGTCGGAGGATGCGGACGACATGTATGTCGAGAGGGAGCAGTTCGAGACGCAGTACCACGCGCTGGTGGCCCGCGCGGGGGCGAGCCTCGCCCCTGTGCGCGCCTCTTCGCCCGCGCTCGTGTCTGCTACCTCCGTTGATGAGCTCCCGCGCCACGGCTCTGGCTGCAGGCACGACTTCGTTCGGCTGCCTAAGATAGACTTGCCTCACTTCGACGGCGACTATCAGCACTGGCTTGAATTCCGAGATACGTATCTTTCCCTTATTCATAACAATGATAGCATACAAGATATCAACAAATTTCACTACTTACGTGCTGCCTTAACCAGCAGTGCATCATTAGTGATAAAAAGCATTGATTTTAAAGCAGATAACTATAATACAGCTTGGCAGTTATTATCCGAAAGGTACGACAATGAAAGACTACTTATTAATAATCACGTGCAGGCCTTATTTAATCTTGAACAAATTCAACATGAATCTTGTAAATCGTTACGGAACATGATTGACGTCACAAATAAAAATCTTCGTGCCTTGTCCACTTTAGGGCAGCCTTCTGAGCAAGGGGGTCTAGGAGAAACCCTTATAATATACATGATGTCAGAAAAACTTGACAAGGTCACACGAAGGGAGTGGGAAGAATGTAAAAATAATTTAGATTCTTATCCAAATTTAAAAGATTACATAAAATTTTTAACAAACAGAGCAGATTTACTTGAATCCTTAAATTATAACAAAAACACAACAACAAAAGACACCAACGAACACAGCAAAACTAAAAACTTCCTTACAACAACAAAAACAAATAATAATAACAAATCAGACAACGTTAAATGTCCTATGTGTTCTCAGAATCACTTTTTATTCAGTTGTCAACCTTTCAGAAATCTTGACACAGAAGCACGCATTAAAAAAGCTTCAGAAAGCAACGTTTGTATGAACTGTCTTCGACCTGGTCATACCGATAAGCGTTGCAGGCTTTCACATTGCAAGTATTGCAAGATCAAACACAATACCCTCTTACATAGGGAATCAACAGAAAAACAGACAGGGGAAAACATTGTTTTGTCAACAAACGTAGTATTACCCTGTTCAGAAATTAATCAGGATCACAATTTGCTATCCACAGCCTTGGCAAAGGTGACAGACGTCAATGGGGAGCTTCATACTGCCAGACTACTGTTGGACAACGGCAGCACCTCCAACTTCATCACCCAAGAGCTCTGTGGGAAGCTTAGTTTGGTCAAATACAGCACTAGCTCCACCGTCTCAGGTATAAACGGTCAAGTTTCCAATACCTCAGAAACCTGCAGTCTTCATTTGCGGTCTTGTGATGGTGGCTATCAGGCGAAAGTAAGCTGTTTTGTTTTACCAAAGATCACACAATCGTTGCCTGGCTCTTATGTAGATAAAAGGTATATTACCATCCCGCCAGGTCTTCAATTAGCAGATCCGTCATTCAATGTACCTACTGCTATCGACATTTTAGTAGGCGCTGAAGTATTCTGGGACGTCTTAGGTTCCGAGACTATTAATTTAGGCAATAATCAGCCTAGATTACAATCATCTAAACTAGGTTGGCTTATTTCGGGCCGCGTCAGTCGGTCTCGTCTTCGTAAACAACCTTCTGTTTGTCACTTTCTTACACATGAGGAGTCAGATCAGCTGACTCGCTTCTGGGAACTTGATACGGTGTCGTCTGCAAACTGTTACTCTTCAGAAGAACAGGCTTGTGAAAAACTTTTTCAAGAGACCACACGTCGGGATACGCATGGTCAATTCGTTGTCACCATACCATTGAAGGACTCGGTCGAGTGCTTAGGTGACTCTTACTCGATGGCTAAGCGTCGTTTCCTCTCCCTAGAGCGTAGATTTGAGCGGGACTCCACATTTAAAAACAGATACTTGCAATTCATGCAAGAATATATCGAACTTCATCACATGACAGAACATTCAAAACCAAATCATTCAGAAATCAATTATTTTATGCCTCATCATGGTGTTGTGCGCGAGTCAAGTTCTACCACAAAACTTCGCGTAGTTTACGATGCTTCAGCCTCCAGCACCTCGGGCAAGTCCTTCAATGACATTCAGATGGTAGGTCCAACTGTACAGGAGGATCTGCTGTCCATCCTCTTCAGATTCAGGCAACACAAGTTTGTTGTAACAGGTGACATTGAAAAAATGTATAGAGCTATTCTAGTTGAGCCATCTCAGCGCCCGTTACAACAAATTGTTTTCAGATTCAATTCCTCAGACCCTTTAAAGACCTATACACTGAATACAGTGACATACGGTACAGCTTCAGCCCCGTATTTAGCCACAAAATGCCTAGTTTCGCTTGCAGATCAATGTTCAGACGCAGAGGTTAGTCAGTCTATCAGACGTGATTTTTACGTAGACGACTATTTGAGTGGTGGCGATTCGATTGAGTCAGTCATAAATTTATGTCACGGGGTAGTGAATACTCTCGAGTTCGCCAAGTTTCACCTTAGAAAGTGGCAATCAAATAGTCAGAAGATATTAGAGGCAGTCACTAATATAAAACCAGAAAATCAAGATAAAAAATTAAACCTAAACGAGACAGCTAGCAAAACACTTGGGCTATACTGGGACTGTAAAACAGACAAACTATTCTTTTCTATAGACTTAAAACCAACTTCAAAAATTACAAAGCGTAATATTTTATCTGTAATAAGTCAGGTATTTGATCCTATTGGCCTCCTCGGGCCATGCATAGTCCAGGCTAAACTTATTTTACAGCAGCTGTGGATACTTAAATGTAACTGGGATGATGAAGTACCAACAGAAATAAAATCACAATTCATTAACTTCACGCAATCACTTCCAGCTCTTAACTCTGTTCACATTCCTCGTTGGGTATCATGTAGCAATGCTTATTCGCTGGAGCTACACACTTTCACAGACGCTTCTGAACGCGCCTATGGTGCGTGTATTTATGTCAGAACGGTAGCAGTCGATGGAACAGTTTGCGTTCGCCTTTTAGCTTCCAAAAACAAGGTCGCCCCTATAAGGCCCACAACCATACCAAGGTTGGAGTTGTGTGGTGCTTTACTGGGCACAAGACTTTTTCTGAAGGTACGTAAATCACTCACTCTAGAGTTTAATCACTGTTTCTTTTGGTGTGACTCGATGATCGTGCTTGGATGGCTGTCTACATTGCCAAGTCGGCTTGATCAATTCGTCCGCAACAGAGTGAGTGAAATCCAAGAAGCTACGACTGGACAGACGTGGAGCTATGTGCCTTCTAAGAGCAACCCCGCTGATCTCACATCTCGGGGGGTGAAGGCTGATTGCATCAGCTCGTCCACTCTTTGGTGGTCGGGTCCTGAATTTCTTAATCATAGAGAAATCAAATTTCCTACATCACCTAATACACAAATTCATACTACACCAGAAACATCTTTACATACAACTACTGACACACATAAACAAAAATGTAACAATATATTTTCGAATTTAATTTGTAAAAAATCATCATTTACATCACTCATAAGAATCGTAGCCTATGTACAAAGATTTATCCATAATTGTCAAAAACAGAATAATAAAAAATCATCTTACTTAACAGTTTCAGAATTACGATCATCACAGAATTTCATATTACAGATTTCTCAACAGGAAATGTTTCCTGAGGAATATTCATATCTTAAAAATAATCAGGCCTTAAATAAAAAGAACCGGTTAATAAGTCTTTCTCCCTTCATTGATTCTGACAACATAATACGCGTAGGTGGACGTCTTAACAATTCCAACTATAGTTATAATGTTAAGCATCCTATCCTTTTATGTAGTAAACATCACTTGACAAAAATTATCTTCGAAAAAGAGCACAAAACACTCTTTCACGCAGGGCCACAATTACTGTTAGCACACATCAGACTCACATACTGGCCTTTAGCAGGCAGAAACCTAGCTAAACAAGTAGTGCGAAACTGCGTTCGCTGTACTCGTTTCAAAGCTCAGCCTATTCAGGTCATCATGGGCAACCTACCAAGCGATAGGACTCATCTAGAGTACCCTTTTTTAAATACAGGGCTTGATTATGCCGGGCCAGTGCTGATAGCCGACCGTAGGGGCAGAGGATGTAAGCTATTAAAATCATACATTTGTGTTTTTGTGTGCTTTGCAGTCAGAGCCGTTCATCTGGAGCTGGTTTCCGACCTCACTAAGGAAGCTTTTCTTGCGGCCTTCAGCCGATTTATTAGTCGTCGGGGCAAGCCTCAACGCGTGTACTCCGACAACGGGACTACATTTGTGGGAGCTTTCAATGAGCTTACACGCTTCTTAAAGGTTTCATCTACTCAAATAGAGTCAGATCTTGCAACCAAAGATATTGAATTTAAATTTATACCAGCCTACAGCCCACACTTTGGTGGGATTTGGGAAAGTGCAGTAAAGTCCACCAAACATTTATTACGTAGAGTCATGAGCCTAACTCATTTAACCTACGAAGAGCTCTCAACATGCCTGATCCAGATAGAGGCTATTTTAAATTCCAGACCGTTAACTCCTCTATCCACTGATCCATCAGATCTTACTTATCTTTCTCCTTCACACTTCCTCATCGGACGATCACTCACGTCAGTCCCTCGTCCTCAGATCACCGACGTCAATATGCAGAGGCTACAGCGCTACGATCGTGTCGAAAAATTACGACAACATTTTTGGCAGCGTTTCTCTAATGAGTATGTGTCTATCCTGCAGCAGAAAACCAAATGGCAGACAGCCGGGCAAGAGCTGAAAACAGGCACCATGGTCTTGGTGAGAAACACAAATCTTCCTCCTCTTCTGTGGTTGCTGGGCAGAGTGGTCGCAGTGAAAACTGGCTTTGACGGGCACTGTCGAGTCGCCGACATCAAGACAAAGAAAGGCATCATAACACGTGCATACAACAACATATGCCCGCTTCCTGTATCGTCAACATCGTCTTGAAGACATCTCTTCAACGCGGGGAATATGTTCCTGACGTCACATCGGGCCACATACCACACTGCGATCGCGGGCTTCCCCCGCCACTCACTCGCTTACTCGCCGTCATCTTGAGCGTGCGCACATATCGGTCGTCTCAAACCAACCCAAGAAATACAGTTTAATATTTATAATTCAAGTAGTTTTATTAGTCAAGACCACCAGCAGCACACCTGGAGCTTGATACTCAACACAACCATTTATCACAAGTTTTAATTGGATCTCTTTAATTTTATGGCTTGTAGTTTTACAAGCCATAAAGTAAAAGAAATCCAATTTAACTCTGAAAACGGGATATTTACCATGTTTACTATTTGTTTCGAGTTCCCGATATTTCGGCGCTGTTGCAAGCGCTATGATCACGGATAAACCGTTGAGGATTTGTTGTATATCCATCTATCGGGCACCCATTAGTCGTAATTGTTTAAGCGATAAGACCGCCCGCCGGGCGCCATATTTTGTACTGTACTAACGACGTACGTACCTATGTTGTGCATATTTTCAGGCTCATGTAGGTACGCGTCCTTCCATACATGAATAACATCACACTTGTAATCCCCGAAGAATAAAGAAAACTCTTCTAGGTGCCTACTGCCAGGGAAATGAATTGTACGCAAATTGATCCTACGTTCATTTGCCGTGTATAGCAAATTTATAAAATTATTGTAAGACAGTTGCGATTTGAATACACCTGTACTGTTTGCTTGAAAATAATTCCTTTGACTTTACTTAAATTTATCTGAAATTAGCTTGTCCATACAAGCTATAGCACCCATGTGCTATTCATGAACTGGCGTACGGCCATGTATGACAGGACATATGCCTGTCAAATGTATCCGGTTCGAAGGACCAAAATGTAAGTTACCTTGCAGGTGTGTGCGGTTGAAATCTAGTCAAATGTATAATGAAAAACGGCTGGTTATAAAGTCTTCACAGTGGGATGGGAGTATGGGAGTCATGGGAGGCGCGGCTGTTTGCGCGGTGCATTATATCGTCCAAACTCTCGGCTGTTTACTGTCGGCGCAGACAGACTGGCGGGCGCCGGACGGAGATATACGTTGAGAGGTAGCTAACTGGCTGCTAAGAAAAATAAGGAAATTAACCCAGAAGTAACACAGTCCTGATAATGTGTCACTGTGGAAAAAGGTCATAAACTCAAGATGTACATTAACGGAATTAGTGGTGATCACCACGTTTGCTCATTATGTTGCGTGTAAACTTATACTATAACGTATTACGCCTGTAATCGCCGAAAGGTAAAGCACACCCACATTTCGCCGCGGAAGTTCTGTAATGAAACTGAAAGGAAAATTGTTATTGTTATGTAGAGGCCCTACAAAAACAACTAAAGCAACATATAACAAAAAATACTACAGCGCCATCTATGACACAGATGATGAACTAAACATGGAAATCCTACATCGCCCAAGTAAAATTATCTGCGACTTAAGACTATAAAATATAGAAGAACCCGACAATAACTGTCGGGCAGTGGCCCACCAGACGTACCTAACACCCGTCTGGTCGGAGGATCCTCCATTTTTTATGGGGGATGAAGAACTTTACAACCTGTTCTTCATACCCTCAAACCTACTCTGTAAAGAAGATTTTAGAGAAGTTAATACTACGAAAACCGTTTCAATGGAAGTCCTTCTTTTTCAACTATTTTTTGGAAGAAAATTTTGCATTTTTCTTTCAAAAAGAAATTCCAATTTTTTCTCATCCTTTTCAATCCCCGATAGGGTAGTGTTATCGGTTTCTCCATCAGGAATTTCTCAGTAGCAGTCCAGCAAATGGTAATATGCTCGCCCCCTAATTCATGGGACTCAAACATAACCGGTGAAATGTAGGTTATTTATACTCTCCTCTAACTTTATTTACTTTATTTATAGTAATAAATCTTTTCAAGTGTTTTCGCACAGCTACTTACCACTCGCGTCCGCTGAATCGCGGCGGCGCCGCGTCGTCTGAGGCGCCCATCGATCGTACGCACTCGCATCGCCCGAATCGTCCACAGGCCCACACCGCCATCCAGACGCGCGGTAGGGTTGCCTACTTGCCAATAGCATAATGTTGTTTTAAGCGCTCCTTCTGAGCATAGGTACTGGGATCGATCCTCGGGTCGGGCAAATTATTACTTGGTTTAAGAACCGGACATTTATCTGTAGCAGAATTGTGCCCAGTTGATGGCAATAGGCTCACCCCTTATTACATGGGAATTAAACATAACAGGGGAACTGTGGGTGTACTATAGGTCACCTCTGCCCAACCATTTGGGAATATCAGGCGTGATGTTATGTTATGCAGAGACTCAGGCTTCCTTCTGCAAGAGCTGAGGCTGTAATCCTCCACGAGGGCCCAGATTTGGTGAATATACACATGTTTTCGAATGTTTGGTTCTAGGACATACCAATATCCTTACGATGTTTTTTTCACTACTTTGAGAGTAGTGATAATAAAATAATTACACAAAGTAAAGCGCCTGCCGAGGTTCGAACTCATGACCTCTCTTACGTACATTTATAAATTAAACTACCCAACGTAAAACAAACTCCTCAATACTGGTAATATCCCCAAGAGACTGGCGGCGTTGCCACGTTGTATGGCAACGCTTAGCCACTGTCCAAGGTAAAGGCCAGACCTGGGGTCACGGGAAGTGTCAACTAAGCGTCTTGAAATTTCCTTGAAAAGGCTGCGAGCACTCGAAACCCACGGTCCTAGAGTTTTACCCCAAACGGCTCGAAGTAAGTAAGTAGTAAGTGATGTGGTATATACAGGATGTTATAAAAATGATATAGAGCAGGACACATTTCGCCATAGCATGCAAATTTAAAATATATTTTTGAAGTGAAAACTTCTTTAGCGGCGTTGAGCACTTTTTCTGTAATGGGTACAAAATCTTAAACTCGCGTCAGGACACGTGACCTGATCGAAAAAGCGTAAGACAAATTTTCTCATTCGATTTTGAACTTAACCTTCAACATTTTATGGTTTAAAATCATTTAAAGAAATTTTTAAATGTTTCCAATTAACTTTGAACCTAATGCTTTAGGGATAAAGCTGACAAATCTATTAAATAAATTGCCACCCGCCGCGCGCCGGCGCAGCGCCGCGAAACCTAGTCCTCTGGCTATCTTCATCGTCCTTAAGATTGTGATAGAACCGTGGTCTTTGGGGGATTCGCACCGTGCTAACTACGAAGGCATTTTACGTGCTATTTACAAACGTTACGTACCTGTAGGTATGTTAGTGTAGCTAAAATTCCGTATTTCCTTGCAATTTTATTGATTGACGCATAATGACAAGAGATTCTAAAATCAATAAGACAGTGTTGTCTTTGAGTTTGCAGCTTTCTTAGTATCTAGTAGCTATTAAAAGTACTTGTGAAGGCTTTTAAGATGCAAGCACAATCATGATAATAAAATAAAAAAGGAAATCGTTCAATCGCAATAAGTACCTTCCGAGTATTAAATTGCTAAACATTTTCACTAAGGCGTTTGTTGTTTGGTAAAATAAAGTTCAGTTTATTTAAAAACCTGCTTTAAAAATGATTTGATTACAAGTATTTACAAGTAAGTTAAAAAGCACGAGTGTTATTGGTATAGGAAACCGATAAATTCTCAGCTAATTCTGTAGTAAGATCGAATGTGACGTTCCTGCTTACGTGCTTACTAAGCGCCTGTGAAAAGATGTATCGCACACATTTTTATGTGCGACAGATTACTTCCACACTTTTAATTACAAATTCTTTAGGCAGGATTCAATGATAACATAACATCCTGTAATCCCCGAAGGCTCAGGCAGGGGTGCACCGAATAGTACACCCTGTTCTTTATACTGATAAAGCAATTGGTGCAAAATTATTCCCTAACCATTCCAAAATATCAAATATCCGTAACATGCTCAACGTTAATAATCAAGTTTTCACTTCTGCCGGCACTCCCGGAGTGCAACCCGTCTTTTTTTTATATTAGGTTGGTACAGACGCTACCCGAAACTCTCAAATTTTCCCAATCAACCTTAAACCTACTGCTTCATCGATAAAGTTGATAATCTATTAAAGAAATGTAACAGATTGTAGTAGCTTGATGTGCTGGCGTCTGTACAACGTAGGTATGTACCTATCTAACATGATATTGTATAATAAAGTACCTCCGCCATACATACATCTAAACCATCAAACAAAACAATAGTACTGAAACACCAACACCATAAACACATCTAAATATTTACTGAAACCATATTTAACACACCTTCATTAAACAATAATAAAGAATATTAAAAACATACACAAACACAAAATAAAAGGACACCGTACATATATAAAAAACCATCAAAAGAAATTATTTTAAAACAACTAAACAAATCAACCTTAAAAAAATTAAATCCTTAACAAATAGGTAATAATATAAAATGAAGTAAGTGATAAACAGTTTGTAAAATTCTAACATAAAATAAGAAACTTACACCTTACAATGCATTTTTAAAGTGATAAGAATACGAAGAGTATTTTTTGAGGTACTCGTTGATAGTATAAAAAAAAAATCTTTTATTAACCACTTCCGTAAGTTGAAACAAAATTTGCGATAAGGTCTAAAATTTTTTTAGGTAGCAGGTATAAACTAATGGTGCCATATACACTCAGCTGTGTCTAAACATTTCTATTCTGGGTGCCGGTAATCCTTAATTTCAGTGAGTGATTTTACGTTTGTTTAAATTATTTTTATTTTATAAAAGATTCAAGTTAGTTTTAACAATTTTTCAGATGTAAAGATGGGTCGACAGGATTCAGACCACTGCATATTAAAGATTGCACGCAAGCACTTTTTTTGTGCTACTAGAACTCGTGACAGCTCTGCTGTGTATCCCCATACAACTATACCATAGCGACACACATACGAATGATACACCAACAGTGCGGTTTGTTTAGAAGTCGTTTCATTGACCTTGTTTATAGCGAATACGAATTTGTTGATCGTTTTTTTTTCATGTTTGATGGGCCTACTCTTGACCTCAATCTAGTCCTGAGGACAGAGATGAGGTCGACGATGGAACGAGCTAACCCAAAAGAAGCCTATTAACTCGCGACTTAAATAGATTGGGGTCATATGAATTTGGGAACACCGACGAAGGCAGGGAATTCCACTCCTTGGATGTGATCTTTTTACAAATGCTATCAATGTGTTCCTTCCAGGTGAGATGTTCGTCAATTATTATGCCTAAAAATTTGTTATTACGAATTTGTTCTATTGGTTGATTATTAAAAGTAATGTCTAAATCTTTGTATGTATTTTTAAATGTTTTTAAATTTATTACTTTTATTTTCTCTAAATTATTCTTTGTTAATTTTTGTTTAGCCATGACATGATTTCTTTTAGTGTGTTTTTTAATTCAACATTTTGAAGGTTTTTATCTTTACATCCTGTTGTAACAGTAGTATCATCTGCAAATAAAACACAAACATGTTTGCGTACTGCTTGTGACAGATCATTTATATAAATGAGGAATAGGAGGGGCCCTAAAATACTTCCCTGTGGTACACCAAGATCATTATTTCTGTGTTCAGAATCAAAGTCCTCTATGCCAATCGTATCATCGTTATATTTAGTTATTCTTGTGATCTGTCTTCTATTGCTTAAAAATGATTCAAACCATTTTAGGGCCGTTCCTCATAAGCCACTTTTTTCTAATTTGTTAATGAGAATAGCAAATATAGTTTATTTATTTATTTATTTTTACATTTTTTGGAAAGCTTACAGACTAATAACATTTTAATAACAAAAATATATAACTAAATTGCTAATTACAATCCTCCACAGATAAACGCAAAAAACATTAGTTCCTTATTATAAAGCAATTTAACACTACATGATACATAATGTACTGTCCGTAAGGTTACGCAGAGATGTACCTATTGCTATATTGCATCACACAATTTCTCCCGCTTTTCGTAAAATCGAGGGAAGAATTGATGAGCTTATTACAATCATCAACCAACCAATCAACCGGGCAAAACTTCGGTTTGCTACTGAAAAATACAAAATCAAAATCAAAATATTTTTATTTCACATAGGCCTACATGGGCACTTATGAAACGTCGACAAAATACAATACACCACACAGAACTTGAGGTCTATTAAGTAGTAAGTTTGCACCAAAAATCAAATCCTACCTACAAAAATCTAATCTCAATAGCATAGAATCCTTCAGCCCTAGCGGACGTCGAGGTGCGACATCTCGGCGCCGCGCATTGTGCGGACACTTCGTCTGCCGAACCCGCCGCCGCCGCCCGGGAACCACAACTAGATCTTATAAGTCTGCAGCCACACTAACGCGATGCACCGCGATTTCACACGATATACGATAGAGAGAATGTGCGATTTGTTTGACTGTCGATTCCGAAGATTAAAGTTGGCGTGTTCTCATCTGACCTGTTATATCAGAACACGATCGTAGACAGATATCAATAACAGTAAGGAAAAGAGACACTAAATGAGACAAGGGCACATTTATTAGATCCAGTTGTAAGTATAAGCAAGACAGAAATATATTTTCTCTTTCGCGTATTGCAAACTTTGTGTTGGTCTCAGTTGTTAACAAACAGAGGTGAACTACCAATCTAAATATTCTTCATCTATGATGTTGATTTACGAGACATGAGTATTTCGTGTAACGAAATGAAGAAATATGAAAGGTAGAGTTAGGTCTTTCAGTAGGTAAGTTTATAAACTTCAATAGCTCAACCAAGATAGTTTAGACAGCTACGGTGTCTAGGTCACAAATTGCGTCAGTGTGACCTATCCTTTAGTAAATACACGTACAGATTCATCGAAGAATTGTTACCACGGTATGAGACAGTGTTGCCATATCTATTAAATAGATACACTACATCCCTTCCTTATTATATTTGTTTTAATGAAAATGCTTTACCTTCTGAGGGTTTACCCAGTTACCCTATTTGAACCTCCCCTCCGATAGCCTCCACTAAGTGTGGAGTAGGAATGGATATCCATTTTAATACTGTTTTCTGTCTCTTCAACGTTTTTGCTGAACTTGGGATTCTGGGTTAATTTTTTGGATAGAGCAAGGAAAAAGAGAACAATTTTTTCAGTGGCAGCCTGATGTTAAGATTTATTTATTGTTAAGGGCAATATTCACGCTATTACATTGTCGAAACATGGTGTACTATACATTGCTACCTGCCTAGCATTTTTAAGAAATACAGTCGTGATATTATGTTATCTAAAATAAGATATAGATTACACTTTACCATAAAAGCTTACGCTGCCTATTTCCTGGTCTTTTGTACACCCACAAAAACCATTAACCAGGCAAGTAAGCCTATCATAAATCCATGATAATTTCGGAGACACAAATAAATAAAACATGAGGAAGTGGTACACCTACGAGTCGGTCAAATAATCCCAATTCTTTGAAGTACTTAAAACTTGTGTGGGATGATCAGACACGTTTATTCTTCCATTCACGTAAGTAGCTGTATGTTTATTATTTTGGTAGGAAAATTCCTGTATGATTGTTTTCGTGAGAAGATGTTTCTAGAGACTTCCTATGGAGCACGTTCTGCAATATACTCCTAACGATCTGGATCTGACGAAATTTAGTACTCCCTGAACTCTGAATCAGTTGATTGTCCTTAGTACCAGTGAAACTTTTTGTTTCACTGCGCACAGCTGGGCATAGACCTCCGCTTACTCCTTCCACACCTCTCTGTCATGTACAATTGTACATGCCTTTTAAGGTATTTTTAGCACAGTATTACATTCGACAGAAGTTCGATACCCTTAAAAATATAACATAACCACCACCACCACCAGCACCAGCATCACCTTTGTACCTATTTTTTTCTGTTCCTTTCTTGTTTTCTGTATTTAGTGTGTACATAAACTGTTAAATAAATAAATAACTAACTAATATCTTACTTTCATACTTTACCCAACTATGTCAGGGTCTGCGTACATTCTACGGAGATGGAGCTGAATACCAGTTCTTTACACGGAATAATCTGACTTACACAAAACAGTTACTAGGGACACTTTTTCACTTCTTCAACTTTTGACCAGCCAATGCTGAATGTCTCTTCCAAATCTCCGGGTTTGGCAGTTTTTTGTCATGGCTATTCAGTTTTTTCTGGCCACTTTAATAAGATCGGCTGTCCACATGGTTCTCTGAGTGACTTTAATGGTTGAATGGTTGGTGGATAGTATTTTTGGTTAGCGTCCAAGTTTCAGCCGTACGTGTATGTACCTACGTCATGACGGGGAAGAGACACTACTCTACATCTTCCAACCAGGCTGCGGTGTTTCGGTGAAAGCGTATCTCCTTGTCTCACCCCTACTTTAAAGGTTACTAGATTCGTAAGCTCGTGAAGTTAAACTTGTAAGGTAGCCGCAGCAAGGTATATATCCTTTATTGCCTCCATATATCCGGTGTCTCCACTCGTTGAGGGATCCATATTGAACCATATTGAATTATATAAATGAAATTCTAAAATTGTTTTGAAAATTGAATTTATTTAATATTTAGAAATCTATACAAAAGGAAAGAAATTTATTTATTTATAAATATATAATCTTGATAACCCGTTTGGCCCGAGAACCCGTTTTCCCAGAGACAGTGGGATGAGCCGCTCTGCAGGTTGGTACGGAATAAACTTATTAATACGTCTACCAATACTGCTGAGCGTGCCCGCCTACTGGCTGTGGGTGAGTGGGAGTCGGGCCTCTGGCTTCAGGCACTACCGTCACCTAATATAGGCACTATGTTAGGTGACACAACCTTCCGGCTCGCTACGTGTTTGCGATTGGGCGCTCCTTGTGGGGCTCCACATCGCTGTCAATGTGGTGAAGCAGTCGACTGCCTCGGACACCATGGCCTTTCATGCAGTAAGAGTGCAGGTCGGATTGCGCGGCACGCTAGCATCAATGATCTCATCCGTCGTGCTCTTGCCACCGCCGGGGTGCCAGCTGTCTTAGAACCCAATGGCTTGGCACGCGTCGATGGGAAGAGACCAGATGGTATGACCATAATGCCATGGAAGTTGGGTAGGCCTTTGGTGTGGGACGCAACTTGCGTCGACACCCTTGCGCCATCCCATCTTCCTAGCACAGTGGGCTGCGCTGGGGCGGCTGCTGCAGGTGCTGAAAACCTCAAACGGCGCAAATACAATAATTTAATTGGTAATTATGTGTTTGAGCCGTTTGGGGTTGAAACGCTAGGGCCATGGGGTCCGAGTGCCCACCTAGTTTTTCGGGAAATCGCTAAGCGGTTGGTCGACTCTTCACGTGACCAGAGGGCGGGCCTATATTTTGGCCAAAGAATCAGCATTGCCATCCAACGTGGTAATGCTGCCAGCCTTCTGGGCACTTTTCCTGTTGACAGCGATGCGGACGAATTTTTGGATGCCCTGTAACCCTTTTATACTTGTACATATTTATTTCTATTATAGTTTTGTAGTCTGTAAATAATATTTTGATTAAAGAATTTCATTTATTGAGCTAAAAAAAAAAAAATCTTGATATAAATTGTAATGTTTTATTTATTTATTTATTGTATTTTATTTTGTATATAGAAAAATATCCGACGGGAACGTACTACCGGGATTAAAAAGTAACTAATAGATTACTCCAGGTTACGGTCAGCCTAAACACAAAATTTGTAGATCCTAACTTCAAAACTGACGGACTTTCATACTAACTTCAATCCCCTACTTTACCCCTTTAGGAGTGGAATTCCCAAAAATTATTTCTTAGTGGATACTTACTCTTCACAAACAACACACCCTCCAAGTTTCATATCTCTAGGACCAGCGGTTTGGGCTGTGTGTTGATAATGTTGATATATCAACAGTCAGTCAGTGTACCATTTGATATATGTAGATAGATATAGATAGATGATTAAGTAATTCTCTATATTTTTATTTTCTGGGCTATAACCTTTTTTCCGACGTCATCACACAAAAACTTTCATCCTATTTTTATCCCCTTTAGAGTAAAAGTTTTACAAACTTTGAATGTCGTATTTATTTATATCTAATCAATAGCCAAAAAAATAAGATGACGTAAAAATGTATTCTATGTCCTTTCTCAGGCTCTAAACTATCTCTGTACCAAATTTCATTTAAATCTGTTGAGTAGTTTAGGCGTGATTGCGTAACACACAGACAGAGTTACTTTCGCATTTATAATATTAAGTAAGGATTCATTATGGAAATAAAGAGGCTATAATAATAATATCCGGTGTCTACCTGACACCGTTTCAGCCAGTGGATGACTGCCCAGTCCTCAACCGCGTTATATGCTTTTTCATAGTCGATGAAGGCCAATACTATTGGTTGATTATAGTCGTTGCATTTCTCAATATTTGGCCATTTGGCGTTCTGTGAAGATGTGGTATACTGTTGAAAACCCACTCCTGAACCCTGCCTGTTCCACTGGATTTGTTGAGTCTAGTCTTGTAGTAATACGGTTTGTGATAATTTTGGTAAAAAGTTTATATTGTATGTAATTATGTGGCTACGTAATGAAATGGGTCGATAGTAGCTCAGCTTGGTATTGTCCCCCTCCTTATGCATATGCAAGTGTATGACGACCGCTTTCTTCCACAATTAAGGTGTTATCCTCTCGATTACAACTTTATTATAGAATACTAGTAGTTGTACTGGGTAATACGATATTATAAGTTCGAAATTACCTCTTTAAAAGTACGCCTTTACGGCGGTCGGCTAAACAGATTTCTATGTTGAGCACCCAGGTAGACCTGGGCTAGAGCATAACATACCTTTTTAGTCCCCTATTATCTTTTTGTTCCCGTCGGATCATTTCCGAACTCCGAGTAGCGAAGTCGCGTACAAAATCAGGTAGGTATTTAAGATTTATGTATAGTGTCCTTGACTTCTTTTGAGTAATGTTTGGTTTTCATGGAATTCATAGAATCGTTGCGCTGTCTGTATGTCAAAAAAATCTCAGATAGTATTATATTGCTGATGTAAAAGTAAAAGTACTTACACAGAGTAAATGAGAAATCCAATTTCGGCGAATAGAAATAAAAGGTCATCGTGTGGGGTGTCAAATAAAAATGAGTAAGAATAATATGTTATACTTACTTTGTTTGATATTTTTTTGCACTTAGGATAGGATTCCCCCCACGCTGCTCCATTTAATTTGTATTGTACTGTATAACGGGCTGGCGTCCGCATATCCACGAACAAAGCACGTATTTTACGTACTTCATTTAATTTACTCAAAAAAAATTACAGTAAAAATAACATGTAGATCAAGGATGATGTATGGTTTACATTTAAATCGGGATTTCATTATCTCAGACAAACATTAGCAATCGATCTTTAAGGTTATGCAAAACTTGCGGAGGTCATGCCATAGATGTGTGATTCCAGAGCATAACAAGATTGCTCGTGAGACAATCTATCTGTACGGGCAGTCAGTACTTCTTTATCCCGAAAGTCTGACCACCTGTCTTGTCAAGGAATGTCGTGTAGCCCAATTAATGGGGGATGGAGGTCAGATAGGCAGTCGCTCCTTGTTAGATACCTGAAATCTGCTGAATCTTGTACCTTAAACTGGAAGCTAGAGCTAAGAAGCCGGAAGATGATGAGGCATTAACAATAAATAAAGATAAATGGACACAGCATAAAATGGGACCATCTGCTGGCAAGAGATCACCACCTTCTCCATGGCCATCACCCGTCCTAGAAGCATCGCAGATGTGTTGTCTTAGTAGAGACAAAGCAGTAACAACAAGTATTTGTACAGGCACATGAACTAATATTTATTTAATTACTACCGCGGTTTTTGCGTGGTGGCAAACATCCATCCACATATATTCAGAAACTTTCGCTTTTATAATAGTAGGAAGATCTGTCGTTGGACCGTGGACCAGTTGGACTGATCATGTTTTTTTTTAAATTTCTTGTCTCACTCTATGATTTTTTCTCGATGGAATTTTTTCGAGGAGATCGTGGCTGAATAATAACAGCCGCTCGGGTTGACAAGTTAAGACGCACTACCTAGGTTGGTCCTTGGATGGGTGACCGCCCATTACGTACCGAGTTTACTCCGTGTCTCGGAAAGCATTTTAAGTCGTTGGTCCCGGCTGTCAATTGTAGATCTTAGTCGTTAAGTAGTCAGTGCCCCGAAAGTCTTACCAAGGCGTATCGTAATACCCAGTACTAACTGGGTTGTGGAGGTTAGATAGGCAGTCGCTCCATGTAAAATATATGGAGCGGAAACAATTCTTTCGTTAGACTGGAAGCCGATCCCAACATAGGTGGGAAAAGGCTAGGCAGATGATGATGGCTCTATGAATTTTTCCTGTATCGTGGATGCGTTAACAAACATTTAAAGAAAGTCCAGAAACTGGTCATGTTTTTTTTTATATTAAATGGGTCTACTCTTGACCTCAATCTAGTCCTGAGGACAGAGATGAGGTCGACGATGGAACGAGCTTACCCAGAAGAAGCCTATTAACTCGTAATCCTCTTCCTTATCCTTGCCAACGTCTATACAAAGTTAAAATGAGTAAAATTCTAAAGAACGCCATTTAAATAACGAGCCTTTCATACAAGGACAGTTTGTGTAAACATCAAAGTCAATTGAAACCTTTTTTATGAAGAGGTAACAGTATGGTACATTTTGTTTTACATAACACACGCCTATATTCCCGAAGGGCAGAAGCAAAGGTGTACATATATACAGGTTACTCTGTCAAGAACTTATTGAAACTGAAAGATGTTTCCCAATAGTCTGAAAGTAAGCTTTCAGATCTTTAGCTTAAGGGCTGCGTACCAGCACTGACAGATGTCATGTTTAGCGTTTAAGGCCTAGTGACTAAATCTGGTTATTTGCCAGAATACACGGTGGCCGCTCTGGGAGGTGACAATGAAAATGATGAAAATTCTAGAAAGTTCGTTCCACTTTGCTGCTCGCAAGCCGACGTGCTAGGCTATGGTTAGGCGTTAGGCAAGGCACAACGTGATTGTTTCTACAACAAACACAGTGCGATTGATTGATTGACTTTTGCTTTTCGTTAGCTTATGTCAATTCAAAAAGTATTTCACTTTTTTATCATAATTTTCACTGTTAGAATGTCACTTTGCAACGAACACTTTTCAAGCGTGTGTTAGAGTCTTGCAGTATTAAAAGATGCTCTCGTTTGTGATTCACCTTCACTTTCAGTATATACTTAGGTACTGTGTTTTTAAATAAGATAAGTACTAAAATACCAGGCGCTTGGTATTAGTTTTAAGAATATCCACACGATAATAAATCACTTATTCATGAGGTACAGTCACCGATAGAGGTATGGAAGCAGCTTCAAATTTTTTTAAACTCTTTATTGTGCGTGTGTTGAGTAGTCAAGTTTTATACAGTTTATCGAAGAGTCTTGAGATTGAGAACTCAGACCAACGAAAATGCTAGAAAATTTTAGCACCCCGCGCCCGCCTGGAATAAACATAAGACGGCCCTGACTGAAAATACTTTCCCAGCCATTAATTCATTCAAATCTATTCAAAGTTATAAATAGAATATTTTAACGTACTCTATTACTTTTGTACATTATTGAGTACAATACTCTAAATTAGAGAATGTTTGGTAATTTAGAGCGTCGTCTACAAAAACCATCTTTTCAGAAACATCATGTGTCATTGTCGTGGAATGATCCAATGTTTGGCATTTTTTCCGGTACCCCTAATTGTTCTGCTGACTGTACAAGGATTACCTGTTCTCAGTTCAGTCCCCTATTATCGGTTAGTTGGTACATATTTCCCAACGGATTACAATTCTTTCAAAGCATTTGAGATAAAAGATGAATGGAGACTTTAAACACATGTGGCCTTTTCGTTTCCAAAAACGTAGGTGGAAGCTTAAACTTTCATAGACCCAGTTCAGTACCCTATAGACGAGATTAGGCTGAAATATTTATTTATTTATTTATGTACACGCAAAATACTTAACAAGACATTGCATTAAGATAGAAGACCGCAAAGGTACTGCTTATTTCATAAGGAAATATTCATTGAGTAGACGCGGAGAGATCCTGAAACTCGATTAACGCCAAGTGATCAGTTGTTATGAGTTAAAACACAAAGCTTTCTAGGTCCTAACCGATTTTAGGCTTCTGTACCTCAAAAGGTAAAAACGAAACCCTTATACTATAAGGGTTCCGTTTTTCTCGTTCCTATAAGGCTTATAGGATAATTTTGTTTTCCGTCCGTCCGTCTGTCTGTCTGTCTGTCTGTCAAGACCCTTTATCTCGGGAACGCGCGGAGGTATCGAGTTGAAATTAAAATGATATACTACTTTGAAAAAATCAAACGTCTAAGTTAACGTAAAAAAAGATACGACCGTTTGCTGCAAAAAACGTGTATTTCGGTATTACTCTCAAGGGAACCAAAATGTATAGGGTACTTCCTAGAATCATGAAATGGCAAGTATCAATGTCTTACAGCACATGTTAAGGAAATATTCTGAAAACAGTAAATATGTAGATTAATAACAAAGTACCTACAAGTTTATACGGAACCCTCTGTGCGCGAGTACGTTTCGCACTTGCCCGGTCTTTTAAATATAATATTGCTGACAGTCAAATAGATTTTCATGTTAAATACGTATCCTACTTATTTTCTATTAGGATGCGTTGCAAGAAGTTACAGTACAAAGAAAGTAAGAAATTACTAACTTTAACGACTCCAACGTGGTCAGTTAAAGCTGGTTATAGCTAGCTATATGGTTGCAAATTGCAACTCGTAACGTAATGTGTTCTGGATAACGTTATTATCACTTCAACGCACTATTAATGTTCTGTGTTCCTTGGTTGGAAATGGCTATGACATATCATCAACCCTATTTTCTCCGTAAGGTTAGGTAGATAGAGAAGCTACTAAGCTACACCCACATTTCGCCAGTTATGTTTAAGCCCCATGTAACAGGGAGCGAGCCTGTTGTCATAATAATATACACCATCAATTGGATACAGATACACTGAGGAGTGGTTAAAACTCAATAACACTTCGCCTGAACTGGTATTTAACCCAATACCTCATGCTCGGCAACAACGCTAGCGACCACTAAAGCAACGAGGCAGACAGGGAAAGGAAAAGAAAAAGGTTACAATAGCTAGGTGGATTGTATTAGTAGCTAGCTGCTGCCCGCGACTTCGTTCGCGTGGAAATTTTGGTATGTAGGTATGTGAGAGACTGCCTCGTTGGTCGAGTGGTCGCAAGTGCGACTACTTAGCATGAAGTCCTGGGATCGATACCCGCAGCAATATCTGGGCAGTGTTAAAAAAATGTTGTATTTTAATTACATAAAGCTATAACGCACATGATTTAGAGATAACCTTTTGAGCAAGGTGATGCTTGTGTGACTCCGCTCTTCCACTTAACATTAAACAATGTATGCAATAGAAAAAATACTATAAATATGGTGTTACTGGGTTCTTCCATCAGGACTTTCTCAATAGCAGCCACGTAATCTGGATTTCTACCCAGTTGTTGGAAATAGGCTCGGCCCCTATCACATGGGAGTTCAACATAACTGGCGAAATGTGGGTGTACGATTAGGTACACTTCTGCCTAAACCTTTGGGGATTACATGGCGTGATGTGTGAGAACTGACTGGCTGATCCAAATGTGATAATGTGGGTGATGACTACAAAAAGAAGTCCCAAACAAAATTAAATGGCGACGATATGGCTTAAAAACCGTTTATTTTAGCGCTATACAACTTTATTTTCAAAGTAAACCATCACACGCCTTGTTGGGCACTATTTATTCTAATACCGTTTTGTACATAACATTAAATGACTTATTATTTTCCGCCACCACGTGCAAGTTTTGGGCACTGAACAACCAACACATAATTGACCGTCTGAAAAGCATGGAGTGCACAATAATTGACTACCTGTCACTTTTATGGTTTGGCCCTGGGATCTGTTGATTGTTATTGTAAAAACCAATTTTAAGTGAAATTGTAACCTCTTAAATTCATCATCATCTGCCTAGCCTTTTCCCAACTGTATTGGGGTCGGCTTCCAGTCATGCCGGATTTAGCTGAATACCAGTATTTTACGCAGAGCGGCTGCCTACCAGACCTCCACAACCCATTAACTGGGTAACACGGTATTTCATGGCAAGACTGGAGTCAGATTTACTGGCTTCTGAGTATCCGTAACGACTGCCAAAGATCAACCAATGACAGCCGGGACCAACGGCTTAACGTGCTTTCCGAGGCACGGAATCATCTTTTTATCAGACAATCAGGTGATTCAAGCCTGCAATGTCCTAACCAAACTGGAAACAACTTCACAAAGTATGCTTCCCGTAGGAATCGAACCCACGACCACCGGGTCACAAGGCAAACGCCTAAACCACTCGACCACGGAGGCAGTTCAAATTGTAACCTCTTAAATTGAAATGGCAAAATATTTGAAATAGTGGGCATGCGGGGAATTAAAACGCTCTGTCCTTAAGCAGCTCCGTTTTTATAATGTTACTGCCCAGCTCTGTGATACGAAGCCTGGTGCCGTTGCACAGTCTGGTTGCGTCAAGGTTTCGCATCACCAGAACTGGAACGCCAACTTTAAGCTCCAGCTGATGGAAAGCCTCGCCTTTTAACTCCACGGAGTTGAGAAATGCAACGGGGTAGGCAGTACTATCGTCATTAGCCATCACAGTGTCTATGGATGTGTATACTTTTGAATCGCCGACGACAATGTAAATTTTTTATTTGTAAATGAAAATGTTTGTTATTTTACTGACTCACTCGTTCCGAGGCGACAGCACTGCCCACTCACACAACCACTCTTTATTTTTTCATGTTCATACTTAGCCCTTTGTGATCCAGGGCCGTGGTATCTCTTCCGAACAGGCTCGCAGCCCCGGCAGGCATCGGCCCTTGCGGACCCCTTCTGTTTTGCTGAGTTTGATTCGAAGGTTTGATCTCTTTGAGGCGCGCGTGGTACACGAACGCGCCGTCGATTCCGCCTGTCGTCATAAGACGGTCGGACGGCGAACTAGCCCATTACTCACCGTCCACAGGATCTAAAGTCGCCGAACTACGCCACCCATCAGCGCCTAATTGCCGCGGATGTCCTGCAAGCTGCGGCTCAACGCCTCTAAAGCATGCTTCTGCGACATTGTTTACTCGTCCCATAGGCTTAACTTCCATTGCTGCAAAAGGACTCCCCCGTTTTTGGTGATTTTGTGTGTTGGAGTATCTTCGCTTGCAAGATTCAGCGGCAATTTGAAAATGGAATGTGCAGTCCGGCTACCCTTAAGCAAAGTTGCATCAATGCCCCACGAAGTCACAACCACAGTTATGTGACGACACGGTTTGCGCAGTGGCTGAGCAATTGACTGCGGCGCTGCACACACACAACGTCGTGGATTTTATCAAATTTTAATTTTGTTTTCATTTTTAAACTTTTTAGAGATTTTATTTCGTAATGGGTTGTACGTAGTACTTATTACTTCCATGCAAAGAGTAGACACAAAAGGATAAATAAAACTAAATTTATTTTCAGCCATTTCGACTACACTTCGACTAAAACCTATTTACGTAAATAATTAAATTTATCATAGAAATCGCGTATGAGGTTACTAACTAAATTTTAAACATTAATATCTTTTGCGTCTGTTCGTCGATTTTGATGAAATAAACACTAAATGTTACTCGGAACAATGCTCCTTATATTTCGATTATGAATATAATGAGGGGTTTTTACGTGATGCGCGCACAAACATACAGACAAACAGACAAAAATTCTAAAAATGGGTTCTGTTTGTGCTCCTTTACTTAACATCCTGGGGGGGGCGGGAAATTCGATTCTTCTCCCTCTAGAACGTGCTCAAAGAGCAATTCTAAAGGTTGCTACCTTTCGTCCGTTTAGATTTCCTACACATCTGCTCTACAAAGCATGTAATGTGCTCACAGTACGGCAATTATTTATTCTTCACATTATACTACAGCAGCACTCTACCCTTCCCTATGACCCAGTTCCTTCCGATAGGAGAAGAAAAGACCTGGTTTGCACGAAGCCTCAAACTAGACATGCGTTTGCTAGTCGATTTTATGTGTTTTTAGGACCTTTTCTGTATAATAGACTCAACAAGAAACTAAACTTCTATAGTCTAAGTTATAGGAAATGTAATTTTGTAATATCGGATTATTTAGCGATGCTTAATTACACGGACACAGAAAAACTTCTAGAAGTCCTGGTTTGATTTGATATGTCATCTCCTCGTATTTAGTTATACATATTGTTATTAAGTTAGTTTTAATGTTTACTGTTTTTGTTCCTAGATTTACTTTATTTTAAAACTTTTCCTGTCCTAATTAAATTATGCATTGTAAAGTGATGGCCTGAAACACAGGTTTAAATAAACCTAGATCAGGCAGGTCGCTACCTAACATTTGATTTCGCCATTATCGTAACTTGCAACAGTTATATATATTTTAGTTATAGTTTACTTATAAGCACTAATTATACAATTGTTTAGAAATAACACTACTGCACCTAAATGTACACTTTTGTAATACCTACTTTTTTGAAATAAATTATTCTTATTCTTATTCTTATTATTCTTTAACACCCCTACTACTTTTTTTCTAAATATTTTCAATGTACAGAAACGCCACGTCTACAGATTTATTATATGTAGGTATAGATATAGATAGAGCAGCAGAAAGCTGTGTGTAACACATTTGCTTTATTATCTTCCATGGAATTCATTACGTACATTTTATGGGTTACGCAATGGGTTACATTATTCTCTTTTGTTTTGTAATAACAAACATTAAGATTTTGATTATCATGGGATTCGAACCCAAGACACAAATCGTTCTAACTAAACAATCCATCTTTCAAGGAACGTATATCCTCGAAAGATGGATCGTTTAGAACGTTTTGTATAATTAATATGGTTGCTGAATCTAAGCTGTACATGTATAAGTTTTATGGGTATCAGGCAACATGCTCTGGTTTGATGGGGGATAAACCAGTGCCTCGCGTCACGGGTGTTATTTTGAATCCCGAACGCAGCGAGGGAGTTAAAACTGGATTCCTGAGAGCAGTGAAGGATTTAAGCTTGCCCAAGACGACGACACCTTTATCCCCGAGGATACCTACTTTACTTTTTACACTTACTGCGAGGAAATAAAAACCAATTCGATTTTCGAAATATAGCACTTTCTACCAAGGGGGTGCGCTAGTGTTGGCAGATTGGAGATATTATTTAGGGAGAAAAAATCAAAATTTTGGGGAAATTAATTCCGAGGAAAAAATTACAATACTAAAAAATAGGGTGTCGTGCGTGATCAATCCATACCTACACATATACATAATTCGATACGAATATTGTGATAATTTTTGTAAATGAAAATAGTTTAATACTCTGTTTGTTTCATCTCCAATCAAAGATATATAAAATTAACACAAAAATTTAAAACAGTGTATCTGTTTGTGTAGGGTAAATAAAAAATGTGGTAATAATTATGAAAAAGTTGATTTATTATAATTATAATTATAATAATTATTATAATACAGTTTACAATAATTACAAGCGATCACCAAACGTAGTGAAAGAAAACGGCGTAGTATTAAATTATTTATGGCGTCTACACACGGCGTCGCGAGCGCGCAAGCCGCACCGCGCGGAATCCGTCCGGCACCGCACGCGCGGCTATCTTACACATAACTACCTACACTACACCCCGGCGCCGCGCGGCGCGCACTGCGCTAACGCGACAGCCCTACGTAGACGGAGATTTATTTATTTATTCGATTTTAGGATATAGTCTTTCGAACGCGAGGAACAAAATATTACACAAGTCGAGAATATTATTTATAATCGATTCGGATTAAATCGGATTCGAGAGCGGCGGAAGCGAGCCGCGGCGGGGGCGGCAGACAGCGGCGGGACGCGGGACGCGAGGCGCAGAGCGGGCGCAGGCTATGTACACGATCGGCGCTACGGGCAGTCGCATTCCTCCACAACCATCTCGGGCAGGTCGCGCTTGATGATGTTGGAGTCGGCGCCGAAGTAGATGAGTGACAGCGCAGAGAAACGCACGGGTGCGCAACACTCGGCGCGCTCCAGGCGCGCTGCTTCCACCACCTGCGAGTGGTAGTTGAGGAAGGGCGCGCACGCGCCGCGACAGTAGTTGGCGTAGTAGCCTTCCGGTGCCACGATCCAGTCGTCCCAGCCCAGCGCGCGGAAGCTCACGTAGTAGGTCTGGCGGCAGCAGCGGCCGTGCTCGGCGGCGTCGCAGTCCAGCGCGCGGCGGCGGCGCGTGGCTGGCGGCTTTAGGCGCAAGCGCAGCAGCGGCCGCGCTGCCTGGCCGCCGCCCAGGCGCAGGCGCACGCGCCCGCCACAGCCGCTGCAGTCCAGCAGCAGGCGCAGCGGCTCACGTGCGCCCGATGCCGCCCAGCGCCGCGCGGCCGCGGTCACGTCGAGGCGCTGCCAGCCCTGCGCCGGGTCGCGCCGCGCTGCGCCTGCCAGCGCGCTGATGGCGGCCGTCTCATTGCCGCTGACGGTGAAGGCCCACAGCGTGTAGCGTAGACGGCGCGCACGCGACGACGTCTCGGCGCGCACTAGCAGCTCGGCTGACGCCACCGCTAGCCCCTCGCCCTGTTCGGACTCGGCCTCGGCGCCCAGCCGGAACTCGATCAGGCGCTGACCGTTCAGGGTTTCACCTGCACATACCAATCACGCTTGTGTAGAGACTGTACATATTGGCGACAATAATTCGCCACACACAGCCGAACCAACAGGTCGAATCAGTAATCCGTTATCTCTGAAACTGTAGTGTCGCAAAACCCTAATGATTCCTACTGTCCCTGCCTATATCGAAATGGCCCATCTTTAGCGCAGTGGTCGCGACGGAGTGGGATGGGGCGGGTGCGAGGGCCGGGGTGCGCACGGTGGTTGCCCCGGCTAGAGCTGCACTCGCGCGGTCGTCGTGGACTCGGCCTCCCAGCGGCCGGAGGTTCAAGCCGAGCCGAGCGAGCGCTAGCCGCGCGCACAGCCGGATTAGAAAAAAAAATAGGATTCGGAAGCTTACAGATTAGAAAATACTAGGTATTGCAAAACCGTCGCAACCACGAGCACCATTAAACTCGTTTAAAATAAATTTGTTTAAACTACTCCATCGTCCATTGGTGGTACGCCGTGCGGCTGAGAAGATTGAAGTTCACCTCATGTTGAAGAATCGGTCCTGCGAACAACGAGTCGTCATTATTATGAGAATACGTGACAAATAGAAACGATGTACACATTGTACACAATTATATGCATGTTCGTGGACAAGTCGGATGCGCTTTGTAACGGACAATAATGATCCGCTTGACTGACTACGATCAAAGCGGGCCACTCGTATCCGCGGCGCGACGTTTCACATCCCTGCCTAGTGATAAAAGGCCGTCGTTTTTATGAATGAAAGAATATTACCCAAAGTTAGTACACAAAGCACCTATTAAACCGAAATTAAACAAAATAATTTTAAGCGCGTTGGCGGTGTGCCAAATCTTTAAGTACCTACTACATAATAAGGTCGTTGGAATATATAACTGTAATAATGAGATAACACAGGGGCTAAACGTCAGCTAGATTGAAATACTCGTTTAAGTACTTAGTCTATTTTTGGGACGAATATCCTTTGAGAGAGGTAATGTTGAGAAAGAGAAGGTGCGTAGGTGTCTCGGTGTCGGTGTCGGTCTTAAGCAAAGCGACTTAGTATATTGCGGGGAAGGTCAAATACCTACGGGCTTGAGGGTCGGCGCATTCTTAGAAAGTGTCCCTAGAGGTCTAGACATGCAGGGTCATTACTTAGTTTAGGCTTACACGTGCCTTCCACGCAGTAACATGTCACTTGTTACCATGCTGTAGTGGAATCCATTCCCTAATTTGATCGGTTCAGTATTATTCATTTATTTATTTAAATAGAACGGCCGAAGCTAATTACAATGTTACATTCTTCTCACAAAAATTCAAATATTCTGACATAATATGATCACCTTCCATTCATCCGCAAAAATATCAAGATATTCTGTGTTTAAGTTCAGGAGAGCGTTAATAGTGGCTAATGTCTGAGGAATGCAGACAAGATTGCAGATGTCATTATGCAGATCGGGATTATTAATTTTTATAATGTTTATTTGTACACAAAAACTAAACAATACAATTAAGTGACCATGATTAAGTTGTACAACAGAGAAACTTTAAGTAAGACAACAGTTATTTCACGCAATTTTGGTATCAAGTAGACGTACAAATTGTACAACACAAAACTGTCTCACACGTGCTTAAATTACGCTTAATATCCCTAAAAAAAAGGGAAAAAAATGTGAGTCGTCCGGCGGCGAGATGGGCAGCCATCGTTGCCATCGGGGGGAAAGTGGATGATGATGATGATGATGATAGCCTTCAATCCGAGACGCACTAACTCTTGGTCAACTCTTAGGGATGAAGTCATTCACAAAGAGCTCTTGGACTTCTATGAGCAGGTAAAAAATCACTGTAGTCACCAATACATCTATGAAAACAGACTTCCACAGCACGGTAGGCGCAGTGGCTGAGCTATTGGCTGCTGCGCAGCGTGTCCCGGGTTCGATTCCCGCACGTAACAAATATTTGTATGGCCTTCATGTAGTTGTTCCAGGTCTGGTTTTTTGTGTATTTATTTATTTATTTATTTGGTACACCAACAGCAGTACATACTAAGAATTAATGTGAAACAATAAAAATAACAGAAAAGTGCTGGTATGTATGCCTATTATAGGTATACACAGCATTCACCATAGGACAACAACATAATATAACAAATCTTAATTATAAAGTAATACAATAATAAAAATTAATGATGGAAGTAATACAATTTGGATATTGTTTATAAAATTTACTTACGACTAAATGAGATGAAATGAATTATGAAGATATATGTGTTATGAGTCTGATATCTGAATTTTTATTTACATTTTTGTTAACTAGCTGCAAATACTGAAAGTATTGAATTGACAGAAATTAATTGTTTAAAGGCAAATTGGTGTACTTCCGTACCTCAAAAACGTATCTTCTGAACTTGTTGAGGGAAACACCGAATAAATCGGTTTCCGGTGATGTGCAGGAGCTATTGTAGCTTCTACATATTCGTAGCAAGGGAGCGTTGTGACCAAGGTTTGATTTTCGGAAAGGAATATGGAACAGTCTGGTGATGGGATATCTGGGAGGTTTTGAAGGGACTGAATACGGAATACGTTCGACTTGTGTATGTGAGTTTAAATGTTCGTAAACGCAGCCACGGTACAGGAGATCCTATTGTGGGGCAAGGTTAAAAAAAAAAGTGAAATCTTGGTCTATATCGGCGATCAATTCGGTTAGCGTTCAACCGACATGTTTCAGAACCGCTCTACACAACCTAATGCATCTTTAATGCACCACAATAACTCGAAGGTCGACGAGTTCGATCGAGCCTTCGAATTCCTCACCCCATAAACTAGGCTTAAGAAACTATAAAACGGGGCAATCAAAGTGGGTGATTAGGGTATAAGGTATAAAATTAGCCATAATATTATGGGGTGAAGTATCGCCTGCATGGGTTTGGTCGTGTCGCCGCGGACCCCCCTTGCTAAGTCTTATGCAACACGACCATGGTATCGATTGTGATGAATTTCTAGATATAAGTGAATAATTTAGCGGGATGGTTATAAGGTACGGGGAATCGTATTTTCATTAGATTCATACGTCGTATTAAGTGTTTGAGTTTTACCATTTGAATATCATATCATATTATCTTGTTTGCATATTCTCTTAAATGTACTCTCTGTTGGTCTAGTGGTCACAGTCGCGAGTGCTGAGCCGGGATCATGGGTTCGATCCCGAAAACGGGCAGTGAAATTGTACAGGGTTTTTTTTTATAATTACATAAAATATTTCTTGGTAGCAGCTTATGCTCATTAATTTCATAAGACATGAGTCCGGTAATTTTGACAGTATTAAGACATTCTCTTAGGAGTTCTAGTTACTGAAATGGACTGACAGTTTAAAAAGGTTCTTCGATTAAACTGAGATTGAACTTCAAAATTGAGGAGTTAATTATGAAACTAATGCTGGGAAACTCTTTGAAATAGCCAGTGAATTTGATAATCACAGTGAGTTTAGGTATCATTAAAGATATGCGATAGACCGATGTCGTTTGCACATGTCATCATGAACCGAATTCATGGAAACGGTTTGCGCCTCGATGTCCCCTGTACAATAACGATGCCGACCCACAAATCAAAGTCTTCATATACGATAGAAAATTCCAGTAAAAATAACCTAAAAAGCAAAGTTTCCACGAACACAACCCACGAATTACCACATTACGATGGATATAAAAAAAGCTCAATTCACCAACCTAGTGTAGGTGCGGAAACAAAAACTCCAGGCATAAAATGTTACAATAAAGAACTTGTAACAATAAAATATAACGCAGTACGCAGTACGTCGTCTATGTAACACGATAATGGTGATTTTAACCAAAGTTCAGGCACTAAAGCATGGCGAACGGCTGACCTGACCCCGTTCCGTCTAAGAAAGGTCTTACTCCAGCTATTCTATAGAATTGTGACGTAACTGATGAATTACTTCTAGTTTCGTTTGGCGCGCCTTTTTGGGGTCGATTGATACAGTTTAAATGTAATACCGTGGATTCCAGGAAAAAACTGCCCATGTCAAATTTGTATTATAGTTACTTTATATTTATTCTATTGCTGGTTCGTTGCACGTTTATAAATGTACTCACCGGCGCATTTTCCTCACTTGTTTTAAAAAGAAAAGAAATAACGAAGATGGGTCCTGGCAACATTTTTCAGCTTTCGTATTTCTATTTTATAGTTAGGTGTATATAATTATTTTGTTGTTATGTACAATATTTATTAGACTACTACGAATATACACTGTATACACAAATCTGTAACTGCAGTATTTGCACTTCGTGACTTACCCTGTGTAAACTACTTGGATGCGAGGAGAATAAAAAACTTTTTGCAAAAAAAAAACGACTTCCAAAACGACACTAAAAAAGTTTAAAATAACTGTACTTTCGGAAGTCGGTTACTTAGTTTGTTTCATTGACTTTTTGGCCACCGACTTCCCAAAGTAAAGTTATTTTAGACTTTTTTTAGTGGTTTTTGGGATGTCGTTTTTTTTGCAAAAAGTTCTTTATTTTACCCATTTTAGTTGTAGTATACCACACAAATTCTTGTCATGAAACAATTTTACATAGTAACTAGAAGGGCCATCATGTCAACATAGGCCAGGAAGAAAAAATACCAAACCACTGAACCGATTTTGATGAACTTTCTATGGGACCAATCGAAAAGTATAAATCGGTTCATAAATGACGGAGTTATGGGGTAAAATACATAATCAAAATCAAAATCAAAATATATTTCTTTTCACATAGGCCTACATGGGCACTTATAAAACGTCGACAAAAAGGTGCACGGTTCGGGTTGGTCGTTTCCTATGGAGAAGAACCGACAACGAAAAACACAACCAAATTGAGAACCTCCGCCTTTATTGAAGTCGGTTAAAAATGATTCTTATAGTATTCCTATGCGGAAGAGAACGAATGTTCCTGACGTAGGGCATCTGTATACAGTAGGAGGTAAGTTATCAATGGATCGTGTCTCAATGGGATTCATTATATCGACGCCGGCGTGGGCAGGACAACAGACAAAGTAATACACCGACTCAATTGAATTTATTAGGTTTCTATTTTATTCTATTTATATAAGACAGTAGAACAATCGGCTGTGCTATTATTGTTATCTTTGGCCAATCAATTGCTCGAATAGGTGGACATGTGTCTTTTTTTTAGAGGATGATATTGAGTTTTCTACATTGACGCACCTACATTTATAAAGGTGAGTACAAACTTGAGAATTTTCTTGTCTATTTTATAAAAAGATAAAGTTTGTATGTTTGGATGTAAGAGGTAATCTTCAGAACTACTGATTCGTTCCAGAAAGTCTTTCACTAATAGGACCCTACATTCAGACCGAGTCATCATCATCTGCCTAGCCTATTCCCAACTTTGTTGGGGTCTTACTTTCGGACCACTAACTTCCTGTAACGACTGTCCAAGATCTACAAATAACAGCCGGGACTAACGGCTTAACGTGCTTTCCGAGGCACGGAGGAAACCCGGTATGTAATGGGTATCCGCGGACCAACCTAGTCAAGCGCGGCTTAACCTGAAGATAATCCGAGCAGCTGTTAATAATTAACCACGAGCTCCTCTACATTCACCATTCGAACCATAACGGGTGCGAAGTCGCGGGAAAAAGTTAGTAATGTCTATTTGCGCCTACCATGGGAGGACACTCCCGTCTTACCAAAGAGTATCGTGTTACCCAGTGCTAGCTGGGTTGTGGAGGTCAGATAGGCAGTCGCTCCATGCAAAATACTGGTATTCAGCTGCATCCGGTTAGACTGGAAGCCGACCCCAACATAGATGGAAAAGGCTAGGCAGATGATGATGGTAGTGTCCTACCATCATTCTAGGTCCATTTAAATAAACATTCATCATGTATTATATTATGTACCTCTATAAAATTCAACTAAAAACTCATAAAAAAATGTGTTATTTATTGTAAGTTTCAGCTCTCGAATCTTGTATTTTATTCAGTTAAAAGTTCCAGTTAATACCTACCTTTACTTTTAGGAAGTAGAGCCTTCATTTAACATTTATTTACATACGTATAATAATCATGTTATGAAAGAATATTCGTATCGTTTGCCAATATTAACGACCGAGCCTACGGAAATATATAAGGAACCATGTATCAATATCAATAGAAATATTTAGATTACTTAATATGAGATTACATTTGTTTATATTTACATATTTGCCATTTGTTCGCTTCCAAAAGTGGCTTAGCTTTACTTTACGTAACTACTATACCTGAAAAAAGTTTTTCTTGTAATTAGTAAAATAAAAGATTTTGTCGCGGAAGAAGTGGCAGAGTTCGCCGAGTGGTCAACCTTCGAGTTGTAGGTAGTTAGGTTCGAACTCAGGCAGCCAACTTAACTTTGATTTTTTTATTATATCACAACTGCTTTCAAAAACGGTGTAGAAAAACATCGTGAGGAAACTGACAATGGCAACGAAAATTCGAATGAATGTGACATTCAACCAGCAGTGAGACCGCGTTGTAGATGGCCGTTTCTTTAAAAAAAGGGTTGACCTGTATTCCAGCATAATGTGCTAATTAGCTATTTAATTTTTAAAACTTGTAGAGAACTATATCAAAATACTTAGCGAAAAACGTTATACACTAATAGCTACATGTAGTTAGAAAGTGTAAAGGCAACACGCCATATTCATACTAGGGCAAGTCTTACAGGCATGAAAAACTAAATGCTAATGTCCCACATATTTTACCTCATTAATATGGTACATGACATTATGGAAACGTATTTAATTTGAATGCTTTGAATTATACTTATAGAAATCAGGCCGAGATTTACAAATATTACTTAGCACGTATTTCGGGTTAGGGTGACTCCAGTTATACTGATCTGACTGGGTTAGGCTGATCTGTACCTAATAGTACACCCACTTCGCCAGTTATTTTTAAAGTCCCATGTTGGTAATAGGGGGTGAGGTTATTGCCAACAACCGGGCACAAATACAGACGCTGTGGTTACTACTAAGAAATCCCTGATAGAAAAGCCCAATACCCAGTCTTCTCGCTCCAATGTGAAACATCAAGAACAAGATAGAGATGTGAACATTTCTAAGTCAAAGCACGTCTAGATACATATATAAGTACAGATCTCGGTCGTGGACCGAAATTTGATAAAATTCTCTTTGTTTGTCTTAAAACAGCCCATGAAACTCCAAAGTTTTTGGGGTTCCGTACGCAAAGAGGGCCAACGGGACACTGTTGCTAAGCGTAAAGGAAACGAACGGGTAGACTCATTCAGGGAGCCACCTTTTTTACTGTATGTACTTATTATTAGCGAGGTTATTTTGTGATAAGGTAGGTATGTTGGTACTATGTACTTTTAATCTCGAGGAGAACCCCAGATAACAAATCCGAAAAGTGATGCAACGAATTTTGTTCCTGCTCTATCTAGTGGGGCCCATGCGCATATTATACAGTACCTATACACAATTATTATGCCTTTTATAAAGACCTTCATCCTTTTTGTTTTAACAATTCAAAAGTGTCTATAACTAGTCTCATAATAATCTACCTAGCTTTTTCCCTACTATGTTGGGGTCGGCTTCTAGTCTAACCCGATGCAGCTGAATACTAGTATTTTAAGTAGATTGATTGCCTTATGACATCCACAACCTAGTTATTGGGTAATACGATACCCCTTGGTAAGACTGGTTGTCTGACTTTCAGGCCACTGTCTATCTGTAACGACTCCCAAAGATCTAGAAATGACTGCCAGAACGTGTTTTCTTAAAATAATTACTTTAAGTTTGAGTTTATACGGAACCTTCAGTGAGCGGGTCGGACTCGCACAAAGGGTCTTTAACCATCCAAAAGTCGGCGGATATCCGTACACGTCCCATTCCTAACTGCCGAGTTTTGTGTCCTTGGCACATTATGCGAGTAGGCTTTCGACACGTGTGCGCTTGGAGCAACGCGTGCCACGTGTACCATAACCCCGCGTTCTCGTCAAGGTTTAAAACATTGTTTTCTACATGTTGAATGAGAAATCTAGGTTTATCGTTTAAATCTAAGATAAGTTAGTTGTATGCCTATTTAACATCACGCCTGAAATCCCAGAAGGGTTAGGCAGAGGTGTACTTAATAGTACACCCACATCTCGCCCGTTGGGTTTAAGTCCCATGTAATAGGGGCGAGCTACTGCCCGACATGGAAATCGAACCGAGGTCCTCATGCTCAGCAGTCGCGCTTGCGACTACTAGACCAACGAGTGAGTCATATGTATACCTACAAATCCTACAATGCTTATGATTACCTCGTTGCGAGAGAGAGCGTTAAGTCCGCCTATGTACCACTATTGTACATGAAGTTTAAATAAATAAATACTCGTAGAATAAAACTTAATTCGAACAGACAGTTGAGCAAAATAGTTAACAATGTCAATACGCGTATGATTGTTTTTAGCCTCAAGACTTGTTTAATTTATGTTTAATTCATTCATTCATTCATTCATTTCATCTAAGTAATTGACATTACTTACGATAAGTGTCTCGTAAGTTAGCTTTACAAAGTAAAGTGTGGCCGTTGACCTAAGATACACTACGTCCCGACACACACATATTATTATTGCACATAAACTCACACCTAGATAGACGAGTAATTCAATCCCTTAAAAGCCTAGCTTGGCATTCTCTACTCTACTATATTAATATTAATCTACTATATTAATAGAATTGGCAAGAAAACAGTGGACAAACATTTTTTTTTAATTATGTGTAATTGTTTTATTAATGTCTTTGGTATGATTAATGGTGATTTTAACATTATTGTTAATAATTTTGACATTATTAGTAATTACTACTAAATTTTTCAAATATACTAACACAAGTGTTTAAGATGTGTATTATTGTGAGTGTATTATTAAAAAAATGCATTTTATGATCTGTTATATAAATGATTTGACTGAAACATTTTTTTCTCCTTAGACGATGCCAAAATACTTTTCAAAAGCTTAACCTAACTGATCTTTTTAACCGAATTCTTATTCTGTTTGAAACTTGATTGAAAAAGTTATTATTTTTTGAAGGACTGAATCACACAGTTACGACTAGATATCGTCTCCTGAGCTCTACGTGTAATAAAAAATACTTTTAAATACTATTAAATCACAGTAAGTTTATGCCAACGGTAAAACTGTAAAATATAGAACATGGCAGTCCCTTAGAGAATTAATTTTTTTTCAGAAGGAGTTTATTGACAAATATATTGATTGATCCTTCGATAGGCGTGGAGGGCACGCGCGTGCCTTTATGCTCTGGCGGTCAAAAGGGTAAAAGGTTACCTTATAGTAAGAATGAAAAAAATGAAATCATATTCATGAAATTAAATCGTGTGATAACTTTATTCTGTTGACTATACTGATCTGTGAATGCAATTAGCAATTACTAAACTGTTATGGACTGAGAAAGATTTGTTGTAGCTACGCTGTCCTGTCTCAAAAATCCACATTGTATAGTGGACTACCATGATTTGACTAATGCATTTATTCACAAGGATCTTGTGCAATGAACCCTTATCTACCGTCTTGATCAAATTATGTTCTGATATAAAAACTTAAATTCTTGCCCACTATTTTCTACTTTTACTTAAACTTTCCACATATTTAGACTAGCTAAACGGTTGGTCACCACTTCGCGTGACCAGAATGTTGGCCGTTCTTTGGTAAAGGAATTAGCATTGCCATTCAATGTGGCATTGCTGCCAAGATTACGTTACGTAGGACAGCAATTGATTTTCATGCTACTTTATGCTTACGTTTTTAGAATGAATATTCTGTACTTTATTTTTTTTTGGATATCTTCCGTGATTGTTCATGATTTTGAGCTCCCGATATTTCGTCGCTGTTGCAAGCGCCATGATCGCAGGTTTATTGGAGAATGCGAGTGGATGGAAAATAAATTTTAAGGAGCAGACGAAAAAAAAATCAAGACCATCAACAAAAAAAAACAATATCAAAATTATGAACAATCACGGAAAGGTATCCCGTATAGTATAAGTTTAGTTTTAAACCGTGAAAGTTTAAAACAGAGTCGATGAAAAATTTATATGTGGGGGGGGGGGGGCTCGGAATGATGTACTGAATACGTGGTAACCGTTTTCGCGTCGGTTGGTCCACCCCGTATTTATGAATATGTAGTTTTAAATGGAACATCAATATGATTTCAATATAATTTGTTGATACACAATAGGACACCGTTATCGAAGGCCGTGGTACGGCGATTAGGGCGATCACTATTATAAAAACATATCGATATCAATCCAATTCCCTAATACTTAGTACAGTTAAAGTACAATTAGGATTTAGTATTGATTGATGTTTCTACTAATACTGTAAACTCTTTGTATTGGTAGTCTAGTACATTATTCATATTTTGACCCGACTGCGGTGAAGCCCAAAAGGAGGGTTATGTGTTTGACATGTACGTATGTGTGTATGTACGTGTGACCGTTTGTTTATTCTCTCGTAACTCATATACGGATGGATTTGGATAAACTGTACGTCTTAGATTCGTTTTGGTGGCGCGAGTGTCACTGGCTACTAGAAAGGCGGGCCAATTCCATTTTCATAATTTTATATTCAAATACCGCTTGCTTCCAACTTTTGTTTAATTTAAAAATGCTCTTGTTTTTTGCTTTTCAGTTTTTTCAGTCGGGTTTTGTAATGTTTTTCAACTACTTTTTTTAACCTCGTGTTATCTATTACCACTTTGTGATATGGCCAACAACAATCCCTAAAAATAAAAAAATAAAACTATAATTATTTTAAAACGGTTTTTTTTTCTTTGGAAGCTCGTAGTCTAATTATTTAGTTGAGTGAATCAAGCAGTTTTTACCTCTTACAAGACGTGTATAATAGTGGAAGAGTTATAATGCATTAGCAGGAGTACACCTTTTTTGAAATATTTAAATGCTCCCTTTGCTTAAGCGTTTCCGAGAATCCTGCGAGGGATTTTTTAGGGGGCCAATAAAAATGACCATTCTATCTCATAATACGCTAGCTAAGCTTTACTTAACTATAACTTGACTAAGTTTTTAGGCGTGATGTTACCTATATTATGTCTAGGTTGAAAAAAACATATTTTCTTAAAGAAAATTCTTGTGCATATTTAGGTTTAAAAGCTCCACTAAACCGAACCGGAGGGCTGGTCAAGGACGTACAATAGCTTTCAATAGCTTAGCCTCAGTAGCTTGTTTATTATGCCGCATACGGAAATCGAACGTGTCACCCCTGCAAGTGGATAATTACTCAGGTGCCTAGCCAGTTATTAGTAGCACATTAGAACCTGACGTATAAATTATTGTCGTTTAGTATTCTTTGAAGTTCGTATCCCAAAATAGTGTTTATTATGTAGCAAAACGACACACGTATTTATTTATAAGTTTTTAGTGACTCATTTTTCAGGTAGATTTCTCAGAAAATTCTGAGGGATCTACCTACTTATAACTGTCTTCCATTTTCGTCATTTGCCTAATTTTCATTGAAAATTACTTCTTCAAAATTACAACCTACAACGGTTTTATCTCGATGTCCTAGAACTTTAGTTGAAAGGCGAACCAACTCAAATACTAATTTGTACTGATAAAGTATTAACGCACTGTTATAATATATTTCTGATTCGAAATAACTTTGTGTTACAACTTTCCGGCGCTCAGTTTACGATAATTTTATTATCATTAAACAATTAAACTGGTATTTTTATGTAAGTGAAAGAAAACTACGTACTACGATGTGATTTGAAAAACTGCAGCAAAACCTGGCATAATTTTAAAGAAACTCACACGCCTATTCTAAACTATTTTTAACTCAGAAAATTGAAAATCGATTTAAAAGTTCCGCACTCAATCCCCACGGGTTTAATTTCCCGCCATTACCGACTAACGACACTAAGGTACTATAACTAGGCTGATATTTAAAAGTAAATTCCATACCTTGTCAAATTGGAAAGTTTCCATGTTTCGTGATACGTAAAAAGTTAATGGGAGCGGCGAGGGCGCGTGCTCCCCCTGCCAGCAACGCCATGGTACTAGCGAGCGTCGGGAAACCCCTGCCTTATATAGGCACACGCACGGTGAATCACTGGGAACGTCGGGAGCCCTCTGATTTCTTTAACTTTACGCAATCAACCTTTTTGAATAGATGTTTAATTTTAGAATAAACATATTTATTACTAGCTTATGCCCGCGGCTTCGGCTTTAGCGGACGGGATAAAAAGTGTCCGACGTGTTGATCCAGGTTATAAACCGTATATAAACTATCAGTGTGCCAACATCATCCCAACACACGGACAGTTTTTGCGTGAAAGAGTAAAAAACATCCATCTATCCTTAAGTAGGAAGTGACATTTTCTTCAGAGTTGTATCATCTAATCTGAGAGTGGGTTCTTAAAAGAGCGGAGTACTTGCACTGGGCAAGCAATCTCGCCTTTTATAAACCCACTGAATGATTCGGTACTTTGTTAAATCCCTTTAACTCATAACATTTCCTGTAAAAGAAGGAAATACAATATGAAAATTACCCAAGCTAAGAATATTTCCGCGTTATTAAAAATTGCGTAGGAGTGCAATAAAGTGGATGCATAATCTACTTAATAGTCTTTAGACGTTTCTGCTCAATTTTGTTCATCATCATCTTCTGCCTAGTCTTTTTCGCAACTATGTTGGGGTCGGCTTCCAGTCTAACCGGATGCAGCTGAATACCAATATTTTACATGGAGCGACTGCCTATCTGACCTCCACAACCCAGTTAGTACTAGGGAATAAGATACCCCTTGGTAAGACAGGTTGTTAGACGACCTACTACCTATAACGACTGTCAATGATCTACAATTCACAGGCGTGATCAGTGGCTTAACGTGCTTTTCGAGGCACGGAGGAAATTTTGTGGTCCATATATGAAGTCATAATATAAAAATTTCCAATGTTGTGTAGAAGAATTTTTCAAAGAGTAACCGTGGAGTTTCTTGTCAGTTCTTCTCCATGAAATGACGAACTCGAACCGTGCGCCTTTTCTCGACATATAGGCCCATGTGAAAAAAAAAAAATTGATTTTAACCTAAACGAAACTTGCGAATTGTGGGTGTACTATTATAGGCCACATATTATTACTAACCCTTCAAGAATTACAGGCGTGAATTTTTACGTAAAATTACCAAAAATGCCTAAAAAAAATACTAAAAATAATCACAAAAGCACTGCAAAATAACCAAAAAAAAACTCAGTCCTATTGACATTACAAACACGTAAAAGCTCTCAACATTACGAAAAATAATCACGCCTAAAGTATCTTCATAAAGAACAAAATTACGCAGTGTCCTTTATCAATGGTAACCCATTGATAAATAAAGGACATCTGAATGTCCTGTCCCGTCCTTTTAAATGTCACCCGTTCGTAGCTCGTAGCCACAGACGCGTAGGCGCGCCTCGCGCTCGGCGTAGCCTCGTAGCTAGCTACGCAGTGCTGAAATGTTGACAGTCGCATAAAAGTGGGCTAGCTTGTTTGATTTATTTATTACAGGAGAAAAAGGGTTCTGTGGATATTTTTTTCTTATTTTTTTTTATATAATGCCTAGTGAAAAAGTGTCTAGTCTTTTTTAAAATTTAGTCAAAGAAGCAAACCGCGAACCAAAAGACGTTGCGTTGGAAGGCTTCCCATTAGGTGGACTGATGACGCAGTCAGGGTTGCGGGGATCCGCTGGATGCGTGACGCACGGGATCGGTCAATGTGGCGACCCTAGGCTCCCCCCTATGACCAGCAGTGGACGTCTTTCGGCTCAAATGATGATGATGAAGAAGCAAAAGGCAGATTCAACTCTGAAGCATTCAGGAGATTTTCGTATTGTTTATTTAATCATTACAATTATATTTGCATACATGTTTACAATGATTTAATTAATCATGATCAATTTGTCTTCTAAGTTTTCGAAACTTGCTAAATACTTGTCCTTTCTTACACCATCTATCTATCAACTATCTTTCTTTTTTTTACACTTGGGTCAGGTCCTTAGATTGTTCCCCGACTACGGAACTCTAAAATCTTCATCGCCATTATGTAAACAATGTAAGTAATACGCATAAGTTATTAATACGAAGAAAGAGTAAGATTTTCATCTTTAAAGCAAATGCCTCGAACTTTAACTTAGTTGACCTAAGACAAAGCATTAATAAATATTTGTAGCGCAGAATAGAAAACTAACAGAGACAACCTTTGTACAAGCGCAATAGTGCGAGATTGTTCTAGAATTCTAGGTAATTTAAAAGCACTAGTGCTATTTTCTATACAGGGTGTAAACAGACCCTTCGAGCCGTCAACCAAACCAAAAACGATTGCTGAGATCTATACGACTTTATTTTTGGGTAAAAAATCACGTTTTACAATAGGACTCAATGTAACGGACTCAAAACATTGTGCTGATGGATGTATTGAATATTACGGAGGTTGTGGAGGTATTTCAAGTAAAGTTATAACATAAAAAAAACTTGCATTAAAAAAAAAACTTGTGAAAAAATTGGAACTTTGACCTAATATCTGATCTCCTCCGAACGTAGAAGTTTCCAAGGTATGGTCCAGAACAAAAAAAAAATATCGCAATAACGGGGTGAACAGCCTTTCGGCTTCGTTAAGGGTCTTTAGAGACCCTTTATCTCAGGCATACCTGAGAGCCTAGTACGCGTGGCAGGCATGCGCGTTCAAAGCGTTTAGTATTTCTAATATAACGTTTAATAGGATTGCCAAAATCTTTGCGGTAGCTGCTTGTACGTGAACAGGTTTACCTGACATTACCATCTCCGTGAAAGTTCTGAAGAATCTTCACATTTTACTTCTTAGTATTTCTTACTACAGAACTCTTTATATTCTCCAAAAATATCCATCAAGTCAAATAGTCCGATAACCTCGGGGCCCGACGAAGACCAGACGAGGTGCCTCAAAGCTGGACATATCCGCATAAATACGCGGGGGTGGTAACCCTTATTTCAGAAGAACTAAATACATTAGAGTTACATGATAATCCGAGATTCGTTTTGTTCAAGATTAATATCTAGGTTTCTTGTTTATTTCTAAGTTGGTAAATAGCTTTTGAAAATCTTAATCGTTCTTTAAATAGCTTAATGTTTGAATAAGGAAAGAAAGAAAGAAAACTTGTTTATTTGGCAAATGCCACAAAAACACAACATGAAATAAAAGAAAAAAAAAGAAAAACCTTAAATCTAAACAAAAAAAAAGATAATATAGTGTGTCTCACGGCTGCGGTAAATAGGCCCCAGTTCGGCAAACTGACGGGCAACTAGTGGTTTTCAACTGGACCTGAGATAGTGACGAGACTAAGACACCCTTTCTCTGGTAGCGTGGTAAGACGAAGAGGAGAGGTTAACGTGAATAAGAACTGGCTTGGCAAATCTTAGAGCGCATTTCACCAATAAAACGGAACGCAGTCAGTACATTTTAAACTGCGTTCAAAAGCTGTCAGTGTCAATATTCCGTAGCACAATGACGGCCGATTTTAACGGGAATTTAACTGGCAGATAGCTACTTTCATTGTTGGCTAAGAATTAGGGTTCCGAAACCCTTGAAATTGTAAACAAAATCCGATTCAAATAGGCGTGCGATATTTTATAATAACTTAACGCGGTCGAAAGCCGCGAGCACAGCTAGTACGAAATAAAAAACAAAATAGATTAAATTGTGCTAAAGGAGTGGGTAGTTCATCAGGCCGGTCAGCCCATGTCAGTTTATAATTATTATTATGTCCATTTCTCCACTTGTAGACAAGATCCTCCCACGTTCCGAACTTACATATTGGAAGGACAGACACATGTCTGGTACTTCTAAACAATCAGCTTGAGAGATTGATAAAAGTATCTTAGCACGTACTCCGTCCTTGGCTTAGATATGTTTCCATGTCGATGTTGCACTTGTAGATTGAAAGGTTTAATGTAAAATTAAACTTTCTATAAATTGGGTTTAAAAACAATTTTGGACGCCCCGATTCATTTTTTTAGGGTTCCGTACCCAAAGGGTAAAACGGGACCCTATTACTAAGACTTCGCTGTCTGTCTGTCTGTCTCCAGGCTGTATCTCATAAACCGTGATAGCCAGACAGCTGAAATTTTCACAAATGATGTATTACTATTGCCGCTATAACAACAAATACTAAAAATTAAAAAAAAAATATTATTAAGGGGGGCTCCCATACAACAGATATGATTTTTTTGCCGTTTTTATAGATAATGGTACGGAACCCTTCGTGCGCGAGTCCGACTCGCACTTGGCCGGTTTTTAATGAACTGAGGTCTGTGTTTCCCGTGCGCTCTGAGGAGAAGAAACACCAAAACAAGTCACAGTTCACTGTTTCTTTTAAAATCTGGATATGATGTTGGTTCGCTCATATGAAAACCATACAAATAATGTGAGACAGTGTCAGTCATTATGGATACTGATACTGTTAGCCTTTATCATCTCACTGCTGGGCAAAGGCCTCTCCAGTTGATTGGTCGGTTGGTTTGGTTGGTTGGTTGCTTGTTGGTCTTCCAGTTGTTTCGATCCAGGGCTAGTGTGGTCCACTGGTCGTTGGTTTTGTCCAGCTCGTCCCGCCATCTTCTACGAGGATAGCCAAAGCAAATACTTAGCTAAAGTTTGTCAATCTCGGTCTGACACTTGTAATGTATAGTCGACTTAAAATAATGACTTTAGTTTAAGTAACTACTTAAGTAAACAGTTTTATGCAATAGACAAGATTTTAAACGAAGTAAGAACCGTCAGAGAAATCAAAGCTAAGAATTCTAACTTTTGAGTTTCAACTTCAAGCAAAAAAAATAACAACTAAACTATAGAATAAAAATCGTATCTTAAGTAATGACTTTTACTCAAGTATTACTTTGATTTGTTTATAGATACAGTGGTAAGTATTGCTAAGGGGTGTCAGCAAGTGTTAGGAACGGGTGTTCCTGAAACGAATATCAACACAAAAAGCTAACAGCTATCAGTGATGCGTTTGGCTATTGCTATACAACAGCCAATCGCATCACTGATAATGATACTGAGCGGGGTAGAAGGTAAACGCACGCAAGGCAGAGCACAGATAAGATGGTCAGACCCGACCGAGAAAGCTGTTGCGGGCATCCTGTACCGACCGGTTCACACAGCAGGAGACCGCATGGCGTGTGAAGAAGAATCGGTTCATAATTCAGAAATAACTTTTTGAGTTACGCCGACTACTTAGAGAGTATCACGAACAATTGATAATTTATCGTGTCTCATTAGTCCCGGCTTGATAATTAATTAGTACCTATCTATTATTATTTTTTTTGCAGCGAAATAAGCATGAAATATGACATTAAATTGAAGGCCTCTTGAATGCCCAGGACTAGTGAGGCTCAATATTATTGTGTGAGATATTTATAAGTAGAATGAATTCGAAGTATTCTGTAGACTTTTTGATAAAATTTATGTAATCGACCGCACGCAAAGTAACGTAGCTGTAGCTCCTAATTGCACCTTGATATCACTTGGGAGACACATTGATGATGTTCTACCTAAATATGTATTATAAATCTCTTAAATGAAAACCTTGAATTCAAATACCCACTGACAAACAACGTCTAAACATTTGAGGAAAGATTACCCAAAAAAATATTCTCGAAAATAGTTAAATAGATTACGGCAAAGCCGAAAAGAAGGGTTGTGGTACTAGCCATACATGTTTGTAACGTTTTTATGTTCCACCGCAGTGCCTAAACTACCAAATTGATTTTGGTGAATTTGGTGTTCATTGATTCGTTGTTATGTTATAGAATGTTTTGTGCGAAACAAGTCAAAATTACATCCAAAAAAGTGGGGTCTCTTTTTTGAGATCCTTTCGTAGTTCGGTATTCGTTTTTGACTATACTGACGATGCGAAATCTTATAGGATACACAGCTCTTAACTAAACAAAATGCAACCAAAAGCTCAACATTTACGTAACCCCTACTTACCCTGAACTACCCCATAAAACTATAAAGCCGCAGTCTTCGGAACCGCGTCCGGCGCGCTCTCGGTTGGCGTTCGGCACTTGTTTCAATCAATGCTTGGCAGCCTCCCAGAGCTGCGAGCCGACAGACCGGCGCCGGCTGATTTTATTAGCTTTGTCTTAGATGACGCGCTACAAGTAAATATTGGGCTCATCATATTTGTGGGGGAGGTGGTTATTGAGATTGAGGAGTATTCATGGTATTAGCATTAAGTCAATCAACATTTTTGTATTAATTAAATAAATAAATGGTAACGCCGTCGATGAATTCGTACTGTATGGATCGGAATGCTGGGCTGTGAAGAAGATGGATGAAAAAAGATTGCATGTAGCGGAGATGAGAATGTTGAGGTGGATGTGTGGTGTGACAAGAATGGATAAAGTAAGGAACGAATATATTAGAGGAAGTTTAAAAGTTGCGCCAGTCACAGAAAAGTTGAAAGGGAATCGACTGTCTTGGTATGGACATGTGATGAGGAGGGACGAATCGCATGTGACTAAAAGAGTGATGAATATAAACGTTGATGGATGGAGAGGGAGAGGAAGACCAAAGAAACGATGGATGGATTGTGTGAGGAATGTTATGAAAGATAAAGAAGTAAATGATAGCATGACGGTTGACAGAGGAGAATGGAAGAAAAAAACGTGTTGCGCCGACTTCAAGTAACATGGGACAAGGGCAGGAAGATGATGATGAACGCCGTCGATGAGGTTGAGATCTGGCCATCTGGCTCAAGGAATTTGTGTTATTTTCCATGGAAGCTGGCAGTCTCACCCCATTATCACCTTTGATTCTACAAAGTTGTCAGGCATTTAAACTGGCATTTATGGGCAGCGGACACAAAAATATTTAGCAATATCCCCTAGGATTTGCATTGCCGTAATAGTTTGTGTGAAAATCGCTACAATAGAACTTTACCTTTTAAACTAAAACGGTCTTGAAGCCACACAATTGCAGGTAATACGTAACAACGTACAGACAACAAATTAAAAAAAGTGTTTTTTTTTTTTGTTATAAGTACCGTACAATTATACTTTCATATGCATTCAATAAAAAGCTATTATTTTGAAATTACAAACAGACACTTCAATTTTATTTATTTGTATAGATTTAGATATAATTAGTTACCTTCAAATGATTTTAGGTAGACATCTATTTCTCTCTCCTTCAGTTTAAATATTAAACTTGAGAAATGAATTATAATTTTAGCCAGTTATTTATGAAGATAGTTTTAGAACTTGAAAGTGTCTCGAAGGTCTCAATCATACAAACTTAGGTACAATTCAAACCACTTAGAAGTTCAATTTACGCAAACTGAACAGTTGATACAAACTCTTATTTTATAGAAGTTACGCACTAGGCAGTTTTACTGCCAAGTCTTTTTAGTAGTAATAGCTACAATTTATTTGATGCATCGTCAGTAACTTAATGAATAAAGTTACTAGTTATCTGCAAATAATACCGCCAACCTGCTATTTTTTTTTCTTTCATATAAATTTTATTTTAATTTACATTCAGTATTAATTTATTTACATACTTTGTAGCCTGAAACACAGGTTCAACCTATTTCAGACAAATAAGAAACTGTGCTCTATTTTAATGATTGTTACGATATTTTTTTATTCAAAGAATATATAAAATAACATAATTTACATAATTATGCTCACGGTTTTTATAGAAATCTCGAAACGTATAGTTGACACTTACCTGTTAACAGCGTTGAGAAGGAGTTTTTTGGTGCCATTTTTTAAGTTTGTCTTATCGTTTTTTATTTGTTAATTATCTAAACTTATAGCTAGTGTATCAATCTCAAAGTTCAGAAAGCAAGTAGAACTACTACTCGAAACATTCTTTTCATATTTATTTATTTATTTAAAACAAAGTACAGAGGCGGACTTAATGCCATATGCATAAATAGGTATAGGTATATAGGCATAGGCATAATATATTTCAGAAGTTCTTCAAATTAATTTAGTGATTCTTTCTTTTTTTGGTACATAGGTACTACCGATTATTATATACTTATTTTAAAGTGGTTTCCACGTATTGCCTGTTATGTTTTCTATAGATCCGAACCATGAGTACTCTTAAACTTATGTAAGTATATAGGTAGGTATTGACCAAAAACTAATAACGAAAAGCTTCCCTAAAAGGCCAACAATATTTTTTGAAATTATTGAATGTTCAAGCAACTGTATCTTAAGTAAACCTCAAACAGCTAAGTAGAATAACAAACAGTGTTGTGGGCGTTAAGTTATTGTCACGATCACGGGTACAATTTCAATAACATTTTTATCTGAAGTAAGTATTTCACGAACATGTTCCGTACAACATAATTTTTTTTTTAATTTGTGGCATGTGGGAGTCCTCATAGATGTCTTACGACAGGTGGGAGAGTCTGTCAGTTTCTTACTGACGAAAACCACATGTGGGGACATGGAACTTAAACATACTGACGAAATGTGGGTATACTCTACATTACACCTCTATCTAACCTTTCTAAATAACATGTTTGATGTTACATAAAAACTACACGGAATTCTTCAACTACCATTGACCGGGGTGTTGGAGTGGTGTCGTGACATGACTTCCATGTGGACCCCGTACGACCACAGTTCCTCTTGTGAGGCGCGCCGCTGCGCCGTCTGGAGCCAGTAGCTGTTCAGGATTATTTTGATACCTACTCATATAGGTCCTTTGTCTGGTCGATTATTCGCTTAAACTCCAGAACCATTTAAGATAGTCTGTCAGCCATATTATAAACGTATTTTTGGAATACGTATGTATTAATGTAGGTTAGGTATATTATACTTAGGAAGATCACGCGAGTGAAGCCATGTGGGCACATGTGTTCGTTATGGTATACGAACAGCAACTGTAAAACAGCCGAGTGCGTCGTCATTAGCCACTTAAAATTAACCTTTAAAATGTAAACAGCAATTCAGCATCTTGAATGGGTACTTAATTATAACTATCTACAAGTTCTTCTCAACTTCGAAAATAACATTGAATTCATACGAAAATGTTTATATGTACATTTGTTAATGACAAGTGTTTATTGGAAACATGAGCTTTGTATCGTTAATTTGCTATCGGAACGGGTCTTTGCAGATACGTAACTATCGTAGTAGACATCAAAACAATCAATTCAAATCGATTTTTATACATTATCTTTATTCGGTATAGCCTATGTGTTATTCTTATCAGTCGGTCTGTGCATGGGTAACTATCATAACATACCGAGTTTCCTCCATGCCTCGGAAAGAACGTTAAGCCGTTGGTCCCGGCTGGCACTTGACATCTTTGACTGACAGTCGTTACTGGTAGTCAGAAGCCCGAAAGTCTGGCAACCAGTCTTTCCAAGGGGTGTCGTATTCCCCAGTAGTAACTGGGTTGTGAAGGTCGGATAGGCAGTCGCTCAATGGGAAATACTGGTATTCAGCTTCATCCGGTTAGACTGGAAGCTGACCCCAACATAGTTGGGAAACGGTTAGGCAGATAATGATTGTTATTCTGATGTATAGCTATCCTATTGTAAAGCATCATCCAAATTCGTCCACCCATTTCAACGTGAAGGAGTAGCAAACATACACACACACAAACTTTAACTTTCGCATTTGAAATGCTCACTGCTTCGCCCGCGTGGACTGTCCCACAGAATCGTATCACACTGCGCCTGCGCCAACCGTGCCGTTTGATCAGACTTTCAGAAATTACTGTAAGGTTGATTAATGATATTTTTAAGTGTTAAATAATGTTATGATTGTAATATAAAAGCACTACAAATCAAGGTAGTCCACTTCTGATATGCAATTACTGTCAACACGTTTCAAAACATTGAAAACGTATAGTTTGAATGTTGACAGACGAAGTAATGACCAAACGATTAATCATCCATTTGCCTTCTGAAGGATGTTTTTTTTCTAGCCTTTGACATAACATAACATCACGCCGGTTTTCCCTGAAAGGTTAGGTAGAGGTGATCAATATACCTACACCCTCATTTCGCCAGTAATGTTTTTAATCCCATGTAATGGGAGGCGAGCCTATTGCCATCACCCGGACGTAGACTCTGATCTGGTAATGAGAAATTCCTGATGTTAAAACCCAATAACACTTAGTCTGGCCCGGAATCAAATCCAGGAACTCTTGTTAACACATACGAGACAGTTGAAAGAATCAAGTTTTTCAAATATTTACTTAAACGAATAGATTTACACAAATCTACTTTATTATCTTACGGCCCTTAGTAGAGAGGATAGGTTAGTGATAGGTTAGGCTGATCTGCGTCCACGTCCAAATTTTGTCTTAGGTTTTATGTAGGCCGATCCCGGTGGCACTGCAATGCCGGGCCGACCCGCGGTAGTGGAGCGAGCCCCGAACATCCGTCAGCTCACAAAAAAAAACAGTTTCATATACTGGTCCCTCAATGAGGTATCAGATATGAAGCTGAAAAGAACAAATACTTATAATTATAAAATACGCTTTGATATTAGCCAAAATTCCGAAAAGTGTAAGGTCTCTTCTTCATGATCGGTTGTTTCTGGGTAAGGCGATAGTTATGAAGCACTATGGAGGCTTGTTTATGAGGACGGTACATAGCCCCACGGCTCAATTTCACGCTGCGACCGGTTTAGCCGTGGCACGGCCAAGTATGACAATTTATGAGCGCTTACTTCACCAGGCCAGACGTTAGTGTGACGCACGTATGTAAAATTGAATCTCTTTCCAACTAGAACCGGATACGTGTACAAGCTTAACCCGGACCGGGCCGGGTAAAAAACGGTCGTAAACAAGAGCCGTTAGGCCTCTGCTGCACCGTGTCCGTGCACAAGCTTCCATATGACCCCATCAGCACTGACGACCGGGCCCTAAGAGGCTTATGCCCGATTCCGACTCGTTATCGAAAAAAAACTTTTTTGCAAAAAATAAAACCGACTTCAAAATCACAAAAAAAGTGAAAAATAATTTTAGCTTCAGAAGTCAGTGGCTTTAGTTTATTTGATTCAGTTTTTTGGCACCGACTTCTGAAGCTAAAATTATTTTTCACTTTTTTGTGATTTTGAAGTCGGTTTTATATTTTGCAAAAAAGTTATTTTTAATTTTTAATTTTTAGTTGCAATATCCTATACAAATATTTTCTATGCGTTCATTTTACATTGTAAACCATACATTTCATGGTAATAGGCTTATTCTTACTTCCTTACTAATATTATAAATGCGAAAGTAACTCCACAACAACAAACAAGTAACAGACTTCAGAGTCAAATGCTCATAAAATAAAAAATAATGGGCCTACCTGAATCAAAATTTTATGGGACCAATTCGAAACTATTCCGCATCAAACAAAAAAAGAATTACGTAAATCGGTTCAGAAACTTCGGCGTAATAGGTGTACATACATAAAAAAAAAAAAACCGAATTGAGAACCTCCTCCTTTTTTTGAAGTCGGTTAAAAACAAAAAATCACGATTCACAACTGTTTAAAAAAAATTGTATTAAGTAGTTTTTCACCGGGATAGATCTTATCCGCAAGATTAAATTAAAAAAAGAGACAGTTAAGCACATTGAACATAAATTCGCATTAGATTTGCAATTTATAAGTGCACGAAAAGTAAGTATATAAAGGAGATGGCCAGTTTTGGGCCAAAGTATGTACAGAAACGATATGTATATTAAAAAAGACTAGATTTTTTACTGATTAAAAATAACATGTAACAATAATAACTTTCTACCGGAATGAGCTAAAAATTATAATTTGAAATATGGTTTTAAATTGAATGTAGTTCTAAAACTAGCTCCGTAAACAAACTGTCAGGTCATAACTAGTTCGTTCTAAAACTAGTAGTTGTAAAGAAGTTACTAAAAAAATGATATCTATTTTGTTTTAGCATTGGTCATGAACATTATAATCATTTATAAAAGAAAAAAGGACATTTGATGAAATTATTGTTGTTTTAGTAATAGTTATTTATTTATTTAACAATAACATCGTTCAAAATCGTGGATCGGTTGACTGTTTCAAAACGAAAAAATATCGATGTTTGTCAAAATGTCAATGTCACGTCACTCCCGTCAAGTTCCATCATTCGTTTTCGTACTCGTGCGGATGTGCTTATTCGATTTCTGTTATTTTTCTGACGACTTTGGATTGATTTTACGGACTTAGAAACCGATTGCTTATCGACTGGATACCTAATGGTGAATTGCGTGAGTTGTGGTATCGCTACTGATCGTAGCAACGCTACTGGAAGTGTGCCTTTACATGATGAAGCAGTTCTTTCCATAATAAGGGCAAGGACTGTCGTCAAACAGTGGCCAGGTACCAATATATCATCACACCTCCTGCACCATTCCTGGATGATATATTAATTGAGTATGAAAATGAAGATGAATAATATATTGAAAAAATAACTTGTTTTTATTTTACCTACCTAATTCCTTTTTTGTGCTATGCAATAATATGCTAAGAGTAACATACAAATATGTTTTCAAACAAATAAATCAATGTGTTTATTTGATTATGGTATTTACAATACATTTTGGCGTTTTATAGGTACAATTCTTACCATCTGCCGTATAACCTAACCTAGTGACCCAAAAACTTAGTTTCTTCCTAATTCCCATAGAATTTAAAAAAAAATCTTTCTGATATGAATATGTTTGTGTTTTATCTATTAAATAATACATAAATGATTACTGTTCATATTTGGCCCAACGATGTATGGATTTCTGGCGATCTCCTTTATGTTTTGTTGTTTTTTTTTATTTTACGATACGAAATTGTGACCTTTAAATCAAAATAAATTAAAAAATATGTTGATTTTTTGGACAATTGTTGACGAGTACTGATCGACAAAAAAAAACATAGGCTCGCGTGGAGATACGTTCTTAACATAAAACACAGGTTAAAAAGTAATAGTTTCTTTCGATCGTAATATTCGCAAACATCAAAGTAAGCATTTATATGATGTTCAGAACTATTTAGAAGTAACTAGTTACAAAATAATCGGTTATGAAATTAGTTAAGCTTACCTGGGCTACTGCGTACAACCGATTATGTGGAAAAGACGTTACGAGTACCAGCCACGACTAGTGCGCTGCGTATAAGACGCTTTCATGGGTGCTTGCTGAAAGCAAAAGAATCTTTGGGCACCTTGAAAGATTTGTCGGTATTTAATTATCTCTACCTTTATTTGGGGGCTGACCTCTCCAAGACTTTTCAACCTGTATGTCAACCAGCTGATTGGTGAGCTCAGCAACAGCCATGTCGGGTGTCACATAGACAACGTTTGTGTCAATAACATCAGTGACGCTAACGACATGGTGTTGCTGAGTCCATCTGTAGGTGGGTTGAGAAAACTGTTAAATGTCTGTGAGTCATACGCCGAGATTCACGGCTTAAAGTACAACGATAGAAAGAGTGAGTATATGATTATCAGAGGTAAAAAAAAATAAAGAACCTGAGCATATACCGCCAGTTTATCTAAACGGGGTATCTTTGAGCCGTGTTTCTGAGTTTAAGTATCTAGGGCACGTTGTAACTGAAACCCTTAATGACGACAGAGATATTGAGAGAGAGAGAAGAGCATTGTCGGTGAGCGCTAACATGTTGGTGCATAGGTTCGCAAGGTGTACGGCACAGGTTAAGGTAACTTTGTTCAAACTGTCAAACTGTCAAAGCTTTTACACCAGCGCCCTATGGACCAACTATACGCAGCGGGCCTACAATGCTCTTAGAGTGCAGTACAACAACGCCTTTTGGATTCTGGTGCGACTTCCTCGGTTTTGCAGCGCCTCGGGCATGTTTGCCGACGCGAGGGTGGATGACTTTTACGCTATAATGCGCAAAAAGTCAGCCTCACTAATTCGCCGAATTCGAGGTAGTGGCAACGGAATCCTAAGGATGATTGCAGAGAGACCTGAATCGGCAGTTGTAGGTAGGCTTATCAGGCTGCATGTTGTATAAGTTTTGTTTTTTGACTAATAGTTTTAAGATATTGTTACTAACAACCTATGGACATTTTATTAGTCTGAATTAAACGAATTTTATTTTATATATTTATTTTTATTTACATTCAGTCAAAAAGTATCGGTAATGGATGATTTGTTTATGGTTCCAAATTTAATTCTGTTCTCCAAAACTCAATCCCATAAGAGTCGCTGAGGACATGCTAAAACGAGTCAAAAAACCGAAAAAACCACACCAAAGTCGATCAAAAGTCAAAGTCGTAATATGTTGACCGTTTTCTTTGACTATCGCGGTGTTGTGCACTCGTAATTCTTGTCGGAAGGTCAAACAGTAAATACATATATTATTTGAGCGTTATGCGGCGTTTAAGAGAGCAAATTCGACGAAAAAGGCCAGATTTGTGGAAAGAAAATTCTTGGATTTTGCACCACGACAATGCGCTTTCGCACAAGGCCATTCGTTCACTATGGAACGAATTTATGACCAAAAACTCAACAAATACCATCGAGCAACCACCTTATTCACCAGACATGGCTCCAGCCGACTTCTTTCTTTTTCCTAAACTCAATTTACCACTTCGTGGCACCCGTTTTCATTCGGTAGAAGACAAAGGAGAATTCGAAAGTTAAGTGTTATGAGCCATCATATGGACGATATTAATATAAATCAATTGTATGATCATTTCTTTTCAATAGTTCACACTGAATACAACAAAACTTTTGAAAAGAAGACAAAAAGTATTTGCCCTAAATTTATATTTAGTGATTGGGCAACTAGAGGTATCAGAAAAAGTAGGGAAAGACTATTTGAGCTTTATGACCTTAAATCTTATATAAACACTGAAACTTTTAATAAGTATGTTGCTAAGTATTCAAACATTTTTAGAAATACATGCAAGGTTGCCAAAGCCCTGCACATTAGCAACAAGATCAAAACAGCAGAAAATAAAATAAAGACAGTTTGGAAAGTCATAAATAACGAGACTAACAGGAAGAAAATACGTAACACTAGCTACACCTTAGATACAGCATGTGGTCCTAAAAGCTCTAATCAGGAAGTAGCTCAAGAATTTGTGAATTTTTTTACCGATATACCGTTAAAAACTACGGAGTCTCTTAATTCCTCTCCTGAAGTAGCAATTGGTTTATTAAAGGCGAATGTGTCTGGCTGCCCGGCTGAATTTAAATTTAAACACATAAACCCTATGATAGTTATTAAAGCTTTCCGGCAAATAAAAGTCGAAACTGACCGAAGATCTTTGGGGAATGTCTATCAAAGTTTGTACATCCATAGTTGAGACTGTAGCACCATACTTAGCTTTAATTTTTAATTTGTGTGTAGACCAAGGAGTTTTCCCTGATTTAATGAAATACAGTAAAGTCATACCTCTTTTCAAATCCGGGGATAGTAAAGATACTAATAATTATAGACCTGTATCCGTGTTGCCAGTTTTTAGCAAGGTGTTTGAAAAAGTAATGCTTAATCAAATGCTCAATCATTTTAACACCAACAGAATCTTACACGACCAACAGTTTGGTTTCACTAAGGGACGTTGTACAACTGACGCCGGTGTAACCTTATTAAAGCACATATTTTCTGCGTGGGAAGCATCCCAAGACGCAATAGGAATATTTTGTGACCTCTCCAAAGCATTTGATTGCGTAAATCACGACACATTGCTTTTGAAACTTGAGCATTACGGACTAGGTAAACTTGCACTTAGTTTGGTAAAATCTTATTTAAGTGATAGACAACAATATGTTCAAATAAATGGTGTTAATTCACAGGGTTTAAAAGTAAAAATGGGGGTTCCGCAAGGCTCAATATTGGGTCCTTTCCTCTTTCTAGTATATATAAACGATCTACCCTATTTATTGAAAAACCAACCTCAAAATATGGTGTTATTTGCTGATGACACTTCTCTAATTTTTAAGATAAATAGACGGGCCCAAAATCTAGATGACGTAAATAATGCCCTACTTCAGGTCCATAATTGGTTCACAGCAAACAATTTAGTATTAAATGAAAAAAAAACGAAATGCATAAGATTTGCTTTACCAAATGTTAAAAGTAACGAGTGTGATATAGTATTGAATAAAGAGAAACTTGAATTCGTAGATAAAACCGTTTTCCTGGGGCTTACGCTTGATTCAAGGCTACAATGGGGTTCTCATTTGAAATCTCTTGCGGGGCGCCTAAGTTCAGCAGCATATGCTGTTAGAAAAATCCGTCAATTTTCTGATGTAGATACCGCTAGACTGGTCTATTTTAGTTACTTTCATAGTATAATGTCTTATGGCATTCTGTTATGGGGACGGGCTGCAGACATTGAGTCTATATTTATTCTGCAAAAAAGAGCCATCAGAGCCATATATAATCTTCGTAGGCGCGATTCTCTAAGGGAACTGTTTAAGGAAATCAAAATCATGACGGTACATTGTCAATACATCTACGAAAACATAATGTACGTTAGAAAAAATCTACATCTTTTTAATAAAAGAGGTGACAGACACAATTACAGTACGAGAACTAGAGACCAATTAGTTCAGCCGGGCTTCAGACTCGCTAAAGTAGACTCATCTTTCATGGGGTACTGTTTAAGATGCTATAATAAAATTCCACAAAGTATTCTTGAACTGAATGAGACGAAATTTAAATCATGCATTAAACGCACACTATGTAAGCAAGCATATTACAAGTTGGACGATTATATCTCTGATAAAAATGCTTGGCTCAATGCCGGTCCTGCTCCACATGGACAGGGGCGCATAAACTGATTAATGGATAGCATTAAATAGTATTGTTGGAGCTGCTGAAGATTGTACAACTATCTTTGCATTGTATAGATTCAATTTCTTTTGGTATTATATAACCGCATAGCCCATATTATGTGAGTACTATGTAATAGAAAGCTATCCTTCGTTGGAAACCCACGTCATTTTTTTTTTTTTTTTTTTGACTTGAATTTGCCCTGGCGGTTAAGTGTATGTCATGCTCACTCAAATGTCTCGCTGATGGTGGCGCGTGTGTCGGATCAGTTAGTTCCCTTCAAAATGGTTGAGTTGAATGGTGCTGATACATGCGTCATGTTCGTGAACGGGCGCTGTCAGTTGTGACTGGTCATCTCTTGGTTGCCACGGCTTATTTGAATTAATTATTTTATTTTTTGAATTGTTCTTTTCCTTGTTTTTACTATGGACACTTTTAACGTGCACATCTTGCTACATCGCTCTCACATAATGTACCATCTAAACATGAATGATGTAACCAAGGTTTTGTAAAAATATTCTGATTTAAAAGAGTGTCCATGGAGTTTCTTGCCCGTTCTTCTCCATAGAGATCTACGTTAGGGAATGGGCAACTACAGTACTTTCACAGTTTTTATGCCTTGTGACTGGGACTGTAGCTAAATTTCATTGTTGTCTTTGTTTCGACAGTTCAAAAGTGCCTGTAACGGGCCTACTTGAAATAAATGCTTTGATTTTGATTTTTTGATTTCGAGGCGAGAACTGAACGCAATTCCGAGAAAAACCTTTAAAAAATGTTTTGATGATTGGATTATTCGTTGGTGTAAGTGTATCGTTTCTGAAGGAGCATACTTTGAAGGTGTTAAAATAGGTTTGGATGAATAACTAACATTTTGTGTATTATTGATCATTTTCCGGTAAGTACTTTCTTGACAGAGTAGTACAACGTTTTTCGGCACCGGCTCATCGGCCATTGTGCCGGAGGTCTCTTTTGAGCAAGAACCCATTAGAGCGGGGGCACACGTTGCGGCGCCGGAGCAGTGTCGTTGCGTCGTCTTACATAAAAATATCTGTGGCATGTCACACGATGCGCTCCGGCGCCGCACCGGACTTGCAACCACCGAGACGAGGTGGGGAGGGATGAATGCGTTCCGACGTCGGAGCGGCACCGCTCAGTTGTTTATGCGTCACAAGGATGGACTACTACTAAGGAAGGACTGCTACGGCGCCGCTGCGACATAACAACGTTGCGGCGCCGCACCGCTCGTGTGCCCGTTGATCCGGTGATATCTTTGCGGTGCGGCACCGCAACGCATCGTGTGCCCCGCTCTTACGGACATAGTGGAACCGTGGAGCGTCATTAAGTCGCGGAGAATCTTGACACCGCGATTCAGAAATCGGTTGCGAATGTAAAGCGCAATCTATTGGTTTAACATGGAACTATTATAGATGGCAGGTTGGTCTTCCCGTAGCGCCCGGGGCGCCCTTAGCGTGTAGTCGCTTAGTTTATAAGTTTTTTGCCCTGGCTGGAGGCAATTGCTCGGTTAAGCAGACGACCACTTTCTAGTTTGACCTGCTAGATGACTCATTGGTTCTCGAATACGTTAATATATGTACGTGTTTTTTTCATCAAATGAACGATGTACTAGGTTAAGATATAAATAAAAACGCCAGTCTTCTTAAAATTAATTTAATAATTTTATATAATATAAGTTATATTGAATACAACTTTAACAAGTGAACTACGTCAACTAACACAGATATACATCAGCGACATTATTCAACATTTTACGTGATTTTAAACACACATTATAATATATGTATTTTGGCCCATTAGCACCAAAAATCAAAAAGCATCGGACGCTGCACTTATTCAAAACAAATGTTGTCTCATTGAATCGGTTGAAGTTGATAGAGACAGAATGATCTTTTAAATGTGACATAACAATCCCCTGTAACCCCGATGGGCAGAGGGATGCCCCCGGTAAGGCAGAGGTGTACCGAATAGTACACCCACATTTCGCCAGCTATGTTAAAATCCTATGTAATAGGGGGCAGGCCTATTGCCCTCAACCGGGTACAAATCCAGGCTCAGTGGCTGCTACTGAGAAATTCCTGATGGAAAAACCCAATAAGACTTTGCCCGACCCGGGGATCGCACCCAGGACCTCATACTCAGCAGTCACGCTTGCTACGCAGCAACGACGCAGTCCTGGCTTGTTCTTTTAAACATGTTTAGCGTTAAACGCAGTGAGTGATTTTTGGTGCCAGTGAACCTTAGTACAGTTTGTGTAAGTAACTAACAGCTAGGTATACGAGTGTTTTACTACAAATAATAGTAAACATGTAAAATAGGTATTTCAATACTGATAGACTTATAGATAGTAAGTATACATTTTAGTAAAATATCTAAAAAGTTTAATTAAATCATCCGTTTTTGAGTAGGTAACGTGTAAGTGGTATACACTTATAAGTAAGTTGCATTGGTAAAATTGTCAGTGATTATAATATAGGTGTCATTCTATTTTCACATAAAATTGCTTAAAGTCGAAGAGTTCCGTTGGGAGCGGTTTCAGACTAGCATATGTTGTAGTTCGTACCGGCTTAAGCGCTGGCCACACCACCAGCTAGCGAGCGAGCGAGCCGGGCGAGCCTCTGTTCATACTTCGTTTCAGCTGTTTCGGTAGCACGCGGTATGAACCAGAAAAGAGATGAAACGATGCTTTGCTCGGGTCTCTCGCTCACTCGCTAGCTGGCGGTGTGGCCTGTGCTTTACACGCGTACTCGCTTGCCGCATTAGGCGCTTCAACAAATCGAACAGCCAGCTGACGCAAAATTGAGGACCTATCTCGTGACTCACACTCGCGTCAATGATCGTACGAGTTCCGCGTGTGGCAAAAGGCGTGCGTATACGCGCCTACACGCTCGCTCAGAAACGAGCTTATACGCACAAATACGCTAATCTGAAACTTCCATAAACCCATTTTACGTATAACATAAAAATTACGAAATATGAGTGTCAAATGATTAAAGATGCTTTAAAATTGCATACAAAGTTATACCAATAACTTTGAACTTGACATTCATATTTTCGTAATTGAAGATTTCAAGGCTCTATCATGGACCTGCCTTTATTGGTATAAAAGGCAGGTCCATAATAGAGCCTTGAAATCTTCAAAAAAAGTAAGTAAGTTCTACATCCATAAAAATTCGGAACAATGTACTTGGGGTTAAAATTACATGTTTAAATTAAACTTCGGGTCAAACCACATCAAACATAGATCATAAATATGTAAACATCAACTATAAACAATATAAAACGCTATACAGTAAGATAGAGCACTTTAGAGTAATATAGAGCAGAAAGACCTACACTCTACGATGGCGAATCTTGTAAGTAACGTAATGTCTATAATACGTTTACAATATTATTATACATACAATCTCAACTAGAAGAAGATTATATAGATATAACAGTTTTATTATTTGTGCTAAAACATTTTGCGCAGTAACAGTTTGTCTACGTATACATTGAGATTTTGAGCCGTTCAATATGGTACGTCTCTATTAAATCGAGCCCCAAATAATTCCCATTTTAACTTCCTAAATAGAAAATCGCTAATATAATAAATGAGCCTCTTCTTGTGATCCCCAAATAATTCCTGGAAAAAGAAACGGCCATGACATACATACAGGTCAAACACATAACCTTCCTTTTGGGCTTCACCGCAGTCGGGTAAAAAGGCCGGAAAGTTGAAAAGAGGCCCATTTGTTTTTAAAAAGCGATTACCATAGAAGACAAACAAATTATTACTGGATCAAAAAGGCGATCATCATTAAAAGATCAGTGAGTTATTGAGGATTAAATAAATATTTCCTTCATATCTACTTCGTAATACATTGTTTTAATACCCTTATTCATGTTAGAACATCTGTGACTCCACTCTATTCCATCAAAGCCTGTATGCCTTTATATACTGTACCTTCTAGACCGCCTGTTGGAGGCAAATAAGCAGCTGGTGTAGCGCCTGAGAAACCCACAGAACAAAAAAGAACACAGCCAAAACATAATATAGTAGTTGGTTTAAAAACAGGCTATCCAATTATTGATAAATTGATTGTGAAAACTGAAATTAGTTAAATATAGGTATGTGTCCTATTGAAGTTTAATGTGTCTATAAATGCATTACCAGCGCTTTAAAAGCGGTCTATCAACACTTTCCTGCAGTGCTACTTAACCGCAGATGAGATTTAGACCAAAGAAGAACCCCAAACCCAGAATCATAAATATCGCAAGAGAGATATATTTCCGAACTGCAAAAAATACTTTGTAGGTTTATCAGCGCATGGCATATAACTCATACATTGAGCTCCTCTCTTCATTCAGGTTATCTGCCGCACCATGATAGCGAGCGCGTCATGTGGAGGCGGTACATCGAAGACAGGGGTACCGGTGGAGTCCTTATAGTCCACGTAACGAACTGTGCGGATTATTTCCATGCCGAGGGAACTGCAAATGCGTTGCGAGTAGGCGCCAGTGGCGTCTGCTTTGAACAACTGAAACAGGTGAAAATGAGTTGAAGTTTTGTTTTTTTTTTTCCCAAAAACTAAAAACACAAAAAAGCAAAACAGTAAGCAACGGAAAAAATTGTTCAGTACTGGGACACAGTCTTCCTCTATGTTACGGTGTGCGAGAGTGTATATAGTAGCGCTCGACTAGTCTTGGTGTTCCTCGCTTGCTGAACAGATATAGAGAGAGCTCTCGTTCGAGAGTTTCCAGTCGTTAGTAGTATAGAGGCAGTGGGTTTTAATACAACACACGGGACCGTCACTGGCACTAAGAGTAATCCTTATATCTAATTCTTACTTTATGCCTGCCCCGAGCATCAGCAATATTATACATTAAAATGTGCTCTTTATGAAGTCTTCAGCTTTTTCGGAAACATTTCAATGGTTAAGTAATTCATTATTGAACGCAGTACTCCAATGTTCTATGCCATTACGGCTGGTCGGCTCCCCCTTGTTGACAAAACCCACAGTGCTATTGCGTCATTGCGTGACTTCCATAGCTCATTACGTAGTAATATAGGTCAGTAGGGCAATGAGGGGATACCAACCAACAGGTCCACATCACTATAATCATGTATATCTACGAACTGTATTACCTTGAATCCATTCTCTTTGGCAATGTCTATGCTTCTAGACATCAATTCCTTAGCGAGCCCGCGTCCCCTTGCATTCTGATCCACGGAAATAATCCTGCATTCCAGGATTTTGTCCACCTGAAAGTGGTTAGATATTTGATTTATCGTGACTGCTGGCTGTATTCTTTAATATCGATATTTAGAGTTCAAAAGATGCTGCGAGTAATAAATTCTGTCCAAACCAGAGGATCAGTCAGAGTAGATCAGAACAGAGAACGCAATCGGATTTTACTAACAAATGAGTAACAAAAGAAGGCGGCGATCGCTTACAATGTTACAATAGGACTCATCGATACTTCTGCTGAATATTTTTCTCATATTTGGTCCAAAACAACTGCGAGTGTGGTCTGTTGCCAAACTAAGTGCCAGGTATTCGACAAACACCAATAAGATCAAACTAGATCAGAACATCTAAACGTGGATTAGATTATTTTAGTGGTAAAATTCACCCTTAGTCAGATAAAACCACCAAAAATCTTTGTTATCCAACAATCTTTGGCTCAACTCACTTGAAACATGTGGAACAGATCCAGCTCCTGGCTGACGGAGTACAAAATGGTGAAGATCTTGTTGTACTTTTCGTCCGAGGACTGCTGGATCTTCTCGATGGACTGCTCGATGTCGCCGGGTCATAAGATGCCGTTCAGACCCACTCCCAGCACCTGGAAACATATTTGGGTAGAGATTAGGTTAGGCAGATAGACAATGGCTTCGCTTCAGATGGTGCTAAGGTCTCATGCGTCACAATTTGAAGCGAAAAAAGATTGACTCACGTGATGTTACTGCCTTGTTTAAAAAGGTTTTTCAGCCGTATATACTGACCGTGTCCTTTTCAATTTCAGTGAGTGACAGTCCATCAGCGATGGTGACAGCGCACAGCCACTCCAACGCCGCGTGAGGTTCTATATGTTGGCACAACGGCACTGCCTTGTTCTGAGGCTCTTATATTCGATACAAGAGGGTCTAAAGTGGAGGTGGGCAGAACGCTTGGTAAGACATGGTGATGGCAGGTGGAGTAGAGCCTTCACTAGAGGGTTACTGACAGATGGTAGAGGAAGTTTAGGTAGACCAACCTCCAGATAAAACAGTTCAGAAGATTTTGCGCAGACCAGGGATGAACAATAGAGTGGAGGCCAAAACTCAACAGTGGATAGAACAAGGGTGCAAATAGTTCTGATGATAATGGTGATGTTGGATACTGACCGTATCTCCTTCAATGGCAGCGAAAATCCATCAGCGATGGTTACGGCACAGAGCCTCTGCTCTCCAATACTGCGTGAGTTTGACCACGACACTGCTGGTTCAGACTCTCTAGTATTAATAACAAGGTGAATACTGACCGTATCTCCTTCAATGGCAGCGAGCGAAAATCCATCAGCGATGGTTACGGCACAGAGCCTCTCCAATTGAGTGTGAGGCTCTCCACGCTGGCACAACGACACAGCCTTGTTCAGAGGCTCGTCAGCGAAGAAGTTGTCCCTCAGATGTTTTATGACAGCCTCGCTCATGTCCGGGGTTATTGTCACGAAGCGCGCCATCTGAGGATTTAAATTCGTAGTATGTAAGATAAGGACATTCAGGGTGGCAGGATTCGATGCTGAAACTGTTACCATGAATTCAGCAAATAATTCTAGGCCCCTAGAGTAGACATACACATATATTACTTGGTCGGTTATTAAAAAACCAGCTGTTCCATACACTTTGACAGAGCTGAGGCCTTACCACGAGCTCTTAACGCGATCCAGTTTAGGCTGTTGGAAAGAGACAGAGCTATACAAGTCGTCTAGCGCCATCTCGATCCCTGAGCGTAAATTGAATCGCGTTAAGAACTCGCGGTAGGCCACCTGGTATTGTATGAAACTGTAGTTTTCACTTACGAACTTAGAATATATTTATATTCTGAGGGATGAGTCATCCCGCGATCATGGCGCTTGCAACAGGGTCAAAATATCGGGAGCTCACAATAGTTGAAAATCACGGATGATATCCCGTAAGTGACAGAGTTTTATATCAACTAGCTTTTATTACACAATTTCTCTTGATAATCGCTACTTCTAAAACAATAATGTAAAGTCAGAAATTACTTCTTTAATTAATTCATACAGAAAACGCATGATTTTTGACAAAATCATCCACTAAAGAGCTTAAACAAAGAATAAAAGTTTACATGAGAAAGTTCTTAATTTTTTCCCACTATAAAATCGGGCACACGGCTTATCAATGCATAAAAGGCTTACTGTAACTTTGTCACTATTTCACCTACTTGCAACATAAAGTAGCAATATAGTATCAATACATTTACCGGGCGGTGGGTGTGCCTCGATAAACGCGTCCCAATCGGCCGGGCTGCCGAGCTCCTCCGAGCACTATCGAACGAAGCTACGATGTAGGTAATTATTCTGCTCTGGCTATCTCATAGTTTTAACGATATTCCTTATAGGAACTTAAATGACGCACTCGTTTCATTTTTTTTTAAAGAGGAGGTTATATATTCGACAGGCATCTATTTTTTCTTACATTATGTATTACTGGTCCGAATTACGTGATTATTTTTCATGGCTCGCTCGATGATCCCACAAAAATGTTGTTTACTTTGCTTGGGTAGTTTATGATTTCTTACTATAATATGTATTTTCTTCTTCTTTGCCTATGTTGTTGACATAATGACTTGTGATATCTACGCTATAAAGTGTAACTTTGTTTGTTTCATTGATTTTTTTGCCACCGAATTGTGGAAAGTAAACTTTTTTTTCACTTTTTTTTTTATTTATTTTTTAAGTCGGTATTTTTTTAAGCAAAAAAGTTTCTTTCATTTAGGTACTGCACCATTTAAAAATAATATAGGTCGCAGTCTATTTGCGCCCGGTTAATGAAAATAGGCTCGCACTCTATAACATGAGAAAAAATGGCTGCCTTACCCTACAGGACTAACAAGCATGTTATGTTAAAAATATTAAAAGATACCCGGTACATTTTTCGAAGTTTAGATTTAAGCTCAGTTTAAGTCATTGACTTGATATTTCGGGAGATTGAATACAAGCAACACAAATGGCGAACTTTGTGAAATACGTTTCAGAAATAAAAGAATTAAAATGTATTAAATATTTGTTTATTTAGGGCAACAAGGCCCAATTGTTAGTAACATTGTTCTTAAAAAGAAACTATTTGTAGTAAAGATATTTTTTTTAAATTAACCATATGTAAAAGTGGGAAATCTTTACAGTTGCCATTCAGTATCAAGAAATACAAACACTACATTTGATGGAGGCAATAACCTCGGTTCATTGCGCTCTTACAACGTAAACTGAATCAAATGAATAATGTAACAGTACGAAGTATCTACGAATACGTTGTAATATATTTTCTGCCGGTCGTGTTGGTCTAGTGTACGGAATTGCTGATGCTGAGCATGAGGTCTTGGAATCGATTCTCAGTTCGGGCAAGCTATCGTTGGGTTTATCAGGAATATCTCAGTTGCAGCTCGGATTTTGGATTTGTGCCCGGTTGATGCAATAGGCTCGCCCATATTCCATGGACAAGGCATGTTATTTATATTATATTGGGCCACCAAGATACAGGCTTTGCCTAATTTGGGGCCCTCGGTTACTGCTACTTTTGTACTCTTTTAACTATGCTCACTGTTTTTGTTTTCTTGTTTGTATGTTTCCTAACTTGTGTATGGCAATAAATTGATTTAATTCATTAATTACATTTTAAAGTATTTTAATCTAAAATAATTTAAAAAAAAAAACTTTTTAAATATAACCTTCTGGGACTTCAACAATAACTAGCTTCACTCTTCGGGGATTACAGACCAGTAGCGAAGGTTCCATACAGCTCGATTCCTACCGAATTCTCTTTGAAGATGGCAAAGTCAGTATTCTATAGACAAATAATATAATCACATTAAAGATATGTACTCCGGCTTACCTCTAACTAAAATTGACCCTTCGCTACTGTTACAGACACAATGTTATGTTATCTTTTCTACCTAAAAATTTTAATATGCTGCTACCGATCAAAGTCAGAAAGCGAAGGTAAACGATGGCGGCCCGCTGAGTCATTATAACTTGATACTTAAGGCCCCTTTATTAATTCTGCCAGTCCCTCCTTAATCAATAAAGCTTTGTATTTTATTATAGCCACTAGTAGCTTTTGGCTGATCCTGCTCTGAGGTCAGATATTATCCGGGGTCGTTCTACCGGGGTAAAGTGTATACTATGACCTTACCCAAGTCATGGTACATCAGCCGTATATCTTTCATCTAAATGCGTGAACAGGTAACAGATAGACACGTCGACAGACAGAGTTACTATCGCATTTATATGATTAGTATGTATTATACTCAATTTTGCTGAACTCGTTATAAATTCGACTTGCCCTTGTCATTTAAATGTCAAAGAAGTAGAGCGTAATATGTTAATGACGTGTTTTTGTGAAGACTTTATATAAAAGACGTTAAAAATAGGAGTGTTTACAATTTCTATCAAGTACAAATTATTTGATAGTATCACCACTACATAGCCCATGACACGACATGTTATATGTCTAACCGGCCAATCGATAAATATTTTTTTCACTCTCAAGTTAAATGAACAACGGCCAGCACTATCCTGTACTCCTGCTGCGGTTTACACAGTTAATTGAAGTCGGCAAAGTCGGCCGACAAAGTCGAATACATTTTTGGTGCCCAGCTGTGCCAAGTCAGGGAGACAGGAATATGTGTGTAGCGCGCCTATAGTTAAATTAATCATAAATCGTTAAATGATCCATGAAAAATCAAAATCAATGCGCGTTATAAACATAAATTTCACTTTACACATCATTAACGATATACTCCTCGTCTATAGGATAAAACCATGAGCCGCTGTCACTGAGTCTGCGTATTTGTTATCACAATAAATTGATGACCGCTGTAATCTTCACGGTTCATTAAGTTCCGACGGATGGGGAGGAAGGTTCATCAGAGTAACTATACTATACGATGAATCCTCCTCCCTATGCGTGTGCATATAGAGGGTGGAAGGGATACCGACAGACAAACGGTTACCACGTATTCAGTACGTCATCATCATTCTGATCCTGGGGAGGTTTAAAAAACTATGTGGGGACATAGTTTTTTTTTTTTACAGCTGTTTTTTTTTTAATTACCAATTAAAAATTTCTATGTGGAGGGGTTTTATAAAATGAGGGCTGTAATTATATTTTAAATGTTCTTGAAAAAAACTAAAACATTGAATCGAAATTCATACCTGATGATTTTTTTCGAAACAAAAAGATTTTTAGACTAACATTTACTCAAATGTTTGTCAAATCAATTCCTCATGCTTCAACATTTATGTTGTTTGTATTACAACCCCTTGAATTAACCCAAAAAACATTTTTTTATTTGTCAGATCAATGCTTTGTTTGATGTTCCACTGCCCAATGTAAACATAATCTCATACAGAGTGATCTTTGCGTACAAATCCGCTTTCAGCTCAAGTTTTCAAGCACACACGCACCACACTTACAAATAGAGTTCTATTCACCCCATAACTAACAAAGCGTGAAGTCCTATTGTGATACACAAACGTCTAGTAACAACAGGCGATGGGGAGGCTCCGAGTTTGATAATAATTAATCATTTCATACTGTCACTCGCAGGGACGGTGCTACGAGATACGTGCTACGAGCCACGAGCTACGCGCTACGTATGTGCTACGTGCTACGAGGCTACGAGTCTTGTGGATTTGAACTTCGGGCTTCAATATTATTATAGTCTGGGTAATGAGCTAGGTTTTTTAAAAGGAATTGGTATACTTATAAGTACGTCATCATCATCTGCGTAGCCTTTTCCCAAACTATGTTGGGGGCGGGCTTACAGTCTAACCGGATGCAGATGAGTACTAGTATCTTACATGAAGCGACTGCCTATCTGACATCCACAACCCAGTAACTGGGTTATTACCCAGTTACCCCTTGCTAAGACTAGTTGTCAGACTTTCGGGTCACTGACTACCTGTAACGACGGTCAAAGATCTACAAATGACAGCCGGACCAACGGCTTAATTTGCTTACAGAGGAAACTCGGTATGTAATGATGATCACCGGACCCACCAAGATTAAGTCGTGCTTACGGCTTAATCTTGAAGGTCGATCCTCGATGTAATTATTTAGCCACGAGCTCCTCTCACTTACAAGTTTTTCTTTTACTGAATATTAAAAAAAACAGTCAAATTCAATATTATAGCTTATGACTGGGTACTTACAACCCGAGAATCTTGGTTAGCAAGCTATCCTTTCTTTTCGCAATCAATCAATTATTCTATTGATTTCAAATTAATGGTTAAACTTGCGAGGAGCTCGTGGCTAAATAATAACTGCCGCTCGGGTCGACCTTTAGGTTAAGGACCACCCATTATATACCGAGTTTCCTCCGTACCTCGGAAAGCACGTTAAGCCGTTGGTCCCGGCTGTCATTTGTAGATCTTTGACAGTTGTTATAGGTCAGTAACCCGAAAGTCTGACAACCAGTCTTACCAACGGTATCGTATTACCCAGAACTAACTGGGTAGTGGAGGTCAGATAGGCAGTCGCTTCTCGTAAAATACTGGTATTCAGCTGCATCTGGTTAGACTGGAAGCCGACCCCAACATAGTTGGGAAAAGGCTAGGCAGATGATGATGGTTAAACTTGCGTTAACAGAAACTACAGAGTACTGATAATTAATTTTTAGATATAAGTAACTTATAATGTTGAATCTTCGCCCCAAACTGTCACTTCGGATGGTCAACAGTGCTAAGCTACGTAAAAAATCCTCCACAAAACTAATTAAAAATCCACGAAACAAAACTCCAAAGAGGTTAAATTAAAAATATAAGCAAAAAGTTCTCAATCCTTAAAACAGTCGAGTCTATAGTTTCTCAGTTCGCCGTCCTTATTGAATAGGCTTTGTCGCCGGGAGGGCTCGAGAGGGAATGGGAGGAATTCCTCCCGCTCTCTCTGGCCCTCACGAGACGATATTGCTTACCATTAGTCGGGAAAATTTTAACAAGGACGGAATTAAACGTGGTTTTTAAGGCTTTGTGAATGATCCTTGGAACTGTTTTATTTTAATTAATTCAATGTATTTAAAGTTATTTTAAAGACGGTCATTGATTTAGGCGCGTAAGTAATACAGCTGGTTTTGACTCAAGTAAATAACCTGATAATAACCAGCGATGCGGACGAATTTTTGGATGCCCTGTAACCCTTTTATACTTGTACATATTTATTTCTATTATAGTTTTGTAGTATGTAAATAATTAATATTTTGATTAAAGAATTATTAATACAGTAAATAACCAGAGGAACATTTTACAACGGTTTTCAAAACTTATGTTAGGAAAATGAAGAAGAAGAAAAAAAACACTCCCATTTTTGGGGTGTCGTGGCCGTCGTATTGATTTTGTTCACATAAAACGGAGCCTACATCACTCGGACCGCAATAACGAATCGATTGACACCTCTTTCATCAAAGTCGGCTTAGTAGTTTAGTCACTACGGTGGAACATAAAATGTTACAAAAACCTCAACCCCGCGTTTTGGCTAGCCTAGTCGGGTAAAAGATAAGGTTTAAAATTAAGCCATGAAAAGGCACTTAAATTATCCAAAATACACGGAAATTGAATAGATTCTAGTTGCCCATTCACTGAACTGAAGGAGTAGACAACAACTAACTGATTCTACGATAGTACCTAATGTTCAATTGTTATGTTATCGATTTCTTATATAACATCACGCATGTAATCCTAGGCAGAGGTGTATCTAATAGTACACCCACATTTCACACTTTATGTTTTAAGGCCCATGTAATAGAGGGGGAGCACAAATCCAGACTCCATGGCTGCTACTGAGAAATTCCTGCTGGAAAAACCCAATAACACTTGGTGCGACCCGGGAATCAAACCCAGGACCTCACGCTCAGCAGTCGCGCTTGCGACCACTCGACGAACAAACAACTATATTTTCATAGGTTCTATGTAAGCTGTACACGACAGACACCGAAGGGAAACCGGCAGGATTGTTTAAATATGTATATAATACGACATTAACTTATTACAAGACATCAGAACATTTACTTCAACATGAAAGCCAATATTCCTAATACTTTATACACTAAAGTTTCTTCATTTCCCAAAGGAGGCGGAGCTTAATTACAACTATATAAAGTTGTAGGTTCAGCGGTAGAAGATAGACTAGATACGAAACTTATTACCGAAGTGAGTCCAATCGATTGTGGCGCTGTGAATGTCGATGTCGGGGACAAATTGATTCGGATATTATACTGACTATAAAACTTTTATCGGATATTTTTACCTTTGTAGCGCACTTTGTCATATGGTTTAGGAAAAAGCGCTTTAGTGTCTCATCTTTATACGTGATATCATCTATACAGATAAATAAAATTGAAGTGTTTATTTGTAATTTCAAAATAAGAGCTTTTTACTGACTGTTTATAAAACGTTATACGGTACATAAAACGTTATTTTTTATTTCGATTTTGACGGGACTTTTACTGGCAGATAGTGGATGTTATAAGGAGTAACTTAGGCTACTTTTATTTAGAAAAAGAATTAAGGTTTCGGTTAAAAAAAAAACCCTTGAAATGTTAACAAAATCCGATTCGGAAGTACCTTAGTCACGGTGTTTGTGATCGCACTCCTCCGAAACGGCTCGACCGATTTTTATGAAATTTTTTATGTATATTTGGTAGGTATGAGGTGAGGTCGTAAAGTATATTTCACACCGCTAAGTGATTAGGGGTAGGTAGGTAGGGTAGGGAAGGTTAAAAATAGGTGCATTGCAACGCATTGGCACAGCTAGTATTTTTATAATAATTTCGCGAGGACGAAGATCGCGCGGCACAGGTTTTGCAATAAAATTTGAATTACTAAAAGGAAGTCTAAGATGCATTTTCCGTACAGACCACGAGAGGTTCACTCTTATTAAGCGAGAAGGGATCTTTGCCTATGTAGTGTAGTGGGACAGGCACTGTCACTGTTTAAGTCGTCGAAGAGGATACCCATTGATTTACGGCTCTCGTCTCAATTTATTAAAATCACGTGTCACTATATTCGTACATGCTAATCTGCGAAACTACCCAAACGATTTCAATGAAATTTTGTGAATGTGAACGGTAGGTTTCAGCTTGAAAGGTAGGATAGGTTTGGACCCGATAGCCAGCGCCATGCGAAGCACGGGTAGGTCGCTAGTAGCACATAAGATAGAGTTTTTATGTTAGTCTTATGGTGAGAAATAGGTTAAGTCAGTTTGAGGCTCCATTGTACCGGTTAACTAGGCAATATAACTTTCAAACCTAACGTTAATGGGCTGATAATTTACATAATTTTGATCATGTCAAAGCTTTGGTGGGCTTTTTTTCATATTTTATGTCTATTTCATAATTGTAGTTTATTAGTAATGGTTTTACAGTATACAAAGATCTTCATCTTGTTTAGTAACTATCTAACCTTTTCCACAGTTAATATAATAGTACGTGTCTATTTTAATTATAGGTATGTCTATGTACATATTTCAGTCCTGAGAGTCTCTTTGATCGTCGTTCTGACGTCGGTCGAGCGCCTCGTTAATTTAATGTTGAGAGAACATCCAATTAAGCTTGATAAGATTTTTAGATCTATTCTTTGACATAATTTACTAGCCTTCAACTCATAAAAAAATCAAATAAATGCTGTAAGTACAATCTACCTACATACTGAAAATTATTGATTTAATAGACGCAATGTTTGTAACTATTCAAAGTATACGTTGACCGGACATATTGTAGAACTTGGAACGTAGTTATAACAAAAGACGAACGCCGTATATTATAGAATGGGACCCGCCATTCCGGTCACCATTCATTCGCTGCACATGTCCTTTGAAAACTTCCCCTCACAAAGCTTGCAGAGGCAGAAATAACTTGCTAGGTGCCATTTATTAACTTTATACAGTTTTATCTATAGAAAAATAATAAGAGAGTAAGATCGTAAAAATAGAAGAGTATTTTTGAGCGATTACAGAAATTAAATTTGAAAATAATAAAAGTGTACTGTACTACACTGTTTACCGAATGAATGCCAGTCTTTTAATAAAAAATAAATAAAAATGTCACCCTTCGTGACACCCTGTTTTCGTTGGGGGTTAAAAAGGACGAAGTTAACAAAAAACACTGAACCTGTCAACGGGTTCATCAGAAGGTCGTGAAACAATTCGTGCATCTAAATAAATAAAATCTTTTCAGAATCCATTTAAGAATTAGAGGCAGCCAGAGACTAGTTAAATAATCACTTAAGAAGAAGGTCCCCAACTGTTGCTGAAGCGTCTTGGATGAATAATTAAGCAGGAGTGTTAAATAGAGGTCAACCTTTGCGCCTTTCTAAACCATTGCACTTAATTTGTTGGCGAATTTCGCTGATTTTTTTTATATATTATACCTATAGTATGTTTTTAGGCATAGTTACGATTTTGCAAAGAGGTTCTAAATGCAAGATTTTGTTTCAATCGTTTAGAACTTGAAAACAACACAAATATGAATTATTATTCATATTTGTGTTGTTTTCAAGTTCTAAACGAATAATAGAAAGAGGCTGCTTATTTTTGTGAATAATCTTTTCGCTTCTACATGATGACCTAATGACTTCATCAGCGAGTTGAGTTTTCGATCTTTTTGCCATCGATACGGTAAGAAAAAAAAATCTTGTTAAGCTCATCAATAATTAATATTATAATAAAGTAAAATAAATAACTACACCGTAAAACACCGTAAAAGTATTGTCATCAAAACCAAAGATGTGTGCAAAATTTCAGCCCAATCGGTTGGGGAGAACTGCTGTAAAATCCAGTTGCAAAATTTGACACATACATACTAAGTAACTAACAAGGCAAGTTAGAAAAAATAGAAGCTTGTAAATAAGTAGAAGCTTATAAAAAAACAGGCACACGTAGGAAATTGTTATCGTCAGAGACTGCTGTACCGGACTCCTTTATTATACTCCTCAGTATAATATCGAGCGATTTTACGGGCTCACGACTTCCTTCGATGTAGATAATATCTATCTTAGTAGACGATTTATTTCTTTACGTTAGGCTGCATGTATTGTACACGTTGGCTTTAGTGAAACTATTGAACATTTTGAAGACCATAAATGTACGAAATAATAACTCTGGCATACTTATTTATAAGTTTTTTTATGAAGAGGTGCAGTGAGTACGTAACGTGTTTGTCCACTTGTTGCTATAGTTTCATAGTGACTTTTAACTTGACCTCCGATTTGAAATAACATCTATTTTAAACCGTAAAAAACACCTATTATAAAGTGTCTGTCTAAAACATCATAACATAGATATGTGTCTAAACGGACTAACCAGGCAATTATGTGCTTTCGAACTGAATTAAACCGAAGTGGTACGCTGGAAGAGATTTCCTTAGAAATAAGCATCACATTTGTACTATTTCTATTCCTTTCTTCTTTTCTATATTTAGTGTGTATGTACATAAATTGTTAAATAAATAAACAGCTAATAATAAACTAAGAAAAAAACAAGTTCATAAGTTCGTTTACATTGCTTCATTGTTTACTAAACATGACAGATCACGCCTGTATTTACTGAAGAGTTGGGCAGTGGAGTATACCTAATTATAGGTAGTAACATTCACCAGTTAACCACTCCCACATAAATAGAAAAAATCTCGTTATCAAGCATAAAAAAGTCTAGCTCCATGTAACCCACCCTAATTGACAATGAATTGCCAGCTCGCAAAACCTTCCAATAAAGGATCGTTATTGGCATAGTAAAGCGAGCCGTAAACGGGTGCTCCCAATATCTATCATTCTTTCACGTATACCTACCGGTGTAATGCGCTGTAGTCACCATATATACCTATAACAACCTTTTTATGCAGAGTAAATCGACGCATAAACGCTTACCACGTATTCAGTACACCATTCTGAACCCCCCAAATAGATTTTTTTCCATTCTGAACCCCACAAATAGCAATTTTTCATCAGAAATTTAAAAAAAAACAGCTGTTCCATACATTTTGTCCGTGTAGGTACTGCAGATTTGTTGGAAACAGCTGTTTTTTTATTTTTTTAATAACCTACGAATGTCAGAATGATACCTCCTTCTGCGAAGCAGTCATGCTAGCGAAGGAGGTGGCGGAACGTGAGAGGGAGAGAACCTCACGTCCCAGCCGCCGCGGGAGAAGCACCGGGCGTCGGGGGCCACGTGGTGGCTCTCGGCCACCGTAGGCGCGGGCCTGTGGACGGTGAGTAATGGGCTAGCTCGCCGTCCGTCCGTCTTATGACGACAGGCCGTGTCGACGGCGCGTTCGTGTTCCACGCGCGCCTCAAAGAGATGTCAGCAAACATGATGAGCCCGCAAAGGCCGATGCCTGCCAGGGCTGCGGGACTGTTCGAAAGAGATACCGCGGCCCTGGAATATTATGACACTCCCTTCCGCTCCGCCCAGAGCGAGAGGAGTCATTTGATGATTTCCCATCCGAAAAAAAAAGGGTGTCAGAATGATGTACCGAATGGTAACCGTGGTAACCGTTAGTACGTCGATGTCCCTTCCACCCCGTATAGACTACGGATTATTTCAGAAATATCTTTATTTATTTACTTGGTACACCAGTAGCAGAACATACTAAGAATTAATAGGAAACATTAATAATAATATAAAAGTGCTGATATGTGTGCCTATCCTATTACAAGTTCGAAGGGTGCAGTTCAGACCTACAAACTGAACTTTCTGCATGGAATCATCTTCGCAATCAATCGCGAAAAATTATTCAGCTGTCCCATACCAAACTTCAATACCTACTCGATCTAAATGTATGAAATAAGTACCTGATTGTCTTGATAAAGTGACTTTCTATCGATCATAACGAAGGGCACCATTAGATTAGCAAAAGTTACCGAAAAGCCTTTTGTCAATTACGTTGAAAGTCTTCATACAAGGTGACCGACGGTCAAACGGTTACCACGTATTCAGTACATCTGCACCATTCCGGACAAAAAAACAGCTGTTCCATACATTTTGACCATGTGGTAGGAATTGCACTTTTGAAGGAAATTGCTGATTTTTTTTTAATTACCAGTGAAAAATTTCTATGTGGTGGGATTCAGAATGATGTACCGAATACGTGGTAACCGTTTATGCGTCGGGGTCCTTTCCACCCTGTATAATTATGAAACGCTTTACATAGTCAAGCTGTGAATATCGCATATCAAATATATGAAAAAGTTCAGCTTTGTAGAGCGTCATCTCTGTGTCCGTTCAGAAAGTTATTCGTATCATATTATCGTGTGGAGACTGTAACAGGTGTTGTTTTGTGTTTGTGTAAGGACAATATAATCGAAGACATAAAATCTTGAAGATGAAGAAGACTTAAAATTCTCTCAATATAGTTAAAACGTTTGTTTAAATTAAATATAAGTAATTAATCCGGTAGCAAATAACTCAAATAGGTAGTTTTTAACACCGAAAAAACTTACATTAATCTCATTTTAATAAATACGGAGCGCTATTACCACAAGTAAACAGTAAGACATATACCTAATTCATGTAGGGCAAAAATCCCACTAATGACACAATAAAATTTTCATCTACAAAGCCATTACCAAACTCCCTAATATCCGAGAACAAAACTTCCAGCCTCAATATCACTGGCCGAGACAATAAAACGTCCTCTAATTAAAACAAAACTAAACGTCAAACGAAACAAAAGTCAAAACACTGACATTTTTTCGGAATTCAAATAAAGAACATCGTCATAAACAACACGCAACACGTACTATATGCAGCCTAGTGTAAAAAAAGTAAGAAATAAATAAAAAAAAGCGGACGGAAAGAGGTTCTACTCACCGTGCGAAGGCCTCAAGCTCCCGCTGCGCACTGATAAGGGTCGCGTGCCCTGCCCCACCGAGCGGTGCATAGATTATGCGTGGACCAGCGAGGCCGGATTGTAGATATCGACAATTGATTTTAGAGGCATTACGCCCGTATTGTATGGCTCTTTTATAGGTTATTTAATTGATATGCTAGAGGGTTTGACGGATAAATGATAGCTTTATGTCGTATAAGATTTATTCAGTTTCGTTAAAATGTACCAAGTTAAATACTGTTTTATGGTTATCTTGCAATAAAATAAGTTGTATTGGAATCTAATAAAAAAAAAATTAAACTCATTATAATGTATCTGCGTAGCAAAAGTTCGTAGCAAATGTGGCGTAGCAAACGGCTGGCCAATCTTTGAATATCAAAGTCTTTGGGGAACGGTTCAGTTCGGTAGACGTTTTCCGACTGATTTGTTGCGGAGATGTGAAAATTAGATAGGTCAAGGTCGTAGCTGAGGCACGGATACGGTTGTCCTCTTCCCGGGTTTGTGTAGGGACGAAATAACAACTGATTAATCTGTTTATTTATTAAAATAGAAGAAAACAAATAAATTTAAGGTAATCAGGTTTTTACTTCGTCAACAAGGAACCCTTGTAGTTTCGCCATGTCCGTTTGTCTGTCTGTCTGTCTGTCCGCAGCTTAGCTCAAAGACTCTTAGTAGGTACTAGAAAGCTGTAATTTGGCATGAATATACAGATTATTTATGCCGCCAAGTGGTAAAAAAAAATCTTGAAAGTATTTTATTTTATTTTAGGGTATCTCCTTGTACACGTAAAGTGGGGATTTTTTTGTTTTTCTCGCGTACCCCGTAGTGTGATCCCACACGTTGTTAAAAAAAATATTGTGAGTTTGTTAAAATATTTTTTCGATTAACGTAATTAACTTAACATTTCACAATTCACGATTCTCGTTTGGGAAATATTAAGCTTTAACCTGCTAATTTTTTCAGCTAAAAGGTTGAGTTTGGGTATTTGAAAAAAATCATGGTAGTAGTACATACATATAACGAAATTAAAAGAAAACTATCACAGCTAACTTATAGGCTTTACAAGTTTAAGAGTAAAAGAGTAAAACTTATAAAATATACTTGGATAACATATTTTCCTAAACACAATGTATGGGAGCACAGGTTTTTCAAATGTAAGTTTGTTTTTTCATATCTGGAATTTGAATCCTAAATGAACACACGTTGGTCTATTTTCGACACCTGCATAGAATATCATTTTACCTCAGTTTTTGGCAATTTTGGATTACAATTATATTTGTACCAGGTCCGAAGGCACCTAAGAAGCCGATTCCTGCCGGCTTTCCCTTCGGGAACAAGACACTGTACGTACTAATTACCTATGTTTATTTTAGTCTGGTGCATGTGCTGGGCTGCCTAACTGTCATTTTATTTTATTTTTAAAATAACAGCCACGCTGAAAACTTATATTAATTAATAAGTTAAGTAAGTTTAGGAAAAGTCAAAAGAAGAAGAACTGTTACTAGCTTTTGCCCGCAGCTTCGCTCGCGTTAATTTAGAATTTGACGATCAATTCGGGTTGTACTCTGCCGTGGTGCCATTTGTTATCATATGAATGATATTTTGAACAGTACCTTTTTACGGGATGAAAGGTACCCTATGTCTGTTTCTGTACACCTCATAACGTATATGTAAAATTTCAGGATGATCGGTTCAGTGGTTTAGGCGTGAAAAAGTAACAAACAAATAAACTTACTTTCGAATTTATAATAGGTATTGGTTAGGAAGTTAGGATTAGGATACAACTTTTTTAAACAACCGTAATACAAAATGCATATCGTAGGTATGTCTTGTAATGTTTTTTTCGAAGATATTTTTACCCAGTAGCAACCTAACATGTACGGAAATGTAAAGACGGACGATTTACTCTACCATTTTATTATTGTATTCATATTTTTCATTTTATTACATTTTTTTGCCAACTGCTACGGGATTAACACCTGAGCTGCTTATCGGTTATTCTGAACACCTACTAACCGCATTTATAACTCTAACCGTTACACATAATTACAAAGAAGAAATGATGAGCGGTGTAATTGCGAAACACAGTTTATAACGGCCATGCCATTCATTCATTGCGTTACTAAGCGAGTTCAGACTTTTGAAGCAATGGATCGGGAACTCCTTGGTATAGTATTGAGGTGTGTGTACCGGTGCGCTAGCTACGAAATATGTGATGTTGTGTTGACAGCAATGCCGATGAAGCGGCCTTTAGGGTCCTGAACTTCTGACTCCAGATGTGGGTACCAAGTGCATTGCGGTAGGGTTGACGAAGAATGTCTGGAAATATCATACAAATGTCAATTATCAAGCACGATCCTGAACGAAGGGTTTGATACACGTCGGTCTACCTAAGGACTTGGAAAGAATATCATAAGATGCCTAATTTAATTTTGTTTATTAGGAAGGTACCTATACCTATAAATATAAGTAGGGAACAATCTTGACGTGGGAACTACTGTCAATTACCAAATGTGGGTATAATTAGATAGATACGTGGCTTTTAACACTTACTTGTTGATAGCCTAATGTTGTCAAATGATTGGATTGCATTGAGCATCACAGACGAGGTGACAAGTTTCAAAGATGCAGTTGAACGTTTTTATTTGGTTTTCTTAGAGTACTCCACCCGTTTCTCCGGGAACTCCTCCCGTTTCCATATTCATCATTTTCAAAAACCGATACTGGTGAATTTGATTCGCGAGTATATACACTAAATAAATGAAAAACAAGTATTAATACTAGTGTGCAATACGGTAAAATGCCACACATTGTCTTTTGATGCGTTCTATCTTCACTAGACACTCCTGTATGATGCCAGCAGTGATTTCTAAACCATATAAAGCAATTAGTAACGATCTATGATTGGGCAATCATCGATTTAAACCATAAGAAATTGCATTGATAAGAAACCAATTGCTTTGCTGACAGATAAGTATATACTCACAGTAACTTGTTAGTATGGTACAACGAATAAAATATATAAGATTAATCTCTTCTTCTTTGTCGTTCCCTCAATGTTGAGGTTCACGACCACATACGACGCATCTTCAAGCTATGCAGTCTTCTGCAGTGTGCTCTGTACAGACATCTTGAGGCGATCAAGAAAGCTGTCAGAGGCAGTCCGACAGCTTTCTTGATCGTCTCAAGATGAAGATACCAATGAATAAAACTTAAAAAGGGCGAAAGATTAAACCTTTAGGTTAACCATCCGTTTTAACAAGTAAAAAGTTTCAAATAAATTAGTGTTTATTAAAGTTTAGCGTAAACGCCATGAATGATGAGTCAACGCAGTTCTTCTCCAAAACATCGCCTTTCCTTTCTCCCTTTAAGAATCCTGGGAAAGTTTCAGCATGTTATGTAAATTGTATGCTATAGAACATTCCGTTGGAAAGTTAAGACATGGTTTCAAGAAAAAAAAAATTTAAGTTACAAAATAGCTTTATTTCTTAAATTTTCCATTACACAGCGACAACTGTGACGTCCGCTAAGGATCTGGCAATGGTACCGTTGCTGTGCAGGTGATGATTGAAGTACTGGTGTGTAGTGATGACGGCATTACCGAGGAAGCGGCCGGTGGGGTCCTGACGCACCACATGCATGTACTCGTCGCCCAATGTGAATTGGACTTGTGGCGCTCACACACAGTCGTCACCGACTGGTTTACTGTGGGTGTGTTCACGCAGAAAAGGTGGAAATATCATAGAATTATGAATCATGGTAGTTCTAGTGTTACGGAAGAACAAAGAGACGCACATGGATTCAGCTATTTGTGTATATGCTCAAGATCATTAATCAAAATTTTAATTCAGGCAGCTAAGAGGACTATCTTCGGCTACAGCTATAGAGCGCAGCTTAATTTGTAATATCGCCGTGCCTTAAGCTGATTTAATAATAAAGCGAAAGATTATTCTCATGATACTATTACAACCCAATACACAGAGCACGGAGACGCCCCAGCAGCGCCGCTGCTGCCGCCACCGCAGCATCGACTAACTACGTTATAACCGGCTCCCAATCTAACCGGATGCAGCTGAATACCAGTATTGTAGACGGAGCGACTGCGGGCTCAGTGGGTTCCCTAGTAGAAATTAGAATAATTATTAAATCAGTTATTAATTTGTTTCACTTTTGATAAGCCTCGTGTTGTCCAGGTTGAATATAAGCGATTGGATAGTCATACTTGAATCTAGACTGGTAGTCCGTATCTGGAAAATAAGAAAATAATGTACCTAAGTAGGTTATACAATTTTGTACAATAAATAAAATTTAAAGTCATTGGCGTTGAAAAGATTAAATGTTCATAATATGAAACAAAAAAGCCCTCTTCTTATTTAATTTCATTTATTTGTCAGAATAATGTTATGTTACAATTGGTCTTATGATTTACACAATGTCCAAATTATTCTACCGTTTTCGGCGTACAAATATTTATATATTACGGAGTATTATCAATTATTCTATCATATCAATGTTCATAAATTAAATTTAAATTAAATTCAAGGAAACTGTTTAGTTAGTCCGTATATTTTGATGGGCAACTACGAAACCCTACATAGTGCGTGACCCGACACGCACTTGGCCGGTTTTTTTTAATATGCAGCCAGCAATTGCAATTTCTAAATTCTGACCTGACCTGGACTCGCACTGCTGTCTAGTTCGAGGTGGCGAAAAGAGTACCTACCTGGAAAGATGTGAGGGAGGCCTTTGTCCAGCAGCATTAAGGGTAATAACAAAAAAGTTCTCCGAAAATTCTTAAAAAAAAGTCTATTATGACTTAAATTTTATTAGAATCCATAAAAAGAAAATTTAGCTACTTACGCGCAGCTATATTCTTTCAAAAAAGGATTGTGGAAACTAGGATTCTAGTAGACGCGACTGTGGACTGTTGCAGGAGTGCAAGTGTTGTGTGGCGGTCTACGCGTTTGCTACGCCGTAGCAGCTGGCGCGACGTTTTCATCGCTACACTACGGTATCGTAGCACGTAGGACGTGAACCGTGTTATTGGCCGTAGTAGAATTATTATTATTAATTCATTTATATCAGATATTTATAATCCATACAATACATTACATTAAATTAAAATCAATTTGTACATTAATACTAACATTACATAAAAATAAATTAAAAACAATTTATACAATACTAACATTAAGTACATAAAAATTTAATCTTTTACAATAAAATCAAAATTAATTAAATTAAAATGAATTATGATATTGGGGATTTCTTACAACCATTCAATTTTATTTTAACATTTTAAAATTGATGGAGTTCGAAATAGTAATAGTATTTTTATGCTCATTTTCACTAAAACCCAAAATTCGAAACGTTACATTTTCAGCGTTCGTCTCAGCGCTGAACATAGAAAATCCAACAGCAAGGTTCTATTCACGCCTTAATTTAAGCGTTCCCTAGTGTTAGTCAAACCGGGTATAATTTTAACTGTAGGTATATCCAAATAAAAAAAAAGTATAAGATAATGAATTGTTTTTAAATAGACATTAACTTTATAAGAAGCAATTTAAAAAAAAATACTAAATAGGTACGCAAATCGTTAGGTATATGTACAGTATCTATCAGTAGCGCAGGGTCAATTTTTGTAAGAGGTAAGCCGGAGTACATATCTCTAATGTGATTATATTATATATGCTCGTTTCATCATAGACCTCATCCATCGCTTTCCACCAGGCGTGATCGAGGTCAAGAGCAGGCCCATTTTGTAATAAAAAAAAAAAATAAAAAAAAATAAAAATATTTTTCTATAGAAAACTGACTGTGCCATTTTAAAAAAGGAAGCCGGTAGGAATCAAGTTGTATGAAACTTTCGCCACTGGTACCTATTCAAAACATTTGGGTACCGAAAAGGAACATAGTTTCCTACTCATAGTCAAAGACTAGATTGATATCAAGAGTATGCCACCATTTAATATTAAAAAAAGACACAATTTGAGTCAAATCAGTATATCGTTACCCAGCTTTACTGAGAATGTAATTATTTCTAATTACTGAAATACTAACTAACCAGTATTGTGATCTTGGTACGGTAAGCGGTAAGATTATTTATCTTTGCACTAGGTATTCGTCAGGCGAACAAATATCATGTATAAAAAACCGGCCAAGTGCGAATCGGACTCGCGCATGAAGGGTTCCGTACCATCGTGGTAGGGGGAGCCCTCTTTAATTTTTAATTTATTTTTATTATTATTTTATTGTTATAGCGGCAACAGAAATACACATTCTTTGAAAATGTCAACTGTCTACCTATTACGGATCATGAGATACAGCCCGCTGATAGATGGACGGACGGACCGACAGCGGAGGCTTATAAATAGGGTCCCGTGGGTTACCCTTCGGGTACAGAACCCTCAGAACGAACAAAGCACTTACCTACTACGTCACAACGCATTAATGCTATATCAAATCTGTTCCAATTAGTTCCAAAACAATTTGATGCAAGCCATTTGCTAGTTAAATTCTTACGTAATCGCTCAGAATCAGAAAGTTTAACATTGATCTGTAAGTATTGGTGTTACTATATTAAACAAAGAAATTATTCTTGATACGACCTTAAAGACTACGCCCTTGTGGCATTTGAAGAGACCACGTTACCACATATATCGTGAACCAAATTGTAGTTACTGATGTTTTGTGTACACTTATTCTAGTAGTCCAACTGTAATGATCACACTAATCGCCAGAATCGGCTTGAGCTGTTAAAAAGAGCTTTGAATGAATACAATCAAAGCTAAAAAGACGTAATAATATTCCTTCGCTTGTATTACATGGACCTGTAAGCGTGGTCAGTCCCTTAGTTCAAACTCTTCGTGTAATAGGTACACATCCAATAAAGCCTTAAACTGATTGCCTGTTCGATCAAACTATCGCATAGTAAAAAGCCTCATAAGCCGATATCGGACGCGTCACTCACTCTAGTGAACGGTTCGTTTATAAGTGACTGACAGTGTGTGATTTTCGTTTCATTCTTCGTTCACACGAAACATAGGAATGAACGTTCTTCTGATCCTGTCATCTACACCAAGAAACAAGCCAAGTCTAACATAGGGGCTGGGGTTGAACTTAACATATATCTGATGATAAATTAAGAATTACAATCTGTATACCTACAGTGCAATTTACTCGAAGCTTCTGGTAATAAATATCTATTTATCTATCTTCTATTTAAAATAAAAATCAACTGCCACATGTATGACGGAGCAACACTTGAGAACGGCTCCACCAATTTCACTGTCTTTTTTTTGTTGTGTTCGTAATTGTAAGGACAAGGTTTGTTTGAAAAAAAATTGTTTTCTTTTTTGCTAACTGTACTTTTCATTTTCGTCATTAGTAAATTGCCCCGAGCGAAGCCGGGACGGGTCGTTACTTACCTATTTATAAAGAGGAAGTTAGGATGGAGGAGGAAATCTCTCTTCCTCATTTATTACTTCCAATTTATAGGTACCAAACTTTGAAAACCTACAAAATAATCCATAACCACAGTAATGTCAAATTATTCATTAATTGAGTTATAAAACAGGCTCATTTATACATTGCAATCTATTGCAATCAGCATCTTCTCAGTTTTTTGGCCGCATCCATATCAGTCTAGTCTAGGTAGGGCTGCTCCATCATCAAATCCGAATAACTTGGCAAGGTAATGCACGAATTATTGGGATGATGATTCTTGAGCCAACCCATCACTACGCTGAAGGACCTATTCCAGCAGCCAATCTCCAAAACTACTAACCCTATTTAAAAAACTCTCTCACTGTTGGGAAGCTGCATACATACATACCGAGAGCCATAGGATATATTTCTTCAGCGGACGAAATCGCGGTCAGACACTATAAAATGCAAATGTGCAGAAAAAGTGTAGCATCTGATATTGGTTTTTAGTGGCGGTCTCTGGGGCTTAGTGTGCCGCAGTCCTAAGTCCCCCGTCTCCTTATTGGGTCACGGAGGATGACGTGCCTCGGCTGGAGTACTCTCCAGTGTGAGTGCTACTTATATGCAACTAACAATTAGTGTCCGACCGAAGCTTCGGCTTCGGCTTCGGCTTCGGCCACCTTCGGCCAAAAAAGCACCTTCGGCCAAATCTTCGGCTTCGGCCAAAAATTTGCCGAAGGTTTGGCCGAAGCCGAAGGTTTGCTAGTTGTCAAAATTTGAAATTTACTGAACGATGCTAGAGCGAGACGGAGAGTGTGCAGAGCAGCAGAGTTTCGCCACGCCGCCGCACCGGACCAAACGAATCGCAGTTAGTAAACTAAACGAGTCAAATTATTGGGCTAAATCTCTAAAGCTCTCACAATATGTATCTAGTATATTCTGAGATCAAAGTAACTATCGTATTTCTCAAGGTCAATGACACCTTCGGCTTCGGCTTCGGCTTCGGCCGAAGGTTTTGGTGAATACCGATTAATCGGCTTCGGCTTCGGCTTCGGCCAGAATTGCACCTTCGGTCGGACACTACTAACAATGCCCCTTCAGAAATACTATGCTCATTATATATTCACGCGCTGTTCTTTTGTGGACTGAGCTACTCGTAGTTAAAGAATAGAAATGTCTAAAGTTAATACTTTTTAGAATTTATGTGATTTTTTTTAAATATTATTTGTAGCTTAACACACTTTCTATCACAATCCATCATCATCATCATTTTAATGAAAATTCCTAGTCCTTTGCAACTTTTTTTTTTTTTTTTTTGATAGCCTGAACTGTCCCACTCCTGGGCAAAGGCCTCCGCCATTCCTTCCACATTTCTCTCGATGTTGCGATTCTTCTCGCCATTTAACGAGAAAGTCATCCTTTGCTAAATGTGTTAGAAAAAATCATTTGGTGTTACCTTTCCCCCGAAATTATCCTACTGGTTCCAGTGAAAATTCTTGCCGTCGCATATAGGCCACACAACTCTTCAATGAGGTCGTATGAATTAGGTTGTAACAACCACACGAAATATCATCAGACCGCAACTACGTGGCACTAATTCAATGGCGTTTTCATATGACCAATTTGGCATTATGTATCACTAGCTGTAGTTTCACTTTCTGTCAGATAAAGTTAATTAATTTATTAAGGGAGATCCCATTTCTTGCAAACAATTCGCAAACAGGAAAACTCTCGGCCCTAAAAAAATATTATTTGATTGAAAGGGAAGAAGTGGACAGAAATGGAAGAATGATAAAAACTCTAAGACTATTCCATAACGACATTTATTTTGTCAATAATAAATTCATGAATTTATGCCATTTTCATATAATTGTAGTTTTAATAAAATTAGGAACCTACTTCAAATTACAACTTATATTTCATAACTATTAGATTTAACTAATATGTTCAATAATAATAAAATATTCGAATTAAAATATCACGCTAAAATGAGTCAATTATTTCATAATAATCAGTACTATTTTTAATTTTTTCCATAGAGCCCGTTGCTTTTTCAACTAAGAGCCCGATTACACTATTGAACCTGACCGCGATTAGCAGCTGTCAATGTCATCGTTGTTCCGGAATAATGACACTGACAGCTCTAGAACAACGTTTAGATTATTCTGATCGTGGTGAAATTTAGTGGTGAACTTCGCCCATAGTTATCAGTACTATTATTTTTTTTTTCCATAGAGCCCGTTGCTTATTCAACTAAGGGCCCGATTACACTATTGATCCTGACCGCGATTATCAGCTGTCAATGTCATCGTTGTTCTGGAATAATGACACTGACAGCTCTAGAACATCGTTTAGATTATTCTGATCGTGGTGAAATTTAGTGGTGAACTTCGCCCTTAGGTTAATATACATAATTTTCTACAATAATTTGCACTTATCAACTAAATGCATAGACACTGTTATCTTAACAAAGAATAAATGAAAATAAAATATATTAGGGGGATACAAGTAAATACGTACTTCATAGTTACAAAATTGAAGATCAAAACACATACATTTTTAGTATTTAAAACTAAATAATACTTGGGATATATTGAGTAGCACTGGTAGGCGGGCTTATACTTCTATAAGTATAAGCCCGCCTACAATAGAGAATTTGATTTAATTGAATCACAATAGTGAAAGTAACAGAATCATTCGCTTACAGGATATTTTTTGTTTAAAGGCACAAACGATTGTAGCAACAGTTGAAGATATTGTGTTATCTATAAAAAGCTGCATTTTGTTTGACGGCGCTGTATCTTGCTCGGTGAATAATTCGTATTACTGCTACTAGTTAGCCGGGCGTTACTAATATACACCATTATTTTTAGGTCGTTCTGGAACCGAATACCATTAACTCGATCATTGAACTCGAAACGATTTCGACTATTTTTTTCAAAAAGTAATAATAATAAAAAACACGAAAGAATAAAGTGTGTGTAAAACGTATCCACGATCGGCAACACATGCGAACGATACACATTGAAAAATTCATTCATCGATCAATTCTCATTATTTCACAAAAAAAAACATTAAATTTATTCTTTCGTGTTTTTTTTATTGTTACTTTTTGAAAAAAATAGTCCCAATCGTTTCGAGTTCGATGATCGAGTTAATGGTATTCAGTTCCAGAACGACCTAAAAATAATGGGGTATAGTCAGGGAAATTCATTGCAAATTGGTACCCTACATCAATTTGCCGTAGGTATTATCGAAGAGCAGAACATGCTGCTTTAAAATCACGTTGCTTAGGTGGGAACAGTGCCAGAGAAGATATAGTCATATAGATATCTGACAAAAACGACAATGCTCTACGAAGCTGAAATTTTTCCGAAACTCGATGTGCCTGTCTACTTGCGATGACGTCACATTAGTATTTACTACGTGCCTTAACAAAAAAAAATACCTATCCAATAGGTAAAAACCACACAACAGAACTCATTTTGAAAATATTTTTGTAAACTAAAAAATAAACCTGAAACATTTTTCTAAATAACATAAATAAATGATTTAAGGCTATTGCAGTATAGGACAAGCAGTTCAGATAGTGGATTAATTTAACTATATTTACATAAAAGCCATATAAAAGGTGAAGGCACTGATCGGCAGTAATCCTATAATATCTATAACTAATACGTGGAGAGAGGGCGTATTATTTTAAACTCTTGAACACCATTGTCACATATACGTGACAAGCAAGCGCGTGCCCTGTACGCCGACACAAATATGTGACAAAAAAATGCGGTACACTATAACACGAAATAAACAAGTAAATAGTTTTGGAATCCTTATTCTTTTTGTAGGTATTTGCGGTGAAATTTTGGCTTGGCGTGGAGGGCACGCGCGTGCTTTTAGGCTCTAGCGTTCAAAAGGTTAAACAGAATTAAACAGCATTTTACTATAAACATCTACATACCTATTAAAATTTAACTATTCATTACCCGACTACGGGAAGCCCAAAAAGAGGGTAAAGGTTTTTGTACAGTGCTTTTCTAAGAAGATTATTTAACAGTTTTTGATAAGAACTTACGTTATTAAAAAATCTAATCGCAATATTCAGCCAATTTAGAATTATTATAAATAAAATCAAGAATCGTTGCACAAAAATGCCAGATCAAGTTTTTAAAATAAATATAATTAGATTTGAAATATTTATATTATCCTAATTTAAAATGACAGCCTCTATTTGAGATTAGATGACCCACAAAACACTTCAAACTCGGATCAACCGAATATAATAAGAATTTGTTCTTATTCTTAAAATAATATAATATATTAAACAAGCTACGAAGCTATTAACTTCCACACATTCTCTTTTTAAATACTTTGTACAATAGGCCAAATATTTTTAGTAGTCTAATATTGAATGTCCTTTTTTGACAGACATATTAGTAACTAATAAACTAATACAAGATCCAATTAAATCAGTTGGTGGAACTTTACACACGTGATCAGCATATCAAATGGAATATCTAACGACAAACGAATAAAACAATTTTTCAAAACTCATAATTTCAAGTACGCACAACGACCTATCAAGCTATGAAAAAACCAGTTTATACGGATCTTTCATGTACGGGAAATCTATACAAAGCGAGGCCATGCTATGCTGGAAATGTATAGCTTGATGTGTCGCTGTGTGTACCTGATCACACTGTCAACGGCTAGTCGTATAGTTCAGTAATTAACATTTTAAATGTTATTTAGCTATATTGACATTTTATTTCGATCGATACTCATCAAGTCTGAAGTTCCACCAGTTAATTTAATATGACCCTGTTTATCTAAGGCATTTTAAGGGCTAACTTTTGTCACTTTTTAACTTCGAAAAGTTGTATATCTTAGACTAATTCTAATAAATTATCCAAATACCATACTTCACGAGATTTTTGAACAGCGCCCGTTTTAGCCACTGTAACAAAAAAAAAACAAATCCTAGCTTCCTTTAGGCGGTAGTTTAATAGTAATACCATTAACAACCCCATTTGTATCACAACTATTAATAGTAATCACGAATCTATTCGGTTCCTCACAGGATCGCGAGGATTCACTCTCGCTTTCTGGAGGCTTTAAAGTCAACATCGGAAGACCTTTATCTTCTTCTGGCGCTTTTAAGATTAGGGGAAGTTCTTTGTCATTTTTGAAAGTCAAAAGGCTTTCTAAAATTGGCAGATGTTTTGAACGTTCGTTGTCGCTTGGTTCTATCATGTCTTTGGTACTGATTTCAGGGGCCGTCCCGTTTGCGAAGTGGACCGGGTAATGCTGCTTCAATTCTGATAGGAGACGGAATCGGGAGCCGCATATTGTGCATCTGGAAATTAGAATACCGTGTTTTAGATTTTGAATAATATTTCAGACAAAAAATATGTATATTTATAATAAATTAATACAGTAAAAAGAACACGTTTCAGTTAGATTTAACTATCGTGACTAAAAGAGTGATGGACACGAATGTTGATGGATGGAGAGGGAGAGGAAGGCCAAAGAAAAGTTGGATGGATTGTGTGAAGAACGACATGAAAGAGAAAAGAGTAAATGATTCCGTGACGTCTGACAGGGGAGAATGGAAGAAGAAAACGTGTTGCGCCGACCCCAAATAGAATGGGACAAGGGCAGGAAGATGATGATGAGTTAGATCGACGTCATTTTTTTGTCGTTTTCTTCTCAGCAAACCCTTTTATGGCAAAGTGTTATTTCTAAATCAATTCTAAATCTTTTCTTTAGAAGACATCTATTCTATTGCCGGAATATCTCTTTATTCTTTAGAGGTACGAGAATAGGAGCGGTAAGTTTCTCATCTTCTATTGAAAAGGGAGGATCCTGCGACTAGACGGGTATTGTGTTTGGTGGCCTACTGTCCGCCGGTTGTAGCCAGAGCTGTTGTATATCATAATCTCACCTACAACTTTCATTGCACGATGCATGATTTTTGCGTGAGCCTGACCTCACGCAAAAATCCGGTGCGCAGTTCTTATGTCGCATGAAAGATGCAGTCACAATTTTGAGGTGGAAATAAAAATATTGACTCACTGGTATATGTTCTGCCCGATATGTTGGCGCGTATGCTTCACTAAGTCGTTGCTCTGTGAGAACGCTCGCTCGCAATACTTGCACCTGTAAGGTTTCTCGCCAGTGTGGATTCTGGTGTGGCGCTTCAGATGGTCTTTGCAGGTGAACCTGAAAAATAATCGGAAAATTACTAAATTACCCAGTGGTGGCGGCCCCGACTTACGAACAGTAAGTCATGGGTTCGAACCCAGGCAGGCGCATTACTTTGTGTAATTTATTTCATCACCACTGCTCTCAAAAACGGTGAAGGAAAACATCGTGAGGAAACCGGCATGCCTAGAACCAAAAATTCGAAGACATGTGACATCTACCACCTTTCTCTGGGTCAAAAGAATCTTTTGCAATTCAAATAAAGCATTTTAATATACAGATTGTTTCAATGTTGTACCTCATTCTACAAGTCTCACATGCAAACGGCCGTATAGCAAGGTGTATCATGGAGTGTTTCTTCAGAGAGTTCTGCTTGGTGAAGGCGGCGCCACACTCCTCGCATTTGTAGGGGTGCTCTCCGGTATGTGTGGTCACGTGCGATCTCATTTGACCTGGAATTTAATTTGTTTTATATCATCTGCCTGGCTTTTTCCAATTATCTTAGGGTCAGCTTCCAGTACATCTAGATTTATAGGCAGTCGCCTATCTGATCTCGACGACCCAGTCACTGGGAGCCCCAGTGGTAACTGGTTATCAGACTTTCGTGAGTGGACCTTCTTTCTATGCAAGAATTGATACTTGACCTGGAATTTAGCATTTTAAGTATTTTGGGTGTGTTTTATCTGCGCAATTTAATAACCATAACCATTATGTAATAAATAGATAATATTTTAGGCAGTCGACACGTGCCGTCGGCGTCGGGGATAAACCTTTTATTTTAAGTGGTTTCCTATAGGTATTATTGATAATTATTATCACTTCAAATGTCAAGTACCTACTAGAGAATACATTACTGTCAGGTTTGTTCTGTAAGATTGCTCTACTTTTTTTTTGTATTGAATTGAAAGCTATGTGAGGATTCATTAATCAGTATCTCTTACCTTTAGTACAGAAAGTCTTAGGGCACAAGTTACAAGCATATGGCTTGACTCCGGTATGCCTCATCATATGCTGCCTCAGGTTGGAGTTGTTAGAGAAACCTTTGCCACACTCTGAACACAGGAATGGGGTCTCTCCAGTGTGGGTCCGAAGATGGTCCTTTAGACTACACATTTGACCAAAACCTGGGAACAGTATGAAAAAAGTTTTTATTGAGATGGGACCACCTAAATGGAATTCTTTATTGCACACAAAATTAAAAACAAATAACATAAACACACACACTATACTTATATTTTTTAATGATTTAATTATTATGATTCCATAATATTATATGTTTATATGTATTGTACAGATACAAAGAACCCAGACATCCAAAACATTCACTAAATATTATTTAAAATGAACGAATCTGATCCTCAACTTGTTAGGAAAAAAAACCAATCACTTGTTCAATCTTTCAGATACTGTGAAACTAATGTGGTTGCATTTGATAAGGGTTAGTAGAATAGTGAAATAGATTAATAACACATTCATACTTAATTTCTTTCTAGTGTAAAACAGCATAAATTATATTAAAGCTTACTTTTCTTGCAGTATTCACAGACGTAAGGCTTGTGCTCTTTATGAGAGTACATGTGAGACATGAGCTGGTCACGCCTCGCGAACGTTTTAGAACATTTCTCACATTTGTGTGGTTTCACCTCACTGTGCATCACCACATGCCGTAGCAACAAATGTTTCATGGCAAACGTCTTGCCACAAGTGTCACAAATGAATTCTTTCTTCTCATCTTTATTTCTATGTTTTCTCATGTGCATTGAGAGTGATCTTTGCTTTGTAAAGGTGAAAGTACAGTGTGGACATTCTAATAAGGATGATGGTGTCTCACTTTCAGTTTTAATTTCCATTTCTTCAGTATGTTCCACCATACTATCTTCCACTAATTGTGTCTCATTCACAAAACTTGGATTATTAACTAAACACATGTTCTTAAGATGTTTGGTTTTGTGTTTATCCAATAGTGCCTGATTAGCATATAACTTTTTACAAATGTCACATTCTAGTGATAAATCCTCATGTGTTGCTAAATGTTTCAAGTATTTCTTCTCTTTTGTAAAATGTTTGTTACATTTACTACATGTGTATTCTTTGTCTTCCATCTCAGTTTTGGAAATATCGGGGTTGAAACTGAAGTCTTCATAAGTCGCAAAATAGTTGTGATCATTTTCTGTTTTGAGGTCAACTTCATGAGGTTCTGTTTTAACATTACTTTGTAGGAGTTTTTTGAATTCATCCTGTGCCTTTTCCGCCTGCTTACGGAATGAGTATGCAAGTTGGAGCACCTTAACACAGGCATCACAAAGGTGCTGTGGCAACCCATCCTCTTTGGAGACCTAGAACAAAAATATTTTATATTCTTACACACAAAATTAAAACAATATACAAGTAAATATAACTATTTCACTGCTACATACCTCAGTTGTAGTACACTGCACAAGTAACTCAGCTAATTGAATACGATTTTCCTCAATTTCAACTTTTTCATACAAATTTACCAAAGTCACATTGTCCTTCATACAAGTCCGACACGACGTCGTTATGTCTAACATTATAGATCGAAAATTATTTGTACTAATTAATATTTACGAAGATTTAAAGATTACAAAATTAACAATAAACATCACAAACTCTGACAAGTGACAGCCAATTTGACATTTAGGTTTTGACAATTTGACGTGACGACGGCCGTTGCCATCATCAGTCAATGACGTTGGACTTTTGTTTTAGACTTTTGTCTTTTAGATGTTTTTGAGAAAACATGAAAACAAAGTTAATGCTAGCCTCATAATTCAGATTAATGATCAAAAATTAAAATAATCGTCGATTTCAACATCATAAATTTTGAGGTTGTGAATTAAACTATAAGCATGAAATGGAATGAAGAGGTTTTTAATATCACACGGTTTCAAAGATTCCGAAAAATTCATTCAGCGGTAAATTAAATAAACTCAATTTTCTAGAAAATGAAAGTTTATGTTCTAATAGGATTTTATTAATTAATTTACAATGAATCTATGGTAAGAGTCCCAAAGCGACTACTCGATTAATAAAATAAAAAATAAAACGTTGTGTACTTACATTTTCTATTTTTCCTGTTGACCTTAAAAAAATCTAGTTATCAAACAAAGTTTCGTGATCTTCGCGTTATTTGTGTTTCTGTGCAAACTGAACGTAAAGTTATTTTTATATGTAGCCTAATTCTCTGGCTTGTGTTTTCCTGTTCTGCTTTATTTTATTGCCTAGTGCAATAGTCATGGACGACATAATATTTATTGGTGACTGGATAAAAGAAAGAGAACTCGGCAAAGGAAGTTTTGGAACTGTCGTGCTATGGAAACACAAAAAGACTGATGAGAAACTGGCTATCAAGACTTGCCAATGGGGTAATGAACTTACTGAGAAACATAGAGACCGATGGTCGAAGGAAGTAGAGATGTTACAAAGTTGCAAAAACCCAAATATCGTGGGTACAAAAGACTTGCCTCCAGAGTTTATAACTGGGCTAGAGCGAGCCAACCCGTCGCGTCTGCCAATTCTCTGTATGGAATATTGTAGCGGTGGTGATCTTCGGCAGGTGCTCAACAAACCCGAGTCCTGTTCAGGCCTAAAAGAGCAACAAATCAGACAAATACTCAGTGATCTCCGAAATGCTATGCATTTTCTGCATCAGAACAAAATTACACATAGGGATCTAAAGCCAGAAAACATAGTCCTTCATTTGTTGGACTCAGTACAAACCAATGTAGCTGTTCAAGGCCAAAGAAAGGTCATATACAAACTAATAGACCTTGGTTATGCTAAAGAAATAGATTCTAACTCTGTATGTGCCAGTCTGGTTGGCACATTACAATATCTAGCTCCAGAGATTATTTACAGCAAAACCTACAGTAACTCAGTTGATTTTTGGTCATTTGGCTTAGTAGTATTTGAACTTATCTGTGGGAGAAGACCATTCCTGCCTTTCATGGCTCCTGTGCAATGGATGCCACATGTTAAGAAGAAGGCTCATGAAAACATTTGTGTGTATGAATCTTTCCATGGTGATATCGAATGTTCCAATGAAGTGTTCCCTGAGAATTACATTTCCAAACCATTCAAAGCCCTGATCGAACAGTGGCTGAGAATTGCTTTAGAATGGGAACCTAAATTGAGAGGTAGAGACACTCCTTCTCGAGTCACATTCAACATACCAAGTGAACAGAGGGAAGCTGCTAGCAAGATAGTGATTTTTGATGTCCTTGAAAAGATTTTAGCAAAGAAAATTGTAAAGATTTTTTCTGTAGCAACTTTATCCCAGCTAGCTTATGAAGTAGATGATGCAACTACCGCGCTTATGCTGAAATCTAAGATTTACAATGATACCAGAATTCCTATGAGCGAACAAATTTTAATAACTCAGATGAGTTATATGGAACCCCCAGATAATGATTGCATTATTAAACATTGGAATGAAAATGTCATGTTGTTCCTGTATAGTAAGACATACGTTGTCCAAGAAAATGTAAAACCGATAGTGCCATTGGCTGTACAAAGATGTTTGGAAAACCCAAATGCATTATATAACTTTAAAAACAGCCAAAATTTATACAAGAATGCCATGTTTCTTGTCTTGTCTCAAATGGAATTATATGACTCTCTTATCAATGGATTGTATGTTAGAGCTGAGTCATTGAAGTATGAAGGCAAACAATTGTTACTCAAACATAATTCAGTTGATAAAAATCTTGGTAATCTCCTTGCTAGACAAGAAACACTCAAAAAGTTGACCGATTCTGGTAAAACACACATTTCTGCACTAAAAGAAAATCCTAGCGGATCCCATATACTTGGTGGCTTTGATAAGATATTTAAAGATGCAGATGATATAACAGAAAGAATAAAGAAATTGCAAACTGCATGGAGCCAACTTACTGTGAGGCTTCAGTCTGCAACAAGACGCAGCAATGAAGTAATAACAGCCGATATTAACAATTTTGTCACTAAATTCAACTATCAAGCTGTGTATGCTAATGCTTACAAAGAATATCTAGCTTACAAGAAAAGCGAATCTGCCAACCGAGGCAGGGAGAGACCATGTAAAGACATAGGCAGTGTATGTTATAAGTGTCTTAAAGTCGGAAGCAATATATTGAAAGAAGTTCGTCAGCAAGCCTTTGTATTGAAACTTATGGATGTGAGCACAGAATTCTGCAAGATTGGTGATATTGTATTAAATGCAGCCGATAACACCAATAAATGCGCAGTTGACTTAACAAATGTGCTAGATGAACTTACAAAGTGTACATGGTCTACTATTAGTCTTGCAGTTAAAGATGCTGAAGGTTTTACAAATGTACCTTACAGTGTGGTCTCTTTTGAAAAGAAAGACTTCAAGATTGGAGAGCCTGTGTCTAATCATTGCATCAAAGTGGCCAACAAGTTAGAAGATGATGAGGCACTGAAGTCTCTTATTGAGGATAGTGTAAAGTTAAGAAAGAGTCAAGTTAATTTGTCTATGAAAATTAATTCCCAAAAAGAGCTGCTGAATAAATCAAGTTTAGATTTTAGCTTTTTGGATGATGCTTGACCTTTTTTTTATTTAAAATCTTTAAGATTGTGATTGATTACGTAAATAGTTGTGCCTTATTTTCTAAATAATGAAAAGATATATTAAGGAATTAAAGAAAATGTATGTAGATGTTATGACTATGTATCCTGTGCTAAATATAATATAAACTTTATATATTTTGTTGATATTAATAAGTAGTTGCCTATTTACATTACCTATAGTAGTTACGTAGTATTATATTTATTATTTGTGCTTTCAGTGTTTCTAACATTTGAGAATGCTTACTTATGAAAGAATTTATTACTAACCATTGTTTTGTGTTCTAGTCAAAAGCATAATATTTAAATATAAATAAATGTACCTATAACTGTTTTAGATGTGATGTTTATATATAACTTCTTCAAACATTGTCAATTATTGTCTGTTAAAAATAAAAGCCATTTGATTTAATGGTATTTTTTTTAATCAAACAAAAAAAAAATAAGTTCATTCACCAAGTCAAGCAGAGAATAAAATAAGTACCTACTTATCCTTGCAAAGCAGGAAAATCTCAAAGCTGACAATTACCAGTAAATTGTTCTAACCAATCTTTGAAGCCGTTAATTATTTTTTGTAATTTTCTCACGTCTGCCGGGGTTTGTAGGTATTCTTCGGGGGCGAACCGTGGTTCGGGACTCCCGCTGACGTGTAACCAAATAGCTAATACTGCGTCGTCAATATTAGCAACTTTCCTACGACATAACCTGGCTGAAGTGAGGCAAATTGCTACTAAAGCGCTCATGCTGCCAACTGAAACACACTTAGTATTCTCCTTACGAGCCGCTAAGAAGTAACTTCGCAACAAATTCTCTGTTGCATCATCTAAATCAACCTCGATTCCTGCCACTAAATCTATATACTTCTCCACGTCTTTCAGGGCTTTTATTTCTTCCTTACTTATACCAGCTGGCTCTACGGCTTGTTGGAGAACAAAGTCAACAATTTCATCGTAATATTCGCCGCAGTCCCCGCGGCAAACATTCCCAAATACACTCGCTACATTAAATAGTGTCATCTTCTTGAAATCCATTCCTTGCGCCCAAACTGCTGTCTTCAGCTTTGTTAATCCTGTACCAGTATTTATATCTCCTGTTTCAATGGCTGATAGTATAGATGAGACTTGCTTGTGGTGGTAGACGTGGAGGGGTAATGGCAGGACGCACACTCCACCTGAACTGCCTACCAGAGCAGTGGACGCCAATGAATTAGATGCCCCCAAAATCACAGATCTGTCTGCAAGTTTGGCTGCTTCAGTCATTATTTCTCCAACATATCTGGTATCAAAACCTCCAACTAGAACGTGTACAATACTTGCACCTGTTATCGCGTTTGCCTTGATACTCGTAAGACTTAACAACAGGTTAATCTTGAGGAGCACAAAGCAATTCAAAGGGCAAATATTAATTCCTATAGTTGAAGCCAGACAGTATATGAACTTCCAAGGTATTCCTTTGCATGCTTTGAACAGTTCTTCTACGTCCTTAGGAATAGGGCTAGTTATCGGTGCTGGCAAGGGGATTATTTGTTCTAGAGACCAAACTGTTGTAATCTTTTTGGTTACAACAACGTGCAAAATATATCTTGTGCCTAGGCTTAATTTGGTGAATAAATCATCAATAATCAGGAATCTTTTTGGTAGTAACTGATCTTTTAGTTTGAATGTAGCAACTACTTTTTCTCCGCATCGTCTCAATCCACTGTTTTCGAAGAGAATACTTTTGCACATATAGCACTTTGGTGGATGTTTTGGTATGTAATATAGAATAACTTCACTGCCCTCACATTCCTCTGGACACGACCAAACGGAATGGTAAACATAGCTCTCTGGCTTCGAAAAAGTTAATAGCAACCCGTCGATTGTCACCAAACCTTTGTAATTATGAGGGTTAGCTGTATGTAGTCTGGGCACACTCTTCAAACGTATTGTAACGGCCACCTGAGCATGTTTTATATTATTATTTACCTCGATATCGGTAGCCTGAAGGCATGCAAACAAAATGTCGTTGCACATTTTTTGGTATTTGATTGGTTCTGTGATCAAAACCTCCCCAAGCTCGGGAAATCCGTCTACTAAATCCATGACGTCAAACTCTAATATTAAACGCAATGGAGGGAACTTAGACAAAGTTTTCTCTTTTAATTGTTCTAGGAAATTAACGCAGTTTTCTTTCATGTCATTTAAGTAACTCCTGTTGTCTAAGTATAGCAGCAATTTACACTGGAGTTCCATTGCTAGCGAACACTTAATTTCAGTCATGGTTGAAGTAATTATTGGCACGAATAAAACAACGGTAAAAATAATACTGCCGTGATAAGTATTTCCGTTAATTCCAATTATGCTTTTCCCGCCTTATTAAGTTTATTCTTTTAATTTTTAATTGGGCTGTTGCTATGGCTCGGGTATCTTACCAGACAGCCAGTTTAACAACAAATAGGTATGCATGTATTTTTTTTCACTTCTTATATTTAGGATTAAAAGTACTATAGGTACTGTTTTTTTAATTAATAGCCTACTTTAGCAATTCACTAATTGGTTCTTCTCTTTAAAAATATTAAGAGTGCCTGAAATCCATTCACCTCTCAATGGGCGTAATCAAAGCAAAAAAAAGAAACTGGCCGTTTACATTGCCTTCTTAAATCTAACTAAAAGTGCAAAGGTCCAAATTACACCAATGCAGGTACATAGTAGCATTACATAATGAAACTTTGCGTCACCAATGATCGCCTACACACGACTTGATCATAGCCCACGTAAGTAAGTAGGTAGGCAGGAACAGTCGAGTATCTATGTACTTCGTTTGGCAAGGTCGGTAAACAATTAGTCCACACAGAGCCTTCAGAACGGAAATGCCGAATCGAATATGCAAATGATATCAATCGGATTACTAGCCATTACCCAATGAGTTATGTAGCTGCGATGTTGTTCATTCATTATGACCGAGGTACAGAAGAGTGCTGAAGTGATTTGTGCTAGCGGATGAGACGGTGCATCCTACTTATTGGAACGGTCGGATTATAAAGCTGTTTTTAGTAACAAAACAAAGTCCTTTCTCAATACATAGTCTTATCTTTTTGTTTTATAGGAATAATGTAGGATTTTGTCACTCCTTTGTTATACAGGGTTATTTGTAAAACACCAGCAACCTCTTAAGAGGTTATGTACTCATCATTATGAACAACTTTTAGTATGGGACCAAACCTAAAATCGCGAAAAAAACAGCTGTTCCCTACATTTTGAAGAGTTAATCGAACATAAAATGTAGGGAACAGCTGAATTATATTTTCGCGATTTCAGGTTTGGTCCCATAGTAAAAGTTGTTCATAATGATGAGTACAATAACCCCTTAAGAGGTTGCTGGTGTTTTACAAATAACCCTGTATAATTACCCCAAGAGAGTGAAAACCACAACGAAGTGCCTCTTCGCATTAGCTTCTTCGCTTATTTGTTCCTGTTAAAAAATATTTTTCTTTTTCTGCAGCAATCAAATTGGGCTAAAGATCTCGTGCCATAAATATTGCGTCTCATTTGACACCTCATACATTCCTTAATTTATGTTTATCGTAAATGTGTAGGTTTAATTTAAATACAATGCAATGGTAAAAGCTCCGTGCACGACTGTACATGAACGGAGCGGGGCAAGTGGGCGGAGTGAGCGTATTTTTCTCGCGGCGTCGCTGCGCGGGCGGCGTGGTCGCGTGGGGCGGCCGCCAGCGGCACTCGGCACTCCATGCCCGATCACGACAAGTACCAGCTGCGACCGCGGGCCGCGCGCAGCCGCGAGCCGCGCGCGCGCCGCACGCCGCAACCGCTCAGCAAGTACAGGAGGAAAACAGCCAACGCGCGCGAGAGGAGCCGCATGAGAGAGATCAATCGCGCGTTTGAGACCCTTCGACGCGCCGTTCCAGCAACAGCCATCACCGGGACGCCGGTGCCCTGCGAGAAGCTCACGAAGATCACGACGCTGAGGCTGGCCATGCGCTACATCTCGGCGCTTTCGGCGGCACTGCGGGAGTCTGGGCCGGAGGACGGCGCGCGGCCGGAGCGCTGGCCCTCGCCGCTGTGCTCCGAGCTGTCGGAGTTCTCCACGGAGCTGGAGCAGGAGACGCCGTCCGAGTTCACGGAGGACTCGCTGTCTCCCTTCGACTCGTTCTTCGCAGAGTTCGACTGCGACTACATCGACCGAACATTCGCGTGATAGTGTTGTTGTGAGTGGTGACTGCCGGACTATTTCCAATTAGGTACCTACTATTTAATTCTCTTTTTGCCATACTATTAATTATTAACTATATTTTATTTTGTATGAGATATATTTTGAGATTTATTTATTATTATTAATAAATTTTAATTGTTATCGTTATTACCTCATGTGTTTGTTTTTAACTCCGTTACTAAAGGCAAACTTTTCTGTGTAGTCTTTTCCTGTGCGGTTTTACATTGTGCCATAAAATTTTCAGACACACTACTTGACTCTTGTTTTATACTAAATATCAGTATTTAGCAGGCATAGACCATTGGGAAAATACAGGTTTATCGCTGGGGTTTTTGCAATTATTATTATTAAACCTATTTTTAAAATAACTATAATCAGCTTGTTAAATTAAGAATCGACTGATCGATACCAAGATTTTTAGGGAAAGAGTACCTAGACGAGTTGTCCAGGTAATCCATCCAGATTACCTGGACACTACAGGAACCCGCTATTGATGACTTGACCCAATTTGCCTCTCTTCTTATATATAAGCTTTTAGTTAGTATGTATTGGACAAATCTTACAACTGAATTTCAAATCAGCTCCGACAACTGATTGTGCTGAAATTTTCTACACACTTTTGGTTCTGGTAGTAATACATTTTCATGACAGACATGATTTGATCCTGCAGCCAGTATCAGCTCCTCACGACAGAACTCCTCAAGTTAATAGCACGGACATAAAACTTTGTATTGTGCGTAACGCGTTTATTTTTGATAGTTTATCCAAACATAATTGTCAATTTCATTTCATTTTAATAAAAAGTTTGTTTAAAAAAAAAAAGAGACATATAGCAAAAAATATAAAGTTTATTTGCTCCTACTAGATGCGTACCGTAAAGATAACTAGAACATTGTATAACCATTTCTCAAAAATTATTTTGCATACCGTAGGTTCTTTTTTTTGTTCACGGGGGAAACCTTCAAAAGGCAACCGGTCTTTGGGGATAAGGCCGGGGAGTGTGGGATTTCTACCTCACTATAAAACCACCCCGGTGGTTACCGTAAGTGCCTACCGTACCTACCAACGCACCATCTATACTACTCTATCAATTTATTTTGTTACCTACAGGTAATTATTAATACCCCAATAAATGTATAATTTAACTTCAATACAATACATTGAAAGTTTAAATTTATATCGTTCGAGCATCTCTGATAAAGAATCGTTAAATTTTAAGGTGTACACTCCACCTACGTGTCTCGAAAACCACCCAGCGAATTTAAAAAGTAATTGTTTTTTTTTTATGACTGTTTTGTTTCCCGAGTCCAAGTTGCCAACCGATGCGGAATGATCGTTTGATTATGTAAATAATAGGCTGCGGAAGCGTGGGCTTGGCCGATTTATTGTCGTACGACAAAAAGAAACGTCTCTTAAAACCTTGTGATTGTAAAGACTGTGTCACATGAAGTGATTAGGATTATTTTCCGGTGAAATTCGTTTAGATGGCGGTAACTTGATAATTATGCGGGTTTTTTTTGTGAGAGTAGTTCTAAGTGTTGCCATTAGTAGTTTACCCAAAACGGTTTTTTATAGGAAGGGTAGTGTACATACCTACCTACCTACTTAATGTTGTGCGAATTCAATAATTTTACCTCTGTTTCAAAATTCGCAGAAGATCCAACAAAAACATGTTTGTAAAAAGGCCAAGTTCGAGTAAAACCGAAACAAACTCTGATAAGCGGCCAAGTTTAATCACTTTTAGATTTATTTTTATTGAAACGATGAGTAGGTATAAAACCCTCTAATAAACTTGCTACCTCTACGTTAGAGTTATAAAGGTGTTTATATTATGATCCTATAATGGTCACTTTTTTTGGATAAACGCTTCTTCTCATCCAGATAAGAAAGGCACATAATGCACATTTAAATCACTTTGCGCTCTCAGACCATTATCAGTACCTATTACCTACATCTCCAGGTTTCCTTATGACTTCGTGTTCAACACTCAGTCGTGTTAATTACTATTAAATTAAAAAGGACTTTAGATACAACCCTGTATTTGCTGCCACGCAATTGGGTGCTAAATTCTTCCTCTTCTCGAATCGATGACTCAGAGTATGTCGACCTGAACTGGTCTATCGTTTGCCTCATTCAAGTCCTGGAGGATCCAGTTAGGTGTCGACGTCCTGCAGGAGGGAAGGTGTGGCATATCCTGTGCTGGGGCTCCTAAATTATCGAAGTCACATTAAACTCTACGCACGAGTGACTGATCTGTCCAATCTTCGGGGCTTTCAAGCAAGACGGGGTGTCTTTGACAGCATTTTTTATATTAAAAAACATGGTTTTCTAGTTAGTTTAATAAATCTTCAACAATGTAGCTATGCCTTACAAGTGATATAGCCGCCCAGTGCCCACGCGCATCGATCTCTCTCATTGTTTCGGTACGAGTTGCCAGTAGGTAGGCACCAAGACGAATGTAATCACTTTTTACTACTAGCCGTCGTTAATTCTGCGTGGAAGAACATAACTTCTATTTAGATGTGATAATTAATTAGGTTTTAGAGCTTGGTAAATTATTGATATTTTTATCATAGAACTGCGTGTGCATAATAGTGATTGATCTTTAGCAGGAGTACCTACTTTAGTACTTAGGCATAGGATTCATTCTAGTCTAGCGTACAAAGTAGAAATCCAAAGTAGGTACTTTGGATTTCTACTACGTCATTAAAATGACGCAGACCTCAAGAACCAACTTACCAAACTGAAACAAGACTTTCATATAGGTCCATCCAATCCATCATTCCTTTTAAGCAGGGTCTAGAGAAGGTTAACCCGCCCCAGAAGTGTTTAGTCGGGTTCTTTTTAGAGTTCGGTGGAAAAAGTCGAAAAGTTTCCCGTAGATTCAGTTTCTGAATTGAGACGTAGCTTTTGGGTCAATCATTTTCCATCATTCCGATTAGGAAACAAGTATTCTCGTAAGTTAAGTTACGGAGGACAGCCTGTCGGTTAAGCCTAGGTACCTCACGTCGCGTCGGGCCAACTTTATTTTTTAGTGCGTCAGTTGACAGTTCTTAATACTCCATCCATAAATTAATTGCAATAGTTTTCCCAATCATCCTTGAACCTAATGCTTTAGCGATAAATTTGAAGGTATATTTAAGAAATTTGACAGATTGTAGTAGCTTGATGACTGGCGTCTGTACATACTGTGGAAAACTATGATTATCTTTCGACTTTCCGTAAGAGTTTAGTTTTTCTTAGGCAGTAAGTCTGACTTGCCTACGTATATGGATTATGGGCACGTCTATAACGCCAATGACCGCTTAAGTAAGCCCAAATTAAAGTCAACTAAAAACATACGTAATCACGTAACTTGTACTTAATAATTTATACCCCGTTGCGTTAGGTAAAAATGCAGTACTTATGCAACACCATGCCACGCATTATAGAACCAAACCAAAGAGTGGTATCCCAGCGCATGCCCATTTGGGCTTAAGCGGATTGCTTTCCCGCCAAATACGGCAGCCATGACAGTTCCCTGAATTATTCGATTATCTGACGTGATGGCGACGCGGGCCGCGAATCATGATCACATATTATTATGATTTTGTATTCATGTTGACAGTTACACATGATCTGTACGTAGAAGGACCACTGATTTAGGTATTGGCGTTGCCAAATTGAGAGTTCGTGCCTTTTCAGGACAATGAAAGGCTTACAAGTTTAGCTTATTAGATTAGATTGACACTAATTTTGTTTATTGTGTTAGGAACTTAGGATAGACTTTGTTATGTGCGAACTCCTTAGATTGCTTTGAACTTTTTCTATAGCTTAATCAGCATTCGACTGTTGAACTTATCATAAGGTCATTGTTACCGATTTCACTTACTCATATCTTTGGATAGTCAGACTTTCAAAGTTCTAGGCTAGTCACTGCAATCAGACCTTATGTCCTGCTCCTTGTGCAACTCCATTTACACTTCACCGACCACTTCACCTCATACACATCCTAAGCCTGAAGCTGTCGTTTTTTTTTTAACAAAATCTGAACCTAAGTTACCTAACCCTTCCTATGCGACGTCATTATTTAGTTAGTTCTAATTTGAATTCATTTCGTGGTCGATTTGAACCTATTATTTTTACAGGAAAACCTGTATTTTTAACTCGTATTTTAATCAGGCATAAGGAAAAAGGTAAAAGAATATTATTATGTAGGCATTTCATTTATCAAAAGCAATCTGGTGCTGAAAAGTTTAATGGCCGACTCGCAATGTACAAAAAAGGTAACAATAAACGGTTGTTGTTTTACGCCTACCTACAACATAACTTTATACAAACTACAACATATTAAAAAAAAAGTTGACGTAACACCTCAAAGCTCACACACAAACAAACAAGCGAAACATTTATTTTATTTAACGTTTAAACTTGTAGTTATAATTAACAATTAGTGAGTTAAAATCAGGCCAGAGTTGAATGAGTTAATCATACTAGTAGGCCAATGTAACGAAGTGTAAACACCTTGGGATTTATACTTAGAATTAAAGGATAACCATTAAAATTAAATGAGCAAAATAAAAACAGTTCTCCGTAATTAAAATAGTCATTCGTTTGCAAAGGAAAATTATTTATAGGTCGATTTTGCACATAATGCATAACACTAGCCGTATATGTAAAGTAAATACGTTAGTGTGGCCATAATAAAAATATTTTTGCACCTCAAGCTATTAAAAAACTATGTTTATGAGTCTTGTCTTCGCCATCATCGATGCAGCTAGGGCAATATTGGTGATTTAATTGATTTGATAAGCTTAATCGTAATAATTGGTCTTGTTCAAATACTTACTTCAAATACAGCTTTAGATCTAGCGTAACTGTGCACAGCAAGGCTGCTCCAATCTTTATTCAACACTCAAAACTTTCAGAAGCTATTGATGATTGTTGAGGTCTTACTTTTAAATAATATGTCTTTTAATGGCTATTCAAACTGCATCCCTTGCACGGAAGCAAGCACAGAAAAGGTGCTTAGTTCTACCAGTATTGAACCCTCTTGAATTTCAATCAACCTCCTTCAAAAGTCGCGGGTAAAAGCTAGTCAACTACAAAATGAGCTTAAATATTCCTTGCTCATAAAAGGAAGACACAATAAAATTTATCTCAACAAATCACCGCCATGCAAAAATTGCATTGCACAAGCCCGAGACAAGATGACAAGACGCCCGCAAAAATAATCTCACATTCAGAGAAAGTTTTTTCATCCAAGATGAGATGTAAGCCCGATTAATAAGCCTAAAATTGTGTAGGTCGCCTCACACGTGCGGTTTGCAAGGTCACCTGACATCACACATGCAGTAAAACGACATTTTTGTCAAGCTCTGTTGGCGGGAAGCGTGGGACGTCGAAACGAGAAAATAAGGCACGCAAAAATATATTCAACGATACAATACACCCGTTTTGGTATATTTCGGGGCTTATAAATAATTTTGATTCTTTTCCTGGTGGTCCTTTGAGTGAGATTCTGCGTTTTGTTGAACTTTTAAGGTGAATGGTCTCGTTGGGTGGGTAGGAACTTAATCTGAAAGGAAGAAGTAGGTACCTACGGATATAAAGTGATGACCGGTTTGATTTAAAGATTCTTGACCATAAAACAAAAATGTCCTATTCCTACCCAAGTAAGTAAGACATTCATTGTGCTGCAGCTATCCTATGCTTTTTCAGAAAAGGAAACGTTTTTTTTCTCCAATCTATTACTGTGTTTATTTGTCGATTGACTGAAGGCACCGGTGAAATAAACTGTTCACATCCAGAATCAGTCTGGTCTTGCCACATACAAAAAACCACCCCCATAACGTTCCTACATCACGGACACAGCCCTCCTCTCTATGAGTGGGCCAGAATCCACGAGGTGGAACCAGTGCGCGCTGATAAAAATGTCACGTCTTAGAATTTTCAGTTCTAAGGCATGTCGGTTTCCTCTCGATGTTTTCCTTCTACATCTTACCACGACACCCAAATTGGTGATCATGAAAAGAAACAATTAAGAGGCCATCATTACCCGAGCTATGTGTAAATCAGGCGTCATATCTCACGGTACGGCTCCGCAATAAATAGCGTCTCAAAGGACAGGCGAAGCGCTGACGGCGCCTGTCTATCTAGGTGAGGGTTAGCGCATTTTTCTCACACTGCGCGTAGTGCTAGCGCCCCGCTACGAGCTACCGCCCGCTGGCAAGTAAAGCCTAAAGCATACCATATCTTGTTTTTTTTTACTGTTTTATTAACCAATTTTGATAAATGCAAGAGAATAATAATGAAATGTTGGTTATGACAAGTATGGAAGTGAAGATATGCTGCGCTGACCCCAAATAAATTGGGATAAAGCCACGAGAATGTCGATGAACAGCGTATAATGTAAAGTGATTATGGAACATTGGTCTTTATTTTATTTAGAACCATAACTTGCGCTTAAACTGTGACACTCAATTCTCACCACTTTTTAGTGGTGAGGATTTTTCAGGATTTTTTTAATGACCAGGTTTTGACAAAACTTAGGTACATTATATATATATACATCAAGAGAAGCTATACCTAAATTACGTTAAATCGGGGAAGATTATTACCAAAATGCCAAAACTAGGTATAGCGTGCGGATTCTGTTTAAATGTACTATTACACTCTTCAAAGTTACTACTTTACCAGCAATGAGCTCACTGGGTACTAAATCAAAAAGGCACAACATTTTAAACATCCCCTTACAAATAAGCTAATATTTCGAAGTCTTCGGCGTAAACAGCGAAGCATTATAGCTAATAGTAATCGCCATACAAGATTCCAGCTCACAAAAACTGCGCCTACCGTCCTAACGCCTGCTGGGTGACGAATACTTTAAGCGCTACCTAGAAGATATTTATCGACTCCCTAATAGCAGAAAACAGTGCTTATTGCCATTTTATGCGAGAAATTCTCTCGTAAGAATCAATTAGGTTCATTTAAAGTGTGGCTTTTTGTGAGAACTTATAAATATGAATGAAATTAATTGGTTTTATTGCCAGACTGCGCGGAAACGAATGGGCTGTTCTGTTTTTACCAGCATTACCTAAGCTGTCACATTAGTTTCTATTATCTACTTACCACCTCATCTGGAAAATTTGTCGTTTATCCCACGTAGTTCTAAAGTGGACCAAAGGCATTTATTTAAATAGGTTATAACGACGTTATTACCAATTTAGATAAATAGGTTATTGCCTTATTTAGATTTTCGTCTCAGTTGTTAGGTTAACATATTTTGATGAGCAAGATGATGAGATGAAATAAGGTAGAAATGCTTCTAAGTTTCTGATTTCAGTCAAATTGTATGTACTTTGATTCCTTCAATGTAATGCAGCAGTAGCACCCGAAATTCAAAGTAGAGTTTGACAAAGCTTACATCCGTATCTATAAACAAGCCAAAGTGATTACTTGAGTAAAACTATTACATAAGATACGATTTTTATTCTGTGGTAATTGCTTGAAATTGGAACTGTCAAAAGATAGAATTCTTTCTTAACTTTACTTTCTTTGACGGTTCTTACTTCGTTCAAATTCTTGACTATTGCATAAAATGTTTGAACTTTACTATAGATACGGGTGTTAAACTTCAACCGACAACTATTATGGAGAAGTTTTAATAACTGTTATGTTAAAGCTTAGCTTAGATTGACAGGCCTATAGCATCCCACACATTTTCGCTTAGGAAGACAAATCAAATCACTATAGGTAAGGTAGGTAAGTAGATTACGAAACTAACTGACAGCTTCACTAGATAGAGGAACTAGAAGTTGAAGAATACCTATCTACAGTATTATATCCTATATCTAATCCTGTTTATCTTAAAGTTTAGAGAGTGCAAACAGATAGTAAATCGCGTGTCAATCAACGTCTTGTGGATGACGAAACAGCGCATTGCTAATCTGAACTCTGAATACAGCCAGTTAGCTAAGTTTACGAAAGATAGAATTATCCATTACCAATACTAGCTCAACGAAAAATTATGGCCTAGCTAGGAAAGTCGGAAAGGAAAAAGTTTGTTTAGTTGTACTGATTTATTAGTTGGTTTCCCCAGGGGAACATATTAGGTCTCACTATTTCTGAGAAGTCAATATTCAATTGTCCCAATTCAGTAAGTCACACATATATTTTTCAATCACAAACAAGTTCTACGAAATGACTCCATTTTAATTCTTGATAAACAATAACTGGCTAATAAAACCTTAGTGACATTAATGTCTTTTTCTGTTGTCAATGTTTTAGCGCGAATATCCGAATATGGCGGGAAAAATGATCACGGTAGCAATTATCGAGTCGATATAGTGTTGTTATTTCTTGACAGCTTGACACCGATTATGAGCATAGACTCGTTCATACTTTTATGGTGGCTGGCTGACTATTTGACTACCTTGGCTCTGTTTTTTTTTTAATTCTGTGATGTCTATGTTAGTTTGTTTATTCTGTACGACAGACTCTGGTGATCATTGCCTCAAAAAAAATGGTAAAAAAGGCTAAAAACATTGAATTAAAAACTGAATTTTTGTTTTGCGCTGTAACTGAATAGAAACTTGATTTCAGACTGGGGTGAATAAATATTTAGTTAACTGCATGGCTTTGCTGTAGGTAAGTAAATAGCGCAGTTACCTGGTATGGTAATTGGCTCATTAAGTTAATCAAGTGGTTTAAAAAATTACTGCCATTTTAAAACGAATAATTGGCGCTAATGACGCCACAAGTTATGCTATTATAAGCTTTACTTGGATAAACGAGCTTTTGGAAATGTTACTCAATTTTAAATTAATTAAGAAAGTTATCATTTTCTGTGAATAATTAATTAACGAGAGCATGCTCCCGCAATAGCGTATGCCCTGTCTGTCCTTATCGGCTAATCGTAGGGTTGTCATTAATATATTTTTTTAAAGAAAAGATCGGACTTTTTTTAAGTTTAAATAGGCTGAGCTGTTGAATTTTCAACGCCGACACGACGATGAATGACGACTTACGACGCGCTTTTAATTAGGCAGTAACCCTTGACTTCGTTCGCGTCGAAGAAACATAAATATGGCACTCTGTTGGAGTAAAATTTCCATCAATGAAATTAGATGAGTAGTTTCAGCGATTACCTTCTACATTCAAAGTTACAAAGTTACCCTCTTTATAACTTTAGTATACTTAGATTTAATTAAGTGTGGCAGTGGAAACGAGCTTTGTAGTCTTTAGAAGAGGAACTAATCAAACAAGCTCAATACAGTCAGTCGTCCTTCATAATAGAACTCGTCTATCTGTCACTGTCCCAAACGTCCCCATGCAATTTGACAGATGCTATAGCTATGCTAGATACAGTCTGCACAGATCCGTCCCTAATTCGTGAAAACCTAAAAACCCCAGAAAGCCATAGAAACAGAAAACCATAACATTCCCACGAACCCCCCAAGGTTTACAAAACCTGTACAAAGAGTTACGTGTGCCATACCATGTCACACCATTATGTACTAGTAAACTTATATATATGGTCATGCGCTCATTTTTGTTGACGTTTATAAAGAAATACAATATGAACTATTGATCGTGATCTTTTGCACACGACTTGTCTATGGTGACAAGTTATTTACCGCCAATGGCGCCAATAATTCGCCTTCCAACCTCTATGGAACCAGCAACAAGATACATAATGTCTTGGGTATAATTTTGTTGGTGGTAAAGTTATCTTGGTCGTCATATAGAGTTGGTCCACCTGACATAGTCGTATTAGGAATGGTGAGCGTGTAAGAGGCCTAGGCCCGCGGTCCATGGTACAATGCTAACGAACTCTATTTTTTACTGTGTCTATGATTGAGGTGGTTGGAACTAGTACTTAGTATTTGAATTTGGTATGGCTCTGAGACATAGCTCTGCTAAAAACTGTAGAATCGAGCGAGGTTACTGGTGGATCTGGCTTGAAAGTAGGACCTCCACTTTACCCACTGATACAAAGAACGAATGAAAAAATTCGAGAGTATCTTCTTATTCATGATACAAGTAAAATACATGCAAATAGATACTTATTTGACCAAAATATTGTAGTGTTACATTGAACTGAAGATACTGGTCCTAGATCTGAGTTCTACACGCCCGTGATCCCCGAAGAGTTGGCAGAGGATTATTTTTTTTCATTCTCTCCTGTGTTGACAGGGGAGAATAAAAAAAAATGTCACGCAATCATTTTTACACCTTATTCCTTCATATCACTCCTCACACAATCGTACATCGTTTCCTTGGTCTTCCTCTCCCTCTCCATCAACATTTACATATATTTGTCACTCTTTTAGTCACATGCGGTTCGTCCCTCCTCATCACATCTCGATACCATACCATCGTTTAAGTCGTGTGTAGGTAATCCACTAACTAAGCACAATTTCTGAATTCGAGCTGCTACTGAGATATTCCTGATGGAAATTCCCACATTTCCATTTCTAAGAATCGAACCCAGGACTCCATGCTTGCCAGTAGAGCTTGCGATCACTAGACCTACGAGGCAGTCTCAATTAGGACACTTAATCCTATTAGATTCGTATTGTCAAAGTTTGGGATCACAATAACGTTAAATTAAATATTTGTAATATCAAACCATGACCTTTAGAGGTCGCAGTAAGCTGCATTGTATAATGTTACCATTTTTAAAACTCTGACTCACTACTTGTAAAGTTCAGAAGCTGACTGATCCAACTAATTTAAAATTTTGTATATCTGTATAAATATCTACATACCTATGTCTTTTATTACTGAATGTACAAAATTGTTGTGTGACTGCGAGGGACCTTGAGTTTTGAAACTGTTAACCACCAAAAACTAAAAAGATGGGCATTCTAACAATATTTCTAGATTGTACCTCAGTCTTTACTGCAGTTCTCGTGTACAAAAAAGGTGCAGTCAAAACGACATTTTTTTTTTTTTTTTTTTTTATTACAAAAAACATCTGTGCTGCCTCCGACCGCTACTATACCGTGGAGATAGCAAAGTATTTTGTAAATAAAATTGAATAGTATCTATCATAAACACAGACAAATAGAACACTAATATGTTCTTCGAACTCAGTAGATTAGAAGACCTACAGAATATGCGAAACTAAACATGAACATCATAGAGTTATCAGGTAATTTCAGAAGATATGTCCATATTGAAATTGACCTCACTAAGGGTTCATTGCCTCGCCCTGTAGATGACGACTGTGATGGACTAGAAGAGAGGTATCCATCAACTGAGCTGAATAGGAACCAACAGGTACTGTAAGTGACAGGTACCCTTATGTCGTCAATGATACATCGTCGAAGAATTTGTTATCTATATTTCAATTCAAATTGAACAAAGCTTGACCAATATGACCTAATCAAAAATGTGACTCCTTTCAAACAAAGCAGTACTTACTTATTTAACATTTTTTTTCAACACCCACAACTCCCACAAGCTGACGCATCATTCATCATAAATAGACACTGACCTATACTTACTACATAGTCATTTTCGTGAATCCGTAATAACTAAACTTAATATTATAAACATCAACGAGAGTTACTCGTGCCTCTGTCTGTTACCTTTTCACGCCATGACGACTGAACGGATGTCGATGAAATTTAATCTAACGGGTATGCCATGTCCGTTACGTACCATGAACGGTTACGATATAGCATACTTTGTTTCCCAATAGTCCGTCCTGTGGGATAATTTTCGACCTCCAAACGGTTGAATGGAACGGAATTACGAGTGCTGCTGAACTGGTCCACGTCGCAAAAGACAAGGGAAAATATGTGGAGTTGATGACCATCCATCTGTAATCGCAGAGGCACCAGAAGAAGAAGGAAACACGATCGAAGCCACGGGCAACGGCTAGCATATTATATGGACCTATATGAAGGCGCTATTACTAACAAAAACCATTCGACTTATCCACTCATTCACACGATAATAAACAGTTTCTAAGTAAAACAAATGAAATCGAAAACTACACGATAAACTAAAACTATGACTCAACAAGAATCACGACGGCCGGGGGATCGCCGCTCCTTAAAAGGCAATACAACCATATTAATGTCCTCGTGGTGAAGATTTCGATGGTAATGATAAGCTGAGGACTGAGATTGAATCATTAACAACGACTGTGGTAGATACGGCTAATGATGGATTCATTAGATGTACAGATATTAACACAGGTTGCGTACTAATTATCTTGTTTACAAATCTGAGGATAAATAAAGTTGTGTTGTACTTAAGTACATAAACTTCTTCTCCGTCGTGTCGACGATTCCCACAGTTATCTAATTAAATTACGAGCAGCTTCTACCAGAACTCTGCCACATCAACTGCGTTGGAAACTACTTACTTTGAATTAAAAGAAGAAATGACTTCTGCAATCTCTCTCCATAAACTCGGTCTCTCAAACTTGAGGACCGTTACTTTATCTTGTGGTTTCGTGTCCTGGCTTGACGCCGCATATTTCAGTCCTGGGCTATTCAGGCTTGGTAGGTCTTGCTTGTTTTCTACAGATATAGCCCCAAAGACTAGAGAACCCGGTTGATTATTCAAACTAAGTAGGTTTAATTCGTTTATTCTATTCTGGTCTACAGCAATTCAAAGTGTTTCAGAAATCTCAAAGAAAATAATGATTTCTATAATTTTTTGATGACTTATGTATTCGTGATAAGCTTTTCGCAAACTTTTGCATCATTATATTTTCGCCTTTAGCAACGGAAATGCTTTATTAGTTTTGACCATAAAGTCATTATGACGTCATCATAGATTAATGTCACATTGAGAATGGATTTGTATGCAAAAAGGCATTAAATGTTTCGTAACATCCTGTGCTAGCTGGATTAAGCTTTTTTATGAAATAGAAATAAATGCCAAGGTATTGGAGTAAAAAACAGAGGCAGGAAAGTGTGATTTGGCTCGTCAGGTTCCGGGTGAGAGTCAAAATGGCGGGTGCACCATAGCGAATCAAATTATACCAATTACCAAACAAATGTACCTAAAACCTACTATTCTGTACCTAGGTCTAAAAAATCTGTACCTCCTTCAGAACGAAATTATTTCGAAATTAAGGTACACCCGCCATATTGACGTCAAGATGGCGGGTGTTCTATAATATTTTATTATTTAACCATTATTCATAAAATATAATAACATCAAAAAATTGTACCTAAAAAGTACCTCAATTAATAAAACACACACACTTGATCAGTTGGATGGTTCCTGAGAAATAAAACAACCGTGTCTTGTGTATAAGTAAACAAGATTAGTCATCATTCTCATGCCGTTATCCCAACTTATTTGGGGTCGGCGCAGGATGTCTTCTTCTTCCATACTTCTCTATTACTCGTCATCTCAGCAGTCACCTCCTTTCTAGCCATATCATCCTTCACACTCTACTCTTATAGCCATCTACATTCATACTCTTCACTTTCCTCACTATATTTTCCGTGTGCGTTACGATTGCTCCGCCAAGTTATCCAAACAAAAAAAAAACTTCGCCAGAAAAATTGTCGAAATTTGTCAAAATCGAAGGGAACAAACCAAAAATTTGTCAAAGCCATTCACTTGTTGTTTCTTTATTGTTGATTATTTCTTTGAAACTTAAGACTTCATATAGTAGAACTATTACAAGAAGAAAGGTCTTAATTCGTCAAAACTAACGAAAGCAATAAATACTACTAAAGTTTAGTTAAACAGACGAAATCTGTCCAAAACAAAAAGTACTTGGCCGCGCAGTCGAAACGTTACTTTTTACGCTGATATCTCATTATCTATAATTGCTAGGATTTCGGTGTGACCATACATTTATTCGGCATTTTAACCTCGTTAGAATGACATATAGTTTTACCCTCAGAACAGTTGTCAACGCGGGTAATCTTAAAAATGATGTCATCTCATACAATGTTCGAGCAGGGTAACCATAATTTCGATTTGATTTGGGAAAACCTCTAACTACAGAACAGACTAGCAATTATATTGGACAACATCTAGCTCAGTTATAATTAAATAAAACATTTTTATTTCAAATGTAGTAGGTTTTGAAATTCAATGGCTAGTTTAATTTGTATTTGATTTTGAAGTTAGCGTCAGCACAGGAAAAGATTAATTTGCTCATGTAAGATTTAAATTATACGTAAGTGACACTCTATTGACAGTTGGTTTTTTAATGGCTCGTTCAGACACGAGAGAACTGCGCGATTGCAAATCATGCGGCTTAGAACCGCAAAAACTTAAATAAGAAACTTGTATGTTTTAATAATTAGATATGTTTATTCATCACAGCTTGCAAAATTAGAAAAATATAAAGATTACAAAAAATCAACATATTAAATTTAACTCTTCAAAAACCTCTACAGAATAATTTTTAAGAAAATAAAAATCAATCATTAGAACCCAGGGCCTCATGCTCAGCAGTCGTGCTTGCGACCACTAGACCAACAAGCAGCAAAATAATAAATAAATGTAAGTCTACATTGACGTTACAAAAATCAACAAATCAAATAATACAAATAATAATTCTGGTTACACCTCTACAAAACCATATGTGAGAAAATGGATGCAAACAGGATCTTTTGTACTTTCACATAATTTACTTTCGTAAAACCATTTCGAGGAATAAGGTCTTTTATTATTTATTTATTGTTAAAATGAAAAAAATACTCCCTATTCATTTATATTTCTAAAGAAATGTGGCTCACCTTCAATGATCATCTCAAGAAGGAATACCATGAAATAAGCTTTTTGCGGTTCTAAACAGCATGATTTGCAATCGCGCGGTTCTCTCGTGTCTGAACGAGCCCTTAACTTTATGTGAATGCCATTAAAAAACCAACTGTCAATAGTGTCACTTACGTATAATTTAAATCGTTAAATGAGCAAATTAATCTTTTCCTGTGCTGATCTGACGCTAACTTCAAAATTAAATACAAATTAAACTAGCCATTGAATTTCAAAACCTACTACATTTGAAATAAAAATGTTTTATTTAATTATAATTGAGCTAGATGTTGTCCAATATAATTGCTAGTCTGTAGTTAGAGGTTTTCCCAAATCAAATCGAAATTATGGTTACCCTGCTCGAACATTGTATGAGATGACATCACTTTTAAGATTACACGCGTTGAAAACTGTTCTGAGGGTAAAACGATATGTCATTCTAACGAGGTTAAAATGCCGAATAAATGTATGGTCACACCGAAATCCTAGCAATTATAGATAATGAGATATCAGCGTAAAAAGTAACGTTTCGACTGCGCGGCCAAGTACTTTTTGTTTTGGACAGATTTCGTCTGTTTAACTAAACTTTAGTAGTATTTATTGCTTTCGTTAGTTTTGACGAATTAAGACCTTTCTTCTTGTAATAGTTCTACTATATGAAGTCTTAAGTTTCAAAGAAATAATCAACAATAAAGAAACAACAAGTGAATGGCTTTGACAAATTTTTGGTTTGTTCCCTTCGATTTTGACAAATTTCGACAATTTTTCTGGCGAAGTTTTTTTTTTGTTTGGATAACTTGGCGGAGCAATCGTAACGCACACGGAAAATATAGTGAGGAAAGTGAAGAGTATGAATGTAGATGGCTATAAGAGTAGAGTGTGAAGGATGATATGGCTAGAAAGGAGGTGACTGCTGAGATGACGAGTAATAGAGAAGTATGGAAGAAGAAGACATGCTGCGCCGGCCCCAAATAAGTTGGGATAACGGCAGGAGAATGATGACTAATCTTGTTTACTTATACACAAGACACGGTTGTTTTATTTCTCAGGAACCATCCAACTGATCAAGTGTGTGTGTTTTATTAATTGAGGTACTTTTTAGGTACAATTTTTTGATGTTATTATATTTTATGAATAATGGTTAAATAATGAAATATTATAGAACACCCGCCATCTTGACGTCAATATGGCGGGTGTACCTTAATTTCGAAATAATTTCGTTCTGAAGGAGGTACAGATTTTTTAGACCTAGGTACAGAATAGTAGGTTTTAGGTACCTACATTTGTTTGGTAATTGGTATAATTTGATTCGCTATGGTACACCCGCCATTTTGACTCTCACGGTTCCGGTATTCAATAATGCGAGCCGATTAGATAGATAAGATGAACCAAGCGAGAAACGATGGAGGGCGTTTCTGAGGACACTCTCATGGCGTCCTGAGAACAGTATAAGTCCAGGAAGTTCCTTGAAATGGCCTAATAATATCGGTGTAAGTTAGTCTTCCTGGGACGATCCACTGACCCTTTCTTTAGAATTTTCTATTCGGCCGTTCCTTATAATACTGTACAAGCCTTTACATTTTCTTCTAGGGGTGGATCGAATCATTTTCCCACCCATACGCAAAATACGGGCTTCGGACGTGGAGTTGCAGACACCAGCCCGTTATACGATACAATACAAGATTTATTTTGAAGTAGGTATTCTCATGTGCCTGTGTGCCACGAAAAAGCTGATATAAGTATACACATAAGCAAGCTATAATTAAGCTTCCTTGGACATCACAAAAGAAAATTGCAAATGCAACAGCCACGTTTTGCAGGTACCTATAACAGCCGTATGTATAGCTTACCTTACAAGAGGCATTGACATCAGTTACAAGAAATCGTAACCCGATCTTAAAAACAATCGTGATCAGCCAACGAATAACTAACTAACTTAGACTGCATTATTGAATCTAGGATTTAGAGTCTATAAACATTTCAATTAGGCCACAACATTGAACATTACTCACCCAGGTGCATAACACTCGGATCCGAACTTCATCGAGTCGCATGCGCATAAGAATGATGCAGATTTCCCATATAAAGGATGGAACCGACCTATTATCTACAATCTTAGCTGGAAACCCAATAACTTAAAGCCAAGCAAGCCTCAACTCTATGTCAAGAAAATAAAGTTTAGCACAATGAAAAACGATGAAAAACTTAAACTAGCTAATTCCACCGGACCCAGTCTTAGGTAAGAGACTGTTTACATTAAAATTAACGACCGAAGTGAACTAACAACATATATTGACACTTATGTTCTAGCTAATAAAAGTGTTTATTGTAAATCTAGACAGGTGTCGAAGTTTAAAGTACACATTTATTCAAATGAATTGGATCCAATTACATATAAATGTTTCGTGAAGGCGATACTGTGATAATTGATTGCTAATATCTTGTTGATTGTGTGGTAAAACACTTATATCATGACGGTTATTCATTGACCGGCGCCTAATAGCCTAAGAAAAAGGTAATGAAAGGTCTCATCTTTCGAATTTTCTACAACCTGGAGACAACTTGAAAACTCTCAAGTAACTAGGTGTTTAAGTATAAACCTCTTAAAATTAATGAAGCCGTAAAACTGACAGAACATCACTTGGAAAAAAAAAAGTGAAACATAAAACGAGGACCGTGAATTGTCATGCACTAAGCTTAATCAGTGGGAAAACTCTTTGGTTGACCACTTAGATAATAACGTGTTAAAAGTACGGTAGCAAAAAAACATCGCATGACAACAACAATAGCAGAAAGTCATAGGAAGTCTATAAGATTGTAACAACTTACTTGAGTAGACGTTGCAGAGTCTCTAGCAAGAGCTATGCCTTTGCATTGAACTTACTTTGAACTAGGTATCTATAACTTTTTATAGATACCTAGTTCAAAGTAAACGTAACGTCTGATTCGTGAATATTATTCTTCAAATTTTAAAGCATGTATCGAAGCGTATCGCTTTATAGTTACAAACAAGCAAGTAATAAAACAACTAGAACTCGTCTACGAAACGCGTTCCACGTCGCTTCATTCATGAGTTTGTTCACCGAACAAAAAACACTGTAACAGAATCTCTCTTCATTGAAGATAAGTCCAGTGTTTGCACTAATTGGTCATTACTTGAAGGGCAGGAACAAATAATAACATCTAATAAAACCTTTAACGGCATCTAGCACTCAAGAAATAAAGTCCAACTTTCAATGGAAATTCTTAAAATGGCCGCTTTTGACGTTAGTTTTCTTTGCAGAAATAGTTACAATTCAAAAAATCTCAACAAAAACAGACCCAGCCACCGATAGCATACTTTATTGGTAATTTATCATATTTTCTCAAGTTTTAATGATATATTTGATTCATATAGTTTTTCCACAGATTCTTTGATTGCATTCGCGATAACTTTTAGTTTTTCATTTCCTGAGTTGACATTAGCAGTTTCGCATGTGGTAGCACTAATTGATAGAGCCAGTAATCACTTGAAACTATTTAGATAGGTATTTGTCTAACATTATTCCTGGGCCTCAATTCTGCTATTTTTATAAAATTCGACATTCCAACACGATCCCATTGTCATTTTGCTTAAAGTTCGTAATCTGCTAAATTCATAATGGTCGATCATTGGTCGGTCGGTGGTCTCGTAATAGAATTGTGTTATGACATTGTAGTATTGCCATTATTATAAAATTCCTTGGTAGAAATGATTTTCGAAAAACTACTACTAAATTTGAACATCTATTCATGTGAGATTTTATTTATATATATTTTTACATATTATTTATTAGTATTATAAGCAATCTGAAGTAGTAAGAAGTTCGTAAATAGCAAAAAAACATTAAATTTATGTCATGTTTAGCTGTCAAAGTCAAATGTGACATTACTTTGACGTTTATCTGTTTATTTATTTCTAGCAGCCGGTGTTTTGTTATGTTTTTACATTTAAGTGTTTTTATTAGATTTTTGTTTGTATATTTAAATTCCCTTTACAGAGAAGCCTATATTTATTGATTTTATACAAAATGGTGCTAATTGAGCAAATTTCGACTCTTGGAGGGCGAAGTTCATCGAAACGATATTGTATGAAGTGCGCCCAATTTTTAAATTGGGTATCGGTGGACTGCCCCAATAAAACGCCGGCAGAGTGGCGCACAGTGAGTACCTAAATACAGTATAATTAGGTATGCATTATAAAATGTATCATTATTGTAATATTTACACTTTTTTTAGTTCTAAGTACAATGAATATAAGAGTAAAATGTTAAAGAAAATTAAATCACAGAAGAGTCACATAAGTGCAACAGGTTACTCATTGTATGTACCTACAAACATACCCACAATAAGTATTAAGGAGCATTGAAAACAATACAATAAAAATTAATATAACCCCTCCAGCTAAGCTTAAAACCTTTGTTAGGTGTAGACTCACATCAGTGGTAGTACATTGGGCAGAATTTGACATCTTGATTGTAACTCAGATCAGATACTGAGCGCTAGGTTACACATCCTATTGAAGTGTTGTAACTATTGTATTAAAGCTAAATTTGTTTTCATAGAAACTCCGCAGAATTATAATGTTATCAGATTCTGAGTCTGACTAATGTTTTCTAAAGTATGCAAGAGGTTTTGTCAGATTATTAAAAGATAAATGAAATCTATTTAAGGAGGAGTCTATGTCCAGCAGTGGATTCCAAATGGCTGTAATGATAAATGATTAAATGAAACAGTGTTTATAAAAATAGTATTAATTTATTTTAAATCATATTTAGTACAATACTGTGGATCTGTAAAAAAGAATTAAATCATTTTAATAATAATAAGAGCATTTACGCACTTCACTAGAATATTGAGGTGGGTTTACATTACATATCTGCTAATTTAATTTATGTATTTCTCCACAGTCTGTCAACAAGAGCCTGCTGCAGTGCCCGACCTTCAAGAAGATCCCGATTCACCCTTTGATGGTCTTGATGATTAGGTGCTGCTTAATTATTTTCCTCCTAAATTAAAAGACTGATTAGTGATTAATGACATGACTGTTATTATTTTCATTATATATGGTAAAATTTGTTATTTGTTTTTGAAATGATGATTAAAATATTATGATAATTTAACTTGGATTTGTTTTATTATTTAAATGATTTTCACATTTTTCAATTGGCTTGAAAGTCAACTTAAATATTGTTAAATAAATATTTAGTTTATGATAAATAAAAAGTAATTTAAATGTTGATTTTTTAACATAGTAGTAGTATGATAGTATCATTTAAAATTCCAACTTCATTATATTCCAAAATAATGAAATAGAAATCACATACCTATTGCAAGCCAAGTGCTTCTGCATAAACTTCATCAGGCAGGTGGCAACGGTGCTCTTGCCATGTTTGCAATATTGTGCAATATGCAACATGCATTCACAATCTTGCCTGCAGTTGTTGGACTATAACGTAAAGCATGTGCTGCAACGCTGCAAGCAAACACCTGCAAAAAATAAATTTACTTTTATACAACCCCATTTTACTGAACGTCTTATTACTTTTATATACTCACTGTTCTTGACATATAGGTACAAGAACTGTTGCATCTAAAGTTCTATAACAAGAAATTCATTCAATACCTCTCTAATGCCTGTTACTTCATTAATTGCTCCTGATACAGTAATTTGTGAAACATTATGGAGGGCAATCTGTCCAATCAAATTTTGGTAGGACCCTGATGCATAAAATGCAAGTGCTATTAGAATCTGCAATAAAAAATATCAACAATAATCAACCTATTTCGTGTATATAGCTATAGAATAATAAATCAATGTCAAATTCAGTTTTCTCACCTTCATTTCTGCCGTTACGCTATCGTTTCGGCGCGGTCTGGCCATAAGGGGAATGAGTTCTTTAATTAACCCCCTTACTGAATCCTTTCAAAGGCGAAAAGTTTTTACAAATTCCGCCTCGGGTATATCATGGGTTCGTATTCATTCTCGTCAAGTTATGGGGTCGACAACGTCTTCTGCATTCCACCCATCTTCTTTATCTAACATCCACTGCGTTGGCTAGCTCGAGAATACATTGTCTCCATTCAATATTCCACAAACACTTTACTCGTAACTAAATAAAAGCAATGACTGCACGATGACGTTCTAATGGTAGGTCAGTGATCAAAGGAACTGTCAAAATTTTAGCAGATTACCGCCTAAGTCAGTCATTCATTTGTCATTATGTACAAGATTACCATTCTATGCCATTTCTTTCAATGGACTGTCAGTGGTTGACCATTGGAAAGTCATAATGACGCCATTATATTAGTAGATTACCAAACTTGTCAAAATCAACAATTATGAAATCAATGACGGACCATTCTGACACTATTGTAATAGCAGAATCGGGCCCCTGTTGTAGGTGTTTTGGAATTCTTTTAATATGGAGATTCTTAGATACCTTGTTTGGAACATTACAAACGCTACTTGTTTAACATTGTAATAACAACAGAAAAAATTAAATAGGTTTTCGGTTTTCGGATTCTACTTTAAAGAATTCATTAAGTACACCAATTGGCGGCTCGGCGCTAGCTCGAATTGTAATTCATTTTGCCTGTTATGTAATTCAGTCAACCATTGACTGAAAAGACCTTACCTTGATCAATCCTAGCTACATACACACATCCATTATCATCCATAGACAAACATAAATCTTTATGCTGTCACAGTCTATTAATTCCGTATCCCGTAATTCCTCATACTTCCGTCCTGATTCCCATGTAGCGTCGGTTGCAGCAGTTGATCCCAATTAAATAATTATAGCTTTATTGATGAAAGTCCTGCGCGATTGATTGGCCCAATTAACTGATTGATAGCTTCTAATCTATGGGCATATTAGGCTTTCAAAGTTTGCAACTTTCAAGGCAGAAAGAAAAGTAAGACCTAGGGTTTTTGTCTTCACCAACATCCACAGCCTGACTTGACCCTCTGCTGGCCTCTCATTATGACATTTTAACGACTTAGAACTGTAATTTCGTATGCCTAAAGAATCTGAAGACACGAAAATAAAAATGTATCAGCTATGCACAATGCACACATGAACAAAAAACAACAACATTTTAATTAAAAATAAAACGCACATGCAGTGTGTCGCTTTTAGAACGCGTTATTTATACAATAAAGATAACATCTGGATATAAGTAAGTACGTTATAAAAAAAATATACAAAAGAAACATTATCATTTTAAGGGGAAAAATATGTTTTATTCATCTTGTTATCGACCATTGCTTCACGGTCTGCGCTCAGACTAAATTAGTTCATTTATTTCTTGTTTTATTTTATCTCTTAAATTCTAAATTAGTGAATATACTTACTTTAATTAATACATTCAGGTAGGTAGGTAGTACATCTCTTTATATCGTCCTGTATCAAAAAACGTTTTCCAAAAAAATTCGCCTTCCAAAAAAACACTAAAAAAACGTCAAAAATAACTTTACTACGGAAGTTGCTGACTTTGTTTTTTCATTGACTTTTTTGCCACCGACTTCTGAAGGTAAAGTCATTTTAGACTTTTATTGTGTTTTTTTGGAAGTCGTTATTTTTTTGCAAAAAGTTTTTTATTTTACCGTTTTTAGTTGTAGTATAGGTACAACAATAGGTAAATACTTGGTATGGCATAAAAGACACCCTAATCGTTGTAAATTGTAAGTTATCATTGATAATTTTGTACAATTAATTAATTTAATCGACAGGTCGGTCCTGCCAGTTTGGCAGCTACCTAGATAAGCAGCCGCCTACCGTGCGGGTCCAGGAGTTTGAAAGAAGGTACAATATAATGGCAACCCTCACCCTGAGCCATGCTTCATTTTTAGTCTGCTGGATGATCTTTGTCATTGGAATAGTCACTGAGTCCTTTCCGGCTTCAGTGGGCACGGTTGGCGCAGTGGCTAAGTGATTGGGGGGCAATCGAAAAAATATTTGTATGGCCTACAGGTATTTGTTCTAAGTCTGGCTGTTTGTGTATGTGACATTAAATGTTTGTAACCGCACCCACGATACAGGAGAAATTCCTTGTGTGGGCTAACATTTATTAAAAAAAAAACCTCACGTAATTCTGTTAACTACCTATCGATTAAAAGTGTTTAATTTAAGCAACTACCAACTTACTTGCCTAATTAAGCTCAAGCTTATCGGCCTTCGTAATTAACTATTTATTACAGCATTTTTGTCGCGTTTAAACAGAAATATCGGAGGCGCCAGATCGTCGTTCGTCGAACCAATTAGCCAAGTGTCCGCCATTCAATTTGATCTAATTCACGGGGATATTGTGACTGGCAGCCATTGGCAGCTCACTATCATGCGATCATCTACAGATTATCGGCATTGAGCGGTTGTTGGTAGGTACTAATAGTTACCAGTGCAAGTGATGGATGATGGCAAGTACAAATCAGATTTCGATGATGTAGGTACAAAAAGACATACCTATTAGACCAATATTGAAATTAACTAAGTGTGCAACGTTTGAGAGTTAGACTAAACTTTGTTCACATTGTTTACACAAATAAACCAAAACATAAGCTTTATCCCCCGCGTCATCGTCGAAAGCTCATTTTTAGCGTTTTACCCCTTACTGAGAGCAACGTGACAATTGGTACCTACCTCAGACTTAAGCTTCAATCAGTTATCGGAGTTGTCCATAATTATCATGTCACTAACTAAGCATTAATTAATCTGTAATTGAAATTAGAATATCTAGATAAAAATGACTACAAAAAAACATAAAAACGTTCATGCTTCGCTCGATACAGACAAACATAGAAGCACAAAGCTGAACCAATTACAGAATTTGAATAACGAATATAATAGACATACCTACTTAGATTATTTATATTATCGCTGGTTTTATAGTCACGCCGCTAGACGCGCCGTTGGGCAGCGCGCTGTTGAACAGGAACACCGAACGGCGCTGCTCAAGCGCGCGAATTTGAAACGCTACTACCTACTACCCCAATACATATCCGAGCGCGCGCGCTCCCGACGGCGCTGCTGAAACGCGTGACTATAAAATCAGCCTTAAATTCCTAAACCTACAGATTAAATACTTATTTTATATCCTAGTCAAATAACCTTGGCTAAAATCCCTTTAAAAACCATTCAGATGCTACTTATTTTCACAGAAAAAAAAAAGCATTTTATTTTTCTGTTGACATAAATGGCATTCAATTTTTTGTGCTGATGATGGTGCCAGTTACCTACTCATTATTTTCCTCATTACCTCATAGTTTGGGGAGAATGCTCATGGAAGTATGGAATCCCGTACCATGCTGCATCAAAATCAAACCTTGTTTTTTATAGACTACACTGATCGTATTAACTCCTACAAAAATTATTTTTGAAAAAAAAACCCGCGTTTCAGAGTTATTTTATAAAATCGAAACTAACCTAAAAAGTAGGTCTATTTTTTCGACGCTACCAACGACGTATTTTAACACACATACATTACATTATTGCTCTAAAAACAGCGTAATACACTAATATTAGTAAGAATTACGAATTAAAGTAACATCCACAGTATGCTTGACTGAAACTCGATTGTATTTTAGACCTTTATATTGCCAATACTGTGAGCGGGTAACGTATATAATGGTATTATATCATTGGACGCCACCACGATCACGCTATCACACCAGTACCTATACAACATTATCATAAGGGTGAACAGTCAGACTGAAAAAAACGCTTGAGCCTAGAGAGTCTTGAACAATAACTCTTTAATAATCTTAGGATACTATTCATGACAGACCCTATTCCTCATGCTCATGTTGTTGTCGTGAATCGCCTAGGTAAGTTATAGAAAAAATAAAACAAACAAGTTCATTTGGGTTTTTCAATAGCGATTCAAATTCAAAAATATTTATTTCATCATACATCATACTCCTGAAAAAAAATCATCTAAAGCCGTTGCCGGCGCAGTTACGTCATTATACCGTCCCCAGCTCAAATACCAGACTATGGCCATCACATGAGCACAGCAGCCCACTGTTCGCTTACCAACGAGGCAGCTGCAGCAATAACCTACTATGGTTTCTAATGTGTTGGCCACAGCATCATCTCTACTAATCAATAAATAGGTGTTTTGGAGTTGATGGTTTGAGGTCCTTGCTTGTAGATCAGAAGGTATGTTGAAGATAAACTCCGTTTAAGAACGAATATTGAATGTATCTTTATTTACAAAATGGGTCGTCTTTTATACAATTTTACTAATAAACAATAACCAATAAAAACACGTACATTAAATTAGAAACACTATTTACAAAATAAAAATCCAATAAGAATCCAAGGATTTTTGACCACTCGCGTCACAGCACTGTTGTCGTGTTATTTCCACGAGAGGCGCTTGTGTGCTCACGGCGCGGCACGGCGCGGCGGCGCGGCGGGTGACTTTTCCCGCCATTTCGCCGCTCGCGACGAAAGCATAAATATATGTGCCACGTCGCGCGCGCGTTAGTGTCGGGCAGGCCTCCGTCGAGTGAAGACTGAAGATGCAGTGATGAAGATCGAAGACACGTCGAACCGAAGCTAGAAGAGTGGCCTCACAGCTCCCGACACTCCTATTTCTTTACGGAATCGTCAAAAACGTTGAAATAGTTCTTTTCAGAACTGCTTGCTTCGATGTTTCTTAACAGAACGTCAGAAACGTATACCAAAGTTCTTATCAGAACTGCTCGCTTCAATGTTTCTTATCAGAGCGTCAAAAACGTGGTAATGTGCAGTGACTGGTGATGGTGGCTACAGTACTCCCCCTCAAGCGAAGCGTACCGGCAGCTTGACGACACGGCCTGAGCGCGTTGACCTGTTGATGGCGGGCTGTGACGTCACGTTGACCGTAGGTACTTGTTGCTTGGTAACAGCTGATGTGGTACTGGTTTTCTTGGTAATGGTTGGTGTGGTACTGGTTTCCTTGGTAATGGTTGGTGTGGTACTGGTTTCCTTGGTAATGGTTGGTGTGGTAACAGCTTGGGTTAACTTGGTAATGGTAAACTTGTTTGGAGGTAAGGTACAGGTATTCTCTGAGATGACATATGCAGGCTTAAGTCGATCAATGGAAATGTTGGCTTGCCGATTCGGTAGCTGCACAGAGTACACTTTATCTGTTCGGCTTATGACTCGATATGGGCCTTCATATGGAGCTTGGAGTGGTTTCTTGACTGCATCGGTTCTAACAAACACGTGACTGCACTTGCGTAAATCTTGATGCACGAATACGCGTTTGTTGTTGCTGTGATGCTCTGTGACGGCTTGCGGTTTGTTCGTTTGTATGACGTCACGAAGTTTTTCCACGTAATTATAGTCCATTGTAGGTGCGTAGGTATTTGGTGTGAAGAAATCGCCTGGCAGACGTAAGTTGTATCCGTAGGTAAGTTCGGCTGCACTCACGCCTGTGTCGGTGCGTAGTGCGGCACGTAAACCAAGTAACACGGTAGGTAGCTCGTCGATCCATGAACTCGTGTCGGATAGCTTGGCGCGTAATGCTGTTTTGAGCGAGCGATGCCATCGTTCGACCATCCCGTTGCTTTGAGGATGATACGGTGTTGTGCGATTCTTCTTAATACCCATTTGTTTCATTAGGTTTTGAAACAGCTGACTCTCGAACTGGCGACCTTGGTCGCTTGTGAGTGTAGTCGGGCATCCAAATCTTGATATCCAGTGTTGGTAGACGATATCGGCGATTCGATCAGCTGATATTTCGTCGGTTGGTATTGCTTCAGGCCATTTCGTGAGTCGGTCGATCATTGTTACTAAGTAGCGATGTCCTTGAGCTGTTGTAGGTAAAGGTCCTACAATGTCCACATGTAGATGTTGAAAACGATCGCTTGGCGGGAAAACAGAGATGTTCGAGAATGTGTGACGTTGTATCTTGCTTTTCTGACAATGTAAACAAGTTCGGGTCAAACGGCTGATGTCGGAGTTCATCGATGGCCAGAAGTATTTTTGAGTTATAAGTTTTCGAGTCGTTCGCGTACCAGGATGACTGAGGTTGTGCACGCTGTTGAAAACTTCTTGTCTATGTTCTTCTGGTATATAAGGGCGTATATAAGACGTAGATGTTTCGCAGTATAACTCGACGTCAGTGTTTGGTATTATTATTTTCTTGAGAGTGATGTTTGTTTCTTGCAATAATTGTTGAATGTTGCTGTCCTTTTCTTGTGCGCTGGCTATTTCCTTGAAGTTTATTGTAGATGGGCATGAGATAGTTTCGATGCGGCTGAGTGTGTCGGCGACGATATTTTGTTTACCGCTCACGTGACGTATGTCGGTGGTGAATTCACTGATAAACAAGAGTTGTCTCGTTCGTCTCGGTGTTTCAGTACTCGATTGAGTTTTAGACATAACATATGTTAGCGGTTTATGGTCGGTGAATATAATAAGGTGACGTCCTTCAAATGTCTTGCGGAAATGTTTGACTGACATGTAGATTGCGAGTAGCTCTCGGTCGTAGGTAGAATACTTCTTTTGTGCGTCGTTGAATTTCTTGGAAAAATATCCGAGCGGTTGCCACGTGTCATCGATGTATTGTTGTAAGACGGCGCCAGCAGAGTTATCGGATGCGTCGCAGAATAAAGCAAGTGTAGCATGATGTGATGGGTGGGCGAGTAGAGCTGCGTTTATGATGCTAGCTTTACATTGCTGGAATGCTTGAGTTGCTTCGTCGGACAACGTGATTGGAGTTTTGTCTCGCTTCTTTACGTTATGTAGGTATGAATTCAGCGGGGCTTGTAGTGCTGCAGCGTTAGGTATATGATCGCGATAAAAGTTGATCATTCCAAGAAATCTTCGTAATTCTTCGATTGTGGTAGGTTTTGGATAATCGGTGATTGCTTGAATTTTATGTTGAGGAGGTTTGATGCCTTCTTTTGATACGGTGTAACCTAGGAACTGGGCTTCTGACTTGCCTAGATTGCATTTGGCGGGGTTGATAGTGATGCCATTGTCTTCTAATCTCTTTAGTACGATGTGGAGGTGTTCTCTATGTTGGTCTTCGCTTTCTGATGCTAATAATAAGTCGTCTATGAATGGGAAGACGAAATCTAATCCTCGTAGTACTTCGTGAATGTAGCGTTGAAACGTTTGTCCCGCGTTCTTCAAACCGGGGCACATACGTGGGAATTCAAATAATCCCATTGGGGTGATGATGGCTGTCTTCTCAATGTCTTCTTCTCTTACGCTCAGCTGTTGATAGGCGCGGTTGAGGTCTATTGTTGAGAATATAGTTTTTCCGGATAGGTGATGTGTGAAATCTTTGATGCGTGGAACAGGGTAACGATCTGGTATGGTGATGGAGTTGAGTCGGCGATAGTCACCACAAACTCTTATGTCGCCATTCTTCTTAGGGACGATGTGTAGAGGTGATGACCATGGGCTTTTACTAGGTCGACATAGTCCTTGTTCGATCATGTTTTCAAATTCCTTCTTCACTATTTCGAAACGATGTGGTGGAATTGGTCGAGCTCGGCTGTGTATCGGTGGTCCTTTTGTTTCGATGAAATGTTGCACTTGGATATCGGAGTTTAGTTTCATCGATGTTAATCTCGTTATGCCGGGATATTGGGCTAAAATGTCGTGGTAGGATTGCGACATGTCGATGCTGCGTATCGTAGGTACGTTCGATACTCGTACCGGGGCATTGACCTTTAAACTCGTAACACCGTCGATTAATCTTCGGTTTTTCAGGTCGACGATGAGTTGGTGATGTTTGAGGAAATCCGCTCCGAGTATAGGTTTTGAGACGTCAGCTACGATGAATTTCCATAAGTATGGGCGACGTAGATTGAGGTCAAGGGATAATGTTTTCTCGCCATACGTAGCTATAGTTGTGTTGTTCGCTGCGTATAGCTGGAATGGTAACGGCGTTGGTATTTGTCCCTTACTTCTCGGTAGCACGGATATGTTGGCTCCAGTGTCGACTAAGAATGATAATTTGGAGTTTCTGTCGGTGATATACAGGCGGTGGGATTTTTCTTGAACGCCGGTGTCCGCCACTGCCAACGTTCCGTCTAGTTTTCCGTGTTCTGTTTCTGTTGCTTGTTGAATGAGCAAGGTGATGTACAGCGTCTAGCTTTCTCCTTGAAACGGCGGTGATAGTAACAAAATGGTGATGGAGAAACATCGTGGCTTCGTTGACGTGATGTGCTGCGGTGACGAGATGAGTGACGACTACGACGATAATTGTTGTTGTGATATCGATCTGACTTCAATTCTGCTATTTCTAGTGATAGTTTTCTTATCTCGCTGATTAGGTACTGCGTATCAGCTTGAGGTGCGGCTAGTGAGACTGGTGCGGGTGCATGAACGGCTGCGACTTCTGTTGGTGCTGTCTGCTCCATGATTTTGTCGGCGAGTAGCGCGAGTTCGTCGAGCGTTGTCTTGGTGGTGAAGGTTTCGCTGACTGCGAGGACTGACCGGACGTGTGATGGGAGGTGATTCGTCCACATAAGTCGCAAGGTGGAGTCGGGAACCTTGTCTCTGGCGAGATTTCGCATGCGACGGAGTAGTTGCGTTGGCTTTTGATCGCCGAGTTCCATGTCGGACAGTAGTTTCTGGAATTGGCGGCTGTCAGATTCCTCGTAGGCAGATATGAGCCTATTCTTGATCGCGTTGTACTGATCAGTCTCTGGTGGGTTGTAGAGTAGGTCCATAATCTGCTCGATGTCCTGTCGCTCGAGCTGTGCGATGACCATCTGTGCGAGTTGGGCTTGGCCTTTCTTGAGATCGTTGGTTGCTGCTTCGAAACTGATGAACCAGAGCCGTGGTCGATCACGCCAGAAAGGTGGAATACGCATGGTGAGCGATATTCCAGCTGCTTCGGCCTTCTGGACTGGGTTTGAGCTTGATTGTTGTTCTTCAATTTGGCAGGGATTCGACATCTTGGTTTATTTTGCTGGAGACTGGCAGAGCTTCGTTTGGCGATACTGGCAGAGCTTCGTTCTTGTTTCTTCAGTGTTCTGGCAGGAGAGAGTCATCACGTCGGGGTCACCACTTTGGAGTTGATGGTTTGAGGTCCTTGCTTGTAGATCAGAAGGTATGTTGAAGATAAACTCCGTTTAAGAACGAATATTGAATGTATCTTTATTTACAAAATGGGTCGTCTTTTATACAATTTTACTAATAAACAATAACCAATAAAAACACGTACATTAAATTAGAAACACTATTTACAAAATAAAAATCCAATAAGAATCCAAGGATTTTTGACCACTCGCGTCACAGCACTGTTGTCGTGTTATTTCCACGAGAGGCGCTTGTGTGCTCACGGCGCGGCACGGCGCGGCGGCGCGGCGGGTGACTTTTCCCGCCATTTCGCCGCTCGCGACGAAAGCATAAATATATGTGCCACGTCGCGCGCGCGTTAGTGTCGGGCAGGCCTCCGTCGAGTGAAGACTGAAGATGCAGTGATGAAGATCGAAGACACGTCGAACCGAAGCTAGAAGAGTGGCCTCACAGCTCCCGACACTCCTATTTCTTTACGGAATCGTCAAAAACGTTGAAATAGTTCTTTTCAGAACTGCTTGCTTCGATGTTTCTTAACAGAACGTCAGAAACGTATACCAAAGTTCTTATCAGAACTGCTCGCTTCAATGTTTCTTATCAGAGCGTCAAAAACGTGGTAATGTGCAGTGACTGGTGATGGTGGCTACAGTGTGATAAGTACGACTGTTTACATGTTTAGATTTAATCCGCCTCTTAAGAGGTAATTATTAAGACCTAAAATCAAGGGTATATCATCATCAATATTATCATTCACCTCAACTGAATACATCCCAGTCCGACGGATGTGTTCCCCATAATACGATCTAGCCTGTTTAAGCTGATAGGTCCCAAGAGCTAACCGTTTTAAAACGGTTATGGTCAACTGTGGAAATCCGTCTAAATGTGGATTATTGCTGTTAATCATTTGAAAATTCACTCTCCTTTTATTGAGATATTCCTGTTCAACGTAAGTTGCCAAATGGTTTGTTAGTGAAAGCCTCTCTTTAGCTATTCTAACATATTCCAAGGCTTCTGGTGGGCCTTCTATAACAAAATGGAACTTATTAATAAGGGCACAAGAGACTCTAAAATCATCCATTAGGTGCAAAGCCGCTCTATTGTTGAAAACATGACGCAAGAGTCTGAAATCCCTTTTCACCCTCCCATTTACCACTTCCACAACCCAGCGGCACATAGTAACAAGGCGAGACCGATTTACCTGCTGGAAATCTCTTAACTGGGAAGTTAATTCATTCCAACGGCCATGATCCAGGTGGTGACGACAGATTCATGCTGCTGGCGGCACATAGAATTTATAATTAAGCAATAACAAATCCTCTATAGATGAGGGTACCAGTAAACGTTCTGTTTCTCAGTGATTGGATGTGCTAGCAGCACACTTATACACAGAAGACATAAATTGTTGGATTTGATCTAACTTGAGCAGTGTGTAGGTTTTGTTGTGAAAGAGGAGGCGGCTCAGGAATATTGAGATTCCCACTAGATCCCGCGTCTGGCAAAATATTGTCTGATAGACCAGGGCGATTATGGTCATGCTGATCACTACGTTGCACTTCTCTTGTAGCTGAGCTCCAACAAGCAGCACATACTCTTTCCATTCTTGAGATCTAAAAAAATAACATGATTAAGTAAACATGTATACAAAAGTATGTAAGTGTAATGTGATCTAACTGTTAGGAATACATGATAATGATCAAGAAGTAATTGTAATAAGAAGTTGAATTACTTTTTTTATATTAGGAACAAAAAAAAACAGAAAAAGTCATTCCTACAGCTTTATGAACTTAGAGCGTTTTATTGATGATTTTGATGATTATAATTCTGTAACTACATATGTCTTACAGCCGCGAATAATATTTTAATCAACATACAACCTAGCACTGGCCTGCAAATTGCAAAAAACCCAAGAAATTTTGAATTTCGCGGGCTGGTTGGAGCTTTCCCCTTAACGTAGTCGGTCAGTAGTTCAGTACAGTAACAGTACAAATGTCAGATGCCACAGATAAGATAACTATAAACCATAGAGTATAGTAAGTGCTATAAACTAGTCGGGATTTAGGGATGTAATCGATAAATCAAAATCTTTAGGCTGAGAAAATCTATTGTGGCAAATAGCAATAAACCAAACTAAATCGATTTTGTGTACTGATCTTACTTAATTGTTGCTGTTATTCAAAGAAAGCAAAGCAAATACAGCTTGGCAAAAAAGAGTCTGACGCGGTGACAGTTGGAACTAATATCGATGATTGTGGTTACTTGTCAACTGCTAGTACATTCTGTGTCAACAGTGCGTATATCTTAGTGGTTTTTCATAGATTTTTAAAAATTATCAACTTTCCTTGCGTAATTAACTATTTAAAATGAATAAAACTATTCGAAGCAGTGGCAGTGGCGACCTCATTTATTCCACACTCTTTTGTGCCAAGCTGTACATATTTGTAATTCTTGAAATGTTTTTCAAGCAAACGTTATAGTTATAATTATATGTATAATAAACAAAAGAAACGATTACTGGTTAATCGATTCATCAAAAAATCGATTCCATTGCATTCTACATCAATAAGACTATCTGTGAACGGCCAATTAACCATAGACAAAATAACTATAATCTTCTCATTTTTATTGTATGCCCTACACGTTGGAGTAATTTGAAGCGAGGCAGGTATAGTTTTTCACATAAAATAACCGTCAAAAACAAAACCCGCCGAATGCATTTTTTCACAGGACTTTTAGAGTCCGTTCGACAGACAAGGGTTTGTTCAATTGAAACGGAACGTCATATAAAGGGAGTAAAACAATATCCATACTTTTAAACTCAAAATTATATTTCCAGTTCAAAAATCAAATCTCCGACGCGTAATGCCATAAAAAAATAAGAAACTAATTACTATAAAATTTTGGTTTTGAGGCGCGAGACTTTTTGGTACCAATTTTGGTCATTGTCCTTTAGGTTTTATGTACCTATATGAACAGCAGACAGGGCCAAGCTGAGAATCAAAATTATCGACTCCTAGGCTGATACTATTCAAAGAAAAAGCTAGGATAAAACTACATAGGTATCCACATAGTCGTATCAAAGCATTGAAACATGTTATTTTGTATCGAACCTTTACTTAATTTTAATTTCATAAGAAAGACTAGACGAGAACATAATTATTGCAACATTGCAACTGCACATGCACAAGCAGTACCTATCAGCGTTATAGTGTGAAATGATAGTAATCGTTCTTTACCTAAGAATTATCCACTCAATAAATACAGCTAGATACGTATAACTTGATTAACATTCAGTTTTAAATGACTGACTTGTCAACACTTGCCACCATATAAGCAACGAAATTACTCCGCTTTGGTATCACACCTAGAAATCTTATATAACCTACTATTTGCATTTAACTTGTGATAAATTCACTTGAGATATAGTGATTTGAATCTTTGTCATTTTCGAACGTCATTGGTGTGGGCTAATCGGCCCGATCTTGTGACATAATTGTGTGGTAGTTATAATGTTATTATCCAGATCCAGCATTGCAGACCTTGAAAATATTATCGCATTTGGGCATCACAAGACTGCATATATAAAGCTGAGAGCAAGCTCTAAAATTTCAAGTAGGTAAAAGCTAGCGTTAACGTAGACGACCTTATTTTTTTTAATGCCATCTAATAAGTCGTAATCAGATTAGATGTAATTCGGCAGACGTCTGCAGGAGTAGATCTGACCTTGTGTAGGGTGTAGGTAATACTAAACACATATAGATACTAGAAATAAGTAGGTATGTCATAGGTGTTAAACCAGTGAGATTACCGTCGAAGTAATCGAGTTAGACACAGACCCAGGTATTTCTCGGAACAAATTTGATTTAATTGCTGTACAAACTCCTTACGCAGCTCGTAGGCACTCGTAGGTGTCCAAATGATAAGGAATGGATAACGATAAACGTGCCTTGATTGACTTTAAATTTCTGCATCCTAATTACTGAACGAGAGATGCTATGTTGTGTAATTAAAATATTTTTGACACTAGATAGGTACTTATTTAGTAGGAGGTACTTATTTAGTAGGAGCTCGTGGCTAAATAAGAACAGCCACTCGGGTCGATCTTTAGGTTAAGCAGTGCTTACCTAGGTTGGTCCGTGGATGGGTGACCACCCATTACATACCGAGTTTCCTCTGTGCCTCGGAAAGCACGTTAAGCCGTTGGTCCCGGCTGTCATTTGTAGATCTTTGATAGTCGTTACAGGTAGTCAGTGGCCCGAAAGTTTGACAACCAATCTTACCAAGGGGTATCGTATTACCTAGCACTAACTGGGTTGTGGAGGTCAGATAGGTAGTCGCTCCATGTAAAATACTGGTATTCAGCTGCATCCGGTAAGGCTGGAAGCCGACCCCAACATAATTGGGAAAAGGCTAGGCAGATGATGACTAGGTATAAGGTACCTACTTATTTGTACCTACCAAACGTCTAACCTTATTTTTTGACGCAGCTCAATCGACATCTATGACCATTGACCTACGGTATTGTAATGCACTATACCACTACTTATCTACTGGCAAGTTTATAATAAATTAAACTTATATTGTCACATACGGGATATCTTCCGTGATTGTCAGCAACGAAATATCGAGAGCTCAAAATCATGAACAATCACGGAAGATATCCCGTTAGTGACAGTATAAGTTTAGTTTTAAACCGTGAAAGCTTAAAACAATATAATAAATTGCTTAGTTGGAAACCCTACTAAACCTAAACTAAACAAGAATCATGCAGAGAACATTGTTTCTTCTCTGAGGAGTCTGAGGTTAGGTATCGGAAAGGCTACATGGCTCATGGTGGGTCCAAAATCCTGCCAGAAATAGTTTAGAAAGGTGATCCCTATACATAATAATCAGTGTATAGGTAACTGTATCATCATCTGCCTAGCCTTATCCCAACTATATTGAGGTCGGCTTCCAGTCTAACCTGATACAGCTGAATATCAGTATTTTACATGGAGCGACTGCCTAGTGGAAAACTGTATGCAAGTGCCAAACACGTCGCTAAATCCAAGCCGATGATGATGATGAGCCGATAATGGGCCGATTGACTTCTACTCGCTGAGAAGAAGAAGTGTATATGGTCCTCACTATATTATTGAGCTCTAATAAATTATTTAAAAGGAAAACCATTAAGAATATTCATCATAAAATTCTAGGAAACCATGCATTAGCTGTCAGTTGTCAACTACTATAACTCCTCGTTTCGCCCATGCCATGTCCACTCACAATAAATTACTAAGCATGAGGTATAAGTTGGCCAAAGTCGTGCTAATAACTTACTCACATTTTCTATAAAAAGATTAAACATATAAAATTGAAATAATAATATTGTTAATAATAAACAGAGGGCCGTAATCGCTTGAAATACGACGGCAAGTCATTCATTTCTCTCGAACTGGTACTCCTGACCTCTGAGGCATGAATCATACGACCTGATACTGCGAGTGTGCCGAGCCTCCTACGTACACGTATGCTGAGAACATTACACATTTTACGAGTTATTAAAAGCTCCAAGGAACGAGTCGACTGCGTAATAACCAAATTTCCAACTGCGATAGATATCTGATACTGATGGATGAGTTTAACAAATTCAAAACATGAATTTCAATAAAACTGTGTACAGACACCTCTGTGGAGAAGAACGGACGGGTAATAAATTCCATAGACCATAGCAGAACTATAACCAACGCAAAACACCCACCATTTCTCGGCAGCAGCTTTAAGAAGAGACTCAGTCAGTTATCTATGCTGTGTGAATCTTCTCGCACCACACACATCGACAAAAGAGCTCAACATTTAAAAAAATGCCTCCCTGTCTCCCACGTCGTCCTCAGCAAGGCAAATAGCAGCACCGTTTACCGTTACCGATAAATATTTCCAAAATGTCCTAAGTTTCAGCTGTCAGTGGTGGCAGTGTACCACCACCGGCGCCAGACAGTTACACCATACACAGATTTCATCTCCACGTTATTTTGGCGACAATACGTGACTCTGCCTTATTCGGACGCTTTTATACTTTTTCAGCTCGACTTGTGCCTTAAAAAAATATTTATCTCTCTTTATGGTAGCTGTAAAGTGTCTATTGTTGTTATAAGATGTTAAAATTAAACGGAATCGTGATAAAATTTTGCCTTTTTTAGTAATTAAGTAATAGTTAAATCTGAAGGCGTTCCAGGAGCTTTTTTATTCTATTATGGAAATTGGATCACTGATGAGGCCGATGTCCCTTTTTGTTATAAGACTACTACAGACCAGTGCATCTGTGCATTAATTTTTATCAAACTAAGATCACAGTTCCTGTAATTTACTGCTGATTGTAGATTTTGAGACAATATTTCTTGCAGGCGCTTTATTGGATTAGTTAATTTATTTTATACCAAAATAATCTCTCAGTTATTTCGGGATCCATTTTGGCATTATTTAATGTACCTAACCTAGTATTTTATATTTCAAGACGAACAATTCTTGATCGTGTCAATAGTCTTTTTCTGCCCTCCTCCACTAGGAACAAGCGTGATGTTAACTTATTTAAGTAAGTAACTCGTATGAAGCAATGGTCACCAGAATAATTCTGCAATAACATTGGACGCAGGAGCCTTTCAATATTTATTCGAATTTTAATTTCACCCAGTTACAACGACAAACTTGGAAAAGTAGGTAGGCCAAAAGGTCAAGTAGGTGTACTGCAGACAGCAGATAAAAATAAATTGCAAGACTTGAACTTTGTTAAAATTAATTACGATACACCGTGACACAGACAATTTACGCCTAAAGCTCTTAACATCATACATGCTTCCATTTTAGGAGAACGGACGACCGGTTGTGCCTTATACGGCGCGTTTTTTGGCTTTCGAAACATTTGCGAGATATCGGACTCCTTGAATCGCGTACTCCTTAATGAAGTACCTACTTACTTTACAGTTTACATACCCAGTGTAGATAGCCAAATGTTAAAACAATATTGATGTTACGGACGCCAGACGTGCGAACTTCTACGGGAGTTACGCGTCAAGGGAACCTTATCGCGGCTTCGATCGGTGATTTGTTTGCAGAAAGTATTTTGCCCGTCCTCAACAATGCTTGCGCGTGAACGCGAACAAGGTTTTCCAATTTACGCTGATGTCTTCGCTTTTCGAAAACTTTGGTGGTAAAGCGAAATTGGAGATTTCATTGGCGTCGCAGGTACCTTCTATCTGTACCCATATCTTTTGACTATTCCTCCTTGTAATTCCATTTGGTCCTGCTGGAAATTACCTAAATAAAAATAAATGAATGCCCAAGGCATTAAGGCCTCCTTTGTACAATATGTGCATAAAGTTTTATTAATAAATAAATTACAGGACGTGAGCATTTTTTACCCACCCTAGTATGTACAGACACCAGCACATCAAGCTACCCGAAACAGTCAAATTTTCCCAATCAACCTTGAACCTAATTTCAGAGTTTCGAGTAGCTTGATGTGCTGGCATCTATACGTTCATAACTACATAAAGAATGATTATAGACATTCGTACTGTACTGGATAAGTAAGACAGCTTGTTAGATAGAATATAATGTAGGACGTTGGTACAGACGCCAGCACATTAGAATCTGTAAAACTTTAATGTATTTTCAACTTTATCGCTAAAGCGTTAGGTTCAAGGATGACTGGGAAAATTTGACAGTTTCGGGTAGCTTGATGGGCAAAAGTCCTGTAATTTCCAGCAGGACCAAATGGAATCACTAGGAGGAACAGTCAAAAGATATGGGTAGAGATATAAGGTACCTGCGACGCAAACGAAATACACCCAAAATTGTAACTCAGCTCTGTTATTTACACTTGTCTTCTGTATAAATAAAACACGAAGCTGGAACTTATTAAAATGCTAAGTTACAATAGGCTCCTAAAAGTAACTAGTGAAATGTAAAAGGTGTACTATATCCTCACCTTATCTGCCTGTAACTTCGCGAAATAGTTTCGTGTTCCAGTATTTCATCACGCAAATGCATGAACACGACGGCACAGTTGCAAATATTATTTGTAGTTTTTTAGTATAAGTATCATAAATAACTATCATATTCGAATAAATTGTTTTCTTCCTAAATTGTAATCATGTGTTTTCTTCTCAGACTGGCAACAATTGCCTTTCTGTCAGTACACTCCGGTCAATGAACAAATGTCAATTTGCCATCCTCTTACTGTCAGTTTCTGTCATTCGACGTCATCTTTAGCCGAATTTACTTCTAAGCATTTAACTAAAATAGGTAATAAATTAAAATAAATAAATGCCTGTACTAAAACAATGAGGTGACGTGAATCTAGCAAAAATCTAATCTCTTATGCATTCCAATCAGTAAGTTACATACATTTAAATAATAGAACGATGGCTGCGGTTGCGGTGAGGTTCGGTTCGATATTGTCGTTCTGTGTGGTGATGTACGCTGTTTATTACCACAACAATAAAGTTGAAGATGTTAGATTGTCACCGGTGAAGAGCCATTTGCTGATTTTGGAAAGTGAGAACAAGGTTGGTGCGGGAATATTGCAGCCGAAAGTCGCGCTCGGGTATGGCGCGTGCCATGATCTGTTCGTGAACGCAACCTCGTTATTGGACTACAAAGACCTGAAAGGAAGCCCGGAACATTTCAATGAAATCTCGAACAAGAATGAGTTCCTCAAAAGCTTCGCGTATTTCTTCAGACACGGCGCTGCTGCCGAGTAAGTTACATAAATTATTAATGACCATTACATTGTATGTCTAACACTTGGAATAATTAACTCTGATAAGAATTACAAACATTTCTATTAATTTAGTCCTTAGTGTTATCTGCATTAGGTTAATTTTGTTTTGAAATTGTATTTTCAGATGGCCTTCTAACCCAGAACATTTTTAAACAAAAATTTAACCAAATAACATTACAATTCCAGGCGCTTCGTGTCCAATGCAAAGCTGTATGACGATTTAATAGAACAAGCCTTAAAACTGCCTGACTCAAGATGGGCTATTGGAGGCAATGCTCCGCTGATGGCTAAGCGTTTCTACACAGAAGGCTGGAAAGTGCTGTTTGCCGCTAAAATGAGCAATAAACTGAAGAAATACATTCCAAATGATATCCAGATAGTTGGTGGAGAAGAAAATGAAGAAGTCAAGGATGATGTTCACATGATCCTGGAGTATAAGGCTGACGAGGAGTTTGGTGCCCTGAAGGCACCGCGAGCAAACAGATACATAGTACATAATGACGAGAACAATCCCCTGCTCAGTTCCCTGGAGAAGTTTGATGAACACTTGCCAGGGTTCAGCCCTAACTTACTAGTCATTAGTGGTCTCCAGATGATGGATAACTACCCTTTTAAAGTTGGAGATGGCAAAGGTATGGGACAGGTTTTATTAATTTTTCTGCATTTAAAATATTACTCAATAGATACAATTTGTTGAACTCTAGTTAACAATACAGCCACTTTAGTTTCTATAACACTTCCTTATCTAAATAAAATTGATTCTTTTAAGATAACAGTTTGTTTACAAGCTGATAAATGTAATCCTTTTATTGTTTACAGACTTAAGAGCTGAAAGACTGGACTTAGTTAAGAATCAAATCTTATCACAACCCCTGACTACACTGGCCCACTTCGAGATGGCAAGTTATGTCGACTTGGAGCTCCTCAAACACCTCACTACTAAAATACTGCCATTTGTAGACTCGGTTGGTATGAATGAACAAGAATTAACGAATCTTTACAGTGTCCTTGATTATGGTGAAGTCAGTATTGTTGCTGACTCCAACCCAAGAATAGCAACCGCCTTGGATCAAATGCGTAAAACATTTCTATTGATAAGACGCCAGAACGAACGCTATCAGAGCAAGAGAAAGTTGACACGCATCCACGTGCATACTTTAGCCTACCAGGCAATCATGACTGTCAAAAGCTCAAGCTGGAAGAGAACCGAAGCTGCCGCTGCTAAGGCATCACTGACAGCTCACAGATATGTGTGTAACAGCCAAGATATTGCCTTGAATAAATGTAAACTGCTACTTGACGATAGTTTCTCAACTACTACTGATAATGATAACACCAGTAGGGTGTTCTTTGAACCCACAAAACCTGTGTCTTGTTGGGAGGAAAAGGTAGACGGGGAGAATGTTGACATATGTGTGGCTCCTGTACTTATTTGCACTGAAGCACAGCTGACTGCTGGAGCTGGCGACAATATCTCCGCAGCAGGACTGGTGCTGCAAGTTGAAAAATAAACTGCCACTGAAAATTTTTTGTCAAATGAATTTAGTTCATTGACATCACTTATTCATTCCATTTGAACATTTGTATGTATGTATTTGGTGCCGCCATTCTTTCAGGATGTCTTATTAAATATTTAATATTTTTATCAATTAATGATTATGACTAGGAATTAATGAGTTATTTATTATTAATATTTTATGATATTTCACTAATTTATTCAATTGACAGAAGTACAAGACTGGATGACTTATTTATTTTAAAAATAATGTAAATTGTGTTTGGTTTTGCAATTTTTTAATTATTCTTATGAGTTAGTTTACTATTTAGAAAATCTGACATGAGCATAAGAACAAAATATTATATATTTTTCTACTTCATTCCATTGCAAAACTAGATTATTTGATATTTTTATACTTTGTGATTTTGAATAGAAATGTAATTTCTTGCAATACATGTTACATAATCAAGTTTTGAAAATTGTTAAATATTATGAGTACTGTAGATTTTTTGCACAACATTCCTAAAATTGTATTTGGGTAGTTTGAGGTAAAAATCTGGGTGTTAATTGTTGTTCGAATAAAATTCTTTTTTATATACAATGTTTTATTTTATAAAACGTTTGTTACATTTATTTACATAGATAATTGTCTACAAACAATTTGATAAAGTAAAATACATGAGTAAGTTCAAAGATAATTAATTGGAAGTTATTAACAAACAATTTTATGTTATTGACTATAATAAGTTATCAAACTAATATTGGCAGATCTAATTCTAATTTGCATGTTGAATGTTTTATCATAATAACAAAATGAAAACCATTACAGAAAATGCAATGAAAAATACTTACTACCAGATTTCAAATACATACCTAATGTACCAAATACTTTATTCTCAAGAGTGTGAAACAACCAGGTAGACTATTATATTTAATTTGGCCAAAATAGATGGGAGCAGGGTCAGGTGGTATAATATTTAATTCAAATCTACATTTACTTAACTTCACCCTTTTTTTTAGTTTTCTACATTAACCTTTTCTTATTTATTTAAATTAAAAAAAAAACAATAATTACCATAACTTGGTCACACAAATAAGAATAAAATTCTCCCACAGTTGTATTAGCACAAGCTATACATGATTTGTGGTAAAAAGATTAAATTAGAAATAAATAACGCAAAGATTTGGTCAGTGTAAACACATGCTTAAAGTAGGACTAAAATAATTGTCACTAAATCCTAAGTATTTATAATGTCAGGTAGGTACATGCATTAGTAAAAACTAAAATATAGAAAACAGCTAAAATACTTAATAACTAGGTAAATAAAGTATTGGAGTCAGAATTATATTTAGTAGATTGTTGATTGTGACAGACAACCATTTTTGGGTATTTAATATGGTGCCCTTAGAGGAACTGCTTCAGTTCATAGTGATATGTATGTGGTCTAAAATCCAGAATTAGGGAGTTAAAATCTGGGTATAAAACATTGAGATATGGAATAAACGCAGGGTGAATGGGACTGCCAACAGGAATATGGACAAAATCAGGCAGAATTATAAAATTGAATTAATATAGTTTCGTAACATGGAATAAAAACAGGGTGAATAGGACTGCCAGTAGGATTACAGATAAAATCAGGCAGAATTATAACCTTGAATTAAAATAGTTTTGTGACATGGAATAAAAACAGGGTGAATAGGACTGCCAGTAGGAATACGGACAAAATCAGGCAGAATATTATAACATTGAATTAATATACTTTTGTTTGCAGTTAAAAAAATTGTCTTTTAAAACCTTGCAAATTCAATTGGTAAATCCTTTCCCAGTTTTGTGCCTATACCCCATGCAAATCTAAATTAATCAGTTTCTAGGCAATTTCCAATTCTTTTACATTCGATGTTTTTCGTCTCATACTAATCTTATTTTCAGTCTTAATGATTTTGAATTTTAGATGACTTTATATTATTTATTCATCATTATCAGAGAATTTGATCTTCTTGTTCGGTGGTCTTGCTGTAGCTTTATACGGATCATAGAGACCACTTTTGATGAACCTCTTTGCTGCTTCTACATCCACCAGTGGTCTTTTCTCTCGATCTTTTACTTCTTGCCACTTCAACATCACGGCTTTTATTCTTTGAAGTTCATCTTTAATTGGGTGCTTGGTTGGATCGACGCCTTGTATCCTCAAATGAATCCAATGGAGGGAATTTAACGTGAAGGCCAAGAATAAATCAAGTTCAATCTGGGCGGGCAGTGTCATATTATCGTATTGTTGCTTGAGCGGCAACAATTGGTCTAATACCTGTTGTACTTCCATTAAATTCTCCTTGAGACTCTCGCAGTTGTTGACGAAGTCTTTATCCTTGGCTAACTCGCCGTATTTCAAATCCCAATCCATGTTTGCACTGCTTCTTTACTTACACAACACCCTTAATTGTCTTTCAAAGGAAAATATAACTTTTTTTAGCGGGATACACGACTGAACGATCAGGAGGATACCACGTTTTAAATCTAATCCAATTTATAACCTGACCCTGAGTTCTGAAAATACAAATTGAAAAATGACGGACCAATTGACAGTAATATGATTGCTGTCATCTGCGGTAATTTGTGTTATAACTACACTGTGAGCATGAAACTATAATTTAAACTCTTCTTTCGTTTACGGTAATGTATGGCAGATATAATTCACAATGTTAAAGAACTTATTTTTGCAGTAGTGGAACACTCGTCGTAGATATTTCTACAGCGTGTCCAGTATACTTTTTACCCGATACCGGTATTTGTCAAGATCACTGACTTAACAAAATCAGCGTTGCCAGATGTACGATTTAAATCGTATTCATACGATTTTTTACATTTATTTTGCATGTACGATCCAAGGGCAGAAATCGTACGTAAACATACGACTTTTTTAGATTTCATACAACCAAAGTACTAATACCATTAACCCTTTATTTGTGGGGTACTTTGCCGGATTTTCGCGCGCTTTTCAATAACTTGGACAGAGGCAGTATATCTCTCTTGTTCTTTCTCCTAGACTCTGTGAAAGTTTTGAGCAAGATATAGGTATGCAGTTTTTATAAGCAAATTTATGACATAACCGATGACAGTGACAGATGGGCCTTACAGGGTTGATCAACAGTTAGGATTTTTCTCCAACACGAGAAATGTTAAATAACATGAATAGTAAAACCCTTTACGGGGATAAATAAAGACTTAAAAGAGTGTGTTTAAATTGATTATTTGCTTTATTAATATTATAAAACAAAGGTTTTAAAAACGTACTATATTTTTTTTGTAGCGTTCTTAGGGAATACGATTTTTTATTTACCCATCGTACGATCGCCCATTCAAAACGTCTGGCAACACTGAACAAAATATACTTGGCACACTGTACTTGACTGCTAAATTAAATAGTAGGTACCTACTTGTGTTTGTAAATTACAGGTTGTTCTATCTATACCCAAATCAATGATTTTCAGTTTTTAACCCGACTGCGATGGAGCTCAATTAAGAGAGCTCAAGGCGAGTACCTAATTGTTTTGTTTAAATAGGTATTTTTGACATAGTTTTTATACTGGAGCGGTTAATCAAGATCAATTATACTCCTGTGGTGTATTGTGTCACAACACTTATTTTAAGGAAGCAGAAGGGTGCAAATAAAAACAGAAAGTTTGTAAGGGTTAAGTTTCCTATTTACGGATGCAGCAGAAGTTCTTCTAAGAATCTAAACTGCAATAGCCACTTCAAAAGTTAGACCTCAGTTACCTCTGATTCGACAATTGTAGAAGTTCCTATAATTTTAAAGAGTTATTTGAAAAGTCTAGAGACTAAAAGAAAATTTAAGCTCTCCACTCCAGATAAGTTAGCTTTTCTTTATTAACGTAGATATGTAACGTAACCTAGATATGTAGAACCTATTCATCTTTAACACCTCAATGTACCATATTTCACGCAAATAAAGATTATTATTATCCTTTATTCATTTTTTTACACATTCATTACATTTTTAAATATTTAACTATAAAACAATATAAAAAAAACATTTAAAAATATAAAAAATATTATTATTATTATTTAGTCCTTTTATTCAGAAATAGATGTTACTTAATCGACTTAGGGCGATAATACTTCTTGTAGAACTTGCTCTTGCCACCGCCGGGGTGCCAGCTGTCTTAGAAACCAATGGCTTGGCACGCGTCGACGGGAAGAGACCAGATGGTATGACCATAATGCCATGGAAGTTGGGTAGGCCTTGGTATGGCCATGGGGTCCGAGTGCCCACCTAGTATTTCGGGAAATCGCCAAGCGGTTGGTCGACTCTTCACGTGACCAGAGGGCGGGCCTATTTTTTGCCCAAAGAATCAGCATTGCCATCCAACGTGGCAATGCTGCCAGCCTTCTGGGCACTTTTCCTGCTGACAGCGATGCGGACGAATTTTTGGAAGCCCTGTAACCCTTTTCTACTTGTACATATTTAATTATTTATTCCTATATAGTTTTGTAGTTTGTAAATAATTTAATAATCTTTGAAATACATATTTATTGAAAAACAAACAGTAGCACAATAAGAATTAGTCATGATATCTTAACAAAACCAAACATTTGGTAGGCCTTGTTAACAATTTTTTCTATGTGAGCAACCAGATGGAGCTTCGAATCCAGAATCCAATTTGATGCTGTATTCGCTAAGAAAAACCTACACTTAAAATATGCTCACCACAGTGCTGGATTTAGGGCAGGGCACCAGGGGCCCTTGCCCCGGGCCTCCAGAAAAAATTACATCCTTTGTGTCCAAGAGTTCATCAAAGAGTGTTCAAAACACTCCCCAAATCTCGGATATCTACCTATCCCAGGCGGAATACTAAAATTTTCTACATACATCAATCCTATCTCAATTCAATATTAGTTGACAGATTTACTCCTTTTCTCATTTCTAAATGAATGAGCAAAACTAACGTTATTAATTCGAAGAGGGTTGTGTGGTTATCATGTTACACCTTCTTTATATACTTTTTCGGCTGTCCCAAAACAAATTTCGGTGCTTCCACTTCTAGACTGCCCCAGGGCCGCCACACCCATAAATCCCTGGCTCACCAGGTGGGTTCCCGGCACTGAATGTGTTAAGTATAAGATTCGACGCAGACAAAGCTTTTCCTCGCGCGTGCTCGAGGATATGAGAGCGCCTAATTTACTCGCAAATATTATGTCCAAGACACGACTATAACACCAAAACCATCATCACCACCATCTATTTTTCATAGAGATTTTGAAATCAAATTAAACAAACCATTATATTATTAGGTACATTTATTTATTTCTGAAACACAATAATAATTTCCTGTTAGTAATCATGTACTTCAACATTAAAATCTAGATCATAACTTGTTCAATACATTGAAAATGATTCATTATCGTCCTATTACTAGATAGCATCATGATGACGCTTAACTAAAGAGACAATATCAATCATCCAAGTACTCGAAAGGTTCCGGGGGCTCGGGTTCCTTCTCTTCCTCTGTCTTGGGACCGAAGGCGGCCACAGGCTCGACCAGCAGCTGTTCGCCATCGCCCGAGTGGTTCAACATCACGATGCCGCCAATTGTAATGTCTTTCAATGGCGTAAACCCTGAGCCCTCTACAGCCGTCAAATTCTTCAGCTGTTGTCTCATAACTCTCGCGGGATTGTTCAAAATTTCAAAAGTAGGCTCTGGCTCCTTCTTCTCTTTAGTTTCCTTTTCTTCACCCTCTTTTTCCTCCTTCTTTACTTCCTTAGACGAGCCAGCAGCAGCTGCGTCCTTATCAGATTTTCCATGAACTGTGATGTTAGGGTTTGGTGACTTAGAGGGCTTCTTTTCTTCTTCATCAACATCCATTTTAGAAGTTGAGGAAGAGGTCATGCTGCCTGAACCTTCAGTTCCATGCGCCCGTCTTCGAGCTTTAGCTGCGGCAATACTCAACACAGCAGTAGTCACTCTCTCCCTCTCCTCGCGTTTCTTTTCTTCCAATGGCGCAGGGTATGCGTAAAGAGAAGGTTTGGAGTTGGACTTAAAGTCCATCTGAGGCATCTTCAAGTCAGAGTTGAGGGCAATCAGGCAAGTAGGTGTGAAAGCCAGAGACAGGCAGTGAGCCAGCGGGAACCAGTACCAATACTGGGTAAAGACTAGCATGCCTACCACAGCAAGCATGTTCATGTGGCCAGTCCTGTTTTGCAGAGACACAGTTACGTTTCGGCCACCAGCGTCTATGATACCCTGAGCCAGGATAGCTCCGAATTTAGCCATTACATCTTCGTGTTTGTTTGAAATCACCTGTGCGTAAAGTTGACGGAAATATGTGACTTTAGGGCACTGAACTTCAGTTTGTTGGATAAGAATCATGGCAGACGCAATTAAGGCGCCTTGCCTCACAAAGTTGACAGGGTCGAACTTCACCATAGGTTCCAAGAGGCCAATAGCCTCGCGATTGCCAGTACCAGCGCAAGCAATACCCAAGGCCATAGCAGCACCATAACGAACATGAGGGTTGTATGATTCAGCTAACAGAGATACAACTGAAGGGCACTGTTCAGGTGTCCTAAAGAGAAGGAAGCCGAGAGCTGTGACGGCGGCACGACGTACGTCGTCGTTCACGTCGGAGACGGCGACGTGAAGAAGTGTGCGGATGGAGTCGTTATTGCCAGTACCACTGTAAGCAGTGGCGATAGTGTAGCAACCGGCGCGACGCAGCAGGGGGTCCTTGTCCCTCAATAATTGCTGCACAAGTGCATCAGCCTCCTCAAGTCGGCCATACATAGTGAAGGCTATACCTACAGCCAAACCTCTTAATATCTTCTCATGCTGAGTTTCTTGAGCATATGCAACCATGTCTTCTATAGCAGCTGCATTTCTAGAGCCTAACATGACCATTCCCATAGCTATACCAGCTGCCTCGCCGGTTACTGCGTCATCTTGGTACAGGTTAAACTTGAGCTGTTCATAGACATCCTGCCTGTGTGTGCCCATAGCCGCCAGGCCAAGACCGAGACAACCTCCATGGCGCACCATCTCATTCTGAGCATCTTTTAATTGTGTTAGAAGATAGTCAATGATATTTGCACCATGATTGGCATGAATAAGACCGAGGGCATATAAGCCTCCTCCTTCAGAGTAGCCTGATGAAGGCCCTGCCTCTTTTGGCAAGTAAGATTGCATGAGAGCTAAGGACTCACTTTCGTGACCCCTATGGATAACTCCAAGGGAGGCTGTTACTGTTAACTTGGCCCAGTTTGTGGCTCTGGCGAGCCATTCTAAGTTGTCTCTCAAGAACTGATCACTAGTTGTTCCTGAGTGCATGAAGGCATTGGCTATGACAGTGGCTGTGTGACAAATAGACACCCTAATGGCATCTTTGGTGTTCTTCAAGATAAGTAAATCAGCATGGTTAGATCTAATTAGAAACTGTAGTTGTAGCCCTATGGAGACTTCACCTCCTAATATTGAAATTAACTTTTCTACCCTCCTTTGATGTTCTTTTTCTTCATCATTCAGACTTTCTATATCTCTCTCTGGTTTTTTGGATTCCTCAGCAGCAGGAGCAGCAGCAGGTTGATCAACCTCCATGCTAGCTTCTGGGAATGGGCCACCTTGAGGTTGGGGTTTACCACCAAGAGCACTAGGAATAGGTGCTGTTGTCCTAAGAGCCTGTAATACTCTGCCAAGGAACTGTTGTGTGGCCGAGTCATATAAGTCAAAGGCTATTTGGTATGCCATGAGGACAGATTCTTGAGGTCCATGTGTGAGTTTGTCAAGGATTTCTGCTACAGAAAGTGGATCTTCCAAGAAGATAAGACACTGGCACATGTTAACATAGTCGGGGATGTTGAGACCTCGGTAGAGACCTACCAGGGACCGGAGGACTGTGCTGCGGAAGCCTCTGTTTTGTAGGAGGCTCATGGCAACAGTGAAGGCATACTGAAGCATACCTGAAAAGTTAAAAAAGTAATATGACACCTATTTCCATTTAAAATTAATTCCATTTAATATAAACATTTAATTATGATAGATCAATGAACAGAAAAGCAACTTTTTCATCTGATACTATATCGGCAGTAAGTAGAATGATTGAATCACAAAATAGGCCCTACATCATCTGCCTGGTAGTTATATTTACATGCACAAAGCCCATGTGCATTATTGATACATAGTCTGTCCCCTTTCAGTTTCCTTTTGCAAGAAATTGATGACATTTCAATAATTTGATCCCAGAACTATATTTATTTTTTTTATCTTTATTTATTTTAAGAGTCCCAGAACTTGTTATTTCTAACACAAAAATGTGTTGTGTAAGTCATGCTTCTCTTGTTCCAAACAAAATAGTTTCATCAATATAAACATTCCTCATCAACTCAAAATTGTGTAATAACAAAGAACATACAAGAATTGACCTTATGACTCATGAATTTTCACCAATTGGATAAGAAAATTGATTAACAAATATCCAAGAAACAGATCCTGTAAAAATCAAATAATGAAGAATGTAGATGAAGAATGAAGTTGATTGATACAAATGTATTTTTAAAGGTTGTTTACAAACTTACCAGCTACATCATCAGATTTCATGATGGATTCCTCAAAGATGTCCATGCGACGGGTCTCTAGTGCCAAGCCAAGCGCCTGCCTGTACTGTCCATCTTCAAGACAGCGCTGGAACATTCGATTCACGATGGCTTCCAGCCGAGGATCTATCGTCTCCGCCATGTTGTCCACGAACAGTGCCTTCCTCTTCTGGGTGTAGAAGTCGATCGCCTTTGCAATCGTAGTATCGACATATTCATTTCTTGCGTTCACGTCGAATAAGTCCCCAGCACCCAGCGCATACGTCAACGAATCTTCGAAGGCTCCCAAGTGGTAATATACTTTACTTGCCACCAAAGCTGCGAGCTGGTGCTGGGAGAACACTTTGTCTTCATGCAGAATTTCGATCTTCTCAATAGATTCTGATATTTCTGGCCAAAACTCGTCGACTATGTTGTCCAACCTCTTCAATGCGAACTCTTTTACTTCGGACATCGGCTCATCCAGCAGGGATATAATCCCCGCCGCTGATGTTATGTTCATCTTGCTGTTTTTTAACTTTAAATCCTATTGCACAAACCTTTTGCAGATACTTTTTGCTTATTAATCGGCAATTTCTGAAATGAGTAGGTACAACAAATAATACGATGTCCGATGATTTGACAAATTTCTTTAACCCATAGAGAAACTAAAATTGACTGGGTTGCCCCATTACCGAATAAACCGCATTTGTGCCGATCCTATAAAATAATTAAAATGATGTAAATCATTTTTCTTTTTAAAATTTTAAACTGAATATGTGTAAAATATATTACTTATGTTAAGTTTTGAAGTAGATATCAAACTTGTCTACTTTGACTTCACAATTTCATTGCGACTATGTCCGAACATGTTGACGTATTGCATTTTACTTTTTGTTATGAAAACACTGAAGCATAGACTATAAAACCCAAGCACATCAGTCGGGGTACGTTTTGAAAATTTACCTGAAAACTATTTATTAATAATTATTCTGTGTTGAATTGTAGAATTTCGGTTGGTACGAATTAATAAAAAAATACATTAAAGAGACAAAAACGTATTAGGTTTTTATTAAAAAAAGTTTTGATGATTCGGTAAAGATAATTTTGCCGCAATTGTGTCTTGCTGTTCAATTAATTTTTACTGAATATGCATTCAGAATCCACCTGTATTGTGAGTTGTCAATTTTCTGTCAAACACATTCCTACGTAGTACGAACGAAACATCTGTGAGTAACTCTCTCTGTGAATATCGCATTAATTCTACAAAATGCTAGACTTATTCACCATCTTTAGTAAAGGAGGCATAGTGCTATGGTGTTTCCAGAGTACGAGTGAAATTTTTTCGCCATCGGTGAACGCTCTAATTCGTAGTGTGATATTACAAGTAAGTACTTTATTAAGTTGGGAAGCCCCTGGTGGATAGTGGTTTAATCCTATTAAGTATTCACAATGTGGATTATTTACATATTCTAAAACTTTGCCTTTTGTATTATCGTGAACCTAGAATTTACATATTAGTTGGGTCTGCTTGCAATAATGTCCTTGTGTAATCTATACTGCGTTCTGTGAATGTTATCATAGTCTTGGGGGCCTTATCTTGCGCATACCTTGTATGTGTACCATATGTGACTGTATAAAGACTTGTTTACTATATAATAAGGTATCAGGGTCTTGGAGAGAGCCATGTATCAATATCAACATGTTGAAATTTACATTCATTTTAAACCCCTCCACTAGCCATGAAATAATAAGGTTTGGTATTGCTACTTTATGCTAATTGGGTCAGCTTGCGTAATTTACTTCTACTTTTTCTTTCTCCTACAAAATTTTATAAACTTTTTTTTAATTTTCCAGGAGCGTTCAGGCAACAATACATTCAGCCATAATGCCTTATCATTACAATATAAACTCGACAATGAGTTTGAGCTGGTGTTTGTGGTGGCTTACCAGCGCATTCTGCAGTTATCATATGTGGACAAGTTCCTCAATGATATCCACCTGGAGTTTAGGGACAAGTACAAGAATGAGCTGCAAGGAGGCCGGCATATCATGGACTTTGATTTCAAGATGACGTTCGATAAAGTGTTACGGGATTGTGAAAAATGGGGTAAGAGTTATTTATTTAACCTAGATTGTTTTCCATACCATTCTAATCCTCATTGTAGTTGTGTTTGTGAGAATTATACAAATCTTTTTATTTTCAAAGTTACTCATCTCATCATAAAGCAATCTATCCACATTTACAGATGTGTGAAAATGAAAACTTAATTTATTATTAATATTAATAAGTACCCTACAAATCAAACTAAATTATCCCCAGTCTTTGAATACTAATTTTCTAATATTGAATTTCAGCTAAATCGCAAGCTAAGATTCCAAAACAAATGAGAACATTTGAAGACTCACAGAAGTCCAAAAAGACTGTTGCTTCAATGATTGAACGCAGGGGAGATGAAAAGCCGGGGAAGAAATCTGGTAAGTCTCACTAGAAATCACAGTTGTTTTCATATTACCAAGGGATATCCTGTTACCTAGTAATAACTAGTAACTGGGTTTTAGAAGTCAGATAGGCAGTCAATATTTGTCTGCATCTACTTAGACTCTAGACTTACCACAACATAGTCGGGAAAAGTCTAGAAAGATTTTGACATTTCTTTCACATTAATTCAGGTTCCTAAATGAGCTATGAATAAACATGTTTCTGATATATCATACGTAAATTGATAGTATGTCTAGTAATTCAGAATGACTAGCAACTTTGAACTTATTATCTCTTTATCCACCTGTAACCAAGTGTAAGTTAATTGGCTTATCTGTATGTTTATTTCTATTGTAACAGTAGACCTATTTTATAAAGATGTTTAGTTCTACGTAAAAAGTAATATGTCTATGAGTATTGTAGCCCAGCATTTGTGCGGAATACCTGCATGGGTTGGTTACAAAGAACTTTGGTAAATTTTAATTGACGATAATCCACTTTCCTGCCTCATTGGTCAAGTGGTAGCACAACTGCTGAGCATGATTCTCCATAGAGATCTACGTTAGGGAATGGGCAACTACAGTACTTTCACAGTTTTTATGACTTGTGACTGGGACTGTAGCTACATTTCATTGTTGTCTTTGTTGCGATAATTCAAAAGTACCTGTAACTAGCCTACTTGAAATAGATGCTTTGATTTTGATGTCCTGGGTTCGATTCCCGGGCCGGGCAAAGTGTCAGTGGGTTTCTTCATCAGGAATTTTCTAGTAGCAGCCACAGAGTCTGGATTTGGGCCCAGTTGATGGCAATAGGCGCGCCCCCTATTACAATAAACATAACTGGCGAAATGTGGGTGTACAGGCTTCGGGGATTACATATGTGACGTTATGTATGTTATGTTATGATAATCCACTGCCCTAATTTTATTATGCTCTATCAAAATCCTGTGTGCAAAACGTTTTTAGTATGACTAAATTCTTTTTCAGTAAAAATAGTAGAAAATAAGAGCCTGACTAACGGCAAAGTGGAGGAATCTCCCGAACCTGAAGATGATGTGATTGCCTTGAATAGAGCCAAACTGGCTCAGAAACTCGCCTCCAAGGGCAAAAAGGAGTTGCCTAAGTAAGTAACTTGGTTACATTAATGTTTCGTATATCTAAATGCATGCCCAAATAAAAGCTCAGTTGGATTTTCAACACTGTGCTCAGCGCAGAGAGTCTACAACAGTGCAGTACCTAATATTTAAGCATTTATTTCGGTGATGGTTAATGTTAGTAAAATATGCATAAGCTTGCTTTGCTAGTTACATATACTATACAAGTGTACCGGGTATTAATATCAAAACATAAAAAATACATTTTATTTCCATAATTGCTATGGCAGCATGTTGTGCGAACTATGAGAAATAATGAATTTCATATCTACCTGTCAAGTTGGTGAAGTTTGGGCAATTAAAGTTGAACTTGAAACAATTCATTTGAATAAAGTTTTATTAGATGGACCACTAGCATTTAGAACCAGTAGCGTAGTATTAGTATTTGTGTTTTGGGAAGCCTGATCCCTGCTGCTGTCAAATACATTTATGTAATTACAGGCACACAAACACAGACACTGAAATTGAAAGATGTTATAAAATGTTTTGGAGTTTCTGTCTTAAAGACTAACAGGATAATATAACTTTTTCCTGTTTGTATGATTAAGAGACAGGTTTTATTCATAACAATATTATATTTTCCTTCAGCAAGTAACTAGTTTGGTTTAACAAATCTTAAGTTTTTTTTTTTTAGTTTAGTATTAATAGAAATTACTTCATGGATTTCAATTTAAAGAAGTTAAATACAGTTTACCAAGTTGTTGAATAATATACATATTAGACTTCTGAATACTTTAAATGATTAAACAAAATAAAAATATATGATAAAGTTATCTTTACACTTACCACATGTGATGCAAGAGTGTTGGTAACATTTTAAATGTGTAATTCTTATTTAAAAAAATGTATAGTCTCATTACATACCAAGAATCAATTTAATTTGATATTCCTGAAGAAGCACTCTAATTGCAATCACCAAAATTAAATGTCATATTAAAATAGGCTGATGATCGACACTTTATCAACGTCTAAAGGCACTCTCGTCACTCGCTCTACTTTCGCGACACCTAGTGTTTTATCAGAGAGGAAGAAGTGGTCGAACAAACTCTCTAACAACACAACCTGTCTGTTCAGTAATATACTTTTCTCTCTCTTTAATTTCCTGAGTTTTCTTACTTTTCTCTGCTTGAAGTCCTCAAAGAATCCGAATCGTCGTAATTTGAACCTTATGTCAACATTATAAAAGTCACACCACGCGTGCTTGTATTTCACAACTACCCCTTTTGGGATGTAGGTTTCTCTCTCTTTCTCCGAGTAGCCAACCAATAGTAGCATATCTTTCTCCGAGTAGCCAACCATTAGTAGCATATTTCGACTACCTAGAAGTAATTATGAGGGAAGGTCTGATTGGTATGGGTACGATTTCAATGCCTTGACGTCACTAGTCTGACTACGTTTTTTTTGCTTGTTGCTCCGCAGAAAGTCTCCCAAGAGCCCTAAGGTGGAGCGCGTGAAGCAGCCGCGCGTGTGGGAGCTGGGCGGCGGGACGCGCGACCTGCCTTCCTTGGACTTCAGCACCGACAAGCCCGAGGATGCCAACAACGAGATCACGCCGGATACGCAGGTCAGTGTACTATTATTTTTTTACAATAAACCGCACTGAAATAGAACCAGCTGTTTCGTAGCTACAGTGCCGCAGACAGATCACAAGAAACTTATAATATACCTCTTTATAAGTCATTTAATTCCTGCAATCCGATTTGATAGATATTATAGTTGCCAGTGAGTTGAGTTGGAGCTCGTGGTTAAATTATAACAGCCGCTCTGGTCGATCTTTAGGTTAAGCTACGCTTGCTTAGGTTGGTCTGTAGATGGGTGATCACCCGTTTTATACGCGTGCGTCGGAAAGCACGTAAAGTCATTGGCCCCAGCTACCATTTGTAGATATTTGACAGTTGTTACAGGTAGTCAGTGTCCCTAAAGTCTGACAACCAGTCTTCCCAAGGTGTATCTTATTACCCAGCATTAACTGGGTTGTGGAGGTCAGATAGGCAGTCAACAACCCAGACACACACAGACATACTGGTATTCAGCTGCAACCAATTAGACTGGAAGCATTCCCCAAAATAGTTGGAAAAAGGGCAGATGATAGTTGCCAGTGAAATCTATTTGTCTGCTTAATTCATACCCGGCGTATACCATGTAACCTTTGACGGAGCTGGTCTCTCGAATTCTGATACCTACGCTATACAATTTGAAGGTCGCATACACCAACGAAAGTGTATGCGTTCAGTCGTGTTGCCCCTCTCATTGTAGTTGTATTGTAGACGAAGCACTAAAAGTAAAACAATAAAACCTAAGTTCAAAGATATTAATTTCTTGTTACCATTCCAGCTGATCGGTCAAATGACGGGCGCTATCCGCGACCTGGAGGTGGAGTCTGACGAGAGCAGCAGCGACGAGGAGGTGGAGCACTCTTCTCACGCCAGCCCCAAGAAGACTGGCGGCATGTTTAGCATATTTAAGGGTAAGTGCTGCTGAAAAACTATTTGGTTTCAAGATTTCATCATCTACGCTCTCTGACAACCAGTCTTACTAAAGGAGTATCGTATTTACCCAGTGCTAACTGGGTTGTGGAGCAAGGTTAGTAGTTGGCCTGACTGACTGCATGTCTACTACTCATTAAAAAGCCGTTAAAACTTCCTAACAAAATGAGTTTTCTAAAAAAATCTGTATTTTCGTCAACAAACAATAACTTGTAAGTTTTCTTTTCCAGGCTTGGTAGGCTCTAAGGCCCTAACCGAGGAGTCGATGCGTCCCGTGCTGGACAAGCTGCAAGACCATCTGATCGGCAAGAACGTCGCCTCCGACATCGCGAACAAGCTGTGCGACTCTGTCGCTACCAAGCTGGAAGGAAAGGTGAGATATTTAATACCTTGATAAATAACAGACTGCACCGTCGCTGCTGTAACTTGAACATAAGACCTTGCAATATATGGTGATGGTGGAATGAGGTTGTGACCAATTGGCATCCAAGAACTGGAGGTAGGAATTTAAATCGACCTATGGCCGTCACTGCATTACAAGACTAGAACAATCTACAGCGTAAATTGAGTTTCGGGTGATGTCGATTACAGGAACAGATATTTCTCTGGTGGAACATTTTGAAAAGTTCATTTGTCTCAGTTGTTGTATAGCAGAGTCTTTCTTAATACGTGCAACTTTTCAGGGCTGAAATCAATTTTTTCGCACGTAGGACACTCAACCACTCTAGTAGATATTTTAAAAAGCCATTAGCAATAAATAAAGACATGAATTTGCGCTGGATATGATTCAGTATGATTATTTTGCTACAGGTACTGGGAACATTCGACAGCGTGGCCAAGACGGTGAAGGCGACGTTGACAGAGTCGCTGGTGCAGATCCTGTCGCCCAAGAGACGCGTGGACATCCTGCGTGACTGCATGCACTCCAAGCAGCAGGGCAAGCCTTATGTTGCTGCTTTTTGTGGGGTAAGTTACGTTACTATGTCGTACTTTAATCTTTCAGCAACAATAACAGCCGCACGGGTCAATCATTTTGGTTAAGCAACGGTTGCCAAGGTCGATCTGCGGAAAAGTGACCATCCAATACGACTACATATCAGTAATGAAGGGTAAATTTTTGTAAGAGTTAAGCCGGAGTTTGAGGATCTTCAATGTGATTATATTTTTTGTCTATATAATACTGACTGTGCCATTTTTCAAAAGGAAGCCGGTAGGAATCATAGTTGTATGGAACCTTCGCCACTGCTACTTATCGAGACACCTCCGTGCCTCAAAGACCCTAGCAGAAAGCACCCTAATCTGTTTGTCCCGGCTGTCATTTGTAGATCTTTAACAGTCGTTACGGATAGTCAAGCCCGAAAGTCTGACAACCAGTCTTACTAAGGGCTATCGTATTACTCAGTAACTGGGTCGTTAAAGTAGTATATGACCTTCACAACTCTTGTTCCATGAAAAATACTGGTTTTAAGATGCATCGGAAAGAGACATACCATGTTTACACCGTCGATAGATAGTTGCTCCACCACGATGTTCGCTATGAAAGGTCGCAGTGGAGCAATAGTACTACCGTCTCATTGCTAGACAAAATAACCCATTTTACTCAAAACCAACCCATATTTCCGTAGGTAAACGGCGTGGGCAAATCCACGAACCTAGCCAAGATCTGCTTCTGGCTGATCGAGAACGACATGTCGGTACTGATCGCGGCCTGCGACACGTTCCGCGCCGGCGCAGTCGAGCAGCTGCGCACGCACACCCGCCATCTCAACGCGCTGCACCCGGACACCAGGCACAGCGGCAGGAAGATGGTGCATCTCTATGAGAAGGGATACGGTAACTCAATTTGAGGTTTTCCATCAGGAATTTGGAGCCAGGAATCTCGATTTGTGTCAGTTGATGGCAATAGACTTGCGAGCCTATTATATGGGATGGGACTCGAACATAATTGGCGAAATGTGGATTTAATATAATGTACATCCCTGCCTAACCCTTTGGCGATTACATGTGATATCATGTTTCCCTATGCCAAAAACTCGTTGCACACAGATTGCGTACATAACATATACCGCTGCCTTCAACTAGGTATTAAAAAATTAGTAAAATTTAAAGATCTCCCAGGAAAAGTTTCGCTTCGGCAATCATCGTTTATCTTCGGGTTACTCAGAGGTGCGAGTAGCGAAGTTCGTGCTAATTCAGTAACACGAAGGTTGCCAAAGTGTGTACAAAAATAAATTATTTGTAAATCTATGAATCTTAATGTTAATTATTGATCTGGTGATCACTGCCCTCGATTTATCTCTCTTTCTTTTTCGTTAATGCACCATTTAATTAATATGACTTGACATTCTCAGCAACTTTAGTAGTATAATTCCTAATTCCCACTTTATCCATAGGCAAAGACGCAGCCGGCATAGCAATGGAAGCGATCCGCTACGCTAACGACTCCAAAATCGATGTCGTCCTAATCGACACAGCCGGGCGCATGCAGGACAACGAGCCGCTCATGAGGGCGCTCGCCAAACTCATCAAGGTCAACGAGCCCGACATGGTCCTCTTCGTCGGCGAAGCTTTAGTTGGTAATGAAGCTGTCGACCAGCTAGTGAAGTTCAACCAAGCGCTGGCCGATCATAGTTCTTCTACCAATCCCCATGTTATCGATGGCATAGTGCTGACCAAGTTCGATACTATCGATGATAAAGTTGGGGCAGCGATATCGATGACGTACATCACTGGGCAGCCGATTGTGTTCGTGGGTACTGGGCAGACGTATACTGATTTGAAGGCGTTGAACGCTAATGCTGTGGTGCATGCTCTTATGAAGTAAATGGTGATTAGGATCGATGTGTGCTGTTGGTACGGGTCTGGTATATGTCTACGTTGTATATGAGTTCAATAGCATGTTTTAGTATTGAACTGGGATGTTATAATTATGTGAAAAGGTTGACAGAAAGGAGAAAAGTCGTAGTTTCATTTAAGCAAGGGTTGGAACCTTTGTTTGAATTTATGGGATGTTTCGTATACTTGTAATAATAATATAATAATTATGTTAAACCATTATTTGTCATCAATTGAATTTAATGGTATTCTGTTTTTACTCATTAATTTTATATAATTTTAACTGCCTCTGACGTTGTAATTTACTAAGCTAGTATTTTGATTGATGAATTTCCGATGTTAATATGTTGGTCTCGAACTACAAATGTTATTTACTCATTTTAATGTTAAGCTCGCCAACAGCACACAAGTAACAAGTGAAGTTTGTAGTACATTTAAATAATTGATATATTGATGAAACCTGCGTTCAACCAATGTGGTGTGTGTGATGTTCACAAATAAATGTTTATTTTCTTATAATTTTGTTTTTATTCGGGTTATGTTGCAGGGTTTGTTGCATACTGCTGGTATATGTTTATTTGTAAATTAATTATCATATTGTAATGGTAAATGCTCGTTTTTATTTATAATGTAAGTATTTGTCTATATTTTTTTTAGATATAATTTTAACTCGATATGTTGATGCTAGTAAATGTTTTCAATAACGACTACCATAGAAGTTATTATGTATACTTACAGTAATAAATTTAAATAATGGTGTTATTAAAAAAGTTTGATTTATTATTTGAAAAAAAAAATTACCTGCAGTATGCATCTAAAAATGTTTATTTTGGTATTCTTTTAAGATTAAACGTAATTAAATAGTTTTGTGTACTGCGTCATATTATAATCATAATTTTGTGATAAATGATTGATTAGAATTAATTGTTTTCAATACATGTTGTGATAAAAACAAACAGTTGTTGATACCTATTTTATTGGTGATAATATGGGAGTTATAGCGAAAAAACGAAGAAAATTCCAAAACAAAATGGTGCAGAATAAATAATCGAAATACTCCAAGAACGATTTTGCAAGCTTCTTTTACTAAAACTTGGTCACACTGATTGCAACCCGTTTGCAGTAGATATAGCGAATGTTAACCTCGATCCAAATAAGAATAGTTAAGACCTTAATTTAGGACGATTGCATTCAGTGTGACCCAGTCCTAAACTAAAATATCTTTGACATCTATAGAATATTATAACACTAAGAATACATGTAAACACACTTATCCGTAACAGTTCTCATTATTTCTTATTTAACAATACTCGAAGTATATATCTCGAAGAACTAGTTCAACTCAGGTCTCAGCTGTTTTTTCTAATACCGTAATTTTGATCTGTCACTCAAAAATATAGGGTGTAACGCAAAAAGTGCAATGCCTCTAAAGTTGTGGTTCAGACCATCTATCTAGAACACATTCCTTAAGCAACATGGGTCGTAAAAAAATAAAAATGAACTCTTTGAATGGTAATTGCGTCAGCCTATGCAAGGCAACGATTTCTGCATTACACCTTGTATTACTGTTATAGCGACGTAACAATGCACGCCAATTACATTCTAAAGTCTTTATATTTTAGTTTTCATTACTTTAATCTTGTCAGTAGATATGTATTTTGTAGTAAAGACAGATATACTCAATCTTTTATTGTTTATTTTTAACCTTTTAGTATCACTAGTGGACAAACGCATTTCATAGACATTAGTTTATCTTTTAGAAAGAACACAAAACATTATTTTGACGAATTAAAAAAAAAAACTTTAGAAATGGAATGTAAAACGGTAATGCAAAACATTTTCTAATAGTTAACCATTGCTTGAAGGAGTCTGGCGAGCAAAGATAAAGATTGAGTATCCCTGTATAACTAAAAGATTATAAATAATAGAATTAATTTCGAGTGCCTTGTATTGCTTACATGAGAACGACGATTCAGTTGTAACAGTTATATTTTGATGTTGTAACAAAAAGTTTTCATTACAAAAACACTGCCCATTGGCCATTACCTTTTTGGGTGATAATAAATAATTAATAAATACATTTACCGTTGGTTTTGACAAAGAACAATAATTTCCAAAAATTATGATAATGTGGAATTTAAAGTTGGTAAAGAAAAACGGCAACAGACGCTTCGCCGTCCAATATGTGACATTTTATTGTGTAGACGAATCTATTTTCCGTTTTAACTGATATGAACCGACAGCTAAATGAACGCCTAAAAACAATGTGTAAACGGACCCTTCAAAAAGCCGTCAACCAAGCGTTCTGTTCATCAAACAATACGCAAAAATTATTGCGGGGAGACGACTCCTTTTTTGGGTGAAAAATCACGTTTTATGGTTGGAATCAATGTGTAACGCACTCAAAACATTGTGTTGATGAATGCATTGATTAGTACAGGGGTCGTGGAGGTATTTAAAGTAAAGTTATAACATTAAAAACGTATTTTAAAAATATTGGGACTTTAACCCCCACCATCAGGTATGGTTTAAAACAAAAAAAAAATGGCAATGACGGGGAGAACAAGTGCCTTTCGGCTTCGTTAAGGGTACTTTTACACCCATTATTATCGTCCTGCAGGAATTTCAAATCGAGGCACTAAGCCGAACAATGAAAATCCAATAGAGTACCTACAGACGCCAGCACATTAAGCTACCCAAAACTGTCAAATTTTCCCAATCAACTTTGAACTTAATTTAATGATTTAGCTATAAAGCTGAAAAACTATTAAAGAAATTTGACAGATTGCAGTAGCTTGACGTGCTGGCGTCTGTACGTACTTTTATTACGGCATTCATTTAAGCAAACGGGTATAAAAAGACGAGAGCAATGAACTCTCAAATGAAATCATTCAACGACTAAAGGAATCCTATTTTAAAATGAACCTTGGTAAATATACACCCTGCGTAATTTTGGCTAGTGATTTGGTATAGCTACAATTTATTTAGATGATTTACTGCATGATTAGCTTTTGCAAGTATAATTATACTTTATAGTATAAGTCAATTGTGGCTAAAGAGGTTTTTAATAGAAAAGTTACTCCAGTTACGGTTTGTTTTTTTTTTGTATTGTACAGTCAACCACACATTGGTGGTATAATATGACATTCAAATTTCCTTTATGTCGTAGCAGAAATTGTGTTTTTCGTAGTGCAACTGTTACACTGAAGTGCAGTTGACTGTAAATATTGAGGCCAATTATTTGTTTAAAATGCGGTGTTTCGATTCCGCACCTAGTTGTAAACCAAATAAATGTCAAAATGCCATATTATTATATGTGCTACGTGCAATTAGAAGAATCCTCTTGATTTGGCGAATTGAACTAAGTTGAAAGAACCACGGAGGCGTTACGGGCCTGTAAACAATTTTATTATAAAAAAGTTTTAAATAAAATGATTATACTTATCTATGACTGTATGATTTTATTTAAGTATCTCTATTTATGTTGACCCTGGTTAATAATTCCGAAGTTATAATACAACAGTAGTTTAACATTAAGTACATTAATTGCCTTAAGTTTTAACCCTCCTATCTCTTCGGAAGATACAGGTGTATCACACATTTTTTCTACAAAGACCTGTCTGTAATTCTAGAATCATGCATTGAATTCATGGTAGCAGCTTGCGCGGCGATGTCCCTTAGGCCTCATTTACGGAGACGCGGGGCGTCGCGCGTTGCGTTGAGCGGCGCGGCCCGCACTGAATTCAAATACCGTAAGATCCCCAATTATTGGCACTTTAAGGATCCCTGTTCAAAGAAATCGTAAAAACTATCTTTATAAAGTGTTGCCAGAAAAACAAATGTATGTAAAAGGTAGAAAAATAGTTAGTAAACGTTTTTAAATAAAAGCAAAATCTACTAGATACCTCTTTAATAACGTTTTTATTTATTAAAAAAAATAACACTGTTTTCCCAATTACTGGCATACTTTGACCAGTTATCTGCATAGGCCTAGTCCCATTTATTGGCATTTTAGTTTATTTAATAAATATAGGAAAATAGTATGTAGAAAACAAGGATGAAGTAAAAAAAACTAATAAATAAGTAATCATTTATATCTACATATGTTTTTAGTTAGACACCTAGCTTTCTTTAGCAATCATTGGGTTCATAAAAAGTATCAAAATCAACATTTAGTAAAAATTTTAGGACAGACAACAATAAGGTATACATTTATATCTTATCATTAGGCAATATCTTAATAGTAGGAGGGCCTGGACGTAACTGATGCTCAGGGTTCTTGATCCTATATTGCAGAGTAGCCCGCGGCACTTGATAAGTTTTAGCTGCCAATTTCTTGCTCATGCCATCCTTGACAGCTTGCAAAGCTTTATTTAAGTTTTCCTTGTCATATATTTTACGTCGGCGTATTGCTTTGGGTTTTTTCCTAGACCTCTCAGTTGTAATTTTTGGTTTCATGGTTAAAAAAGTCGGGTACACTGAAAATAAAACCATAACATACGTAAGATGACCAATTATTAGCACATTTATGGCCAATTATTGGCGGTAGTGGTCATAATTGGTAATTTTGCAGTTGGCACCGGTGCCAAGATTTGGAATAATGCGTTTTTATACATGTATTCATTAATGATGCAAAATAAGGTAGTCAAGGAATACTATAATTCACTAAATAAACCTCTGAAAAAATTAAGTTCAAAAATCCATTTATTGGCATTAGTGCCAATATATTAGAATTCGGTCATTTTTGTAATACCAATTGTTGGCACCTGGATAAAATAATAAAAACAATAAAAACCATGGAAAAAATATGACAAAAACGTAGAATAATATGTGTTGAATTTGCTATTCATGATGAATCACAGTATAAAACACTTTATTACTAAGATTTGATGATATAACAAAAGCTCTTACCTTAACAAAAAAAATAGTTTTCACATACTAGATCGAGATACGCTCAGCTGTTGCTATCCTTCTGACGCCATTATAAATTCTTTTTTATTTATGTGTTGCCAATGCGATAGCTCAAGATTCTATTACTCTATTTAAATAAGTTGCAACACCGCGAGATTAGATGTTTTCTTATAAAAACGGTTAAATCACAGAAGTGCCAATAATTAGTGGGGTGCCAAAATTAGGTCACTTTACCCTATATGGCGTTGTATGAGTGCGTTTACGGAGAAGCGCCACGCTTCCCGTCTCGCTTCTCTATGAACGTGGTCGTATATTGCTATAATTTTGTGTTTACGCGTGCGATGATGCGTGCCGCTTCACGCGCCGCACCACCGTAAACAGAAAAAACGTCCGACGCGCCGCGAGACGCCACGCCACACGCGACGCGAGACGCCCCGCGTCTCCGTAAATGAGGCCTTACACCGGCGGTATCCATGGTCTATGACTAACACACACTAGCACATGCCGAAAAAACAAAGGAAAGAAATTCCTTATAGCATGTCAGGACTCACCACGAAGCGACTTGGGCGAGAAAATACTAAGGCCTACTTCAGAGCGACACCAGCGCACGCGACTGGAGCCGCGCCGGCCGCGCGTTTCGTATTTGTTTGATATTGCTGGATGCGAGCTTGTATGATATGATGACGGCCAAGCGTTGAGAGCGAGACGTGTGCCGGTCGCGCGTACATTCAGGCCGATCCATACAAGACCGGTTGTAACAAGCTTTCACAGCGTTTCGTGTCTGAAATAGGCCTAACGGAAAAGTTGTCGCGGCGCATCACTAAAGGTTGTGGGCGGGGAACAAGTACCTACATCGCTGGCCCTCAAACTGACCACCACACCGTCCTCCCTCGGTTACCGCTTAGAATTAGCTCAATTACTAGCACGTAATCATTCCTAGTGACCTTCTAATTAACCGACATCCTAATTAAAACAAATAATTACATTGCGGCGACATTTTCGGTACAATTCAGTTGAATGTCCAACCGTGCAAACGTACAAAATGGGGTTCGAATATGTGAAGAATTATGTGGTTAATTTTAAGTTGGATTTTTGTTGCTGGTACTTTCCTGTTAAAATTGGTTTGATGCTAACAGGATATTTTAATGTAATTTCAGCGGTAAGTGTTTTTTTTTATTGTCATCAGCAGTAGTTTTCTACAAACTTGCAATCTTAGGGGCCGTCTCCACGAGCGAGAGAATCGCGGCGATATTACGTATTTGTATGGGATAATATCGCCGCGATTCTCTCGCTCGTGGAGACGGCCTCTAAGAGAGTGTTTAGAAATACGTGGCAACGACGATAATATCGTCGCGATTCTCTCGCTCGTGGAGACGGCCTCTAAGAGAGTGTATAGAAATACGTGGCAACGACGCGATAATATCGCCGCGATTCTCTCGCTCGTGGAGACAGCCCCTTATAGTTTGGAGCGCCGCACGTGGATAGGACACGCGCCGTACTATAAGATGCGCAGCTGTCTTGGGTTCGATTCCGTCTGAAATAGTATATTCTATTTCTACAGTCTAAGCTATTATATCGTTTTTTTTAATTATCGTATTGAGTAAAATAAGCGCCGTTTGACTTGTTTTAATTCGACTCTCAGTCAGAAATACTGCGCCAAGGTAGTCCGCGAAATTCAAATTTTCTTACGTTTTTACAATTTGCCGGTCAATGTCAGGCTGTATTCTGAACAAAATATGATTTGCGGCCGTAATATGCATGAATTTACCGAATAAAAATCATCAATACAACCCTCAAAGTTCATTTAATCCCATTTAATGAGTTTTTCATGAAATAGTTCATTATATCTATAAAAAACAAATTTGTTATGGCCGCAAATTATATTTCAATCAACATACAGCCTGACACTGGCCTGCTAATTGCAAAAAACGTTAAAAAATTTGAATTTCGCGGGCTACCCTGGCGCTTCCTCGTAAAGTAGAACCTGACGTTCTTTAATGATTAGGTACTATAATACTTATTATCTTTTGAGATGTGCACGTGGGTCAAGTTTCCGTTGCTATTTACTGTTTCAAGATCACAACACATATTGCTTTGTTTTAGGCAATCTCAATTTTAGGTATAGCTGACGATAGTTTCACACCACTTATTGTACAACTTCAAGCCGCCATAATGGAGGATGATGGCACGAAACCAGCACCAATGATTGCTTACACCGCTGAACTGGCCTTCAGCATCGTTCTACTATGCGGTGTACACCGAGTAAGTGACATTGCCAGAATTAACAGCCCATTGTTATATTAACATCATTAAACTACGTTAACATCCCGGCTGTACTCTCCAATAGGGAAGACAGAGGTTTATTTGGTTCTACAACCATGGGCTTCGCCAGGGGGGGGGGGCAGCTGCCCCCACTAGAGGCTCAGGATTTTTAAGTTATTACTTCTCCCGCCTGATGCTACATAATTAATTAGTAAGTACCTACGTAATAAATGGTAGCGTACAGTAGAATCACTCAAACTAAAAAAAACATGAGTCTCTGCGTACTCGTAGTACCGTTACAAACTTACTCACTTTCTGCACGGTTCGTACTTTGAACTCTGAATTTATTCATTTAATTACCTACTCTTGAATCTACCTTTGACTCATAAGTCGCCCAAGTAATTCCGGTAGGTCGAAACAAAGGTAAGGTCTTAAAATTTTCGAGCTCGCTCTTGGACCCTTAGTTTCTTTCGTTCTCAGAACTGTCTCTATTTAAGTTGATTAAGTAACATCTATGTATTTCTGAATATAAGAACTTAAGAAAAGCTAAGTTAGCTTGTCTGGAGCTTAGTTCTAGTTCCTCTTCAAAATTAGTAACATAAACTTCTATTTAAACAATAGCTCGTAGCTAAAGAATAACTGCCGCTCGGGTCGATCTTTAGGTTAAGCTGTGCTTGCCTAGGTTGGTCCGTGGATGGGTGACCCATTACATACCGAGTTTCCTCCGTGCCTCGGAAAGCACGTTAAGCCGTTGGTCCCGGCAGTCATTTGTAGATCTTTGACAGTCGTTACAGGCAGTCAGTGACCCGAAAGTCTGACTACCAGTCTTACCAAGGGATATTCGTATTACCTAGCACTAACTGGGTTGAGGTCACTGACCTCAGGTCAGATAGGCAGTCGCTCCATGTAAAATAGGTCTGGTATTCAGCTGCATCCGGTTACACTGGAAGCCGACCCTAACATAGTTGGGAAAAGGCTAGGCAGATGATTATGATACTTCTAATTAAACAAGTATGGAAAATTTAACCAATCCGAGGAGTTTTGACGTGGCTATTGCATTTTAGATTCTTAGAAAGTTAGAAGAACTTCAGCTGCATCCGTAGCTAGTAAACTTAACCTTTAAAAATCCGTTTTTGGATACGTAGTAAATTCTGTTTTGAACCAGGGGTGCGTACCCCTGGTTCAAAACAGAATTTGGATTTATAACTGGCAAAATGTGGATGTGATAAATCCAAATTCTGGACTGCTAGCACTCGAAAAACTATCTAGGAACCCCGCTCAGTTCTTAGCAGTTGCGCTATCAAACACTAGATGAACAAAACATACTCCTAATACTTAATGTAGATATTGTGTTGTACAGGAAGACATACCGCTACTGCGAGTGTACATGAAGTACTGCATCGCAGCCATCATCATGTCGGTATTGTTCTACTCAATGGTGGTGCCAGTTATAGGCGTCATCGTCAGCATCGCTATGCTGTTCAGCATAAGTAAGTCAAGTCAAAATACACTTTATTTTTATATCAATTGTGCTATGACCCTTTCTCTCATGGAGAGGTGGTTTTTTAAATTCAAGTATCCAGGTTGACGAGTAGCCTGTGTTCTTCCCCAAGTTCTGGGCTACCTATGTTAAATTACGATCTGTTCAGTGGCTCGGTGTGAAACATCGAAAGACAGTTACTTTCGCAATAATAATATTGGTGTGGATATCATGCGGAAAAATGACGAAATTGTCGTGAGGAAAGTTTTAGAGAATGAATGTGGATGACTGTAAGAGTAGAGGTAGACGAAAGAAACGATGGATGGACCGAGTGAAGGATGACATGGGTAGAAAAGGGGGTGACTGCTGAGATGGCGAGTCATAGAGTAGTATGGAAGAATACATGCTGCGTCAACATCAAATAAATCGGGACAAGGCCAAAAGAATGATGATGAATGGGCATGGGTTGTGCTTAACAAGCACTCGCTTATTTAGTCTGCTTGATTAATTCACTTCATAGTAAGTGGTCATCGGAACCAATGGGGCATCTGCGATATACCAGGCTTCGCAGATGCGTACCTTAGAGATGCTAGGGTAAAAAAGGGAGCGAGCCTTTTCATTGTTTGAGCATGAATCCAGGGATCCCAGCTGCTACAAAAATTTAGAATTTCCGAATGGGAATTTTCTAGTACTGAACTTTTCTTAAAATATTTTTTAATAAAATTAATATTTAAAAATTATTATATAAATTTAAATCAGATTAAGATGCAGATTATAATTGAGGATGATAGCGACAGGGTCCTCCTTCCGTTAAGAGTTAGATGGACAGGGAAAGGAAGACAAAGAAATGAATGCTTAAGTGACGGGGACTATGAAAGAAATGTGCCAGAGCTAAGTTACTAAGGACAAGGGCAGGCAGGTAGATGATTTAGTTACGAGTATAACATAATAAATTTCAAATTACAGTTTTCCAAATATACGTGCTCATACTGGTACGAAGCATCTTAGTACAAATTAGACTTGAACGGAAAAAGCTGGAGCTACCGACGTTAGTCATGAGTACGCTTATTGAAGAAGAAAAAGAAACGGTGGATAAAGAGAAGGCGGAAAATGAAGTAAGTGTGGAAGCCGATGTGGAGGCTCCGGTGGAGACCAAAGTCGAAGTCAATGAAGAAAACAAACCCGAAGCTAAACTCGAAACTGTGGATGAAAACCCGAAAGACGAGACGTTGCAGACCCCTGTGTTTCAAACTGTTCGTAAAGTAAAGGAATAAAGGAGTTTGTGAATTAATTAAATATCTATTTCGGTTTGTTTGAGTTGTTTTTTTTTACATATTAATTTATTTTTATAAAGGAATGTTGACATGCATTTCGTAGTAGCTTTTGAACGCCGGGGCATAAAGGCACGCGCGTGCCCTCCATGCCAAGCCACAATTTCACCTACCATTTTGTGTCACTCATTTGTGTCGTTTGTTGTATAGGGCACCCGCTTGCTTGGTGGTGGTGGTGGTTAAAAGAATAGGTTTTAAATTAATGAAAATAATTGCTAATTATTGGAAAAAAGTATAAAGAAAAGTCAAAATCGTTCTAGTTATTTATTTTGAAATCAATTACATATTAGTAACTTCTTAGTCTTTATTACATAGTGCCGATTCAAAATCCGCAGTCAGATCAATAACTACTACAACTTATAATTATTAATTTATATGACACTAATAATGTACTTATAAACAACAATGTAAAGACATACATTCATTTAGTCAAGAATGTTAACAAAATCGAAAGAAAATTAGGAAATACAATCACAAAAAATATCCTGTACAATTTGGAAGTCATTTTCAACAAAATCAACACAACTTGACACCTATCATGTGTGACGGATAACGGCCCAATTCACCACAAAAAGGACACCTGTGTCCCAATAGTGGGGACATTATGGACTGATTGAAATCAACTATTTTTATTATTTAACATTCTTGGACAGTCGAGAACACAATCATGTTTTAATATTTATAATATCTTACACACATTGAGCCTTGAGGTAGTCTAACAAATAAATAGTGTGTTAAGTTAAATAATAGCACTGCATATAGAACTCGTGGTTTATGGCTAGATGTTAACTTTGCTTAACAGAATCTTCAGAGTAAACTAAATGCCATGATTTGTGGCAATCGCAAGCAGGACGGTGAGTATGTATGTACTACCTCGCTCAATGACGGTCGGCTAAGGGTGCTAAGTGTGCTCAGTAACGGTCCACCCGTTACCGAGCGCGGTAGTACAGCACTTTCACAATTATTCTACGTCTGATAGCAACAATTCCACAACAACTTTAAAATAAAGTTAATGACTGTCAATTTTGACAGTGTTGCCAATTAGAAGTAAACTACTGTGAAAGACAGTAGGGCTTAATTTCTATTTTTTTGATAACCTATCGTAGCTGTAGAAAAACACAAGAACCAAGTGAACTTAGCTTTAATTAGACTTACGGCTTTGTGAGGGTTTTTTCAAGGTAAACCAAAATTAGTCTTACAATGACAGTATACATTTCTGGCAAATTCTACAGTGCATAAAGCACATAAGCAGAGATAATGAGATGATTATGATCATGAGTGCATAAGCTTCTTTCAAGGGTACATAATATATGAATATACTGGCAAATGGTGCTTTCTTTACTAATGTAACACAGATTATGTTCAACAGTAAAAAAAAAAAACGAAAAAGAGATCAAAAGTAAGCCTATTCTTTGGTTAACGGTTTAACTGGATTACAAAATACTTTCTAGTACTTACGTACATTTTATTATATTACATTTAGATTGTTAGAAAATGGCTAGTAAATACACTAAACATTCACAAAATAGCATATAGATAAATGCTACTCACATACTGTTACTACATTAAATAGACCTACATTCAGCATTGGGTGGCCAAAGATTGAAGAGAGAGAGAGTACATTTATAAAGTTACGGTTGTACCCCATCTATCAGCACAGAATCGCATGCTGCCGCATGCGACAGCACTCCCGCTCTCGCTATAGCAAATACCAACTTACTAATTCGGCTAAAACCCGATATCCCGTCGATATTTAGTGTCGCCGCTCGCGTCATCATTTACAAGCATAATGACAGACATCATCTGCATTTGTTAGGAGTTTGTGCACCGTCCAGACTGCCTCGTCACTTTAAAGACAGTTTATCGTGCTGTGGTATGAAAATGTGAAGTTCCATTCAAAATATGTCGCAGGATAGTTGAAAAATCGTTTTTTTTTTGTGTACAACTTAAGAGTTTTGAAAACTAAGACAGACTGAATCAGCTTGTAGCTGATATTAGAATGTTTGCAAATAAGCAGCGTATCTAAGACAAATCGCAAACGATTATTGTGAAAAAACGACTTTGCAACTATTCTTCGACATATACAGGTCAAGACAGTTCGGCAAGATAACCATCAGTCTTCACAACACAGTATTCCTAGGCCTTACACATTCGTATCCAAATTACTAAATAATAAGTGTACTAAAGCAAACGAACTTAAAGATAATATCAGTTGGTTTTAACCAAATTATACTTAACACTAGTTTTATAAGCCAGACCCTGTATCAAAATGTGTACTAAAACAATAAGGATTGTATAAAAAATATATTTTCTGACATATTTTTAAGATTTATTTTAGAATTTCTTAATTTTAAAAATTTTATGAATTTAACGAGTCGAGACATGGTCCAATTTAGATTAGATTGTTTTACCTTTAGAGAACCATAAAATAATTAATTAACGATTTATTGTAAACAGATGGATTGCAAGTTTTAATGCAATTGGGTATTTGACACCAACACAACTTATCCTGTCACTTACGAGATATCTTCCGTGATTGTTCATGATTTTGAGCTCCCGATATTTCGACGCTGTTGCAAGCGCTATGTTTAGTTTTGAAAGCTTCAAACAGTGTTGACACCAACAGATCCAAGACAACTTCTCTAAAACAACTTTATTTTAACCTGAGCAAAAACACAAGTGCGTGCCCTCCACGCCAATCCACAATTTCACCGCAAATACCTACCAAAGGAATTGGGATTCCAAAATCATTTAATTGTTTATTTCGTGATATAGTGCACCGCAGTTTTCGTCACATTTTTGTGTGTTTGGCGTACAGGGCATGCGCTTGCTTGTCACGTATATGTGACAATGGCGTCCAAAGGTTAAAAATCTCATTAAAAGAATGACAATTTATTACAAGCTTTTATTTAACTTGCAACGTGTATTTCTTTGTTTAAGTCAAATCTCGCAATTGAATTTTATTAACATACTTATCCCAAACCAATTGAGTTGAAATTTTGCACAGATTTTGTTTGGATGTTGTCATGTTTAGCTAAGTGACGTCATTGTTAATCAAATATGGCGAAATCCCAAAGATGGCGGGCTAGTTATTTTGTATGCACCTCATGATAATGGATATCAATTAAAAGGGTTTGCTGAAAAGAATACGAAACCTATAAAAAAGCTTGTTTTTTTTACAATAAGTTTGTTACTGGTGTCATCTACCCTATTCCTAACGTTAGGGTGGAATCACATTTACACGCACAGATCATCAGTTTCTTGCATCTTTTTCTCTTTCTGTCACTTAGAATTGCAACTCACTAAAGTGTTTCCGATGCGGATGCAAGCGACCGGACTTCTCGTTCCATTCAATGGCACCTTACGTGACAGAATGAGATAGAGATAGTTGAAAACGCTGATCCGTGCGTGCAAATATGTTTTCACCCTTATTGTGAGAACTCTAGGGTCGATTTAAGCTGGGCCTTTGAACTTTTCTCTGTTAGAAAAACCACTGTCTTTGTCTTACAGTGGAAAAATTTGGCCGATATCAAAGATTTAATCGTTAGATTCGCTCGACCGCGTCAAATGATAGTCACATTTATGTTTGATTAGCAATAAAATTTGAACAGTATTGTCTCGCTCATTCATAATGATTGAAAATAGCACCTTTTTACAGCATTCGGGATGTGTGAGCTGACTCTCCTCAGTGTAGTCACTTTTAGCATGGTGAGGGCAAATCTTATGATTCAAATCTTGGGATAGACATAGGTTTCTTGGCTTCAAATTGCAATCCTCTGTTTACACTGTAATAATAATGTCAGATTTCTTAACAATAGTAAAAGAAAAAAATATTGGCATTCCATCTTCCTACTTCTTGAGGTTCATCTTCCCAAAGCTACCAGATAAACCACGGCCTGAAAGTGGAAATAAAAAATGGGTAAGTATATGACAAATATCTATTTTCAAGACAGTTAAATATATTATAGTAATAAATATGTACAAGTAGAAAAGGGTTACAGGGCGTCCAAAAATTCGTCCACATCGCTGTCAACAGGAAAAGTGCCCAGTAGGCTGGCAGCATTGCCACGTTGGATGGCAATGCTGACTCTTTTGCGAAAAAATAGGCCCGCCCTCTGGTCACGTGAAGACTCGACCAACCGCTTGGCGATTTCCCGAAATGGTGGAAACTAGGTGGGCACTTGGACCCCATGGCCATAGTGTTTCAACCCCAAACGGCTCAAACACATAACTACCAATTAAATTATTGTATTTGCGCCGTTTGAGGTTTTCAGCAACTAAAGCAGCCGCCCCAGCGCAGCCCGCTGTGCTAGGAAGATGGGATAGCGCAAGGGTGTCGACGCAAGTTGCGTCCCACACCAAAGGCCTACCCAACTTCCATGGCATTATGGTCATGACATGATGTAGACGCATTATACAGTATGTATGAAAAGGTGTGATCGTATTTAAGAGTGTGGCACAGATGATAAAACTGAACAACTTTCAATGGGACCAACATCGTTATAGCGAAAAAGATTCAGCATTCCCATCACATGGGTCGAATAAGTATTCAGTTTTCTTATGGTACAGCTGATAATTTTTCTACGATTTGATGGTTTGTACGACAACTAAATTATTATAATTATGTCAATTTTATGATACATGCTGTATACAAAAAATGAAGGATACAAGTGGTCAGCAGTGGGAAACTATACACTTTGAAGTATTTAATTACAGGAAATATTAATTTATCATATAAAGCTGAAGTGGAGAAAATTCCAGATGGCATGCTTTAAAGTTATTAAATAATTTGCTTTTGTAATAATAATTATGCTTAGAAGTATCTCTTGTATTATAGACATACCTCGGCCGGCGGACAGCACAGGGAAGTCGTCTTCAGTCAAGGCAGGAGGGACACGGATATTCCTCGCATCTGTTATGAGAAATACTTACTTAATGCTTTTGAACATAATTCATATTTAGGGTTGACAGCTTATATTTCGGAAACGTGACGGTTTATATTTTTTCTCATACAATAAACTCAAATTCAAAGCATCTAATTCAATTAGACCATTACGGCACTTTTGAAGGTCAAAAAAAAGAGAATCGAAGTTACAGTCTCAGTCAAAAGGCATAATAACTCGAGATAGTACTGCAGTTGCACATTCCAAAGCGTAGATCTCTATGGAGAAGAATGGGCAAGAAACTCCATGGACACTCTTTTAAATCAAAATATTGTTACAAAATCTTGGTTACATCATTCATGTTAAGATTATACATATATGTGACAACGATGTACAAAGACGTGCACATTAAGAGTGTCCAGAGTACAAGATTAAACCAAAAATTTAAAAATAAAGTAATTAAAATAAACCGTGGCAGCTAAGAGATGACCAGTTCCAACTGACAGCGCCCGTTCACGAACATGACGCATGGATCAGCGCCATTCAACTCAACCATATTGAAGGGAACTAAATGACCCGACACACCCGCCACCATCAGCGAGATATTTGAGTGAGCATGACATTCTCTCATCCACCAGGAGTCCAGGACATATTCAAGTCAATGAAAGATAACTAAATGTAAATGATAGCTTTACATAGTACATAGTACTCTCACATGTGCTATGCAATTATGTAATACTAAGAGATTGAATCTATACAATGCAAAGATATTTTTTTCTTCTTGTTGCTTCTTCTTCCAATGCAAAGATATTTTTTTCTTCTTCTTCTTGCTTCCACAATAACTTCACATGGTAATCAATTAGTTTGGCCCTATGGTTGTGGAGCAGGACCAGCATTGAGCCAAGCATTTTTACAATCAATGTAATCCCCCAACTTATAATATGCTTGTCTACATAGTGTGCGTTTTATACAAGATTTAAATTTCGTCTCATTCAGTTGTATAATGAGGGGAGGTATTTTATTGTAACATTTTAAACAGTACCCCATAAAAGATGAGTCTACTTTAGCTAGCCTGAAACCTGGTTGAATTAGTTGGTTCTAGTTTATAGTGGTGTCTGTCACCTCTTTTACGATTTTCCTAACGTACATGATGTTTTCATAGATGTATTGACAAGGTACTGTAATGATGTTAATTTCCTTAAACAGATCTCTTAGAGAATCGCGCCTACGTAGGCTCATATAAGGCTCTGATAGCTCTTTTCTGCAGAATAAATATAGACTCGATGTCTGCAGCCCGTCCCCATAGTAAAATACCGTATGACACAATACTATGAAAATAACTAAAATAGACTAGCCTCGCGGTATCTACATCAGTAAATTGACGGATTTTTCTAACAACATATGCTGCGGAAGTCAGCCGTCCTGCAAGAGAAGTTATATGCGGACCCCATTGTAGCCTTGAATCGAGCGTGATCCCCAGGAAAACAGTTTTTTCGACGAATTATAGTTTCTCTTGATTCAATACTATGTCACTATCACTACTTTTGACATTCGGTAGAGCAAATCTCATATACACTTCGTTTTTTTTTCCATTTAATACTAAATTATTCGCGGTGAACCAATTATGGACCAGCGGTAGGGCGTTATTTACGTCGTCACGATTTGTGGCACGTCTGTTTATCTTAAATATTAAAGAGGTATCGTCAGCAAACAACACCAAGTGTGGTTGGTTTTTAAATAAATGGGGTAGATCATTTATACAGACTAAAAAGAGGAAAGGACCTAATACCGAACCTTGCGGTACACCCATACTTACTTTTAAACCCATTGAATTGACACCATTTATTTGTACTTGCTGATGTCTATCGTTTAAATTCGATTTCACTAAACTGTTTCATAGTCTTTTAACCAATGTTCAGCGAAACAAACAATTTCAAACTTTGTTTTTTCTAAAAACAATTCAATTTCTAGTTGCTTCGAAGAGAAACCTTGAATGTTTTGATGAAATAATTGCATGGAATTCTGCTTTTTTACATTTAGCTATTTGAGAGCAAGAAGGTACATTGTTGTTGATCGGTGCGGTGTTACATTCATATTATCTTCTGTTGTCTTACTAACTAGTTTATATGATTATCCGGAGTGAGCTCCAAGACTCCCATGCCATTACAAGGCAATGAGATCCTACTACTAATAGAGCCCACTCCAGGATCTTCTATAGTTACACATGGATCCTCCCAGTAATTGTAAAAATAATTATTAGTATTATTACTAATAGTCGCAGTGTTAATAATTGAACTAAACATTGACATACTACTTATTTATGTCTACAACTAATAGGTAGATACACTTTACCCCGTGTCGACTTAAGTTTACCTTTATACTTGCTAGAATTTATTTATTTATTCAAAAATACTTTGTAAGCTAGCAGTTTTTTTACCAAAACGCTTAAAAGATAATAATAATCATATTACAATGTCAAATAGCATCTTATAATTACAATAATTCAGAAAGCAAAATAAATATTATATGTCAAGTGGTGTCATACATAATCACAAATAAAAAATATAAATAAGTTCAGATAACGTCAAAAATAGTCATAATAATACATGTGATGTCATATCCGGTTAGACTGGATGCCGACCGAAAAGGTTGGGCAGATGATCATGAAGTCAATGTTACATAAAGCGCCAGTGGAATTCAATATTATTACAGTACAGTTTTGATTTATGTCAGCTATTGAATAATATAGGTTTAATGGCGGTGGCTTGGCCACTATTTTATTTAAAAATAAAATAACCGGCCGGCTAGGCTTCATACACAAATCTTTTAACCCATTTCTTACCAGGTTTTAAATAGATTAGAAATATGGATTATGCTTTATAGGTATAGGAATACAAAATTTAATACACTGTATTATTTAAGAAATCCCGCAACGCGGGGAAAATTAGTAGATATAACAACGAGTGAAAAAAAGGGAATTTAATTCAAGGGACTAAGTTGAATCCTGAGAGAAGCGAAGGATTCTGGAGTAGAATCCCAAGGACAATAATATAATAATATAAGGACCAAGATGATTTTTTTTGTTTCATGAGTTGTGTAGGCTACTTTTTACCATTGACTGCAAGACAATAAATAGTAATATAGTATTTGTATTCATCACATTTTATTATAATCTAATCGGAACAAAAGAACAATGCACAAAACACAAAGGACACAAACGACAAAAACAAAACCAACAAATAAAGGACAAAAAAAAACAAAGGTTAGAAAAAAAAAACAAACACAAAGGACACAAAGGATTAAATAAAAACATGAGAAATGTATAGCGAATTATTTTTTATACATAGTATTACATAGAGAACGTTTTTTTTACATATGTAAAAAAAAAACAACGAGTATAATACTGAATTTTGAAAACTGTTTTAATTTCTCTATACAGTTTTAATGTTTTTATTTAATCTTTACATAGGTCATAATGAGTATTTTACCTATTTTTATTCCACAATTTATAAAAGATATTAAAAACGGCTCCAAGTAAATTACCTAAACCCACACCTCATGTCAGTAATAAATTATTAAAATAAAACAATACTATTAATTTAAAACGACAAACTTATACCGGTTAAAAATATATATTCTGCAACTCTATGCCTTTCCGTACTTACTCTGTTCTAAGCGTTGAGCGATTCCAAGATCTGCGCCTAATTTACAAATAGAGTAAGCATCAATTACCAACATTATATTTTCAACTTTATTTTTTAGACGATAAGTTTAATTTTACAATAAAATATTTTTTTACTTATTTAAAAATGACTTTTTATTTTAGAGCGGTTTGCTTGTACGTATTCTCCGATGACATCAGGTCTTAAAGATAAATGTATTGCAAACGTAATTGAACTTTATGTTTACGGTGTTAATGTTTATAATAAACCGAAGTTGTTTATTTACATTTTTGTTGTACTTAAGAATACAAATGTTTATGTAGTGTAACCGTGGCCACTTGAGCGATGTTTTTGTTCGTGAACCTTTATCTAGACTATTTTTGATTGTAGTCCCTCAGTGACTAAAACAGAATTTCATTATGTGCGTGTGGATTGAGAGATCTTTTCGAAAAACTCTTCCAATCCCAACCAAATTATAAGAGGATTTAGGAAATAATTGTGAAAACTTCATGGTAAGATATAAAATTTGTGAAACCTAAACCCAACCACCTAACCTAGAACTCATTAACTGGATCTCTCAATCTGGACAACTGAAGAAAAAGCCTATATACTGCCTATGTGTTTTTAATTTGCATTTTAATTAATTGTGAAGGATTTGTGAAAGCTGCTAAACAAAATTTGGATTCGTTTCAAAGCCACGTTTAAGATTTATAACGGTTTATATGGATCACTCAGAGTGGACAATTTTCAATTGAGTGATCTTGTAAAACACGACCTAATACTGAAAAAGTATGAATAATTATCATGTTTATTGCAAATTATGCTTCTGGAAAAATTTGTGAAACAAAAATCGTGATTGAAATCTTACTGGTTCAAGAGAAAATGAAAATTTTGTTTTTTGTCGATCGTCCCAACTGAGAGATCATTATTGTGAACTATATTTTTAATAAACCAAAACTTATAGGTAGAAGGTAGGTACATCAGAAATTGTGAAAAATGTTGTACTAAAATTTGACGAATCAGTCGTCCCTGTAAGTGTTATACTTAAAAAGATAATAATCATTTTTTACAAACCTTAAGGAAAACATTGAGTAGGGTGACCATATCGCCGGTCGGAATCATTACCGATACGATTCAAATTATGATGCACTTTAAACGTTTTTATACAAGTAATTTGTGTCTGATTTCACTACATAATTTAAATAATAATATAACGTTAATGTAATATTCTAACTTTCTTTGTTTAGGTTTCATACCTTAACATTAAGTTTTCACAATTATTTCCTAAATCCTCTTATAATTTGGTTGGGATTGGAAGAGTTTATCGAAAAGATCTCTCAATCCACACGCACATAATTTCATTCACTGTTATTGATTAATCAAATGTCTTTTTTCGAATAGCAATGGTAAAAAACATTTTGAAAAGCAGTTCCAAACCTTGGTAAACTTTTGAAAAAAAAAACTGACTTTATGTAAATATGTATGTAAATGTATCTATCCCTAGTGGGCCTAGTCTATCGAATAGTGTAACCTTGGTTCCGTGGTTTGTTTAACAGAGCTTAATGAAAAAGAAATATGGTATAATACTTACAGTCTTCTTGAGGCAGACGAAGTGCCGGTGGAACCGTCTGTTTCACTTTTCGCACCACAGCTGCAATAAAAAGAATTCAGTCAATGCCAATATTGCCAATAAAAATTTTACATAGTCGCTTTTATCAATGTTGCTATAAGGTTTAAAATTAAAATAATTGATTGGCTACATAATTGCAATGACGATGCTGTAGTTGAACATGGTTTGATTGGCCTGTTGGTCTAGTGACCCTCACTGCTAGGATGGAGGTCGTGGGTTCGATTCCCACACAGGACAAATCTTTGTGCAATGAGTAAGATTATTTGTTCTGTATAATAATAATAATATAATGTAATTATATCTGGGTGTGTAATTTATCTATAATATGTATGTATTTAGAAATATATGTATAAGTATGTTTATCAGTTGTCTGGTTGCCATAGTACAGGCTCTGCCTAGTTTGGGATCAGATGGCGGTGTGTTGGTTGTCCCAAGATATTATTATATCTCTTTATTCATTTTCACACACACACACACACACACACACACACACACACACACACACACACACACACAACACAACACAACACATTATTTACATTTTTAAATATTTTTAGTAGCAAAAATTATAAAAAAAAAACATTTAAAAAACAGAACAGGGTCCGAGCTACCGGTGGTCAGGGCTCTTGAGAGAGGAACCTCCTAACAATACGCGCCGTGGCCAGAAGAACTGCCTTCTGAATCAAGCGCTTGATCCAGCTGCCCAGTGAGACCCTCCTCAGATGTTGGTCGAGGCTATTGGCTATTAAGCCATTGGCCGACACGACTATCGGCACAATGACTGCTGTAGTCACGTCCCACATGTCGAAAACCTCGCGAGCCAGATCTAGATATTTGAATTGTTTATCTTTCTCTGCTCTCACGAGGTTCTCGTCATGCGGGACCGTTATATCAACAATCATTGCGCGACGCTCGAATCGATCTATCACCACAATGTCAGACTTATTGGCAACAATAGGCCAATAAGCCAATTATTATTATTATTATGGATCTGTTGGCAGGTGGCCTTAGCTATCAGAACGAACACTTGCATCTTGTTATTGCAATACAATTTCTGTAGTCAATTCCACAAATATTTACCAACAGGGCCTTCCTGTTAACGTCATTCAAACGCCTAAATACCCATGTAGCGCTGTGTTTAAGACTAAGCCAGTCTGGAAGTCATCAAGATGCCTTAGCCCAGAACTAACGGGATAACGCAGGCTAACTATATCAAGTATTAAATGTTATGGGGCTGCGTCCTGCATCCAAAGTCTGAATGTTTTTCGCGGAATTAACACTAAATGTTTTGCAAAACATTCAATGTTACGGAAAGTAAAGCTTGATTCTGTAACTTAGTATCAGGTATAACTTACGTCGTTCGGATATAGTCGAGCAAGTTGAATTTAAGTCCTGCTCGACACAGGACGCGTTACACGACGACGACGGTCCCTGCAACCAAAAATGGCAGGATTAAAGGGAGAAGCAGAGACAATACTTGTTAGAATAAACAATACACTTAATTACTACAATAAATGAGACTCGCCTCATTGGTCACTAGACCAACTGGTAGTCTTATGTAAAATCATGGGCATCTATAGCTGTACTGCTGGTTACATTTTCCAGCTTGGGCAGAATTATTCATTTTTCCATCAGGAATTTCACAGCAACAACTCGGGAGTCTAGATTTCCGCCCAGTTGATGGCTATAGGCTCACCCCTTACTACATGGAATTTAAATATAACCGGTGACACGTGTCGATGTACCTCTGCCGGGTAATACAGACGTCATGTTTCAGAAATGGCCTTTGGGGGAACGTGTCATACAGATTGATCGGCTCTGACAGTTAGTCAAATCAGTCAGCATGCATGAGTTAATCAATGTTTATGATAGTTACAGCGGCAGCAAGTGAAGGACCTCCCCAGCCCCTCCTAGCATCCTTGATCTCCATGATTCCCTGGAAAAGAAATACAATACAATTAGTTAAGTGCGCATCAAAATCAAAGCATTTATTTCAAGTAGGCCAGTTACAGGCACTTTTGAACTGTCGAAACAAAGACAACAATGAAATGTAGCTACAGTCCCAGTCACAAAGCATAAAAACTGTGAAAGTTCTGTAGTTGGCCATTCCCTGACGTAGATCTCTATGGAGAAGAACGGGCAAGAAACTCCATGGACACTCTTTTAAATCAGAATATTCTTACAAAACCTTGGTTACATCAATCATGTTGAGATAACATTATGTGAAAGCGATGTAGCAAGATGTGCACGTTAAAAGTGTCCATAGTAAAAGAACAATTCAAAAATAAAATAATTAATTCAAATAAGCTGTGGCAACCAAGAGATGACCAGTCACAACTGACAGCGCCCGTTCACGAACATGACGCATGTATCAGCACCATTCAACTCAACCATTTTGAAGGGAACTAAATGATTCGACACACGCGCCACCATCAGCGAGACATTTGAGTGAGCTTGACATACTCTTAACCGCCAGGGCACATTCAAGTCAAGAAAAGACGTAGGTTTCCAGCGAATGATAGCTTTCTAGTACATAGTACTCACATAATGTAGGCTATGCGGTTATACAGGGTGACTTTGAATTAATGCGACAAAATGAAATGGGAGCTTCAGTTACAGTAACATAGTAAATATAAACTGTTTTTTCTACAATCTAAATCGTTAAAAAAAAAATACGCGATTATCGTTATCAAAAGGTCCATTGATGTTATTATCTTTATTTAAGTACGAATTATCGTTATTCCAGCAAAATTAATATGCAAAATAAATAAGAAAAATTAAAGTATCAAAAAATCTCGTCCGACTCATCGCAGTGCTCAATAATTAATTGTCGCGCGTCGTGGAGTACTCATGTTATTAGACGTTGCCGTTCATAGTCAAATATTCTTTTTAATTTTACATTTGATATTTTATACAGTTTCTTGACAACACGTATTATTGTATATTTAAATTTGTCGCATGTATTCGATGTCACCCTGTATAGTCATTCATCAGTCATTGAAATGGAAACCTTATGCATACATTGTCTTGTATAACGTGCTGGTGTCCGCAAGTCCACGACCAAAGCGCGTATTTTGCGTACGAGAGGAAAAATCGATCAACGGCTTATGCATGTATTCATAAAAGGCTTAGGCGAGGCGAGGCCATGTTATACTGGAAATGTACGGGGTGGAAGGGACACCGACCCGAAAACGGCTACCACGTATTCAGTACATCATTCTGAGCCCCCCCACATATTCCCTTTTTTTATTGGTCATTAAAAAAAAAAGCTGTTCGATACATTTTGACCGTGTAGGTAGGAAACAGCTGATTTTTTTTCTTCTACCCCATACTTCTACAGCGTGTGACGGAAGGGGGGTATCAACCCTGAAGGAGGAAAAAAAATTGGCCCTCCCTTACAAAACTGACTACCAGCTGATTGATTTACTATGGGAGGGCCAAATTTTTTTTTTATATTTCGACTTATGTTCTTTGGGGAAAGTTGTTGAGTTTCATGAGCACATTCACCTCCTTGAGGGCTGATACCCCCCTTCCGTTACACGCTGTATATTGACGTGTTGTCGAGTGTACTATATTTAAAATTTTAAATAAAAACATGAAGTCTGCTTACCTCAACATCATATTCGACCGGCACGTGCTTTCCAGGCACGATGGGTATGCCCACTACTGGGCAGCAGCTGTCTAGGATGGTGAAAGCCCATCGTTTTGTTCTGGAATTGGTGCATTCTACTGCTTTATCGGTCGTTTCGTGGTGCTGTTGGATAAATTAAAGGACAATTTTAGTTTATTCTGATTAAAAGAGAATGCTCATGGAAGTATGGAATCCCGTACCATGCTGCATCAAAATCAAACCTTGTTTTTTATAGACTACACTGATCGTATTAACTCCTACAAAAATTATTTTTGAAAAAAAAACCCGCGTTTCAGAGTTATTTTATAAAATCGAAACTAACCTAAAAAGTAGGTCTATTTTTTCGACGCTACCAACGACGTATTTTAACACACATACATTACATTATTGCTCTAAAAACAGCGTAATACACTAATATTAGTAAGAATTACGAGTTAAAGTAACATCCACAGTATGCTTGACTGAAACTCGATTTTATTTTAGACCTTTACATTGCCAATAGTCAGTCAGTACAGTACAAATGTCAGATGCCACAGATAAGATAACTATAAACCATAGAGTATAGTAAGTGCTATAAACTAGTCGGGATTTAGGGATGTAATCGATAAATCAAAATCTTTAGGCTGAGAAAATCTATTTTGTTGCAAATAGCAATAAACCAAACTAAATCGATTTGGTGTACTGATCTTACTTAATTGTAATTAATTTTAGAGTCCGCTCGACAGACAAGGGTTTGTTCAATTGAAACGGAACGTCATTTATATTCAGTTGAAACGGAACGTCATATAAAGGGAATAAAACAATATTCGTACTTTTAAACTCGAAAAGTATATTTCCAGTTCAAAAATCAAATCCCCGTCGCGTAATGCCGTAAAAAAATATGAAACTAATTACTATAATATTTTGGTTTTGAGGCGCGAGACTTTTTGGTACCAACTTTGGTCATTGTCCTTTGTAGACACTCATGACTGGCAACACAATCACCTTTATTCACATTTTTTATGGTGTGCATTAAATCGGTCCACGACGATACTAAAGAAACTACTAAGTCTCTTTCGCGTGTCGATGGCAATCTAAATTGTGTCAGCCCAGAACTGAGCTACTAATTTGAAATTCTTTCCGATGTCTACCGCAAAACTCACTGCGTCATTCTTTGCGTCCAAGAGACCCACCGAGCTGTAACCCAAACCCGGCCACACATCGATGGGCTTACGCTTATCGCCGAGATCAGGGGATCTATCACTACTAAGTTAGTTTGTCCGTCTAGTAGTTTGCCTCGTTCAAGTCCTGAATGGTGCAATCAGTTGTAGACTGGGAGCTGACAGCATAGATCGCACATAATTTTATAACAAACAGCTGTTGCCCACGACCTTCGCCCACGTGTTACTACTATAAAAATATTACTTCAATTTTGAATGGGTTTTAATTTTTTTGCACGGAACTTACTTAACGGAACTCCTTACTCTAAAACATTAAAAACAAACTGTCATGAACAAAAATCATGATTTTTATCAACCCTGCGGGTAATATGCGTAAGATCTTTTGTTACAAAAAATATTATAAAAATAAATCAAAGCTATATTACCAATTAAAACAGATATTGAGAAATATTTGTTAGAACTTACCGCGCATGCCAACCCCGGGTTATACTTGAAGGGGTCCTTCCGAAGCTGAACCAGCGCCAGCGACTCTTTCGGGAACCCTTCGTCTGAGGAACTTTTTATGCTATTGATCAGATGAAAAAATAGGGTATCGAGCTTATATACTCTAAACAAGTATTCGTCCTCGCCTGAAAAGAAATGAAAGAGAAGTGTGTTTGTTATACAGCATTTTTTTTAACACGGGCACTTACAGGCGACAATAAACTAACACTAAATGTAATCTATTTAGATTCACGCCTAAAAGCAAAATATGGGGAAAAACAAATCTGTTTTATTTATTAACAATATCTGGTGCGACGCGACGTTGCCAAACAGAACGCACGCCGCGCGTCCTTTCGTTCGGCTCTTCTAATCGGAGCAGGATCAGTTTTTCTTTTTTTCTTCTAAATTTGCTTATATCTCGAAAACGGTGTCTTATCGCAAAAATAAAGAAAAAATTGCCCCCTTAATAACGTTTACCGCGTAACTATGAAAAATTTCAAAAGAGAATGACCAAAGTTGGTACCAAAAAGTCTCGCGCCTCAAAACCAAAATATTATAGTAATTAGTTTCATATTTTTTTACGGCATTACGCGTCGGGGATTTGATTTTTGAACTGGAAATATACTTTTCGAGTTTAAAAGTATGAATATTGTTTTACTCCCTTTATATGACGTTCCGTTTCAACTGAATATAAATGACGTTCCGTTTCAATTGAACAAACCCTTGTCTGTCGAGCGGACTCTAAAATTAATTACAATTAAGTAAGATCAGTACACCGTATCGATTTAGTTTGGTTTATTGCTATTTGCAACAAAATAGATTTTCTCAGCCTAAAGATTTTGATTTATCGATTACATCCCTAAATCCCGACTAGTTTATAGCACTACTCTATGGTTTATAGTTATCTTATCTGTGGCATCTGACATTTGTACTGTACTGACTGACTATTGCCATTGGCAATGTAAAGGTCTAAAATAAAATCGAGTTTCAGTCAAGCATACTGTGGATGTTACTTTAACTCGTAATTCTTACTAATATTAGTGTATTACGCGGTTTTTAGAGCAATAATGTAATGTATGTGTGTTAAAATACGTCGTTGGTAGCGTCGAAAAAATAGACCTACTTTTTAGGTTAGTTTCGATTTTATAAAATAACTCTGAAACGCGGGTTTTTTTTTTCAAAAATAATTTTTGTAGGAGTTAATACGATCAGTGTAGTCTATAAAAAACAAGGTTTGATTTTGATGCAGCATGGTACGGGATTCCATACTTCCATGAGCATTCTCTTTTATTATCCATACTAATTTTTCATAGTTGATTATAACCTACATGTTGAGAATTACGCGGTATATATACTTAAACTATAATCAAACTTGTCAATTGTAAGTGCCGGGACTCCTATTTATCTTTGCAGGGTTTAAAGTAACCTAATACAAAGGGGATGGCGGAGAGTCTAGTGAGCGAGCAAGGCGAGTAAACATGCCCGAGTCGGGGTGCTCCAAGTCCCGAGCTTGTTTCGCTCGCTCTTGCGTGCTGCTGTGGTACCCCACAGGGGGTGCCCTTAGCGCGAGGTCTTACACTCAAGGCATTCATAGGATAGTCCGGTTAAGCAGAAACTAGCCTCATAGGTTGACCTGCATTGAAGTGGCTAACTTGATGGTTACTGAGTGGAATAAGTAACAATATTAATCTTTCATTACGATATTTATGTCGACCATAAAAGTCCCATAGTGTTTTTGAGTAGGTATAGTTCTGTTCAAATTTTATGGAGGTTCGGATGTGCGCTGCGAGTGACAGTCAAGACGATGCATCCGATGTAGAGATGTGTAAGTAATGCGAGTGATGCATCACGCGTAATATCACCCGAGCGCGTACTGTAACATGACACATTACTCGACTAAAATAAGCATCACACCATTACACTAAACATCACGCGAGCGGTAGCAGCGCAGTAGCTCGCGACATGACTCGCAGACACGCTCATGGGTCCTTGACTCCTTTCATTACACATTCATAGATACTTTTAATCTTACGCCTAATAATATTGCCACTCCTAAGCCTGGAAACCCGGACTTGTTTTAGGGTATAAGTAAGTATGAAGGAAAATCAACTTTGTATGATTTGTATATTTAAATCATAGTGAGTAAATCACACTATTGCTCATTTTATTTCTTTCATGTAATTATAAATCATCATAATGACACGCGGACAACATCGTATCGCTCGCTGCTATGTTACTATACTATTTCAATCCTGCCCTATTACACTAGAACATTGCATTACAGTAGAACGCGCGATGATGTGCTATCGAATGGCGCTACATCATAACATCACGCGTGATGTTTGAAGTGATGGTGTAATGTAATATTACTCGGCACGAAATGTAATGACATATCACATCACTTCGTGGTGCACTGTTTTGCACATGTCTAATCCGATGCGCCTGGCGCCTGCGCCCCCGGTACCTAAAAGTGTGTTCAAGTAAGCGTCGCAGATGCAGCGCAGAAACAATACCTATTTATTACACGCCGATGCTAGTTGTACTAATACCGTAAGATGCTAGACTCCCAAGAATATCAAATCAAAAAGCAATGAAGTAGTTCATTTAGTTTGATATTTACCTGTCATTTGGCACATTTGTCGTATGAAGTCCTGGACGGGCTGCACCTTCTCGGGCATGGTGTACAGGGGCGGTAGACTTTTTCCGCTGGGGTCGTTCTGTTTCAGGTAGTCGATAATGTTAGCTAATATTAGCATAAAGTTGCTTTTTTCAGTCTCCTCAGGCATCTTCAGCCCGAAGTCAATGCAGCCTTGCTTGACATCAAACGCGTAGCCAATGGGGATCTGCCCTGTTTCGGTCAAAATGGTTGAGATAAGTAGATTATGATTTATGAGCAAGTTTTGTGTAGCAACGATGGTGATGGTATCGGCCGTGGAGTCGTGGAGGTTAGAACTCAGACAGGCAGACCAAGAATTCGAAGACATGTAACATCCACCAACGCACACTGTGGATACGTGGTGGATCCTCTAACAGAGAGGATGCCCGAGTCCCAGCCGTGGGATCTTTATAAGTTGATTTTGCTAAAGGAATAAGACTGCACAGATGAGGATAACCACAAATCTCTAGCAGTGGCGAAGATTCCATACAACTCTATTCCTACCGGATTCCCTTTGAAAAACGGCAGTCAGTTTTCTGTAGACAAATAATATAATCATATTAAAGATATGTAGTCCGGTTTCCATCTAACAAAAATTGACCTTTCGCTACTGATCTCTAGTTTTGTTGTTTTCCTCCTGTATTACGTAAAGTTATTGTAAAGGGAAAAATTAATATACTGACACTTTATTAAAATTATTTATTTCAGTTTGTCAATTATCCACCCTTTTACATTGAATTTAATAAAAAATTAAATAGCAGTGCACCCGCGACTTCGTCCGCAAAAACTGTGATAGCTAATAATAATAAGTGTGTAATTTGCATGATATAAATATAATGGATAGCCCACACCAGATAAATAGCACCCAGTATATATAATAGCCAGTGAAATTTTTAGAATTGGATGATTAGTTCCAGAGATTCCCCTACATACAAACAAATTTTACCTCTTTATAATACATATTAGTATAGAAATATAAACTAGGCGTGCCCACAAATCTGTTCGTTTCGAATATTGGGATTGGAAGTCCTAAAAGAGTGGATTTGTGCAGGCCTACCTAGTCATTCAGTCAAAAAAAACATATTTTTTAAGTAGCTATAAAAACATGTGTGGTTCTTCAAGCTTTATAATCCGACTGGAGCAGGTTAGAGTTGTGATGTTACCTTCAAGTAGGTAACATCTGGATTAATACCTCCCTCTCATTTAAGTTTTATTATGGAACGGAATATTTTTATTCCGGAATTTTAGGCGGACGTATTATCCACATATAATTAAATAGTATGTTATGTTTACCTGGGCTGATCATCTCAGGGTAACAATCCACAAAGCCACTTTTTAGGTTGAATCTCAGAACAGTGCTCTCCGCAATCAAGTAATTGTTTCCTGTTTTGCAGTAATAATTTACATCTATTATGTAAAAGTCCTCTTCTAATATGCCTGTTTAACACAAAACGAATATAATTAGAATCGGGGTGCTTGTATGACCAGATGTATGAACGTGGACGAGGCAAAAGGAGTATGTAAGGATGTGTTTTATGATTTCTGCCTACTGGGGGTACTACCCCCATAAGTAAATGGCGCGAGTTTATGTATGTATGTATCGCATGCGCATCAGCCGAAATGGGTTTGATTGCTTCCTCCTACTCTGGAGAGACCGTTTAAGCGGTCTTACGAATACATTAAGATGAGGTTCACAATAGTTCTGTGCAGACAGCAGTAAAGATATGTGCAGCGTACGTACCTTAGGCCCGTATTACAGAACGTCACTCAATACTCAAGCATCATTTAAAACTAGTTTCAACCAATCAAATGGCTTGAATCTAGTTTTAAATGATGCTTGAGTATTGAGTGACGTTCTGTAATACGGGCCTTAGACTGCGATCTGCACTCGTTGACCTCCCAGCTGCCGTTCCTGATGATGATGATGACGATGGTGTTGGATGACGATGAATTTAATGGCTTAATCAAAGTTCACTCGAGGTGCGCGTTGGTCGGAGGTAAGACACGAAATTATAGAACAATGTTCTCACGATGACGGATTCGGTCGTTCTAACGGTCACGCGTTCCGTACCAATTTTGACTTTTTGAAAATCAGCCAGTCAGGGTGACCAAAGACAACCTCGTGCCGTCACTCTAGGTTTTGATCAGTGCGTACGCGCATGACAGCCGGAGATATCGGCGTTACTGCTATTTGCACAGGCGTACGTGAACCTCGATTCTTTGTAATACGTTTCGTTATGGTAACGGAACAGTATGTATGTACTCGACAAATGCGCTCCTCGATTTTTCCAAACCCATCAACAATGCGGGTTTTATCCTAAAAAGTTGCACTTGCAACCAACAGACTAACAAAGCAGTCAATGTAGTAAAGGTTTTTGTCAATGAATGTTATGGCCAGTTTCATGTTATTTTGATAGTGCCAACCAATATAATGACAACACTACAAAACACCAAAGTAGAAGTACTAAAGCAAGTAGTCAAAGTATTTGTAACACTGTAAATTTATTAATGAATAAACAATTTTCTTTTTTTTCGGTTTTTCACTAGACCTTTGTCTAGTGATAAATATGGTGTAGTTGACTCACATCCTGTAGTGTGAATTCCTCTACAATATTTGGTTTTACATATGTAATTTTGCTTTACTAACAAATCATAACTGCTGTATGAAAAATGTGATAATGAATATGAATTTAAAATAAGAATGCAAAAAAAATCATGATTATAATGCCTAGTCATTTCTCAACTATATAAAGGTTGACTTCCGATCTAGATGCAGCTGAATACCAGTACCTACTCTACATGGCGTGACTGCGATCTGTAAAAACAAAAGGTAAAAAAACTTACTCTTGTTGAACGCTTTCGTTTTAACCATATTTTTTATATCCTGGATTTCATATTCTATAGCGTCTTGTAATTCTTTTTGCTGTGCTTCTATCGTACTTAACGGGATGCCCGTTGACGTGAACTTTTGGATTGGTATATTCTTCTTTTGTTTCTCTTGCTTTGCCCGCGCCTCGTATTGGGCCCTTATTTGAGGAGTCACATTCTGGAATAAGTGCATATTATATACAGAGGAGCAATGGCAACAGCCGCGACTTACCACTATAGGTCATGAGTTTAATTATGCTGTTACTAGAGGGCGTAGCATAAAATATTTTTGCTGTTTTTTTTTGTCTCTTCAAACGTTCAAATAATTTATAATTACTAGTTTTTTTTTTTTAAGAATTTGTTACTAACTATTAACCTACCTACTATGTTAAAATGGAATTTCAATTTATAAGCATCTGATTTTCTAAGTTAGTTTTAAACTTGAGAGGGTAGGTTGATTATGGATTTATAAATAAATTGGCAGGTAGGTACTAGGTAGTAGAAATAATTAGATCGAAGATTTAGGAGTTCAAACAAAGAGATTCATAGAGCGGACATTGGGAATATTTTCACACATTTTTTTTTATCCCGAACATTTTCGACTGTGACACACGAATGCAAATGTTACCTGACAAGCGGACGTATCTATGACATTAGACAGAGCGATTTGTTACTAAGTAGTAACACGTATTGGATTACGATTTTATTCGTCTTGTCCCGTCTATCGCTCGTAAATATTTGAATGTCTTTGAGTTCAAAGCTCAATTGATCGTTCGCTAAGTTTATTTCGATTACCTCGTTCGAATGCTTTTTGTTCAGTTTTTTTTTTTATTCAGGTGAATTAGTTATTTTACCAAAATGAGTAACCGTTGTAATATTGATGTCGTTACATGAGCTCAAATAATTGCTTTGCATAATCAAGGCAACTTGTCAGAAACAGCCAGAGAGACTGGTGTAAATAAAAAAACTCCCAAAGTCGTGGGTTCGAACCCTGGCAGGCGCATTACTTTGTGTAATTTATTTCATCACCACTGCTCTCATAAACGGTGAAGGAAAACATCGTGAGGAAACCGGCATATCCTAGAACCAAAAATTCGAAGACATGTGATATCTACCAACCCGCTCTGGGCCCGCGTGGTGGATTATAGTCCACAAAGACTACTATATATATATGGAGATAGACGGCACTCTCAACCGTATTTCCGTCATCATAACGACAGCGCCATCTATCCGTGATGGTGCCGAACTAAATCCATAATCTATACCTACACCTATACATACAGCTACCAACAGTACACAAACAAAACAATAAGTATGGTACCAAGTGCCAAGTAAAAGTAACAAAATGAATTATTCATTTTGTTACTTTTACTTGCACTTGGTACCATACTTATTGTCATACGCTTCACATATTATTTTATGTAAAATCTAAATGGAAATAATACAATGTATGTGGAATAGAAGTGGGCGCCGACCAAAAATTTGCCGGCGGCGGCGCGCCGGGCGCAACTGGTCGGCGCGGCGGCGCCACGCCGCGGCGCGGGCGTTTTTTTTTTTTCAAAAAAAGAATTTTTGTTTTAAGTGTTATATTTTAAACCTATCAAAGGTAGAAATTAAAATAAAAATCAGGAAAATACATAATTAAATGTTTTTAAAATATTTATAATGGTCATGTATGAACACTGAATAAATAAATAAATAAAACATTATTTTGTTGACGCGTGTAGGGCTCAACCGCGATCTTTTAGCGTTCAAAACCAATCCTGCTACTGAAAAAACACGTTCACTCGGCGTACTTTTTTTTTGGGATGTGAAATCATCAAATGACTCCTCCCGCTCCGGGCGGAGTGGAAGGGAGTGTCAGACTTTTACTGACTAAAACCCATCCATGTTCCTTCTTTTGCCCTTTGTGTTCCAGGGCCGCGGTATCTCTTTCGAACAGTCCCGCAGCCCTGGTAGGATCGGCCCTTGCCGATAGAAAGAGATGAGCTCTTTGAGGCGTGCGTGGAACACAAACGCGCCGGTGACACGGCCTGTCGTCATAAGACGGACGGACGGCGAGCTAGCCCATTACTCACCGTCCACAGGCCCGCGCCTACGGTGGCCGAGAGCCACCACGTGGCCCCCGACGCCCGGTGCTTCTCCCGCGGCAGCTGGGACGTGAGGTTCTCTCCCTCTCACGTTCCGCCACCTCCTTCGCTAGCATGACTGCTTCGCAGGAGGTGACGGCCTCCCATTCCCTCTCGCTCCGGACCATGGCTTGAACCAGGGCCGGACGCGAGAGGTCGCCGCCGCCAGCAGAGGTCGCCGCCGCCAGCAGAGGTCGCCGCCGCCAACACTCGGCGTACTTGAAGCTGGAATTGCAAGAATAGTCCTGGCAAGCGCAGCAAGTCCTGGGAACACATTTTTCTTCTCTCGCCAATAGGCAAGCACATCCCCGTTCAAAATCTCCACTTCTTTGGGATCGACCGAAGCTATGTCTCTCCAGCATTCTTGAGAAAAATCTGTTCCCGTTGCCTCGTCGCTGAAACTACTGTGCTTCTTAGATAATTTTGTCAGCAAAGATTGCGTCGAAGAGGACCTTGTTGGAGGCTCTGATAGATCACGGGAAGTTTCACCGCAATCGGAACATGGATAATCAGAAGCACTGATTTATTTTGATTTTGTTTACATTGGAATTGGACGACATTTTGACAAATTATCGTATTAAAGCGATGCCAAGAGCGTACGTAGCAACTAGCGCGAACGTGCCGTGGCGACTGACGTTGCGCGTACTGCGCGGACGCGGATTCACAGGGCCCGCGCCCCCGCCCGCGCCTCTATCGGCGCTAAATTTCAAATGCTCGGCGGCGGCGGCGGCGCGCAAAACGCGGCGCGGCGCCGCCGCGCCGGCGCGGCGCCCACCTCTAATGTGGAATAAAAAACGTTTTAAAATTACTTACACACTTTTATTTTCGAACTTATAAAGTTAGGGTTTACAACATATTAATTAATTAAATACGGTACATAAACAAGTAATAAGTAGGCAATGAATGCAAATCTCTGCTTGCTAAGATCCTGATATACATCCTATACTTTGCAGGCTTGGGCAAAATACATGAGTTACTTTCATGATTCTTATAAAATTCTTGAAAGTATTTTGTAATTTTATTTTATTGAAATGTATTTTGATGCGCGTTTGATAAACCTATTAAAAATACATTGTGACAAAAAAAGCTTTCCGCAAAGCAGTCAACATAAGGCTCTATGTAATGTATGTTTGAAAAGTATCATAAGAAATCTGATGCTTATGATACTTTTCAAACATGTACCTCAATACCACTTTGCCTCGTTCTCTTCCTCAATTTATATTTTTGGTGGTGGTTCCACGCTTGAACTTTTATAGCATTGTTTGTATCACTTAGTGGTGCTTTTCCACATGGCACTGTGTTTTCTTTACATGACCTTGATGTGGATGGTTTACCATCAGCAATAACAATCTTAATTCCAGGACCTAGAAAAACAATAAAAATAAGTCAGTTTAGTGGTGAAATGTTTATTTCCTAATTCTATTGTTTACAACTTTTTCAATTTAGTGGTGGGTGGGCCAAATTAGGGTAATAAAATTAAATACAACATACCTGATAGAGGCTAAGGTTAGTTACATCTAATAGAGCTGAAGTGGTTGGTTGCTCAATATTTAACATTTGAACTGGCTCTTCTTGACCCAAGTACACACCTGAAAATGAAATGAATATTAGCTATGCAAAAGTAACTCTGTTTGGTTACATTTCACTATTAAAATCACTTCAGCAACTGATTTTAAAGAAAACCAGTATAAAGATGGCTTCAACCCTGGAGCTTGACATAAGATACTTTTTATCTGGGTACATTAAGTGCTTGCCCAAAGATACAAGTAAAACTGCGGGGAACAGCTAGTGACATAATACACATTATAAGTAATACATTCACAAGGTGGGTATATTGTGCAAGCAAAATGTATTTATTTACCTTGAATGAACAATGTAGGTATAGCCAACTTACATAGTCTATCCTTAGGGTACTGGAAGACTGCTGCAAAATGTCTTCGGCATACTCTTCGGTTGTTATAGATGAAGATATCATCCAATTCTTTGATGGAATATCCTACACTTCGAACCCATCTCTGGAAGCGATCTCTTTCAAGATTTCAAAACCCGTAATCCGAAATCTTGAATTCAATTAAAATTCTTCAAAATAACACATTTTTCTAAATGGCAGACGGTTTTTTTTTTTAATTTATTCATGACCATGGATACATGTCCTTTAGTCATAATCATTGAGACAGACGGTTGATATGATAGTGTAACCATGACAAAAATACGTTTTTGTCATTGATTGAATTAATTCTTTTATTTTTACTATTACTTAGTTATTATAGTGTAAATTAAAAAATATGGTTTTTTAACCTAAATTATCTATATTGTTATTTTCAATTAAATCATAACACTGTTATAAACTGGTATCCCAACCAGTAAATATTTGGAACCATGGGGGATAGATGGCGCTAGTTTCCATACAAAAGTTTAATGCAGGCTCCAATGTTCTAAGAGAGCATACCCTGATAGTCCATTCCCTCCCATAGAGAGGAGGCCGTGTGTCCCAGCAGTGGGAACATTAAAGGCTGATTATGCTATGCTTTATGCCCATTATTTTTAGTTACTAATACTACATAATAATCATTATTGCGTATTTATATATTATATTTGTTTTATTGTTGCAGAGAAAAACAGTTGTTCTATGGGTACGACGATTTGAAGAGGAGGGTTCTTGGAACACCATCGAAGAACTGGTAGACCACGACTTATAAACACATTGCAGCGGCAAACCATGTTAAGGGATTACCTATGAAGAAAATGGATTTCTGCCGACGTTCGAAATGTGTATCCAAGAGAAGAATCACACATAAAATTTGTGCAGGATAATACACAGTTCGCAGTGTGCAGACGTGGTTTCGTCAGCATAATGATATTTGTGTTAGCCTGCTAGATCCGCAGATTTAAATCCCATTGAAAATTTATGGGGTGTTATCGTTCAACAGTGGTATAATCAAAATTTGGTGGTGTTCAATGGTGGAATATTCCAGACGCGTTAGAGGGTCATTGTTTACAAATATGGGAGAGTATTTGTGATTAAGATTTGTGTCAAAATTTAATTAATGCAACAATGCCTTCCTGCATAAAAGCAGTTATCAACCAGAATGGTGGTTACACTATAAATATTTGATGATACTTAATTAATATTATTTGACTTTGTACCTACTCACTTATTTATTATTTATGTTAACTGGAGACCAGGTTATGTGTGTATAACCTATTACTTACGTACCTACAACAACTTTATAAAGTTATGAACACTTCAAGTCCAAACACAACATTATGTTACCTACTTAACCATTTGGTATATTTTTGTTCAATTTTGTAGTTTTTAGCCCGTCTATTTATCACAAAAGTCAAACGACTTTTGTGATAAAATAATCTGTCTCCTGTTTGTTTTTAATGAGGTTACATAAGCTTCAATCCTTTTTCCGATTTTGGAAACGAATACTTAAGCTATGGCCTCAATAAGAACTTTTACAAAATACCAAAAGTATTATGTAAAACTTCTTATAACTACCCCAGTTGTATCAAAATTAATTTTGCTAACTTTGCTTGCTATTCAATCATTTTATACATTCTTAAGAATAATACAAAAAGTGTTCTTATGCCCAGACGAGATTTGAACCATCAAATCATTGGTCATCCTTTGATTACCGCAAGCTCTTACCAACTAAGCCATTTAGGAAGTTAATAATCCAATGAATTTATCAATCTACTTAGCTTTAAAATGTTGTTATCTGTCTAATTGACATATTATCTGAACTCACAGAGAATGCATAGTTTGTTAATTGAGGGTAGATATGAACAAACATTTTACTAATCTATGATGAAGTTACGTCTGATGAGCCTTTTGTTTTGTTACCATTATAGTAGTTTTTGTAAGTTAAATATTTTGAAACAATACAAACTCTTAATATGTTACTGTTATTTGTGACATTATTACAAATAACAGTAAACAATATAGTTTTTTTTTTCATTTATAATAAATTTTACTAAAATAAATTAGGTATATTTCTTTTATTTTAATATAAACCTACTAGTTATAACAATATTTAATTAAAAAAGAAAAAGTTGCATAAATAGTATATTTCAGAAAAATTAAAATTTGATGAATACAAAGACCAAATTTTCAGCATGCCGGAATCGAACCAGCATCATCAGTTTCACATGTCACATCCTCAACCTCTAGACCAATTTAACTGTTACCAACAGACCTGAAATATTCTTGTGCATTGTTATTATTATTATTATAAGCCTGTATTGTCCCACTGCAGGGCAAAGGCCTCCCTTCCCTCTTTGTGCATTGTTGTTTATCTAAGATACTTACTTAGATTATTTATTTGTTGGTTTCTGTAAATAATTGAATTAAAGCTAGATAAAGAATAATTAAAACTAAATATTTAAAAATATGGGACTAATTTATACAAAAATAAACTACAAACTGTTTGAAATCATATTACAATAAAATACAAAACTCGCTATGTGGCCCTCGTGGGTTCGAACATAGGTGCGTTCATGTGGGGTACCCAAATTGTAAAGCTGACTGTGTTTTGTTTTATTTTTTCTATATCTCAACAAAAAAATAGGTTACATTTAGTTAGGACAAAAATATAAAAATCTACCCCCTTTTTATTGCACCTACAGGTGACACGGTATTGTTATTGTATAAAGTTGAGACTTCAAAGACACATGTGTTCTAGAAGGAAAAATGGCTAAGTTGTTCTTTGACCGGTATTTGTAGATCTGCATATAAGCAGAGTAGTTTTTTTATAGATAGTTCAGTTATATTTTGGAATGTAAGCAGAAAGCGGTTGAGGTATAGTTAAGGGACATATTCATCTTCAGTCCACTGAAGATGAATATGTCAAAGGCCCAAGTTATGTGCAATGAAACACATAAAAGAATAAAAGTAGACAGAGATAATACAACTAGTCCAGGAATACCTTTACTTGGGCCAAGTAGTCTCTTTTCAGGTGAGGCAAGACAAAGAAGTCACAAGACAAACACCTGGAGGAGCTAGCTACTGGTCCATGAAGGATTATTCAAGGGTGAGTTGCCTATGGCACTGGAATGCAAAATGGACATTTGCAGTCTCCCCGTCTTAACCTATGGTGCACATACTTGGTCTTTGACTACATCCTGAAGTCCAAGCTCAAGGCTTGCAAAGAGCAATGAAGCGTAGTATACTACGTGATAAATGAACGGATTGTGTTCGAACCAATACTGCACTCTAAAACAAATATAGCTGACGTGGTTCAAAAGGCTACCCAGTTGGGAGTATACGTAACGAGGCACTGAGGAAAAGAGACAAGAAATTTTTAGCCAAAAAAGTGTAAGATGCAAGAGCGAGCGAAGAGAGCTCGGGACTTGGGGCACCACAACATTAGGTTAGGTACCTTTAAACCCTGCAGACAGAAATAGGCTACGTCGACTTTTTCATAGTACCCCGTTTCGTATCCACTGACCGGCTGCCCAATTCAAATGGGACTGGGCAGGGCATGTCTGCCTCATGCCAGACAAACTGTGGTCCAAAATAGTAGGATACTAGTGTCGACACAGTGAGGCGGGGTCGCGGCAGGCCACAAAGGAGATGGCGGGATAAACTAGACAGGTTCCGTCAGAACTGGAAGGAGAACGCGCGGGTTCGCGAGACATAGAAGAAGTGAAGGGAGACCTTTGCCCAGCAGTGGGGCAAAGCAGGCTAGAAAACAAAAAGCAGAAAGCAATTGTAATTTAAAAATATCGTTACCCTCCACTCGGGATCGGCGGCTTTGGCGACATCAGCCAAGCTCCCATAGTTGATGCCCTTAGCTTGCTGTTCTTGTTTAAAATCTTGCATGTAGTAAAAGAATGCGTTTTTCGGCGCTTTTTTGGGCATTTTGAGGAGTGTTCTTTCACTGCAACTACACACACGAAATTGAATATCGATCGATCGAAAGTGCGCCGGAAATATGCACTCGGCGTCTCGCGTCGTCGGTAAAATAAAACCAAGGAGTCACACACGAAATTGTTTATCGATCGATCGAAAGTGCACCGGCAAAATACATTCAATGTCGGGGGCAGATACTATAGTAGTCTTTGGTCGGGGGTCGACAGTAGAGATGGGTAACTCAGGAATGATAGATAAAAAAGATATGTATCAATCCGTTCTGATCACTCACTCTTTATATCAGTTCAAATCCGAATGTATCAGTGTATCTTTTACAACTCGTTCAATCGTCGTCCTTTTGTATCTGTGTCGCACAAGCATGAGCGGCAGGTGACACGGCGTCTCTTCGGAAAGTCAATACATCTCTTTCGCACCTCCCTACTTAGAATGTTCTGTCGCACTTTCTCAATACCGAGAATAAGTGTTTGACCAATAAAAACTGATATACGTCAGTACAAAAAGATAAATAAATAACTCTAATACTGGTGCGTAGGGCTTAAAGTCGTAAAGCGGTACGTGAACATTGCAAGTATTATACTGGTTTCCTTTTGTAAAGCACTGCCTAAAAGTGCCTAAAGTTTTAGTAAACATTGCAAACTAATAAAAACTAATTTCGGTCATAAAGTTATTGATGTTAGGATCAAGATAGAAAAAAAGGTAAAAAAATGATTTGCGATTTACAAAATTAAATTCAATATTATTTTATTTAGTTCAAGCTTGACCTGCGTCTGCGTCCGTGCGTTATCGAACGGGATCGGGAGTAAGTAAGTAAGTATACATGTGGAACCATTTCGATGAAGTGGAACCAAAAAAAGCGAAATGCTTGTATTGTGCGAACATTTTAACAATACCCGGTGGAAATGTTGGTAGGTACTTAATACTAGATTGCGATTAACTATTCATTGAACTATTGATATATTCAATATATGGAAATAGAAGTAGGTTGTACCTACAATAAGTACCTATAGTTATTTTTAAAATTTATATTCATTTGCCGACTTGCACGAAAAGAAAGAAAATGTTCAATCGCAACCGCTCAATATATCCGAAAGAAGCAAACAAAAAAACCTATCACTGTATCTATTGGAATGAGTGAGCCGCACGCGTTGCGTGTGTCGAATGAGCTACTGATACATACTGATACAAAGATATAAAAGAGTGATTCATATCCGAGTGATTGAAAGATGCATATCTATCTTTTCTTTTCAATGATACATTTTGCCCATGTCTAGTCGACAGCAAAGTAATATACTTTATCGGAAAAAAATAATTAAGGAAGTTGTCAGCGAGATAAAACCAAAGAGTATTGATTTATGCCAAAGAGTAAATTAATTATTCTAATCTATCATCCGATATTGACTATTCCTGTGATTATATTTGACAAATTGACACAGTACACTTTGGACTTTGACACTTGACACATGCTTGACACTAAATTAAAATTGTAAGTCTTGCTAGTCTTGCTACTCATCAACACAGATCTAAAGCCGGTCCCAGACACCTGGATTCTGCCACTTTTTGCGGGAAGTGAGGTATCTAAACACATACAGCACACCACGGGAATTTGACAATCATACACAAGAGGTCAGAGACATGCATCCTATTGTCTTGATACAACCGCACACGAAGAAACAGAAACAACAACCTCGCAAATTACCTGTTTGTTTTTGGTCCACGCAAATTGCGTGACGCATTAAAAAAACACAGACAAATTACCGTGTATTTCAATTTGTTAGATAATATATATATGTACGATAGCGATTGTATTTATATTATAAAACAATATTTCATAATTAAATTAAAAAATGACCCATAGCTGGGCCTGTATGTAGCTTTCCTATAAGAATATCGCTACAAGTGGTTTATACTTAACGTATGTACAGACGACTGCACATCAAGCTACTACAATCTGTCAATCAAACTATAATAGATTTTTAAGTATATCCCTAAACGATTAGGTTCAAGGTTGATTGGGAAAATTTGACAGTTTCGGATAGCTTGATGTGCTGGCGTCTGTACTTACTCATATATCTTTTTATTTCCACCAAACTATTTTTTTTTATTCACACACATGTACAAGAAAACCAAATAACCTACTGAACATATTAACATGTAGCTGAAAAACATTTATTTTATTTGTTCCTGTTGTCCCAGCCGTATGCCAAATCACCTACCTGTTAGCCCTTTGAGCTACAAACGTATACCATGAAAATGTTTCTATCGTTACGGCGTAAAAAGTATTTCGACTTTGTACTTAAATAAAACCATAACATATTTAGAACTTACATGTGATACGAAACACCATGGTTTTGCAGATTTGAAGCGGCAGATTGTTTTTTTAAAACAGGAAACTGCACAATAAATTCCAAAAAAAAATAATCCAAAAAAATAATTCCATTTAAATGTCTATTTAAATTAATATATTTATAGTATTTTAAATATATTTATAGTATTTTATATGTCCTTGTAGTTTATAGTAGTATAAATAAAATTATTTTCAGTAAACACCTACCACTGCTTGTCTCTGCATCACCCAAAGGTTGACTGGTAGAAAATGCCTATGGCATTAAGTCCGCCTCTGTACTCTGTGCTTGAAGTGTTAAATAAATAAATTGTCAATTTTTAGAGAGCTCGCTCACTCGCTAGCTGGCGGTGTGGCCTGCGCTTCAAACGATACACAATGGTGTCTGTTGGTGAATGAACAAGTTTCATATAACGTGTATGGTCAAATGTCCAATGTTGTAAGTTTGACAGATTGTAGTAGCTTGATGTGCTGGCGTCTGTACATCAAGCTACTGCAATCTGTGAAATTTCTTTAATAGATTTTCAACTTTATCGCTAAAGCATTAAGTTCAAAGTTGATTGGGAAAATTTGATAGTTTCGGGTAGCTTGATATGCTGCCGTCTGTACTTTGGTGGGTGGTCCAGCTGAGTCATCTCTTTTGCTTAATCCCCTATGACTTGGGCATTGGGGTGAGCCTAGCCATTGGAACTCTATTGCTTGTTCCTCTATGGCCTGTTCCTTTCCTCTGGGAATGACCCTACAATACAATTTCTATCTTTTTGTTCAGATACATACTCAAGAAAACTTGTGGTAAAAAACGACACGCAATGGCGGCGATCGGCGAATGAACTACTGAACTATTTTGTGCAAAGGGGTGAGCCCAGAAATGCCGAATTCTTAGCTCATTCCTCTACGGCAGAGGGTGTATTGGGGTGTATGCCTAGCTATTCCATTCCATCTCCAAATGACAATATTGTTCCTAGTGTGTACTATTCTTACTATAGCTCCTCCTCCTCTACCTACGGTGTATACCTAGTATTAGTGCAGTGTGTGGAGCCAGCTTTAGAGTCACATTCAGAGTCGATTTCGAATTTGTGCAAAGGTACGAGACCATAGTATACGTTTTGTTAGCACGTTAGCTCCTTGAAATTTCTTCTGACGTAGCAAGTTTGACTGACGGATACGTATTCGCGTTTTTTTATTTTCAGTCTGTGTCATAGGGTTGGTGCTTGGGTGTTGAAGGTGTGAATTTTTAAAATTAATTTAAATCGTAATAGATCAATACAATTCTCAAAACAATTTAGTGATAAATAAACTTTCATGTGGTTATTGTTGTTAGTTTATTGAAAATTACATCGCGCATCTAAACAGGTATGTTTATAAATTAATTCTTAATTTTGGATATCCACAATGTTTCTCGTGACTTAATTTACTCTTGTTTTTATGAATTTGAGAAGCTACCTGCCTCTTTATTATTTGGTTTAAGTGTATAAAATGGGAGTTATACTGTTGTCTGTTAGTGCGATGGATAGATTTGATTTAAATCATCAATATCCGCTAAGCTGGGAAGTTGTTGCGCCGTCCGTTACCACTTGATGTGATAGAGTAATAAATATTGCGGTGGCGTGTCGTTGACGAAAACCTATTAGACGCTATATAAATATTTGTGAATGGCACAGGTCAAGCGTATTTTCAATATATTCGAAATGTTTGAAGAGGTAGTGGCTTCAATAATGTAAACAACTGAGTGCTTAGGTGCTTGTTTCAAGAATCGATGTTTTTTTTTACAAGTCTCTTTAACATTTTATTCAAGTGGAATTTGTGAACCTGTTTGGTACCAGACTTGCTTAACATTTCGTTTTTGCAAGTAGATGAAACAGAAAACATTATTAAACAACTGTGTATTTAATTTAAACATGACAAAGAACTTGAATTAAGATGCTTACGGAATATAAAGTAATTATTTCAAGTTATGAATGAATACAAAACTCTTTATTTAATTTCAGTAGTAAAACAAGTTATATTTAAATTGTTGAACATGAACCTGGTGTGGCATTTAAAAACTTGCTATTATATAAAAACTGAACACTTCCACTTATGAAAAATGGCCAAAATAGATGCATTAAGTACTAAGGTAATAAGTAGATTTAAAAAATAATAACAATTTGAATGCCCAAGTATTAGTATTTATTAAAACAACAAACATTAATATGTTTAACAGTGTCAATGGCAAACTATTTGTCCTTTGCATGGCATTAAAATTATTAGACACTAAAACAGAAGGGAATTTTAAAATATTTTTAATCCCATGTATGCGTAGTCTTAAAAAAAATATATTTTTTAAACATCATCTAAACTAAACCATCTATTTATTAAACTAAATTGCCACAGGAAACTACTACAGGGGTAAAAAGTCTTCGATGTTGTATCTCAGGTTGTGGTCTATCTGTAAGTAATCTCATCCAAATCTGTTTAGTAGTTAAGAAATGAAAAGTTAACAGGCTGACAGATACTTTCGCATTTATTATATTAGTATGGATGCATACTCAATTATGTATGATGTACCATTCAAGTCTAGTCGGACAACCAGTCTTACCAAAGGGTATTGTGTTACCCAGTGCTAGCTGGGTTGTGGAGATCAGGATAGGCAGTCACTCCATGTAAAATACTGGTATTCAGCTGCATCCGGTTAGACTGAAAGCTGACTCCAACATAGTTGGGAAAAGGCTAGGCAGATGATGATGACCATTCAAGCCTAGCTTAATTACACCATTGTGTAAAAATTATGTTTAGATCAATCTTTCTATATTTTTAGAGTTCAGTAAAGCTAAGTCTACTTAGCCTGATCCAATTACTGTACCCATAATAATTATCATTCCTCATATTGCATCAATATGGTAAAACTAGGGTATGATATTTTGGGTGTACTGTGTACATCTCTGCTTAGACTTTTCAAGGGATTATAGAAGCATGAATGTTAAGCATGATAATATTATTAACAGTAAAAAGGTATAATAACAATAATCACTATGTATTCAAGGTCTACATTTAAATAGCACTCAACATATGCAGTGAATCTCATATCATGCCAATGTTATTAGTTATCAGTAAATCAAACATATTATGTGTGGCATTCATACACAAATAAATTATATCAGCAATTACTTAACTGAACATGCAACCAATTATCTACAGTAAAATATAAATAAATCATTAAGACAATGTACTGGTAATTTTTTGTCATTTACTATTCAATGAATTTTAATATTTCAGGTATATTATCATTGATTGGTAGTGGAGCTTGTGTATTGTATTAAGTTTTTGTATTGAAAAGTATCCTGTTATCAACTGTCGCGGAGCTATTATTAGAACACTGTTATATGTGATCAAATTATACTAGGTAATGTCGTTATGATGAACTTCTAAACTAAACGAACACGGACATTATTTATTTATTTTTTTTTATTTTTTTTTTTATTTTTTATTATTATTATTTTTTTTTATGTTACCCAGTTATAGTGTTAGTAAGAATTACAACTAGGCAGTCACACTCAAATAATTGAGTACTTTCTTTCTCTGCCTTGCCATTATCATCATCATTCTCTTGCCCTTATCCCGATTCATTTGGGGTCGGCGCAGCATGTCTTCTTCCATACTTCTCTATTACTCGTCATCTCATCAGACACCTTCTTGCCATGTCATCCTTTACACAGTCCATCCATCATTTCTTTGGTCTTCCTCTACTTTGTCTGCCTTGCCATCGACTATTTTATTATGAGGAATGATGCAATCATTAGCATTCAGACATAAAATATTACTAGTTTTGATTAATATGGCTATGCTAAGGTAGGTCATGTTTTGAATTTAATATTCTATTAACAATGAACTAAAACAAAGGCCAAAGAAAAGATGGATGGATTGTGTGAAGAATGATATGAAAGAGAAAGGAGTAAATGATACAGTGACGTCTGACAGGGGAGAATTGAAGAAGAAAACGTGTTGAGCCGACCCCAAATAGAATGGGACAAGGGCAGGAAGATGATGATTCTGTTAACAATTTAACTTCTACTAGTCTTGGCCAAATTATTGTCATCATCAGCATGTATCATTCCATGGCGGACATAGGCCTCGCTGCACGCCTTATTACTTGAAAAGTTTGCTCTTACCCAGCTGCTTCCAGACACATTAATCATACTTACTGAGTTATAAATGCAAGTTTGTGAGGATAGATGTTTGTTACTCTTTCACACAATAACTACTAAACGGATTTGTGTGATACACAGATAGTTTATATCCTGGACTAGCTGTTGCCCGCGATTTTCGTTCGCGTGAAATTATTATAAAAAATATTACAAGTTCCCGTTTTTGAATCGAATTTTGTTACCAATTTCAAGGGTATTAATTTTTTTGCACGGTACCCTAATTCTTATTCTAAATTAAAGTATGTTATTATGCCTATGTTAGACCTTATAAAATCAGCTATCTGCCAGTAAAACTGTAAAAGTCCCGTCAAAATCGGTCCAGCCGTTTCGGAGATTAGCCGGAACAAACAGACCGACAGACAGACATAAACTGAAAAAATATGTTTTTGTTTCAAGCGCCATATATATTTTCATAAGCATTCAGTAAAAAGCTCTTTTATTACAAAAAGACACTTCAATTTTATTTTATTTGTATAGATTATCCTGTTGGACAATTACCGAACTTCACGCGGGTGACGCCGAGTGCATGAGCTAGTTGATAATAAGACTCACAATAGCAAACGCATAGCAGTGGGTTATTCATTACAGACTAGATAGGATAAATAATAAATTTATAACCGAAACAGATCAATGGTCCACCAGAAAGTGCTCTTGTTGCTACAACGATAACGTTTTTCAGTGCGAAAATCACATGTTTACGGTTTAACGGTTTTACGATCGTGGTTGTTATGGGATTCCCTGAAAAGTTTCGTAATTGGAACGTAGTCCTTATCGCGTTGAAGTAACAGGCAAACTTCCAATAATTTGACTTTTGTTTGATCCGAAACGAGTCGAACAAACAAATGCACACATAAAATGTCGGGTTGAGTATTCTTTCACAAACCCATCCTGTATTTATTCATCTGTGCTCTCATCCAAGAATAATATCTTAAATCGCCCTCGCATTCACAGTCATGGTGCAAGCAAAAACCTTGGGTTTGAATCTCGTAATACCTGAATTTCTGCTCACTGATAATGACACATAATTGCATAATACAATCAGAGCGTTCCCGTAACTGGCTGCGAGTTGCCATGTTTACATTTCTCTAGGAGTTTTTTCGTGGAATGATGTAGATGATAGACTGGTGATTTTTGAAACTATAAAAACAATCGTTGAAATACGATTTCCTCTGACTCCTAAAAGGCTCAGTCTTGACTGCTTCCAGAAAGCTGTTTATTCTTCTCCTGCCTGCCCCCTATTCTAAATTTAAGGTTATCAGTCCAATATATCAGGACAACTGTGCAACTTGCAACTCTTAGAGTACAAAGAGATCATGGTCTTCTTCTTCCATACTCCCAATTGTTGACTTGAACAATACCCAAGAACTGCAGTTTCAATAATAGCTGTATATTCAAATCAAATCCGTCCAGATGATGTACGAAGTCCCCTCAGGATGCTAATAGAATCGCGGTTATTCTATTATTAACTCAATAATAACAACGGTACACCTACTCTTTGTTTACTCAATCATGTAGGCGTCAAATCAACAGTTGACTGGACTGGACGATGTGAGATTAACTCGTAACTCATTTGAGATGGCACCCACTGTACTAGGAATCCTAGAGTTCGTGTTTCTCTGTCTCTAATAGAAACAGTATAAAACAAAGTCGTCGGTCCGGGTATTAGATGCTGTTTTCCCATATCGTACTAGAATGAGTTAGTAGATTTTGATGTAGTTTTCGCAAGTATCAAAGTTGGATAATTTCTCGCGAAAGGTTTGCAATTATAATAAATTGCCTGTGCGAAACCGACCGAGGTGTCTCAAATAAACCTTGGCCGTGTTAACTTTTTGCTGCGTGTAAGAGAGCAGATGTTCTTATGACCGATTCTTGATGACTTAACAACCAACCGGTGATTTTCATTAGCATAAACTTCGTCGAAATAGAAGCGAATTTTAAGTAAAGAGTCTCCCTTTGATTCTTTGAGGAGTAAACAAGTCATATTGCGCCCAGAATCTGTTCATAACACCATTTAGTAAGCAAAACAATCTGTTCAGACGGCGGATATTAATCAAATGTTATGCCAGTCGTACCGCGTAGGTACGTGGCCGTAATAGCCCGACGCGACATATCCGATCTGCACCTGCAGCAGCTAAACTACATGTAGTTATGCCGTGATAATTAGGCCACGTTCCCATTAGCCTGGAACGGCTGTTTAGTCGGGAAATAGCATCCGTATATCATCATATAGCGGGTATTTTACCGGAACGCTTTAACGGCCGGAAGCTGCTTGCAAATGGTCATAAAATTTACTATTCACTTGCTTTTGGACGCTTTGCTGGTCCAGTTTTAGCGTTTTTGCCGTTTTTTTTGCGAACCATCTATGTAATTAGATTCTGGTTTTGGTAAATTACACTGATTGAGATTTACCTACGCGTCGACAAACTTTTTTGTCAAATCTCATGGGTTGTGACGTCATTGTTCTACACAATCAACAAAAAATTACACGAATTTCATTAAAATTCAACGTTGATAAACGACGCGGTAGGTATCCAACCCATTTCAGCGTTTAATCATTTTGATGATCAAACCTCTATTAATTCAAGGTGACATGAATTACGATGTAATCTTTTAACTCTGTGGTTTGTTAATACTACGTGATGAGCAGGATTGAGGACTCATACCTACCACTTGGTGTAGACAGATTAGTGGTTAGGTGAAGAAAATTCTATACACGTTTGGTCAAAGAGAATAATACAAAAGTGTTCTTTACGGGATATCATGTTTCTTGGAAAGTTCATTTCTTACCCGAACACGTAAAGGTTTGTTATACGATTTATTAGCTGTGTCGTCTTGGTTATCAATAAGCATTCGGACATTCCTTGTGCGTGTCGTACGTCGAGGCTGACGGATTAAAAGATATGCAGCACCATCTGGCTATGCATAGTGTCGTGTTGAAAGGATCCCTAATAAACCTCCCCCTAGTAACGAATGCCAGACGAAAAATGGCGCTACCAGACAGGGTGGTGCCTATTGTTCTTTACAGCTTTGTTTTTAATTAAAGGTAGGTACGTCTTACTGTGGTATTACTACCCGTATATCAAGCCTTTTCGAAAGGCATTAAAGCCCTTAATGGTGTTCTTTCTTTATGGCTTTACATTCCAATTTCTGATAATGTGCCAGATAAGATCATAAAATATTTGCTTTCAACATGTTTGCCGGTACCTGTGTCACCAAGCATGACATGTTCCACTCTCATGACTGATGGGCATAATCACAATTTTCACCAACTTCCATTAAACATTCCAATAAGTCTGTATCGTGCGGTGATAAAGTTGAAATTTGATTAATCTGTTGTAAACGAGATATTTGTGTATTCAGTAATGCGTATGATAATGTGAAATGGCTCGGGTTTATCATAGGAGTAATTGTTTCCACTCCGCATTCAAGGATGCGATGAAGTTGGTACAAATAGATTATGTTTAAATAGATTTGCTTGCTATATAGTTTTCGTACCGGTAAAAGCGAACCCTTATATTCAGAGATAGTGAAAAGTCTTTGCACTTCTTATGCCCGTCTGGGGCTGAAAGAAAAACGGCACAAACTGGTGTATTCAAAGCATGCCATTCCGCGGAGGTTTTTGAAAATGAGATGCTTGAAAGCAATATTTTAGCAGTCAGCTGGTGTTTATGAATGTTTTGACTCTTCTTTAGGTACTTTTCGTGCTCAGTGCTTTCATACATGGGTGGTTCATTAAAGTAGGTATACAGTAATCTGTGAACGAATAACAGGATAGGACATTATTCCAGCGTTTATTATTACTGTCCAAAAGCCATCGTGACATAAATAATGAGTTGATACATTACGACTAGGTGTCATGAGTACAATATGCGGAACAGTTGTCGAAAATGTCGCAAAACTTGGTATTTGATAATATTTATCCGTAATAAACAGTAGTGTTGTATTTTATGTCAAAGTAGGTTATCGATTTGGTACCAAACTTTATGGTCAGATATAGATAGCTTTAGTATTCCAATTGTGATAAGACTTATGATTATGACGCATGAAAGGTGAGCTTATGTGAACTTGCTCACCACTTTTATAGAAATATTCATTAATCAATATCTTCTAGCTTCTCTCAGTCATCCCTTATCCCAATCTATTTTAGTTCGGCGCACCATGTCTTTAGTCATCTTAGCAAGTCATCCCCTTTTTAACCAGATCTTCATTCACACATTCCATCCATCTTCTTTTAGTGTCAGAAGGAATTTATTAATTTTATGTCATTGAAGCCTATCGCGGAGGTAGTGGGTCAGGGCAGGTCCGTCGTATGATGACGGGCAGGCCGTGTCGACGGCGCGTTCGTGTTCCACGCGCGCCTCAAAGAGATGTCAGCAAACGGGAGGGGCCCGCAAGGGCCGATGCCTGCCAGGGCTGCGGGACTGTTCGAAAGAGATACCGCGGCCCTGGAACATAAAGGGCCAAAGAAGGAACATGGGTGGTTTTTAGTCAGTAAGAGTCTGACACTCCCTTCCGCTCCGCCCAGAGCGGGAGGGGTCATTTGATGATTTACCACCCTCCAAAAAAAAAAAGGGCAGGCCATATAAATTTTATACCAACCAGAAGCGCAGAAATGAAGTATGTGTCAGGGTTGCCACTTCAGCTCAGTGAATGTGGTCTCCCAATTGCCACTGAGCCTACCACCCAGTGTAAAAGTTAGTTCTTTGTGTCGGTCCATATTTTCTGGTAGGTAATGTGACGGGCGGCTTGGACAGCAGGTGTCTTTCATCCATTATCTTTAAAAAATATCTACCATTATTGTACCTACTCATGGATCATTATTTACCAATAACCATTCGTAAAGCATTAAAAGCTCTCATTATTGTAATGTCTGTCGACACGGGCGGATATGATTAATTGTTAGCTGAGATCGGAATAGGTATAGTTTATTTGCCTAAACTTCAAGGAAGTAATTAACACGTGGGGGAAGTATACGGGGTGGAAGGGACACCGACGCGAAAACGGTTACCACGTATTCAGTACATCATTATAAACCCCACATAGAAATGTTTCGTCGGTTATTAAAAAAAAACAACTGTTTCCTACAAAAGTATGGAGCAGCTGATTTAAAAAAAATTATCGATGAATAATTTCGATGTGGGGGGTTCACAATGATGTACTGAGTATGCGGTTATCGTTTTCGCGTCGGTGCTGTCCCTTCCACCCCGTATAAGTCTCTATAAAATCCCGAAATGATTTTTAAGTTCTGAAATAAAGCTATAAAAGTAGAGGGAGGTATTATCCACATGCCACTTTTTTTTTTTGGAGTTCAGGCAAATGAACTATACCTACCTATTCCGATCTCCGGTTATTAGATTAAAATATATGGTAATGCAGTCAATTAAATTGAGCCTACAATCTTTTTTGCAAATGTTTAAATTACCATCTATCTATACATATAATAAATCTGTAGACGCGGCGTTTCTGTACATTGAAAATATTTAGAAAAAAAGTAGTAGGGGTGTTAAAAGAGCACTAACAGAACCCATTTCTACTATTTTTAGAATTTTTGTCTGTTTGTCGGTTTGTCTGTTTGTCGGTTTGTCTGTATGTTTGTGCGCGCATCACGTAAAAACCCCTCATTATATTCAAAATCGAAATATTGAAACATAAGAAGCATTGTTCCGAGTAACATTTAGTGTTTATTTCATCAAAATCGACCAACAGACGCAAAAGATATTACTGTTTAAAATTTAGTTAGTAACCTCATACGCGATTTCTATGATAAATTTAATTATTTACGTAAATAGGTTTTAGTCGAAGTGTAGTCGAAATGGCTGAAAATAAATTTAGTTTTATTTATCCTTTTGTGTCTACTCTTTGCATGGAAGTAATAAGTACTACGTACAACCCATTACGAAATAAAATCTCTAAAAAGTTTAAAAATGAAAACAAAATTAAAATTTGATAAAATCCACGACGTTGTGTGTGTGCAGCGCCGCAGTCAATTGCTCAGCCACTGCGCAAACCGTGTCGTCACATAACTGTGGTTGTGACTTCGTGGGGCATTGATGCAACTTTGCTTAAGGGTAGCCGGACTGCACATTCCATTTTCAAATTGCCGCTGAATCTTGCAAGCGAAGATACCCCAACATGCAACATCACCAAAAACGGGGGAGTCCTTTTGCAGCAGTGGAAGTTAAGCCTATAGGACGAGTGCACAATGTCGCAGAAGCATGCATTAGAGGCGTTGAACCGCAGCTTGCAGGACATCCGCGGCAACCAGGCGCTGATGGGTGGCGTCGTTCGGCCGCTTTAGACCCGGTGGACGGTGAGTAATGGGCTAGCTCGCCGTCCGACCGTCTTATGACGACAGAACACTGACACACTAGACACTGTGATGGCTAATGGCGATAGTACTGCCTACCCCGTTGAATTTCTCAACTCCGTGAAGTTAAAAGGCGAGGCGACCCATCAGCTGGAGCTTAAAGTTGGCGTTCCAGTTCTGGTGATGCGAAACCTTGATGCAACCAGTCTGTGCAACGGCACCAGGCTTCGTATCATAGAGCTGGGCAGTAACATTATAAAAACGGAGCTGCTAAAGGACAGAGCGTCTTAATTCCCCGCATGCCCACATTTCAAATAACTTGCCATTTCAATTTAAGAGGTTACAATTTTCCTTAAAATTGGTTTTTACAATGACGATCAACAGATCCCAGGGCCAAACCATAAAAGTGACCGGCATTCAATTGTGCACTCCATGCTTTTCAGACGGTCAATTATGTGTTGGTTGTTCAGTGCCCAAAGTTTGCACGTGCTTGCGGAAAATAATAAGTCATTATTGTTGTATACAAAACGGTATTAGAATAAATAGTGCCCAACAAGGCGTGTGATGGTTCACTTTAAAAATAAAGTTGTATAGCGCTAAAACAAACGGTTTTTAATTTAGTTTGGGACTTCTTTTTGTAGTCATCACCCACATTATCACATTTTGATCAGCCAGTCAGTTCTCACACATCACGCCATGTAATCCCCAAAGGTTTAGGCAGAAGTGTACCTAATCGTACACCCACATTTCCCCAGTTATGTTGAACTCCCATGGCCGAGCCTATTTCCACCAACTGGGTACAAATTCAGATTCCATGGCTGCTATTGCGAAATTCCTGATGGAATAACCCAATAACACTATTATTTATAGTATTTTTTTCAATTGCATACATTGTTTAATGTTAAATGGAAGAGCGGAGTCAAGCATCGCCTTGCTCAAAAGGTGATCTCTAAATCATGTGCGATATAGCTTTATGTAATTAAACTAACATTTTTTTTAACACAGGACCTCATGCTTAATGTCGCACTTGCGACCACTCGACCAACGAAGCAGTCTCTCACATACATACAAAATTTCCACGCGAACGAAGTCGCGGGCAACAGCTAGTAATTAAATAATCTTGCTTAGACCTAAATGTCATTGATGTTTCTGGTTACAGTCGTTTGTAAACCCGGTTTATTACATAATGCCTAGGCCAGCCTAGTCAGATGTAGGCATTATGCAAGAATTTTGATTTTTAATAAAACACTTTCAAATCTAAATTCCAAGGACTTAGAACTTATCAAAGTTAGACCATGATATTTCTATTTATGCACAGCATGAATTGAAAAATCAGGCTCGAACCTATATAAATTACGAATGGCAAATTGCATTCAGTAGCTGGGACGTGCAGATGGCTTGCCTGGCTGAGAATGCAATAGTAGAGACAGCGAAACTGCCTTCACGCTGATTTTTTACGACGAAGGTTTAGGAGTCGCATATTTAAAAAAAAAATGGAAAAAGCGCAGGTTCGGGAATACCATACCGCAGTTAACTTTACTGGAGCAACACTGCAACACGGTAAAATTTACCGGTTAGGATGCGCACCTTTATGAACCGCAGTTTTACTTGCTCGAAAAGGTACTCTCTCCGAAGAAAAACCCTTGGTTGAGAAACATTGGCGTAAGAACCAGTCACGAGTTTTACCGAGCTGTTCCATCAAAGAAAGAACAAGGACTAATGTTGAGGCTTCAAAAAAAAGAATTTTTCTCGCTTCCTAGAAAAAAAAATCCAGTGTTTGCGCTGGGCAGAAGAAGTAGCGTAACAAACATTCAGCTAAATGTAATAATTATGTACTAGAGTGATGTCACTGAACAGGGCTCTAATCTCTTTAGTACCTCCTTAAAAAGGCGAAGGCCCCGCTCTCACGAGGTCGAAGTTTACTATCATAGATTGCTTCGCTTCATTGCACCGACCTAATTTTCTCAGCTGATTCAATTATCGTGAGAATGTTATCTGGCACGATGTCCTTCTCTTTGCTTATACATATTTAGTTTACCCCATCCGCTTTAAAATACATCGAAATGTTTATATTAAAAATTGTTTTTGCCGTCAGATGGCTGTAGATTTAATTATGACTCATTGTTTGCCACCGTCCATTTAATTGAAGTATGTTTTTCAATTAGTGTAAACTTCATTTGACGGCTAAATCAATTTCTTATCTTGTGATACTACAGTCGACAGTAGTAACGGAGAGAAAGTGGTTGGAAGCATTTAGAGTGGTGTAAACCTGAGTGATTCAGATTAGGATAGGTTGTCAAATTATTAGAATTATTAGGTTGAAATTCTGCAATGTTGAGTCTTTTTTTATGCAATTCATCAATCCATACAGCGTACTTGCTCAACACATACGACAGTATAAGCATTTTACATACAGTTTTAAACAGGAAACTTGGTTTATGTGTTTATAAAATAAATATTCTCGGTAAAGTTAATTTCGTTTGAATAATCAACGATCAAGCGTAATATCTCGTCTGCGGCAATTCTTGGGAACACAGCAAACGTAAAAACGTGGGTTGTGTTTACGCATTGTTTAATATTTCGACCTGGCCGAATGAAATGCCTGCGAAAAGGTAACAGGAACACTGCTACGCAATCAGTATTAACACTCCATTATGCGCCTTTCATCACAGTAAGTAGGAGTACTAACCAGAACCAGATCCAATAATCCTTCAATGGTTTTAAAAATGCTCACATCTGAAATTCATGGTTTTAATCGACTTCCAGAAGAGGTTATCAATTCGTCTGAATGTTTTTTTGTGTGTGTATGTTCTGATATGTTTGCTAAATTGTGAATCGATTTCGATAATTCTTTTTTTATTTGAAAGATATACGTCCAAGGTATCGTTTATATTTGGTAAAGATCTGAGTCTGACCTTCGGAGATAGCCATTAGAACTCTTCAATAATATACCGCAAATCTGTCGCGATTTCTGCAATCGCTTGCATGTTTATTGTTTATACATATATTAAAATAACATTACGCCTGTATACTTTGAAGGGTTCTACAATACCCCCAAAGGATATTAACCAGCCGCAATACATTGAATTAGCTGAACTCAAAATTTCACATCTTGGAACAGTTGGAACACACTGTATTTAAGCCATTTCCAAATCTTAGTGGAAAAATTACTCTGAAAGTTTTTAGGTTAAGTGACATAAAACTTATTTTTGTAAATTTTTATTCTCTGTCGATACTATCTACTTCAAAACAGATAGCTTCTCAATCATTCGTCCATGCAGCAACCAACGAGTTGCTACCACCACTAACACAGCACCTTTACAACTACAAAGTGGCGTTTTTGTTTGTAAAGTGAAGGTTGTGAACTCGTGTTAAATAAATAGCTGATTTTATTATGACAGGTTTCCGATTCTGTGTTCCTGGTACTAGGATAATCTAGTATACCGGAGCCGGATGTCGGCTTCTTTTATAGCAATAGGTTCACCTTCTATTAAATGTGAGCGTTTCAGTATCTACAAAACAATCTCATAATAACAAGAATCAAAATCAGTCAAATAAAAGAAATAAGAGATGCTTATTATTGATTCACTATCATTATAATTATTCCGTTGTGGCTCATGGCTAAATAATAACAGCGGCACGGTTGGATCTTCAAGGTTAAGCAGCGCTTAACAAGGTCGGTCCGCGGATGGGTGACCATCTATTATATACCGAGTTTCCCCCGTGCCTCGGAAAGCACGTTAAGCCGTTGATCCCGACTCAAATGCAGGGGCGGATTTGATAGGTTGGCTGCCCTAGGCCTACGAAAGATTGCCGCGGGCCCCTATGTGCTGTAAAGCATGAAAAATTAAATAAACTATAGAAATTAAATTAAAATGAAAAAAAAAACAATAGTCAGTAAATGATTTCAATTATCTCAATCAGTATTTCAGATACTGATTCTTACCATTTCTATTTGTGAGTAACAATGAATCGTTAATTCGTTATTCACAAATTGTCTTTTGCCTGGCTTTCTGAGCAGCGAATTTGTTTATAAAATCATCACAATCTAAAGACTAGCAACTGTGATTCGATGCAGAGGATAGCCAGAGCGTTCAACCTGTCCTCGTTCATTTTCGACCGTAAATATTAGTGGCAGCGAAAATCACCTTGGAATAAACTAGTAAGCAAAGATTCAGTTGGATGAGCACTTCTAATAATCGTAATCGCCATACATGTCATTTTTTTTGCGGGATGCTATATACTGGACACATTTTTGAGTTCTTAGTCTTACACGTAGGCGCGCGGGCAACTACTAAAAAAAAACTACCAAATTTTGCCGCACTAGGCCCGGGCCTACTCGGCCTATAGGGAAATCCGCCCCTGCTCATATGGTAGATCTTTGACAGTCGTTACAGGTAGTCAGTGGCCCGAAAATCTGTATTGCCAGGGGGTATCGTATAACCCAGTACCCTGCTGCGCCGACCCCAAATCAATTGGGTTAAGGGCAAGAGGATGATGATGATAACTGGAACGTGGAGGTCAGATAGGCACTCGTTCCAAATACCACGAAACTGATTGATAACGCTGTCAGGATATACAGGCCTGTGTTTCTTTCTTCTATGTAACGGCCACATAACTGCATAATAATATCACATTGCTTTGCAACTATTTTATTTATCCTGACCTATCTCAGGAAAACCTAAAATCAGTCAGACAAATAAAAACGTTGAAATAAAACGCGCCACTTCGACTTCCGGTCTCTGATCGAAAAAATGATCTGTCATTTTTAGGGTTCCGTACCCAAAGGGTAAAACGGGACCCTATTACTAAGACTCCGCTGTCTGTCTGTCTGTCTGTCTCCAGGCTGTATCTCATAAACCGTGATAGCTAGAAAGCTGAAATTTTCACAAATGATGTATTACTATTGCCGCTATATCAACAAATAAAATAATAAAATAACTAAAAATTAAAAAAAAAATATATTAAGGGGGGCTCCCATACAACAGATATGATTTTTTTGCCGTTTTTATAGATGATGGTACCGAACCCTTCGTGCGCGAGTCCGACTCGCACTTGGCCGGTTTTTGAAGACCTTACTCTACTCAAACCTCAAACGCCTCTAGCGCCGAATTCATACACGATAGCCCCCATTATTGTAATGTCTCAAAAGTTTTAACAACACGCAATAAACAAAGCTGAATGTCACCTGACGATTGCTCGACTCAATTTAAAAAAAAACACAAAACCCGAGAATAATACTTTTCAACAAATAAGTCGAAAACACAAGCGATCACGGGCACCACTTATACAATCTTTTTCCTTGCACAAAGAGATTTCAGGTTTAGAAATGTCTGGCGCAAAACACATCTAATTATACATACATTTATGTCAATTAATGACATAAGATTATTTATAAAAGTTTATACCCGTAAATATTCGTATGTTTCGTTTGGTTTATTAAAAAACATCTTTCTATCAGAGTTGATCTGCATCAATCATCATCAGCACAAGCCAAACGTCGTTTCCACAATGGTTTATCGAGGTTTATCAAGAATGTTGTACACAAATGAAGAACAGTGTATGCTATTTCTAATCATTTTGCCAGTTTCGTTTTTACCGTTGGTTTGTTAAAAAAATAACTGCATTGTGAGTTTTCAAAGATCTCTACAGATATGAGATTGAGATCCGGAGTTCATGGACGACTCCGGATCTCAAGTGTGTATGCGGCGTGTCTCCACAGACAATGGTCCACCTTTCATAACGCGCTGCATGCCCCGATACCTGCGCACATGACGATGACGATCTTATGACTGCATCAGCGAGCAGAGTTCGCATAGCTGAATTGTTGGGCCAAATATATTTAATGAAAATTTGCCATCGGCACGCTAAGAAGATCCCTACATTGATTATTTTTATTCCGTTAAAAACGGATATTATGACAAAATGGTATTATTTGGTGACTGGCGTCAAATAATATAATTATAGCAAAAGATGGCGGATGCTTAACTTCGAATAAATACGCCAGTTATTTTTTATTATCTTCTAAACCCCCGGTTGCTTCAGACTAAAAGAAATATAATTGTGTGAAATGATAATTCAAAATATTTTTGCATAAAAAAGCAAAAGACGCCTACGTTTAAAAAAAAAAAAAAATCTCAGCTACAACCTGCTTCATCATCATTCTCCTTGCCTTATCCCATTGTTCTTCTTCCATACTTCTCTATTACTCGTCATCTCATCAGAAACCTCCTTTCTTGCCATATCATCCTTCACACAGTCCATCCATCGTTTCTTTGGTACTCAAAACTTTCCTTACGACATTTTCCTCATTCCTCCGCATCACATGCCCATTCTAATCATTGTCCTGTAAAATCCTACTAATATTATAAATGCGAAAGTTGTATGGATGGATGTTTGTTACTCTTTCACGCAAAAACTACTGACCGGATTTGGATGAAAGGAGGCGGGCGAAAGTTCATAGAAAGTTGGGCCTGATGTTACAGTAACGATTACTGCATTATTTAATTTATATACTAATACCATTTAAAAAATACTAAAATATTTACGACTGCTCCATGGTAGAAAGAAAATATAGGATGTTATTGGTTTGTACAAAATAACCTCTAAGGTATTCATACACCGAGCTCTCACGCTATACCTACTTTAAGAAAATAATTATTTGACTTTATTGTAAACTAGAATTAGCCTAAACTCATTGTAGGACATTCACACACTGAAGATTCAGACGCCGTTCAACTAGATTCTAGAGGTTTTAGATAATTATAAAAAGCAGAGGGAGTATGAATTAAAAATACTTCCACTTTTAATGATTTATTCATCTTCCACTTCATCTTAAACAATTAAAACTGAGCAGGTGGTATTAAATTCTCTTGATGCCTTGCCCAGCGTAGGTACCATACTATGGAAATCACATGACAACAGCAACCTACTGTTCTTCGTTTCCTGCCAAGCAATTACAATAATATTATTTGATGGCCTCTCTACCATTAAGAGAACTGTGAACTAAAGTAAAATATATTTTTGAGCTTACATGTCTCGATTTTATACTACCTCTGAACAGCCAGCTGGAATTATTGGATATTGACAGTTAAAAGTCAAAGTCGTTCAAGAACACTAATCGAATAATAATTATTACAGCACACGAAAACACAACAGAAAATATTCACTAATTTACCGCCACAAACTCAAAGACAACGAACTAAGCAAATGATTTGTTTGACGTTTGAGTTTTTGACCTGACATTGACATGAGTTCCGCTTTGTTGCCTGTATATTAAAACATTGACAAACGATTGTGAAATCGATTTATTTTACGACTTTTTTTGAAACGTTGAAGTGTCACGAAGAGACATTTAAAAAAAATGTGTTTTTTTTTAAACTTATGTAAAGAACAAAACTGAATCACGTTTTATAGTATTTTAAATATAATTAATTAACTATTCTATTTTTGTAATAATATCGATTACTTTTATAATTCATCTGGCAACATTGTTTCAAAGTCAAAGTAAGGGAAGTCAGTATTATTTTGATTAAATATTTAATTTCTTATCCCATGATAAAACTGCTTAATATTTTATGATTAACCACAAAAAAACTAAAAAAAAATATTGATAAATATTTCATTTGTGTAACGTTAGGCCCAGATTCGCCCGTCTCCTTTGGCACACATATAGTTTATAACCTTGTTTAACACATATGATACTTTTTATCCCGGTAGTGCGATCCCGTGGGACAATTACCGAACTCCACGCGCGCTAAGCCGCGGGCATGAGCTAGCTATATTTAATTTCACGTAGGCCTACATGGGCACTTATAAAACGGCGAAGAATAGGTGCACGGTAGGGCGTTTCCTATATTGATAAACTAGCAAAAAAACTCCATGGTTACTCTTTTAAAAATATTTCGTTTTACAGTGTTACTTTGTTCAGTGTTTCTTCGACACAGTTACTATGTCGTCGACCTTTCTTGTCATCGGTCTTCGTACGCTCTGTAATCTGTATCTGTCTTATCACTCAATTTTGATAGACAGTGACGGTATTAGAACGAGGTGCCAAGCTAAGCCAGTGGAGCAGAACAATCGCTTTGCTAGCTTTTTGTTTTATCCTAAATTAATTAGTAACTATGGTATGGTATGGTATTTGTCTTGCCTCGTCGTCCGTTGCCTCAGTTTCAATGTGTCTTTGCTTACGATAAAAAAAACCCTGCTTTCGGTATTCATAGGACTAAAGTCACCCAACTGGTTTGTGGACGTCAGATAGGCGGTCGGTCCATACAAACACTGGTACACAGCTGCATCTGGATAGACTAGAAGCCAACCTCCAATATGGTTGAAAAAGACTAGGCGGATGATGATGGACTAAGAAATATAAAAACCTCTCATAAGTTTGCCTCGTTAATCTAGCGGTTTGGATTTGATCTATGGGTCAGGTATTTTAGTAGCATCCTAGGGTCTGGGATTGTGCCCATTAAAAGGCAATATCCTCGCTTCCAAATATTACATGGGCCATACAAGCCATACGTTATGATACCATAAAGTTCTCATGTTCTTTGTTCCAGTTTCTGACGATGAACCAGCATTGAAGCCGTATCGCCAATATGCCGCCGCGACAATGACTCACTACTCCAGCGGCCCCGTGACAGTCAATGACTACTTTATGATGTACCTAGCGAGATGGAAGCGCGCCGCTGTTGTGTTGCTGTTCATTTGGATCGTGGTCACTTACCTTGTTATATCGCCGCTCAGGTGGGTACTTGACAAAACAAAACTTACCCTTCTTTTGGGCTCACTCACAGCCGGGTAAGACAGAACTTATAGGATCAAACAAGCGTTTTCCCAGTCGGTTCTTTAGACGTAGTAGGTAATGCTTTGAGATAGCAATCTACCGGAGATTCTGCTATTAGGCGAAAGGACCATCATTTACCATCTGACATCTGGGGGAAAGTCGTACAGATGGGGTATCAACGTATTATATCGCTGTACCAAGTGATTGACGGTTGGCATTAAAACTAGTGCTTCGGTCAGTCAGTGGCAATAGAAAAAAGAATTGTAATTTGGCTAATAAATAAATTGTAATTTGGCTAATCAAACCAAACTTCTTTTGGATTAGCCAAATTACAATTTTGCAGAATATGCTGGACCCCCTAGAGGAAATGGATTATAAGTTCATGTAGCATTAAAACATGTCTTAGGCCAATAAAATCTTAAACGAAAAAACTTATTCTAAAGTGTAACTTTTCCATGGTGGTTACGTCTTCGCCTCTTCGGTCATAGTTTGTAGTATTCTCTTGTTATTTTAAATTTTATTTTTTTTCAAGTTTTTTTTTTGTATTACAGCGTCAATGACGGGTAAGCTATAATATCAAGTAACACTTGTGTGTACTTTGCTATTTTGTTTGTGTTATAATTTTATTGCTTCGTTAATTTCTTTGTTGTCTCTATGTGGAACTAATTGTAACATCTGCTCGTGAATTCTCAAGTATAGAAAGAAAATATATTATGTTAATTCGGCACCTGCATTTCTACGACTTATTTTTGTATGGCTCTCGTTTTAATATTACTGCAGCATTCACTTTGTGATTAATATATTATAGCAAAGTTGAGGACTACTTCTAAGTTGTATCTGTTTCGGAAACACGATTCTATAACATTTTCTCGATAGAAAAATACCTCAAGGTTACCACTAAAATGAACTATAAATGGATAATATTGAATTAAAATTATTAAATTATTAGGTCATGAAACTTTGCAGGATATAAAGCAGTATGTAGGTTTCTGTTTCTTTTTTTTTTTTAAACACTTTGTTTTCATTGTAAAAACCTTTTCTCTGAAACTTCAAGCTTTATAACTGTACACAGCACGGACCGCCCTGCCCCCCGGCCCTCGCTAGGATCCCCCTGCCCTCCGGCCCTCGCTAGGACCCCGATGTCTGCGGCCTCGGCCTTCAGACGTAAAATAAATAAATAAATAAATATTGTGTTTATTCGTTTTAATACTTGTCGTCAATCCTTCCATCGATAGTGTAGCTCACCCTAACAGAATCGTTTTGACTAGAAGACAGGTAACGGGGAAAAGGGGGTTAAATTTGAATTTGATCAGTCATCCCGTGCCCGTTAAGCGCATTGTTATTTATTTATTTATTGAAATTTCATGTACAAGAGTGGTAGGTACATAGGCGAACTGAATGTCACAAGGCATTCTCTACTAGTCAACCTTTGGGTGAAATAGGTAGATCAGAAGTACAAAATAATTAATAAGAAGAATACCATTTTAATAAATTCACACAAAAATAGGCACATATTAGTATGTGCCTATTTTTGTGTGAATTATAAAAACAACATATACATACGTTTATGTACACAGATAAAATAAACTGATATATATTATAATACATACAAACAGTCAGAAATACGAGAATCCTTATAATAAATTACTATGACTGCTAATGACTAGAGTGAGCAATTTAGTCTGATTTTAAATAGTAAGTACTTCGAACTGCTCTTTTGAAAGCCATTTTGCTTTAAGTTTTTTTAATGCCAAGCGCGGTAGCGCGTTCCAGAGCTTTATTGTTGAGACAGCGTAAGAAGTGGACATAAAACCAGTACGGGGGTACGGGTACAGCGGTTATGATGATGTCAAACTTAAAAATTGTCATTTAAGTATGAAAGAATAAGCTCCTGCTACTCCATTTTTTCAACGATTAGACTAGATCATCGTCACAAAACTCTTTCAAAGCCTTCCGTATTACCACAACAACTTTCAAAAAGATTAGCACAAACTTTAGGAAAGCTTATTGAATGTCAATTCAATATCTTTTTTAACTTTTCCGCCATCTTGGTCGCTGATAATTATATTGCCAGTTTAGCCTTTAGGGCTAGTTTGGCAACTGTATATTTTGGTTTTCTACAAGTTCATCGTACCCGTTTAGAAAGATTTCGATGCTTAAACACTTTTGTTTTTCAGATGCAATGGGAACCAAGATGACTTATCAGACTTCAAGGAGAGGTTAAAAAGAGTGTCTTGGGAATTGGAGGTCTTGAGGCAGCAGCACAGTAATCTTATATCACAGATTAGGAAATCTTCGAGGTAAGTAAGAAGGCGTAATTTCTCATTTTAATACTCATTTATACAGGGTGGAAGACACATTAGCGCACAAACGGTTACCACGTATTCAGAATGTCATTCCTAACACATAGAAATTTATTCGTTGGTACCTAATAAAAAAAAAATCAGCTGTACGATACATTTTTAACAAGTAGGTATTAAACTTTTGTAGGAAACCGCTGATGGGATACTGTGACAATCACGAGTATTTTTCGTGGGTCGAAACAAAATAATTTAATGTGAATGTGACGTAAAATATTTTATACCAATAATGAATAACCCGAACAAGAAAAATGGCGTCTAAAAGTAACCGTTTTTTTGTTATTTAACCACATTCTAAAGCTACCTGATCATTTCAATAACAATAATTATACGTGATGCTGGGGGGGCGTGGCAAAAACCCTTATTACGTATCACCAAGAGGGAAGGGGGCTATACAAGTGGCCTTAAAACCCCACGTTATTAAAGGATGGCCCCTTAGAAAAAAGCTTTTTTTAGAGGGTAGTTTTTCTTTTGAAAAGTCGATGTGCCGTACCTACTAAGTCTAGAATGCAGTATATCTACTGGCAGAGGAGTAGAGAGTATATACTAAGCCAATGTTAGTTCACCATAAATATGCTACTTAGGTACTCAAAAATCGACCTATTTACCTGACGATGGTAAACCGTCAACGCCTTAGTCAACAGCTTGTTAACGAAGTTAAATAGGGCGTCGAAACGTGTCTCATTAAAATATGCAGTGGTAAAATTATGTAGGTCGACATTAGAGAAACATCGTTGAGTAAAAATGCGTTCATTAGTGTTACATCCTCATTAAGTTCACTTTCAGAGTGCACCCTGCTTGCAAAAAGTTGGCTAACAAAGACGTTTATAACTGTCAAATATTTCGCTGTATCGATCAATTTATCAATATTAGGTACTATAATTAGTGATTTTCTAAAATGGCAACACATAGTGGTATCTGTCTACCACTATTGTGTTGCCATTTTGAAAAATCATTCTGGTAAATCTGGTAGATTTTGGACTCGCAAACAAAGTCATTAAAATTATGGTGTCCTAAATACATCAATATGACGTAACAAGCGTAGAAATTCAATGGATACTCTATTTAGTACACACTACTGCCTCCTATCAGGATTTAGTAGAAACTTATTCATAAAGCGCATTATCATATTTGTCATTACTTACACTATTGTATTTTAGTTTAACCTTTTTCAATACTTAATAGTATTAATTACCCATTACTGTTAACCTTTTTTCAAATCCACACGGATGTCTTCCGCCCTGGGGCGGGCGGAGGGGTCTGTCGGACTCTAACCGACTAAAATCCACCCCGGTGTTCCCTTCCCACACTTGCACCGGGGATCATGGGAACTAGTGCGCCTTCCACGATCCCTTCGCCTCGTGCGCCTTCGTGAAGGGTCCGTTTACACCCTGTATAGAAAAACCAGACAACAATCGGGCAGTAGCACACCAGACACAACACCCGGGGGATGAAGAAGTTAACCCTGTTCTTCATACTCCTACAGCAGCATCTACCTACTTATTTATCAATATTTGATTTAATTTGTAGGCAATCAGGACGGATATTTATGACTCGTCAGCCTGCCTACCGGTAAATGAAAACATTTTCAATGCCAATTTAACTAATTCATTACTAAATTAGTTTGTGTTTCGGCCAGTTTTTTAAGTTAACTTGTTTATAGGGGCCTAAAAACGCCCCTTTAGCAGAATCATAATCTAATTAAAATTATCTTACTGTCTATATTCTCTTGCTTTTTTGTGTGGTTAGTGCCTCTGCCTTAGGTTTTACTAGTAAATCTTAGGATTTACTGACATGAGTTGGTGCATGTAAGGTTGGTGTATAAAAAAGAGACGATTTTTCAGGGTTTTCCATTAGAGTTTGGGACACGTTAGGTTTAACCAATGATAAATATTTGTTTTGGGAGAAAAACAATGAGTATTTCTTAAATAACTGGCGACTCATATACTGTAGGTAATATTAAACTGAGCGACCAAATAGGTTAGGTAGGTTAGAACCATTACCAACTATGTAGGAGGGTCGAGATGGTCGCAGTAACTAAGCCAGGGCACCCCGACCAAAGGGGCTAGGTCAGGTTATAACAGTGACCAAAGGCGCGCGAGCCGAGCGAGTGCAATTAAGCGCATAGAGCGGTGCCGATGCCGGCGCGACAGCCGCCCGGCGAGCACTACATCCAAGTTGGATGCGTATTTTCAAGTCGCCGTCTACTATTTGTAGTCACTCAGTCATTAACCCACAACATTTACCGTGTCTCTCGAGGTAATACCTAACATTTACCGAGTGTGTAGTGGTAAAAGTTCGAAATGAACGGTGGTCACAGGTTAATTCAGACTTTACCATTAAGAGTTGGTAAATCTTAGGTTTAACTGAAAAGTATTGCAATTTACCGTAGTCCGAGCTTTTACACTAACATTTATAAGCACTTAAACACTGCTTCGATTGCATAAACCCATTCACACGATCGATAAAGGGGCAAAAATCGCTTCTAGCCAGTAGAGGCCGCTACAAAACTTCCTCTACCCTCTAAATTAGATGTAGAATAACTTCTATCCAGATTTCAATGTATTTTTAATCATATTAATAGTGTTTGTAAAGCTAATTAAACTTACGAATCGAAAATAGTGTTAATTTGTCTAATTTAATTAGGGGATGTCGCATAAGTTATCATAGGGTTTTTCGGGTACATTGAACATTTTAAGAAAGTGGACAGAAACGCTTCTGATAGATCTCTTCATGACTACTACTCGGACGACGCGTCTCTCGACTCACATTGCCATTTGAGTAAAAATATGAATCACGTTACAATTTGTAAAATAGTCGCTGACGCAGTTTATATTATGAACTAGCTGTTGCCCGCGACTCGTTCGCGTGAAATTATAATAAAAAAATATTACTTCCCTTTTTGAATCGGATTTTGTTAAAAATTTCAAGGGCTTTAATTTTTTTGCACGGAACCCTAATTATTTTTCGTAAAATACAAGTAGCCTAAGTTACTCCTTATTACATCAGCTATCTGCCAGTGAAAGTCCCGTCAAAATCGGTCCAGCCGTTTCGGAGATTAGCCGGAACATACAGACAGACAGACGAAAAAAAAAGAAAAGTGTTTTTGTTATCAGTGCCGAGCCAATTTCATATGCATTCAGTAAAAAGCTGCGATTTTTATACAAACAGACACTTCAATTTTATTTGTTTGTATAGATTGTCACCAATATTATGTGACCATTTTACGAATTGTAACGTGATTCATATTTATTACTAGCTGTTGCTCGCGACCTTCGTTCGCGTGAAATTATTGTATACAAAAAAATATAACCCCTTTTTAAATCGGATTTTATCACCAAAATTTCAAGGGATTTAATTTTTTTGCACGGAACCCTAATTACTTTTCGTAAAATAGAAGTAGCCTAAGTTACTCCTTATTACATCAGCTATCTGCCAGTGTAAGTCCCGTCAAAATCGGTCCAGCCGTTCCATAGATTAGCCGGAACAAACAGACAGACAGACAAAAATGTTATTTTGGTATATGTACCGTATATAAATTCATATGGCATGTAGTAAAAAGCGGTTACTTTAATATTACAAACAGACACTTCAATTTTATTTATTTATATAGATTATAGATGATTCTGCTAAAGTGGCCTTTTTAGGACCGCTGGATAAATATTTTTCTAGTGCATAACACTTATCTGGAACACAGAAATCGGCCCCTAAAGTTGTGAACGTTGATTTGAGTGTAATATTATGGACTGTTAACTATTGTACATAATGTACATAGTAGCTGTACCTATTTTGTGTACTGTAGGTAGTGTAATACTTGCTTCACAAAGTGCAGAAATACAGAAAATAACACCTAGTCAGGGTTTCGAACTACATTTTCCTGCTGAAACAAGTATTTAGGTTTTTTAGTTTTCAATTAAGGGAAACATGTAGAGAAATAAATAGCTATTAGTACCAGTAGCTAGTATTAGAGCAGTTCGTTAAGAAAGTATCTAACTATAGTTTATTCAAAATGAAATGAAAAACGGGTGGAAAGGACACCGACGCGAAAACGGTTACCATGTATTCAGTACATCTGTTTTCAATTTTTCATCGGTTATTAAATCAAATCAGCTGTTCCATACATTTTGACCGTGTAGATATTGCACTTTTGTAGGAAACGGCGGTTTTTTTTTTAAATTATCCACCTAAAACTTTTGAAATACTAATTCTTCATTACTTTTCAGCCTCAACGGAAACCTGCAGGACATAGACACAGGGTTCCTGTTGCTAGACGGGCAGGGACCAACGGAAGACTACGAGAATCTCAGAAGGAGGTTATACTCCAACACTAAGGAGCTATGGTACTACATACACCATGAACTGACTAAGGTGATACAGGAAGATAATAAGGCCGAGAAAGTGCAGACGATTTTGGACCAAATTGGGGAGAGGAAAAGGTTGGTTATACTTTTAATGGCTGTTTTTAGGGTTCCGTACCTCGGTCGGCAAAAACGGAACCCATCAATTTGTTCTCAGTCTGTCAAGACCCTTTTTCTCAGGAACGCATGGAGATATCAAGCTGAAATTAATATCACATACTCAGGTCTGCTACCCCTTGGCTTAGAGTAGTGAAAAAATTGAACTTGTAAGTCAAGGCGCTTAAAAGATATGACCATTTATGCCGCATATTTTGCGATTTCACGAGGGAATCAAAACTTATACGTACTTCCCGTTGACCTAGAATCGTAAAATTTGGCAAGAAGCAATGTCTTACAGCACATGTAAAGGAAAAAATCTGAAAACCGTAAATATGTAGTTTAATAACAAAATACTTACAAGTTTATACGGAACCTTCGGTGCGCGAGTCCAACTCGCTCTTGTCCGATTTTTTTTAGCTTAGCCGTCTCACTGTAGGGCGACTGCATCCCTTTCTCCTTTCCGATTCTCTCTATCTTGTACAAATATCGGCCAATCCTGCCTGTAGGTATCAATCGTGTTCCGCCGTCTACAGGTGTCGCGCAATGTCTGGACAATTTCCAGACCGACTTGTGATTGATTTAGCCGAAAGCCCGTTTCGCATGGGGCAGATGTGTCCGTTCCAGTCCCGATTTATCTTAAACTTGTTTTTTTTTGTTTATTTCATTACTAGGACTTTGTAAAATGCGCAATCAAGAAGAATTCCCGCAACAAACCATGTCCAATGCATGCTTACGTTACGACACATATTACCCAAGTAACACAGTCATGCTGAATAAAGTTTGAGTAATAGCGATCCGCGAAACTATAAGCTGAAACTATTGTCTGGATAATGTCTGACTAAACGTCTATTCAGCTGTTAATCAAGCAATTTGGGCACAGTTTTAAATGCTATAATCTGTATAACAGCGATTTAAAGTCTGAGTAATAGCTTAGTAATGGCCCACATAGCTTAGTAACATCTGAGAAAAAGCTGTCATCTCTTTTATTGAGCTGTTATTTCATATTTATTCAGACAAATGCATATGGATATTGATATTCAGAAATTATTCAGGATTAAGTTCATTTGCGTAATACTTGTCAAACAAAATTAAGAGTTATGTTGTAAAGTAGAAAAAAAAAGTGGTGCTTAATCTTGCAGTGCGTCTTTGTTCTGACACTTCGTATTTTGTTGCATTGAATAAAATCAATAACGACGTGCACAGTGAAACTGAGAATTTTATGTATTATAACCATGATACACGTTAAATATTACTGCGCAAGTAGTTTTATCGTGAATAGCATATAAATTATCTCAATATTTTTCACGCGCCGCTTAGGTAATCAAGTTTAGTGATAGTAAATAATAAGAAATTTAAAGACTTTTGTGTTGACAAAAATACTTAGGATAACACAGCTAATGCTTATCTTTCAAAAGTCATTAAATAAATTATAAATTGTATTTTTAACTGTAATTAATTTCTAAAATGAGGCATTTGATATACATAATGATTCAATAGTTTACTTAAAAATAAGTTTTAATGGCGATTCATTATAAGCTGAATAAAAGCTCTCCACGTACTGCAGATTTTACATAACTCTGAATAAAAAGTCACGTCTTCTAATTATTAAGCTTTTATTTGAGAAATGGCGATCTGGTAGTACAAATATCTGAATAACACTTGATTATGTTAAACTGTATATTTTAACGTCATGTACTCCTTCATACATTTACGACGAATTCCTCCAGTTCTTCTCCTAGATTTCCATGATTTTCTTTCCATTTTTTATCAATCTGTTCACATCAAACTCGCGGTACAACAATATACACAACGACAAACAATGTTTTAAACGTCCCAATTCAATTACTACCCAGAAAAACTCCGTATAACATGTTTAAAAATGGTACTTTTACAAGTAATTGCGGAATAAGAATACATCATTCAACTTCCATCTGTGTTAGTTAGCTATAAACCATGACTTTATTTCTAATATACCGAAATAAGCCCTATAAAGAACCCAGAAAACATTTTTATACAGTAGCTGAATAATCGATAAAATATGGAACCTTGTGTGACTTGAAGACAAAATAAAAGCGGTTATTCAAAATCAAGCTTTTTAACAGAAATTAACTACAACATTATTCAGAAGACTCACTATTTTACAGCATATAGTGGTTTCATAAGCAATAAGCTGAGTAAAGTTGGCATATTAGTATTAGATAACTACGTTTATTCAGCTACTTGTACTATTATACAGATAAATTCTGTCCCAGGAACTCTTTTTCAAATTAAAGTGATCTATAATGCTTTAGGCTTAATAACATCTGTGTTATATGCAGTATAGAAGTAATTACTAAGCTTCAAGAAAAATTGTCAACTTAATACAAATTTTACTAAGCTAAAAGAGTTATAAAGGCCAAAAGAGAATATTATTCAGAATTTGGTTCTTTCAAGATCCACTTACTCACACGTTTTGTAACTTATAGCTGTAAACATTTGCGTATTGCTATTACTCAAACTTTGTTCAGCATGTCTGTGTTACTTGGGTATTATGTAGATATTTAATGCAAATCAAGCTTGACTAATACAATATTGCAGTGCAAACAAAAACTATGTTTTCATGCAAACACGTCAAAGACAGTTGTAAGATTGTAAATCTATAAAAGATCAGCACGTGTTACGATTAATGTAATAAAATCACAGCATGCGAAAGTTTGTATGTATATGTGTGTCTTCACTCCGACACGCTGAAACGACTGTATGAATTTGGATGAAGTTAGTACCTGGAATAATACAAAGGCTACAAAAAGTCTAAATTAACACGAGGATAGGCGCGGGCAAGGGCTAGTAAAGCATATACAGTATACAGTATGTATCAGAAAGGTGTGGTCATATTTAAGAGTGTGATTCAGAACATCCAACTGATAAACTTTCTCCATGGAACCTACATCGTAAGCGCGAAAAAATAATTAGCTGTTCAATACAAAAGTTCAATCCGTAATTTCTGATACACGCTGTATACTTGGATACGGGTGTTGCCGAGATAAAGTTGTAACTGACTTTTAACTGCAGGTCTGTTAAAACCGGTTGCAGTTTGCGAATTTAAAGTGTGGACGAAAGGTGGACGCTTCTCAAAGGAGGTTATTGGGTCTCAATTTTGACGGATTTATTTATATGTAACAGAATTTAAGTGAATATTAGGAGTGATAATAGTAATTTTGGTGGTAGCAGGCTGTATATAAACTTAATATAATCAGACTTCAATGAAGTCCACGGTGTTAGTGACAAAATAACTTAGCCTATGTAGTAACTTGCTTATTCAAATCAGCTACTACGTACACATGAGTTATTTTAAGATAGATAGCGTATTTATCGCTGGTCAGGTTTCTTGTGCAGACAAACAACTCGCTATTCATTATTCTCCTGCCCATATCCCAATTTATTTGGGGTCGGTGGGCGCAGCATATCTTCTTCTTCCATACTTCTATATAGGTACTCGACATCTCATCTGACGCCTTCTTTCTTGCCAAATAACAAACTACTCCCAAATATCTTTTAATGATACACAATCAGTCTATTCCTTATGAACCCTTCATCATATTTTTCATCGGTACAAAAATAAAGTAAATAATTTCGAAGCAAGTTTTCCTTTTTGTTTTTATTGATGACAGTAATTTAGAATCAATTACACTATCGATTATTCAGGGGGTCGTCGTGCCGTACTCAGCTTTGGTTGGTACTAATAAATTTTGGGCTGAAATATAAGTTGGTAGCGGGGATTTTTGGGCGTTATTTCAGTATTTCGTGAGTAACACTTTTTGAGTAAGTACAAGGTAATTTCTTAGAAGAATTTTATAATTTGGTAGCCGTCTTTAAATCTAAACCTATAAGTGTTAATATTAACACCTTCACCAGTTTCTTTAAGAAATACTTATTTGATTTTTGTAACTTGATCAAAATCTGGTGAAACAGTCGAGTTAAAAAACATACAAACTAATACGTCCATGACTAGGCTCACTCTTGCAAAATCCTATCGAGCTATTGAAGGCCTTATCAGTCAGGGTATTTATTGCACAGGTTGACGTGTCCAGATTTAATCAGCACTTGTTCATAACATTCATAGGAAGCGAAGTACTTAATTCACCTACTCCATTATTACTTATTAATGTACTATACTAGTTTTAAGCATTCGCGGCCGCCCACCATCAACCACAGCGTTGCTGACTACTGATCTTTAAAGATCAGTCTCCTTTTCAAAAAAGCTTATTCAAAGATGTTCCCAATACAGGGTATTTGGTAGAAGAAAGACCGACACAATTGTTTTGAGGGATTGGGGTCGTCATTGGCTATCACAGAAAAGTTTTGTGTGTTAAAATTAGGATATAGGACTATGGCTGTCCCTTAGAAAACCTGTATAAGGGGTGGAAGGGACAACTACGCTAAACGGTTACCACTTATTCAGTAAGTACATCATGCTGAACCGGGGGAGAGGGGAGGGGGTTAACAAAATTGCCCCAAAAGCATATTAAAATACTCACTGCAAATGACGCATCTTAGGGGAGAATCATTTTATATCCCAAAGACAACTCAAGTTCGGTTTAATTTAGCGACACCCATTAAATGGCGATGATTAACCAGTCATAATTTCATCACAGCTTTGAAACACTAACAATAAAACGTACGCGTGTGTGCGTTTAAAACTAACCTTGACAACGTATGACTCATTGATTGTTTATACAAATTATACGATTATGTCCAGTTAGGAGCGAATCAAAACGACATTTTAGTCGCCGACATGCTTTGTTTCAGTATAGGATGATCTCGCATCGTACAGGGTTTTCGTACTATGAAAGGCCAGCATAAACTGGAAATGAATAGGTTGATATTTCGTTGTAGTAGTAGTAATAAGTCTAAGGAATCCCAAACCTCTAGTCAACTTATAGGAAAAGCCAGTTTGGAGTTGGCTCTAATTTCGTTCCATCACTATCAAAGACTAGTCGCAGGGAGTAAGTATTATGTCGCTGGTTTTTAGGCTTATCTCTTTTTCCATTCCTGTCATTACCATTGAGGTCAGTCTCACCCAGTGCAGCAAGATCCAACTTCCCTCCATTGTATTCTAATGTCTGGACTTCCTTATACCTTGTGAGCTCCACTTTCTATTTCACATGAGATGTTATTGAGCCACGATACAACCAGCTTTTATTTGTCTTATCTTTTTTGACGATAAAGTCTTTTTAATCTCATACATCACTGGCAAAGGTGAAAGAAAATTGGTGACTTGGTGAGAAACCTGGAGTTAAAAAAAACAAAACTACATCGCGTATACGATTGGGGCATTGATATAATTTCTCGTACCTTCTCTTTTATATGAGGTCTAGCAATAAGTCGATGGCATAATTTGAATTATTATAATACAAGCGATCCTTATCGGCGTCGCACGGATCCAAATGTCCGACTCTCCCAGTGTGTTTTCCAAAAAAAAAAAACAAAAAACAAGCAGCCTGATCAGTTGACTCGTTCTCAAGTGATGTTCCGTCATACATGTGGCAATTGATTTTTATTAATATAGATTGTTCTTGTTTTCCCATCCAGCTTTTATGTATAGATTAAATACAAGTCAGCATGTCACATGGTTCCTATCGAAACAAGGTTATCATGTCGTGACCCCGTGTTATTTCATTCTTTATGATTGCAACACGTCAACAGGAACGTATACGTATTTTACCCAACATCACAAAAAGGCTATTATTATCAGCTTTTTGTACTAGTTTTCCCTCTAACTCTCCCAACTTAACTATTTAAATATAATGCATAAAGTCGTCAAATATTCTTCCAAATCAGACTTTATTCTTAGAGGTCTAAGGGACAACCTCTGTCTGTTCTAATTTTCATCTTATCAAGGCTTATTACTACAAAAATTACCTACCCATACCCTATACGTAGTATACCTTCCATACTCTCTTTATCTCTTTGTCAACCTCCACCCTCCAAATGCTGAATGCAGGTCAGGTGTTCTCCAAAGCATTTTAACCTCTGGAAATCTACTCTTGTCTTCACCTTTACTTACCTATCTTTCTCTAATAGAATAAATGAAATAAAGACTCACCTTTATTTCAGATCGCTACTATCCGATCAGCAACAGTTTGAAGACCTGGACGGCTTCAATATTTGGCGGCAGGCGGAAGCTGCCAACGTCAGCGACCTGGTGCAGAGACGACTACATTATCTGCAGAACCCACGTGACTGTCGGGGTGCTAGGAAACTCATATGTAATCTGAATAAGGTAGGTGCAAATATTTTTTTCTTTCGAAGTGCAACTGAAAAATAAATTATGCAAAATGGGGAATTGTAAACATAAGAAGGTAAAATAGAGCTGTTCTTGGTTACAGTACACCCACAGTATGCCCGTTATGTTTTAAGTAGCATGTAAAAAATGAGCCTATTAACAACAACGGGGCACAAATCCAAGCTCCGGACTGCTACTGAGAAATCCATGATGAAAAAGTGGCTAGGACAAAAAATATCCTGATAATCATGCAAACTATTGCTTTCTAGATATTGCCGTTACCTAGTTTAACACAAGAAGCCCAACCAATTAGAAGCGATGTAGATAGTAAATGTCTATCAATTGCTTGTCCTTTGAATTTTAAATTGCTACGATGAAGTTTGCATTTCTTTGAACTCGAACATGTTTTACAGGCAACGCTAAATCCTTTACACTTGTATTTAAACTTTCCTAGATATTTTCTTACGTGAAAAGCACTGGATACAGCTATTTCATCACCACTGCTCTCAAAACGGTGAAGGAAAACATTGTCAGGAAACCGGCATATCCTAGAACCAAAAATTCGAAGACATGTACCAACCCGCACTGGGCCCGTGTGGTGGATTATAGCCCATTCCCTCTCATAGAAAGGAGGCCTGTCTCCCAGCAGTGGGAACATTATAGGCTGATTATGCTATATGCTTATGCTTACGAGAAAACCTTTCAAATATTGAAAATGCTTGCAAGATTTTGTTTTGCAAAACATCCATCTCGTCACAAAAAAAGTCTTTGATTCGACTTTATTTTCATCAACATCAAAACAATACAAAACATATCGAAAACAATAAAACAAAACAACATTCGTTAGTCAGTTGTTTGTTCTTAATGTTTCCTCAACTGTTGCCATCAATCTATATTAGCCCATTTGATCCTTTCTATATTTAGCGAGACAGGAACTGGGACTTAGGGCGGGAATTCGCGATCACTGAGCGTGTAAAAACAAATCCAGAAAAAATATAAAAGTATGTATCTCGAAGGTAATAGTGATTTAATATGGGTGTAAGTACTCTTAACGAAGCCGAAAGCCCGAAAGGCGATATTTTGTTTTGTAGACCTTAACTTACCTTCTAGTTACCAAGATATTAGAAGTCAAAATTCCAACTTTTTCACATTTTTTTTTCAAATACTAGTTTTTAGTGTTACAACTTTACTTTAAATGCCTCCAAGACCCCCGTACTATTCAATGCATTTATCAGTAAAATATTTTGAGTGCGTTACATTGAGTTCTACCGTAAAACGTGATTTTTTTTACCCCAAAAAAAAGTCGGTTACCAGCAATAATTTTTGTGTAGAGTTTCTTAAATACTTAATTGACGGCTTTTTGAAGGGTCCGTTTACACCTTTTATAGTGGCTGGACTTCCTCGGACGAGATTCAAACCACTGCCTGATAGTAGACATTTGTACGGTGATAAGTACCTACTTCTGCCACCAATAGTAATACTGTGATCAGGATTTAAGAGTAAGGGCATGTTATTACTGTAGTGCCAGTCAGCATGGTGTTGGTAAATCTGACTGCCAAAGTTCCGCCCGTCCTACATCTAAAGTATGAGTAAGTAGTATATAGTCGAAGTTTACTCTTAGGCTCACTAGCACAGCTTGCACCACAGATTACTAAAACATTTTACGCTAATATTAGAAACATCACTCTGAATGAGTTTCTGTCATCTTCCAAAGATTGTCAGAAACACGAAGATGTTTAAATTTCTTTTAGCGTTAAATGTGTTTAGCCATTAGCCCAGCGAAAAACTAAGAACAAAGAAAACACAAAACTGCTGTTTTATTCTAATCGCCCACCTGCTCCCATACATCAGGGGAACCGGAGCCCTACAATCCCTGCGCTATGTTTAGATCGCAAACAAACGCACCGATGACCATCCGTCACCCGCGGAGTCGCGGTGACACGCGCGCACGCATGTAGCTATCCGTCATTAGGTCATTGACATCGTGACGTTTGTGTTTACTTTACGCTGTACTACTAAATAGGTGGTTTGTTATTTGTGATTTTTTGGTTAGTATCAAATGCAAGTAGAATTCGTAATTATATGCTTATGCGATGATCATCGCCTAATGTGAAAACGTCAGTAAAATCCAATCGAACAAGCATATAGAGCTGTTGGTTAATGTCGTCTCGACATTACTTGTATGCGTTATGCCACCAAGTCGTCTCGAGTACCTAGTCGCGATCCGCCAGCAACTTACATCCGCCGAAAATGTATGAAACTACCAGTCTCACGATATCGTGTCGTTATAGTAATCGCCTAATGTGAAAACGGCCAATTTCTGTTGGCCAACAAAACCGCTGCGAAGCAATAACTAAACCTATTCGGCTTTCGTTCGGTTAGTGTGCATCGGCTATCCGTTCGGCATTTACTTTCGCTGAATCACGTTCGGCATGGCGAAATTCGAACGAAGCCTAGGATACAAAGCCTATCTTTACCTATCTTAATCGAATCGAACCGAACCGACCGTGTTTGTTTTGTAATATGTCGTGAGAAAGTATCTTTGTATCTGTTTATTAACTTACCGGACTCCGTACCAATTAAGACCTTACTGCTTTTAAAGGTCTTTGCTAATTAATTAGAATACTAGCAAAAATTGGAACAGGTGACAAGTGGGTGGCAGTCTCGATGTGAACAACACCTGCATTTATTGACTGCCCTTTTCTTTCTTCAAAGATCAATTATTATATGCTATTAACCCAATGAATCCTGCATGCATAGGTTCGTATTCTGCGTACATTGTATGGGTTGTAAATTAATTTGTCCCGGTAAACCCCAGTCCACCAGAAAAACTTAATTGTTTTTGAAAAAGAGTTAGCAAATATTCCACAGCGCCAAGATCAACAATATTCATAAAAGGTAATAGACAAGCCGAGATAAACACAAGAAAAGTCGAAATAATGATAAATTCTGCTATCGATTCGCACGTGGAAATTGTTAGGAAAACACCAATTATTGTTATAAAAAGTGGTAAAGATTTCAGTAATAGTATATCACTTAGTCTGTTGTAAGTAGGTTTATTTAATCTTTTCTTTTATAACCTCATCAGAATTGTAATAGGCATTTAAAAAGTTTTCGAAAAGGTAAATACTGTATCCAGCAACAATAGCTCATGTAGGTACATACAGTTCCATCAAGTGGTTACCTCCCCAAAAGACATGTGCTTTCAAATTCGTGATAGGCCCAAGTTGGTTTTTGTATTTTGCAACATTTTTATTATAATATAATTAATGTATTGTTTTGTTTTGGTGACTAAATAAGTTTATGTTAGTATTTATTTTTAAAAGTCTGTTTGTAATTGTGAACTTGTAAAAGTAATAATAAACTTTTTTTTTTCAATAAAACGTCATTACTTTTATTATTGTTTAGAACGATAACAATAATAGGGTTAACGTTTACGAAAAGTTATTCAACATCTAAATAGACCGTAGGTTTCAAGACCGCTTGCCGTGTATAAGGCTCAAATCGTAAGCACGAAATGTGCTTTTTGTCGTGCATTCAATATTTATAATAAATAAATATTTTTACATAAAGTATTTTTCTATTTGGTAATATTTTTAATGAATTAAAAAAATACCTACTTTAATAAATCATTTAATAATATCTATTATTGCTATTATTTAACAAATCTGATTTTATTTTACTACAAAGAATTAGAATTGATAATAATTTACAGTTATCATTCATACAGAACAACTATTTTTATTGTCATAAAATACGAAATCAATAAAAAAAAAAAAATGGGTAAGTCGTAGTCGTTTAGTCTTCGTCGTTTAAAGTGAACTTATATATATATCGAACGATGTAGCTATAACTTGAGAGTATGGATTAATTTTATAAAGAAAACGTAAGTAAATAAATTAATGAATACCCTCAATATTTAGGGTTAGCATACTGACGCTGTGTGTACCTACCTAAAATATTGATTTGAAATGATTAAGTTTCGTTTTCCCTCTATTTATAAAATGGTTAATTTAATTTCATTTTTCGGCGAAACAACAAAGCTGGGTCGCAAGTCTTGTATCGTTCTAAACATAAACCTAAAGAACCGAAATAGACATAAAAATTACAGGAATACAGTGCAAAAAATGTTCCATATTCTAAAAATACTTTTTCTTTCGGAATGAACAGTAATACTAAGAAAAAGTCAACGCCTTTTAAAACATAGTGTGGGCGCTAAACAAAATCATTTTGAACTCTGGAATCGTACGCACAAGGTCAATAGTATAATAATGTATTTTGATTTGACCTCATGACCGCACGCGACGAACAAGCCTAAAGAATTGAGTTATCACTAATCAGCAACATTGTAGCACGAATGATTGATGACATAAACGCTACATTTTACGTTAAAGCGTAAAATGATACGTTAAATTAGCTCGTTTTTGTGCCAATTAATTAGTAGTTTTCGCGTGAATGTTTCACATTAAATTAATGAAAATGTTCGATACGCTTTCGATTGTTTGACCGCGTTTTGGGATTGAGTAATTTATCACTATTTCTATCTGCAGAATTCGTACGTCAGAAATGTTAAGTTTGGGATTATTTGGCTCCAGTTCCTGTAGAATTTTAAGCTGGAGTCATGATTCATGACTGAATCATCGCATATACCAGCCAATACCTTATAAAAAAAATGTTCAAACTGAATTGTTATTTTAAACAAATGAATTTTGGATAGCTATGTAAATTACTGTTACCGTACATGGTTTTGTTTACTTCGTTATATTGTTAGTATAGCAGCGGAATTTCGAAAGCTGCTCTTCACGCGTATTCGTGCCTGTTAAAAGGTCAAAACAGGAAGCTTGCATGCAAAGCAAACATGTACAAAAGGTGCAGCTTTGTTTGACAGGTGGAAATAGTTGGTGAATTAAAAAAGCTTCTACAAAAAAAATTCATAGTATGTTTGTCACACCTTGGGTAGGCAGCTTAATGTACATATGTGTAGGTATAGCTTACGCCGAGTAGCCAACATGGAAGAGGAAGTATTATTAAGCTTTATGGTTTTAAATTAATTAGACAGAATGAACGTGTGATTTATATGTCGGATTGGCAGGATTTATTCAGTTAGGCTCGTAAATCGTGTGGGCAGACGATGGGTTTCGTGCAATGAAAACACACTGGATGCGATACTCTGTTTCTATTAAACTAAAATTACTTGACATAACAATGTAACACAATAACACTGGGCACAATGAATCGGGTACAGTTCCAAGACGTCTCGACTCCGCTGCGATCAGACCAATTCAATGTCGCTCTCACCTCGAGCTGTAAACATCAGGGCTCTGTAGAAGCACGCTGCCGTACTTGCGATTAATTTTGAGCCCGTACTAATAACCGGATCCAACTATTATACATAACTGTTATCGACAAACTCTACATACGTAATGTTTATAAATGCGTATTACTATTATTCTACCGACTAACAAGGAAATCCAGCATTACCTATAGAGTATAGGTAGACTACAGTTAACCGGAAAACGTTATCGCACATATCCATCTCTTCGGGCTAACTTTTGGACAAGCATTATCCGTGATTTTTAGGGACCAGATTTAGGATGATAATGCATATTTTTATTAAAATCGGCTGATCGTGCATATTTTGGGCCTTTTTTTCCTTTAATTTAAACTATGTATATCTAACTGGAAATATGCAAAAATGTACCACAGGTAATTACCGCAAAGAAAGCACCTAAATTCAAATGTCCATTGACCTCAGCAGATGTAGAACGATCTTTTTCAAGTTATAAAAAATATTTTAAATAATATAAAGCTTAATCGTATTACTAATAGTTTGAAACAGTAACTTACTCGATTATTAAAGTTTAAAAACACAAATGAAAATATCTCGTCGAAAATGCAGTAAGTAAATAAAAAAAAAAACAATTTTGTAGTACTTATTTAAATTGTATTTGGCATATTTTGGTAAGTACCTACTTACATACTTATTTGCATATTTCAAGCATTTATATAATCCATATTTCGACGGTTTTATAAGATGCATATAATTCGGTCTCTAGTGATTATAATAGCGCTAATAATAATAAACCTTAGAATATTTCCAGAAGCTCAAAATTCCAGACTACGAACGAGCGAAAACAGGCGCACGCACACATAGATGCGTACGCGTACGGCGCGCGGCGGCGATCTATCTCGATAAATTGACGGTCGCGAGTGCGCTTGCACTCGCTGTACGTGAAGCGTGTCAATGTGTGCGTGCGTTTTCGCTCGTTGTGGATATGAAGTCGACCCTCTGTACTATTCTATATCCAAACGCTGGGGCATATCGGTTATGCTAAACGCTTCTGAATGTCAATAGACGAACTGAAATTAACACTGGTTTGTTAGAAGTGTTTAGATAGTTGTGGTTGCGCCATCCTGGTTCACGGCGGCGTAACGCTAAATGATGACAACAATATGTTACAGATTAAATATAGGAGGTGAAACACCTCCGGAAGGTCGTGAACCGGGGAAAGTACATGTTTTAAAATGATAGTTAAATAGATTGACAACAATAGGACTTTGTGGTTGTGGAGATTTTCGGGTATCTGCCTCATGTGTCAAATGAAAAGTAGGTTCGGAAAACTCTTAGGATGGTAGGTACTTTGTGTCGAAATTTAATCTGTGGAGAAGTTTTGGGCCCGGGCCCTGGGCGAAGGCACTAACTTAACAGAATAATTGCGTAATATAAACGAGGCTTAAGTCATGTAGCGCGGCGGAAAACCCTGGTGATGATGATCACTCAATGGTTATGTTCTTTTCTCAGAAAGGAAAATGTGTTCCTGTATAAAAATACTCAGATAAAGATTAAATAGAACGACATAAAGATTAAGAAAAAATAGAACTATATTACTAAATCGAAATAGTCTATTGTTGTTTACGTCAAACATAAACTCACACCTTCTTCCCATGGTCGACAGAAAGTACAAAACCTGTTAAGATCTTTTTGCTTTTTGTACGTTCATACACGCACTCTGGTTGTCAATTATTTTTCTCTTTTTTGTTCCCAGGGTTGCGGCTTCGGTTGCCAGTTACACCACATAGTGTACTGCTTGATATTCGCGTACGCCACTGAACGGACCTTGATCCTCAACTCTAAGGGGTGGAGATACAATAACAAGGGCTGGGACTACGTATTCATGCCTATCTCTGATAGCTGTACCAGGACTTATAATGAAAGAGTTGAGCAGTGGCCAGGTAATTATGGATCAGTTTTTTTTATTGTTTTTTTGCTTGATATTGTTGCCTGCCATTTTTAATAGTTTTTATTTAACTTGTAATGTTTGTACTTACGTTTGTTTGTTAGGTGAAATATTACAACTGAATTTAAAAACAGTTATCTCCAATCGATTGAGCTGAAATTTTGCGTACGTTTAGTTTGGATGACAATGCATGGTTAGCTAAGTGACGTCACTATTGACTTATATGGTGGACTTGTTATTTTGTATGCACTCCCATGATATGGGTATCAATTAAAAAGGTTTGGTGCGTAGAATATGAAAACAGCGAGAAAGAAAAAAAATTAATAGTAAAAGAAACATTAAAAAAAAAACGAGATTTACCTGTGTAAATATATTCTATGAAATACATAGGTACATTTTTTCTTAGAATTACTTTTGTCAAGATAAAGTTAAATATTGCATTTTTTTGTTCATTTAAACAGGTAAATCTCGCGACAAGCTTTTATATCAAACAAATTGTATAATGGTAAAAATTGATGAGGTTGATAAAACATTTAAATAATAGCTTGTTTTTTTTTTTACTATTTATTTATTTGTTAGTAAAAATGTTTATTTTATAGTTGTATGTGTCGGGTGAGTAGGGTATGCAGGATTGAAATTAAAACTAGCGACTCGCTACTCACGGTTCTATTGCCCACACACACACAACACAAAACAGAAAGAAGGAGAACAGTCAATAGAGCACAATCACAAGAGTCACATAACACAGTAAAGAGTTTATAAATAGCAGAAAACACAGAACAATTCGTTTAGGTGATGTCACAGAATATTGTGCGCGCGCGTCGCTACGAGGTTCGTTCCGACCGAAGGTTATAGAAGGACGTCAACGATCGCGCGCTGCCTCCCACCTCACGCGCTCGCTATACGTCACAATGACGTAGCTCGGCCGCGGTGCGATTCCAGAACACTGTGTCCCGGCATCATCCGACATTATATTGTTGTATACAATATAAGATGCCGTTGATGTGTATTTAGTGTTTATTATAAATACATGTAAATAAATCTGTCTGTATGTTATTGGGTTGTGGTGTGTAACTACAATATAAATATATAAACTAAGTATTTGGTGTATACCCTACACCACCCCCCTCCAGAGACCGTCAAGGGCGATAAAAATCTGGAAACTTGACCCGACGACCAGAACGAGTAGTATACTCGGTTTTGTCACCAGATGGAGTATCTTCGTGGAGGTCAGTTTTGTCGGCCAATATGTAGGCTGGTTTTAGGCGGTCTATCGAGACCGTGACCTCTTTGCCCTTAAACAATATTTTGAAGGTTTTGTCACCCCTTTGCAGAACTTTGTGAGGACCCGTGTAGGCTGCTTGCAGCGAGCCTCGTAACGCATCTTCACGAAGGAACACGTGATCAGTGGTCTGCAGATCCTTAAATATAAAAGTGCTCGTTTTATTGTGACGGGATGCTGGAGTTGGCTGTAAGCTGTGAGCAAACTTGCGGATTCGAGCGGTGAAGTCCGTGATGTCGGTCGTTCCGTCGTCACTTGGAGAAAAAAACTCTCCTGGGAGCCTTAGCGGTTCGCCGTAAACTAGTTCGGCGGAAGACGCTTGGACATCCTTTTTGAATGCGCTCCTTATACCAAGCAATACCCACGGCAGGGACTCGGTCCACTTGTCATTGGCATGGCACGTGATGGACGCCTTGAGTTGCCTGTGAAATCGCTCCACCATGCCATTACACGCTGGATGGTATGCCGTCGTCCGTTTGTGCTGGAAACCAACAATCTTGGACAATTGTTCGAACAGAGCCGACTCGAACTGACGGCCTCTGTCCGTGACAATGTCGGTAGGACAGCCAAACCGGGCAATCCATCCAGACAGCAATGCCTTAGCTACTGTCTCGGCAGTAATGTCGACAATAGGTACGACCTCTGGCCACCTGGTGAAGCGGTCGACTGCCGTCAGACAGTATCTGAAGCCTTGTGAAATTGGGAGCGGGCCCACAAGGTCAATGTGGATCGTCGTGAACCTGGCGCGTGGGAGATGATATGCTCCTAAGGGCGCGGACACATGGCGGCTCACTTTTGCCCGCTGGCATGCGAGACAAGCTCGTGCCCACTCTCTGCAGTCCTTCCTGACGCCTGGCCAAACGAAGCGCTCTGCGATTAATTTGGCAGTCGCTGAGACGCCTGGATGACTGAGGGAGTGCAAGCTGTCAAATGCTAGCTTTCGTAGCATTTTGGGCACGAATGGTCTGGGTGACGCTGTACTGACGTCGCAGTACACGGACGTGCGCTCCCCTGGGACCTGCACCTTCTCAAGCACCAGTGAAGATCCTTCCTGAAGAAGTTTCTTCAGTTCTGGATCTGATGCTTGAGAATCTGCGAGGGCGCTGAGGCTGACCGGCACCTGTAATTCCTCCACGCGAGATAAGGGGTCGGCGACAACATTGTCTTTGCCAGCAATGTGCCTTATCTCGGTGGTGAATTGGGCTATGAAGTCGAGGTACCGGAACTGCCTAGGCGAACAGTTTCTCTTCCGTTCGTGGAATGCGAAACTGATCGGCTTGTGGTCCGTGTACACGACGAAGTGCCTAGCCTCCAGCATATGGCGAAAGTATTTGATGGCCTCGTAAATGGCCAGCAGCTCCCTGTCATAGGGAGAATACTTTGCTTGCGAAGGGCTAAGCTTCCGGGAAAAGAAAGCTAATGGCTGCCAGCCGCTGACGCTAAGTTGCTGTAACACCGCGCCGATTGCAGTATCCGACGCATCGGTAACCAATGCGAGTTTGGCACTACAATCAGGGTGGGCTAATAAAGCAGCATTAGCTAGGCTTTCCTTGCAGTCCTCGAATGCTTGTAAAGTACTCTCCGCCAGACATATGGGGTGCGAGCCCTTTACGTTGCCAATCAAGAGGTTGTGAAGTGGCGCCTGTATCTGTGCTGCGTGGGGCATGAAGCGCCTATAAAAATTGACCATGCCCAAAAATCTGCGCAGCTGACGAACGTCCCTGGGCTGTGGGAACTTCTTTATGGCCTCGACCTTGGCGTCAAGTGGTTTTGTGCCCTTTTCGGATATGTGGTAGCCTAAGAAGGTTACCTCCGGGACACCGAAAACACACTTAGACGTGTTAACTAACATGCCAAAGTCTTTCAGCCTGTTAAATATAATACGTAGATGCTCCTCGTGCTCTGCTTCTGACCTGGAAAAAATTAAAAAATCGTCGAGGTAGCAGTAGCAGAATCTAATCCTCTGGTCATCTCGTCGACAAAACGATGAAATGTCTGGCCTGCGTTGCGTAGACCAAACGTCATGTACGGAAATTCGTACAAGCCGAACGGTGTGGTGATGGCGGTCTTCGGAATGTCGTCCGGGCTGACGGGAATCTGATTGTAGGCTTTAACGAGGTCGATAGTGCTGAAGATTCGACAGCCTGCAATGCTGTGTGCAAAATCGTGGATGTGCCTAATCGGGTACCTGTCAGGGACTGTTCGCGCGTTGAGCATGCGGTAGTCTCCGCAAGGTCGCCAACCGTCGTCCTTTTTGGGGGCGAGATGGAGTGGAGATGACCAGGGACTCTCCGAGGGTCTGGCAGTTCCATTGGCCAGCATCAGCTGGAACTCCTGCTGAGCAATTTTTAATTTGTCCGGCGCTAATCGCCGAAACGATGAAGATACTGGCGGGCCTGGGGTCGTGCGGATATGGTGTACGGTGTTATGTGGTGTGGTGCGTAGTGTTCCGGCAGGTCGGGTGATGTCGGGAAAACTGTCGAGGATTCTGTGATACCTCGAGTCGCCAGAAGACACCTTTACAGAAAATAAAGACGAATCTGAGTGATTCGAGGCAATACAAAAAATATTGGTACTACTGTCTATTAACCGTTGATTCTTACAGTCAACGGCTAATGTGTAAAAACACAAAAAGTCTACACCTAAGATAGGTTTTGTTACCTCAGCAACCACAAAACGCCACTTAAAGTCTCTCCGAAGTCCTAAATTTAAGTTCAGTTCGAGGAAACCAAATGTTGGAATGGGCGTCCCATTCGCGGCCACAAGTTGGTAGTTCGTGGGCGCACGACGATCGCTGAGCAGACGACGAGGGTACACGCAGAGGTCGCTTCCTGTGTCGACCAAGAACTGCGTGTTCGTTCTTCGGTCTGTGACGAATAGGCGACCAGTAGAGGCGGGGCAATCGTCTGTCGCCATTACCGACTGCCCGCGGCGTTTCCCTTCTTGTAGTCGCAGGGCTTGACGCAACGCTTGGCCTTCTCGCCATGCATTGAGTGGTACCAGCACTGAGGGTGTTTCCGGTAGCTGGAGTCTGAGCGAGAAGATGATCGTTGGCATGAGGTGCGTCGCGTGGCTCGACCACGGCTGTGGGAGCGGTTACGCGACCGACTGTCACGCAGCTGCACCGTCAGGTCCCTCATGGCACGCTTCAGTTCAGCGATCTCGGCTGCCATCTCACTCACGGTGGGTCCTGCTGCCGAAGTTGATGCTACGTGGCCTGGTGCCACAATGTCCTGGACGCGGTCCGCTAGCTCAGCCAGTGCCTCCAGGGTGCTGTGCGGCTGGGATGCCAGCAGGGGCTGGATGCTGCTAGGGAGTCGGCTGCTCCAAATGGTGCGCACGAAGTCCTCGGGCACGCTTGGTCCGGCTAGACCCTGCAGGTGGCGGAGGAACTGCGACGGCTTCCGGTCTCCCAGCTCCTCATGCATCAGCAGCTGCTTCACCTTCTTCTCCTGCGAGGCGGAGAGGCGCTTCACCAATTCCGTCTTTAATTTGACGTAACGATTGGTGGCGGGAGGAGACATGATTATGTCCTTCACCTCTTTTGAAAATTGGGGGTCAAGGTGACCGACCACATAATTATATTTTGTGACGTCATTCGTCACCCCAGCGTTCTCAAATTGAGCCTCTATTTGAGCGAACCATATTTCCGGCTCTTCTGGCCAAAACGGTGGCAGCTTTAATGGTGCACGGCAAATCTCGTGCGACGCCTCAATGGAAACGCGCTTTGCCTTGCGCGGTCTCCGAGTAACGTTTTCCGCCGGCTGTGACGACGCGGTGTGCTCGGACTCACTATCACTCATTTTTATTAGTGTTCGACTCGGGGTCACCAGTATAGTTGTATGTGTCGGGCGAGTAGGGTATGCAGGATTGAAATTAAAACTAGCGACTCGCTACTCACGGTTCTATTGCCCACACACACACAACACAAAACAGAAAGAAGGAGAACAGTCAATAGAGCACAATCACAAGAGTCACATAACACAGTAAAGAGTTTATAAATAGCAGAAAACACAGAACAATTCGTTTAGGTGATGTCACAGAATATTGTGCGCGCGCGTCGCTACGAGGTTCGTTCCGACCGAAGGTTATAGAAGGACGTCAACGATCGCGCGCTGCCTCCCACCTCACGCGCTCGCTATACGTCACAATGACGTAGCTCGGCCGCGGTGCGATTCCAGAACACTGTGTCCCGGCATCATCCGACATTATATTGTTGTATACAATATAAGATGCCGTTGACGTGTATTTAGTGTTTATTATAAATACATGTAAATAAATCTGTCTGTATGTTATTGGGTTGTGGTGTGTAACTACAATATAAATATATAAACTAAGTATTTGGTGTATACCCTACAATTTGAATACCATAATTATGTTTGGCAGGGTATGCCCAAACATTCACGTGGTACCTATTGTACCATATTCTACTAAATAAATATTTTCTATCGTAATAAGGATTTTGTCAGCTATATCTATACGTGTAATTTACTGGTTGGGTCACAAAGATGCAAAATATTGTGACTTCGAACATTCAATGTGACGGCTGCGTCTCAGAAAATGATAACAAGTCCATACATTCTTCTTATAATGCTGAATGGGAATGTATCGCCAGTAAGGTATCAAATAGCTCCGTAAATTACGTGTGAGACACGGATGATGTCGTAAATGGATTGATTACTTTCAATTAGTTTCAATATTAGTGCGATTGGCCAACTGTGTTACGTATTACACAGTACAAAACACAGTTATTATAGTGATCCTACAAGGTATAAACGGCCCCTTCATGAAGCTGTCAACCAAGCATTCTGTACATCAAACTAAGTAACTACGCAAAAATCATTGCTCGGAAACGACTTTCTTTTGGGGTAAAAAATCTCGTAATTTCGACTCAAAACACGTGCTGGATGCATTGAATAGTACGGGGGTCGTGGAGGTATTACTTTAAATACCTTAAGTTGCAACATTAAAAACATGTACAAAAAAAAGTTGGAACTTTGACCTCTAATACCTCCGTAACCTACCTGTACCTGGAAACTTACTAGAAGTTCCCAGGTATGGTCTAGAACAAAACAAATATCGCATTGACGGGGAGAACAAGTGTCTTTCGGCTTCGTTAAGGGTACTTTTACACCCATGGTGCTATATACGGGGTTATTTGTAAAACACCAGTAACCTCTAAGTCTTAAGAGGTCATTGTACTCATCATTTTAATAAACTTTTACTATGGGACCAAACCTGAAATCGCGAAAAAAAAACAGCTGTTCCCTACATTTATGATCGATTAACTCGTCAAAATGTAGGGAACAGCTGATTTTTTTTTCGCGATTTCAGGTTTGTCCCATAGTAAAAGTTGTTCATAATGATGAGTACAATGGCCTCTTAAGAGGTTACTGGTGTTTTACAAATAACCCTGTGTAATTCTGTGGATAGTGTGAATGTATGTTTTTATGATCAATGCTCTCCTGTGTTATTAATTTATACTCAATATTATCGATCTTGGCTACTCAAGTAAAAGTCAGCACTCAAGTAAAAGTTTTTTTTTTATTTAACTAGAAATCATGCAAACCTTAAAGTGTAAGAGGAAAGACATAGCCTTTGAAGATTGTCCGGATGATTTGATAGAGATACCACCAGAAGTAAACGCATCATGTAACTTTTTTTTTTTAATACGGGGATATTATTTTCTGTGGTATGGGTTAGCACACTTATTATCCTTAAGATCATCGCACATGTATAAGCACTGCACGGTATAAACAAAAATAAATGTAATGGGAAATATAATGTACTATACACATATAGTAATTGTTTTTACGTACCTTTATTTTGATAATGTGTTTTTTCCACTTCTGAAGCATCTGATGTTTCGAATCAACCTGGATATTTTCGTATACTATTGAAGTAGCCTAATTATAAAAACAGACATATTTAGTAGGAGGAGGAGGAGCTCGTGGCTAAATAAGAACAGCCGCTCGGATCGATCTTTAGGTTAAGCCGTGCTTACCTAGGTTGGTCCGTGGATGGGTGACCCATTACATACAGAGTTTCCTCCGTGCCTCGGAAAGCACGTTAAGCCGTTGGTCCCGGCTGTCATTTGTAGATCTTTGACAGTCATTACAGGAAGTCAGTGGCCCGAAAGTCTGACAACCAGTCTTACCAAGGGGTATCGTATTACCTAGCACTAACTGGGTTGTGGAGGTCCGACAGGCAGTCGCTCCATGTAAAATACTGGTATTCAGCTGCATCCGGTTAGACTGGAAGCCGACCCCAATATAGTTGGGAAAAGGCTAGGCAGATGATGAGACATATTTAGTAGGAGTTAATGAGTATCTTGCCAAAGGAATGGGAAGAGAAAGTAAAAAAAATCTAAAAAGTAAATACATATTTTACTAGGTGTTGCCCGCGACCTCCTTCCGCGTGAAATTATTATAAAAATATTCCTTCCTATTTGAATCGGATTTTGATAACAATTTCAAGTGTTTTAATTTTTTTTTTACGCGGTACCCTAACTATTTTTCTAATATAAAAGTAGCCAAAGTTACTCCTTATAACGTCAGCTATAGATTAGCCGGAACAAACAGACAGACAGACATACGGACAGACAGACGGACAGACATGCGGACAGACAGACGGACAGACATACGGACAAGCAGACGCACAAACATGTAAAAATAGGTAGTACATTTTGAAACAAGTGGAAAAACTTTTTTATTGCACCCGAGGCGGAATTCACGCCCGAGCTGCAGACGAGGGTGTTATGAACCCGAGAGCTGCAGTAACAAATGTCCACGTGTATCAAACAACGTTTTTCAATACACTTTCGAAGAAATAAAATAGAACGAAAAGTATTTTTGTCATGTCAATTAAATTATTAGAAAACAATCATTTAATGTAAGTAAAAGCAAAGGTATAAAGCCGCTAAACAGCCTAATATGAAAAATAGAAAATTCAAATATTTTGGAACACAAATAAATGTTAATTTTTTCATAAAAGTAAATATTTAACAAAATAATCGTGTTTATTTATGATATTCTATTTATAACACAATTTAAATATTCAAAAAATATTTACGCTGTAAGCATAAGCGTCTCTTTGCATTATGAAGTTATGAAAAATGAAAAATTTGCACGAGTGTTAAATACATTGCATGTTGAACCTAATCGTAGTGCGATAAGAGCCAGTTTTCGGGAAGTGTATTGAAAAATGTTAGTACCGTATTATACTTTCATATCATCATCTTCCTGCGCTTGTACCATCCTATTTGGGGTCGGCTCACAGGTTTTCTTCTTCCCTGCTCCCTTGTCTGACGTCACGTCATCATTTACCTCATTCTCTCATATCATCCCTCGCACAATCCATCCATCTTTTTTTTGGTCTTCCTCTCCTTCTCCATCCATCAACATTTATGTCCATCGCTCTTTTAGTCACATACGTTTCATATTATACTTTCTTAAGCATTCAGTAAAAAACTGTTATTTTGAAATTATAAACAGACACTTCAATTTTATTTATTTGTGTAGATTTCACAAACGTGAAGAACTGCACCACAAGGAAGCTAAGCAAAGGTCTTCTAAGGAGAAGAAAAAAATGTAACTTAGATACATGTACTTACTTAGTGTACTTACTGTACTAAAAGAAATGTAACCTAGGTATTTTCTTGCTAGATGAACTATTATGTCAACATGTGTTGTGTCTTCCTGTGTTTTGTGGAAGTGAAATATTTATTTATTTTGTTGAATGCCCGTTTAATAGTGTTATGTATTTCTTTCAGTGACGCACGATGCTAAGGTGTTGTCTCTAACGTTCATAGACTCCATATCTCAGAAGCCCAAGTTCTTACCGCTCGCTATACCCAAAGACTTGGCTCATAGGTAAGTTATAATTTATTTATTTTGTAGTTCTGAAAGACCATGTTAAGATTTTCTAAAAGAAGGCACAACGAGGAACGAAACATGTTATAATAATAATAGTTTTTTTATTTTGTTTTATATTGGAATAATTTAAAAATGTAAAGAATATGTATGTCAAAACAAATAAATGAAATTATAATAATCATTTTATTATCAGACAACTAAGGCCCATAAAGACAATAGACAAAATAATCTTAGACAATAATAAATTAATACATTTTAAAAACCTTATATAACTATGACTACGTAATGTTGTCGGCGACGTGTTTCGCTGCGTTGTCGCGTAACCGTCCTCGGAAACGTCGATATACTAAACTTTTCGGCCAAAAGTCTCTGCTGTTTTATAAGTTCGTTGATATCAGGTTCCTAGTCATTACTTCCTTTATTGCTGGCAAAATTAACTCTTCTCCGATGTTGTGTGGTTTGCCTTTTTGAACAATTAACAGAGAGATATTGTACGAAGCTCGAAGTCCGTCGTCAAGAGCTCAGTCGGTGTCTAAGAGTCCTCCTAGTAGATGAAATTACAAATCGCCCCCCAAGCCTCAACACAACGCCCTGATTTTTTTTCTGGGTCTTTTACCGCCCCCCTTTTGGGCCTGCAGCGCCCACAAGGGGGCGTTATCGCCCACTTTGGGAAAGGCTGGCCTAAACCGTAGTGTAGACGCATACAATGGAGCACAGGCAATCTCCCTTTCTATCACGAGGGTGAGCAATATGGAAGAATTTTCGATAATTCACCACCTAAATGGGATGAATGTTTATGTGGATGTTCATACAAACTTTAATTTTTGTGCCGCAAACCCGATGAGATCACACATCGCGCATCGGCTTGTTTTCCATTTATTTGTTAATTTTAAGCCATTTGTGGCCCACTGAGGACGTCCCTTTCCCTCTATCAAACTCTTTCCTCGTATCCATAATGATAATCAACTATTTTTGATAATTGTGGAAAATAACAAGGTCAAAGTTAATAAACCAAAATATAATATTTAAATTTATTTCAGGATAACGAGGTTCAATGGCGACCCTTCGTCGTGGTGGATTGGTCAGATGCTCAAGTATGTGCTGAAGCCGCGGCAAGCGATGCAGAAGGCCATCAACGAGACTATCGCTAAGATGAACTTCAAGACGCCTATTGTTGGGTAAGATATTATATTCCACTAGCTTTTGCTCGACGTAATAATTTGAAATTGACAAGCCTCTTTCTCTTTTCTAGCAGTGTGGGTGATTTTTTAGTTTGCGTATTACTGTACTGTATGTTTGACCGTACCAATAAACGGTATTGATTGGAAAAATGTAACAGCTACGATAAGATTCATTTATTCGCAATGTTCCATAAAATTAATTAGTTTTCCGTCGTTTTTGTTTCCGTATAGCGCGTTAGGTACTATTTTACGACCTAGCTCGTATTGTTCAACGTTTATTTTCCGTAAAATGTGCGGTTATTAAACGCGATAATGATTTCCATTTTGTTAATTTATTGCGCATTTTTCATATTTATTTGCTACCTTGTAATACAAAAAATGCGAGTGTTTTAAATTATGCACATTGTTGAAAAAGTATTTTAAATTATTTATCAAGTTGCAAGGCAAACGGGCAAACGATGTAAAGGTAGAAATTAACATTGTAAAAACAATATGGCAGCTCCATAAACATCAAATTATTTTAATGAGTTCCTTGATGATTAATTTCTTGTTTTTTTTTTCAAGATATTATGTATCTTATTATCATTAACAAAAGTCAAATTATACTAACATCGTTGCACTACGGAGGCTTTCGTTCGTTCGTTTATAAAAAGAAGTGATAGCAAAACTACTGGGACTTTAACTTAACTGGCGAAATGAGGGTATGCAATAGATACACCTCTGCCTAACTTTTCGGGGGAACAGGCGTGATGTTATGATATTACCCTCCTACTAATAAACACAGAATAAAGTTATTCCAAGTTTAAACCTATGAAAATGTATGGTTATTCCTTTGTTATTCCTGGTATAACTTTATTCCGTGTTTATTAGTAGGAGGGTTAGAGTCGTAGCTTTATGTTATGCCTAAGTAAAGTAGTAATCTAGCGTTTTCTTCACCTTACCATTCCAGTGTTCACATAAGAAGAACTGACAAGGTGGGCACGGAAGCCGCTTTCCACCATATAAGCGAGTACATGGCGCATGTGAAGGACTACTACGACCAGCTGGAGCTGACGCGCAAGGTGGACGTGCGGCGGGTGTACCTAGCTACTGACGATGCTAACGTGAGTATACACGCATACATACACATACATCAAACGCTCGCCTTACAAAATGTCCCCATACCAACTCTCTCTCTCACACACACACACACCCACCCACACACAAACATACACGTACACACACACACACACATACAAACATACACAAAAGCATGTGGATGGATATCCACACACTTATGTATTACACGCATACATACACATACATCAAACGCTCGCCTTACAAAATGTCCCCATACCAACTCTCTCTCTCTCACACACACACACCCACCCACACACAAACATACACGTACACACACACACACACACACACACATACAAACATACACAAAAGCATGTGGATGGATATCCACACACTTATGTATATATGATGATGTTTTATCAATCTGTTGTATGTTCCAAAATTAAAACTTTAAATACTGATTTTTTATCTTCCAGGTCCTAGAAGACGCCCGCCTGAAATACCCAGAGTACACATTCCTAGGCGACCCGTCCATAGCTAAGACCGCGGCCACACACCGCCGCTACACGCCGCTGTCGCTCACCGGTCTACTGGTGGACCTGCACATGCTATCCATGTGCGACTACCTCGTCTGCACCTTCAGTAGTCAGGTACGGAGACGAATGGTTCAACTTTGAATCTTAAAACTTAGGACATTGGGCGGAAAGTGATTATTTTTAAAGAAAATCAAGAACAGTTTCAAAGTATCTATAGGAGACTCTTTTGCTTTAGTTCTTCTTTATTAAAATTTACGCTCTGGGGGATAATATGACGTCTAATTATTATAATTTTGCATGCAATTGATACATATCCTGTATAGCTAAACATGTGGACTTTGATTAATACCTGACTGTAACAACTCTATACCATGTTTAAGGCAAATAAAGACTTATCTTATCTTATCTCAAAGCAGGCGTAATTCCAGTGAGCGCAAGAGACAGAGCTATACAGGTCGTCTAACGCCATCTCTTTCCCATACTGGTATCACTCTTGCTTTATGACGTCATGGTAGGCCACGTGGAACTGGGAACTCACGTCCTGCCTTCCTGAATTGATTGATTATGAAGTTACTTATTTTTTTTTCAATTTTAGGGTCTAGCATCATTTACCTTAATCGTGAGGGCAGGGATTTTTAAATTTGAACAGTTAAATTTAATCGTTTATTTTAGTTTAAACAATATGACATTGTAAGTCAATAGTGCTTATAATTGCATAAATATTTCCTAAAAGTTCAGCCACTTTTGAACTGTACGGTAATCAAATAAAGTTACCCACCATTTCTATAAAAATGTCATGCTCACAAATATCTCGCTGATGGTGGCGGTTGTGTCGGGTCATTCAGTTCCCTTCAATATGGTTGAGTTGAATGGCGCTGATCCATGCGTTATGTTCGTGAACGGGCGCTGTCAGTTGGGACTGGTCATCTCTTAGCTGTCACGGTTTATTTTAATTACTTTATTTTTAAATTGTTAGTTTAATCTTTTACTCTGGACGCTCTTAATGTGCACGTCTTTGTACATCGTTCTCACATATATGTATAATCTCAACATGAATGATGTAACCAAGATTTTGTAACAATATTTTGATTAAAAAGAGTGTCCATGGAGTTTCTTGCCCATTCTTCTCCATAGAGATCTACGATTTGGAATGTGCAACTACAGTACTTTCGCAAGTTATTATGCCTTGTGACTGTGACTGTAGCTTAGCTTTTTTGTTTTTGACTTTCAAAAGTGCCTGTAATGGTCTAATTGAAATAAATGCTTTGAGTTGAGTTGAGTTGAAATGTCACATTACTTTTCGCAATATTCACTTCTTTAATTATCTAATCCAGTGAACTTAGAAGTTGCGATAAACTTATAACTAATCTGTATCGTCTTATGCCACAGGTCGGTCGCGTAGCGTACGAGATGATGCAGACGAATCGCGTGGACGCTTCGAACAGTTTCTTCTCACTGGATGACATCTACTACTTTGGAGGACAGAACTCGCACGATCGCGTGGCTGTAATGCCTAATGAGGGCGGTTACCAGGATATACAGTTCCAGGTACCCTACATACATAAACTCACACATTTTGCTTATAGAGGGGAGGCACAAAATACAGAAGTAACATGTACAGTGTTTAGTGCAGCATTGTAATAGTCAACAATCATAGTGCTCGCGTTATATCATGCGCCATCCGATGTTCCTAGCTCAGCGTGTAGTGGCGGCTGCACAGAGCCCATGCGGCGCTAGTGTAGTGCGCTACAGGGTCACTATATTTTCGAGCCGTTTGGGGTTGAGACCTTCGGGTCGTGGGGTCCGAGTGCTCACAGCCTTTTCAAGGAAATAACCAAACGTTTAGTTGACGCTTCCTGTGACCCAAGGGCTGTATGTTTACCTTGGCCATAGGCTAAGGATATACAGCGTGGCAATGCCGCCAGTCTCTTGGGCACGTTGATAGCGTCGAGGTTTTTTGATGATATGCTTTAGGTGGTGGTTTAAGTTTAGGTTATTACATTTTTAATAATTTAGTTATATACAGACATAAAAAGTACTTCATTAAATAATTAAAAAAAAAAATTGTGTACAGTGAATGCGCCTGGGTAGCCCGCGAAATTCAAATTTTCTTATGTTTTTTTTTTCAATTTGCAGGTCAATGTCAGGTCTTATGTTGACTAATATGATTCGCACCCATACAGAGTTGTAATCATTAATACAATTCTCTAAGTTCATTTAATCCCATTGAGTTACTTTTTCATGAAATAGTAGTTATAATAATCTTTAAAATGATTTTAATGAATATAATTCTGTAACTACATACGTGTTACAATCGCGAATCATATTTTGTTCAATATACAGCCGAAACTGACATGAAAATTGCAAAAAAACGTAAGAAAAATTGAAGTGCGCTGGCGCTTCTACTTTAAAATTTGCCTACATAATCCTGATGTTCCAAATGTTCCTGGTTTCACAGTAAATCAACCAAAATTTCCGTTTCACTCACTAATTTCTCATTGGCTAGCTGAGTAAATGATATCAAAGGTATCACGTAGAAGACTAGTAGAATGTTACGATAGAGATAGTACTGAACTTAATTTGTTTATTTTTTGCAGGTTGGCGATTTAATCGGCATCGCGGGTAACCATTGGAACGGTTACGGTCGGGGAACCAATAAGAGAACAAACATGGTGAGTTAAATAACGAAGTGAATATGATATAATTAGTATAATATTTGAGTTTCTCTCTAACTAGGTCAGGATTCCTGCAAGGAACTTAATGATCAAATTGGTTGTACCAGCCGTCTGAATGGACTCTGGCTATAAGTGATGGTTTTCAATGTTGATTGTACTGTAATTCATCCCATTCTCGTTAGAGTACTTGGTGGATAGTAAAACATTGCGTAACTGTTATATTTCTCTCTTTATTAAGGACCAGGGGGTCTAAAATGGCCGCTTATCAGAATCATAATAGGTAATATGAATTACGTTTAAATTCGTAAATGGTCTCAAGGTGACAATTAATAATAGTAGGTACGTCTATGACCATTTTAACAATTTAAACGTAATTCATATTATTATTCTATTATGATTCTGCTAAAGCGGCCATTTTAGACCCCCAGTGCAGTGTGAAATGTTGTCCATACAATAATTGTGGGCCAGTGCAATGTTGCTAGCGACCTATAGACGTTTTTTTCTAAACTTGACCCAAAATGTCCATCCACAGAGTTAGCAACGGAACTGTAGGAACATGTGCCTAAACTGATCATGTCCTTCACCTAACATTTGACCATTTGTTCCAGAACGGGCTGATCCCCTGGTACAAGACTGCGGACCACCTGGTCCTGTACCCGTTCCCGGAGTACAAGGAAGTGCCGATGTACTCTGACACGCGACAAAAGGACTTATAATCACTGTTTAACCTCAAAATGGACTAAATAACGCGTGCACAGCGTTACAAATAGTTTTGTTTTAAATAAGTCGCGGAGTTTTTGTTGTGTTGGTCGTCTGACAGTGGAGGTACAGTTGGTGAAAGAGATATGTGTACAGGTGGGATATGAATGTTTTGACTATGTAGGCAGGCAACCTATTGATAGATAACATGACATTCATATGTATTAAACGAGCTCATAGAAGTTCATTTATTTCGTATGCGCATTGTGTCATTCGTTCGAGTTCGAATTGGAAATGAATGAATCGAAATTCTGTCTCGATCTAGTGCGCAACTTGTCATACAAAAAGTCTACTACACTGGCTACTACTACACGGGCACTTCGGATCATCATATGTCTGATCCGCGAACTCTCAAAAGGTGTAATTTGATCACGGTCGATCATCGATATTGTGACATATTTTCAGCGTTCTGTTTATAATAAAAGTAAAATCTCAAGTTTTGTTTTTCCTCACAATGTTTCGCTCAACTGTTAGAATATGTATATTCTGTCTCACTCTAACCTGTGTACCTATCTCTTTCGCGCATAGTAATAATATTTATGTCGTGTACGATCGTTAAAGTTTTCGTAAGCGTCTTTTACGGGCTTGTTATTGTTAATGACTGTCAGTGATTGATTACTATATTGTGAGCGTGTAATACTTCTCATTTGATTTCTGTTGAATTTCTGAAGGCCTACCGTCACTGCTTATAGCAGTATTATTACTTACTTCAGTGTGGGCGTGAGTTTGGATAAATAACAACAGCCGCCCGGGTCGATCTTCATGGTTAAACAAACTCTTGCCAAGGTCGATGCGTGGATGGATGACCATACATACAGTCTCTTCCCTGCCTCGGGAAGCTTGTTAAGACATTGGTCCCGGCTTACATTTATAGATCTTCGACAGTCATTACAGGTAGTCAGTGACCCGAAAGTCTGACAACCAGTCTCTCCAAGGGGTATCTTATTACCCAGCTAAATGGGTTGTGGAGCTTAGATAGGCAGTCGTTCCATGTAAAATACTGGTATTCAGCTGCGTCCGGTTAGATTGGAAGCCGACCGGTGATGTGTAGGCAAGAGATGGGGCTTGATGTCCTGGTTAGCTCCAGCCCACACTGAAGTGACATTAAAGTAACACTGCTATAAGGGGTCCCCTAAAGGCGCTGGTAATATGATGTTTAAATCATAGTTTAAGATAGAATGTTCACGTTTGTTAAATGATCTACTTACTGGAAGTTTCAAAAATGGATCCACAAATTAACTGTAATTCGAAATAAGAGCATTGCCTGAAATGACACAAATATACATATTGCTTTTAACGGGCAATAAAAATAATACTCAAAATTTCATTACCAATAATATGTACTGCAATTTTTATTGCAGTACATATTATCTGTTGCCAAATTTCATGTCAACGATAAATTGTTGATAGACACTGGATGAAAGCGACATCGACGTACGAACGGTTACCAATTCAGCATTTGATAAAAAAAAAGTAACTTTGATTTCGGACTTCTTTGTAAAAAGTTATGCCTGGTCCATACATAAAAAAAAATAAAATAATATACGAGTCGAATTGAGAGCCTTCTCCTTTTTTTCGTCGGTTAAAAACGTAGCTGATCGATCAAAAGTGCAATATCTTCAAGGTCAAAATATAATTATGGAACAGATGATCTTTTTTTAGAACCGACGAAATTAGTTTCACCTGCTGAATTCATGGAAGCCATTTGTGCGTTGATCGTCGTCCCTTAACACCATGTATTTTAGCCAGCCAATTATAATAAGTGATACAAATTTGGCAGTCGATTTACCAGTATGGCTCTCAAAAAACTGGGATTAAAGCTAATTGCCTATTAAAGTATACGTTTTGACTTCCTTTTAATGTTAGAATGTAATGTCACAAACATTGGCGCTGGCGGGTTGGAGTGTAACCTTAGGGGGCTAGGGACGCCAAGACGCGAGGACTTTTTTTTAAAGAAATTTCTCAACTTTATTGCAGTACTAGCTTCCGCCCGCGGCTTCGCCCGCGTGTTGTGTTGATAAAAAGCAGCCTATATGTTAATCCAGGGTATAACCTATCTACATACCAAATTTCAACCAAATCGGTCCAGCCGTTTATGCGTGAAAGAGTAACAAACATCCACACATCCATTCTCACAAACTTTCACATTTATAATATTAGTAGGATCGGGTTGACGTTGACCATGAAAACCATTTAGGTTCTGAGAAGCATGGTCCTACGTCGCACCGTTTCCGAATTATGGGCCTCCGAATTTTATTTCATTTTATTTAAAACGCTCTATATTTCCAAAGCGGTAGCTAAAAACTTAACGAGAAAGAAATTGCAGCTCTAGTCGATAAGGTTAACCCGAAACAGCACTACAATTTTCGAGATTTTCGAAAAAAAAAATCTGGAAAGTTGAGTCAAATGAAAGTGAAATTTTCTTTGGTGCTCATAGTGCCCATAAGCGTATACTCCAACTCCTAAAACTCCGCAAAAAACTAAAATAAGTACAAGGATCCTTTTGCGTGTGGGAAAAATCGGTACCATTCGCGCCATCTTGTTTTTCCCATACGAATGTTCAGCAACAACGCCCCCAGTCAATGTCATTCAAGCGCTAAACGGTATAGTCTTTCCTACAAGTCATTTCTGAATAGAGAATATCGCATTTATTATAAATGAGTGATTGTGCATAATATCCATTGCTTGATACATTACCGCTCTATTTTTTAACCTCTCTGTGGTTTGAAGAAATTTTTCGTTTATAGCCTTAAAATTTTAGAAGGATAATGTTTATCTTGATATTTTTTTTAGTCTCATTCCAAACTAATGTTGCCAGTCTGAGAATTTAATAAAACTGTTTTTAGTATATTCCGTTTCCATAATATCAAGTTTTGTATTTAGTTTTACTGTATGTGTATTATGTTCATGTTCATTTCAAATACTAAAACCTTTCTTCGTGTTTTCGAATTTCCGGGATTCCTTACACAATAATATTCTAGCTGTCAGTAAATACATTCCATTCCAACTTAATCCGTAATATTTTATGAATTTAACATGAATAACAATTTACAACCTTTTGAGAATGAGTTTATTATTATTAAGTAGAAATATGAAATTATTTTAAAGAATTACGCCGTGTTCTAATATAAACGATTCTCGCGTAATAAATGCAACTGTCGCATTCATTCACACGCATTTGATTTGGGAAACCGGAAGGCACCCTCTGTCGGGGCGAAGACTCAGCTTGCGTAAAGTAAATAATTTAAATAACATTTAAAGTCATTGATTTCCGCAAAGTAACGCCTGATTCCATAATTTAACAAAATTAACGCGACAGTCCCGTATACGGTCGATGATCGCTTATATTAGGACACGGCCTTACAAGGGAAATGTTGGTGAACTAGTTAACTTATGAATTGGAGAAGAAATATCATTGGGACATGTCACTGTTCCACTAATCGGTTCTCTCTCACAGATAATGTGTGCGAGCGAGAGGCAAGTACTGAGAAATTGAAGAATACCTGAATAATTCCATTAAATTTCACATTCTTACATTCTAATTTTGATCTAAAATAACACGCACAAATGTCACAATTTTTTCTGAAACACTGCAACTCAAGTTGTTACAAAAAAACATCCACAAGAGTTTCTTAGAGCAGCATTTGTTTTTGAACACGGGGTACATGCTTGGCCACATGTTCGCAAAGACATTGCAAGGAGAGATGGAGATTGATGGTATTACGATTCCTGGAGCTCATGTATAAGTTAAGCAAATGATGTTTCTCTCTCGCAGCTACAGCGATTCAGAAAAGATGATGACACTATAACCAACCACCATAATTAAATTAATATAATAGTACTGATAGTAAACACGTTTCTAACGCGGCCTATTTGTTGGTAACATGTATGTGTGTTATTCTTGTATTTAATTTGTGTTCGTTTAATATAAATGTGTATTTCGTTGGCGCTGCTGTGGTTTAAACTCCTTAGTTTATATAACTTTAAGTTAGTCCGCCTTAACTAGTTCTGCGCAAACCGAGTTAAAGCAATATTGGCTCAATTGTTGGCTGGGCTGACTTTGATCTGTTTTGTTGATGCACACATTGGTTGCAACAGTTTGTAATGGGGATGGTAACTGTGAAATTAATGGCGCTAGCATAGCTAGTTCCAAGCATCTTCATTGGTTGAAAATCTGTAAAGGTCAGTTCATATTTCAAAATCCCTTGACCTCATTGGTCAGATTGGGACCTAGCTATGGTCATGCCATCTGTAATGAATTTTGACAGGCCTTCCCCATTGGAAGATATTCAAGGTATTCAAGCATTTCTTTATTTGTATACGTAATGTCAATAACCGCAAGAATTGATTAGTTGAATCCAATATGCCAGCAGCGCCAAAAATTGACTTTTGTGACGTCATTTAAAATAATTGCAATGGTAAAATATATTTGAGTCTCCGTGATTACATCGCGTGTTTTATGCCAGCAAAATTAGTAAAAACATAGGTACAATGTAAAACTGTTTTAATTAGGTAAAAACTGATCTAACTTTTATATAAATTTAGTATTTTTTTCCAAAATTAGCACGAAAATAAGATCTGAAATTAAATATGGCCCATGATGAAACCCCATGACCTGACTTGATTATAAAAAATATTGATGACTTAGTTATTTGTACAAAGATTTAAGTTTTCTATTATTTACATCATTATATTTGGCAAATAAAATTTATAACTTTTTATTAAAAAAAAACGAATTTGCTCATGTAAGTTAATTTTTTTTGTTGTTTATGTTTATTTATGAATGTACCTTCGTTAATATAGTTATTATCTACATATAATATGTAGCTGTGTATGCAATTATGTCTGAAAAGCATTTATGTGTGTGTTACGTAATTACCCAAGATGTGTATCCGAGTGCTATTATACGTACATGCCATAAATCTGTTATTAATCGGTCATATATAGAAAATAATATGTTACAAATATAAAAAATATATAAAGTATAATACTAAACAAAAAGTAATGAAATGAAAAATATTCTCGAATAGTGCAATTCTAAACTGTTTTAGTAATATGTATTTACGTGGGTTAATTTATTAAATTTACAAGAGTCAAAATTTTTTTTTTAAATCTCTTACAGCCTAGTTAGAGTACATGATCACAGGTATACTTCCAAGTTTTAAATATTCCCATTTTTAACGACTTATAGCAGATACTTATATAAAAGCACTTCAACATATTTTCATGTTATTCCATAATATTTATTTTTCCATAGTAAGTAATAATAATAGAATTTACTAGAACGGTGATATCTGGAGTATTTTTTAACTTTGTATCTATCGGAGCTTCTGTAAGATGTATGATAAAGTAACATGGACCTAAAATGTGTGTATATAGCTTAATATTTTAGTGTATATAGAAAGGAAAAATAATATAAATAAATGGCAACATGTGAAGGTATTCTCAATTTTATTTCATCCAGAACCTTTTTTCTAACCCATTTTGCAACCATTTATGTAGAAAAGCGCTTGCAAATAATCAGATCGAACTAGTTTCAAGCCATTTGATTACATTACGTAACATCACGCCAGTAACCTCCGAGGGGTAAGGCAGAGGTGTACCTAATAGTACACCCAAATTTCACCAGTTATTTTTAAGTCCCATGTAATAGGGGGCGACCCTATTGCTATCAACCGGGCACAAATCCAGACTCCGTGGCTGCTACTGAGAAATTCCTGATGGAAAAAAACCCAATATCACTTTGTCCGACCTGGGAATCGAACACAGGACCACATGCTCAGCAGTTGCGGTTGCTACAATTAGTGACTAGAGCAACGAGGCAGTCTATTTGATTAGGTAAAAGTAATCTATACATATAATAAAACAGTAAAAAAACTGTGTCTGTACATTGAATATATTAAAATTGAGGTGGGTTTAGAAACATTAATAGAGCACGAAACCAAAAAAAAATTCTCGCGAGTCGGAGACGTTCACGGATAGAGAATTGCGCTTGAGTTCTCAGCGTATCTACGCATCTGCTTATAGGTCTCTAGACATAAGTGCGGAACATGATGCGCGACTGTCCGCTGATCGTGAGCGACATGCATTGTCTCGCGAGTCAGAAACGTTTACCGATACAGAATCACGCTTGAGTTCTCAGCGAATTCGCACATCTACTAACAGGTCTTTTGAAACGAGTGATGAACGTGATGCGCGACTAACTGCTGATCCAGATTATCATACATTGTCCCGAACACGCACATAACAAAATATTCATATAAGCAACTACTTGACGGATATGAATGATTTTTGTTCTGTTGTATAGATATAAAGTCTGAGCAACATATAGGCTATAATTTATATTGGAAACTTGAACACCTGATGCAGAACCGCAACAGACCAGCTAAACTATAAGAGATACAAAAATGGTACCTTAGCAAAAATTGTTTCACGTGATGAGCATTTTCTGCTAAGAGAATAAATTTGAAGATCTGGAACACCTGATGTGGAACTCCAAGAGCCCAGCTACACTATAACATATATAGGAATGACGTCTTAGCAAGAGTTGTTCAACCTGATGAGTACTCTCTGTTGTCGTATAAAATTTGAAGATCTGGAACAGCTTATGTGGAACTCCAAGAGCGTAGCTACACTATAACATACGAGTATACATATAGGAATGACGTCTTAGCAAGAGTTGCTCAGCCTGATGAACACTCTGTTGTCGTATAAAGTTTGAAGATCTGGATCAGCTGATATGGAAGTCCAAGAGCCTAGCTACACTATAACCTATACAGCGTGTAACGGAAGGGGGGTATCAACCCTGAAGGAGGTGAATGTGCTCATGAAACAACAACTTTCCCCAAAGAACATAGGTCGAAATATGAAAAAAAATTGGCCCTCCCATAGTAAATCAATCAGCTGGTAGTCAGTTTTGTAAGGGAGGGCATGAGCACATTCACCTCCTTCAGGGTTGATACCCCCCTTCCGTTACACGCTGTATAGGAATGACGTCTTAGCAAGAGTTGTTCAGCCTGATGAGCACTCTCTGTTGACGTATAAAGATTGTAGATCTGGAACACCTGTTGTGGAACTCCAAGAGTTCACTGTATAATTATAAAATAACATAAGCTGGGAGTACCTCCACGCGGTGAAGGCGGTAACAGTTTAGGACTGATTTTCGATGAAAATTCTATGAATCATTGAAAATTTGACTCTACTGGCTAAAACTCCCATTTATTTCCTTTTCCATTTATCTTCGTGACACGGTAGCCTACCCGGTAACGCAGAGGAGCAGTCACTTAGATTTTAATTGATCAGGTATTTTCAGAATAAAACTATAACCATGCCTAGAAAGAGGTCAAATCTTTCCCAACGTTCCAAAGGAGCTAAAAGATTGAGAACATCAAGCTGCAACTCGCTCTGTAGAAACCTCTTCGGATCGCGAAGCTCGCTTGCGTTCTCAGCGTATTTATTCATCTACATCCAGGTCTCTAGAGACCAGTGAAGAATATGATGCGCGACTCTCCGGTGATCGTGAACGTCATGCATTGTCTCGCGAGTCGGAGACGTTCACGGATAGAGAATTGCGCTTGAGTTCTCAGCGTATCTACGCATCTGCTTCAAGGTCTCTAGAGACAAGTGAGGAACATGATGCGCGACTGTCCGCTGATCGTGAACGTCACGCATTGTCTCGCGAGTCGGAGACGTTCACGGATAGAGAATTGCGCTTGAGTTCTCAGCGTATCTACGCATCTGCTTATAGGTCTCTAGACATAAGTGCGGAACATGATGCGCGACTGTCCGCTGATCGTGAGCGACATGCATTGTCTCGCGAGTCAGAAACGTTTACCGATACAGAATCACGCTTGAGTTCTCAGCGAATTCGCACATCTACTAACAGGTCTTTTGAAACGAGTGATGAACGTGATGCGCGACTAACTGCTGATCCAGATTATCATACATTGTCCCGAACACGCACATAACAAAATATTCATAATCAGTTAGAAAGTGAGAGAGAAAGGATTGCTGGAGTACGGCATGAAGAGACAGAAGTTAATTCAGTGTACCCTTGGGATCTGCTGCGGAGTAACGGGAAGAAAAGTTTTTTGTTGTATAGTCTGGGCAACATAAAGGCTATAATTTATTTTTGGAAATTAACACCTGATGCAGAACCGCAACAGACCAGCTACAGTATAAGAGATATAAAAATGGTGCCATAGCTAAAAATATTCCACGTGAAGAGCATTTTCTGCTGTGAGAATAAATTTGAAGATCTGGAACACCTGCTGTGGAACTCCAAAGCCCATGGCAGCGCTATAACATATTAAGGAATGACGTCTTAGCAAAAGTTATTTAGTCTGATGGGCATTTCCTGTTGACATACAAAAATGAATGATCCGGAACGACTCCAATCGTCTCGCTCATCCCGTTGTTTTCCCGTCCCCGGGCCTTAGAATTCTACATCAGACGTTTTCAAATTTTCGATTTTGACGACCCTGTGGTCGCTGGCATAAGCAACGGGATCCGCGTACGAAGTCGCGGGCAGAAGCTAGTTTTAAGTAAATCTTGAGCAAGTACACGGGGCAAAGTAGATCGGTTTGCAGGGCACACCACAAAGATGTTGGTGTGCGTAAAATCAACTGGTGTATTACTTCGCCTATTTGTTAGTGTTTGCTTCACTATAGTATATGTATAATATGAGGTAAAGAATATGAAGCATCAATTTAACCCTATGACTAACCGGTGTCGTGGCATAGATGTGTAATCATTCGGCTGGTAAATCAAGTGTCATAGGATCGAATCTGCGCCGCTGGCGTCAACTTTTTGCATTATTAAAAAACTTTTATTTTCATTTTGTTGAATTTTTATTGTAATTTACCTGATAATAAGAACATTATTCGAAAAAAAATATGGAAGTAAAAATTAAACAATTTGTATTAAGAAATCAACAACATTTATTGACTAGGTTTTTTTTTATATTATAATTACAAATTAAAAAGTTTTGTGCATGACAAATATTCTAAGTCGGACAAGAAATAACGTTTCTTATTCAAGTGGGTAATTTATTTATTAGTGAAATGAATAAACATGTTAATAAGATAGATATTAAGATACAGGTATCCTAAATTGTTATCTCACTAACAATAACATCACTCACATAAAACAAATCGAATTACCCCCTGATATTTTTATTAATATCCTATTGGTGCGCCTTCGCTATCTATGACTTATTCATGCACGAAGTAAATGTCTCCACTAGACCTGCATGGAAGAATATTTTTTTTTATGATAGCGCTCACCATCTTTTCGCCACAATATTTTGCGACCGTCCTTGTCTGATTTAAAACATTTTTCATCTCTAAATATAACTATATTATTGCACCAATCAAAATCCAAATATTCTCTTGCGAAGCGTACCCGGTTTTGCCTGTGAATATCTGACATTCAAATTTTCTTGGCTGGCCTACAACATTTCACACCAGCTGCTCGCAAGTGGTTTCGTACAGTTTGTAATGTCACGTCATCTTTAGTTGCCGTGGAACGAGTAGTGAGGAAGGGCTCAGCGGTATGCGTAGCAACTATATCAGATGCCAATCTGTGAATGCAAATCCAGCCTTTGGTCCCGGTCGGCAAGGATCAATGCTTCCCGAATCTGCATAACGATGGACCCACAATTGCACAGTCCTTCTCTGTGAACAATAATAAAATATTGTTACAAAAAACAACAATCAATAACATGTGGATTATTTAAACATATTAAACTTCTAAACATCATAATAACATTTTGTTACTCACCGATATCTTTAAACGTCTCGCAATTTCACTAATTGAAACATTTTGCTCATGCAAAAGAATTATTTCAGCTCATAAAAGTGTGGTTCAATGATTCATATTGATTCACAAATAAAAGCACTTCTCAAAAAACGCAGGGTATAATGTCTAAAAACGTAACGAAAGCCCGATAGTCAATAGCATTATGACGATGAACTTAAACTACTAACTTAAACATGATTTATCATTTTTAGAGGGTAGACAACTAATACATTCTAACCCAAATATAAAGAGACTTGCTAATAGTTAAGCAATGAATTGAACAAACAAATGTAAAATATTTTATTAAAACATACAAAAACATTAAGCTGTTGGCAGTCGGATTCGATCCTACGGCGCCGGCGCAGTAAGTAATTATTTATCGCACGCTCGCCTAATGCGCCACGGAGACGATTGTATGATAAGCTAAATTTATGCGTCATATTCCCTGCAACATTAGTGACAAGAAATTTTATTGTGTGTGCGTGGACAACGGGTTATTGTGAAGCAAACACTAATAAATAGGCGAAGTCAGACGGCCGTTGATTTTACGCACACCAACATCTTTGTGGTGTGCCCTGCAAACCGATCTACTTTGCCCCGTGTACAAAGACGAAGCAGTGCCAAATCAGAGCACTCTACCGATACAAAGATTGTTGTTAGTTGGAATCGAACCTACCACTAACAGCGTTGAACTCAATCACTCAACAACACCGGAACAACTCGCAGGATCGATCTACAAACTAAAATATGCCTATCCTTTCCCAACTATGTTGGGATTCAGCATCCAATCTAACCGAATGCAGCTGAGTACCAGCATTTTACATGAAAAGTCTGCCTATCTGACCTCTAAAACTCGGTTACTGGGTTTGACGATAACCCTTGGTAAGACTGGTTGTACTCTAATTTTAATCTTTGCACATTCTATCTGCCTTTTTGCCTATACTACTTTGAACGCAGAGCGAAGATACACGACGTTTTTCCTCCTACATTTCTTGGAATCGTGCGCATGTGTGAACACATTCACCACTTACCTTCTTTGTACCTATGGCGTTGCAAGGAGTACCGCTACTTTTAGGCGCTCAGCAGACTATGGACCACTTGTCTCGCGGAGAAATTATCGCTGAAATGAATCCTGTTCATTAGTTGCCTCAACCTTTTTTAGCCATTGGTTGTTGCAAATTGTCCGCATCTGTTCAACGGACAAATAGTCCATCGTCTGCTCAGAGCCTTAATTAGTTTTCCATGTTACCGTACGGAAGCGTAAGTAAGTAATGCATCTCGATTGCTTGTTTCTGCCAACCGGGACTTCCATAATGCAATTATGTAGAAATTTTATTGATTGCATTAAAGGCCACGAGAGCAGCGGTTAGGTACGGCGAGAGCTTGTAAATAAACAAGCATTCAAATGGGAAAACTGGATTCGTGTCTGATTTGATTTACGTACTTACCAAGTCTTGCCGTAGATTATCTGGCTTTTTCAATGACCTATATTTTTGGTTCATGTACATAATGATTTTTACCATGAGTAAAAGGCCGGATCATCGATCTGATTTGCTAAACAGATTCTTGGCTTAGTCACGGTAGGTAATGTCAATTAGTCCATGATATTCTCTTTTTTCGTTCTTCTATACTTCAATAGCTAGTACCTAGATTTGCGGACTCCACAAATCTCTATTCAATTTAATCGAAGGACCTATTTCCCATGTATATCAGAACGTTCGGCCAGTCAAGATAGGGAGCTGGCTGCTACTCCAGTTTTTAGTGACGATTATGTGACGCATAAAGATGCCAGCCAAAGAATTTGTGACAGAACAGTTCGAAAGTTAGAAGCATTTATTTACGGCCGAACGACCTGATATCAGAACGTTCGGCCAACCTGAATCTCCATAACTGAGGACCTTAGAGAAACTGTTACTGAATAAATATTTTGTGACGATTTAGTGACAAACAACCACTGCTTTACTTTTACTCGTAATGCCACCGGTTAAAAGTAAAATTAATTTTAGTTCCTGGAACATCAGGCCGTTCGGCCAACGTAAAATCTCCGTAACTGAGGACCTGAGAGAAACCGTTAATGAATAAAGATTTAGTGACGAGACTGAAACGTATTTTTATTGCTTTATTTTTTTTTGTGACGGTTCCTTTATATAGTAAAATGAAAATTTAACATATAACCTCAAAACATTGGGATTATCGATTCCTCCGCAAGGAAGAAGCCCAGAGAAACCGTTAATCAATAAAGATTTAGTGACGACACTGAAACGAACTTTTACTGTTTTATTTTTCTTGTGACGGCCCCTTTTATAGTAAATTGAAAATGTAACAAATAACCTCTAAACATTGGGATTATCGATTCCTCCACAAGGAAGAAGCCTAGAAGACTCCTAAAACCCCTGATGTGTTTTAGGTTTTCAGTGCAATGTTGTCAGTATTTTTGTTAATTCAAGATTAATCTATAAAAATACTCTATGGCGGATGGCGACTGAAATAGGGTGACCATGTATTCTAACGAAACAAGTATTTATCGAGTAGGTACTTAATTACCTAAACAATGAAACAAAACACGTCGAAATAGTTGAAATAAGGTAACGATGTAGGTATTGCAACAAAATAAATAGATACGCGGACGGAGGAATATGAGGAGTGCAGATTAGTTACCAAATTATGTTCCGGGAAGTTACCGATCAGCGCCATCTGAACGCCAAGCAATGAACTAAATGAATATTTATAATAGGTAGGTGCGTCTACTTATATCAATATTTATCGCTACGTATTTCGTTTACTGTGTTATTAACGTACATAATAATATGCGTATTGCTTTATGGATGTTTTAGACACACAAGTTTAAAACTTGTGTGTCTAAAACATGTAGGTATCTAATAAACGAAATATAAATAAATGTTGGGTAATGGAGTTATTGCAATGAGGCAATAATAAAATAAAAATATATTATTGAATAAATTTATTAAACATTAATTATTACACCTTTATCCTGGCCTTTGTGGGGTTCTGTTTTATTATAATGTACTCGAGCCCAGAGGAAGATGGAATCAGTTTCATTGCTTTCATAACAAGTAATAAATGAAAGGTACAAAGATATGTCTACACTGTGTTAACACTTTCACAAAGTACAATCTATGCTGGAATATCGGTATTTCTGGACTATACGCAGGAACTAAAGCTCATAAAAACACCAAAATTTACACGAAAAACTGCGCAAGGGCAAGCAAATATACTGGTGTATTTTTTTTCTGACGTTGAGACCACAGAACATATATACTCTAGCGAGGTAAAGATTCTATCATATAAAAAATCACTAATAATACAAAATTAAAATAATACGTGTTTTGCTTCATTGTTTAGGTATTTAAGTACCTAGTCGATAAATACTTGTTTCGTTAGAATACATGGTCACCCTATTTCAGTCGCCATCCGCCATAGTGCATTTTTATAGATTAATCTTGAATTAACAAAAATACTGACACCATTGCACTGAAAACCTAAAACACATCAGGGGTTTTACGAGTCTTCTAGGCTTCTTCCTTGTGGAGGAATCGATAATCCCAATGTTTAGAGGTTATATGTTACATTTTCAATTTACTATAAAAGGGGCCGTCACAAGAAAAATAAAACAGTAAAAGTTCGTTTCAGTGTCGTCACTAAATCTTTATTGATTAACGGTTTCTCTGGGCTTCTTCCTTGCCGAGGAATCGATAATCCCAATGTTTTGAGGTTATATGTTAAATTTTCATTTTACTATATAAAGGGACCGTCACAAAAAAAAATAAAGCAATAAAAATACGTTTCAGTCTCGTCACTAAATCTTTATTAATTAACGGTTTCTCTCAGGTCCTCAGTTACGGAGATTTTACGTTGGCCGAACGGCCTGATGTTCCAGGAACTAAAATTAATTTTACTTTTAACCGGTGGCATTACGAGTAAAAGTAACGCAGTGGTTGTTTGTCACTAAATCGTCACAAAATATTTATTCAGTAACAGTTTCTCTAAGGTCCTCAGTTATGGAGATTCAGGTTGGCCGAACGTTCTGATATCAGGTCGTTCGGCCATAAATAAATGCTTCTAACTTTCGAACTGTTCTGTCACAAATTCTTTGGCTGGCATCTTTATGCGTCACATAATCGTCACTAAAAACTGGAGTAGCAGCCAGCTCCCTATCTTGACTGGCCGAACGTTCTGATATACATTATTTCCCGCAGTGATTTGCTTGAGGCATTATGTGATTTACAGATGAAGCTAACTTGACATTCTTTTGAGATCTAGCCCTACGGCTCACCTGATGCTGACGAAATCTCTTCTAAACAAATGCACTCACAAAAACAAACACGTAAGTACTAAACAACTCGACTCACACCATCAACCACTTTCTTAAACCTCACTTTTAATGGCCTCGTAAAAACCGATCGCGGCGAAAGTAGCCCCTCTCGTCCAAGTTCAATAGCACGGCGTAACAGTATCGCGTCGACTCTTGCGCACGCTGCATCTCACCTGCAGTCGTCAGTACATGGAGCCAGGATGTGGACAGTGCTAATAGTTGTCGTTTGTTGTGTGACCACCGTACTGCCGGCTAAACATTTGCCTAAATGGAAGAAACAGGTTGGTTTTGGTTTTGGCTTTCTGTGTGTTTTACGGCTCTGTCTATCTGTTGTTTTGTGGCTCTGCTTATCCAAGTATTCACTTGAAGTAAGAGTTAAGACAGCCTTGTCCAAGAATAATTAGGATGTAAATTAATATAGAACTTAACTTTACTTTTGTGTTGTACTTAATTCATCAGCAATTTTGTTTTTTTCCGACTAAGATAGCGTAAAAGAACAAATATGGACAGTTTCAAAAGGCGAGTAGGGAAGTATAATACTACCGCATTTAGGTCCTGAATTATTTCACCTAAGTAATGCAACGTATTTTTCGACGACACCTGAAAAACTGAAAAAATAAAATTACCGTAATAAATAGGTAATCAAAGAATTAAAAATGTTGTTAATTTTTTATTTTAATAATAAACAAGATATGAGCCAATGTTTTCACCGGCATTTTCCCGCGGCCTACTTTCTCGTAGCTTTCTCGCGGCTTATACTAGAAAGTTCCTTCGGTGACTCAGCGAGATGCGTATACGATCCTGTAGTTAGGATGGAAGGAGCCCCATCGCTTTCTATACCTCAGCATGTAGCACTTTACCTTGAACTTGAAATGTAAGTTAGCAAAGACCTGCGTAATCCGAGCCGAGACCGGATTTGGCTCTGGGTCAGTTTATAGTTGCAAAGCTTTCTAAAGCTCTAGCTATCTTATCACCCAGTTCAAGTCGAGTAACTGGTAAAGTTTATCGTTGGCGCAAACAGGGCTGGCTAGCAGTCCCAGAGTATGCACTTTAATAAGACTGATCGACTGCAGTATGTTATTAGGTAGGTACCGACCAAAACAAGAGTGCTTTACATTTCATAGCCCAAATAAGACTATGTAAATCTATGTTCCATGTATGCAGAAAAAACAGATAATATGTCTAGTGATCAAGACTTTTATTAGTATAGTACCTAGGCCACACGTCTGTGGTAACCACTAGTCTATGTAGGCTGGTTTCTTGTTCCATCGAAACTCCCAAGTCCCCAAAGTCAAAGTGTTACCATCGACTGTACCGATATTATACTGAGAACCCTGTCTTCCTCTAGTTACAATCATTTCTGGTGTTATTTGGAAACCTCTATATCTACTGAATGTTTTGTGTTTGGTGATAACAAGCTATCTTCACGCACATTTCATCCCTCATTCACTACCTTCTCACTAACCTTTCATCTTACGACGTTTGTAAGTCGGTACACCGAATCCGACAGGCGTGCGAGCTGCCAGCCGTGCAGAGCGAGCATAGCCACTACATCTGCGATGACAAGGGGGAGCCGAAGTGCTTGCCTGGATGGCAAGGAGATCTGTGTGATGTGCCGATCTGCAAGAAGGGGTGTGATCCGTTGCAAGGTAAGTCTTTATGACAGTAAAACGTAAAAAGATGGAATACTCTTTTTAATCTTTATTTTTTATTGTACACCATACAAATTACAAATTTTATATGACACAATGGAAGGTCGTAACAGCGCGAGCTATGGAGCGACGTCGATAACAGCGTTATTTTAAAGACAACACGCAACGCACAACGCGCAAAGCGTTTTTTTTATCTTTTATCTCGTCAGTTTTTCAGAACTATGTTAATGGGGTAATCAGATTGTTGGTGATTTAAACAGCAACATATGTTACTGTGGCGTTTATACAGGTTTATATCTGGCGATAGCAAAATATTAATAACTGCGAAAGGAAACACTCATTGAAAGGCTTTATCGAAGTTCAATACAACAGTAGGTCAAAAATTCACTACAGGTCATTGACTGCTAGTGATTCAGCGTACAGATTGAATGAAGGTAGCATGTAGTTCCTAACTTAGAACTTTCGCGGAGAAAGTTTAGTTGTTCAATATTTTACTAAGAAAACTTTCAGTTATAATTTGTTAGTCACGATTTTGACCTTTGATCATTTACAATTTCACCTGACCTCATCAGTGAGACTGTTAGCTTGTAGAGAGCGAATATAGCTTAAGGCTAAGACAAGCGGCTATCGCTTTCAAAGCATTTTGTATTTCTCATCCTTATCGGTTATCGCTGATGAAGACATTCTAATCGTGATAAAGTTGATTCGCGATTTTAGATAAATTTATGTAAGTTGTCATTTTATCTAGGTCCTCTAGATCACTCTTTACGCGAAACACAAGAGATGGTTACAAATAACAGTTCGTGATAAAAAATGTACCGCAATGGTAACACCTCCAGTTGACATTTCATTAACAAAAGCTGTCTTTGAAACCGGCACAATGTGTTTAAACGTTGATCGCTGAGAGTTAACGGCGCGTTCCGTTTTATTTAGCTCATTAGCGATTCGCCATGACTGTACCGATACCGGGAAAGTTTTTGTGCAACCTCCAACGAGATAACAGTTTTGCTTTTTGTTTTATTTATCTTAGTTAAGTAAAGCGTTAGTACTTTTGTAGGTCCTTACACTTTTAACTGGTTTATAGTTTTGGAACTCGTAGATTGTTAGGATTGTTATCTGGTGAACTTTTGCTGTAAAGGTACCGTAGCTTCTTATTGTAGAGCAACATTATCTAGCACGATGACATTAAAAAGAAACTTTTTCGGCTTTAGCTAGTTTTTCTATTTGTTATTTGTTGTTACCTGCTAACACTTGGAAATTATGTGTCAAGCCCTAACTGTGTCAAGCGATGAATTGCTGTTGGTTTGCCGTATACGTAGAGAAGCAGTTCCAGACAAAAATGGCTTGTAGACGTGTCATATGTGGTCGCGATCCTCAGCAGAGAGGGAACGACGATGAAGAATAAGACAAAAAATAAAAAATTGATGGAGCATTTCTTTGTTTAACAAGTTGAGCCGACAATATTCTGAATATTTGTGGTTACCAGGTTACTGCAAACGCCCCGGCGAGTGTCGCTGCAAGCTAGGCTTCTACGGCGAGCGCTGCAACAAGTGTATCCCCCTGCCAGGCTGTCAGCACGGCTACTGCAACGAGTCCTTCGAGTGCATCTGCCGAGACGGCTGGGACGGCCTGTTCTGTTCCGAACGTGAGTACTGTAACAATCTCAGCTTTTGATTGTACTGCAGCAGGTGCATCCCGCTGCCGGTTGAAACATAAAACGTAGCCAATGGACAGGTCGTCACTTTTTATAAATCTCCAGCTTCTAATGGAATCCACGTTCAGTTATTCTAACATAGTGTTTAGGAACCCGATCTAGGAAAGGAGTTCTTATACAGAGAAACATAGACTTGACACTTGCAGTCCAAAGTCTGGAGAACTACGACATTCTGAACTGTGAACAGTTTCATACCGCATTATATTATAATACAAGTTTATCAGTCTTATTTAATTTATCAAATCTACTTTATTTCCTAACAGCTATTTGCCGCTCCGACTGCCACGCAACCAGAGGCTTCTGTGAGACGCCAGGAGAATGCCGCTGTAAGCTGGGCTGGGCAGGTGCCACCTGCCGCTCCTGCCAGCAGCTGCCGGGTTGTCAGCACGGCTACTGCGACAAACCGCTGGAGTGCAAGTGTCTGCCAGGGTATACTGGACTGCTGTGTCAAACTCGTGAGTATTGACTTTGGAGTTGGTTGGTCGGTTAGTCTTTTTACACTCTGTGTTTACATTTGCCTAAATAACTCTCTTTTCTAGCTATCTGCGCAGCCGGCTGCCACAATGAACGCGGCTACTGCCGCCGCCCCGGCGAATGTCGCTGCAAGGTCGGCTGGACCGGCAAGTTCTGCGGCGAGTGCCACAGGTACCCTGGCTGCGTGCATGGAACCTGTAACAAGCCCTGGGAGTGCAAGTGTGAAACTGGTTGGGGCGGCATGCTTTGTGATGAAGGTAAGATTTGAAGAGTGTTTTTTTTGTCACACACACTATCACACAATTAGGAAAACAACACAATTCTAAGTCCCATTTTTAATATTATTAAATTAATTAAAATTCTGAGTAAATTCACAACTTCTGGCATGACATAATGCAATCATAATTTTTTCCTGTACTTATTTATGGTTTAACGGTAAGTTAGACCAAATATACAGGTGAAGTGGGTGTGAATGGCCAAATCCGAAACTATGAGGAATAGCGAAAAATGCTCAAAGGAGTCTCAAGCCCGATTTTGATGAAAACTAAAACTCTTTTTCAGAAATCTAATGATGAGATTTCTGAAAAATCAATATTCCTAGCCAGGAATCCAACCCATTGACTTTGGAAAAAAAAAAAACACACACACACACTTTATTATTATACCATTCGATAGTGTCGCTAGTAAGGATCAAATTCTGGGAAGTAATGACATACGGCAAACTTAAACAGAATTTTTTTTTTTTCGTATTTTAATGTCTTTGATTGATGACACCCGCAGCGCAGTCGATCTTCACAACATTATATTCTAATTTCAATTTTATTGACTCTTCGCGGCTAAAGGCCACAGTAAAAGAAAAAAAAATCGTCAACAATTGAAATTAGAACTTACAAGTGAGTTGGCGTCAATAGTGATTTTGTTCGACGTTTCGTTGACTAGGTACCTAACTGTTTGCATACCTACTGTTATGTTTTTTTTTTAATCAAAAATGAACTCGTTCCTTTAGTTTGCCGTATGTTATTATTTCCCCTGGCCCTGGATAGGAATATTGATTTTTCAAAATTATTATGATGCAGTTTTAGTTTTCATCAAAATTGGGCTCGAGACTCCTTTGAGTATTTTTTTCGCTATTCCTCATAGTTCCGGATTTGGCCATACAGACCTTCTTGAAAATTCACCCTGTATCCCTACGCTACGAGTGGTCTCCTGACCTCTTTCCAATTTATTTGGCGCTGTGCAGCACATCTCTTTCTTTTCTCTCATGCATGTTTATATCTGGAAACACTAAGTTATCCCAGTAAGTACTAAGTTAGATACTTTAACCTGTATCTACTTGCAGATATTCCTTAAAAACCAAAAAAACACCTTGAAACCTCTTTGGAAACTAACAGAAGTTAGTTCATAACGCTTAATTAAAATGGTATTTACAGAACTCAACTACTGCGACAAGAACCCAGACACTTGTGAGAACGGTGGAAGGTGCGTCTCCTTGGAGTCCGTTGACGGCTCCTACAAATGTTACTGCCAACCGGGCGTCACAGGCAAGCGATGCGAAATCGTGCCCGAATTAGTCACGCCGACCAACGCAACTATTACTGAAGAATCGAGCTCTGAAGGTCAGAACTCGTCAGAGACCTCGTCAGAGCACGGGAGCACTACGGAACCCAACAATGGGGAAAATGAGACTGAGTGATGTATTCTTTAAGTGTTTTGCAGTCATATCGTAGATAATAAGTTAGAAATAACACTAGACTGTGTATTACAATGCAAAAAGTAGTTCTAATTGTAAAAATATCATTGTAATTGGAAACAATGACGTAGTATCAGAGAAATTGTTTTGGAGTTCTCTCTAGATCAGCTGAATTTTCAAAATATCTTTTTAACTAGTGGATAGCTTTGATAATCTGTCCCTGCTCATTATGAATGATGTACAGGCACAACTCTGCATTCTAAATACTGATAATGGTATGACTATAGTGGGTAATAAAATGATGACTGTTTAATAGGTAATTAGATTTTATTGCACTGATGACGGAAACTAGTTCAGAAGATAGTCTGCTTCAGGTGGCCAACCATGACGTCTTAAAGCAGGAGTAATTCCAGTGTGGGAAAGAGATGGCGCTACACGACCTGTATAGCTCTGTCTCTTGCCCACAGTGGAATTACTCCTGGTTTAAGACGTCATAGTAACGCCCCTGGTGATGTTATTTATTTGCTTTGTCTATGTTCGTGTTTAGAAAATACTTAATTGTAGATGTCTACATTGTAACTTACAAGAACATGAATGTTATTATGATGCAAAAACTAGTTCTAATTAACTTGCATGCTATCTAAATCTACATAAGACTGTCTAAATATAGTATGTAAATGTTTAATTATACCAGTTTGAAAGAAAAAACAAAAATTAATAAAATATTAAGTAGACAGAATTTAATTTAGGGGCCAATTTCAAAATAATGTGTCTTTTTCATCAAAGAATCAAAGTTTTTGTTCTTGAAAGTTTTTAGATATTTAATTTCTAGTAATATGTAGGTAAACGCAATTAGTCGACTGAGTATGCTGTTAATAATAAAATGGATATCATAGTTGATATTAATTTTCTGAACATCATCTGCCCTGCCTTTTCTCAACTATGTTGGGATCGGCTTGCAGTCTAACCGGATGCAGCTGAATACCAGTATTTTACATGAAGCGACTGCCTATCTGACCTCCATAGCCCAGTTAGTACTGGGTAATACGATACCCCTTGGTAAGACTGGTTGTCAGATTTTCGAGCCACTGGAAACAAACTCGGTATGTAATGGGTGATCACCCATCCATAGACAAACCTAGGCAAGCGCCGCTAATTAATTTTCTGAACACGAACGTATAATCTGTAGCTTCCAATCTACTCATAGAGACTGTCAATGATTCCTTGTGTATTCAGCAGCTTGAGAAACTGAATGTTAATTTATTATTGAGAATTGATGTATGATTGTTTTATATTGACGGTTTAGTTTGTAAGTTATTTATTTTAAACTAAAATATTAAAGAATTTTTTACGTGATTTTTTGTTTCTTTTCCTGTTTTTTTCCAGTCCATTAAAATTGGTCAAACGAACGTGAAGAATTCAAGAATATCTACAGGGCCACGAAGAACAAAAAGGAATAATTTTAGGCCTCGCTGTGCCCTATGTAGGTGTGTACACGAAAAGTACGTAAAAATAAAAGAGCACAAAGGGTTTTGTACATATATAGACATCTTATCAACTAGCTTATAATTGTCCCACAGGAACGTACTACTGGGATAAAAAGTCCTATGTTTTAATCCAGGTTATAAACTATCTGTGTACCAAACTTCACCCAAATCCGGTCAGTAATTTTTGCGTGAAAGAGTAACAAACATTAAGACATCCTCACAAACTTTCGTTTTTATAATATTATTAGTAGGTTATTAGAATTAGTAGGATGGTAAGTAAAAGTGAGTTACTCTATGAAAAGCGTAAGATGTCAGTTGGAGCGAAATGTTGAGCTCTTAATATATTAACTCTGAAGTCACAAATCAATCCAACTGTCTAAACACTACATACAAAGTTAAGTAACTCTAGTGACAAATCCAGGATCGTTAAAAGCTTGCACTGGTAATTGACGGAAACACATTTGAGAAACAATTTCAATAATTTCCATCGAAAATCAATTCATATTTAAAACAAAATATTCGTCGGGAACATGAAATGTAAAATGATAGATAAATCAGATGTGATCGATCATACTGGTTTCCTCATTTCAATACGTACCTGGTTAGGTACATACTCTACGACATGAAGCATGGTGGTCGATCTTAATCCTGATCTCCTTACAACATAGGTTCATTAGGTATTTCGTCAAACTTACCTGTGCACTGTGCCTATGAATTCATTCGCAGCCAAATTGCATCATTCGAAGTTGAGCTTGGAGTAAGTACCTACAATAGTGCATAGGGATTGCGTTCTGATTATATAGTAATAATTGCCAATCTTTTGTGAAAGAATCCTTCAACATCTGTTACCTAACCGTTCACTACTAAGACCCCTACAAGGAGCCATCTGCCTAACACAATGATTTCGGCAACTTGAAGCTCCTTCTGGCAAAATATGCTGTTATCTGATTTTTAGACCTCACTTTTTTTTCACTTAATTCTCATTGATATCCAGACTTTGAGGAGCTCGTGGCTAAATAATAATAGCCGCACGGATCAATTTTCAGGTTAAGCCGCGCTTGCCTAGGTTGGTTTGTGTATGGGTGACCACCCATTACATACCGAGTTTCCTCCGTGCTTCGGAAAGTATGTTAAGCCGTTGGTCCCGGCTTGCATTTGTAGATCTTTGACAGTCGTTACAAATAGTCAGTGACCCGAAAGTCTGACACAGTCTTACCAGGGGGGTCTCGTATTACCCAGTACTAACTGGGTTGTGGAGGTTAGAAAGACAGTCGCTTCATGTAAAATACTGGTATACAGTTGCATCCGGTTAGACTGGAAGCCGACTCCAACATAGTTGGGAAAAGGCTCGGCACATGATGAGCTGACGATCCAGACTTCAGAGTTCTCTCATTCGCCTTTAACGACACCCACACAAGAAGTGGTCTATTCCTTTTACATTACATCTACTTGAACATACTTGTGATCAACCAAACGGTATGGTAGAAATGGATATCAATATCTGTAAAACCCCACAAAAAACTATAAACATATCCTTCATCACATAACCGTCGATAAATAATTTTAATTATTTATGATTTATTCACATAATCAGAACACATGTTAAGCAACCAACGTTTAAGTAAACTGTTACCTTATTACCACTGGATTACAAATTCAAATTGATCTCGATCACTCTAAAAGGAGGGCCCACGCCCGTCTTGAAAACTGGAAAATGTCCGTTTGGCAAATTCTTCTAACGTGGTGGGACCAGTTTTTGTTACTTATGACTTCATGTTAATTAGCGCATTAACTGTCAGCTGTTTAAATTAGTAGGATGAGAAATCTAGGCTCTTCTCGGCATTGCCAGTTACTGAATAACAATAGGTATTTCGAAGAAAAACACAGAACTTAGCTTAAAAATTAGCTTTTACAGAACTGACTGACCCAATACGCCAAACGGATCTAGTCTCTTTGAAATTTATATAATTACTTATCACTTCTGGAACTTGACCACAAATAAGTGCACGACATTTTGACGACAATGTCTTCATATTTTGGCAGATTTCTGTATGTTCTGTATACTGGGCGAAAACTCCCCCATCCCTAAGATAATTGTGTTGTTCCTACTACAAAAAGCGCTGAATAATCGTAGGCCTAATTAAAAATAGGTTTCTACGAAAGTGAGAATAAAACAAGTTAGTAAATCTTTCTCAACGGAATTACAAAAAACAAAGTAAGTAATTTTACAAAATAGCCAATCGTTGGAATCCGAGCACGAATTGATTAATTTTTGTCTAAAAGCATGTGTAATACTGCGGATGCCTGAGGACCACCGGCTGTTACCGCTGCGGCGCGCCTTTAGGTCACCTAGAACATGTGTCCATACCCTATCATCGAACGAGAATGTAAGAGATCGAATTTGTTGAACGGTACGGGAATGTAATTTTGACAAAAAGATCTGTATGAGGACCATCATAATTATAGTGAATGTGAGGACCATGTGGGTCATTTTTATTTTTCCCTTTGGTTTTAACGATTGTTTAGCAGTTTGATAAGCGACCTATCCAAATTTTCGCTTTCTTTGGTATTGTTCGTCGCGTCGTTGAGCTCCTTGAGTTGACTGACAGGACAGGTCCACTCGAATATGTATGGTTCTTTCTTTAAAAGACAGACGCTCATCTGCATTGTCCTCAAGTAAGTTGACTAAGATTATGTGACCTCTTAGTTTGTTTCGGCTCCTTATTCTCAGAGTAGTCAGGGAGGAAACACCGGCCCAACTACTTAAAAAAATGACTGTAAAAGTGTTTGTAAAAACCTATTTGCAAACATAATTTATCATCGTGATAAAGATTTGTTTCGTATTAATGCTTTACCATCACTTAAAATAGCCAGTGCATTACAAAAGCCATCACAGGTAGTCGAACCCGCTACCATCTTGTAGATTGGCAAATATTACCAAAACGGCTATTTTCATATTCATTTTACCGATGTCTGAGAAAAAGAACCTCCACATTCTTAGATCCTGAACATCCTTGGCCTTGTAGTTAGCAGTGTATTTGGTAGGTTGTAAGGTAAGGTGTATCATATAAGTATATACACGTACGTATAAATTTAATGTAGAGGTTCTTCCTGGGTCCGAAATGTTTTATAGAAATATATTTTGAATGATTTCATTCAAAACACTGTAACAGGCCGAAAGTGCAGAGATGTTAGGAAGAAATGTTTTCAGATAAATATCCAGAGACGCTGTGTGTATGACCAGATGTAAGCACGTGGACGAAGCAAAATGAGTAAGTAAGGATCGTTGCGGATGGAGTTCTGTCGTTGTAGACTTCTCCCCATGAGAACAAGGCGTGATCTAATGTATTTATAATCCAGTTCCAGGATCGTGTAATCAGAAATACTTATAAGATTTCCACTTAATTTGAAGAACTTGCTAAAATGTCCGGTTCGGTATTTCACCTAATTATTATTGGAAGACCAAAACATCGTGGTACCTAGAGACTAGAGATAGCTGTCACAACCGGTTATAGTGCGTTATCCTCCAATAGGAGCCTGTTTTATAGGACTGGGGCATCGATGCACAACAAAACGTTTCGTTCTTAACCTTTCCATTAATAACTAACATAACTAAGATCTGCAAAAAGGCATTCAGAAACTTGGGCTTTGTTCTGAGGCAGACGCGAGACTTTACTAGTATCACGGCCATCAGAGTTCTGTATGACGCATTAGTCAGGAGTTATTCTGAAACATAGTGCTGTCATATGGGCTCCACATGAGGCTAAGTACTCAGTGATGTTGGAGCGAGTCCAGAGACCGTTATGTGTGGAGGCGACGGCCCCCACACATAACGGCCCGCTGCTGGTCGTACCTTCAGCTAGGACCAACTTGCTGGCCAAAACCCCTCTGACTCGAGCAATTCGCACCATCAATTGCATTCAGGTCGAAATTGATATTTTTACATGTCACTGGGGTAAATTCGCAAAAGTACTATTGTATACATTGTGTTACAAACAAGGATCTTGAGAGGTATTTGGTGCTGTAATTTTAATTTTGTGTGTGTGACTTGGCTATTGCATTAGGTTAACCTGTAATGATAGTTTAAGGCATTTAAATAAATAAATTAATTAATTCAGTTTTCAAGTTCCACAAAATTAACTTCACTCATCAAAACGCATTAGGTGTTCAATTAATCATCCAATACTTCTGATTGCCACAAAAATTAAACAAAACTGATACTTTTAACAAATGGTCTTCTTCCTAATTTAGTTAGTAGTTGGAGGTTGTAAATACAGGGTGGAACACCGACGATGAAAAAAAAACAGTTATTTCCTATTTTATATGTGGGTACATTTGATTTTTTAAGCTATTGACATTTGTAATGTAATTTCTTTGGTTGATATTTAGAAAATTTGTAATTTAATCATTGTTCTTTAATATTTGTAATTTTATATGTAGACAGTTTTTAATTTAGTACTGTTTTGTTTTGACATTGGAATTTAATTATTTTGTTTAGATTGAATAAATTAGAAGCATTGTTATTGCCACAAAATTTGCATGCCGAATTTTGTAGGCGGAATATGAAGAACTATTGTGTACCTATGTGTTATAAAATCTGTAAAATACCATATTTCAGGCAAATAAATGAATCTGAATCTGAATCTGGGGAGCTCAGAATGATGTACTGAATACGTGGTAACCGTTTTCGCGTCGGTGTTATTCCATCACGCATTTAGTCGTCATCATCTGTTTCACAGCTTTGTTGGGGTCGGTTTCCAACCGTATGCAGCTGAAGACCTGAAGCGACTGCCTATCTGCCTCCACAACCCAGTTATTGGGTAATACGATACCCCTTGGTAAGACTGGTTGTCTGACTTTCGGTCTTCTGACTACTGGTTACGACTGTCAAAGATCTACAAATGACAGCCGGGACCAAAAGCTTAACGTGCCTAATAAATAGTACTTATACTTGCAATGGAGCTGTCTTGGCATACAGGAGTAGCGCCTTCGTCTATATAAGCGCGGGGCCGCCTGCGTCTGCGCAGAACGTTGGCACACTCTAATAGTTGCTGAAAGTAATGTGATACAGTGATCTCGGATTTTTATTTTATATTATATATACTACATAACAATATATAAACTTTGACAAGATGCTGATTTTTGTTTTGATGGTAAGATACTTGTTTTTATGTTTTTTTTTATTAAGAATGAGAAATCAGCTCTAGGTAAACTATTCCATAGATTGAATAAAATATTACTGAAATCAACAAATATGACGCAAATGTTGATAAATTTACTCAAATAGGATTAGCGACAAAACGAAATTGGGGTAAATATGATTAACTATATTTACCTTTTATTAAAATTGATGGCTGTCTAAGTTTAATTGCGTTAAGTAATCTAGAAGTAAACAATTTCGGGATTAATCTTGGTTCATCGATCAGTACCTACACAAATTTTCTTTAATTTGTTTGAAAACTAAAATGATTAAAGTTTTATCAAGAAAAACTTTATATTAATTCTCTAAAATCACGATTGAATTCTAATGGCTGTAAAAATACCCTTAACAAAGCCGAAAGGCATTTGTTCTCGCCGTCATTGCGATATTTTTTTTTTGTTTTGGACCTCCTGGACCTGGAACCTATTAGCTACAGATATATTGGGGGTCAATGTTCCAATTTTTGCACAAGTTTTTTTGTTAAGTACTTGTTTTTAATGTTATAACTTTACTTTAAATACCTCCATGTCCCCCTACTATTCCATGCATCCATCAGCACAATGTTTTGAGTACGTTACGTTTATGGTGGCGGGTGTGTCGGATCATTTAGTTCCCTTCAAAATGGTCGAGTTGGATGGTGCTGATACATGCGTCATGTTCGTGAACGGGCGCTGTCAGTTGTGACTGGTCATCTCTTGGTTGCCACGGCTTATTTGAATTAATTATTTAATTTTTGAATTGTTCTTTTCTTTGTTTTTACTATAGACACTTTTAACGTGCACATCTTGCTACATCGCTCTCACATAATGTACCATCTCAACATGAATGATGTAACCAAGGTTTTGTAAAATATTCTGATTTAAAAGAGTGTCCATGGAGTTTCTTGCCCGTTCTTCTCCATAGAGATCTACGTTAGGGAATGGGCAACTACAGTACTTTCCCAGTTTTTATGCCTTGTGACTGGGACTGTAGCTACATTTCATTGTTGTCTTTGTTTCGACCATTCAAAAGTGCCTGTAACTGGCCTACTTGAAATAAATGCTTTGATTTTGATTAAAAAAAAAACACGAAAGAATAAATTTTATGTTTTTTTTTGTGAAATAATGAGAATCGATCGATGAATGAATTTTTCAATGGGTATCGTTCGCATGTGTTGCCGATCGTGGACACGTTTAACACACACATATGCATTTGAGTTCTCATTATTTAAAAAAAAAAAAATATTAAATTTATTTTTTCGTGTTCTTTTTTTGTTATTTTTTGAAAAAAATAGTCCCAATCGTTTCGAGTTCGATGATCGAGTTCATGGTATTCGGCTCCAGAACGACCTAAAATAATGGTGTATATTAGTTCTTTATTTCTCCTCACAATGATAAGCTTATTCTAGGTTTCACATAATATTTTTTGTTTTTTTAGCAATGTGAAGAGCTGGTGTCTGAGTTAGGCGTAAAATGCTTGTATTACAAATCACCAGGTCCCCACCATAGGGGTGACTGAGTGATTGATTAGATTTAGGCGGGATAAGTTGTTGTACATTCTGTTGTTACAATTATTTACTTTTATATTGATTTGTTCATGCCACAGATCTGTTTTCCTAGGCCGTATGGCCTATACGGTAACTTTTACCAAAGTTGACTATTGAGATATCCACTCTAGTAAAGGTTTAAAGAGGAATAAAGGGTTATTAACATATTTAATCACATCTTTAGGATAGTGCGATCTTTGGGTAGTTAAGATGGACTAAGACCAGTTGATTTTTAATCAATCCTTTAGAGATAGAAATCTTCAGTATCTTCTAAGTATCTGCTTAAGTTTGTATCACTGAAGTGGAATGATGGGAGACTTAATACTACCTAACCGTATCTACTAAGATACGAGTAAGATTAGGAAGTGCTTAGTCTGTAGTGACAGCAGTTAGGATGATGGAGATTGATTTAGTTGCTTCTACCCATCCATACTTACCATATCTTACAGCACCCTCAGGAAGCGATAAGGATCTATTACTGACACGGCAACGCAAGTTACATACTATTACTAATTACTTCTAATGATTGATGAAGCACTTACATAGCCAATACTTACTGCACGGTAGATCAGGCGCGTTATTGCATTTTTTTGTGTAGAAAACTGGACGTAACTTCAGTGTTACTGGCGTTAAGTAAGGATTGCTGATAATCATATTCGTCATATTCTAGCACGTAACTTTGGGTAGTGATCGGTGTAATTTGAATGTTCGTACACACTTTATACGAAAATTAAACAGTTAACAGTTTTAGATGTTTTGAGTTGCGTGTGAAGGTGTAAAGAAAATCTTGGACGAAACTAAGTATTGTCGCTTGTTGAAGATAGCTGGACGACAATTTTTTGCATAGAACTTGTAGCAAGCTTAGTAGGTCATGGAGACAAATGGACAAAAAACTCTATACCTACTGTAGACCAAACATATACTCCAGTTTTGGACTAAATGTTTTTCAACATCTTATAGCCACAAAAACAAGTTATATTAGTGCAATCAATTAAGGCTGGAAAACTAGACTAATTCCAATTACAAAATCAGAATCAACCAAACCCAAATGATATCTAGAAAATCTACCTCATATAAAGTCCTCCAATCCGGTATTAGGCAACGCCAAATGCAAATGAGGTGGGTTCGTTCTTGAACACCGGAAAATGGGTATTAGAGAAATATATCAGGCCCTAACTGATTCTAGAGCAGGTATGTCCTGAATGTTAGTCTGTATTTCGACATGCCTTCAAATGAGCTTATACGGTGTTAGGCGTGTAATTTGATACCAACTGTGTTCATATATTAGGTACTTGTTTGGTACGTGCTGTGTGTTTCAATGGACTTGCAAAATTATGTTATTTATGGAAAATGTATTAATTTTGTTACTGCTTTTTTGGTTTGAGTACATCATATTTATTTCTGTCGACACATTGGGTAATTATTGAATGTTTCGTACCCAACTACTCTGAGAAGAAACAGCCGAAGTAATCTTGATCAAGTCACATGGGGACCATGCAGATTAGCATCTGAGACGGATGAAAGAACCACACAGGTTAGAGTGGTGGGAAGTCATCTTTTTCTGAAGATTTTTGTCGTTAGAACCAGCCTAATAAGGTTGAGATTTAATTTTCAATATTGAATTGGTCGTACGTTATGCTGGATAATTTTTTATCACTGAATTTTCTTTGTGACTAATAATGTGGCTAACAGAAATGAATGAGTTAGAAAAAACTGTTGACTTCACTGACCTGCCTAGATAATACAGCCGTATGAGTTTGATTGATCAGACACCGTCCCTTGTATCTGGTTGAGTGTGTGAGTATTTTAATTTAGATCTTTACGGATATTTTTGACTACACATACATAGTTATGCTTAAGAGTCGTATTGTGTTTGTCGTGCTGTTTGTTTATTACACATAATACATATAATAATATCCAGGAAGTTAAGGTGTATCAGCCGCCAGGTGACCCATTCAAATAGCTGACTCACCCAATCATATTCGCCATAAATCCCACCCCACACTTCAAGCTAAGCACGTGTTATCACGACCTTGTGAGCTCACCTTGACCTCAGCTGTGGGCTAGTGACTAGGCAAGACTAGGCATCGGACACTGATGTATGCCACTGCAGTCTTTAAGGTAGATATTATGGGAAATTAGAGTTGGAGAGCTTTTTAACCTGCTTCTAAAGAACGAGGAGGTTATGTATTCCACTAGAATCTTTATTTTCATGTATGTACACCGATTACCAACTCCGTGATTACTGCTCCGATTTACGTGATTTTTTCCTTTGGTATATATATAATTTTTATTAACTTTGGCTGAGTAGTTTTTGAGTTAGCTTCTAATTATAGGCTAACTCAAAAACTACTCTGCCAAAAACTCGCTCGACTTAAAAATATGTACCTATTAAGGTACGTATTTTTAAGTCGATATTGATGATCACCTTATATCTTCTAGTTACAATGTAAAATGAGCACATCACAAAGAATTTATGTCAACCAAGAAGGGTAAATAAAAAGCTTTTTAACAAACATTTTATTTTTTACCGATTTCTTTTTCATTCTGCATTTGCGTTAAGCATTCTGCATTAAGGAAGAGGACATGTGGCGCCGATCATGAATAAATGGGGGAGAATGGAGAATGATGACGATGATGATGTGGATGATGATTTGTTTGCGAGTTTTCCCATGCTCGGTGGCCGCTTTTCAACGTGTCGTACATACGTTCATAGGTGCTACGCTTAAGTGATAATTTATCACTAATTAATCAACCGCTTTGTTTTTTTTTAGGACTCTTGGTATATTTTACCCTATAATGGGGCCTTCTTTCTTTGCTCAGTTATAACTTTGGATTTGCAAGTCTTCGTATACGAGGAAAGTGTCAAGACTTTATACGTAAAAGATTTTGATTTTTTCATTTTTACATGGCGTCTGTAATTTAGTTGTTCTGTTATTGCAACAGTAATAAAATGTGCCTTGAATTAAACCACTAAAGGTACCTATTTACTTTCTGTTAGCTACGTAGATTGTAGTTAAGCTAACGTTAAATGAAATGTCTATGTTCAAAATTAAGTTGTCAACCGTATGCAATTACAGTAAGCTATAAATTAGACTACGCTTAATTGTGGGTTTACTTGCCTCTGCTTCTATCGTATTTATATCTTTTAAGTTACACATTTAAACTGGGGTTAAAACTTAAAGTATAGGTTTATCGATATGTTTGAACACGTTTGTACTATCTAAAGGTTTGTCATACCTTAAGCAAATCAACTCAGATGTTTTGCTTTTATCAAATGATATAGACAGATGCGCCCCTTAGAAAAGGTTTACCCATCTGGCTGAAGACCTTTTTAAGGATTCGCTAATATCTGCAGGTATTTTCTTTCCCTGATAATGGTCATAGTACATGATGTAACATGATAGCGAAAATAAATAAACAAACCAATCTAGAAACAGCTCAAACATTATGTAAGGTATCAAAGGGTCAGAGCAATCGACTTGGGTGCAGGTTCCTGAGCCTGCTCGCCTCGCCCCCGATCATATCGCAAGCGCAGCCGAACTGGGCCACAACTGACATATTAGAGATATTCACAGATATTTTATTTATTTAACAGATTTATCGTGAACGAATCTTGCAATCGAAAATTCCTTGTTTTGGTATTAGATACTAGGCAATTTTAGTAATTGTCTTCGTTTCGACACAACTTCTCCTCATTCTCGTGTGAAGTAGGTACCTACGTTCTATTACAATAATGTTGTCATAATTGTGGAACCCCTGAAATTCTGAATATTAAAACTCGCCATAAATATTTGATTTAATATAATATTATTTATTTATTATAGTTACATAATACTATTGGGCTTGTAATCAAAATATTATCTTGAACGTTTTCCTTACACCTATGTTCTATGTTATCTATGTTAGGGATTTTGGTTTCCGCACTTAGTCCTTAAAGTGGACCATTGTGCGTGAGCCATGGTGGCCGTTACTCCAACCAGCCCACCTCCCTCCAGAAGCAGATCAGACTTCCCGGTCTTCTCAGGGCATCCGCAAGAGATCTTGGCGTTCCAAGAGTCTCCTCGCGTATCTGGGTGACACCAGTACACTCAAGGAGTACGTGCGCTATCGTTTCCTCCGCCTCCATGCACGCCCTGCACAAGGGACTGTCAGTGATACCTACTTTCCTTACACCTGAACTCATGTCTTCTTTCTCTTTGATTCCAGGTGCTGCTTTCAGCAAGCAGTCTATCAACATCAAAAGAAATAGCAGACAAATCTAAAGTATCCAAACTCCTTATCGTCGAGGGGATCAAGAATGAGGCGGTTTCTGATAAAGGAGTGAAGAGACACATCCCATCGTACGGAGGTCACTCTATTGGCTTCTCTTCACCAGCTATTGGATTGGGCCATTCCATTGGAATAGGCAGCTCAGTTGGACTCGGACACTCTATTGGATTATCCGGATCCGGTATTGGAATATCTTCGGGTGGTATCGGATTCGGTGGATCCGGTATCGGAATTGGCGGCAGTGGTATCGGAATTGGCGGCGGCGGTATCGGAATTGGCGGCGGTGGTATTGGTTTTGGAGGAGGAATCGCAGCAGGACCCGCAATTGCAGTTGGTGGTCCAGCCATCGCTACAGGTGGGCCTGTCGCCGTGGGCGCAGTAGCCGCTGCTCCAGTAGCAGTAGCAGCCCCAGCAGTACAAACATCCGTTAACATAGAACCCAACCCAGTAATCTTACGTCAGGAAGTACCTCGCTACATTACAAGAACCATCACGCGAGATGTGCAAGTACCGGTACAAGTGCCCGTCCCTGTCCCCGTAGACCGTCAGGTACCATACCCCGTAAGAGTCCCTGTACCAGTGCAGGTAGACCGACCCGTCCCTTACCCAGTAGTACAAAAAGTACCCGTGGAAGTCACAAGGCAAGTGCCTGTGTACTATGAGAGGAAAGTGCCATACCCCGTGAGGGTTCCCGTTAATGTGCCAGTTCCGTACCCGGTGACGGTTGAGAGGCACGTGCCAGTTGACAGGCCTGTTTACGTAGACCGTCAAGTCCCGGTGCCTCACCCTGTCTACGTGGACCGTCCCGTGCCCGTTCAGGTGCCCGTTCAAGTGGACAGGCCCGTGCCTGTGCCGCAACCCGTTGTGGTTGACAGGCCTGTACCAGTGCCCCAGCCTGTGGTTGTTGAGAGGAGAGTCCCAGTGTCTGTCCAAGCTGTTTCCGCGGTTCCCGTTGCCGTTGGCGGTGCTTCTATAGTTTCGGGAGGAATCGGGGGCATTGGAGGAGGAATTGGAGGAGGAATTGGAGGTGGAATTGGAGTTGGCCTTGGAGGGGGAATTGGAAGTGGAATTGGAGGTGGATATGGGGGTGTTTCGAGCGGTATCGGCATTTCGGGCGGGATCCCGATCTCCGTAGGTTACGGCGCTGGCTACGGCGGCGGCTACGGTCATAGCTACGGTGTCTCGACTGGTGCTTATGGAGGAGGCTTCTCCAAGACCATCTCGTACAACTCCATTGGTCACCACTAATATGTTATAACCAGTTGTATCAAGTTGCATTATATCTTTGTAATTAAAGTTATTTTACCAGTGCCTTGTGTTTGTGTTAGCTTTCTTTACTAATTTAATTTTGTAACTCCAGATAAGATGTTTATGTAAGTAGCAGGATTTGTTTTTGATCAAAGTTTGTTTAATCATTAACAACAATACCTAAAGATTGTTAGGGCTACAACGTGAATGGATGGATGTATATATTTTTGGTTTAACATACACTTTTTATCATAAGGATGCAATTTCAAATAACTTAGAATCTTACAAGCGTTAAAAAGCAAACGAAATAAAAAGTCGTTGTCAGATTTTACATACATTTAATGTAAAAATCACAAAATTGCTGTCTTTAACTTACTAATTAGGTCTATATAATAAAGGATAAGAGAAAATATGGAAACACACGAAACTTTATAAATTAGGAGTGCTACAAAAAGGCACTTCAGTCAACATTTTGTGCGAAAGAAGAGAAGTTCCACAAAAATAATACAAAATTAGAAGAACACGTATAAAAAGACTATTAACTTTGTAAGTAAAAGAACATCACGCGTTACCCTGAAAGGTTAGGCAGGGGTACCTATATGACCGTTCCATGTAATAGGGAGCAAGCCTATTGCCATCAATTGCACCAATGCAGACTACACGTTCTTACTAACAAATTATACATGAATAAATGCATAACGCCTATGTATATAATCTATGGCACACACATTTACAAAAGTTTTATTTTTGTTTTTATAATTTAAAAGTTTATTGCTAGAAAATACTGCTTGATTTTATTTACACTCTAGTATTCCGTTCTTTGCTTCCTACCGGAAATTCAATCTGCAAGAAAACACATTTTTTGAAAATTTGAATAATCAAATTCTCAAGACTAGTGCACCGACTAAATTAACTTCCTAAAACTTTGTTTCACTTGATCGACTTTTCCTTTATAAGATGGACCATCATAAACTGCGTTAGTTCATAAAAAAATATTTAAGCATTCAATTCACCTTCAGAAGATGACACATCGTTTGTGAGGGTTCATAGCCGACCCCGGCGGACAATGCCAAGCTCTGGCAAACTCTTCACTGTTCTGCAAGGCACCGCGAGCTCGGAACATCTGTGGCGAGTGCTCATCTTCTAAGTCCGACTTCAAGGAGTCTTTGGTTGATACTCCACACCATAGCTGAGAAGAAATAAATTATATTAGAGAAATCAAAATAAGCAAGCAATCCCATGGGGCATATCTGATACTATCATAATATAATGAGTGACTGAGACAACTCTTCAAATAGCCGAACAATACTTGAAATCCTTGCGGAAAGGATACTAGGTACTACTAATAAAAATGATTTTATCATACAAGCACAAATCCATTCCTACAATAATTTAGTCGTTTTTGTCAATTTGTGGCAAAATATTGGCAAATCATTATGCCCATTTTTTCTTTTATTTTATTTTGTGTGCTCTTGCGGTATGTGCCACATATTTATTTTCTTGCTTTCCCCCAGAAACCTTTCTAACAATTCTTTAAATAATATTGAATTGTTAATTGCTGTTCAATTATGATTCCATAAGCGGGATGTGCAAAAATAGTTGAATATCATGAAAAAAAAAAAATGAAATAAAGCTTATTTTTGTGGTTGTTTGTTACTTACGTTCCCATAAGACAAGAAAAACAATTGTTCAGGCGTCATCTTCTCGAATCCTGGCAGCTTCAGTTCTGGCCCTCGGCTGTTCAAGTGATGCTTCAAAGCCGCCAGAGCTTCTCTCAAGCCACCGTTGTCTGCTATGTTCTCTCCTAAAGTCTTCTTGCCGTCTACCTGTGGGTTAAGATAAGTTAAAAAAAAATTAGGATACCCCTGTATCATAATTTTTTTTACAGGGATCCAAACAGGGACGTGATTTTATAATAATTCAGTAAATCAAGCAAGAGTATTATGAAATTCACTCGAGAGGGCCTAAAATGGTGCCTTGTGGAACTCCCGAATAATCTGTTATCTTTTCCGTAACAACAAAAACAAGAAAAAGTGCGGGTCTAATATCCTGCCTTGCGGAACTCTCAATGGTATCGTTTTATGGTACACAGTCTCTAGAAAATTTGGCACTGAATTTGGGTACCGTAAGTCGTACGTCTGTGGTAAGATCTTGCACTGACCTAGCGGAGTTGCAATAGACTTATACTGGCATTGAAACCAATGACGTGTAGGTTTCCTACTCATATTATTTTCAAGAAAATTCTTAAAACTCACATGGTCATCCAACTCAGGCAGGTAGTACCCGGAGTACTGTTCAATGAAGCAGTGTGTCATGTTGACGAACGAATCGATCGTGTTGTTCGACCACCACGGGAGCATGTTGCCATTTTTGTCGAACTGACGACCTGCAATGTTGATAATGTTACTAGTATTGATACTGGTTGAGATGAAGATACAAAATTTCAAGCCATCAAGTTTCACTGCTGGTCTAGGGCCTCTCCTAAGATGCGCCATAATAACCTGTCCTCCACGTTACGCATCCAGTTTATCTTAGCCACTTTTTTAAGGTTATCGCACGCCGGTGGCAAAATGGCTTAGGGTATGGGTGCATGGTGTCCGGGGCATCTGGGCTGCTGAATGGGCTATGATGTTTTTAATTTAAATCAATATTTATTGTGTTTCGATGATATGGCTAGGAAGTAAGTGAATACTGGAGTTGACGAGTAATACACAGGTAAGAAAGAAGAAGGATGATGATAATGATGATGTAAGAGAAATAGAAAAAGAGACTTAAATAAGTAAGAAAACCATTTTACCAAAGTTATCGAAGCCGTGCGTTATTTCATGTCCAAGAACGGTGCCCAGAGAACCGTAGTTAAGTGAGCTGGACAAAAGGAAAACATTAAAGAAAAGTTGGACAACTTATTGAATTACAATAGTAAAGGACATACTTACTCAAGTCCTAAATCAAAGAAGGGATGTTGTAACATCACCATAGGAACAGCTAAAGGAAACATCAAATTATTAAATAGAGTTGCTCTACTAGAAGTGAAACGAGAAACAAAACTTCAGAAAATGTCATGAACATCTACCTAGTAACCAAGACCACATACGAGAAAATATTTGAATATATTTCTGTACTTATAAAACCATAGTTTACAAATGAACTACTATAAAACACTACACGCACTAATCTCCTTCATCTCAATATTTATACTCACTTATAGTATTCTCCTGGAAAGTATGATAAGCGTTAACTTCAGTAGGATCGGTTGCCCAAGTAAAGTTATTCCCTTCTCTAAACCTATTGAGAACCTTCTTCGTCTTCACTTGATTTATATTTATCATGTTCTCCAAATGCTTTTCAGGATCTACTTCTATGCCTTCATAATATTCTTCAAGTTTCCCTTCCTCTAGCAGCCAGTCTGGGAATCCTATGAGAGTCTTCATTTCGATTATCTTCTGGTATGTTGCTAGCTTCGTGTTGTCATCCATCCATCGTGCTTGACCAACGAGGTGGGCTAAGGAGTTCTTTAGCTCATCGATCATGGTTATTATCTGAAAGTATAATGTTGGTTAACATCTATCGTTGGTACAAACAGGTAGCTTTTTAAAGTTGTTTAGTAAGTGGTCAGACGTATCGCAGGTGCTGTACCATTCCAGTATACAAGTGAAAACGTCTCATTTGTCTGTATTCACACCCGTACCTTACAAATTTAATTTAGTCACACTACTTCATAACCTTCCTCCATTTTTGGTTGGGGTCAGCGCAATACGTATTTTTCTTCCATTCTCCCCTGTCGATCGTCATGCTATAATTTATTTAGTTTTTTTTCATACCATTCTACTCTTACTTCTTGATGGTTGAAATACATAACAGTTTGCTAGTATATATTCAGTTAGGCTAACAAAGTCTTCTCTAATTTGCATGTGCCGCGAGATCTTTAAGCACGTGCTCTTTCAAAGAGATATACTATTAATACTAATTCAACTATCGTGTCTACTTCCTCACCTTAGGCTTAGTAACATTAAAGAAGTGTGGGTCAGCAATGCCATAAGACACCGCCATGCCGAGCATGTCATTGACTGCGTTGGCGCACAGCAGGCTGCGCGGCGGTACCGTCTCGTGCTTGTGACTGTGTTCGTACGCGCGCTGGAATAGATCGCGGAGCTCTGTCGTGGTGTGGACTGACATTACTTCTACCACCTGAAAAAAGGAATACATAGTTAACAACGAGACAAGGTTTGGGAAAAAGAGTCAGGTGAAGAGAGCGAGTGAAAGAGGCGGTATAGCTGGAGAAAAATAAAACAGACCAAATAAAACCGATAAGAACCTGTAAATAAACCGTTCAAAAATATGAACAAGGCAAAACACAGGGTACAGTGTTTGGGGGAGATATTTGATAGAAGGGTCGCAGCAATGGGAAGACGCAGGTTTGACAAAAATTACACATAGCTTAGGTATTTATGTTGATTTTTGATTTAGTACACTCACCTTAGCCCAAATATAAAGCTCCAGTATTACAGGCGGGGTCTTCGCTACATAAGCGGCCATCAGTGACATATACTTCAAATCAGGATCAGACACCAGTATCTTATCCTTTTCGAAGTCCAACACAGTATCACTAACGTTAAACAGTCCTTCTAGATATTTCTTCCATATCGGTGAAGCTGTACCGTTGTTGCTCTCCACAACGGCGTCTGTGTGAGCTTGTATTTCGTCTACTGTGTAGTCTGGTATGTTCATATAATCGTCTTCGTCTATTTCTGTTGAATTGTCTGATTCTAGCTGAAAATATTGAAACAGTTTCTTGTTATTGAAGTGCCAGGGCACTTCAATAACGAGAAAAGTTCATAAGGGACTGACTGATCTGATAAGGTCAGAATTTGTGATAAAATATAAGTTTTAATGGAAAACCATATTTGCGTGGTTTTATTACCCGATGATAATCTCGCTACCAGGAAATCGTAGTTTTCATAAAATAAAAAACTATAATAATAATAATATAATAATAATACATTTATTTTCTCTAATCATCATCATAAACAGTACAGAGTCAATTTTCACAAACATAGAGACTGGTGTCTGTTTTAGGTAAAACCTGTATTACAGATCACCAGGCTAACCCTCCGTCGGACATTTATCTTATGACATAATTAATAATTGCATTCAATTTACTTACACGATAAATTAAAATTAGCAAATAAATTAACAATTTTAGAAAATCAATAAATTAATTAATTAGAACATTGTTATGGAAAAAAAAAATACAAAAATTATAAAATAAAGAAAAAGTAAACATTTGAGATGACAAGAATGGGTTTTGACTTGGTGGAGCATATGTGTAGGTGTGTGTGTGTGTGTGTGTGTAGGTGTGTGTGTGTGTCAGTGAGAGTGAGAGGGAAATATTGTTCTTCACATTATAATTAAATAGTGTGAAGATCAACTTGTGTATAATTATGTAAGTATATCGTTCCTTGCATTAGTTCAACGGTTTCAACAAACATTCTGTTGCATTGTAATCAATGCCTTGAAGCCATGAGAACACTTTCTTTTTGCACTCTACCCTGGAAAGAGGATAGATGTTCAATGTTTTATTAATTTTATTATATAAATACGAACCCAAAAAACCATAAAAATTATGTGCCAGGCTGGTCCTAAATCGCGTTGTCGCACAGACAGTGGTATTTCTCCTTTTCCCCAGGATTGTTTTTGGGTCGTAAGGAAGTTCAGCATGCTTTTTGGTAACCGTCACCAAAACAAAAAGTTGTCGAACTGTCAGTACCTTACACCGTTTGTATAAGTCCACTGTAGGATAGCGCATGGGAAGAAAGGAACCCACTTTCAATATGGCTCTTTGGGCTCTCTCCAACTTTATCAGGTGCGTTTTAGCGGCCCCACCCCAGGACGTTATACAATAGGATAGCAAAGATTGACACAAAGCGAGATAAACAGATTTGATTATAGAGATGTCAGCAATGTGTCGAAGAGATTTAAAAACATAAATAAGCTTCCGAATCCTGGGAACCAAGGCCTCAATGTGCGGTTGGAAATTCAGTCGGTTGTCAATTACAACACCCAGATATTTAATAGTGCTCGTTTTTGATAAGCGTGGACATTTACATGAGCTGTTGAATGGATGGCTACAATTGTGTGAGATGATTGCGAGATTTGGTACGTCTTGTTCCCTGATTGTGTAGGTCATGAACTTTGTTTTGTCTACATTTAGTGTGAGGGTGTTGTCATTTAGCCATTTAGAAACTTTATTAAATCCATTTTGGGCATGCGTATAAACTTCTTCCCAAGTATCACCATAGAAAAGCAATGCAGTATCATCGGCGAATGCAATTACTTTCCCATTAGTCAGGTCTGTATTACATAGGTTATTTATGTACACTAGGAACATGGTTGGGCCGAGGATACTGCCTTGTGGGACGCCATATTCAATGAGGAGCTCATTACTTACCCATCCATTCACTTTAACTACCTGTGTTCTCCCTTTTAGATAATCCGCAAACAAATCCAGTGTTACACCCCTAACACCCAAGTGCTCCAGCTTGCTTATCAAAATGGGAATAGACACTGTGTCAAATGCTTTTGCTAAGTCCAGGTAGATGGCCAGAGTCTTTTTCCTAGTATCTAGCTTAGAGATAATAAAATCCGTCAATTGATGAACAGCATCTGAAGTTGATTTATTAGCGCGAAATCCAAATTGAGATGAAGATAAAAGCTGATTTGTCTCTAAGAACTTAACTAGTCTCATATTCATTAAGCGTTCCAATATCTTAGATAGGGTTGGAAGTATAGAAATAGGTCTATAGTTGTTAACACAGCATCTATCCCCACTTTTAAAAACTGGAACTATTCGTGATTTTTTAAAAGCAGATGGGAATACTCCTGTTGCAAATGATAAATTGCAAATGAATGTCAGAGGAGGACCAATAATGTCAATAAATTTTTTCAGGAAGTTTCCTGAGATTTTGTCTACTCCTACTGCACAATCATTTTTGAGGTTAGATATTAATGATTTTATTTCGAATTCATCTGTAGGTAACAGTACCATTGATTTTTCACAGGAACTAGTACATTCAGACGAATTAGCGGTGCTAGTGGGCGATGAATTTATGTTATTGGAAGTTATTTTTTCTGCCAATGATTTGCCAATACCCGCGAAAAATGAGTTAATATCATTAACAGAATTGGACGGATTTTTGGGGCAAATTAACTGTGTTGACTTCTCATTTTTCTTTGAGGTGTATGTGATATTTTTAATGGTTTCCCACAATTTCTTATTATTATTTCCGGCTTTCCTAATCATATCCTTTTCGTAAAGAATCTTAGCCTTCTTCAAAATATTATTACAAAAATTCCGGTACCTCCGATATGTGTTTTGAATTATTTCATTCCCAGGATTTTTTTTAAATTTTATGTAGAGTTTGTCGCGGTTTCGCATACACCTTAGAAGTCCCTTTGTTATCCAGGGTTTTAGAATTCTTTTGCGCCCAGTGCTTATTACGGTTGCCGTGTTATTGTTAATAGCTTTAGAAATCGATTCCGTGAAAAAATCAGCCGCCAGGTTAACATCAGTCATATTATAAATAGGATCAAAATCAATACTTCTCATGCTTTCGTTCAATCCTTCGGAATCGATTCGATCGTAGGTTTTTATATTAACTCGCTCGGGTTTAGTGTTCATGAAAAGTATAACGGAATCATGGTCAGTAATAGATGTCTGCGCAACGTAGCAATGAGCAGTCAGTTTTGTTCTCAATAATACATGGTCTAAACATGTACGACTGTGAGTAGGTATTGAGTGGGCAGGAAGCATGCCATGAAACGTAATCATATCAAGATAGGCGGATGATCTTTGGTCCTGGGTCCCAGGTGAAATATCAATATTAATATCACCCACTAAGATAACATTCCTGAACGAAGAATATTTACATAAACAGTCATTTAGCGAAACCAAGAAGTTGTCAATATTTCTATTACCTGGTGGGCGGTAAATGGCAATTAGGACAGTATCTGGATCGATCTTTAATATGAGTGTGTTCGCATCTGAGAATTGTGATTCATCAATCGTAGGGGAATAATAGTCCTTACAGTAAACCACCACACCCTCATTTTGAGTTTGGTTGTTGGCCGTGGAAAATGACTTGTACCCGTCGATGAAAGGAATAATTGGGTTACGCGTCAGCCAACACTCAGTCAGAGCTATAATATCCCATTCGATATTAGCTCTAGCCAGCAACGTTTGAAAGTTCGGAAAGTTTCGGTGAATACTGCGTATATTTTGCGTAATGACCTTTAATGTAGTTTCGGGGTTTTTCAATAGATTTTTGCAGTCCTCTATTTCACACGTTGCCGACTGTGCCACAGCTACAGAGTCCAGTTCATTATTAAAAGTCATAGCAAAATCAGCCATATTTCGTTATGGGATATATCAATGTGCACTTTAGGGTTTGCCAGAATAATAGTGTAGATCTGATGGTGCCAACCTCATTTACGAACGCCTTTATATGACCATTGAATTTCAAAATGCAACGATAATGTGTGCGTTTGCAAGAAACCATGTATTTTGTGTTTATGTAAAAAATTAAGTGTTGTAAGTGATTGTAAAGTGAATTGTGTTGCTCAAAAACGTAATTATCAAACCAAGTCAGTGTTAATAGTTTTTTCAAATATGAACATTTTTTAAAAGAATACAAAATAAACATAAACATGCAAAATCTAACTAAAACAATAGACACAATTATGAGGAAAATAACTAGTCACATTTTCCGTTCAGTCTTTAACTTAACTAGATCAGCTTCTGTATTAATACGTAAGTGTCGTTCTCCTTCTCTTCTGCGAATAAAGATCTTCCCTCCAGCTGTCCAACAGTATTTATACTCGTTGGTGCTCGCAAAGTCACGTGTGAGGAAAAAGAGTTTTCTAGCTTTAGCCGTAAGATGTTCAGATATGTAAATATTATTTGGTGGACCACTGATATGCAGGTGTGTAGTGTTTAGTTTATTTTCTCTATGCTGGTTGTTGAACTTTTTACTGTGTTCTATTACACTTTCCTTTGTTATAATAGAAGTAAAATCTACGATGATGGGCTTATTGCCTTCCTTTTTAGTGTTTATTCGAAAAACATCTCTTATATTATTTGTTTGGATAGGCAAATTTAGCACAGTCCCCACTTTACTAATAAGATCTAGAAGATCTTGCTTCGTCTCCTTTTGTTTAGGTGGAATATTTTTAATTTCAATACAGGAACTTTTTTGCGAAGTCTCTAGTAGATCAACTTTATTCTCTAACCCCTGGATATAATCCATGTTTCTCTTTCGTTCATCTTCCATATCTTCAAGTTGTTTTCTAAGATCTTTATACTCATTCGATAAATACTCGACGGACTCAATGATGCCGGCGTTCTGTTTTCTGATGTCATTGATTGAAGACTGTAACTCATCCAATTTGAGGTTCTGATCTTCCCTTAGATCGGTTATCATTTTCGTAATCTCCGACATAAAGATGTTCAATTCATCGTCATGGCCTCGTTTTCGGGATCTCGAAACTAATTTTTATCATCGATTTATTCTATAACACGTTTCACATGTCACACGCGAATAAAATCATTATGGAAAAAGCTGGTTCTAGTTCCGTAATTATATAGGTACTATCTACAGTAACTAGACTAAGCCATTAATTAGCTGTCCTATATATGACGTTCGATATTTGTTTGTAGATAAGGTTTTATCGTTGATTCCTACTTTCTATATAAGTTAAAACTCTAAATATAATAATTATACATACAATCAAATTAACGTTATTAAGAAGCCGCCTTCCTAAGCAATCGATTGTCTATGTACAAAAATGATAGGATTCATGAAGGAGACTAATCAATTGCAACGTAACTCTTTTGCTTCTCCTGTGACCATAATACGTCAGTCGAAAATCCAATTTTTACCAAAGAGACCTTACCAATCACTCAAAATATTGTAATTAAAAAGACGAATAAGAAAACTCACTTCATAAATATCATTGCTTGTCTCATAATATTCATTCGCAGTTAGTATAATATTCTGATCTAGTTCTATTTCAGTTAATTTTGAATTTTTGACACCATCTTCTTCCAAAACGAACAATTTCATTAGCTCTGCATAAAATATCTTATGCACCTGTGCTAACTTCTCTTCCTCAATATCACTTTTGTCACTGCGACGTTCGATTTTGTATAGAAAATCTGTAGTTTTTCTTATAAAGTGTATCAGATTGTTTAAAGTTTTTCTTCCATTGTGGCGTTTTCTTTCTGTATGTGTGCTGTAAATAAGAATTATTTTAAAAGAATTAGGTATTAATTTCGTAACTAAATCAATTGATATTTATGATATTTATTTCATATTTATACCTCCTATTTTTTTTTTCTTGTTCTAGCGTGACTATACGTTCTATGTTCTATGTTAGAGATTTAGGTTTCCGCACTTAGACACTAAAGTGGACCATTGTGCGTGAGCCATACGTAAATGTTTTTATAATTATCTACGACTTGCTTATGCCCGCGGTTTCGCCCGCGTGCAGTTCGGTAATTCTCCCACGGGATCGTACTACCGGGACACAAAGTATTCTATATGTTAATTCAGGTTATAAACTATCTATTTTCCAAATTTCATCCAAATCTGTTCAGTAGTTTTTACGTGAAAGAGTAACAAACATCCATTCATCCTCACAAACTTTTAGTAGGATTCCCTGTAACATTTCTAAAGAATCTAAGGAGACTAAAGTTTTCTTACCTTGGAAAAGGATTAGTTGCCTCAGGGGATCCCATAATAAGTCTGTACACCGATGAATTCTTTGGATCCGTGTAGATATCGAAGCCTATAAGGACATCCATACCGATCTGCGTCTTCACCTTGATGACTGTGTCCAACCAGTCAAAGGCGTAAGCAGAATAGTCGAATTCTTCTGTTGCGTTTATAAAGGTGGGGTATGGAGGGAGACCTAGCTTTTCTAGGATAGCTGTCACAGGTTTTAGTCCTCGTTTGTCTAGTGTCTCTGAAAGTAAACTAATGATTAGAAATTATAATATGTAATTAATATTTCCCTTGTTTGCGTCAGAAGTAAGATTCAGACTCAAAAGAATAATACTCAAATTAATTGAGTATTATTCAATCGGCGTCAAGTGGTACGGTTATACCTACCCGTTTAATATTTTATTGAATTTTATAGCAATGACGTGTTTCAAACTGAAAGGTCAATATTTGACCGCAGCGAGGGCAAATACCTTCTCAAATGAAAAACTATTCTCGGTATAATTTTAATTAATCATTCATATTTTCTTCAACACACTTCTTTAAAGGAATTTCTTGACTGTGGGGGTACTCACATAGACATCCACAGTCAAGAAATTCCTTACAAAAAAAAACACGTTTAAAAAAAACAAAAAATTGTAAATTCTACGGCTTCACGGTGGAGATCTGACCTCTATCTATAACATCTGAAAACTATGTCTTCCTATCAAACTTCAACTTACCCGTATTCATACACCCAACATACATATCCTTAGCCTGCTGCACCGGCTTGGGAAGGTTGCTGGTGTTTCTGTTCAGGAAGTCCCTCACGATGGAGTACACCTTGGTCTGCTTGTCTCGAAACCAGTCGTAGGACTTGTACGCGTCTGGTCGCGGGTGGTCAGAGCCCCAGTTGCCGCATATGTACTGGGAGATGAGAAAATCTAATTTTGAACCGAGTGTGGAGTTTACAGGATCTAGTATATCTTGTAGATAGTAGTGAAGCAACAATAATCCTTCGTTCCAAAAAGCTGAGGGGCGAGAGAAATACCGATCACTTTGAAGCGTTTCGAAGATTGCTATCAGCTTTTGACTGTAGCATAATGTGGATCCAATACATTTTTGACTTTTCTATCATCATTATTGCTGATAGTATCTTACTTTGCCTATCAGGTGTTTTCATTTCATAACAAAACTCAATAAATTACAATCGAAGCATATTCAAAACCTTCCTTACCTGGTTGCAGAAGTTATGAAGAATCGTTACCTGATAGAAGTTTTCGCAAGGGTTTGCGGTCATGTCCATTGAAAGGGCGAGGTTCGCCGCCGAGCGCAGACATTCTGTGCTCTTGCATATCTTGACTGGCTTCCTATGTATTGCTAACGAGTCTAAAACAATCGTTTGTGATATTAGTTGACATACGCCAAGCTGTAGTATGAAGGTGAGCGTTGGTCCTGCCTGTCATTTGTAGATTTTTGACAGTCGTACCAGTAAGCTATATATGTAGGTAGTCGCGCCACCCTTGTATAATACTGAAATTCAGCAGCATTAGTTAAGAAACTGCTGGGTAGATGATGATAATTAGGTTATATACCACGTATATGTAAAAACACACACACATATGTGTGTGTGTGTGAAAAGTAGACTTAACTGTACACAGTTAAGTCTACTTTTCACTATTTGTAGACCTCTTTCCATTATACAGAACAGTATTAGGCTGCATTTTTTTCTTTGTTAATGTTACAATCTGAACTTGCTACCACTACTCTAACGTAAAAATATCAAACAATTTTATAATAGTAGACCAAAATTATTAAACGTATTTACAGAATAAAATGCGACTCTAGGTTTAACAAACTACATACTTACAGCATTAATGTTGCCTATGTTTCTCCATAATTCAGTAAAACAAAGTGCTTTCAGTTTAAAAGCAACAGACTAAGTCCAAAGAAGTTTATTTTACAAAGATTTTCTTTAACAAGACCGGAATTTTAGCATAAGTAAATTCTACAGAAGAAATTCTAGTATTCAGCCATTTGTAGGCATTATCAACTATGCCTGCACTTTTTGTACATTTAATTAAATTTACATATGAGGGCAATTTGAATGATTTACAAATTGCACCAAATGCTTGCTTTTTATATAAGACTAGATGTTTTTGCCCCAGTTTCGCTTGTGAATGACGAGCGAGCATGAAATGTCACAGAACGGGGTACTCCTCACACAAGGTTTGTATTCCCTGAAGACAATTTGCCCTTTTACATAATGACACCTGACATAACATCACGCCTGTAATCCCCGAAAGGTTAGGCAGAGGTGTACGTAATGGTACAGCTCTGCACCTGCTACTGAGAAATTCATGATGGAAAAACCCAACAACAGTTTGCTCAGCAGTCGCGATTCCAACCACTCGACCAACGAGAGACTCCACGAGATATATGACACATATTTTTAGGAATATCAATTTGGTACTCTAATTCGACACCTCTTAATCAACCTGTCAACGTTCCCACTACAGGGACACAATACTCCTTTCTGTAAGAGGGTGTGTGCCATACTGTATGGCCCATTCCCTCTTACAAAGCCTGCTTAGTGTACGGCCCACACACCAAGCAGGCCCAATGTTGGTTAGCGGAAGTCACACGTCTTCGATTTTTTGTACTAACTGCAAATTACGTTAAGAAGCTTTCACAGTTTCTTCTTCACATTCAACTTGTCACTTTTATTTATAGATAAGTAGGAATTATGTAACCTTCTGTCTAGTTAAAGTTCTTTTATTTTCAGTACCTTCACATCTAGTATTGGTTTACGGCCTCGACAATGGTTAATCTTTGTGTCGCGTCATCTTCTAAATGGAAACATCCGTTTTGTGGCAGATCAACGACATGTACAAACGATACCAGTTAGGTACTTAGCTCTCTGGTTAATTGTAAAATGTCTATTAGTGGCAATATCCCAATATACACTACTTAGGTACAATTTTGCGCTCAGCTTTGGGCAGTACACTATAATTATATTTCAAAACAAAACATAACGCACGCCTGTAATCCCCAAAGGGTTAGGCAGAGGTGTACCTAAAAGTAGACCCTCATTTTTTCAGCTATGTTTTAAACCCCATGTAATGGGAGGCGAGACTATTGCCATCAACTGGGCACAAATCCAGACGGATCATGACAGACATCCAGAGAAATTCTTGATGGAAAAACCCAGTAACACTTTGCGGACCCGGGAATCGAACCCAAGACCTCATGCTCAGCAGTCGCGCTTGCGACCACTCGATCAACGAGGCAGTTCGCGTAGACTATTTGATTGACTTAGAATACTGGTTTTCATAGTGGATAATTATTATACTTACATAAAATAGTTATGATTATAAAAGCTATCAGTAACAGGATTAATATTATAATAATGACTATGAACGGTAATCTCTTCTTATATTTTCTTCTGAATCTGAAAGAGAAAAATCATGACATTGGAAACTTGTGTAAAATTGGACAGCCGTGGTTGTGAATAAAAAAAATTACAATAAAATCATTTTTAAAATCAACCTGTTAAAGACCACGTCGTTTTGAGCGTATGATGAGTACAAGCAAGGTTGTCAACAAAAATATAATTATGTAAGCAAGCTGCTGTATTTTTATGACACTTAAGCAAATATTCAGCAAGACCACTGTCTTAACTTCTATGTCCATTATGTTTGTTTTAAAGCGACTTCTTTCTGAAAGATTATCACTGACTGAATGGCAATGATAAATCGTTACTAACCTGGATGTTCTGGAGCCGACAGCTATTAGGTACCCAGACTCTCTCAAGTCATTGCCGTTCTTCAGAGGAGGAGTGTTGGGCTTGGCGCTACTAGCTGCACCTTTGAAGGATCATAAAAAAATTGTATGTTACTGAAGGCCTAATCAAATCAATTTCATTATGTTAGCGGTACTACAAAAAGTACTATAGCAACATAAAACAATAAGTACTACAGCGCCATCTATGACACAAATGAAGAACTAACATCAAAATTCTAAATCGCGCTATTAAAGTTGTCCGCGTTAAAGACTATGTAGAAAAACCTGACAGTAACTGTCGGGCAGTAGCCCACCTGACACAACACCCGTCTGGTCGGAAAATCCTTCATTTCTATGGGTCATGAAGAACATAACACCCTGTTCTTCACATTCCTATAAAGTATTTGAATGAATACCCTTCATTTTAAGTAAGTTCTACAATTTACAATAGGTTTCCCAATGCACTGTTCGCCAATAATACCCTACCTCAATCAATGGTGTTGCATGAAGAAATTTAATCAACTATAACAATAATAAATTGTTAAATACTTTTATTTCTTAAAGCAATCGTTAACTGAGAAGAGTTTTTTAGTCTTGAATGTATATCAAGTTTGTAAATAAAGGAGTTTAAACTTTACATACATACATTATCAGTAGTCCACACAAAAATTTGTTCTGATACACTATCCACGAATACAGTTACTACCATCATCATCGTGTAGGCACAAAATATTAAAATATAAGATAGGAATGAGAACTAGGAGATTAATGTACACAACGACTGATGTAAGCGCGACATAATAACGGACTAGTTTAGCTGAAGCTGCATTATTAGCTGAACAAACCAAGACCTTAATTAATCCCATCTACAGGATATATGCTGAGTAAAGCACAGCGCACATTAGGTTGGCCCTCGGCGACTTTTTGTAGCGATGCTGTAGCGGTAGTAGGGATGCACACGCGCGTCAGCATCGCTACTGTATCGATGCAAACGTGCGACTGTTCCTGACAACATCTGGAGAACGAAGAGAGGAGATCGAAGGCATTTCTATATTGATGCTGATTCATAATTACGACTAAAGCGTCGCGATCAGATATGTTTGGGGTTGGGGTGTGATAAAGATAAACTAAGATTGGAGATTATAAAGATAACTATATTTTGAACTGAATACAAATGGGATAACTATTAAAACTAATGAGATGAAGGAGATGAGATTGAGTTGCGCCCGATACGCTGTCCGAGTCGTACGCTATTTTACTTGTAATACATAAAATATTCAAGGCATAGAGCACGGTGTCGCAATTACGCTGACATGTTCATTATTGTTCAGTGATGCATAATCGTGGTTGTGTGGGCGAAGACGCTCAACCAGTGACAGCATCGTGGCTGTATTGCGGCCATTTTGCTTTTGCATCACTGCAAAAAGTCGCGATGAGCGAGGGTCCATATAGTGGGCCGCACTGCGTCACAATATTTAATTCTCATCTTGATTGTATGAACTAAAGATAAATTCTAGTGCAGATTTATCACAGGGATTACTTTTCATCAGGCATTACAGACATGTATACTGTGTGAAAAGTCCATTACGATTAATATCTTGTACGAAAAAAGAGGTCCTGAAAACATGTTCCAAATATTTCATAGAGCCAACGTAAAATAATGTTACCACAATTTTATTTCTAAGAAAGCACCAAACACAACAGACAGGCCGCAGCACGCTCGACGCGTCTGTAATGTGCGCTAACCTTTAAATCTGTCATCTTTATTTGTAGCTTCGTGTTATTGTTCTATGTGCCCATTATCCTAAAATAATCTCTTGATTGCATTAATTAACTTCACTTTTGATAGTAATTTTAAGTTAAAAAATAATTAAAATGAAATTAACAACAAGAAAAACAATAACCGAACAAGATGTTATCTTATTGGTATTTCAGACAACATTCTAAATTCAAAAAAATTCCCGCCACATTTTTTTTAATTTTACCACGATCGGGTACGCCTAATTAGGTGTTAAAGGAAATGCATCATGTTTCCGAGTGAAGAAAACGGAAAATATGATAACCTTTGATCTTTGGTAGGCACATATTTTCGTAGAATTATTTATATGGATACAATCGATTTATCCTTGAAGTTTTAATTACTCAAATTAAAAACCTCAACGGCGTAAAAGCTAAAGAAAACGTTTATTTCTTTATGTAATAGCTTTAGAATAATTGTCTTTGATAAAAGTGGCCAGTGTTCTATATCGATCTTAATCTCTGATAAAAAATAATTTATTGCTCTAGAATGTTATTAATAATTACTTATCATCAAATTATTGTTTTTTTATGCATTATGCACTTTAATTAACGCTAATCACGGTCTCTACAATAAAAACCTTCATAATAAAAAATAAGTACAAATATTGTCTTTGGCACAAATACGAATACCGAAAAAATATATTTCATTTTTATCGTAACTTACCTTGAAAACTTGCGCTATTCAGCTGGTCAAGTGAGAACGTTGGACGTAGGAACTAGATAAAATCTTTCTGGCTAGGCTATTTAAATGATTTACGATAGCTAAAACGAAGGCTATGTTAACCAAGAATGCTTTTAGCTGCCAGAATTCTACAAAGTGTTTAAATATTTTGGTGAAAGAAATAATTTTATTAGCAAATCGTACTTATTAACGCGGCTACTTTTTGACAGCCTCGAATAGGCCTCGTTGGGTATCGCTAGCAAACTTGCATGAGATACAGACTGCCATCTCTAATCTGATCAAAGTTTTCTTGATTTTTTTATTTATAGTATCTATCAGCTCGGGAGGAGCCCAGCAGTGGGACAGAACAGGCCAATAAAAATAAAAAAAACAGCCCGTCGTCCGACTGTCTTCCCGGTAAACAGCAAAAGGCTTTCCCCCCATTCATGTACGAACTTACATCCTCCTCCATCATACTTGAAGTCACGTAATTCCTACATCTTGCAGGAAAAGTTACATATGATTATACAACGATGTGACATCAACCGTCTGGCAGAAAGATTCTTCTCTTTCTGTACAGGATGAAGAACTTCCCCATATATCCATAACATTAGGAACTACGGGAGAATCACAGGAGGTACCTAACTTTTGTCACTTCTAAAAAGTACTACACTATCTTGTCTATTCTTCACCCAGAACCGCCCAGAACGAATACATAGAAAACCATTTCTTCTGTTGTTTATTTTTTATCCGAGTTGTACGACGTCAACGCGACAGGAAATGTAGATCTACCACCAATAGTTCAGTGCTCTCTTGCTGTTTTATCACGTGCTACCAACATGTCCCAAATTGTAATAATTTTTCGACAAGTTTTGTAAAAGATCTGTTAAAAATAAGCATCATGCAAATATTGAAGTTTCAGACAAGTGTATTGTTAACTATTTTATTCACCTTTTCGTAATTTTTACAAGTGTTGTTTACAACCAGTCTTTGATTTTTCTGGTTGAACTAAACTAGGAGATACGACATGTATAAAATTGCACATGTTTTATATTTTGTTGTGAATACGGATTAATAGTATTCGTCTTGTGTTTGGCAGTCTGGTCCAGGTGTGATCTTAGTGCATTCTAACTACTAGTCCAAGCATACTTACGGGTAACCGTAGGGCCCATAACATCTCCTTCTTCCCCCGACCACGCGTTCATTTTTAAAAGTTTATCTACACTGGTTCAAAACACAAACTTATAAGTTTCATTGTCAACTTTAAAACTTCTTTTTGCGGTTTGAATTCACATGATAAACTTTTTTGTTGTTTACAATAGTCAACTTTATATAATATAAACCACTATTCAAATTTTATTTTTGAGAAATTTTATTTCATGCGATATGCAATTATTTTAAAAGTTCCACTGAAATTATTTTCATTTACCCGATACCAAACAAAAGCATTTTACGTTCATTTTATTTAAATTTCTTCAATTTATATCCATTGCTTGTTACACACGATTAGTATCAAACAACATTCGTATTCACCCGGTAGTGTATAACAGTTTATGTACACCGATCGTCATTTGTTAAGTTAGGCTACGTTGCCTTGTGGTGACGTTTAGCTTACTGAAAGCTCGCTGTGCTACTGAAACTTGTCTGTAGTTTCAGTAAGGTAACTATGATTAAGGTTCTTTGTAGGGTTTTGAAGAATTGTTTGTCTGTATTCGTTTAAGTAAACATCATTGAGGGTGAGCATGTTGATTAAATAATGGAACTTGGGTTTATCTTTCAAGTTATATCACCAAACACACAGTAGCCATGTTTAGGCATTATACAGACAGGTAATTTGGGAGACAGTATTGGTAAAACTATTAAGTATTGCTCTTTCTTTGATCTTCAACAGAATGTGACTTCATTTAGCGTGTTAAACAGCTGGCGATTCGCTGTATTGAGTGCTTAATTTTTTTAGTCCCAGTTATCATTCTGAGTTTGCTAGAAACCAACTTTAAAGCAGATCTAGAAAAGACGCCAATTTTTCTTCTCTTCTAAATTATCTCAATTTTCCCCCAAATCATGGCCCCCATTCTACCCGATTCACAGGACAGTGGTGATGTGCAGGCCAGCACGCGATCGCTAGTGATGTGCCACTCCGGTATCGATTCAACGACAATAAACCGTAACCGTCTCCCATTCAATGCACGAAAGATTGCGTCGTACCTCTGTGAGTAAACAACCACAGCTTGCTTCTATTTTATTGTTTATTTTTATGCTTTCCTGGTATCAAGGTCAGAGTACTTGAGTGGGGTTACGGTTTTTAAAGAGGGTCGTAAATATGAATGGCTTTTGTAGGTCAAAGTGAGTTTTCTTGAAGAGTTTATTATGATATTTTCTTCTAAATTGCTTTCTAGCTGGAGGGCCATGAGGGTCACCTATTAAGGTGCAACCTTGGGGGTTTTCACCAGGTGACATAACTATTTTGTGTGTGTTGTGAGAGTTTTGAAATAATTGGAGTCCCCGTGAGAAAACTGTCTGCTTCTTACGATTTTGTATTTCTATCGTTTTTTTTAAAAAGTAAATATCGATATGTTTTAAATTAACCTACTCTATTTTATTCTATATTTAGGTTAATCCATTACCGTCCAGTTTTTTACTGCTTCGTCAATTTTGTAGGCGTGGCTTTAAACTTTTTCTTATAGAGACATAAGTTAAGTGTCCTAGGGTGCCTAGAACATCACTATTCCAGGTCGATAGTCTCACATGAATAATTTGAATATTGCATAGTTTAAGTTTTTAAACTGTCATGGACACTAATATTATCATTAACACTAGAAACGGGAAAAATAAAAAAAATAAACCGAAATATCGGGAACTCAAAACAAACAGTAAACATGGTAAATATCCCGTTTCTAGTGATTAGGGTCTCTTCAGTCAAACTCCATGTAGGCCGCATGAACCGAACGACACAGAAATGGGACCTACTTAGATAGCAATTCTTGAAGGTTGATTTTAATAAGGAGACTAATTCTTGTTTTCACACACACCACTGAAATCGCGTTGTTGGATTATCAACTGTCGGTGCCAAGTCGAGCGTCAGAAATACAACACCACGTTTTATTTAGGCTTTCATTTAGGTTTTGCGTAGTGTTAGTGAAAATGAGCAAAACTTTGCAATAATCAAGACAAATGGCCTCTCCAAAAAAACTACCTTAACGACAGATTCCTCAAATGATAACATTCCAAAATTTTCCTCATTTGAACAGTAATGACCATAATCCTGAAAATTCTACCATGGCGACCAACTACCACCATATAAAATCCATTACATATTTAGGTCCATAGGAACCCTAACGACTTCTCTATGACCTAGGCAGTAGGTGAACACGGCATGTTTGCATTGGGTTGATTAATGTCGGCCCATCCATGCTGACCTGTCAATTACTTAAGACGTGGGGAACTGTGGGTGATTGATAATATGAAGTTTCCGGAACTGTTTGCGTCATTACGCTTACGGCGCGTGTAAATAACTTAGTTTAAAAGTGATTATTTCGAAAACGGACAATTTTCTAAAAATACCTACCGTACCGTAGTATCGTATTAACTAGTATTATCTGGGTGCAGAGGTTAGATAGGCAGTCGCTCCATGTAAAATACTGGTATTCGGCTGCATCCGGTAAGACTGGAAGCCGATCCTAACATAGTTGGGAAAAGGCTAGACAGATGGAACTTTTTTGTAGATTAAATGGACCTACTCTTGACCTCCAAAATAAAGAATAACTTTCCAAAAATGTTTAAATTTTCCAAAAATGTTTCCTTCCAAAATAATTGGAAGGAAACATTTTTGGAAAATTTACCACTTGCGACTCAAAATAACAAAATAATATGATTGAAAGCCAATTTGAATTAGTTGCATTCATTATGAAGGAGACGATTATTTACGAATCAGTCATATGAGTTTACGTTTAGATTCAGCTTACGTGGCATAAAAAATAGAGTTATTTTTTTCCTAAAACAGAATCAAAGTGATTACATGACTCACGTTCCTACATAACATTATATTACCCCTGTAATCCCCGAAAGGTAAGGCAGAGGTGTACCTACACCCACATAGTTCGGACAACAGGAGGTAATAACTTTCCCACCAACAATAATAAAACCACACAATTCAGTACTGATGAAAAAACTTTATTTTGTACCACAACAACAATACGGACACGATCTCAACGCTTAAAGAAAAATATTTACACAACGAATGACATCCAACAGAGATTACCATCCATGGCCATATCCACCGCCATACCCACCGCCGTAAGAGCCGCCGTAGGAGCCAACCGACACGTACTTCTGAACCACAGGCTGCGCGTACGTCTGCACCACAGGCTGGGCTACCACGTGTTGGGCCACGGTCTGTACCACTGGGGCAGCGTGGACCACAGGCTGGGAGATCACTGGGGCAGCGTGGAGCACCTGCTGTGCCACTTGAACTGGGTGCACGATCTGTAGAGATAAAGGAACGGTTTGAGTGAGTTTTTTGAATGTTTTTGTAACTTTTCCCAGCATTATTATCCATTGCCTCGTCAGTCGTCTCCCATACAGCTGATGACACTGAAACCATTGTATTGTCTGCTAGGGCTGAAAATAAGGTCAATGACTTGACCGGCTTTGATTCTAGTCAAAATTCTTGTGATATCAAATATCATTTGAACATAAATTGCCCGACTTGGCAACAGCCGTATTTCCATATAACGTTTACAAAATAGGGACCATTGTACCTAAGTGCAAAACAAATACATAAGTAAACGAAACGTAGCAAAGCTCGCGGATCTCACGGAAGCTAGTAATTATGTTGATTAGCGGTAAGCGATGCGACCGCAGGAATGATTAAACGGAATGTTTACGTTTGAATTCACAATTCATTTCGTTTTCGTAGCACTTGCTACGAGACTCGTAGCACAACGCTGACTGTAAACTGAAACTAGGTTTAGTTGGTTTTGAATTTTTTGAGTACAAGAATTGGCTTTATGATATAGAAAGAAAGAAAGAAAGAAAACACATTTATTTGGCACATGCCACAAATGCACACAACATAAAATAAAATTAAAAAAACATAAATCTACACAATAAAAACTTAAATCTAAACACGAAAAAAAAGGGGAAAAGTTGTGTGTCTCACGGCTGCGCCAAATAGGCCCAGTTCAGCAAACTGCCGAGCAGCTGGTGCCCGACGCTGGTTTTCAACTGGACCTGAGATGGTGATGTGACGGACATAAAACAGTTTTGTACTTTGTTTACTATTAGGGTGTGTATGTGTGTGAATAGGTACTTAAATAGAATAAATTTGTGTTCAATAAGGTGTATTGTGTATGTGTTACTAATAAGGTATGTGTGTGTATGAAAAGGTACTTAAATAGAATAAATGTGTGTACAATAATAACAAATAAGGCTACATATTAAAGAAAAAGGTCGAGAAAAGTGCAAAACAAAACAAAAAAACCCAATGTAGGTACCTAGCTAGATGAAATGGATGCATAGTAACATAAACCTGTTTCGCACGTTCCTAACTTGTGAACGCAAAATATTTAATCCGGGCACTTCGTAACTCAATACGCTGCAAACAGCCGAGCGCGATGGACTAAATACTAAAAAGTGAAAAGTAAACGGAAAAAAATTGCAGATAATTATGATAGCTATTGTGTGGGTACATAAATGCATCAAGGTATTACATTTCCGATGGCAATGGAGCAAAGTAATACACACGTAGTTAAAGGAGGAGCATAAAATATAAAAAGGTAAGCTAGTTTAAAAGTTATAATATAGTGCTAAATACCTACGTAAATAGAAAAGACACCGTTGTCATTATTTGATTGGCTTTTGCATTTACAGATGCTAAGACTCAAGGCCAGGAAGAGACACAGATCACACTCAGGATCAGCCACTGCCAGGCATGAGTGAAGAGAATGAGTGAAAGGAGCCATCCCGACGCCGTTTGTTCCAGTCGCATGCAAGTGGGCCAGGCACATGGGGTAAGAACGTGCGCATGCGTTGCTTCAATATTTACTTGTGTCGGTTAAACAATAGGCAGTTATTTTAGTGTGCTATTTTATATATCGCAGGTCTCACAAAACGCGATATGTCGCTGCGGCGCCGCGGATATCACGACACCACCCACCGTCCAGCTGAGGACACAAGTTTAGTGACATAATCCTAAGCGAGCCGAACGCGAGCTCGAGCAGATAATTGAATACATTAGCTGGTATATTTTTTTGCATCATTGGTCGACAAAGATGAAACATTGTACCGTGATCAAGCTAGTCAGATAGGTAGGTAGGACAGTTTGTGCATCATATAATTGAGACATTCAGTGTGACCATATCCAACTTCCGTTGCGATTCCATTAGATACTGCCGTAAACGTTTTCTAAATGTGTCTATTGTGCTGGTCATTCTGATTGGTGGTGGCAGGTTATTCCATATTTTGGAAGCCGCATAACGAAAGCTACCCCTGAAACCTGCTGTGTTATGGGACTGAGTCGAGAGTTGTTGTGCGCATTGCCTTCTCCCACATTCGCGTCTACTAGTTAACCAACTAAGTTTATTATATAAGTAGTCTGGTTTTTTGTATTTAACCACACCGAACAGGAGGCACGCCAAGTGTAGTTTCCGTCTGGACTTCATTTTTAGCGAGAAATGCTTGTTTAGAAACGGAGTTACGTGAGTTCGCCTAGGAATGTTGTAGCAAAACCGCGCGCAAGCGTTTTGTACTCTTTGAATGAGTCGATCTGTACGAGCTAATAGGCGCGGGCCATACACTGTGTCGGCGTAGTTTAACCTAGATAGTACCAGGGTTTCCACAAGCTGTTCCCGTAGTGGTTCCGATAAATAAGGCCTCATCTTGTATAAAACCTTCAGGCGATAAAAACAGTTTCTGACAGAGTCTGCTATGTGGTTCTCAAAACGGAGGGCTTTATCCATCGCAAGACCTAGATTTCGCGCCTCACTCACTCGCTCAATCTGTACACCCATTAGTTCCAAGTCAAAAGTCAGAGGTAGTCGGGCCAGCTGCTGTTTTGTGCCAAATACCATATATTTAGTTTTGGTAGGGTTCAGCGACAGGCAATTCTCCTCAGACCAAATGGCAATTCGTTGAAGATCTTCGTTAAGATCTTTAACGGCGCTGTCATAGTCGTCTGGTCTGAAGGAAATATACAGTTGTACGTCGTCGGCATATATATGGTACTTGCATCTCTGGAGGCATTTTATTATATCTGCGCAGTACAAAATGAAAAGAATGGGACCCAAAATAGAACCCTGTGGAACCCCCCTCTCTACGGGAATAGGTGCCGACCTGAGGGTAGTGCCATCACTCAAACGCAGGTCAACTAATTGTTCCCTATTGCTTAAGTAGCTACGGAACCATTGTACAGCCTCAGGGTCGAAACCGTAATGTTTCAACTTTGACAGTAATAATGAAACGTTTATAGCGTCAAATGCCCTGGAAAAATCTAGTAAAACCAGTATTGTGCACATTCCCTGATCTTGGGCAGATAGTATATTGTCAGTAACATCCAGTAAAGCAGTGGATGTACTGCGCTGCTTCCTAAACCCTGATTGTAAATCAGGTAAAATGTTATTTTGTTCCAGAAACAGCGTAAGTTGACGGCTGACGATTTTCTCTAATACCTTAGATAAACATGGTAATATACTAATAGGACGTAAATCTTTTAAGTCTGATGGGTTTGAATTTTTGGGCAATGGCCTAATGGAGGCAATTTTCCATTGGTCAGGGAATGTTGACGTCACGATGGAGCGGTTTATTATGTCCGTTAGAACATTTAACGTGTGCGGCAAAGTCATATTAATCATGTCCAGGTTAATGTTGTCGTAGCCTTCGGCGTTGCTTTTGAGACTAGCGATAGTGCGTGAGACATGGTTTTGGTCCACTGGAGCAATTGTAAAAATTGCCTCACCATGGCTATGATCGTCATAGTAATTCATAAGCGATGCGCTTGCTACGGGGTTACCGGGAACAATCAAAAAGTTTCTATTAATTAAGTCAGGATCTGTAAAGTGCGACGGAAGGTCTTGTCTAGTTTTAAAAGGTAATAAGGTGGATTTCAGATTTTTCCAGAGCAATTTGGGGTTTTTTATTTTATTATTAATGTTGTGTTTGAAATACGCAGTCCTTTCATTGTATAGAGAACTAGTCACTAAATGCTTTAGGTCTTTGTAGTATTTTTTTTTGGAATCTGACTTCGTTTTCCTATAACTATTTAGTGCTTCGTCTCGTAAACGCATCATAACTTTGATTGTGTCGGTAATCCACGGGTACGATTTTTCTTTTATTGTATATGATTTGATAGGAGCGTGAGCATCAAACAAGGAAGTTATAAGGGTGTTAAATACATGTACCATATCATTAACGGTATCGAGCGTTGAAATAATACCAACGTTTAATGACAATAAGTCTATGTTAAATGATTCTGCGCATACGTTTTGAAGAGGCCGAGATTTTACCATGAACGGTTTGAATTTATCACGCTTAATATTAAATTCACTTACTATAATGGAATGGCCGTTGTGTGAACCGAAAGGTTCTACCGCTGTGTATCTTGCTCTCAAGTCAGTACACAGGAGATCGATCAGAGTTTCACTGGTTGCTGTGAAGTGAGTAGGGCTTGCGACCAGCTGTGTAAGATTAATACAATTGAGAAATTCATTGACATTTTTCGTTTTTATCCCATTCGTGTCCTGCATATTAACATTGAAGTCGCCAAGTAGAATGTAATGATCGCAATTTCCTAAAGAACTAATAGAATCTGTTATGGCATCGAGGAAGAGGATAAGGTTTGACCATGGCGGTCGGTAAGCTGTACCTATAGCAATCTTTTTGCCGTTCAATGATAGAGTTAACCACATTTGTTCGACCGATTCGAACCTGGGATCGACCGCGCTAGTCCAAGTACGCACGCTCAGTCCCCGCCGCACATAAAACCCGACGCCCCCACCACGGCCAGCACGAACACTCGCTGGTCGCGGCGTGTGACGCAGGCGATAGCCGGGCACTACCGGGGCGCGCCCCTCCTCGCCCGGTCGGAGCCAAGTTTCATTAATGGCCATAATATCAAAGCGATATCTATCAAGTGCACCGATAAAGTCATCATGACCCGTGCCCAATGACCCAACATTAAGAAACCCAACTTTAAGAAACTTTTCACCTTTAGTCGTCATTATAATAGTTAAAATTAATTCCGATGTTTAGCAAAATGAATAATTTAATAATTATCATCAGTGCACATTCAATCGTAATTTGATAAAGTAGTAGTCTAAGTGGAATTGTAAATATGTAGATAGTGTATAGTATTAAATGGGACATAGGTTTTAAACTGCGGTATGTAATTAATAGGTTTGTAAAATGGAATAGAAGTTTTGTGATGAGTAGGTGTAGGTAAATATGTGTAGTGTTATAAAACTGGTTTACACGTAGCTCAATGCGGTGCGCCGCGAGACACACACCTGCCAATACAACACATAACTCATAGCATGAAAACAAAGTTATTAATATTACTTTTGACAGGCTAACACTTTCTGTTAATAAACTTGCTTTTAAAGTCCGTATGACTGCAAATACTCGTAAATTATAATTAATTACCTTAACTAGAAAAAAAACACAAATAATTGGATAAACAAAAACAAATAAGATATCTACTCTAAAGTGCCCTATCCGCACTGTTTCCCGCTGGTGCGGGCGGGCCGAAGGTGCGCAGTATATCAGCCTCACAGCGAATGTGGCAAGTGGCATCCCCGGGTTTGTACCGGGCGAGGATACGGCCACGCTTTGACCACACGAACTGCCAACCGAAGCGACTGCCCGCCTCACGCGCGCTCCGAAACAACTCCCGGTTCAGCTTAGTAAGGCGCTCGTTGACGTAGAAGCGCGTCGCAGGGCCCGGCAGATCGAGATCCGCCGTGGTCAAGCCGCGACGCACTCGCGCTCCCTCCAGCAGCTCGTCCCGTAGATCGCGGCGCGCGAGGCGCACAACGAGGAAGCGCGGGCGGGTCTCCACCGGCGCCGTCGCCTGCGTAGCGTTGATGCGCCTGCCCCCGACACGCTCGGCGCTCACTATATCGCGCGCTTTGAGTTTGACACCAATCTTAGTGGCCAGCAGCATGGCAGTGTTGGTAGGGTTTTCTCCACTAATCTCTGGTATATTTGAGATTTGGAGATCATTGGCGAGCAAGTCCTGGTCACGGTCGTTTATGTCGCTCCTTAACTGGTGTATTAAATTGTCCACATCCGACGATTGCGACACTTGGGGCTGAGCCAGTTTGGTTTCCATTACAGCAACCCTTTCCTCTAAGTTACTCATCCTATCATTTGTTGACTTTAGAGAGGATCTTAGCTCCGATAGATCACCACGTAGCTGCTGGAACTCGTTTCGCACGATCTTCAAGAATTCCTCCTTAAAATTGCTTAACTCTGCCCTGAGGATATCCAGGTTGAGCTCCTGTGTGGCATCAAGGGCTGTGCTATTTATGGGACTGGTGTCCATCAGGTTAACTAGGCTCTCCTCGTGAGGAGCTGGTGTTGGTGCCCGCGACCGTACAGGTGTTTCAGCCCGGTTATCCCTCACCCGGTTCTTCTCGCACTCAGGGCAGTGCCAAGGGGTCGGTACAGGACCTGTACTCGGAATGGCTACGCACGCTCGATGGTACCAGTGGCGGCATTTGCTGCAATTAACCGCCTCCGCCGACGACAGAAACTTTCCACAAGCGCCGCACTTAGCCATGGTGTGTTGAAGTTTTTAATGTCTGTTTACCAAACGCAGCAGAATTGATCTGCCCAGGTAGTACACCGATCAGACAACAGATGGCGCTATCAGCAGAAACACGTTTATGGCAGTTTTCTACGGTGTGAATGGCATAGACTAACACCATAGGTTGAGCAAAGCAACGGAGTATAGAACCACACAAACTTACGTTAGGTCACAAGTTAGTTTACCGTTTCCCAAATATTAACGACTATAAACTGTGGGTTTCGGGTATTTATGTATTTGCTGGGGTTCACTATAACGTTATTTAAAGTTTTTTAGTATTTACACAGCACAAAAACACTTGTTATTAATGTTACTTTTAAGTTGCACTGGCAGAAGTATTTTTCCAATAAACTTATGCGAATTTAACTAGTATTTTTATTTACTCGCGAGAATAACACAAAGAGCTTATGATGACCGTTTGACATCCGTGACGTCACCCACGTCATATCTTTATGACGTGTGTGTGATGTCTTATTTCTGACTGCTAAGTGCTGCTTTTTTAAGTTGAGCCGCTGCTACGAGCGTACCATACATCCATACAAATAAATAAAATTGAATTGTCTGTTTGTAATATCAAAATAACAGCTATTTACTGAATGCATTTGAATATACATACGGCACTTATAACAAAAACACATTTTTTTTTTAAAATTTTTGCCTGTCACTCCACTAGTGTTTTTTCCGGCTAATCTCCGAAACGGCTGGACCGATTTCGACGGAAATTTTACTGGCAGATAGCTGATGTTATGAGGAGTAACAAGTAGGCTACTTTTATTTTAGAACAAAAACTAGGGTTCAGTGCAAAAAATTAAAACCCTTGAAATTTGTAAGAAAATGCGATTAAAAAAGGAAAGTAATATTTTTAATAATAATTTCACACGAACGAAGGTGAAGGTCGGAGGCAATAGCTAGTTTGGAATACAATTACGGCTATGAGACGCATTGTGTAACTGGTTCAAAGAGCGTAGCTGACTAGCTTCATGACTTCTGGAGTGAGACAAAGCTTGTGGCTGAGTACAGAGGCCATACTGTTGTAGGAGTTCATAATAGGATAATAGGTTACCTGTTGGAACGACGCATAGCTGGTAGCTGGCTTGGCGATAGCTACTGGAGCCGCGTGCACCACGGGTTGAGCCACTGCTACAGGCTGAGCTACTGCCACCGTTGGCTGGTGTACGTAGCTTACTGATGATAGTTGCTGAAATTAATAAGAATATTTTAAATACCACTGTTAATTTTCAGGAAAATCATCAGACCTGTTGAAATATTTTAGTTAAGGTAACATGTGTGAAATCAACTAAATCAGTTGGTATTAGAACTCCCGTGGCACAAATCTAATTAAGCAATCAAGTGCTATCTGATATGTTTTAAATAATGCAAAGATTTTTATTTAGATAGTATTGTGTTAAATTAAAGAAAGAATAAAATAACCATACAATCTCTAACATTTCAGGGTTTATTCACAAAAGTTGATTAATGACTAATGTCTGCATAACCATAAAGTTTTTGACGTTTAAACGTCTCTTAACTTTAAGTAAAATTTATGTATATACCGCCTAGAGCTCTCAAAGCAATAATATTTTGCCTTGAAAAAAAAAAAAAGATATCTACCGAAATCTTCGTGCTTCTATTTGTGAAAGATTGTAAATGGCAACTGTAAAGATATTAGACTGCAAGCTTTCCGAACAATATATAAATAGATACTTACACTGTGAAATTGAGACCGACGCTCAATCGGTTCCCACGTATTCGGTACATCACTCTGAACCCCACTACATAGGAATTTTTCATTGGAAATTAAAAAAAAACAGCTGTTCCATACTTTCTGACCGTGTAGGTATTACACTTTTGTCAGTAACTGCTGATTTTTAGGGTTCCGTATCCAAAGGGTAAAACGGGAGCCTGTTATTAAGACTCCGCTGTATGTCTGTCTGTCCGTCTGTCACCAGGCTGTATCTCACGAACTGTGATAGTTGGAATTTTCACAGATAATGTATTTCTGTTGCCGCTATAAAAATACTAAAAAACAGAATAAAATAATATTAAAGTGGGGCTCCCATACAAAAGACATGTTTTTTTTTTTGCCGTTTTTATAGATAATGGTACGGAACCCTTCGTGCGCGAGTCCGACTCGCACTTGGCCGGTTTTTAAATTATCGGGGCAAAATTTCCATGTTGGGTGGATTCAGAATGATATACTGAATACGTGGTAACCGTTTCTGAGTCGATGTCCCTTCTATTCTGTACATCGTAGAAAGCTGTACAAAGCCAGTACTCACCGCAGGTGCGTGCCAATCGTCAATGATGCCGCCGGGCTTCGGTTTGGCTGCCACCACCGACAGGATCGCGAAGAGGATCTGAAAGTAATCGCGGTGTTATGATACGTACCAGTCGTTATAGTACAGTATAATCACAAATATATTCACATGGAGAAACTTTTAAAATCGCTTGCCTAGGTTGGTCTGTGGATGGGTGATCACCCATTACATACCGAGTTTCCTCCGTGCCTCGGAAAGCACATTAAGACGTTGGTCCCGGCTGTTATTTATAGATCTTTGACTGTCGTTACAGGTAGTCAGTGGCCGAAAGTCTGACAGGTTAACAAGGGGTATCGTATTACCCAGTACTAACGGTGTTGTGGAGGTCAGGTAGGCCATAGGTCCATGTAAAATGATGGGATCATAGTTGGGAAAAGGCTAGGCAGAGGATGTAGAAACTTTTGAAATGGATCTTCTTCTACTGTATTGATTGTAATTTTATGTTATATGAACGGAGTATTTAGCCTGAATGAACCCATAGATATTTAATGTTACGAAATAGGTCCGATCTCAAAGTTTCAATATAATATATTTCCCGAGAAAACCGCTTTTAGAATTTTGCTGAGTACACATAATATTAGTGGGTATGTCTACCATCTGCTGTAGATGTGCGACCTAGTCCTGGATGCTCAGTGCCTGACAGGGATTGATGTCTCCTTTTGAGCGGTTCGTAAGAAATTCTGTTATCAGGGTTGATTCAGCCAGTCAAGACAAACTGTATTGTTATGTGCGTGGACCTGGATTAACACATTAACATAACATAACGCCTGTAATCCCCGACGGATTAGGCAGAGCTGTTCCTAATAGTACACCCAGATTTCGTGATTTTCAGCTATGTTAAGTTCCATTTATAGAGTACGAGCCCGGGCACAAATCCAGATTCCGTGACTGCTACTGAGAAATTCCTGATGGAAAAACCCAATAACACTTTGCTCGATCTGGGAATTGAACCCAGGACGTCATGCTCAGACCACTAGACCAACGAGGCAGTCAGTACATTAACGTTCATAGTTATGATGTTTAGAAAAATAATAATGACCCTGTACATTTTTGCAAGAGTAAGAGACGTTATAAGAATCGAACCTGCATCATACGTATTACAGAAAGCTGGTGTTCAAAGGAAATTACAGTAATCTGGTTTATTATAATCGGAATATATATATATTTCGGAAAAATATAATTATTATCCCATCTATTCCATGTGCTTTACTTTCATGTACCTAAAAATGTCCTAATTGTCATAAATGACTTGATACCCTGTGAAATTATGTTGTCCTAAAAATACATATTTACCTAAAACAATATTCCATTTACTCATACGAAAGTAAAACAATCGATTTCTAATATCTGACGAATCCACTTTAGGCAAGAATATACAATCATGAATAAGTTATGATTTCTTCAAAGTGTTTCATTCATTATTAACTTTTCTTTGTCTATCTAATAATGTCAGCATAGTTTATTGACTTTCATTAATTATTCATTTAGGAGACACACGTTATTACAAAAATTATTAACAACTATACTTTTCTAGAACATTCTGAATCCTCTATTGGTGGTTAGGGCTCGAGAGACAGGACCATTTATTATTACAATTAGTTTTGTTGGGAATATGAAAACGTTTAAGTATTTGATATTATTATCCATTTTTAGATAAAAAAATAAGATACATTTTTCCTTACTTTCCTTTCATGAAAAGGTCATGAAAATGATCGATTAACGCTATAGGCATTTAGTTTTACAGGAAATATAAAAGTAAATAATAATAACAGCTGAAACGTGTCACCTTCTTGGAAGCCTTCTAAATAGCCTTCCAAGAATAATACAAAAGGTTTTCCGTAGACAGTCTATATATTCTTAAAATATTTTGCTAAACAGGTCATCTATTTGTTGGTTCACCATGAAAAATCCCACCCTTACAGATTAAGTCTAGAAGATTTGTGATTTAATGTAGCAGTAGGGTAAAGGTTTTTATTGCCAGAAAGTACCCTAAGGAAGAGATATTTTAAAATAAATATCTTAAATAAAATAAAGATAAATTTAAAAAGCTATACTTACAAGGGCTCGCATGGTAGACTGTTACTATTGAACTAAGAATGTAGAGTGTGCAATTATGATCGCCTGCGCACCTTATATACCTCACCGGATTTTTCAGTCCATTCCGAACTAGGTCTGACATCTTTAGTACATAGGTACGTGTCTAGGCTCAGACCTAGCAGACCAAGCTTATACATTATTGATAATTACCCTACATTGGTCTAATTTTTATTAATAACTTGAATAGAAGTTGGAACTCATCGCCTTTTTGAGATGGCTTGGTTGGTTTGGTGTATTTACGAGATATTTTTTAAGTGAGATTACTTTAATTTGTTATGTCCATTATGATGTTTTATCTGCCTAAAAGTCACTGATTTATTAAGATCATACGTCCATAGGAGTGTGCTGATTGTGGACAGTGTGTATATCCATAATATGAATTTAATTAAAAATGCAAGGAAATTGCATTATAGTCGTCCTTGATAGTTTTTCTTTGAAATGCCGCAGTAGTTTTCTTTTTTTACAATCTATACAAGATAAACTATCAATTAAGTATGTAGGTAGGTACCTATAATAGACTTACCTAAACTTTATATCCCTAATGTTTAGCCCAGGCCAGGTTTATGTGTACTCTATGAGCGTTATAAACATGGATCAATATCGTGTTCTCTTGTTGTGTAACACTTATTTATTTTTGTAGTCTTATGTCCAATGTTCTACGCATTGTTATTAATTATGGCAGACCCATTTTTCCAAAATCTCCTTTGTCTGTCTTTGGGTCGATTGAAATAAATAATAAAAGGTATTTTATATGAGCAAGTAGGTACAACTGATTGGTTCAACTTTCACACAAATATTTTTATATCAAACTAGCTTTACACGGGTGCAATTTTCTAATGAAATATTGAAATTTTCTGTCATACAAACCTTTTCCTGATAATACTAACTAATATTATAAATGCGAAAGTAAGTTTGTTTGTTACCTTTTCACGCATAAACCATTGAAACGATCATCCTGAAATTTTGCATATACGTTGTCAGGTGTACATGAACGGAGATAGGGTACCTTTCATCCCGAAAAAAAGTACTGTTTCCGAGGAAAACAACAATAACGTTATTATTAAAATAGATGGCGCCACGTGTCTTTCGAATCATGATTGAATTATATATTATTAACAAGCTGAGTACAATTCGAATTGATTGTCAAATTCTAAATTAACGCGGGCTAAGCCGCGGGCAAAAGCTAGTTGAATACAATAAAAAATTATCAGCCAAAGCGGTCCTCGACGTCAAAACACGTGGCAACTGTTTTTTATGAATATAGATGATACAATTTTCTATTTAATAGTATAAACCAAAGAGGTGTGTAGGTCATTGTACTAAAAATCAGATTAACATTCAATCTCTATTTATACCTTGCCATGAAATCATAAATCACCAAATAAATAGGCAAAACTAACAGCATAGTTTGAAGTCTCGACAGTTTCCTTCTGATAAGAATTTATTTGTACAAGTTAATATGAAATTATATGCCATATTTATGGTGATATTATGGAATATTGATAAAGCCATAACATATTTTCATGCCCATAAAAGTGATGAATGGAATATTATTTAATACATGTAATGATTAATAAATTATCACTTTAGGGCAATTCATATACTTAATTAATAATGTATGATTGAAACTGATCTAGAGGTATTGGCTAGCCTAGTTGGGAAGCTATGCATCATTAAAAAAAGAATTCGGACTAGTTAAAGAGCGTTCACTTTGAAAAACGATTTAGCGATCCTTACAAGTAGTATGTAGGCCCGTAGGTATCCGTCGTTACGACATTAGACGATTAGAGCTTTAATTTTTTTTTTTGAATTTTTTAATCAAGAGTTTAGCAAATAAACTGCTGATTTTTGTTATTGACCGACTTCCTAAAAGGCGCAGGAGGTTCTCAGTTCGGCTGTTTTTTTTTAATTCTTTTTTACCGTGATCACTGTTTGGGTAGTTTATGAGTTACCTATCTTTCTATTTTTTTTCTTCTATGCCTATGTGGATGATCTGCTAATAACTTTTGGTAACAATGGAAAATGAATAATCAACAAGAATTTGGATGAGATACCATCATAAAACAACTATAAAGGCTGAAATAAAAACCTTTTTTTGCAAAAAAAGTAACCGACTTCCAAACAAAACAAAAAACGCTAAAAGGTAAAAAATGGCTTTACTTTAGGAAGTCGGTGGCAAAAAAATCAATGGAACAAACAAAGTCATTACTGCAAAACGAATGTGGAGCTGATCGTAACCTGAGGGCATAGACAAGCAGTGATAGGTTTCAAAGAGGTGACTGTCAATATAATAATAAAAAGGTAGAAAATGACTTTTCTTTAGGAAGTCGATGGCAAAAAAATCAATGGAACAAACAAAGTCATTACCGCAAAACGAATGTGGATCCGATCGTAACCTGAGGGCATAGACAAGCAGTGATATCTTTCAAAGAGGTGACTGTCAATATAATAATAATAAAATTGTCATACGTTTTTCGATAGCTTATGTCAATTAAATAGAATTTATGACTTTCTCCATGATCGTTAATCTTATGTCACTTTGTCTTGGTCCTGCGGTGGCTTTTATTCCCACGACAAAGTTCACTGTAATTAATAGGTATAAGGTGGGTGTAACATTGACGCACAAACGCTTACGACGTGTTCAGTAGTTCAGTACGTAATTTCCGACCCCTCACACATAGTATTTCAGCGGATTTAAAAAAATAATTTGCTGTTTTGTTTAAAAGTGCCTACACTGTCGAAATGTATAGGACAATTGTTTTTTTATTTTTTTTATTTGAGAAAAAAAAATCTATGTGGAGGGGTCCGGAATGAACTTGTACTGAATAAGTGGTAACCGTTTGTTCATCGATGTCTTTTCTACCCTGTACAGGATGACCTCATCTACGAGAAACATCCATAATTTCTACGTTTCTGAAACCTAGATACAAATAAATTGCCTTAAAAACTTAGCCATAAATCAAGCTATTCTGACTCAGGCTCACAACTTCAATAAAATGTAGATAAAGCCTTTGATAACAGACGTCGCTATGTCGACTAAAGCCGACGGCAACCAGTCTGCAATGGAACCTACATACACGCAGGTCAGTAACCGGAGAATAAACTTCATTACGGACAATATTTCGATCAATATTGTTAAAGAGGGCGGCTCTATAAGCTTACTAAGTGATAGGACTGCTCCGTGTTACCACCGCATACTTACCTGATGGGTGACTGAAAGATTAAGCTCAAGAAGATGGGTAGCTGGTAGGGACGATGTGGGTTTTATCCAGCATCTTTCCTTAGGACTGGTTCTGTATGACCTTTTGCTCTCCTGTAAATGAATTGGCTGGTAACTTAAAAGAATGGGTAGCAGTATTCTTCTTTTGCTAAAACCAAAGGTGGTCGTCGTCCCGACCGCCAAGTATAGATATTTTATTAATTCTCTAGTAGTACTTTCCTGTTGCGGTCATTCGGAAAAGGGTATAATTGTTATGCTACCACATAGGTACTATTGTTTGTCATAAAAGTGTAAACAGACCCTGTTCAGAGTTCAGGTAAAATTCTCACGAAATCACTCACTAAAACGAATTAGGAGCATTCATCTGTATTTAGAAAATTTCAACTTTATATCTGACCACTTTTTCCAATATGATTGCGTAATACACATGCTATGTAATGAAATGCCTTTTGTAGTCAAGTTTTTCGTATTGACGTTTCTATTTTTCTTTTGTAAATTAAAAAAAATGGCTATTGCTGAAAATGTTCGTAAAAGAAAACTCAAATACACTTATTGTACTCATCCGGAACTCGATTTCACGAACATCGTCAAATTCATTCATAAGTCTCACGGTCACTTTGGCGTTAAGGCAGTGGATTCCATTTCAAGTTTATTCAATACTGACGTAGGTGAACCTTACTAGGCGAAGATGACCCAAGTGAGTCATCCTTATTTGCACTTTATAGTATCTAAATTAGACTCATTTAAATTTACCTATATGTAGGGCAGGTTTCCGTCATTACTACATTGACGAAGACAGGTGATCTCCAAACTAAAGACGCAGCTATCGGACTTATGCGGATGTGCCAAATACTAGTAATGGCACGGAAGAAAAATTTCATGCAGTAGATTTTTACAAGATTTTTTTGAGTGTCCGTAAGATTATACCCGATTCTTTGATATTAACAAACAGTTTTGTACTTTTTTTTTTGCTTTGTGTTTTAACTTTGTTTTGTATATTAAAGTTTGGTAGTAAAGCCTCATTCTTAAAAAGTTTCAGATGTAATTATCGGCTGAGATTTTTAGAGCTCATTGAAAGGGGTTTCAGGTTAATTACCAAGTCAAATACAATCTATCTATCTATATATATAAAATTCAAAGTCCTGACTGACTGACAGAGATATCAACGCACAGCCCAAACCGCTGGTCCTAGAGCAATGAAATTTGGAGTGTGTATTCTTTGTGAAGAGTAGGTATCCACTAAGAAAGGGTTTTTCGAAATTCTACCCCTAAGAGGGTAAAATGGGGTGTTGAGTTTTCTATGAAACTTTTTATTCTCGCGGTCGATGGACTTGAAAATTTGTGTACCTACTCTGCAGTTACAATTATGAGAAACTTGTATCAAAGTTTTTCCAAAATCATCCCTCAATATGAAATTCAAAGTCCTGACTGACTGACTGATATATCAACTTACAGCCTAAGCTGTTGGTGTTAAAGACATGAAATTTAAAGGGTGTATTCTTTGTGAAGAGTAGGTATCCACTAAGAAAGGGTTTTTCGAAATTCCACCCCTAAAGGGGAGAAATGGGGTGTTGAATTTTCGGTAAAACTTTTTATTCTCGGGTCGATTGACTTAAAAGTCTACATACTCTTCAGTTAAAACTATGAGAAATGTATATCACAGTTTTTCCAAAATCATCCCCCAATATCAAATTCAAAGTCTTGACTGACTGATATATCAACGCACAGCCCAAACCACTGGCCCTAGAGAAATGAAATTTGGAGGGTGTATTCTTTGTGAAGAGTAGATAGCTAATAAGAAAAGGTTCTTCGAAATTCCACCCCTAAGAGGGTAAATTGGGGTGTTGAATTTTCTGTGAAACTTTTTATTGTCGGGGTCGATTGACTTGAAAGTTTGTGTACATACTCTGCAGTTAAAATTGTGAGAGATGTGTATCACAGTTTTTCCAAAATCATCCCCCAATATAAAATTCAAAGTCCTGGCTGACTGATATATCAACGCAGAGCCCAAACCGCTGGTCCTAGAGAAATTAAATTTGGAGGGCGTATTCTTTGTGAAGAGTAGGTATCCACTATGAAAAGTTTTTTCGATATTCTACCCCTAAGAGGGTAAAAATGGGTGTTGAGTTTTCTATGAAACTTTTTATTCTCGAGGTCGATTGAATTGAAAATCTGTGTACATACTCTTCAGTTAAGAAGAGATTAATTATGAGAAACGTGTATCACAGTTTTTCCAAAATCATCCCCCAGTATGAAATTCAGTCCTGTTTTTTTTTCGGTTTTTTCGTCATGGGTGTCATTTTCGTGGTTTTTGGGGCCGCCAATGACGAAAATGAGGTCAAAATATAAAAAGTCAAGACGACGCCCATGAAGATTTTAGGTTTTTTCGTCATGGGTGTCATTTTCATGACTTTTGGGGTCGCTGATAACGAAAATGTGGCCAAACTGTAAATCGATTATGGCGCCAGCAAAAAAAAATCAGTTATTTCGTCATGAGTGTCATTTTCGTGGTTTTTGGGGTCGCTGATAACGAAAATTAGGTCAAAATGAAATTCAGGATGGCGCCGATGAAAATTTTTGGTTTTTCTTCATGAATGTCATTTTCGTGGTTTTTGGGGTCGCTGATAACGAAAATGTGGTCAAAATGAAAATCCAAGATGGTGCGGACGAAAATATTTGGTTTTTTCGTCATCGATGTCATTTTCATGGTTTTATATTGGAATGTATTTCATGGAAAATTAGGTCAAAATGAAAATTCTAAATGGCACCAACCATTTTTTTTAGATTTTTCATCAGGGTTATCATTTTCATAGTTTTTGAGGTCACTGATAACGAAACTGAGGTCCAAATAAACATAGGAAAAAAAAACAATTCTCATTTTTTTCTTCGGTTTCCCCTGACTCAATTTTCACTCTTCGCCACTGGTACCTACTAGTGGCAAAGGGTCCACTTAGAAAGGGTTTTTCGAAATTCCACCCCTTTTTTTTGTTTTTTGGAGGGTGGGAAATCATCAAATGACCCCTCCCGCTCTGGGCGGAGCGGAAGGGAGTGTCAGACTCTTACTGACTAAAAACCACCCATGTTCCTTCTTTGGCCCTTTATGTTCCAGGGCCGCGGTATCTCTTTCGAACAGTACCGCAGCCCTGGCAGGCATCGGCCCTTGCGGGCCCCTCCCGTTTGCTGATATCTCTTTGAGGCGCGCGTGGAACACGAACGCGCCGTCGACACGGCCTGTCGTCATACGACGGACGGACATAGATAGTGTCGATAGACTTGAAAGTCTACATACTCTACTTACAGTTTTTCCAAAATCATCCCGCAATATAAAATCAAAGTCCTGACTGACTGACTGACTGATATATCAACCACTGGTCTTAATGACATGAAATTTGAAGGATGTATTCTTTGTTTTGAAATGGGGGTTGAATTTTCTGTGAAACTTAATATTCTCTGGGTCGGTTGACTCAAAACTTAATGTACACATCACTCTTCAATTAAAATTATGAGACACGTGTATCACAGTTTTTGATATACACGATGTAGTTTAGAAATATTTTTATTTTCATTTTTTAATTTACGACCCAAAAGTGGCTCCCCTGTTTAAAATTAATTTATACGTCCGTCTTTGAATCGATGACTTACATATATGTACCAAATTTCAACTCCATCGGTCCGGTAGTTTCAGAGTAAATTGGCTGTGACAGACGGACAGGCAGACAGACAGACACGCGAGTGATCCTATAAGGGTTCCGTTTTTCCCTTTGAGGTGCGGAACCTTAAATACTAATATTACATAATAATATATATCTTACATAAACTATTTATTAATGCGAAAGTTTGGATGAATGGATCTTTGTTACTCAATCACGCCAGAACGGCTGATCAGATCTGGATGAAACTTGGCACAGAGATAGATTATAGTCTGATACAAATAGATGTAGATTACTTATTATCCCAGAAGTAGGCAAGGTCCCGTGGGCAATTCCCGAACTGCACGCGGGCGAAGCCGCGGGCAAAAGCTAGTATATGTATAAGATGATTCGTAGATAACGTGTTCTTTTGTCGTCTAAACCTACAGGAAAATTACAATTTCACATTACACATAAACGCGCAGCATTTGACTAGTTTCAAACGAAACCCCAATTAGTTTAGAAAAGCAGATACGATGGCGAAATGGTGATAGATTAATAATATAGTAATATTGCTCTGGATCCTGACGTTTCTATCCCTTGATAAATTATCTTGTATGTGGAGCAGGCTTCCGGTCTTAGCGAGTGCATACAACAGCTGATCTCGAGTTACCCGAGTTAGGACATCGCACGCCTATCGATCTTGTTCTAGCAATGGGTGGAGGAGGGAATAGGAAATGCATGGAGTCGAATTTGTGATTAATATTTGGGCAAGGATCTTCTTCGTCGTGCCGATGATTGATTTGACTTTAAAGTTAAATGAGTTTTGGCCAAAACTCTGTCACTTCGGCAGCGTTAGTAGTGGCTTAAGACAATCCGCCGTCAAGGGCGTGGGTGAAGGCAGTGTAGCAAGTTGTAAGTGAACTTTTTTGGGAAACCTGCAGTGTTTATTATAATGGTTGATTGATGGTAATATGTCCTCGGGACTAGATCGAGAGGCCCATTTAATAAAAAAAAACTTTTTTTTTGTTGTTACTGCCTACATAATTTACTACCGGTGAAGCAATTTCCTGTTGACTTTTAGATGATCTAGAGCAAGTGGTCCGCGGAAAGACCATCTGGTAAACAAAATGTTTTTTTTTTTTCAATATAACTGCTCCATAGATTTCCTAATCCTCATCCATAGACTCACAGCGCTACATATCAACCTATCAACAGTAATTGGTCCAAGTTTTGAGTCGTCTGCGCAAGAGTCGACAAACGTATTCCAGTCAGGCTTCCTATCAGAATCACAAACTATGTTGATTCTTAGAAAATGCATTATTTTCGTGAAAATACGAGACATATTAAAGACGTTTCAGATACTTCGGTTTGCTTCGACGAATTGTCAATGTATGTGAGAATTCTACGCTTTTTTCCCGAGTTTTTTCATCTAACAGATATTTATTAACAGTTTAATAAAAACTGTATGTCGTCGATATAGAGATTTTGAAATTGTTTTACGAATGTTTGTACGTGTATGATATAAAAATTGTATTCGATATTGTGGACGCTATTTGTGTCAATCGATAGTTGATGATGTGAAAATATTTGAAGTGAGTTTATCAGTCGCACGATCTGTTGCTTCATTCCTGACATGAACTGATGAATAAAAGAAATTACTTGAAAATAATGTTCTACGTTGCGTTCGTTTTAGGTAATGTGCCATCGATAACTATGTCAACAGAACCTTTCCTTAAATGTATTGTCTTAGCCCTTTTGTCTGATTGTACTTGGTGGATTTGTTGGATTACTCAGCTGGTGATCACATTATAGATGATATTATAATTCATAAATGTTAACATAATAAGTTCTACTAGAAAAAAAATCTGTTAGTTTTTATAGTAAGCTTATCAAGACACCGAATACCAATCCCAAATAATAAAGAATTTGAACAGAGAAGACGATCAATTGACGACATTGTCCCACTGCTGGGCGAAGGCCTCCACTAATCTTTTCCCTGAGCCAATTTGAAGCAGCCCTTGAAGTATGAGTCTTCGTCATCTTTCTGTTTAAACGCTTCTTAAGAATGACAGAAGAAAGTCTCGCTACATTTTTTCGCACCGCACCGCATGCTTTATAGTAACAGTAGCGCCATATTATTTATCTAATTGTAAATATTATGTAGCTATGTCTGATTGCCACATTAGGCGTTTACACACCATTAGTTTTACACGAATTACAACACATTCCAGAATGACGTTATTTTGCCAACCGTCAGATTTTGTCGGTGCGGTCCGAATACGGTCACCGATAACATTTCCGACCGCGTCTCATACTGACATACATTTAATTAGGTACTTAGTATATTGCAGGGATACATTTGAATTTTAAATGTATTATGTAATATTTTTTGCGGTAGGTTAAGTTTAAGGTATAAGTTTTCGTTTTGTGGGAATGGTTTTTGAGCTTAAATTTTCCTCACAACATGGGCATGTGATGAATGAGGAAAATGTCGTGAGGAATGTTTTTGAGTATGACTGTGGATGGGTATAAGAGTAGAGGAAGACCAAAGAAACGATGGATGGACTGTGTGAAGGATAATATGGCACGAAAGGAGGTGTCTGATGAGATGATGAGCAATAGAGAAGTATGGAAGAAGAAGACAAGCTGCGCAGACCCCAAATGCATTGGGACAAGGGCTAGAGAATGATGATGGTTTTTGAGCTAAAATTGTAGAGTGATGCTCAAATATTAGGAAAAGCTCCTATTTCCATGAGATAGGGTATAAGTTAGTAGGTTTGTCTAAAAGAAAATATATTTGTAACAGAAAAACTGCTCAATTCTTTTTTATATTGTTCGGTTCACCCTGATTCGGCACGTTTCGGCACAGTTTCATTAATTTTGCCGCCTAGCTAGCGCCGAATCAGGCAAACCCTGAATGACCTTCTTTTACATGTATTTTAAAACATCGGACTTAGGACCGTTTCAGACTAGGGATTCTGATGTTTCTAAGCCACCAAACAGTATAAAAATAAACATCATGGAATACCTACGACTACCCCACCCAATAAGTTTGGCGCGGAACGCATAATGAATTGGCCTCATTAATACGTATACGTCCTGCTCCTTAATGGTCAAACTTGGAAGGCGGAGTGTACGTATTAGGTAAATTTTGAATAATCGTGAGCCAAGTGTTTCGAAGCCTATTAATGTATTAATAGTATTTGGTCTAATGGGTGGCGTGTGCTAAAACTATGCTAGGATTTTTTGTTGATTCTTAGAGGTTTTTTAAGTAAGGTAAAGCGACGAGTTGCTGGCTAAATTGGGTTAGAATGGTACTTAATATTTTTTTTTAATTCAGTTTTTGATAGACAACGTAGTTTAAACAATAAGATTTTTTTTTTTTTTTTTTTATAAAACGTTGCCCCACACTAGGAATTTCTCCTGAATCGTGGGTGCGTTTACAAACATTTAAACTCACATAAATAAACAGCCAGACCCGGAACAACTATCTGTAGGCCAGATATTTGTTCCGTGCGGGAATCAAACCCGCAACCCGAAGCACAGCAGTCAATTGCTCAGCCACTGCGCCAACCGTGCCGTCATATATTATGTTATAAGCGTAGTGCATTTCTTGTAATCACTAATCAGAGACCGCTAAATAAATATTATATTACATTTGTGACTACAAGCTCTCGATGAGTTACTTCATCCATTATTTACAGTATCCTTGGAAAACTAGATCGACGTGATAATATAAATGTTTGTCAAAATCAACGCATTTTGCAAACGGCTGCACTACGTTTAGTTTCCTGCACTGTGTATTCCGAGCAGTCCAATGGTTTTGGGAAAATCAATTGACAGCGACCGCGGAGAAAACACATGAAAGATAGTCGAGGCACTGAAGGAAACAACTGGTCATGGGATTGTCTTTTTCCGAATATCGTGTAGGATTTTTTAGGATTGCGTTATTTGTTGGGAGCAACGTTGCCAATTGCCAACTATACTGGGGGTCTAAAATGGCCGCTTTACGTTTAAATTCGTAAACTGGTCACAACGTGACTATTCATAATAGGTACGTGTATGACCATTTTAAGAATTTAAACGTAATTCATATTATTATCCTATCATGATTCTGCTAAAGCGGCTTTTAGACCCCCTGATCATCTCATCTGCCTAGCCTTTTCCCAAACTATGTTGAGGTCGGCTTCCAGTCTAACCGAGCTGAGTACCAGTATTTTACGTGAAGCGACTGCCACATCAAAGTAACTGGATAATACGATACCCCTTAGTAAGCCTGAATGTCAGACTTTCGGTTTCTGATTACTGGTAACGATTGTCAAAGATCTACAAATGACAACTGGGACCAACGGCTTAACGTGCTTTCCGAGGCACGGAGGAAACTTGGTATGTAGGTAATGATGGTCACCCATCCACGATCCAACCTCGGCAAGCACGGTTTAACCTTGAAGATCGACCCATCCGGCTGTTTTTATTTTTATTGTCAACTATACTATCGAACGTATTTAACCCTCATCGTTCGTAGAAGTTCTTATAACCCAAAGAGATTTAAGATACTACAGCGAAATGTCACAAAAAAACTGTTATACCAAAATTTAATGAGGCCATAAAGCAAAATTACAAAATTGTATAAAAGTTGCACTCTTACCGCGTTAACCTGTTATTGCGAGTAAAATATGATGTTGTTTTTTACCCACAGGCTTTGGCCCGTCAATCGCAATTATTTTAGATGCACCCTACATTTAAATTATAAAGCAATTGTCAACATAGAACATAACGATCTAGCCTGCAACGTATTAGTGGGCTGATGGTATATGGGTCACGAGTGGTCGATACTCATCAATGATGCATGCCCTCGATCAGCCATCGATGGTGGATGGTGGTTGCTGGTGGTCGATGATGTTTGGTTGTCACGCGATGCCGCGGTGCCTTGACGTGGTTATGGAGTTATTAACATAAAGTTTTTATTTTTTTAAGTTAGTACTCGTAGTTCGTATACAGAGTGTCTGTAAATCAGTTGCTCCATACATTTTGACCGTTTTTTAATAACCGACGAAAAATTTCTATGTGGGGGGGTTCAGAATGATGTACTGAATACGTGGTAACCGTTTTACCGTCGGTGTCCCTTTCACCCTGTAGTAATATATCTACGTAGTATGCATTAAAGTGCAGACACTGTACTCCTGAACTCAAATTGCCAATGTAGCGCATAAAGCTGCTAATTTATTAATGAGACTGGGCAGGCCATGTCTCCCGGATGCAGCTGTGGGCCTCATATATAAAAAAAATGAAGCCCTGAGACAGTTAGACGGGGTCGTAGCTGATGGAGGAGAGGATGGCGGGTTACCTTGGATAGCTTCCTCATTAATTGGCGAGAAGTAAAACAACATAAATAGAAATGGAAGGAATGGAGGGAGGCTTTTGCCCAGCAAAGGGACAAAGATGTCTTATAAAAAATTAAAAAAAAAACGTTCTAAAATAGGCGCTGTTTGTATATTATGACTGTTTGATCGCGTTGCTCTTTTAAAATAGACCACGGATTTTGATGCAGCTTTCGCGATAATTTCGAGTATTTATTCCGAAAGACGTTTCATTTCTCTATGTTTTATCATCACATTATGAAATTCTCAAAGTTTTATTTAGTCGTCAAAGACGGCTCGCTTGTGTATAATATAACTTAGGAATATGTTACGGAATGCTTTATGCTGAAACCTTCAGTATTCCGTCATATACCTCCTTCTGGAATTCAGCAGCTGCTATTGATTTTATTTAGAGTTAGTAACACAATTGACTGGTTCGTCCGCTAGTGATAGCAAGCGCTACTGTTGAGCATGAGGGGTTAGGTTCGATTCCCAAGTCAGGCAAAGTGATATTGGGTTTTTCGGTATTCTCACTGGCAGCCCGGAGGCTGGATTTGTGATTGTTTGGGACATAAGATTCAGTTTCACCATGATCTTCCTGATCTTGTCCTATATGACTAGGGGTCAGTGCAACACGTTTTGTTGCCATTTAAAAGGGATTTTAACCGTCACGTTTTCAATAAGTCCTTAATAATTCTTTGAAATTGTTATAACCTTATAAAGTACTTAAAATCGATTTGATACTAATCGAATCCGTTTCGTGTGCAAGTGTCGTGATTTCTGTCGTCAGATGGATAGTGCGATTTGCAATATTAGCTGACAGTTTTAACCTTTTTTGGCGTTCGATCATTTAAAGATTTCAAATGTAACCTAGATGTTACTCCGCACGAATGGGCTGGGAACCTAGGATTAAGGCGTTTATTGGGTCTAATTATCTTTAATTAGGCACATATACTATTTGACAACTTTAATGATGAATTTTTTGATGTCATATTTTGTTGTTGTTAGTTTGGTTAATATATTTTTATTTGCTAATGAGTTAAGAGGGTGACTTATTTGAATTTATTAGTCTGAATATCTTCTTGATTTCTTAAGTTTTTTTTATTTGTACCTACTCGTACTATAACGCTGTTCGATGCGATAACATCATCACCTGCCTGCCTTTTCCCAACTACGTTGGGGTCGGCTTCCAGTCTAACTAACTGCAGCTGAATATTAGTATTTTATATGGAGCAGCTGCCTATCTGACCTCCACAACCCAGTTCGTACTAGGTAATACGATACCCCTTGGTGATACTGGTTGTCAGACTTTCGGGCCACTGACTACATAAGCGTACGTGAATTTAGCCTAGATGATACCAAGATTTCTTTTTCCCTCGGTCAGAATTGTTGTTCATTGAATGACGAAAGTAGGTATATTTATTGATTCGTCTTTGGAATAAATAGTTAGTAGGTATTCGTATGTCCCTAGTTAGGAAGGTACACATAATTACGTAAATAAAGGACATATTTATTATTCAATCGTATATACTAAAGTTTTAAAAGTTCAAATTATACCTACATTGTTTTCAAATCCATAATTAGCCTAGATAGAGTACAAAACTAGTTGTAATGGTGTCAGAATCATTAGTTATTTACAATTTTGATTTATCGTCCCACACAAAGTTTCAGTCTGAAAGCTTTTAGTTTTAAAATGTTGACAAATTCACAGACTTTAATAACACCGTAACATCACCCCAGGGACCAGGGTGTAGGCAGAGGAATCTAGAGCTAATAATATTAGGACAACACAGCACGAGGATCGATCTTAGTACACTACGTTAAGAAGACGCAATAGCGACTAGATGAATCTCTACTTACACTCCACGAATCTTATATTTGAAGTCGGATCTTTTTCTTGTATCTTCAGAAAGTAAATATCATTCAAATTGGTAACTGGTTAGCATGAGGTCCTGGGTTCGCGTCCCGGGTCGAGAAAAATGTTCTTGGGTTTTTACATCAGGAATTTCTCAGTAGCAGCCACGGAGTCTCGATATGTACCCGGCTTATGGCAATAGGCTCGCCGCCTATTAGATGGAACTTAAAAATAACTGGCGAAATGTGGGTGTTCTATTAGGTTATACACCTCTGCCTAACCCTTCGGGGATTACAAAGCGTGATGTTATGTTAAGTATTTGTTGCCCATTGTGTATCTATTCACCAACTACCTAATCTTGTCGAGCTTGCCAGTAATCTGGATTTGTTTATGCTCAGCAGTCGCACTTGCAACCACTAGACCACCGCGCACCGAGGCAATAAATAAGTTAAAAATTCAAATTACTTTGGATGTTACAGAACAATTAATCTAATCAAACAGTTAGTTTGTATTAATTGGTTTGTATTGACAATATGTGTCTTACTAAACACGATAAGTTTTCTAGTCTTATGGGAAATTGATGTGGGTGACCTAGTAAAGTGACATTTGTGTTTGAAAAGTAGTTTTCTTAGAATTCTCGGATTTGTTGGCCGTCTGGAGGTCAGGCAGGTCATTTGTGAAGCTCGGTGTCGATAGTTTAGTTTCCTAGGTTTTATTATTTATTTAAGCCAGTGGTCTGCAATAACCAACCCTTGCTAGGCATGATCTACCTAGTAGCATAGCAAAACTCATCATCTGCCTAGCCTATTCCCAACATCAAGGGGTCGGCTTCCAGTCTTGCAGGATCCAGCTGAATACCTTTAATTATTTTACATGGAGCGACTGCCCATCTGACCTCCACAACTCAGTTAGTACTGATACCCATTGGTAAGAGTGGACGTCAGACTTACTGGCCACTGACTACCTAACGATTGTCAAAGATCTAAAACTTACAGCCGGGACCAACGGCTTAACGTGCTTTCCGAAGCACGGAGGAAACTCGATATGTAAAGGGTGGTCACCCATCCACAGATAACCTAGGTAAGCGCGGCTTAATCTGAAGATCGACCCCGAGCAGCTGTTATTAGCTGTTATTATTTAGCCACGAGCTCCTTCATAGTAGCATAGCAAAACTATTCTATATATTTTTTCTTATTCCATTCTATTCTGTTAAAACTTCGTGACCTAATCATGTCAGCCAGTTGAAATAAGTGTAAGGCTGTTTACACATTATGCCGCAGCGGTAGCGGCACCGCCGCCCGCCGCGGCGCCGCAGCGCTAGTCCCCCTTGGATTTGTATGGAGCCTTACATACGACGCCGGCAAGTTTATGTACCGCGGCGGCGAAAAATGCTGCCGCAGCGGCATAATGTGTAAACAGCCTAAAAGAAGACTAACCAATAATAAGATCGTCAACATAATTTACGAACTCTTTTCAGCTGCCCAGTTATCAATATGCCCAATTTTGTCTTGATGTCAAGGCTAAACGTAGGTGAGAGGAGGCATTAACATCAGAGAAAGAGGAGAGAGGAGGAGGGGGGAGGGGGGTAGGAGGGTCGAGGAGGGGTGTGGGAGTCATCTTGATGTACTACTAACACTCTATGAACCGACAAGTCTGAAATAAAGGTATTGAATTGAATTGAATTAACTATTCAGGGGTGTGAAGAACAGGATCCTCCAACCAGACGGGTGTTGTCTGGTGGGCTACTGCCCTTTTATATGGGTGATGAAGAACTTCACACCCCTAAACTGATGACCTCAATCGTATTATTGTTTCAGTGTTTCATCATGTGTTTATTTAATTTATTTATTGTCACTGGGTAGTGACTTAATTTGATTTACATCTCTGGCTACCTAAACACTCACAACACCTCTTTAACCATATCACTGAAACCTTCAGCACCATTCGCATTTAAAATTACGTAAGTCTAAACTTTATTGTAGCGACATCTATGCTTAGTTCAGAACATCAGCGTACTAGCCGCTAGCTACAAACTGGTGTTACGTTTTAAGGACGTATGCATTGATATAATGGACGTAGGTATGTAATCCTAGTAACTGTGTAGTTACTGGCAATTATGTAATGCTTACTATTACTAGCCTTAGTATCAAAATAGTACTGAATTCGCAGTATAGATGGACGTTCTAGGCTGTTCCTGAAAGTAATTCGGAATTTCGGATGAAACTTTAGATTACTGTTGTATTTTTTTTGCTTGTAAATATGTATATTGGTGTTATTAATTTATGTTTGAATAAACAAACATAAATGAATAACAAAAATAAATAAATGAATAAATTACAAAAGCATAATACTACGCTTTTGTAATTTATTTTTATATCGACTCAAAAAAACAAAGAAGGCGAAAGCGAGATCTACGCTTTGGAATAGGCAACTACAGTACATTCAGAAGTTATTATGCCTTGTGTCTGTGACTGTAGCTTCGCCTTCTTTGTTTTTCTGACATTCAAAAGTGCCTGATATGGAAAAGAATGGGCAAGAAACTCTATGGACACTCTTTTAATTTAATTTTGTTACAAGATCTTGGTTACATCATTCACGTTGTGATTATACATATATGTGAGAGGATGTAGAAAGACGTTCACATTAAGAGCGTCCAGAGTAAAATATTTCATCAATAATTTAAAAACAAAGTAGTTAAAATAAACCGTGGCAGCTAAGAGATGACCAGTCCCAACTGACAGCGCCCGTTCACGAACATGACGCATGGATCAGCCCCATTCAGCTCAACCATATTGAAGGGATCTAAATGACCCGAAACACCCATTTTACTGGTGTTAAAGTGTGTGAGCATTTGATTAAGCATTACCTTTTCAAACACCTTGCTGAAAACCGGAAACAGGGATACGGGTCTATAGTTATTGGTGTCTTTACTGTCTCCGGATTTGAAAAGTGGTATTACCTTGCTGTATTTCATAAGGTCCGGGAAGACTCCTTGGACCACACACAAATTAAATATTAAGGCTATGTACGGTGCTATAGTGTCAATAATAGCTTGACAAACTCATAATAGAAGATAACCCGTGCTCTTCATTGTACCACTCCCTCTGTATTGTACCTATTGTAAGGATTTATCTATCCGTGTGATATGCACGGGCTACACAACATCAACATCATCTATGAGTCATCTCAGACATTTTCTAGATTTAACATAATAAACTTAAAAAGCCTAGTGGATCTGAAAAAGAATGTTAGAGTGAGTGGGGCGATCTCTATTTTTTAATATTTTGTTTAGGTTTTCTATAAATCAGATAGCAGTGCACTCTCTTGCACCCCTCTCCCGGAACCCATGCTAACATCCGTACCTGCATAACGTCTCAACCACCATTACGAAATCTGTCACACTAACCACGCTAAACTGCACTAACTATAGTTGTCAAATTCGATCACTATGTTTAGCCTACTGTTCCTGGTGACCCATAGACGACCGACCTCTTTCTCCCATTGCGCAACGGTAAGCAGTCGGTAAGTGTAGCGGGAGGTTCCGCGGTCGATGCCGGTCACGGTATGTTGAGCAAGATTGTCCTTTGTTGTGTCGTGGGTGGTTTGCGGATTAACTTGTACAGTTGCAAGGCATATTGTTGATTGCATATTTATGAACGAAAACCCATCATAGATTGATCAATCGTGATGCTGAAAGATCGATTTTTAGTCGTGAATCTCGATTTTAAACTATAAAAAGTAATAAGCACAATTTGAGAGGATAAGTATAAGTAGTGTAGCAGACGCACGAAGGTCTTCGATATTGGAAATCGCGTTATGGAACTCAAATGGAGTCGGGCAGGACACCTAGCCAGGCGCGGTGATGGCAGGTGGAGTAAAGCTGTGACCGAGTGGCGTCCAAGAAATGGAAAGAGGAGTGTTGGTCGTCCGGCGTCGAGATGGGCAGACGACATCGTTGCCATTGCGGGAATATCCTGGATGAGGCTGGCACAGGAGCGTGGAGCTTGGCACAAGCAAAGAGAGGCCTATACCCAGCAGTGGGTGAAATCGGGCTGTGGATGATGATGATGAGTGTAGCAGTAAGAGCGAATAAGGTGGAAGATTAAGGTGGAAACACCGCGAGTTACAGAATTATAATCATTAAAATCACCAATACAACTTGAAATTGAATGACTATTTCACGAAAAAGTCACTCATTGGGTGTGAGAATCTTTTCTGGGCTGACAAATCTTATACTTCTTTTCTACAGAAAGATTTACTCAAGCGATACACGTAGATGCACTCTTGCCTGGCACATCACTACGAATAACTTAAAGTCGCCATGCAGTCTGAAGTTGCATCCTCACATGGAATACACCACAATATAAGCAGAAGGTTCAGTGAAACTAACGTACAATAATGTCTCAACTCTCGTATAAATTGCAATACTTGTTCTGACCTATCGATACGTTTCTTGTCTGTCTGTCTGTTATTGCGCTTGCTTGTAAGTTACTAGCTAGCTAGCATACTCGTAAGTGAGGAATTATCCCTTGAGAACAGCATCTATACTATATTATAAAGCTGAAGAGTTTGTTTGTTTGGTTGAACGCGCTAATCTCAGGAACTACTGGTTAGAATTGAAAAATTCTTAGTGTTGGATAGCCCATTTATCGAGGAAACCCATTACATCACGCTACGACCAATAGGAGCGGAGCATCAATGAAAAATGTAGCAAAAACGGGGAAAATGTATTTCTTTTGAGTGTCTCCGTTGCGCGCGCTGCGTAAATGGTTAAAGTTACGCAATAATCATGTATGACGGAATTGTTCCTCTTAAAAATGTTCTAAAAAAAAGTCCACGATCCATGTCTATCATTTAAGGTTGACTCACTAAAACTAACTAAAAAAAATATGACTTTCCTATTTAAATCGGATTTTGTTAACAATGTCACGGGTTTTATTTTATTGCACGGAACCCCAATTGATTTTCTAATATAAAAGTAAGTTACTCATTGAAACATCGGTTATCTGCTAGTAAAAATCCCCTCAAAATCGGTTCAGCCGTTTCAGAGATGCAAACAGACAAAGGACAATTTCTTTTAAGTTTTTTTTTAAGAACCGTATATCATTATGCATTCAGTAAAAAGCTGTAATTATGAAATTCCAAACAGACATTTCAGTTTTATTTATTTGTATAAAGATGTATACATAAAGCAATTATAATAGAGCACTCAGCACAGCTATAAAGGAATGACTATTAATAATTCATGCTTCGTACTAATCCTTCTATACTTTCCTGTGAGGCAACCTACTCCATGCCTTCATTGTCTATGGTTCGTTACATAAGCCGACATAATCCGCTCCATTTCCACCGATGACGTCACCTACTAGCCACTAGCCAGCTACCATGGTTCAGGTATTCGATTCACGTCCTATAGAAAGTGGTCGCACCACTCATGGTAAGGGACGGTGATGTAAGAACATGTGTGTGTGTGTGTGTGTGTGTTTTTATGAAGTTTTATGTGATAAATAGTGGTTGATGTTTTGAAGGACTGCCTCGTTGGTCGAGTGGTCGCAAGCGCAACTACTGAGCATGAGGTCCTGGGTTCGATTCCCGGGTCGGACAAAGTGTTATTTGGTTTTTCTATTAGTCAAGGATGCCCAATTTTTTTATGAAATATGTAATGAATTTTATGTTGGTATATATTATTTTGGTTAAATTTTTTAAAACACTTGATAGGTTTCAGTTATTTTTCCAGATTTTTTTTTAAATTCATCGTGTATCTATTTTATTTCTATTATTTAGTGAGCCACACTAGCAGCTAATTAATTGATGTTTATGTTTCAAATACTTTGCAGATATTAATTTTGATTAAAATTTTTGCGTCATATAAAATGTTATATACACCATTATTTTTAGGTTGTTCTGGAACCGAATACCTCGATGAGAATCGATCGATGAATGAATTTTTCAATGGGTATCGTTCGCATGTGTTGCCGATCGTGGATACGTTTTACACACACATGTGCATTTGAGTTCTCATTATTTCACAAAAAAAAAACATTGAATTTATTCTTTCGTGTTTTTTTTATTGTTACTTTTGAAAAAAATAGTCCCAATCGTTTCGAGTTCGATGATCGAGTTAATGGTATTCGGTTCCAGAACGACCTAAAAATAATGGTGTATAAGCCGGAGAGGTGATCTGTAACTCAGGACCTTCCTACTTCAGACACCTTTCTCTATACAAGATTGTACATATACCAGCGCCTGTAATTTCTGATGTCGAAATAAATAAAGATTTATGATTATGATTTGTTTAGTTGGTTTTTGAAGCAAAACTTACCCACAGGTAGGTATTGATTTTGATCCTGTATTTCTAAGATTTTATATTTTAATCCAACACATAAAGGTAGCTATCTACCTTATTTACCTTTACTTTTCGCATTAGGTTCTTCTAATCAGGTAAATAAATGGAGGAAATCAAGAAAAGACAAAAAAATACTTGATATACATTTTATTACAAAAAAGGCCGTACATTAAATAGTTTTTAGTCGACTGCGGTCGAAATAAACTCTTGTTCTTCATCATTAAAGCTAGAATATAGAAAAAAAAGACATCTATATACAACAGTGCTCTACCAGGTACTTGCTTTCGAAGCCTTTTCGACCAAAAACATACAAAAAGAGATCATGTGAAAACATGAACCAACATAGGCGTAAAAAAACATAAAAAATACATTCAACTACATACAAAACTTCAGGTTCTGAAAATAATATTTACATACACTTTTTACATACATAAATAGGTTGTTTTCTTTTGAGAAAACATTGATATTGCGGTTTTATAACTACTCGTCATGGTAGGCTCTCTACGATTCAAGTAAAATCTTTATAAATACATAATAATGGCAATTTTCAAGCTAACTGTTCAGTATACATTTGATAATGTTACAAAATATATTTGAAGTAGGTTATACTTATTTAAGTTCTCCCATCGCCAAAAGTTAAAAAAATACAAACTAAAAAGTTTTTTCGTTTTAAATATGGCGGAATCACGGATAACCTACCTCGAATATAGTTTAATTTAAAATGGCGACAGGCTTCGTTGTGATTGCACTTTATCCCTAAGTTCTCTCACAAAACCTGGACTTATATCTTTATGGACAGTTACGTCATTTGACGCGCCGCTATTGGTCGAGTTTATTTTTCGCGGCTTTTCATTGGCCTATTTTTCGCAAGCTGAAGCTAGCTTCTATCCTTACAATGCTGGCATCTTTTTAGGCCATATGTATCGAATACTCTATCAAAGTTCCAAACAATAGATATAAGTCCTTTTTATCATACACTCACACCTAAATCTATACCTAACTACATCACAAATATCATTCTGACTACGCACAAGAATCCTATATGAAAATAAGATATTTCATTTTGTTGGATTTTGTCTCTGGTTTGATGACAGATTAAACGAAATACTCTTATCTTTTTTCATCAAGGGCTAAACAGCACACAATCATTGAAGAACATGGCGTCAACTCCCAAGATTTTTATCCAAAAAAGGTTCTAACACATCCCCGAAAAAAAAACTCATTCTTAATTTAAAATCTGTCATCAAGCTAGTGACGTCACAATACAGTTTACCATCCGAATTTGGAGTGCAGTGAGTGTCCATGGGCAAGTCCGTGTCCATGGGCAAGTCCGTGTCCTAAGCCATGTCCGTGGAAGTCGCTGATGAGGGGTGCACTACCGTAGGCCTTGATGCCGACGGGCACGGCGACTGGGGCGGGTACGGGGACGGCTACGGGCCTCGACACGGCCACGGGGTAGGGCTGGGGCACTGGGACTCCGACCTGGGAAGAAAGAGTGGATTAGATAACGAAAAACTGTGAATTCTTGTGATCGTGATTTGTCTTCATCGTTGGTCCAGAGGCCCCAAACGCAACTGCTGAGCGAAAGGAGGAAAGTGATGTTGGGTTGTTCCGTAAGGACTTTCTGACTAGCAGCCTGGACTCTGGATTTGTACCCGGTTGATGGCAATATGCTTGCTCCTTATTATATGGGACTTAAACATAAGGAATTGTATGTGTAATATAGGTACACCGCTCCCTTACCCTTTGCGGAAAGGAGGTGTAATGTTTGTTATACGCCTCTTGATACAGATTCTTATTTTGGAAAATTTGTTTTACTTCAATTTGAGACATCTCTTCCCAATTTAAAGAGATTTTACAGTCCAATCTACTCCTTCCTAATATACCGTCTTAACTAACTAGAGTAATAATTACGACCAAAGAGACCTAGACAAGTAAACCACAGCTAAGTAGCTTGTTTGTGGACCGGTCTAGTATTATGTTCAATTGACCGGTGCGGCCGACGCCGCATGACGGAAGCGACGCTTAATGTTGGTCATTATCTGCTTTGCGCTCTGTGCTGCCTTATTGATTCACTTGGATAATGTGGTTTCAAACTTTCAAGTAGGTTGTATTTGTTTTATCGCAGTGGTAGGTTTTATCTTTTGCAAATGAAACGCGTTAGAGTCTTTTACGAGTACAAGAGCAGTTTGAAAACGTGTTCTTTTTTGCAATTTTTAGTGTAACTTCATAGCCTAAATACCCAATTATATTAAATGTGTGTCCAGTATATCATATTATTAATTTTGTTTAAATCTGTCGATACTCAATAGTCTTCCCTTCGCGGAAAATCTCATTTCCTAAAATAACTGTAAATAAGCTATAATTTCTTCCCTTAGAGACCTATGTCACATTTCTAACAGCCTCTTAATTGCTTACTAACGTTTGCCCTATTACAATACGATTCAACAAACAAAACAGCGCCAAGGCCATAATATGGAACACTATCAGGGAAGTCTACGTTATGCAATACACATTAACTGACACCGTACAGTAATCCTAATCACTTCATTAACCTACTAGCAGTAACACGTCGGTGATGCTTCACCATAGGAATGACTTTACGTAGCAGCACCGCGATAGAATCTCAACTAAATGTAAGTGGTTCACATAGAAGTGTTCTGATTTGAGACTTACTGGTTCACAAATATTCAACGTTGTAATATTCAGATCGAGTCAATACTTTGTCGTTCTGAAAAATTTGTACAGTCACGGTTTTTCTCCTACTGTTCTGATTAAAATTTCATGTTGTTACGAACATAGTACGAGTCTGGAACTCAAGTTTTTATGAAAAAGATCCTATCTCCTTGTTACAATCGTTATTTCTTACAAAAATACTGACTGTGACTGTACGTGACTGTACTTCTACCGATTAAAATTATCACATTTCTGGCCACAGCACCAGTCACATGCGATTTTAATGTGCTCTAATCAATTTTGCTTTCTCTATAATTTATACTCCAAATCCCTATTGAACTGTATCAGCTCATATGATGCAGTATTTGCTAACAAATTGTTAATGGTCCAGACTATGTTATTTAGGATCACATAGTACTTATTCCTTCGGTCTAGTAAATCTCGGCAGATATCCACAGCTCACTGCGATGATCACGGAGGTTAAACACTTACTTGTTTAATGACGGGGTAAGGCACGGCGTGAGGTACGGGAACGGGCACGGGACGGTCGACAGGCACGGCGACGTGCCTCTCAACAGTGACCGGGTACGGCTTGGGGACCGGCACGGCGTAGGGACGGTCTACCGGGTAGGGGACGCCAACCTGGAATAGAGATAATGATGTGGTCTTATTTGTATGTTGAAGAAGCGAGACCGGTCTGAGCCATGTCAATGGGATGATCTTAGCATCCAATGCAGAATAGGCAAGATTTCAGTAGTTCATTTCAGCGTAATCCTTTTTGGAACTGAGTTTTTACAAAGTGCCGATTTTGTCATCTGCGTCCGTCAAGAAAGTGAGTCTACCCGTCATGGCTGTCAATGGCTTTCACAAGAAAAGTTCTTCAGTATTACGGGTAGTATGAGGATCCTCTTGACTATTGTAGGGATTAAATCGCAACCCTTATAATTTAGCGTAAAATGTAAATACTTGGATGTTTGAAAGCAATTTAAACTATAGTGAAAACCCACCTTAACAGCAACTGGGTAAGGCCTGTCCACAGGCACTGGGTAAGGAGCAGGCACTGGTACTCCAACATGCTTTGTCACAGTCGTATGGACATCAGCACCAACTATGGTCCCACCAACAGGTCCTCCAACCAATGGGCCGGCGGCATATCCCGCTGCAATAGGCCCCGCGGCATAGCCCGCCGCGATGTGCCCTCCGCCGAAGTGGCCACCATAACCGTGGCCTAGAGACAGGCCGTGGCCTATGAGTGGAGCGCCATAATGGCCAACAAGGCCACTTCGCTTCTGGACAACTTTGCTCGGTTCCGGTTCCGCCAGAACTGAGGCTGCCAGGAAAAGAACTGCGATCTGAAAAAAAAATGATTTTTTAAGAGGTTGCTATCGAGAAAAACATAGACGACTTACGTTGACTAGAAGATACTACACACGGAGGTCACTTACATACACGAGCTTATTCACTTCGGTGGTTATATTACTTAAGATGTACCATGAACTCATTCCTTTTATACAATCCCGAAGCTTTATTAAGAGCCTATCAGGAAAATCCTACATCATTACCGCTAACACCACATCAAAACACCAGCAGGTCACTAGCCCCTCAAAAACCAATGCAAATGAAGAGAAAAGTGTCAACAACGCATCCATCACCAAAATCGAAGGTTCGGATGCATTACCGCATAAATTAAGCAGGACAATGCATCCGATATTACTTTTACTTGTTGCGTGATATGACTCCATCAACCGACTTGATATGCTAAGTGGTACAGGCAGAAACGAAATTCGTATCGCTATCAGAATGTCAATGGAGGGATTCCTTGCTATGGATATTTGAACATGATTTAAGCGTGTTGTCGGTTACGTGTACAGTCGGTGACAGAATACGTTGATTAGCAAACCATACAGCAACGATTGTAGTGACAGTTTTTGATGGAAAAGGCAAATTTTTGTAAAATTTTGTGCATTTGGAATTTAGTTCTATATGTTGCCGCTGTTACAAGACTACAGAGGTATTTTCGGGCGCTCGCCGACGTTAACAAGCGGTGTTGGTAAATATTTGTGAATAAGCTTTATGAAATATTTTGAAAAAAAAAACAAGATGGCGGAGTAAGTTTTGATTATGGCCACGCCCCAAGTGTTCTATGTGAATCTATAAGTTATATTCGGCGTTAGTGACAGGTTTAGATTAGGTACAGACAACAGAGCCATTGTAGCAAGGAGAGCGTGGGAAATCAATGATTGCCCAAGTACATTATATTTCGTATCACAAAGGAATTCCTGCAGTTTTTATTAGAAGGAATTTTGTGGTCTTGCTGTGACACTTTACTATCGTGAACAGACTTGAATATACATCCATTAGATATAATACAGACCTACACCAAGAGCACTAGAGTCAAGTCACTAGACTATTAAATTATAATGGTCTACATATATTTAACTATAGGAATTTCAACTCTCCACAGTGACCGAGTGGGTTTTGAAAATTCAACAGGGGTTGGAAGGACTGGCATTGGTCTAGGCATCCTTTAGATGTTGCCTTGTCTCAGTGAAAATGGAAATCGGGTAAATAGACTTGTAGGTTATGTGCTCAGTTATATCATAGCTTCAAAAAAATGTGGATCAATTAAGTAGACCTGCGTTATTTATACGGATATAGAACGAATTAAGTCAGGGAAAGCGACATTCAGAGAAAAACAACCTGTCTATTATCTAACTACCCGCAACTTGTTAATTTATGTGCGTAGCTAGTTTTTAATGATGTTGCCATTTATCTTTTTTTTTAATTTATCTGCATTGGTGCCCAAGATACAGGCTTTGCCCAGTTTGCGGCCAATGTAAAACCTTTTTGTAATATTTTTGGCATTAAAGTTTTTATATTTGTTATATAGAAAACATAGCATCATGTTTGTATGCACCTTTTTGTCGACATTTCATAAGTGCCATGTAGGCCTTATGTGAAATAAAAATATTTTGATTTTGATTTTTTTTTTTATTTATTACCAGGAGGGTAAGGCAGAGATCAGTAATGGATCAGTTACAGTGTTGGTTACTGTTTTGTTGAAGCTTAAAGCTGAGCTAATTGAATATTCAAAGAATATAGTGAAAAGTGTTTTTATGTTCGAAAATACATGAAGACTGAGGAGCTTTAAATTTCTTGAACAGAACAGTGTAAGCCACTTTTAGGTGTAAGAGCTTTCTTCCTATAGATTTTAAACTAACAGTAAACGCTTGTGTCAATTTTCCGGAAATTACTTACTGTCTCGAAAATTTACAAAAATTAAAAATATTTTTTCAGAGTTTAAGGATCATGTTAATTATACGAATCTATACTTATTATATATAATATTATAAAGCTGAAGAGTTTGTTTGTTTGTTAGCTTGAACGCGCTAATCTCAGGAACTGCTGGTACGAATTGAAAAATTCTTTTTGTGTTGGATAGTCCATTTATCGAGGAAGGCTATAGGCTATATAACATTACGCTACGACCCTTAGGAGCCGCGCAGCGTGTGACACCGCGGGGAACAGCTACTGAATCATAACATTATCAGTGAGTATGTGAAAGCTTTTAAGATATAACATAATATCCTGCCTGTTATTGCTGAAGGGTTAGGCAGAAATCTATTTATAACATAGGTAACCATATTTCACAAGTTATGTTTAAGTCCCATGTAAATAAATATCCCTGGACATTTTCACACAGCACCATCTAGTCCCAAGCTAAGCAACTTAATGCTTGTGTTATGGTAGCTAGATGGCTGATAAACTACATATATACATTTTTTTTTCGTAAATACATACATATTATAGATAGAAAAACACCCAGACCCGGAACAACTACTTGTAGGTCATACAAATATTTGTCCCGTACGGGAATCGAACCCCAATGTAAAAAGGGACGATCCCATTGCCATCAACCGGGCACAGATACATACATGAAATGATCGAAATGCTTTTAGATTGCTATGATTTACACTTTTAATCATAAAGGTTTATCTAGACAAGAAACGATGATTTATTTTGGACCTGTCGAACATGTTTCAGGTAAGGGAGCTCCAGAGCTTTTAATTAATTAAGAGATTAACTAAGAATTCACCAATCAATGATAGAAAATGAGTGATTAGACTACCGATAGCTGTAACATACGCTTTGGTGCTCTACCGCGACCATTTAGATTGCATTCTGCATTAATTAGTCCGTGGGAAAAGCGCGCGTAAAACATATAATTAATTAATATTTGTATGGTAGTCATAGTAAGACTTTTTATACTTTGTAATAATGAATGAGACAGTTTTTTTGGTCGCTATTGTATTTTATATTTAAGCTAAATTTTGGAATTACTTTTAATTTGGCTCAATTAAATAAATATTTTTGACATAAACTTCGGTTTGAGTAAAGCTGCAGAAGACTTTTTAATTTAGACATTCGTTGCAACAATCGATGAGTTTTTTTGGTGGTTATTGTATTTCAGGGATATAGGTATTGGAATGATTTTTGTTTCGGGTTAATTAACGTTTAACATTTGCCTTAAATTTTATTTGTTTGCAAATAATGTAAACTTAATTTAAGTTGAACCAAAAAACTAACTAAATATTTTTACAAAACACCACACTAAATATATTTTTAAGTAATTTTAACTAACATTTATTTGACCTAATTTACACTTACGTAAGCCTTCATATTGAAACAAAACACTGCACCACAACTGTTTAACACTGTAAGGATCGAGCCACACTGTGCATATGTGCTCTAAGGCCCACAAACCACTTATATAAGGCTGGTAGTACACCACCCCACTATCAGGCTCGTTGGTTTTAGCTCCAAACGCCACTATTTGCGACACTTAGTGCTTATGCCGCAGGTATGCTTGCAATTTGGACGTTATTCAAATTAGCTAAGATTGAAGTCATTGTTTTCGTAATGAGTTCTGCGTATGTAGGTTGCTGCTGGATTTGATTTGATTTGGGAATTTCATTTGGAAGTTGAAAGCATAACGGTCAATTCCATCTTTGATTCTTTATTTGAAAATCATCTATTAAAATTGGTAATGGATTGGTTCTTCAATTGTTGATTTTGGACTTCAAATTTTGAGCGCGCCCGTAAGTCATCGAAGAAATAAATGTCCAGGGATATTTATTTATTTATTTTATTTATTTCAGGATTTGGTGTTATTGTCATTTCCTATTTTGTAAACAATCATACTTTGTGAGAAAACCATTTTGTTACTGAGCTACCAAATTCAATTTATTGTATTCATGATTCCACTATCACAGTCCCCATTGTGAATCAAGTCTTTAAAACAGTCATCCACCAAAGCGCTCCAATTCCAACTTTTACGGCGACACATTTTAACAGCTTCCCTAACCAGCTAACTAAGACCCGTGTCCATAGTTCGTCCACGCAATCTATATCTTCGACCAGCTCCTTTTCCTGTACCCTATATACCTCGACAGGTCATCCTAACTGGTCGTCTCTGAAAGTAATAGTGTCCGAAGCATTTAGACCAATTTATCTGCGAAACGTTTAATTTTGGAACAGAATTTTAAATAGAACACACGGTCGTCTTTTGTTTAGCTTTTTGATTTTCAATTGCAACTAGCGCCATCTACAACTGCATAATTAAGTTTGTTGTATAGTGTTTGTCTATTGCTCTAATAGTGACGCAAATAATTATAGCAAAGGTAGTGTAGTGTAAAATGATATTTTTGACGTGATCGTAATGATACCTAGGTAATAGATAGTATCCTTGTTGATTGGCATCTAATTTGTAAACGGTAGCTGCTATTTGCTTATGAAACTGAGAGGAGGTTTTGTCATATCCTGTTTTATGATATTATTATGTTTGAATGTTGTATTTGTTGGCAATCACGCTGACTACTTCCCTGGTGGAAATTGATAGGTACCGCAATCTGTACATATCAATACGCTTTCTGAGAGATAAAGCTGAATTATTGTCTCCTAACCATCGCCCATTATCAACTGCTTCCCCTTTTCCCAACTATTTGAGCTTCCAGTCAAACCGGCTGTAGCTGAAGACCAGTATTCTACATGGAGCGATTGCCTATCTGGCCTCCATAACCCAGTTACTGGTTAAGACAATACCTACTCCTTGTTAGGACTGACTCGGACGCCTTACTACCCCTCACTACTGTCTAAAATCTAGAAATTAATCCTCTTCTTTTCGTGTGGTTAGTGCCTAACCTGGTGCCAGAGTTTTAATGCCGTCCATGGCCCTCTGATTTTGCTTTACATGCGTCGAGAAACATTTCTCAGGAAGGCTGGTTTGGTTTCCTCTCGACGCGATCTTATCCTTCACCGAAGCAAGACGTGTTAATTCTACAATACGCACATGAATCAGAAAAATCAGAGGTGCGTCTTGGGTTCGAACTCGAGACCTATGACTTAGCAGTCCGACGAAACACCACTAGGCTATAACTGTTGTTAGAAATAAATGAAGGGATCAACTCGTGTTCGCCCATAGTGTTTAAATAAGTATGAAAGCAATTTTCAGTTGCAAATAAACAAGGATGCTTCTCTAAATGTATAAAAATATTGATACCGTTAATGACTGATTCTAAGTTTCATATTAATCAATTGCCAGTGAAGAATAAACGCTCAGTTTAATCAATTCATAGGACATGGTTTACGGTAATTCCCACGGTAACAAATTAGTCATACTTAGGGCGAAGTAAGTGTAGGACGCAACCTAGGACTCCGTGGTGACTAGATATGGGGACATTCGTCATTGGATGTCTTCCAATTGACATGACGTATGTGGGTCAGTAGTATAGGTGCCGTAATTAAAATATGCTGGTAATTAAGGAGTCATAGCATAATCAGCCTACTAGGTACGCTTTAATCCACCACGCGTGCCAAGTGCGGGTTGGTTGATGTAAAATTTTTAGTTCTAGGACATGCTGTACTTCCGAAAACATAAATGGATGAAGGAACTTTAGATTGCTGCAAGGCTGTACGCTTGTGTTAATCCCGGGTCGGGCGTAGATCAACTAACAGGCTAACCCCTTTTTTTTTTTTTTTTTTTTGGAGGTTGAGAAATCATCAAATGACTCCTCCCGCCCTGGGCAGAGCGGAAGGGAGTGTCAGACTCTTACTGACTAAAAAACACCCATGTTCCTTCATTGGCCCTTTATGTTCCAGGGCCGCGGTATCTCTTTCGAACAGTCCCGCAGCCCTGGCAGGCACCGGCCCTTGCGGGCCCCTCCCGTATGCTGACAACTCTTTGAGGCGCGCGTGGAACACGAACGCGCCGTCGACACGGCCTGCCCGTCGTCATACGACGGACGGAAACAGGCTAACCCCTCAGCTGCTTTTTTCTACGTTCTAACTTTTTTTTTTTTTTTTTTCCCATACTCCATTGGGACGTAATCAGATACGACCGCACAAAGATCAGGCGCAGGATCAACTGCTCAACGTGTTTTGTCTATGTACGGGTGAATCCTGCAGTCTACTTCCAAACTCCGGGCTACGATTGAGTAATTAATACCTTAGGGAAAAACATAATAGCACTCTGCCTGTACTGAGAATCAAACTTGGGACCCCACACTCAAAAACCACGCTTGTTTCTACGAGGTATTAATTGTCATGTATTGACAGAAGTGTTCTTTTAACAAACCATTATACTTATTACCTAAACATGTATCTCTGAAAGAATCTATTTATTCGAAGTACAAAAATATACCTATAGGTCGTCTGACTCACTCACTATCGTTGATCGACCTCCTTATTTGGTCAAGTGGCGTGCTTTGTGTTTTACTTTCATTTTCTTTTGGACGTGAATAGGTTTACTGAAGCTACCGGCCAGCTACCATGACTTCTGTTTTCAGTAACATATAGCGTTAGCAGCCTATAATAATCCACGGCAGGGACACAGGTCTGGTTACAGTGTGAGGTTGTGGTATTCGCCTGCCAGGGCTGCGGGACTGTTCGAAAGAGATACCGCGGCCCTGGAACATTAAGGGTAAACGAAGGATCATGGATGGTTTTTAGTCAATAAAAGTCTGACACTCCCTTCCGCTCCGCCCAGAGCGGGAGGAGTCATTTGATGATTTCACATCCGGAAAAAAAAATGGTGTGGTATCCACCACGCGGGCCCATTGCGGCGTGGTAGATATCACACATGATATATGACATTCGATGATATGACATTCGACGGTAAAGACGGTTTCTTCATTTACTTTTGAAAACTCCCTTGCAAAGTTTGCATGAAACAAAGCCCCTGAACAGCCGTTTTTACGTCTGAATGAATACAGTATAGTAGTTATGTCCTATAACTAGGTAGTAGTACAATGTCTACCACTGTATAAGGGTGTCTTACATAAAGGGCCTTCGCCTCTGACACCGGATGAAATGGCACGAGTTCACGAGGCGACATTGTGGGTCACGATGCTCTGCTAGTGCTCCGCCTAGCCTAGAGCCTACTGACCTTTCACTGTGAGTTTACAGTACAACTTAGGTCTACGTAACTTTTAATGATGAGTGTTTTTTAGTGTCCGTAACGCCTTATAAATTTTTTCTCACATGTAATTACATAAATATAGCATCACGCCTGTAGTCCCCGAAGGGAACTGGCGAAATGTGGGTGTACCTACACCTCTGCCTAAAGGTGTACCTACACCCACATTTCACTGTTATGTTTAAGTCCCATGTAATATGGGGCGAGCCTATTGCCATCAACAGGCACAAATTCAGATTCCAGCGCTGCCACTGAGAAATTTCAGATGGAAAAATCCAATTACATTTTGCCCAACCTGGGAATCGAACCGAGGACCTAATTCGCAGCACTAGACTAACGAGCCAGTCAACGTATATTTATACGGGCACAAAAGCAGCCGAAGGTTGATTATACCTACAGGTCTGTTGGTGTAATAAGAAGACACCGAGGCGTCCACTGCTACATGCAGCATTGTTAATTCTTTCTGTAAAAATAAAGCGTGTCAACGATAACTGGCACTACCTAATAAATAACGTATAGAAACTTTCAGTTTTGAAGGAGGTTGCTGACAGAAGTTGTGCTCTTGATGCGCTTTCAGTGACACTAATGCTATAAACATTGCCGTCTCTACGACGCTGCTGGTCATTTCGTGATCTGTGGCTGGTTTTCATGACTTGTGATTCACACGTGAATTTTCATCCACAGGGAGAACATGGGTAACCTATATGCGACGATGCATCAGGAGTAGTATCTCCACGAGGTATCGGCCTAGCTTGTTTTTCACCTTCGGACCTTGAGCTACAAATATATAATTGAGAATCTAGAATGCTTGTGACGGTAAAGTACCTACTAAAAATATGTCCATTACTATTAACATTCCAAAAATACATTGAAGAATGCTTCCACACTTGAAGGTTACTGAACGCTGATAATACCAGTGATTACTCCTTTGATCACAAGTAGGTAAAGTGTGGTATTACACCTTTTCCAATCAAGTGAATGCTTGTAAGGACAAATTCAGGTCTATCTGTACAAGGATGTTCTGGCGCGTGGCCAAAACTGGAACTAACTTAATAACTTCTCTTTTCAATACATTTCGCGAATCTCAAAAAAATCTTAACTGCATCATCTAGCGGTCACAAGCATTACTGCTGGAGAATGAGATTCTGGCTTTGATACTTGGGTCGGGTTAGATGTTATTTTGTATTTGCACCAGGAATTTATTAGTAGACGCTGGAATTATGCTTGATGGCAATAGACACGCCTCATATTACATGTCATTGAAAGATAACTGGCGAAATGTATATGTAGTATAGGGTACACCTCTGCCAAACCCTTTGAGGATTTAACGGTGATGTAATGTTTCACAAAATGATTTAACAAATGTTAACACAACCTCGCCCTTCTTTCAAAGTGCCAAAAGAACCGTGTAGGTCTGTATGTCCCTATTTATCTTTAACACTGTCGACAACCTTTACTTAGTACAGCAATCGACGAAGTTAATTACAATGTTGTAACAGAACTAAGCTAAATATCGAAACTTCAGGATGTATATCAAAAAGGCATTAGTACTGTTGCACAATGACGCATAAATTAACCATTAGGACCAAGGAAGGCTGTATCGATTGAGAGATTAGAGTAATGATAGAGATACGTTTTGTTTGTTTTGATATTTTTCGCTTTTCTACAACGACTGTCAAGATTGACATAAAAGGTCGGTAGCTTATGTCAATTGACCATTGTAAACGAAAAAGTTTCGTTATTGCTAGGATCTCTAGATGAATGCGATGGGACATAATTATGAATGGTCAAAGTTTTTTTTGCTAAGATATTTGTTCCTCGTTAGTCTAATGGTCACAAGCGTGACTGCTGAGCATAGGGTCCTGAGTTCGATTCCCAGGTCGGGAAACGTGTTATTGGGTTTTTCCATCAGGAATTTCTAACTAACAGCCACGGAGTCTGGATTTGTGCCTGGTTGATGTGAATAGGCTCTTGCCCCCTATTACATAGAACTTAAAAACATAACTGGCGAAATGTTGGTGTACTACTAGACTAGGTACACCCCTGCCTAATCCTTCGGGGATTACAGGCGTGATGTATGTATTTGTTATTTTATTAGGTTTTGTAGATTTCAATCGTAACATTCGATACGCGTGTGACTAAAAGAGTGATCGATTTGAATGTTGATGGATGGAGGAGGGAGAAAAAGAATAAAGAAAAGATGGATGGATTGTGTGAGGAATGTATGCAAGAGAAAGGGGTAAATGATGCCGTGATATCTGACAGGGGAGAATGGAAGAAGAAAACGTGTTGCGCCGACCCCCAGTAGAATGGACCAGGGCAGAACGACGATGATGATGCTGTTAACCTGTCTGTAGTAGGTACATAATTATTAGTAAAACAGTTTTATCGTCAAATGACAGTCGTTACGTGTACTGACAAGTCAGTAAATCTCACAACTAGCTTTAACGAGGACTATCGTTTACAGAATTACCACTTTGAGTGTGCAGTTCAACGTGGCGTTGCTTGTCAAGAAAAAAATGCATCGATATGTAAAACTTGGTACATTTATTTTAGTTCTGTGTTTTCTCGCCTGCACTTATAAGTTGGCTGAAGTGTATGCCCAGTGACTTGGTTTTATTTGGGATCATCTATAGTCTAGTGAGTTTTATCAGTTTCCCATTAGGTCACAAGTCCTTTGTCATATCTCCGTTATTCTCTAATCTGCGTCGCAAGTAAACGCGGGAAGGCATGATGCAACCCGGACGCGAGTCAAACTGGTTCCAATTTATCTGCCCATTATTAAGGTGCTGTATTAAATTCTGCCATGCTGCCCCGTCCATTACCTTGAGGATGTCGTTAAGTAATAGTATTCAATCCTGTGCGATATGTACATATATTATTAGAATTGTTCCAGAGGAAGCCAATACGTATGTCGATTAATACATACGTCTGGAGGAAAGATAAATGGATATGTGTTTTATGCAGATGGAATCTACTCTCTAACTTGCGGTTTGGTTAGACTTATAATTAAGTTTTCGATCTATAGCAATCCGTTAAGTATTGCAGTGAACGAGTTGATGCACGGCAGAGAACCAGCGTTGTCGACATAGCTCACAGAATAAGTAAGCTGAAGTGGTACTGGGCCGGCCATATTAGCCGTAGATAGATGTGTTCTTGAGTGGAGACCGCGAATTGGCAAGCGTAAGGTAGCACGCCCTCAGGCTCGGTGGAGCGACGAACTTCGCAGGGTGGCTGGTAGCAACTGGATGAGAGTTGCCGAGAACCGAGTCCAGCAGTGGACTGTTGTAGGCTGATGATGATGATGATGTATTGCAGTGTTTAATAAACAGTCATTTTTCAGTTAATACCATTTGCGTTAACTGAAAAACGACTGTTCATTAATATAACACGGCGCAAGTTCCATTTGCTTTCGCCACCAAGTGTTCAATAATCTAATACTACTTACTTTTATAAACGCGAAAGTAAGTTTGCCTGTCTGCTATTATTTTAACATCTTAACAGCTGAACGGTCGAAGCCGCGGGCTAAACCTAGTTGAGTTTTAATCCTAGCCCTGTTGATCTAACATGTTAAAGACATAAGCACCATAGGATATCACCATCGTGCCTCAGCTCCACAGACAACCTGCTCGACTTTAGTTTATTATCTCGTAAGACAATACAATCTGAGGCATATTGTTCTAGTTGCCCAATTGTAGCCGTGCCGTACACGGAGACAGTCCGATCAGTTTATGCAATCAAACGTGCGCTCTGATCAAAATTAAATGGCCCTTTGTAATGGATGTTCGCGGAAACTGTGTGCACGTTTAGATGGGTGGTTTTTAATGTAGTCTGGTTGAATATAAAGGCTGATATGCTACTGTTTCTATATGACACGATACCGTATCACTTTTGACACACACTATTTTTACAAAAGTGGGAATCGAAAATAGTCTTACTTGCAAAACAATGGATGTCTCGCTATTCAGAAAGGTAGCCACCTGGATACACCTGCAAGACCTGCTTTTAGATTCAAGGGTTTAAATGAAAAACTAAGTCCCCTGCGATTTAACAGCAAAACGAAGATCATTCATTTATAGTTCCTTGTATTTTATTTCCCTTTAGTTTTATTTATATAAAAAAACACGTTTATATTGTATTATTTTAGCAAATAAACTTGGATTTGGAAAATTCTTTCTGTCTGAGGTCCTAACACCAGCGCGGGGTGTAAATGTAACTTAAATACATTGATTTTAAAATTAAAAATATTCGTTTCACATATTATTATCTTCTATCTAATTCATTCCACACAAAATTACAATGTATACACAGCTTATCTACAACGTATATACATACGTGTACGTGTATTTTTATAATTTTATGATTTTTTTCCCATCTATGGATGATACTGATTTTGTGGAGCTCGTGGCTTTATAAGAACTGCCGCTCGGGTCGATCTTTAGGTTAAGCCGTGCTTACCTAAGTTGGTCCGTGGATGGGTGACCACTCATTACATACCGAGTTTCCTGCGTGCCTCGGAAAGCACGTTAAGCCGTTGGTCCCGGCTGTCATTTGTAAATCTTTGACAGTCGTTACAGGTAGTCAGTGGCCCGAAAGTCTGACAACCAGTCTTACCAAGGGGTATCGTATTACCTAGCACTAACTGGGTTGTGGAGGTCAGATAGACAGTCGCTCCATGTAAAATACTGGTATTCAGCTGCATCCGGTTAGACTGGGAGACGACCCCGACATAGATGGGAAAAGGTTAGGCAGATGATGATGGATGTTACTGATTTGGTTTGTGGCACACAATTTAACTAAAATTTTAATACCATTATTAAAATATTGCAACTCAATGGTCCGTACGTACAAGTAGATCGTTGCATCAACAAACATAGCTCTAGTCACACAAATCTGATAATTCTCATAGCGTCGGTCGTTTCACGTAACTGTACTGCTTACTATATAGTTTTATAGTGTTACTTTAGTAGGAGTATAGAGTTAACTGTGTTAAGTACTTTATTTAGCTGACCACGAGACTTCTAGTAAGGAAAATATTTCTTGAATGTTTCCGTGAGTGTTCGGGGCCCGTAATGATTAATATGTCATGCTCATAAGGAAGGGTAGTAAAATGGTTACAATATAACACATTTTCATGTGATATAACGATCAAAAAGAAATAAATTTAGTTTATTTAATCGTTTTTAATTGTTACAGTGTATACAGTTAGTTTGAGTTGTTTTTCTACTGAGGAGTTTGCGTTCCCAGTGTGGCATCGTGCGGCCCACGATAAAGAAGTTGACATAGCGCTGAACGATACCTATCGCATTGTAACGGGGTGCTTAAAACCCACCCCTCTTGCGATTTTGTATCCGTTGGCAGGTTGCTCCACCAGACGTTCGGCGCGAAATAACTAGTCGCATTGAGAAGGGAAAACAGGAACGAGATAACCGCCACCCCTGTACGGGCATCAACTACCATCTTTACGCTTAAAAAGCCGTAAAAGCTTCGTGAGACACACGATGATGATGTGAATTACGGAGGAACAAACTTGCCACCCCTTTTCACTTCATCAATCCAGCAGAACATCTTCCTCCTGGACAGGAACTGCAGTGGCCAATCTGGAAGTCTCTTAACCGTTTGCGGGCCTAGGTTGGCCGCTGTAGAAATAGTCTGGCCCGATTGGGTATTATCGACTCTTCCCAAATACAATGTCAGTGTGGAGCCCCTCTGCAGCATATGCCCCACCTCCTTTCTTGCCCATCCTGCATAGCCACCTGCACCTTTCAGGATTTTAACGAAGCCAACAACAGAGCTGTGCAGGTGGCAATATACTGGTCGGGTATTATTTGAATCTATCGACACGCAAAGAAAAAGAAGAATACTGCAGTTTATAAAATAAAGAGTTTCGTTTGTTCACAAGAAATAAATAATTACATACATATTTACAATAGTATCAGCTTGTAACGGTCACACCGCAGGACAAAGGGTCCTTCTCAGTCCTTCTATACAGGCTTGAGCATTGATCACAACGCTTGCTCAAGGTGGTTTGGCGATTTCAGACTCTCGGCGTTGAGGCGACCGTTCCAATTCCCAATGAGAGTGCAATACTAATTAAGCATTCATTTCGGTGGCTATTAGTGTTAGTGATGGGACATAAGACCTTTATTAATGACTCTAGATATTTAAGTGTTAACTTAGTACAGTTACAGCTTGCAATGACAATCTTTTACATCAGTAAGCATCTCTCGCTCAGATCTCGCACAGATAACAGAGCCTTGCCACGCGACTATCACCCTAATGAGTCTACGTTTGAATGTTACACAATAGGAAACGATCGAATGAAACGGTGCACCTAAGCTTTAGAGATTTTGTGTAGGCGTGGTTTATATGTAACTAGAAGGTAGGATTAGGATTACGATCAGGCAGGTCAGCCATATTTGACCCACATACATACATCACGCCTGTAATCCCCGAAGGGTTAGGAAGAGGTCGCGGGCCTGTGGACGGTGAGTAATGGGCTAGCTCGCCGTCCGTCCGTCTTATGACGACAGGCCGTGTCGACGGCGCGTTCGTGTTCCACGCGCGCCTCAAAGAGATGTCAGCAAATAGGAGGGGCCCGCAAGGGCCGATGCCTGCCAGGGCTGCGGGACTGTTCGAAAGAGATACCGCGGCCCTGGAACACAAAGGGCAAAAGAAGGAACATGGATGGGTTCCGCTCCCTTCCGCTCCGCCCAGAGCGGGAGGAGTCATTTGATGATTTCCCAACCCAAAAAAGGGTTAGGAAGAGGTAATCCTCACATTCCGCCAGTTACATGTTAAGTCCCGTATAATAGGAGGCGAGCCTATTGCTATCAACCCGGCATAAATCCAGACTCCGTCGCTGCTACTGAGAACTTCGTGATGGAAAAACCCAAAAAAACAAAATTGAAAAACAATTTACCCAACCTGGGAGTTGAAACCAGGACCTCACGCTCAGCAGTCGTGCTTGCAACCACTAGACTCGAGGCGGTCAGCATTTGACGCACTGCTAAGTGTAAGTCTAATATGACATGCTTCCTTGTTATGTACGGGTCCCATTCAAGTTTTCGCTATGATTTTTGTAGGTCCACCGTCCACCCAATTACTGGCTGTTTGTCTGCCTACACTCCTGCAACCTCAACCTCCATACTTATTGCCTCCTTCTGCTTCAGTTTTGCATAAAAGCAGTGATAGCGGCTAGTGGTGTGACCGTCGGACTGCCAAGTCATGTCTCAAGTTCGAACCCAAGACACGCACCTGTGATTTTCGAATTAATGTGCGAATTGTATAGTTATCACTTGCTTCTCTGAAAGAAAACATTATGAGGAAACCAGCATGCCTGAAGGATATTTCTCGACGGCGTGTAAATCCAAGCCAGAGGTCCGTGGGTGGCATAAAAACTCTGACACCAGGTTAGTCACTAACCAAACGATAAAGATAAGAAGTTTCGTAATTTCACAATACATTTTTGATTGAGTTGGTCCAGTGTAAAACACAACATCTCCCTTCGCGGCTTACAGGCAGCCCCGAAGGGTTAGTTAGTGGTTTAGCTACAGTACTCCCACTTGGTCCTGTGTGCACTTTGAAATTGTGTAATCTACAATAATAATAATAATAAAACGTTTATTTCAGATACAATCCATATAGCATAAATGTAATTAGATAGTCAGCTTACAAAATAAATAAATAATAATAATAACAAAATAAAATAATTCAATTAATAGCAGAGACAATAGAAATGAAGATATTTAGAACAATTATATAGATTATTAAATTAAATATACAATTTCAATGAAATATCTAGATTTTTAAGTTTTGTAATATATTGCCGTGAGTATTTTGTGAGTTCCATAATATGACAAATCACATGACAAATCATTCGATAATTAGTAAACAACACGATTAATCAGCATTCATTCATATAGTCTCACAATGACAACTTGGTAGGTCGCCAGGCCGTCCCGGATTTCATAAGTTTTGTAAGCAATAGCCCCAAAGGACCGGCCGATTGAGGGCGAACCTTTATGTAACGGAGGCGGTAGTCTTAGTTTGTGGGTCACGATAATGCTTTATGAGATTCGAAGTGGTTTCTAGATTTGATCCAATTGTATTAAAGCTGTTCATACTTATTTTTCAACTGTATGTCGCCAGTTATGTTTTAAGTCCCATGTAATAAGGGCCTATTGCCAACATGCGGGAACAAATCCAGACTCCTCGCTGCTACTGACAATTCTTGGTGGAAAAATAACACTGCCTGATCTGAGAACGAACCCAAGATGACGATTCAGGCGTGATGTTTTGTCATGTCATGTGTTGTTGCTTTCCCAACGGTTAGTCTGAATCTGAACTGAGCTTGAACTGTCGACTAAGGGAACTTCCATAAACAGATTTTACCCCAATATTAAGTTTATGGTTTTAATAGTAGGTACTTACAGCCAAAAATTTCAGAAGTTATATTTTGTTTATTTTAACTCCGTAAAGACTTTACTTAGTTCAAATAACTATTGACTTGAGTTGAGTCTAGATCCGCTGCCATACTTGTTAAATACATGTCACGTTGAACACGTCGATTAATCATGACAATATCAGGCTCAAGGAATCTCTCAACTCACTCCCACATAGTTCGACATTCCAACCATTTCTACATCCTATGGTTTAGCATACTGCCACCAACCACTGCATTAATACTATAAATAACAAACACTACATTTGAAAGGGACTCAGGCGCAGTTCCCACAGCACCTTACAATATAGAACTAGACCCTACTCGATTAGTTTATAGAAAGGCTTATGTAACTCCAGAACTGCAATAGATTTTATACTATGTTTTGTAAACGGTATGGTAGGTTTTAGACTTGTGTAGATGCTATCAATTGACACGCGAAGAATGCATCGATGCTCTACTTTCCATAGTGTGTCTCAAGGATTTTATTGCTTTTAGTGTTTGTTTACATTTCCTAGGGCTTCTGGGAAATAGGACTAATCTACAAGTAACTTTTATGAGTGTTGCATTTAGCTACATCATCAACATTCTCTTGCCCTAATCCCAATTCATTTGGGGTCTGCGCAGCATTTCTTCTTCTTCCATCTTTAAGAGTGTTGCATTTAGGTACCTACATCATCTTCTACATGGGAACGAAAATATAGTGTGGTGTGCACGTCAGGTCCTCAGCTTATGTCATGCCAAAGGTATGTTTTGTGGCGCGATTTGTAAATTAAACTGTATTTCTTATTTTAAATGACTATGTGGGATATTGACGCGATAAATGGAGGATTTTTGAGGCGGCCCCAGAAAAAATCTATTTAATAAATGTTTTCATTAAAATATAAGCAGAATTTTACTTTAAGTGTCACTGCCTGCAAGTGATACAATTACGTATTTCCCTTAGTTACGTCTTGACGAGTAACTCCCAAAGCTGGCTCAGAATGACAAGTTGATGATACGATCATCAGGTGCTAAACTATCTCATTAGAGGCTATTGACGCGACAGAGGAATTTTAAAGTACCTAAGTATTTGTGCATACGATTTAGGGCAGACGACTCATTTGTTGTGGTAAGTAAGGGAAAGGCAGGGTGGCTACCGAAGTAAGATAAATTGTTTAGGGCGGAAGATACGGTCTGCTCTTAACCATTTTCCCGCTAGACGAACGAGGTTAAAAAAATGTACCCATCGCGGTTAGAAACATTGTTCTTAGTCTTCTGATATTAATTAATTATACCTACGCTTGAAAGATATCTAAACTTGAAAAATTCAGGTTTACAGACACCTTTGAAACTGATATTCTTAATCTTCTTCATCATCATCTGCCTAGCCTTTTCCCAACTACGTTAGGGTCGGCTTCCAGTCTAACCGGATGCAGCTGAATACCAGTATTTTAAATGGAGCGACTGCTTATCAGACCTCCACAACCCAGTTAGCGCTTGGTAATACGATACCCCTTGGTAAGACTGGTTGTCTGGTTCTTAATCTTCTTCATCACCATCAAAACTGCCGAAACACGTCCACGTCTAGACGTAGACCTTATTTCTTTATAAACAAAGTTAAAAAAAATGTTTCCACGGAGTTCTATCCATCTTGAAACGTCCAGTAATAAGCTTGAACATAACTAAATGGGCAATCTAACTAACGAGCAATACCGATGTCTATTTAAGCTCACACATAAATACGAACAACTTAATCCATCCGTATCAGTTATGTTGCGAAATTTTCATTAAAATGCTGATGGCGTTCATATAAATTAGACGAGGTACATAATCGTAACTTGTACGGTTTCATTGGATTTAAGATGTGGTTGGAAGGTTAACATGGAACCTCACAAAGATTTTCTAAGTAGTGCAGAATCTAGCCTTTGTAATAATGGATGTAAAAAGACCCTTATCGAAGCCGAAAGGTACGTGTTCTCCCCGGCATTGCGAACATTTTTTTGCTCTAGAAGTCTAGACCATACCTGGGAACCTTCTAGTTACGGAGATATTGGGGGTCAAAGTTCCAAATTTTTCACAAGTAGGTACCTATTATAAATGTTACATATAACTTTACTTTAAGTACCTTTACGACACTTGTACTATTCAATGCATCCATCAGCACAGTGTTTTGATTGAAAAAAAGTCGTTTCCAAGCAACATTTTTTGCGTAGAGTTACTTAGTTTGATGTACAGAATGCTTGGTTGACCTTATACGATATCCTAATATCAATTCAAAATTCGAACGAGCGATATCGAGCTGTGAAACAGCGGTGGTTCGCTTTTTAAACAGTGTTCACTTGAGTAAACTTCGAAGTGAAGTTGGCCGAATGCGGCTAATGCAATTGAATTTGACAGGTGGCTCAACGGTTCAATAGGCAAACCAGCCAGGCACTCGATTTTGTCGTGTACCTAGTTTGTTAAGTCATGTTGCTCTCAAACGATTAAAGAAAACGCTAAGAGAGAAATTTTCATGTCCTAGAAACAAAATTCGAGGATATGTAACAGCCATCAACGTGCACTGGACCCGCGTGTTGGATTTTATAGAACACTCTCTTTAACAGAGAAAAAGCCTGTGTGTCAGCAGTGGAAACGTTAATAGCTGACTATGTTTATGTACTTGGTAACGTTCACCCATAAAAAAACTTGCACAACGACTGAATCGTTTTAATCACAGGCATAAGTAGAGTTATCATAATCATTATTATCGATAGAAGTAGCTAGTGGCTTAAATTACATGTATTAAACGTAAACGCTTGTAATATACGATTTTGTTTTTTTATTACAGGTGATTTATATTGAAGGCAGTATTTGCTTACAAACTTTGCTTTGCAAATGGTGCAATAATACCATACTTTTTTAGGCAAGTGCGGGCGTTAAAAATTGTTGGACTCATTGTCACGTGGTATTTACTTTTGTATCGAGTGCTGCACTAAAATAAGTAGATGATGTTTATTACTTCTTCTTAGATTAGTTATTCCATACATCCTTTTCCTCGTAATCATAGGAATGCAGGCCCGTCCTAGATCGTATCAATTTTATTGCATTTTCACTCGTCAATGACATAATCTTCACGCCGCTTCGTATAAGGCGCCTGCCAGTCAGCCAGCTCTATAAAAAATGAAATAATTTCTAACTGCATGATGTCATGTTACGGCAGTCTCTGCGATTACGACATGGGTGACATATTATTATGATTGATACTATTTGTTCACACGTTAGAGCGTTTTAGGAGACACACAATAATTATATTTGTCAAAATCGTGACAATCAATGCTACGATTTTCGATTTCGCTTTTCTCGTAAAATTGAGATGGTTCGATAGTCAGTGGAGGAATGCCTGTGGCGACTACGAGTCGAAGAGAGAAATAACAAAAATATTGGTCCTTTTGGACACCTTTATGTTTCGAACCTAGACTTACATGGTGAAGGAACGTAATGTAATGATAAGGTTAAATGTCAAACAGATAATTTCCTGGAAAACTAACAAAAACTGCCACAGTACATAGTAATAATGGTGCAAGACCTCGTTGTAAAGACAATCGGCATCGGAAACAAAGTTACGCGTAGGATTACACGTGAAACATGGGAGTTTTACCCACCTGTGTGTGCCTATTGTTAATTGTTGTCTTTGTATTCTAGTCTTGTTGAAATGTATTTGATTAACAATGCTATAAACGAGTAAATTAGGTACTAATGTTTATGTGTGACAACTTTTTATTAATCTGGAAACTATGAAGTATCAAGTGATTTTCACAATGCGATTGGGCAACACTTCTTTAGTTATAAGTTTTTAAACTGACGTGGTCATTAATACCATAATTAACACTAAAAACGGGATATTTACCATGTTTACTATTTATTTTGAGTTTCCGATATTTCATCGCTGTTGCAAGCAACACGCTGTTGCTATCAAATAGAAATCTTTAGATGTCATTTCTATTTGATAATACGGTGTTTTCTGAAGCGCTATTTTTACATCTTATTCTTATTCTTTATTGCACACAAAATTAAAAGATATACACACAACATTACAATATATAGCTTATGTACAGTCAGCATCAAATGTTGATGACCACATTTAGATTTTCAAAATCGCTGTACACCGTATTATACCTAAATCGCTCAACATGACAAGCGCCAGAAATGAATGATTATCATAAAAGGGCATAAGTAGGTGACCATCACTTTCAAAAGTCGCTAAACGAAGTTATAGTAAAAAAAGCATGACATTCTTCGTCTCTAAAGTCTCTGAACAAATTTTTGACAAAAATAGCTTATCATCGTTTATCCCTGAACAAAATGAAATATTTTTTGGGTTTAATATATGTGTGTATTTTTTTTCGGTAGGTATATGTGTTTAGTAAATTAAGTAGACACATGCACATGTAAATCGCCACCCTTTTATTTATTATCAGCAAAATTAAATTAAATCTTTAGGTTAAGCCGTGCTTACCTAGGTTGGTCCTTGGATGGGTGACTACCCATTACATGCCCACCCCACCCCTACTTAGGACAAACATTCGTGTGACGAATACGTGTGTTTGTTATAAGTCTTGGTATTAATCCTTTCTTACTAATATTATAAATGTCAAAGTTTATATGTTTGTTATTCATCACGATAAAACTACTGAATACATTTGGATAAAATTTGGAAGACAACAATTTGGATGTATGTGTTAATCTCATATTATTCATAGTATATGATTATTTTATTCTTGAATTTTATATTTCGTAAGCCAAATATACTCTTAAGTTTAGGGAGTTTAATTGCGTAGTTGTTTATTTTAGTTTAGTTGTATTTCATTTCTAGAGCCACTCGGTTTAAATTTTATACTCTTTTGTGTTATCAACTTGTCACTTTCTTTGTGAATGCTGATTAACCTGTAATTGGCGACTGTGTAAGTCCAAGAGTGTAAAACCTGTACTCAAGACATTTTGTACACACAAGCTGTTGGTAAACCTTTATTAATAAATAAATAAATATATTAAAACATCTTCTGAACTTTGTATGTAACAATTATATATAATCTCAAAATACATAAAATAAAATATAACTTACAGCAACTCCCACTTCTCTAGCTATTCCGGCAACAGAAAGTCCTTCTTCTCGCAATATCACTATTCTGTGAAGTTCATGTGCAGTAACATGAACATTAAATGGCATTATAATGTTTATTTGTCACTAAAGCGCAATTGAAAACTAATACAATATTAATAGATGATAAATAATTGCAACCGCAATGGTCTACATCCGATACAAAGTGATAATTAAGTAGAAATATTATTTTTACATTAAAGGGTAAAAAACAGTTTTTCAAATACCCACAACTATGTTTCCCAAAGAATTGAATTAAAACGGAATTTGGGTGAATTTTGAAAATGAGTCAGATATGTAGGTGTACAGATTCAATCGTAACGTAACTATATAAATCATAAGCTAAGTCGACGGTATGAATTTGACCAGAAGCTGCGTGATTTTTGAAAATGAGTCTTATTGCTTTACGGATAAGGTTATAATTCGATCGAACTAAAAAAATCAATAATTACGTCGATGGTATAAATTCAAACAGAATCTGAGTGATTTTTGATAGTGAGTCTTATAAATATACAAATAAGGTTACTAATCAATCGTAATACAGAAAGCTTAGATGACGTCGACGGAATAATTTTTAAGCGGAATATGCTTATGCACCCACTTCTAATATTTCTCGTTGATACTATGACAAAAAAAAACAATTATTTTGGAAAGTTACATTCTAATTTTACATCCATATTTTTTTTGACATGATTTTGTTTGGATAAGACAAGATTGGATTTATAACTCTGAAGATAGTAACGAGCACTTTTTTAGTTTGCAGTTCAGCTACTTATGATAGTATAAGTTTACACGCTACGTATCCGAAACAAAGTAATGTTTAGTAACTTTTGTTATTTATGATGTTAAGTTATTTTTGGACGATGTCGTGATTACACTAGATAACCAAAACAAGCATTTTATATTGTTCAGTGACTTTTGTAAAACTGAATGTTATGATGTTTTCGGATATTATAACGATCAGCAATTTTTGACAAAATGGTGTTCAGTGACCTTTGACGAGTAGCGTTCAGTTAATTTTGAACTTTAATGATGTTCATTCAATACTGGCGCCCTTCTTGTTGAGCGATTTATGGGTGATATAATGTACAGTGATTTTGAAAATCTGAATGTGGTCATCGACTTTTGATGCTGACTGTACCACGGCGAGCTTAACCCAAAATTGGGTTTTCTTACAGCAAACCTTACTTCGATTGCGACATTAGCGGTAGAGGATAACCTACGCACCACTACACACTACTGATACTTATTTTACTTCAAAACTGAAATGCGTCATGTGGCTATATCTTATTTGTACTTATATGATAAAACAGCCCCATAATTTTTAATGAGTTTAGAACTCCTCATGAATATTCTTTGCACTACGGCCGCGACGGGCGAAAGAATCTGGCATACCTACTCTCACTGACTAACACCACACCACACGGTGTTCTCCAACCACTTTGCACTTTAACCAGAGCCTGGATCACGTTCGTAACTCCTCTCGCTGCCCCGTCAGAGATTGTCATCATTGTTGTTTTATGCACAAACATGAGTATCATAAGCATAACCGGCCTATGATGTTCCCTCTGCTGGATCACTCTTTGTGAGGAGGAGTGAGCCGTAATCCACCACGCGGGTACCGAGCAATGTACCCACGTAGACCAACATCGATTCACAAAACGGTTATCAAACCCATGACCCTCAAGAAGCGGATGTTCTACTATTGCGCCGTTATGTAATTAATGACTCAAAACAATTCAGGCATCGTTATGTCAGCAGACTTAAATAGGCTGTGTTGTTGAATGTAGGTACATGTGAGGTCTAGGCTCGCGTGGTGGATTACGGTCGACTGCCTCACATAGAGAGGACTCCCAGCAGCAGGAACATTAAAGGCTGATTGTCCTGCAGTATAAGCCAAAGCTTAAACTATGTAGGAAACCCGACAGAATCTAGAAATGCAAGGTTTGGGTTTCAACGGTGGCAGGACGGCATTTTATTTTCAAACTCACACTTTTGCAATCTCATCAAGTATGTAATCCTCGAATTATAGTACAACCACATTTCGCCGTTATGTTTAAGTCCCATATTATGTAATAAAAGGCGAGCCAATTGCCATAAACTGGACACAAATCCAGATTCCGGGCTGCTACTCAAAAATGCTTGATGGAATACTTAATAATACTTTGTCCGACTTGGGAATTGAGCCCAAGACCTCTTGCACGACCGCTACTGATAAGCATGTAGTCAAGTAGTACCTACTTATATGATTTCATTCCGTTTTCCCATCGTAGCAGGTGGCGTCCTTTAATTTCTAGCTATACACCCATAGGAAAAACGAATCACTAGTATCGTCACAAAATAGCAACTCATCAGTCATCTACACCGATCCGATACGTCGTAGATGTGTCGTACGCGCGTGTCTGTCGGTAATTCGGTATGCGTCGCACGCGCACGGATTAACGGCGCGGGTGTCAACACTGTGTCGTGTTAGTGTGAGTTAGGAGGAGGCTTCAACGACGGATAGGTTAGATTAGGATTTTTATATAACTTTTATTTTTACAGAGGCTGGAGGGGTTCCTGGCAAAGTTATAACAGCCGCATGGGTCGATTTTGAAGTACAAGCAGCAAACCTCTTCAGTTGCACTAATCATTATCTATTTATCCAGACCTCTCCGTATCTCGGAAACTGCGTTACGTAATTTGTTGATCTTTGACAGCTTTGCAGAATCAGCCGCCCGAAAGTATCAAAACCAGTCTTACCAAGTGGTATCGTATTAAACGAGGCTGTGGCGGTCAGATAGGCAGTCACTCAATGTTGTACTCAGCTGTATTCGGTTAGACTGGAAGCCGAACATAATATGAGAAAGAGCAACACGCGTTATTTTCATGTAAAAATAAGTGTGTGGAGTGTTGCTTAATCATACTTGGGTACACTTTCAAGTTCGTGGGTTTATTATTAAATACAAAAAGTTAAATACACTGGAACTTTAGCCTACAATAGGCCTGCAATGTATGAATAGAAAATAAAAATTGTAGGTCACGTTACTTTATAATCGTTTTGTATTATTTTATGATCTAGAATTTGGGTTTATAACCTTGCTTGGCTTATGCGAACTTTTTACAATAATTACGTAGATATTTTTAAATGACAAAGTAAAATGTTTTATTTTATGATCAAGATAAGGGATATTTTTAATTAATTCGTATTAATGGATACGGGTACAGAAAACAATATCAAACAATATTTCTAATACAAGACAAATTCGTGAAACCGATTCGATATACGCTCTAATAACGGTAGAGGAAAATATCGTGAGGACTCCGGTATTTTCTACATGTGACATTAACCAACCTGAACTGGACCCGTGGGTTGCAGTCTGCTTCGTCTCACAAAGAGGTAGGCTACATTACATAACGTCTTGTAATCTTCGAAGGGTTAGGCAGAGGAGTACCTAACAAATACACCCACATTTCGCCAGTTAATTATGCTATAGATTCATTTGCTCATGTACCTACTAAGTCCAGTCAATATGCAGTGCTAATGCGAAGCAAGTACCGTAGCCCGTAGTAAACGCTTTTTCAATTACTCAATATTTACTGAACCTGTATTCTAATAAATTTAACTATCGATATCTAGAGAAATTCATGAATGTTGTAGGTACCTCGATGTTGTACTATATTTATCTTTTGGAATCTGCATAGAGCATAAAGTCGACTGAGAATTGCGCTATCGCAGTTTTATTAAATGAAACAAGTAACTACGGGGCTGGCTTAGATTTTAGAAAAGCACTGAATTATAGTGAAACATTGAAACAGTCCGATAAAAAAAGCAAGGATGCATATTTTTGCCAGTTACTTAATTGTTTTTTTTATTTTTATTAAATGGGTCTACTCTTTACCTCAATCTTGTCCTGGGACAGAGATGAGGTCGACGATGGAACGAGCTAACCCAAAAGAAGCCTATTAATTCGCGACTTAAATAGATTGGGGTCATATGAACTTGGGAACACCGACGCAGGCAGGGAATTACACTCCTTGGCTGTGCGCATAATAAACGATGTAGCAAAGCGCTTCGTGCGAATATGTGGAATATCGACCCAGTATGGGTGATAGATAACCTGCAGTACGTCTGGCATAAGCGTTCGTATTTTCAAGAGTGTGTATCAATACCTATAGAATTTGGCTCTGTGAGGAAATCGTTAGTGACGTGTCTCAAGTTGGCCAAAATTGACAAAGGCGCCAAACAACCTAGAGTTCCAAAATGATGCATGTCTCGTCCAATCAAGGTCGAGCTTTCATCCAAAACTCAGCTCCATCATACACAAGTAGGTACGTGCACGGTTCTTCTGGCGCTTTATTGACATTGACAGGACGACGATATTGGTTAACAAACATGTGAAATTATCTGTGGAAATCTTATTTTATGAAATCACCTAACCGATTTCAATGAAATTTTGAACATGAGTACGGTTGGTCCCGGCTTGAAAGATGGGATATTGATTTTAGACCCAATCAGTGGTACCGGACGCTAAGGGCTGGTGGCTAAGGGCTGGTGGGTTGTTTTTTTTTAACATCTAGTTGTTTAAAAAAAAAAACAAGAAGAAGTCAATTCCGATTAAGGACAGGCGCCAACAGATCCATGTACTATACAAGAATGTGTTGTTTACATATGTAACCATGGTTACGTAAGAAGTACGCGTGATGACAAAGACCCAGGGTGTTGAGATCACCAACTTACAGTGTTAGTAGTGCACTGGTTACGTTACGATGGCATGCGCTCGGAATTTCGTACGTATGTCCCACATTCTGTGGGGTTTTACGATTCGGTTTTGTATTCTTTGTTGGGCATTGTTACGATGAATTTATCGAGGCGGTGTTGATTGATGTCTTTGGCAAGAAGCCAATTAGAGTAAGTATCGGTTTCCCTAGTAAATAAATAACTATGTGCCCATGTAGAATATGATGAGACAACATAAACTCAAGACCATGTAATAGGTACATACCGACCATGTTCTGACAAATAAATTATGATTTGATTTGATTTTGAACTAGCTGTTATTTTCCTCGTTATTTGTCAAATTCTAATTGTCTATAGTAAATGCGTTTATTACAGATAAATGAAGCAGAAGACTGCATTGTTTAACACGACACAACCGTCTTCTCAAAGCGGCCGACGCAACAAAGGTAACTACAATGAGGGTGATTGGAATAGACATGTTTTCCACATAGATGGAAATGAAAATGTGAGGTTATGGAGAGGGAGTTATCTAAATCTTGTGGAGAGGAACCTCATCAATCTCACCATCTGCTAGAGACTTCTAATTTTCCGATACTGCCACGATTCCGCTATACAGAGCTGATGACCAACCTGAGACCAACATGAGATTAGTAGTGTAGAGACCTGTAATTATTTATTTTGAACATATACCAAGCCATGATCTGAATGAACAATGCCTTCGTAGGACCTTACCGTCTGCTATGGTAAATAGTTGATTGTCATGCGAGTGCGGTGTTGCGGTGATGAATCAATTGGGGCAACTGGGGCAATGCTGCGCTTGCGTCTGCACCGGTGCTACGCGGAAGATTCACAGGCGCCGACGACTGTTTTGATTTAATTATTTAAGTCGTAAGCTTTTCTTTTACAATAGAATAATAGGTGGTAGTGATTTAAATTCTTTCACAGAGTTTCCTCGATGCTTTTGGCGTTATCGAAAACTCGTCTAAGAAACGAGATTGGTCATTAAATTAAAATGTTTTCAAACAGGAATTCGTCAGTAGTAGCCTCGGTTTGTGCCCGGCTGTAGGCAGTATGGTCGCCCCCTATTGCCTGTGAATTATTAACCATAACTGGTAAAATGTGGGTGTTTGGCCTGTACTAGGTTTGGTCAGTCTTACCAAGGGGTATCGGGGGTAAGGGGTACCCCTTGGTCAGTACTAAATGGGTAGTGGAGGTCAGATTTTTGGGGAATATAGGAATGATGTTTGTTGTTTTCTTTTAATTAAGAAAATTGACAAAATCAGCATGTTTAGACAAATCCTTAAAAGGAAAACAGATCTAACAACTTGGTTAGTTAGGTCTGCTATGATTGTAGTCAGCCCAAGTAGCCAAGTTCTCTCGCTATCGCGAAATGAAAATGCATCGTTTTAACATGTAAATGAGTTGATTACAATGCATCTGTGACATCTAGGCTACTGTAGCAACGCGGAAGATGACCAGGTGTTAATTAATTTTGGTCACAAACGACCGTCACCAATTGTTACATTTTCGCAAGAATTTCAATTGAATTAGATGCGTGTGCGCAGGGGAACGCACGTGTACTGTTTGCATACCTTCTAGTCATTTGTGTGTAGTTAATTCATGCTGGGCAATAAAATATGTGAGCACGGAGCAGCTCAGTGGTATAAGCCCCTGTCTTACAGTGCGTTGCTGGTCCTGAGGTCGATTCCAGGCAGGCACTTTACTTTGTGTTATTTATCATATTATCAGCACGATCTCAATACGGTTAAAAATACATTGGGTAAAAATAACATGTTACAACCACCAACACGCACAAGCACATAGGCAGCGTGCATTATTGGCCCACTCCCTCTCATTTAGGTAGAGGAGGAGTATCTCAGTAGTTTTACTAAAAATACTAGCTGTTGCCCGCGACCTTTGTTCACGTGAAACTACTTATTATAAAAATATTCCTTCCCTATTTGAAACGTATTTTGTTAACAATTTCAAGGGTTTTATTTTTTTGCACGAAACCCTAATCCTTTTTCAAAAATTAAAGTAGCCTAAGTTACTTACTCCTTATAACATCAGTGCCAGTGAAAGCCCCGTCAAAATCGATCCAGACGTTTGGGAGATTAGCCGGAACAAACAGCACACAGACAGATAAAACAAAAACTGTTACAAAGCTGTTATTTTGAATACAAACAGACACTTCAATTTTATTTATTTGTATAGTATTGGCTACTAAAACTATTACTGGTTTACTAAAATCTTATGAGTTGGTATGACCTGCTACCTGTTTTATTCTTTCGAAGCCTACTTAGTTGATTGTGCTTTATTAATAACTGGCATTGCCCGAATTTCTCCTGGCTTCAAATGGTAAATTGTATACATTATAGTATGTTCCTGTTGCTTGAGATCCTTGGTTCGACTTCCATGTCGATTAAGTATTTTTGTGTTTTTTCTGGAATTTCTCAGTATATGGCGATCCAGTTCTGTACTAGAGTTACACCCCTGCCTAATTCTTCAGGAACACAGGCGTGATCTCATAATTCTACATATTTTTGACTGCTCTTTTGGCATTGCCTCGCAAGCTTGACTGCTTAGCGTCGGGTCCTGGGTCAGGAAAAAGTGTTATTGGGCTTTTCCATTTAGATTTTTTGAGTAGAAGCTCATCGGTGGTATAAAAACTCTGACACCAGGTTAGATACTAACCACACGATAAAGAAGAAGAGGTAGAAGCTCGGAGTTTGGAAGTCAGCGGTATGATACCCCCGTGCCTCGAGAAGCACGTAAAGCCGTTCTGCGGCTCTCCGGTCGTGTGGGATTGCCGACTGGTTTTCTGGCACCAAACACGTGTTACAGTTTCAGTGTTAATGATAATGTTGGTGACCATGTCAGTTTAAAAAGTTATAACAGCGTGTTACAGTTTGCAGGTAGCGGATAGCAGTTACAGGTGTTGTTGCAGGTGTATGTAGACGGTAAACACTTTCCAGACAGCCATCAGCCAGTTTGCCAACATATTACATAAAAAAAAAAACATTACGTTGTAGTGCTGTCCACACCTAACCGATCCTCAGAACTGGCTGTATCATGTCACCGCACTAATGTATTCTTGTTGCCTCCGATTCCGTATCTTGTCGTGTAATAAAAAGTTGTGTGACTATCCGCCATGTTAATTAGGTAGGAAGCTGTAATAGTTAGATCTTATGTTTTAGCTAGATACAGAGTACAGAGCAACTGTACTGTAAAGCTGGCTTCACATGAAGATTTAGTTATTTTGTTTTTTTTTTTTTGAGTAGGTATGTATGCGGTAAATTTTCAACGCTTACTTTCGCACCGGCGCCGCGGCGCGGCATACAGTATGCCGCGCCGCGCCGGTGCGAAAGTAAGCGTTGAAAATTTGAAATGTATGCATGGTGCAGCTGTGAGTAATACAAATTTTTACCAAATCGATCAATATCTGCATTAATAAAGGTTGAGAACAATGCGGCGCTTAAAACAAATCTAGACCTGGCCCACAAGTCAGTTTTTTTTTAAACTTAATGACTCTTCCATACTGAGGTAACGCCACTATAATATTGGCAGAGATTGTACCTAGTCTCCCAAACGTTCTGAAAAAGAAGATCATTCTTACATCAAGATAATTATGATGGTTATATTTAATCCAGGTGCACTCAACAAACTAGACAAAATTATATATAGCTTTCACTGGAACGTGGACACTAATCGGTCAGTCAGCCCGTGAAAAAACAGGAGGAGGGAAATGTTAGAGCCGTATATGTGTAGTGACAGAACCGCATTCTACCGCTTATATGGTACACACACATTCAGTTGGCGGCTACGTAACTCTTCTTATGGCTGCGGCTATGGTGGGGAAGATAAGCGGGGCTTAACAGGAAAACGCTTGGCGCTTATAATTTGTAGGACTATGTAACAATACAATTATACATTTTTTAAGGAAGTAAAATAATCAAAAGGAATGTTGTTTCAAATCTACATATACGGGGTGGAAGGGACACCGACGCCTAAACGGTTACCACGTTTTCAGTACATCATTAAGAACCTTTTTAAATTGATAATTTGAAATTTCTATGTGGGGGCCACATAGAAATTTATCATTGACAATTAAAAAAAAACGCCATTTCCAACAAAACTGCAATACCTACCTACACGGTCAAAATGTATGGAACAGCTGATTTTTATGATTGTATAAGTGTTTGCAATTTTGCATAATTGTCATTATTAGATTGAAAATTTTACTATTTATTTTAAACACTACCTTTGGGTTGGATACTCCACTAACTTTGAGGTATCTACCCCATAGGTAGTGTTCATGTTACATACGTATTTGTAGACCACAATAATTATCAGGTGTCTAAGCCGGGATTTAGCGAAAACTGAGAATAAACTGTAAGTTGACCACCATTTAGCGATCATTTTCAAATGAAGTCTCCTCCAGCATCATCATCATTCGCCTGGCCTTATCACAATTTATTTGGGCCCGGCGCGGCGCAGCATGCTTTTTCTTCCACACTTCTCTATTACTCTCTTCCAGCATTTAACAAAATAAAGACTTCTCCTATTCAAATCTTGAACGAAGAAAGTTCTAACCTCTCCGCGTCACAGCAAGTCCTCTACCTAACCACACCGCCTGTGATAATAAGGAATCCTACGTTTTTACGAGCTATTCGTATTGAATGGACGCTCAGTGTACAAATATCCTGCGCATATTATGTACTGGGCATTACACCGGTTGATTTACATACATAGTTATGTTAATGCATTACTTTAGTAAGTTGCAAGCTACAACTTACGTTCATATGCATTACTGAAGACATTTTCTGTAAAATTACCTAATTCATGATAGTTTGTATTTGATTCTGATGGAAAATATCTTTAGAAGTATGCGATTTCTTTTCTGGGTTCAACAATCCATTTATCTTCGCAAAAGTTAACAAACAGTCACTAAAATTTTTCAGAAAACAAAATAATGGCTTCTTTTGAAAGAGATCGTCCACCGATCTCTTCGATAATTGTTACTTATACTCTACTTGATTTTGAGCTTTTGGCATACTGGTTAGACACAGAGGTTAAGCAAAAGTTACCAAGGCGCAAAAAAGGATGAGGTAGTATTTAGGATCCTCTCTCCTCTGCGTATGCGGTGATAGCCACCCAGACTAATTTTCTTACTTTTAGTGAGCTTTCTGATGATTAGCGAACCCGGAATAGAAAACTCCTGGCACTAGCCGTAATAGAATAGTATAATATGTTCTTGTTCCAAAGAGAAAAGACATCTATGAACCAACAAGATTACTGAACACAGTCAGTTCACACGCTTCAAAATCAGCCCTTGTCTCCACCCAACACAATCATCAATATCCAGCACTTATTCCAGTTTTTTTGGGGTTGGTGCAGCATGTCTTCTTCTTCCATACTTCTCTATTACTCGTAATCTCAGCAGCACCTCCTTTCTAGCCATAGATATAAGAAATCAATTCGGCGTCCAGATCACGTTTTAGTTCATAAACTATTAATGTCTCAATGATACGAGTTTGGAACGTAAACAATTCCCCTATTACATAAGAGATAGCGGTCAGATAGGCTATTACGTGTCCCTTACCGGTGTACGGTGTAGTGGAATAGCCTAACGTAGAAGACTAGTAGGCTATAGGTAGGCTAGGCGAACTAGATCTAGAGTGATAGGTGACGCCCGCGTGTGTCACCCATGTAGAAGTCTATAGAGATGTGGATATTTTTAGTTTTATTAGTTGTATATAGTAGTTTTGGTAAGTTAAAAATCACAAAATGCATATTTATTAACAAGTTCGGCAGTTAAAACTTAGCAGCAAAGTAAACAAAAATGAGTCGTAAAAAATAATAAAATGGATCATTTAATAAATATACTGAGCAGTAAAATGACTAAATGGGCAGTTATGAGTTCGCAGGTATTCGCCTAAAAAGCGTAGTGAGCGTAGCCCCGCTACGCAGGGCTCCTACATATTTCTGTCTGCAGGGTTTACAGTAACCTAACACGAAGGGTATGTCGGGGTCTTAGTTCGCTCACTCCCCTCGCTCACTAGACCCCGCCATCCCCTTCGAACCTAACCGGTCCGAGTCGGGGTACCCCAAGTCCGGGTGTCTCCGCACCCTATGAACTGCCGATCTATTTATCAAACCGCTCATTCCATCATTTTTACCGCTCATTCAGTTATTGGACTGCTCAATTATTTTTAAAATTGACATTGTATGATAAAATAACCGATTAATTGTTTTTTTTATTACTGTCCATGTTTTACTGTCGCAATAATTAATCAACCGCCATTAAATTAAATAACTGCTCAATATGTTTTTCAACTGATCATAATAACATCTCGAATATTCAAATAACAGCTCAAAAAATTAGTTCCCTATTTTTAATAGCCTTGCATGTCCCACTGCTGGGTAAAAGCCTCCCCCATATCCTTCCAGGTACTCTTTTCCTACGCAAAAAATAAACTGGAACAAAAAAAATAATAACAAACAACAAATAAAAACAAAACTAAAAACAGCCAGCGGCAGCGGCTGACCAAGCCGAGCGAGTGAGTGAAGGTGTGTGTGTGGGCGAGTGTGAGCGGGTGGCCGAGCGGCTGGTTAAATAATAACAGCCGGTCGGTTCGATCTTTAGGTTAAGCCGTACTTAACCTAAAGTTCCCAGTGCCTAGGTTGGTCTGTGGATGGGTGACCACCCATTACATACCGAGTTTCTTCCGTCCCTTGGAAAGCACGTTAAGCCGTTGGTCCCGGCTATCATTTGTAGATCTTTGGCAGTCGTTACAGGTAAACAGTGGCCCGAAAGTTTGACAACCAGTCTTACCAAGGATAACGTATTACCTGGGTTATGGAGGTCAGATAGGCAGTCGCTCCATGTAAAATACTAGTATTGGCTGCATCCGGTTACACTGGGAGTCGACCCCAAGTTGGTTGGGAAAAGGCTAGGCAGATGATGATGATGATGACGACTCTTCTCCCACGCCACCTCGAACCAGCCTTCGTGATGCGCGTCTAGATCATCTCGCCACCTCTTTCTAAGTCGGCCCCACGACACCCATCATGTTGCCAGCCTTTGCCCAGCGGTCATTATACATACAGCACTATTGATATTATACAGGGTGGGTAAAAAATCGTGGATCAAACGAAACAAGGCGAGAGTTGGGATTATTTGTAGTAGCAATACGCTCGCGCCCTATAACATGAAAATATTTGGTAAAATGTGGGTGTACTCATGTACTGTAGGTCTATCTGTGCATAAGGCTTCGGGGATTAATTAGCAGTGGCATACATACGATAATCGTGGAACATCATCGACGGTCAACTTGACAGTCAATTGCAGTTTTCATTTTAGGAAAGCCAAATTATTCTTATTATTTTACTCATTAAACAGACTGCACGAAGAATTGCGCTGAACCTGTTCAAGCCATCAATACAGAATATGTTACAAATGAACATATAACCACTATTTTTCTCCAGTATCATACCAGCAACTTTACATCTCATTAACATAACACATCTCCAAGATCATATTCCTTTAAGGGTTGGACCTCATCTGGCAGCACGGAATCGCATTTGTTCCGCCTGTGATACCACGTGCTGCAGTATGCTGCCGCATGCGAACGCGCGCTGTCGCATTCCGCAGACAAAAAAGGCGATCGCACGCGTCAGCATGCTGCAGCATGGGTGGCATACTGCCGCGTTCTTTCATGATCAGTTTAGTTTCAAGCGCGAGATGGATAGGACCACGGAAGAGAGAGCAGTGATTCTAGCGTGTATTTTGCAAGAAATGCAAAATCAAAATAATAAAAAGAAACGCATTCGCAAAATAAAACGGAGATTTTAGAGACAAGGATATTTCTGCACTAAAACTATCAAATTTTCGTCAGTCATTGTTATTTCCATCCGTACGGCATGAATGAACAGGCTGCACTGAGCTGACGAGCGGCCGCGTGCGCCATTGTACGATAGAGTGAGACAGCATGCGGTAGCAAGTGATCGGCGGTGAAAGGATGCGTTAGCATGCTATCGCGCGCTTCAGCGTTCGGGAGTCTCCCTGCCGACCATTGCATTTTGTCCGTGATGCCGATCGCCTCGAGGATTCCGCCGCGTGCTATCGCATTATGCTTTCTGTCTCGGTCTAGCAAATGGCAGTTCTAAGCGACAGAAAGAGAAAGGGCGACGGAAAAAGGCGATTCCGTGCTGCCAGATGAGGTCCAACCCTAACAAGCTAACTTACACACGATAAGCATCGCCGTCAATTCCTGGTATTATCAGCTCCATATAAATCCTTGGCAGCTTTCCTATACAGGGTGTATAAGCCGTGTTTCCGCTAAACACATGATGTTATAAATACCTTTACTTTCCCAGATTTGATCACTTTCATTCCTCAGTTGGACTAGAGTAGTTCGAGAAAATGTTACGACTGTCTTATGTAAGTTTTTTAAGTTTTGATATTTGGGTAATTTAATAAATTAATCAAATTGAATAGCTCGTGGCTAAACAATAACTCGCTCGCTCGGGTCCTTATCTCAATGGACGTTAATTAATTAACGTTATTTATATTTTCGCCGCTCATTATAAACTACGGACGATAAGTCGTGGAAGTTGGCTAGTTGGCAATGTTGCCGGAAGCTTCCTGATACTGAGAGCATTGATAGTTTACTATGTCGATACAAACAATCTTAAATTAGGCATAGCTGCATTCGAATTTTGAATTAAGAGGATTCTTAAGGGAATCCTCAAAGGATTTTGTATAAAGAGTAATTAAAAAAATACAGTTTTTTATATGGGCATTGAGTGACAATTGAACTTTATCCTTGTGAAAGTGTGGTCCGCTCCATTAAAAAAAAAAACAACAAATACAGCTGAATTTAGAACCCCCTCCTTTTTAGAAGTCGGTTAAAAAAGGATCAACCTGCTTTTTCCTCATTTTTCTTTTACATATGGAAATTCCTTTATTTATTTCTTGACAAATTTTATACATTTTAAAATATTCCTTAAAACTTATATAAAAAATATTTAAAAATACAAATTAATTTGAATATTGTAGCCCACCAGCGTCGGGAATAGAGTCCGAGCAACCGGTGGTCAGGGCTCTTGAGAGAGGAACTTCCTAACAATACGCGCCGTGTCCAGAAGTACTGCTTTCTGAATCAAGCCCTTGATCCAACTGCCAAGCGAGAGCCTCCTCAAATGTTGGTCGAGGCTAATGGGTATTAAAAGCCATTGACCGTCACGACTACCGGCAGAATTACTGCTGCAACCTACACTCATACTATTTGCTGCACTCATACTATTTTATTATTGTTCTTTTTGGTTTTAATCTATTAGCATAGATAACGTCCTTGTATAAAAATGTAGGTCGGTGTGTGTGACGTCTATTCGAGGGATTAAAGTTTATCTAAGCCTATGACGGCTTGAGATATAAAGAGTGGCAGTCCTCATTTATATTGACCTTATGATTATTTCTACATCAAGCATTTGACCTATTTTTAATTGTTTTGATTACTCGTATAAATTTAAAGTTGGAAAGCGGCATGACTGTTTGGGTTTCGTATAAAATGAACCAAACCTGAAATCGTGAAAAAAAAAATCAGCTGTTCCCTACATTTATGATTACTCGTCAAAATGTAGGGAACAGCTGATTTTTTTTTCGCGATTTCAGGTTTGGTCCCATAGAAAAGTTGTTCATAGTGTTGAGTACAATGACCTCTTAAGAGGTTTCTGGTGTTTTACAAATAACCCTGTATACTCGTAACTAGAAGGTCTGGCCCAGAACAAAAAACATTCGTATTGATTGGGAGAACAAGTGCCTTTCGGCTTCGTTATGGGGTCTGTTACACCCATTATTTATACATATTTTTATTATTGTTTTAAACATTTATGTAAATTGTAAAAGTAAAAGAGCGGCCAAGTGCGAGTCGGACTCGCCCATGAAGGGTTCCGTAGCAGCAAGTAACATAATATTAAAGTTTTTGTAGTTCGTTGTATCTTTGATCGATGTTTTTTTATATTTGAGTTGATTGAATGAAAGGTAAATTGCGGGTTTACGATTTATGACGTATTGAAAAAAAAAACTACTTACTAGATCTCGTTCAAACCAATTCGGTGGAAGTTTGCATGGTAATGTACATCATATATTTTTTTTAATTATATCATTCTCTTATTTTAGAAGTTCAAGGGGCGGGACACTCATTTTACTACTTTGGAAGTGTCGCGCAAACTATTCAGTTTAGAAAAAAATGAAATTAGAAACCTCAATATCACCCACACATATGGGTTTGATGAAAAAAAAAATTGAGTTTCAGTTCTAAGTATTAATGTTCAAAAATAGAAAAAAAAAACAATAAATTTTGAGGGTTCCCCAACCCCCAATTTATTGTATTTTTTTTTCTATTTTTATTGTGAAAATCTTAACGCGGTTTACAGAATACATCTACTTACCAAGTTTCAACAGTATAGTTCTTATAGTTTCGGAAAAAAGTGACTGTGACATACGGACGGATAGACAGACAGACAGACATGACGAATCCATAAGGGTTCCGTTTTAAGCCATTTGGCTACGGAACCTTAAAAATTATATTTATTAAACTTCTATTATGCCTAATCTGATATCTTTGATTTTTATGGGCGCCTACTCCATAAAATCTTATTATAATTTACAAAATAACAACTATATTCTTCACTCTTATATAATGATCTACTTTTAATACATTTTTTATTCTGAAAATTCGTTCAAAACGGCTCTCAAGTATAACTTGAGATCGGGCCTGTGGACGGTGAGTAATGGGCTAGCTCGCCGTCCGTCCGTCGTTTGACGACAGGCCGTGTCGACGGCGCGTTCGTGTTCCACGCGCGCCTCAAAGAGATGTCAGCAAACGGGAGGGGCCCGCAAGGGCCGATGCCTGCCAGGGCTGCGGGACTGTTCGAAAGAGATACCGCGGCCCTGGAACATAAAGGGCCAAAGAAGGAACATGGGTGGTTTTTAGTCAGTAAGAGTCTGACACTCCCTTCCACTCCGCCCAGAGCGGGAGGGGTCATTTGATGATTACCCAACTTCCAAAAAAAAAAAAGTATAACTTGAGAGATTGCCAAAATTAATTAGGTGAACAAAACAAAAAAGTGACAGGAGATAGGTGGCGCTGTTCGTCACGTAAACATTGAGCTCCGTTACTATTGGCAATAAAAATCTAAAGTACAGTTAAATTTTAATAACTTTATAATACGCGTGATTTATATAGTGTAAACAAACAGTGAAAGTGTTATCTAAACGAAACTGTCATGCAAAAAAAAAGTTATTACGTGAACAATTCCTGAACGTAATCTGAGGTAAACACAGTGTAAATATTGTGTGTAAAGTGACTAAAACGTTCATAACAACATAGTGAATCGATGGTCAACGAGTGGTGAACAGCAGTGTGCTAATCAAACTCAAAAATAGAGAGTGAATATAAAACTTGAACTTTTTTCTCGTCGTTATTTTGAAAATTTCAAAGTCATTCCTCAACACTTAACAAAAGTTTTAAAAAAGTGACATCTGTTGTCGAGTAGCTGTAGCACTTCGATTAGATCAATCATTTACGCCATCTAGACGCGTAATACTGAACTAAAATGTCAACTTCCAAGCTGCACACCAACTCCTCAAGTGAAATCCGTAAGATGTCAGCATTAGTACTATGCTACAAATGCAAAAAAACGGTTGCTGCAAAAAATACAGCTTTGTGCTCTGTTTGTAACAACAGATTTGAGCCCGATTGCGATGGCTACCCCGAACAAACATACCGTTTAATGAGTCAGGAATCTAAGAAGAAATGGCGCTGCAAGAGTTGCATTAAGAAAACAGCTGCTAAAAATACAGATGTGTCTAATGTAACCATGAGAAACAAAATAATTCATCCAGACAGGCAGTCTTCCCCTGAACGATGCACCGAAAATAAAGGAAAATCGCCGCTTACTTACGACTCCCACATTCTCACAGATTACGAAACATCTTATGAAGCTGATACCTCGCCGAATAAATTATCCAAAAGCTTAGACGGCACAATAATTAACACCTCAATCACAGAAGTACAAGATACAATACATCAACTAACTGATAAACTGAAGAGTACAGAGAACGAACTGGAAAATGTAATATTGGATAATAACAATTTACAAGAACAAGTTAAGAAACTAACTGCTGAAATTAAAATATTAAAATCTCTGTGTTCCTCGTCCACATTTTTAGAAAATAGCCCAATAAACACAACCAAAAAGAAAAAGCGTTCGCTCTTATTCCAAAATGTGTCCTCTATACCAACCTCGCCTGGACCTACATCAAGCGTTGACTCCAGCAGCAACATAACATATCTGGGTCTACAACAAAAAATCACAGCTTTGCACGAAGACTTGAAAGATGCAGAACAAGAAATAGCAACGCTCACTAAACAAATAGAGGCCCTGAGTGCAAAAAAACATGGAAATTGTGCAGCTTCAATCTGTACAACACAAACCAACACTACAAAACAACAAAAGCATGAATATGGAAAAAGAATAGTGATCTTCGGCGCCCAACAATGCGTAGGTCTAGCTGCGGCTCTTATACAGTCGAGAGTAAATACACAATATGAGAAGTACGGAGTTTTCGCCCAAACGATGCCAAATGCAGGCAGCGATGTCATAATGAAAAGTTGTATGAACTTCAACCTACAACCTGACGATAAAGTTGTAATATGTTTGGGTGAAAATGATCATAACATGAAACATGTCCTATTCCAACTAAAATCCATGCTGAAATTATTTTATAAAAATACTATTATTTTACTAAATGTACAAAAAAGTTACTACCTTGACGTCGTAAAATTAAATCATCGCTTAAAAAATATTTGCCATTATTATAAAAATTGTCACTTCACGAACTGCCAATATTCCAATTTATCTGATATTTGCAAATCAATAAATTATGAACTAGATTGTGAATACTATAACGCGACATTTTTGGATCCTGCTGAAATAAAAAAACGACTGGTGAGTAGCAGAACAAGTTTTTTAACAAAAAATAAGGAGCCCAAGAAGGGGACTATCCCCTTTTATTTCAAAAGTTCCGCAAACAAAGAACTGGAAATGGGAAATACTTGCGCTCCCGCTGAAAAAATCCAACACATAAAAAAGGGTACCATACCATACTATTTTCTACCATTAAAAACATCTAACAGTTTTTTTCGATTCTAAACATATGTCACCAACAACATCTTCGTTTCACCACTTTAGGATATTACATCAAAACATCGCAAGCATTCTATCCAAACAAGAACTATTAGAGATAACATTACTTGAGATGCGAGATTCACATAATGACCCACATGTAATCTGCCTTTCTGAAACATTTATTAAGAAAGGCCATGAGAGTTACCTTAAGATATCAGATTACATAGTGGCAGCCAACTTTTGTAGAGAAAAAAGCCGAGGTGGAACCTGCATCCTAGTTAAAAAGGAACTTATTTTCAATGAATTATCAATGGTTAAAAAGTATGCATCAGTTAATACATTCGAAGTTTGTGGCATTGAGTTAACTAACGAAAAACTATTGATAATATGCATATACAGAACACCCCAGTCCGACCCCAACCTATTTTTAACAAATCTAGATAGTCTCTTACATGATATTCTTAAAAAATACAAACCTTCAACACGCATAGTTCTAGTAGGAGACTTTAACATAAACACACTAAAAAAAGGTAAAATCAGTAACGAATTCCAAGATCTAGCAAACAACTATAATTTAAAAATTCATATTAATGAAGCTACTCGCAAATCCACTTGTATTGACCATATATTAAGTAATATCCCAGATGCAACTACAACAGTACTATCACTCTATCTCTCGGACCACGAAACAGCACAAATGATAGACTTCCCCTTAAAACTCCAATCGACAAAAGATGCAATTTATTACGTTTACAAAAGAGACTACAATGTTCATAATGTACACAAGTTCAGAAAATGTCTACAAAGTTTGACTTGGTCAGAAGTATATATAGAAAAAGATGCAAATATAGCATTTAACCGTTTTCATGAGTTAATATGCCTTTTTTATTATCTGTGTTTTCCTAAAGTAAAGATAAAGATAAATCTAAACAAAACAGTAAAACAAACATGGATAAGTAAAGGTCTTAAGCAGAGTTGTAAAACCAAGAGATTTTTGCGTTATCCATATTATAAGAAGAAAACTCAACCCAACAAAACCAGATACATTAAATACTCAAATTTGTTACAAAAATGTATCTATAACTCCAAAAAAAATGCTAATATAAAATTTATGCATACACATCAGAACACATGTAAGGCTACATGGACAGTAATAAAAAATGAAATACATAATCCTAGTCCTAAAAATAACATAGAATCCATTAAAATTAATAATACCATACTTACGGAACCAACAGAAATAGCCTCCACCTTCAATGATTTCTATCTAAATCATAACCCTACACAGCAAAGTACAAATAGTCATGGTAAGGAAAGCATAATTCCTAACTCAATGTTCCTCGTTCCAATGTCAGAAAGCGAAGTAGAACAACAAATTATGTTATTAAATAACACTACCTCCGAAGGCTACGACGAGCTTAGCACTAGAATTATTAAGAAATGTGCTAAGGAAATACGCGGGGTTCTAACGCATCTTATAAACTTGTCTTTTGTTCAAGGAGTGTTTCCAGATAAATTAAAAATGTCAATTGTGAAACCACTTCTTAAAAAAGGGGAAAAAAATGACGTTAACAACTACCGCCCAATAACTTTAATACCAATTTTGTCAAAAATCTACGAAAAATGCATGTATAAAAGGCTTATTAATTACTGCGAGAAATTTCATATTATAAAGAAAGAGCAATTCGGTTTTCAAAAAGATAAATCAACAACTTTAGCTATCTTTTCACTCTTGAAAGCAGTACTGACTAATGTTAATAATAATCGACTAACGACGGGCTTATTTCTTGACCTATCTAAGGCGTTTGACCTGGTCTCGCATAACATGCTTTTTCAGAAGCTACAGTCTATGGGAATTAGAGGACCTCCACTACAGTGGTTAATGTCATACATATCCGGCAGACAGCAGTGTGTTACAATCACTAATATGAATGCCAATAAAGATATGGTCTCATACCACTCGGAATAAAACCACCAAACGAGGCGTGCCCCAGGGCAGCATATTGGGCCCGATTTTGTTTCTCCTTTATGTGAATGATATTGTAGACATAACTAATCATAAATGCTTTCTGTATGCTGATGATATTTCGATAATAGTCTCTACCGACAAAAAAAGTAAATCAATAATTGATCATGAAACAGATATTAATAACACAATAGAAAATCTTATAAATTGGCTTAATAATAATAATTTATGTATTAACCTTAATAAATCAGTATATGTACAATTTAATAAATCTTATAATAACAAATTTAATTTTACAATGAATATATCAAAACTTCAAAAAGTAGCACAAACTAAGTTTTTGGGAACGATCATAGACGAACATCTAGACTGGAAAGCTCATATCGATAGCACATGTAATAAAATCAATAAATTCGTATACGCTCTTAGAAGGATAAAAAATGTTACAAATAATAAAACAGCTGTAATGTCATATCGTGCATATGTGGAGTCCTCGCTGCGATATGGACTAATTGTATGGGGAAATGGTACCGACCATAATAGAGCATTTATCGCTCAAAAGAAATGTGTTCGAGCTATTCAAGGCATTCCACCGGACGTATCTTGTCGACCATTATTTAAAAAACTCGGCCTGCTACCACTACCCTCACTATATGTATATGAAACATGTATGTTTGTACGGAACCACAAATACCTATTCAGAACAGCAGCAGATGTAAGTTCTAGGAATCGGCGCGACAAAGGAGACTGAAATGATTACATACAATCTTGGGCCTAGTTGTAAGAAGATGAAAGTGGTGTCAATTAATAGCTTATATATTATCAACCTCTCACTGAAAATTCTGCGGATTTTGTCAATCTGAGAACAGAGATATAAGAGATTATATAAAAGTGAGGTTAAGTTACAATCTTTAAGTAACAGCTGATTCCTGAAGTGCAAAATGTGTTCTTTTGCACTAATAGTTATTATATTTACTAGAAAATGTTTGAAAAATCATATGAATGAACGTCAACGACTTCAAGCGATAGGTAGGTAATAGGTAAGGAGATAGGGAAAGGATGCCTAAAATAAAATAAAAAATCATTTAATATAGTGTTTTATTCGCCTTCTCTTGTAATTAAAATGTCGTCTAGAAACCAAAGCACATTGTAATCTGATTTAACTTACAGTTCGAGGTATAATCCACTCTTGTATAACATTATAAATTCTTGATTCACGGGTTGTGTTTGTATGAAGTAGGTGATGGGTTTGCGATGCAAGAGAGCGTCCGCAGCGGAGAAAAATATTACGGCGGCCCAGTGTATTGCAGTGACCAGTGGATATCCCACAATTCACACAGCGATCCATAGTTTCAATAATATCCAATCCACAAGCCGGCGGTAAAATCCAAAATAACAATTCCAAGTCAAACGTGTGAGCGATCTTCGGTGTCCAAGGTGAAAGCAAGGGTCGTACAAGGTAGGCAGGGTCAGAATCCGTAAAATACAAAGCAGTGGTCGTAAAAAATGACGAATAATCGGGAAAGCACTCAAAACGCATCGGAAAACACGAAACGAGTGAGCAAACAAAAACAGTCGGCAACTGTCTAGTGTCAATGTCAGTCAGCAGTTATGTCAGTGACATAGACTAAAAATATAAGAGAGATTTGAATCGATATGAAATCGATAATCATTAATATTGGTTATTCAGTAATTAATTGTTATTTGATTTAATAATATGACGTAATTATATGCACTATATTGCATGTGCATTTAATTACTTTGAGTTAATTATTTACTGCAAATGTTTTATTTTCGTAACTGTGTAATCGATTACTCAATCGATAATCTCACGAAAACTATTTTCTCATATTTCTCCGCTTCCAGGTTGAGAATTGAAGTGATTTTTCATATTCTAAGATACAAAAATATGACATTTTTTTTAGATCATATCTCAACTTATTACATTTGGGCCCACCGTTTTCCATCTCCTTTAGACTTGTTTTGGATGAGTTCCCTCGATCAACAAAATATAGTAAAAGCTGTATAGCTATGGCCGTACGTATATATAATAAATTACCATGTAAATTTAAACTACTAAATGGCAGATTGTTTAAAATTCATTTGTTTAAATGGCTAAATGATAGTAATTTTTATAGCATTAAGGAATACCTTGAACATAAGTTGTGTTAACCAATTTGCATGCTTTAGTTTTAAGCAAAACATGTATGATCTTATCCTTAACTCATGTAACACCATTGTATACCATGTTTTACGCAAATAAATAAATATGAATATGAATATGAAAGAATCTGCGTTAATCGCGTCATCAGTGTGCGCCAAAGTGTTCTTTAAACTAGTTGTTTTCAATTAACTATAAACTATTTGTTTATTTTAAAGATAGCTTCATTAATCATTTCTCAGTGTACATCATTATGGCCGTGTATTTGTGAGCTATAACAAAGTGTTTTGCGGGGTAGTTACCATTGTAGCTTTTGGCTTGCAATGGTTAGGATAACACTGGCGGAATTGTCCATAAAAATAATTCGTCGGGAAAGTTTTCTTGATAATGACGCTATCTACTAACAGAGGTTAATATTCTTGTATAAGCCTTCTTCATAAATCTTGATTATAAAGGACAGATATCGTGTTAGGTAATCGCCACTTAAATCGTTTTAAATCGCGTTTGATGAATAGCCGAGGATTCTTCTAGAATGAATAGGTACCTAATGGACTTAGTGCACCTAGTATCTAATCATTATACCTACGTGCGTAGTAATTATAAGCAAGTAGCTGATAAGATAACCTTATCGATTTTTAATAGCGCGACAGCGAAATTTTTGGTGGAGGAAATACACATGAAAGTCGTTTCTGAACATTTAGTAAATTACAAAACACACTGCACATGTTTCTCTAAAGGACGCGGCTCCAGAAGTCCGAACACTAAACACACACAAATACTCCGCAGCCTGTCCATGATAAATTGTCCACACCGGTTTGACCGAACCTAACAAGTATATTTTCTATTCTTACTTATGATTTTCCTTCATAGTTTGAAGAATACCCGGTGCTATGAGCGCAGACACCGTAACCATTTTGTAAATTCCTGTACCTAATAGAAACTCAAATCCTAAAGAACGTCCCTCTTGTTTCAGATTCTGCTCTTTCTCAGCGTGGACCACGCTCAATGCGCTGACCAGGCAAAACGATCTATTAGTGGCGGCCATGACATAGGTGGCATAGGAGGCGGCGGTGCTGTCATAAGTGGCATTAGTAGTGGCGCTGTCATCGGTAGCAGCGCTGCAGTTGGAGCTATAGGTGGTGGAGTTGGAATAGGTGCTATAGGCGGCGGTGGTGGCATAGGGGCCATAGGCGGCGGAGCTGGCATCGGTGGCGGCAGCTTCCCAATCCGCCACACATACTCCGAGTACCACAACAGAGTCGCCATACCCGTCCCCCAACCTGTTCCCTACGGCGTCCCTCGTGCGGTTCCCTACCCCGTCCACGTAGGGGTACCCGTCGACCAGCCGCGCCCCGTCGCTGTACCAGTACCACAACCTGTGGCCCAAGTTATATCTAGACCTGTTGCTGTTCCTGTAGACCGTCCGTTTGCTTACCCTTATGCGCAGCCTGTGCCTGTAAGCGTGACACAGGCTGTGGGGATCCCTGTGCCACAACCGTATGCTGTAAGTGTGCCTGCTCCAGTCCCTGTGGGCGTACCCCAACCTGTAGCCGTGCCTGTGGCTATTGGGGGTGGCGGCGGAGGGTTAGGTCTTGGGGGAATTGGGGGAATCGGGGGAGGAATAGGGGGAGGAATTGGGGGAATCAGTAGCATCGGAATAGGAGGGATTTCTGGGATAAGCAGCATCGGGAGTCTAGGTGGAAGTATTGGCCACATTGGCGGCCATACCTCAGTAATTTCCTCTCCAGTGATTGGCCACGGCTTCAGCGGCGGTGGTTCAATCGTGGCAGCCCACGGACATGGTTATGGTCATCATTAGGAGCTGACTTTTTTATTGGATTGCCACAAGTCAATTACTTACATATTTATTGTAATTTACCAAATATTGTATGTAAATAAGTAACAACGCTAAGTTAGTTTAAGTTATGATAAGAATTTTACATTAATTTTGCCGAGACTGCAATCATCTTCAACGTTATGTATCTGTTTTTTGTAATAAAATTTTACTCATGTACGCATCCAAATGTGTGTAAACAGTTCAATAACCAGCTGTATTATGTAGTTTTTCAGCAATTTACTGTATGGTGTTAATTGAATGTACTCCGCTATGTTGCATCGATAACGGAACTTTTGAGTATTTGCCTGTTTAAAAGTGTTTAACCTAATAATTTGGAATCAATGGATTAATAAACAATTTGTAACAAATACATAAGTTTACTCACCTATGTTTGCTATTGTAAAATAAGAAATTGACCACCTATGTAGCTTTAAGTCACAGATATTCAGCATTCATGTTAATTTACTATACCTACTCTTTTAATTTGACTGATTTTCACATTTACAAAAATACGTAAAGAATTAAGCTTTAACTATTTTATATTAAGGTTGTTTATGATGGATTAAAGAATACTTCATCAAGGTTCTAGTTTTATTCATATCCCAAATTGTAAATATGTTTAAAAAGCCATAATATATAGAGCCTTCAAATTATTTATGTAGCCTTTAGATTACAAAATATCGCAGTGAAAGAACCTACTTACTTATGCATTATGTTTAGTTTCGTCTTTAATTGCAACACTTGTTGTTTAATATAAAAGATTGCTTCATTAAGAATAATTTATTTATGCAAGATTTGCAGCAAATAAGTAAACTGAACCAGTTCCCTAGCTATATTTAAGTATATATTATACTATATTTACTAAAGACAGTATTTCATTATATAAGTAGGTATTTAGAAACTATAATGAAGTTTTGTAGATTTAAGTTTTTAATCTGTCATGGTCACTAACATTATAAATAGAAAGAGATAGAAAAGATATAGACAACATGTCATTATAGATTTTTCTGCCGGACAATTTCTTAAGCTACTTGCTCCATAAATGTATTTGCGGGCTTTAGTGGTTGGCTTATTAGGTATTTGTTTTCCAGTCATCATCACTTTAAACAGATTATTTATAAAAAAAAATACAATGGGTTTGATAAACAAAAAAACATCGTTCATCAGAAATGTTTTTTGCCAAATCATCATTTTCACCATACCATCAACAAATTACTTTTGAAAATCGTAAATTATAATGTTTTTCTTTCACATCACGTGTTATACAGGGATAAATAAAGGGATTATCTCTCATTATCGTCAGTGTCGTTTCTAATACCGATATTCTACTGATAAAGCTGCAGTTATCGCGAACTGATAGCGCGGTATCAGTCTATACTATTTAGGCGAACGGATTGGACTTCTCTTGTGATAAAATTTGTTATTTTAAATATTTAAAAACTTTTAAAGTAGTGTAGGAAGTGACCGGTGTGTGTTTATGTGTGTGTGTCTGTTATAAAGAAACGAGAATGTATTCCAGTGAGTTTTGTTTTTTTTTTAAATAGTTTTTTGTTCGTTTATCTGTTAATTTATTGTGTGTTGTGAAAGTGATTAATTGAGCTTTGTTACTGACCTTGTAAACAGTTTCCATCAGATTATTTTTGCAAAAACAATCATCGCTGCTGTTTACAAAAGCCAGTAAACTATTGAGGAGAACTGACTGTTTTCTGATAAATTACACCAAAACAAATGAAGGGTTCTCATGAATGAAATTGTGTAGGTAAAAATAAAAATAGAAAGTATGTATTTCAGACAAGAATATGGAGTGATGCTAAAAGTCACTACTACCTTTGAATTGATGACTACTCATCTACATATTTGGATTAACATAATCATTGAATGGTTTTGAGAAAATGTATAAAGAGTACTTTTCGAGCGCCTGGAGTAAAAAACATTTTTACTTGCGCTTGAATAACTTGATGCCTTAGGTCGTTATTCAGTCAGACCTGCTTAATAACTATGACTAGGCACCTTATGTTGCTAATAGTACATTGTAATAGCATAATATAACTAATATAAAAAAATACCAAGTGCGCTGGTGGTCGCATATTAAGTTTTGCCATCAGAAATGATTTAGTAAATAGTAGCGTAGTCTGGATTTGCCCAGTAGATGGTAATAGGCTCGCCCCTATTACATGGAACTTAAAACAGTTTTTAATTAATTCGTTTTAAATAGATAGAGGGTATAAACATACTAACCGTAACGCCTGTCTATTGTCAGATAAACATACATTAGTACTTTAACCATGAACTAGATGTTCTGATCTTATATGACCTCGTCGAATAACAACAGCTAGTTATATTCCTATGTTCCCACTTCGTTCCCACACTGAGCGCTTCCTTGTACCGAACGGGCGTTGATAGACAAGAGACATGCACAAACACTTGACCAAAAATGATGTTGTGAGCATGCAAAATTCTTCCTTCGCGACAAAACACTGTTATTTTATCGAGTAACTAAAAAAAACCTTGATGAGTATAGGTCTAGTAATGAATATGAATGTTGATGCATGAAGAGGGAGAGGAAGGCCAAAGATGAATGGATTGTGTAAGGAATGATATGAAGGAAGAAGGAAATAGCGTTATAGTGACAGGGAACAATGGAACAAAAACGTGTTGCGCCAGCCCGGTTGGAGTGTACGTAACAGGGCACTGAGGAAAAAAGACTTTTTTTTGACAAAAAGTGTTAAATGCAAGAGCAGGCGAAGCGAGCTCGGGACTTGAGGTTACTTTAAACCCTGCAGACAGAAATAGATCGACTTTTTCATAGTGCCCCGTTTCTTATCCATTGAACACCAGCCCCAAGTATTAAGGGACAAGGGCAGGAAGATGATGATAATGATGTAAATGATGATTACTTATAATCGACCTTCGTTTCTTGTACGGAGTGGTACTAGAACTGAACTATATGTTGCTAAACATAGCTTACTTTATACCCTTTTCATGATCTTTAAGGAGACCTGTTTGTCTGTGATTGTAAGTTATATTCCAAGGGCGTAAAAGGGACTTTCTTGATATCAATGTTTTTTTTCAGCTCTTTCAATGTATACGTAATGTCATAATACAGATAGATAACTAGGTATATTAAAACATGTTTTTCGCAGATTACAATCTGATATTGTTGCTTGGATACCATGATTTTGTCAGAATTTATCAAACCGATATCCACATCCGCCATCCGGTGATAGCGTCGAATCCACGAAAATATGATGATTACATTATGATAGGCAGAAATCTATACAATTTGTTTACTTGCTTACAATTTATGCTTTAAGTATTGTAGAATTAATGCACCCCACTCAATTACTGATTTTAAATAAAAATAGATTGATTGACTGAAATTCACATTTATTTTCTGAACTTCACAATCACCTAAGCAGACGTTTTGTTACTGTTTTCGCCTTCATAATGTTCTTTATGGAGAAATACATCATCGGTCTACACAAAGGCGGTCAAAACAAATTATTTTAATCCTACCTTTATACTAAATGAGCAATATTTGTAATCACGTTCTCAAAACGGCTCAAACGACTTTTATTATAGCGGTTTATGGGGGCGAAAAATCAATCTAGATAGGTCTCATATCTGAGAAAATTAGTTTATTTATAATCTATTTTCACCCGACCAGAGCTCGGTGGCTCAGGTACTTCATCAGTGAACTGACATGTTCAGCTGTGCCAAAACCTAGAATTCTTAGCCTCTTTTCCAGTGGAAACAATAATTGAACATGTTTTTCTGATGAAGTGTTTTATTTATTTCCAGAGATCCCATTAATATTGGAGAACATCCCGAGGCAGAAAGGCTTTGGCTGCCTCTCGCTCAGATTTGGTTGCTTATTCTCTGGCTTAGTTATTATTGTAAGTATTATGGCAAATACCACGACAGGAAATACAACAAATTGATCATCAATCTTATGACCCTTATCCCAAATTATTCGGGATCGGCACAGCATGTCTTCTTGTTCCATATTTTCTCTATGACTCGTCATCTCAGCAGTCACCTCCTTTCTAGCCATATCATCCGTCACACAGTCCATCCATCGTTTCTGTGGTTTTCCTCTACTCTTAAAGCCATCCACGATCATCTTTTGCACAAGTCTTAGAATTGGACCTCTCTTCAAAAGGGCCTTAACGATAAAGTATCCTATTAAAAATTTTGTTTAACCAGCATGGACAAGTCACTGCTTCAGATATTCTCAGACAGATAATGTAGGTACTGAAGTAATTTTCAGTCTCTTGTGTCCGCAGTAAATCCACAATAATTATGTCCGTACCGGTGTGACCATCCATGCGGCAATCTGTCATTACAGACCAGCTTATTTCTCCATAATCTAACATGATCCTGCTGTTCTAATCCCAGTTTATGATAGTGATCTCCTGTTTCTAATTCCAGTTATACACAGTCCTAGCCCTCGCACAATGCCTGGCGACCCTGGACACGCAGATCCCCGGCCCCGTGGACACGGACCACTGGGGGAACGTATTCGTGTCCTGCTTCGAGGTGGCTGTCATCTTCTGCCACTGTATTACTCTGGTCCTTACTACCATCATGCTGGTTGGAGTGTTGAGGGTACGTAACGTATGCTTTTTTGAAGAACTGGTAGTAATTCCGCATTCTGTGCCTCAGAAAGCATGATAAGTAGTTGGTCCCGGGTTTCGTATAACTTTGAACTTTGGCCCGTGAATCTGACAACCAGTCTTGCTAAGTGGTACCGTGTTATTCAGTTCGAGGATTCTGGTTAGACAGGCAGTCGCTCTATGCTGGTATTCAGCTGCATTCGATTGGAAGCTGACTCCAACATAGTAAGAAAAAGGTTATACAGATTGTTATTATTGTAATTCCGTAGTTTCATGATATAAATCTATGTTTTTAATAATCTTACTAGTTAGGTTCCAAAAACAGACAGTCAGCATGATCCACAATTTATATTTATTTTGACGTGAGGGTGAGAGAAAAAAAGAAAAATATACTCTTTATTACAGAGAGAACATAATTATGTATGTCGAATCATTGATGCAAGTTAGTATTACAATTCAGATCTGAGATCACTGCACTGTATACAGTACCTATTAGAAAATACATTTTGTCCTGCAATGGCTAGTGGGGAAACCAATAATATTAGATACAGTAACTTGCAATACTAGGTCCCAAAACCTCTATTCAGAGAAATTGAATTTATTTAGCCGATATTAATTACCTAATCATATTTATTTTTCCAGGACAGAGCACACCTGATGAAGCCATTTATAATCTGGACCTCTTGCATCGTGCTGGGTAATCTGCTGCTCGTCGTGTTCTGCACGGTGCTCATGATGGTGTTCAGCCGCTTGGACTTTGAGCCCTCGCTGATGCTGTATTATATGCTGGCTTTCATAGCATTAAGTGAGTATGAATCTGTACTTCATTATCCGTAGATGTTCTATTGTAAGTGACAGCTAAATTAATGTGTAAATTAGTCAAATATATTAAATATTGTTATCTATCTCGTTATTCGAGTGGTTCGATACCCAGGCCCGTCAAAGTACTATGGAGATGGCCACGGAGTCTAGATTCGTGGTAAAAATGGGCATGAAAAGCAGTAAGGTGCATTGTGGGTAGACCCCGACAAGCCTGACCGACGAATGGTTGCAAGAATTCATCAGATGCAAGCAGCGTTGAACTGGTCGGTATGACGATGCTTGGGGTATACCTACGTCTACGGCAGTGGATATCCAATGATGTTAGCTATAATAAAGGATAATAGGTGGAGTTACAGTGTATGATGTATTTGGGAACACTATCACACCATTTTCAAGACGATGAAACAGTAATAAATTCAATTTAATGATCCACATTCTCAGCCAGTGAAAAATCACTAGGAATATCTTTTACGTGTCATAAACTAACTATCGTGTATTTTTCCACAGTCTTCCGAATCTACATGCTGACTCTGGTGTCGAGCCACTACCTGGAGCTCGTAGAAGAGAGGGCGGAGCGCTTGCGCACTTTGCTCACCACAGATACGTGGCACAGTACTGCGTAACATTGCTATCAGTTTATTGTTAGGCGTTAAGTTTCATGTAAACGGTGGAAGGGACACCGTACTCACGCACTGTACAGTGCGCACTGAAAAGTGCGAAAGCCTCCGAGTAAAATGGCTGTGAGACATATAGGCGGACGGACAGACGGATATGGCTAAATCATTAAGGACAGATCAGTATCAGTCAGAGTCTGGTATCCGGAGCCGTGTCCGCAATTTGTCCGTACAAGTTTGAACGAGCCTTATGTAATAACTGTCTTTTTCAAAATAACTTCTTCAAGAGAAGTCACAATTTTATTTCTTTTTTGTACAAGCCTCTTTTTACATTTTGTCTGACCAGTTTAGCTACTGACGTTTAAAAAGATATTGTTCAGACGTGTAAAAAGTAAAATTGATTTATTTAAAAATGTACGTACCTACTTAATATATCAATCGATAGTTAGGTAATAGTAAGTATTATAGTATTCTGTTTCTTGTAAATAAATCTTTAAAACTTGTCTTGCCTTAGAGCGGGAGCACACGATGCGTTGCGGCGCCGAACCGCAAAGATTTCACCGTATCAGCGGGCAGCGGGCTAAGCTAGCAGCGGGCTGATACGGTGAACTCTTTGCGGTGCGGCGCGGCAACGCATCGTGTGCTGCTCTAACCCTACTTGTAAACATTAGGTATTATAGTTAAGTTTTCATTGACATTTTGTAAATATTTTTCACTGTCATAAAACTAATAGAATTTATTTTTTATCAATAAAAGATTTAATCATTTGAATTATTCATTTTTATTTGGCATAACATTTCTTAGAATCTTATTTATATAAAAAATCTACATTAATCAAAATATTTACAATTCCATTTAAATGTAACGTGGTTTCAAAAATAGTCATACACATTACTTACATTCAAAGAAAAAATAGATATATATTTTATCCTCTCACACTCATTCAAATATCGAGAAACATTCATAATGGTCAAATTTTAATATTCAATAATCAAGGTTTTCAAATAACTGTGGGTCATGAACAAAACTTATCTTTGACCTTTCCAAACTAGGTATTAATCATTTAAATATTGAATAGGTAATATGAAGGAAAAACCTCTAAAATGGAATTAGAACATCATGTTTTTTTTTATTATTAGGACAAGCCCCACTATTTATAATGCCACAATATTGCCAAACCACCGCAACTCCTGAAAGCGAGAATCAAAAGTGGCGACCACCAGAAAAGCGCCGAGAAATGAAGCTCGACGAAGTCTCAAAGAAACAATTTAATGTCTTGGATCCCGTAATGAAATTATTTAGAAAATAATAGCGGTGCAGTAAGGAAAACATCAATATTAGGATTATGAGGTAAATGCATCTGAAAATATACCGTAATTTACCTACCCACATTTGATAGTTGAATAAATATTTAAGAAATGTTATAGATATTCAAGGAAGCTTACGAAAATATATAAACACTAATCTAGCGCTTGGCAACTATGATCTAAATATAGGTAACTTTAACTTTTCCCTATTAACAAAACGCTTTTTTTCATTTACCTTGTACCTTCAGATTTCAGTACTAATTTCATGAAAAAATATCGTATCAAACAAACCACTTAGGACTTTGATGAAAATTATTTACATTATTAACTGTTTCGTATCATATTTAATATTTACTTTTGTTGTTATTTAAAATTGTATTTAATTCTTAGATGTAGCTGACAAAGTTTTGGTAGTGGACTTTGAATTTCTGCCGAATTAAAAAAAACTATTATTTACAACCCTTCAAAAACTTTTTTGTGCCATTATGAACGTTGCCTAATTTAACCCTTACTAGTAAATTAACTAAAATGGTCGAATTAATACTAATTTAGACGGCGCCCGTTTCTCTTGAATACTTTACTGAACCGTCTCGTTCCATCTTTACTATTGAACTCCAGATGAGGATCACCAGGTACATTTGAAGCACTGAAATTGAAATTAAATATAATGTTAATTAGACCGCTAAAAGTTTATTATCAGATTGCATAGCCCGACTTCACCCTCTCTCAGGACTCTCCTTGCTTGTGAAGTGATGCCAACAATATCGTTTGCCTGCTAGGTCACCAGTCCACCACTAACGCTTTCGTGGTGGCAGAGTTCTGGTTGAAGTTTATAATAAACTTCAACCAGAACTCTGCCACCACGAAAGCGTCAATAATTGATCTATAAAGGACTCATCGGCATAACGCAGAAGAAGTCTTAAATGACAGTTATTTTTCCGTCATCATCCATCATCGTCATCGTCAGCATCAGATTGTAAAACCCTCTCTAAACTTGTACCACGATATTGAAGCTGTTATCTGTAAGTATCTCTGGCACTGAAGACCCTAAACGATGGTTGAGCATCAATTCTATCATTTCAGTTTTTAATTTCTGTTCAACTAAACAAATCATCTATGAAAGTAGTACCCAAAATATATTCATTAACAACAAGGAATAACTGTAACTAATTCTTCAAAATTCAAGCTACATAGCTTTAAAATATTCAAAAAGATAACTTACTAAGTTGGAACAGCACCAGGAACAATTCGCTGGCAGTCTCCTTGGTGAGGAAGGCAAGGCTGTACACGAAGCCGAACACGGAGTACACGATCTCGAAGTACAGGTAGACCTTCATTAGCAGCACGTGTTTCTGGAACATTGAGGCGATGGAAATGTTAGTGACCAGGTGTGGGGAAATTATGCACAACAGATTGCAGTCAGGGGTGAGCACGAATGTACATAAAACTCCTTAGCCCCCGACTCATGTTGTTTTAGCCGATAGGAGTCCGATATACACGTCCGTTCTTCCCAAACGGAGGAATTCCGTAAGGAACACCACAGAAAAAAGTGCCCAATAGCATGTTAATTGTTGAAGGTCTGTAGATTTTTTAATGTTATCGGGTAGTAAGTAAAAAAATATAAATAGCCCATGAGCATCGAGAACCTTCATTAGGTTATCGATGCTCATGGGTTACATTTGTATATTTCTGTTTGTTGAACAATCACATACACTGCACATCTAGAAGACCATTAACATGAGCTTTCTATGTGGGACTAGTTTATCATATCAATATTGTGAAATAGGGGAAACTGATTTCGAGTGAGACGAGATTCCCGCTATAACCCTTCTGAACAGCAATCGCGCCAACATCAATTGGTTTTAATTATCGCCTGTAGCTGGAGCGGACTCTCGAACAATGTTTTGCACTGCTTAAACAATGTATATTTAAAAATTTTTAACATCAAGATATCCACTCACCCTATGCAACGCCACAATGAAGGTGACAGTCATGATGACCTCAACCAGCAAGGCGATGACATCGGTGATGAGCCTCGCGAACTCAGAAGCCAATGCAGCCTGGTCTGACTCCGAAGAGTTGCGGATGTAGGAGATGTAGAGCGACAGGAAACATGTCACTACTACTGTTAGGATCTGCAAGAGAGAAGATCTTGGATTAATAAAGATTGCTGAGATCAGTTGTGGACCTTAAGAGGTATCTTAATTGACGTGGATTTATACTAGACGAAATATAAATTGAAGGAATAATTGGAACGCAGCGCAATGTTTAAAGCTTCTTATTGTGGTTGCCAGCAGTCTGTCGTTTGATGCTCTCATTCCAATGCTGCTCAAGTCTTTTTTTTTACAGGTCGTCCTGTCGCATCGGAAGAGTGAAGACATACCTCATGGTATGTAATTGACGATGATTGCTAAAAACAAATTGCGACCAATCTCTCCGTCAAGTTGAAAAGATTATAGTAATAAACGGCGTCTAATGTAAATTGCGACATTCTTTGAAATAATAATTCAAACAACAAAGGCATTGCCGTCGTCCGGCAATGACACAAGTAGCCGCCATACAAAGTTCGTTTCTGATTTCTATACAGGGTTATTTGTAAAACACCAGAAACCTCTTTAGAGATTTCTGGTGTTTTACAAATAACCCTGCATGTCAATAGTAGTAGTTCAATAGTACGAAAATAAGTAGTAAAGTATTTACCAAGTTTATATACGCGAAGGCTATGAGCCCCTTCCGCAGTGGGAAGCAGAAGCAGCATCTTGTCAGCAGAGGGATCTCCACCGCATCCTTGATTTTGTTTCTGTAAATAACAAAAATAAAAGGTATCTTAATACAGTCATGATCATTCAAAACTGAATTCTTCTTCGTCTTCCCGATATTCTAGTTGCTTGGTTTTTTGTCACTCTGGTCCCATAGTCCGGTTCCCTGGCGTTACCTTTGCAGGAATCCGGACTTCGTTGGCTATTTATCTAGATATGAGTATTGTCAGAATATAATTTATAGTGGTAGAATATTTCTGGACAAAAGCTTTTATAATTACGAGAAAGAAATTCTGACTAAAAAGCTTTCTCATATACTATGAACAGACTGATAAAGTGCATGTAAGTACAAAGGTTAGTTGCGTGGACGGTCAGCGACTATCAGTCCCTTATCGCCGGACGTCCATGATACTCACACTATTATGGGTATAATGTACCTACTTCAATATATATTAGAAACGTTTACTGGAATGCTTCCTAAACAGCCGTTTGTTTGAGATAGTATGTAACTTTGATGATAAAATTGCCATCATTGGTTAATTTATGGGGAGATATTTAACTTGTTACTTGTAAGACTATGAGGTAAACATTCGTTACTTAAAGTTAAGAAATGCATAGACATCCTAGTGATATTAACTTTGACGGTAAAGCAGACGAAAATCACCTTTTCAACAACGTAAGGGAGCATTACAAAGTTGAATACGCAATAGAAAAAGAACTGAAATACCTATACAACTTAACATAATTGTTAGAATTTTAAAGTTATGTTAGTAGGTCGTATCAAGGTATTCAGGCGGTTGTGTGTTTTGGTGACGATGCCGCGATGTTAGTTTTCAATATATAATTTCGCTTAATAAGGTCGGTAAAGCAAGGCCCGCATAATACGACGGTCAATCATACATGTTTTCCTCAATGCCTTCTACAAACTAAAAACAAGATTTAAACTGGTTTGATCAAAAACTGCGCAAAGACATAGCCGTTTTCTTTAAATAGTGGTGTTTCTAGAGTTTATTGACCGTATTGTTCAAGTCAATTATGAAGGTAACGGCACCCGTGGGCCCCGTAACAAGACAATATGTCACAAGACTTTATTTTGTGGCCCAACAAGCAGACGAATCACCTGGGGCCCAATTCTGCTATTACAATAGTGTCAGAATGGTCTGACATTGATTTCATAATGGTTGATTTTGACTTGTCAAAACTTGTCAAAATCAACAATTATGAAATCAATGACAGACCATTAGAATTACCATTAGAATGGTCTGTCATTGATATCATAATTGTTGATTTTGACTTGTCAAAACTTGTCAAAATCAACAATTATGAAATCAATGACAGACCATTCTGACACTATTGTCGTCTATTGTAATAGCAGAATTGGGCCCCTGATGGGCAGTAGCCACTGCCAACAACTGCAATATCAAAGGCATGACAAGGTGCGTCAGCCGTCCCGCCATAGCTGGAAATATCTATATCTATTTCTTACACCAGCATCCTTCAGACTGGACCACAGTAACGTCGCGACTGGTGGCAGAAATACACTTTGTCGATATTTTGCGTAGTACTCGTAACTGGTAAGTGTTTGTATGACAAGATGTATTCATGGACGTGAATGAGAGGACTATGTATGGACCGTAGCAGGTGGCTTTCTGTAGTTTCTGCCTATCCCTACGGAACGAGGCGTGAGTTTATTACGATATGTATGTATTCTATGTCACATTGTCACTGTAGTATAAACTATGTAGTGTTCTGCTGTCTATCATTTTAATAGGTTTCTACTACAAGCTACTGCACATACCGATGTAGCATGTTAATGGCACTTAGACGACGTTCCATATTCCGGACAATTAGTTGACAATACTAGATAATGATCGCAGAGACACTGCCGCCTGTCGTTTTACATAGGGCACTGCTCTACTAACAGCGAAGCGATAAGGTTGCTTCAGTGCTTAATCAGTGTATAGTTTTCCCAGTGCTGGGACACAGGCCTCGTCTCTGTGAGAAATAATATCATCGTCCACCACGCGAGCCCTGTGCAGCTTACTAGTGCTTCAGTGTGTTGAACGGATATTCAAATCTACCTTAAACCTCAAAAAAAAAATGAGTAAAATGTAATAACAAATTCTAAATTCTTCGATCCAGAGCCAATGTGGTCCACTGGTCGTTGGTTTTGTCCAGCTCGTCCCGCCATCTCCTGTGAGGTCTACCGCGTTGCCTTCTGGCTGTGTCAGGGCTCAATTTGGAAGTCATGGGGAGAGGCCATTGCCCAGCAGTGAGATGACACCGGCTAACAGTAACAGTAACAACAATGGTGGTATTGGGATTGGCACTGTCTTCCAAAACCCGTTGCTAATCAGAAAATGAACCCTTTTTTTTTGGGATGGGAAAACATCAAATTACTCCTCCCGCTCTGGGCGGAGCGGAAGAAGTGTCAGACTTTTACTGACTAAAGCCCATCTATGTTCCTTCTTTTGCCCTTTATGTTCCAGGGCCGCGGTATCTCTTTCGAACAGTCCCGCAGCCCTGGCAGGAGAAAATGATCCCTGAAAATACAAACCGGTTGCATCATGCATGCTAATTGCCAACCCTCCAAACACTGTTACTTCAACGAAAATCTTAGCATAGCCATAATCTAGCTTCAAGCTAGCTTCGCTTGCACTGGAGCCACTACTAGTGGTGCAAGCACTGCAAGCCGTGCAGGTGACAACCACTACGTAATCACTGTGACAGCACGTAAGTCATAAAACAATTTGTATTCAGATATTACTCAAACGTAAGAGACGGGCGGGCATTCACCAGTTAAAGCAATGACAAAACATGAAACAACAAAATATTCAATAGTTCAAACAGCATTTGAACAAAAGAGACATTTACGCCCAGTTACATCTGCAAGAGCATAAGCGCATACTAACCAGTATGCGCTTATTTATTTCTAAGGATGTTAGTCAATAGTCATAGCAGCCAATAGATTAATATTTGCAAAGGGAAAATCGTAAAGATCAAGAACGCATTTTGGTTTTATCACCATCGCGGGTACTGATGATGATGAAATTGAAGAGCATTCGAAGGATCTTTTTATAGGAACCAACTTCACTGTCTAACGTAACTATTTGCTACAGTTTATACTATTTCCGATAGCAGACGAATGTATGAAGCATGTCAAAAACGCAGCGACAGACAAAAGAGACAATTTCTATGGGCAGTTTATAATTATATCATTTTAAAATAAGAATACGGTTCAGCAGTTGAATGACCTTTGAGATTCGTCACCAAGACGATATTCGGTAGCTGCACGTAAGGGAAACGCAACGGTTTCTTTGAATTGGTGCCAAATATTTTAAAATACGTCTGCGTAAATGTGTCAGTATCACAAAATGCTGTAATCGTAAACTTCGTTGATATTTTTAAAGAAAAAGGAACCTTTGTTATTAGTGGGAAGGATAAGAAAAACATAATAATTATGAAAACGTACGGTTTTCCTTCATGATAACAGTGGTAGTGTTACTCCCGAAAGTATAGGCAGAAACAGGAAAATATCAGAATATCTATAGTAGGTGTTCTAAAGGGATAGTGATAAACTAACAAATAAGATTACTATACGAAATAATGGAAAAATACAAGCATATCTAATAACTACTGAGTTCAAATTGGCTTAAAGATTTGATCAAGAATAAAGAAGAACGGAAAGATCTAACAGCATCCCTAAGACTCGCTAGTAGTAACACCTGTCTGACTGAGACAGATTCATTACTTGCTCTTTAGTGAATTTACCGTGAACATTATCCGCAGATCAAAAGGTAGATATACATCAAATTAATTTACTCATCCGGTGCACAATAAAGCAATTGTGGAATTGTTCTCTCTAACAGCGGATTAGGTTATGATACCAAAAAAAAAATGTAATCCTAATTTGCTAGCCAAAGCAAAGCCTATCATACCGTCGGGTATCAACGAAATAGAACATTATGAAGTAAATACATAAGGTTTCATTAAGGTTTTTCTGCAGTCTTGTAAAACATGGCTTAATAACACCAAAGACAGACACAGCCACACCTAGAACTAAACCAGAGCACACAAAGAGAGCACAAAGTATTTCATGTTTCTGCGATGCTTACTTAGCTTTTTCAAACATTTATAGAACTCGTATAATTGTAGGCTACTATACTGATGTATCCGCGTTCTAGTTCAGTCAAGATTTCCTCTTGTGAAAAAACATTTTTACTTTTCTGCCTTTAAAGCAAGAGCGAACAGGCATCTTCTGGGCACGGTCGTTCCATCATAGACCTCATCCATCGCTTTGCATCAGGCGTGATCGAGGTCAAGAGCAGGTCTATATTGCAATAAAAAAAAAGTATCAGTACAGCGAAGCGCTGAATAGACCCGAATTTAAAACACACCGTGGTGCCATTGATGTTCAACTTTTCAAGGCTTCGATCATTTCCAATTTCGGTTCACAAGCACATGACTTGTACCACAAAATTGCAACATAATTTTTCTCGACAGAGGTTATCCACCATCCTCATTAGATCTCGCTTATGTAATAGCTACGTCACTTTTCATGGTACCTGGTTACATTCTATGTAACCCATAAACTACTACTATTAACGTCTCTATTTTCAACGTAATAATGTCCATAATTAAAGGAAATGTGGTCGGTTTAGTGAATAATTGTTGTCATTATTTTAGCAGTGAGTTTCGCAATTGAAAGTGACTTTTACGGGTCATCGATAATAATGGTGTCATTTCCGGAGAATAAAATGGCCTTTGTTCTAATTTACACGGGTCATTGAAAATCAGAATTATTTAGTACCTGTCGTATATTTTTTATTCACCTTTACAAAGGAAAATTCTCAGCTGTGACGTGTAAGATGATAACAATATTTGATGATGTTTTTGTTTTGGGCTTCTTGCCGAGTCATTTTTGATGCAGTATCTTATAATATGTATTTTCCTGATCTTCTGAATATTGAAATCAGGTAGTAATTTATCAACAATGAAATCACGTGAGTTTGAATAAAAGCATTTTTTTATGTTACTTCTAAATTGTATTTTTTTACTGCCCCATCTTTAGTGCTCATACCGTGACGAAGCGATGTGCGTATGTTTGTGTACCCATAAATGCAGAAACGTGACCGGTCGAGAACTGGATGATGACAGTTCATTAATAAGAGAAGGTCGGCGATTAGCGTAATTCAACGGACGATAATTCCCGACAGTTTACGGTCTCGGACCGGAGCCTTTGTTGTCAAATTGTCATATATATTTACATAGTACACAGGTTGCACGTGGGTACATTAAAATCTACCGCCATTGTCTAGTTATAGGAGGAAAATGTGGACTCGGATGACTTTGGCAGACTGCGATAATGGACATGAATACATTATTGTTACGATGCAAGATGGTAGACAATCTAGCAATAGCAAATATATGAACGAATTGTAAGACACCAGTTTGATTTTGGATAAATTGAAGTCTGACATAATCGTATAATTGGTAATACCATACATACCAAATACAAAATATGGAGTCGAATGACTACGATATACGAGAATGCACTCATGTAACGATTTTAGACAATGAACCGGACAATAGCAATGGCATGCAAGCAGAGTGACCCCTGAGCTGCCACCGATAACACTGTGGTTGTGGCGAAGTTTGGTCCAACAATATTTAAAATGCTGTCGTGCCAGCGACACAAAGAATATACCAAAAGAAGATAAATTTATGATTTGCGTGACAACAATAAGAAAATGAAAAATAGATTCTCAATGCTCTGATCGAGAAATGAAACGATGTTGAGTAAAAAAGAGATTTTTAGTTACAAGTCTACGTGTGAAGGTGAAGATAACATTATAAGACAGAAAGACGCTTTTTGTTTCCATAACTCATATGTCATCACATTGACAATACAAAAAAAATACAAAGTGTCTTCTTTAATGTCAACAAAGAATATGTAATGTATCTTGTAAGTTGTGTAAGGAGGGAAAATCTTATACAATTCACACACCTTCATTACCTTTTTTTGTCATCATTCTCTTGCGCTTGTCCCAATTCATTTGGAGTCGGCGCAGCATGTCTTCATCTTCCATACTTCTCTATTACTCGTCATCTCATCAGAGACCTCTTTTCGTGCCATATCATTCTTCACACAGTCCATCCATCGTTTCTTTGGTCTACTCTTATACCCATCCACAGTCAATTTTTCTCATTCCTCCGCATCACATGCCCATGTTTATAATACAATAATATTGATGAAAGAAGTATGAAAACTAAGTAAAATAAATGTTGTATTATTAGCATTCATTGTGAATGATATGAAGAAAAGTCACATAACAAAGAATTGTAGGAAGGCCAAACAATGAGAAGGGAATAAGAGTAAAAGTGGTTTTTTTTTACATTTATTTGAAAATAATAAAATATGTAATGATAAACCTACATTGTGATCAGGAAGGAGAAACCGGTTACTGGTTAGTTCAGTATGTATTTGTACCTATGCCTTACTTTTGTTTTAAACGTTTGCCTTTGAAGTGTCATTTGTGGTTGCATAGAATTCTTAGAGGTAAATGATGAATAGTTTGTTTTCCTGGTCAGGTTTGGAGACGAAGGTGGTTTAGTTATATGACAATGCAAAACCACTTTGAAGGCAAAATAATGTCCACGTTGAGTCTTTCATATGTTGTCCTTAGCACATTTGTCTGATTTTTATTCATTTTTTTTTTCCACGGTCATTCTGTTAACGCACTCGTTCATTACAATTTGCGCAACCGTAATGATGATGAGGTACGGTCGCCATGGTTTACGAATGTTGCAAAGAATCCAATTCCCACAGTTAAATGTTACAACATGCGTTGACAGACAGACAGTTTAAGCGATGGTTCCCAACGGAAACAATATTAAAAAGACGTTTCACACTCATACAATTCCATACTCATACCAGGATTTCCTGACAAGTTGACAATAACGGGATTATAATGAATGTAAATGAAATGCATACTTATTAAGTTAATCAACTTTGCAACTAAATGTCTGTAAGTCATACAAAAACCTGCTTTGATGTCATATAAACTTGACCCAAAACACTTAATTATTTTATTGCTAAAACAAGCTAGATACAGTAGAGACATGAGACTATGTTTACGAATAAATGATTCTGATTCTGATTCTGATTCTGACATGAGATCAGTACGAGATAGGGACAGTGTGCACTAGAGATTTGAGACAGAAAACAGAAACAGCTAATGATGATGTTAAAATGGAAATACATAATTTTTTTTAATAAAAATATGTACTTAAAGAAAAGAAGAAAAGCATTAAATGCCGTCAAGAAATTTGTCTACATCGCTGTCAACAAGAATAGTGCCTTCGTCTACATCGCTGTCAACGTGCCCAGAAAGCTGGTAGCATTGCCACATTGGATGGCAATGCTGATTCTTTGGCCAAAAAATAGGCCAGCCTTCTGGTCACGGGAAGAGTCGACTAACTGCTTGGCGATGTTCCAAAACACTAGGGTCATGGGGTTGGAGTGCCCATCTAGTCTGCCCTGGTTTCAACCCCCAACGGCTTAAGCACATAGCTACCAATGAGGTTATCGTATTTACTAAAGACAATAAAACCATTACTACGTCATCAATAGATACTGTAGACAATAAAATCAATGTAGACGGTAAAGAAGACGCACCAGACGATCGAGTTTCAATACTTAACGGTGAACTAACGATCGAACATTAAGGTTGATGTTCCAGGGTAGCCCGCGAAATTCAAATTTTCTTAAGTTTTTTGCAATTTGCAGGCCAGTGCTAGGTTGTATGTTGATAAACATTTGATTCGCGGCTGTAAGACGTATGTAGTTACAGAATTATAATCATCAAAATCATTAATACAACCCTCCGAGCTCATAAAGGTGTAAAAATGACTTTGACCTTGTAAAAAGTCATTTTTACACCTTTATGAGCTCGGAGGGTTGTATTAATGATTTTGATGATTATAATTCTGTAACTACATACGTCTTACAGCCGCGAATCAAATGTTCATCAACATACAACCTAGCACTGGCCTGCAAATTGCAAAAAACGCAAGAAATTTTGAATTTCGCGGGCTGGTTGGAGCATTCACCTTAAAATATTCGTGGCGTTTATCGTCGGCTTTCTACTGACCCTTATTTTACCTCGGCCATTAAGTGGGCCACTATCAGCCATGTTGAAGCAAGTGAAAATGGTCTTCTATCAAATTCGTTTATATGCAGAGTGGATGACGAAACGTCATTGATTCGACATTTGATTAACACGTGTGATTATCTTGCAAAGACTGCATACACTTGATATGTCAGAAGGTTTGTAAATTTTACTCATTAATTAAATGTTACTACTTAGATTTCAGCGCATTGATGTAATCTGTGTACTTCTTCACTATCTTGTACACCTACCGAGAGACGGTAGGAGTGTTGGCTGACCACCATTGAGATGAGCGGACTACCTAGATATCGTAGACAGACACAAACCAGAGAAGCGTATCACGTATGAGAAGAACAACAAGGCTGCCAATGATGACGAGCTTGAGCAACTACATGAATCTTTTCTCTTTTAATTCTATTGGAATTAAGAGATTAAGTTGAAGCACTTCATCGATTCTTCGATTTCCCATTCGAACCATGTAAGGAAAGGTACCAATACCACACGATATAATTTGATTTAGATACACGTTCGTGCATGCAAATTGTTTAGATTTCACATTCAAGCAGATAGGTATGTAAATACTTGTATGTCGTATGTGAATCAAACATTTGCTTTAGCGTACTGTTAGCAAGTTCGTGGTGAAACCCTGGGACAAGATGACATGGATCAGAAAGTCAATGAGCGAACCGAAAGTCCTTGTTTCTAATTTAAGCCTATTGGCAATCAGATCCGACGGTCACGTCTAACAAGTGTTTATCATGATGTAATAACTTTAGTGTCCTATGTGTGTAATTGTCTCTATAAGGGGTGGAAACACCGACGCTTAAACTGTTACCACATATTCAGTACATTATTCTGATGAAAAAATCTATGTAGGGGGGGGGGGGGGGGCTACAAAGAAATTCTTCATCGGTTATTTTAAAAAAAATCACCTATTTCCTACAAGAGTGCAACACCTACACGATCAAAATGTACGGAACAGCTGATTTTTTTTTAATAACCGATGAAAAATTTCTATGTACCTAGGGTAGGTAATTTTTCATCGATCAGAAAGAAGTACTGAATAAATGTGGTAACCGTTTTCGCATCGGTGTCCTTTAAACCCCGTATGCTGCTTTACCGTCAACGAACACCAAGGCTGGAATATTGCTTAATGACTACCCAGACCTCCTCGAAGAAGAAAGCTTTTCTGATATTATATAGAGGTAAAGATTGTATGTTTGTAAGTAGGGATGTAGAGGGTAATATCCGAAACTGCTGATCCGATTCCAAAAATTCTTCCACTTATGAGAAGCAACTTTATCCTCGAATTTCGCAAGCTGTATTTAAAACGATCTTGTGGGATAATTTCCGACTAGAACGCGAGCGAAGCCGCGGTCAAAAGCTAGTACGTAATATAAGTATTATGTATCATAAGACAGCGGAGTGGACTATGTCTAGACACAGATCTTATACCTAATCGTAAGTAATAGGTCAACTTGTTCTAAAGTATTCGATTCCTATAAAAAAGCCCTGACGTTTGATGGATCTGCAAACACGGAAAGGTCTAGAATACGTTTTTATACAAATTAATTAATTCGCCAACTTTATTGCATCCTGACCTTGAATTTGAATCGTTTACTATCAATAATGTTTCATTCCGTTAGTCCTAAGCAACAAAGTATTCCTGTTGAATACCTGAGTGTTTTTGTAAATACGGCTTCCCGTGCCATTGGCCTTATTGAATATTTAGATAGCTATACGTGACAATTTAAATTCTTTGTCAACAAAGAACAAAAGTTTATATAATAAAGTTTTGTTTACATAATCTTTTCATATCACCTAAAACACTAGGAAATAATAAAGGGAAGCTGAGTCGGGGGAATATCATAAGTGTGTATGAGAATTTGTGTTAGTAAATAGTATAGTTGTATTGCAATAAAAATAATATTGCACTGTGTTCGGAGTAACCCTGGCACGCAATAATTAGAACAATGCTAAATTAAATCATTTGAACACATTGTATTCGCAGATCAAGATTCCTGATTCATAGCTATCGTTAATCTAGTTGCCAGAAAACAGACAATTGTTTTCCCAAATGGTGTTCTTTTGTCATATGTTTTTTAGCTCAAGGAATATATATATATAATAAAACATAAAGTCAAAAAAAAAAAAAAACCAATTTCGACGTATAATAAAATCTGCGACTAACTCCATCATAATCATCGTTTATTTGTTTTTGATTTTAATAAGTTTTTTACAAGACGGTCAATCACAAATTAATTAACTGTCTTGACTGTGAGATATAAACTCTGATTTAATATATTTTATAAGTAATATAATGCACATATTTGATATTAACAAAGCAAGACTGTAATTTTTTTTGAAGACTATGATGTGTATGACTAATGACATTGATATAATTTCATGATGGTTCTTATGATTGTTTTATTGATTATGCATGTACTACAAATATTTGCACGACTGATAAGTCGAATATAGTGAGACTAAAATTATTTTACCATGTTGTTATTATGTAAGTACCTATATTCTAGCAAATAAATAAATTTCATTTCATTTCAAATTGTTATTTAGATAAAAAGCAAAGAAGATGACAATTCGTAAAATAAATAAACGAAAATCGATCAGATGGCGCTGCTGTTTAGTATACATAATTATACTGAAACAAGAAAGACAAGAAATAACATCTTTTTGTTTTAAACAAACCCATCGACACTATTTCATCAGAAGTCTTAAATACGTATTTATCAACAAGTTCAAATTAAAAATTTTGCGGAAACTCCAAAGACCTTACGGGTATCGGTAATTCTATGTAAATATTAACTAACGTACAAAAACAACATATTATTTAAACACTTAATTTAAAATAATTACAGTGCTCATAACTGGGGATAAAGTCAGCTGGTAGTGTAAGTTGTTATAACACTGTTGTAAAGAAATAAGTTTTCAAGGAATTGTATTGGGGCCATTTGAATGAGATCGAATGCACATTTATGTATACTGATTATACAGGGTGTAACACACAAAGTGCAATACCTCTTAGTTGGAGATGACCATGAAACAACCCCTTTTCTAGACATCAGTTAGTGGGAGCCCAGAGGGCTGGCGGCATCAAGTGATAAAACATGTAGTGCTTTCTTGGTATCACTATCTGAATTAAATGCTAATCAGGCATTATTTGCTACGACTCTTATACTATCCTATCACAATCTCATATTTTGTTATTACCCTTTTAAAAGATTTGGTTGATTCCGGTTTCCGCAACCATCAAGGTTGGTGGACGTCTGTCTACTGTGAGATTCGAAACCAGAAGTTGGCCGCAACATAAAGTGACCATTTTTTAAACAATGTGCATCCTTGTGACTGAGAAATCTCTGGTAGGAACAAAATTAAGGCCGTCGACTCGTTAGTTTTCGTCAATAAACTTTATATTCAACGCAATTTATATTGTAGTGTCCTTTACTCAATACTGACCTTCTAGGATGTCTCCTATTATAATGTCAAGTCGTTTAACGTTTTTAATTTTAGTAGGCACTTATACATATTGTTTGGTAAAGAACCGAGGGGCCCATGAGGTGGTAATTAATTATCGTTCTCAAAAGATACCTACATCAAAATCAAATATTAACCGAACATCAGCAATGTTGAACGTAAAAATTACATAAGATCTACCAACTATGCATTTGTCAGACTAAAGAAACAGAGGATTACGAAAAGAGGGAAGTATTGCTAACCTTAGAAAAAATCGGAATGGGCTTGCCTGTAATTTTACCGGCACTCATAATCTTCATAGTAAAAAGTTAACTTTAACTCAGTGTGATATACTAATAAACGTAGCGTGGGCTCTTTAGGAATACGTCCACACAGTCCTCACTAATCCCGGGCAGCGAGTGCACGTATCCTTAAAGTGACTCATCTACTTACTGATAATAATTTGGTGGTTTTATTCTAAACCCTAACTAGTGTTACTAGTGAACACCACACTCAGGAATATACACTGTTTTTAAGCGAAAATAATAGGAACAGTTCAGGATGCTCAAATCTAAGTGACCAATTTCAGATTCTGCTTACAGGGCTTACTTATAAGGTTTCGAACGCAGTTGATCTTTAACCCGATAAGTGTAAATTGCATGATATAGCCAGCAATGCCGATGCATCTCGTCTTGCATCACCTATTTGCTCATGCTCAATACATTTCATGCGGATTACTGTGCTCACATTTCACATGAATGTCAATTTAGTTGGTACTAATGGTCAGAAAAAGTTGAGTTTCCTCGATTGAGTTTATTCATATGACCTGACCAGATTATTTATTGAGTTCTGGGACATTTAAAAAGTCTTTTGGGTTTGTTTCGGTGTTTCTTCTCAGAGTAGTCACTTATGAATTTTAGTAAAAACCGACCTCGCCTAGTTTTAAAACGGGATCCCTTCTTTTCGCATAATGTTCTTTGTCCTAATATACTTCGGCATAACGATTTTGGCACAATTTTTTTTGGCATAATAATACTTCGGCATAATTTTTTTAGGCATACATTTTATGTTGGCATAATCATCTTAAAAACTAATTTGTTTTGGCATAAATTTGATTCGCATAACGTTAGTAGGCCTAATGACTATTAGCATAATAATATTTAGGCATACAAAATATTGTTGGTTCAAAATTTAATATTATGCTGTGCAACAAAAGTTAGTGACAGAACCGAATTGCGGCAAAACCGACTCCACGTAGTCTTGTTTGCCCTACCCCTAGAGTGTAATTTAAAATCGCGTAGGCGCGTAGGGGCGAGGCGGCCCGCGGGCTGAGGAGCAGATGGCTGCGAGTGAGCCGCCGCGGCGGAGGCTGGCCGGCGAAGCCGGCCAACAAGCCGAAGCTGCGGTGGTGAGCGAAAGCCGTCTGCGACGATTAGCACGCGTGGGGCCGCCGGAGGCCCGCAGCGCCGGAGCCGTGACAGAAACCCTGCCTGCTGCATGTTGCATGCTCGTTTGAATGCTGCATGCTGCATGCTTGCTTGTTTGCTGCATGCTTGCTTGCATGCTGTATGCTTGCTTGCATGCTGTATGCTTGCTTGCTTCATGCTTCCTACAGCGAAAATTCAATACGGTATATTATATTAATATGTTATTTATTACCTGATTCAGGAGATATGGCTTTTTTCCAATCGTCGAAATAAATTGTATAAAAAAGTTATGCTTTAGAACTTTATGCTTAATAAATTTATGCTTTAGAATATTATGCTTCATCATTATTATGGTTAGAGAAATTATGCTTAAAAAATTATGCGTAAGCTGTTATGCGTAATTATATTATGCGAAAATATAATTATGCCAAACAAAATTATGCTAAGTTATATTAGGTCTTAACATTTTATGCAAATGGATAGTGAACCTTTTAAAACATTGTTTATTGTGATACATAATAGTACATTATGATATAAGTGCGGTATGTTGAAAATTACAGCAGAGGCTGTAATTATCAAAGCGCAAGTATGTCATACGACGTTTTATAACACAATTGCGAGGAAATAAATAAAACTCGGACTTTCTTAAACGAATAAATCTTTAATCACTTGTTAAAGCAGTTATAAAAATTTGAACAATTTGTAAAATTGATTATTACGTTGCCAGTTGGCATTTTTAATGTAATCAAGTTATTATTATAACTTGTTCACAAAATAGCGATGCGCGTGTATCAGCGCTTTTTTTGAGGCAAAGGCACAAAAAACAGCCAGTATTACTAAGGCTGATTTTATAGTCACGCGTTTCAGCAGCGCCGTCGGAGTGCGCGCGCTCGGATATGTATTGGAGTAGTAGTAGCGTTTCAAATTCGCGCGCTTGAGCAGCGCCGTTCGGTGTTCCTGTTCAACAGCGCGCTGCCCAACGGCGCGTCGAGCGGCGTGACTATAAAACCAGCCTTATAAAGTAAATTAATATTTTTGTGTTTTTGTTACAGATAAATGGTTGTAATTTATTGTCAAAATTAATTCAATTAAAAAATTAAATGTTTATTTATTATATTTTATCTCCCAAAGTTAATTTTATTCATAAAATGTTGACCACTTTTCTGGTAAAAACTCTTGGCTAAGATTTTAAAAAGTACCGTTCTTTTTAGACGGATCGCGAGCATCTTGATAAACCGTGCGTTTTACCTTATTAAAAAGAAACTCGTGCGTTTTACCTTACAATAACGCACAAGTACGTTATGAGATACAATACGATATTAAAATTGATGAAATAAGAGACCCTTTACAAGCAACTGACATAAAAACTCTTTGCTAAGATTTAAAAAAGTACCGTTCGGTTTAGACGGAGCATCTTGATAAACCGTGCGTTTTACCTTATTAAAAGAAACTCGTGCGTTTTAGATTACAATAACGCACAAGTACGTAATGAGATACCATACGATTTTGAAATTGGTAAAATAAGAGTCAATTTACGAGCAAATGTGTTATAAAAGAGTTTTTAAAACCAGATGCCCTACTATGACGTCTTAAAGCACGAGTAATTCCAGTGTGGGAAAGAGATGACGCTAAACGTCCTGTATAGTCTCTTTCCCACACTGGAATTACTCCTGCTCTAAGAGGTCATAGTGACCCCCCTTATGACAAAAAAAACATTTAACATGTTTTCGTGAGAGTATCCCTAGAACTGGGAACGGTTTAGCTGTAAGGTTCATCATATATAGGGCACGCCACGATAGTGGCGGTAAGTCCCCTCTTTGAGGAGTGGCTAGGGAGGCGCCACGGCGCCCTCACCTTCCGCCTGACGCAGGTCCTCACCGGACACGGGTGCTTCGGGAGGTACCTGCACCGAATCGGGCGGGAGGAAACGCCCTGGTGCTACAATTGCGAGGATCGACCGGAGGACACGGTGGAGCACACCGTCGAGGTCTGCTCCGCTTGGGAGGAGCACCGCCGTGTCCTCGTAGCGGCGATTGGCGGCGGTGACCTCTCGCGCCCGGCCCTGGTTCAAGCCATGGTCCGGGGCGAGAGGGAATGGGAAGCCGTCGCCTCCTTCTGCGAAGCAGTCATGCTAGCGAAGGAGGCGGCGGAACGTGAGAGGGAGAGAACCTCCTCACGTCCCAGCCGCCGCGGGAGAAGCACCGGGCGTCGGGGGCCACGCCGTGATGGCTCTCGGCCACCGTAGGCGCGGGCCTGTGGACGGCGAGTAATGGGCTAGCTCGCCGTCCGTCCGTCGTATGACGACGGGCAGGCCGTGTCGACGGCGCGTTCGTGTTCCACGCGCGCCTCAAAGAGATGTCAGCAAACGGGAGGGGCCCGCAAGGGCCGGTGCCTGCCAGGGCCGCGGGACTGTTCGAAAGAGATACCGCGGCCCTGGAACATAAAGGGCCAATGAAGGAACATGGGTGTTTTTTAGTCAGTAAGAGTCTGACACTCCCTCCCGCTCCGTCCAGAGCGGGAGGAGTCATTTGATGATTTCTCACCCCCCCAAAAAAAAAAAAAAAAAAGGTTCATCATATATCTAAAACAAGGTTTCTCACGGTGAGATAACTTGTTCAAGAATAATATTTTGTAATAAAAATAACAAAACATAGTTCTACAAAATGTAAAGCAACCTTTCTTATTTTCTTTTAAAACATCAAACAGTGTAAAAATTACCGCTTGTAGAAAAAAAAACTTACTAAAAGACAAACTCATAATAGTCTTAACCTTTCTAGAAAAACGTAGCATAACCTAATTAAACCATTTAGGTACCTACATCTGCCCAACAGTCTAAAACCTAGCTAACTTTAATGTAACATAACTAGGATACCTTCTGACGCTCAAGACGATTTAAACGCTTTCGATGACGTAAACTTAGACATACCAATGGAACATGAATATATAATAGACAGAGACCCAGCTTTACTTAAAATTAAATTGCGTTATTAGATCTATGTAGTACCCCGGGAAGGAATGCAGGAGTGCAGTTCCCACGACATACGAGGGCGTTGGAGGTACAAGGATGTGCCAAGGGTATTACACAGGGAGGATACAATGCATTCTAAGATACGTCCCAGAGCCACCTCCGAAAGAGCTTAGGACGTATTGTTACAGTCAGTAGATTTACGGGGACATGAAAGTAAAATTTCTTGTATTTCAACCATTGATTTTGTGAAGGTAGTGATTTCAGAGATGGTGGTAAATAGAGATGTAAGGAATAAGAAAAGAAACTGCGCCAAGATCAAATAAATTGGCACATAAATAAATTGATGTCTTTAAAACACGAAGGGTATCGATGAGGATCTTTATAATGTAAAAAAAACGTTGACGGCGTAGTATTACTGAATGAAACGACTTGTTTACCTCATGGAAAGTTTGGTTTCTGTACATATTTCCACTCTAGTGCACGTTTATCGTTGAATTATTATCTGTTAAAGTATCTATTACATTCTCAAGTACAGCCTCCTGTTTGACATTGGAGATATTTATAGATGTATTGACTATTAAGTAAGTGTTATTACTAATTACGAAACCTTGTTATATTAGTTGTATGTCTTCTCTCATCTGTGCATTATTTGTATATTCACTGACTCGATTTCTTTCACAGGGTGGCGTTCTTTTTATGTGAACTGTCCTCAATCACGTATTTATATGTTAAAGTTAGTTATGTAGGTATAGGTCAGAAGGTAGTTTTCTAGCTATGCGTCAAGTCATAAATAAAATGAGTTTCGCTCCCAAATCAATGTCGAATTGAACAATGTTATAATGCTAAATTGCGGTGCCCATCTCGAATCGTTTTGATAACCATGGTAAATTGTTTATTGCTAAACTGAATCTTTTCACTTTCAAAAGTTACTTGTGAATCTATGGGAATTTCGGCCTTGCCATAATATGCACTCATTTCTTATCGATGATTCTTGTTGATGATCAAGTAATTTAAAGGCTAGGTTGAAGCAGTAGAAACACTAGTCTTATACTCTGGTCTTGTGTTTGTGTAAACTTTAACCTGATAGGTTTACATCATTCAATTCCCAAACGATCACCATGGCCCTAAAGACCAAAAGGAGCAATAGTAAAGGAGGGTAATATCAGTTACTGTAGAAGAAGAGTAGGTTATCTCAGCACTAACATTCGAAACTCAGCGAGTGACTCACAGGTGATAAAAAACTTTCACTCATGAATGCACGAAAGACGCGATCACCTTGACCTCGGCGATCTACGTCATCGGTTCCAAAACAACGCGCATCTTTTGTTTGCTTTCAACTGTGTGGTTCTATTCGGTGCATGAATTCATAATAATACTTTTTGCTGTGGTCATAACGTGTAAGACTGGCCGTTAAACATTGTATAAAAAGTTATGACGAGGTGATTAGAACAAGAAGCGGTAAATTCGGGGAACTAAGCCGGGGATTTTCTTAGGCCACATATTTGAGTTTTTATAATTTTATAGATTTTGTAGAGGAAAGAAACGGATTCGATTTTTTGGAGATTGCAAAAAATATGTTGTGCGCATGAGTTTTGGGGCCGGGACTTAATGTGTTGTTTTTTATCTTTAAAACGATATTATTTAGAGACGTTTTTAAAAAGCGCTTTGATTCTTTGACTGCCCAGTGTGGGTTGCAAAGACCCACACTGGGCAGTCAAAGAATCGAAGCGCTTCGGTTCGCTTGGTAGCTCGTACAGGGAAGAGGCGTGACTCCCCGAAAAGAGGCCATTTATTCATTATGTATACACGGTGTAAACGGACCCTTCATGAAGCTGTCAACCAAGCATTCTGTACATCAAACTAAGTAACTCTACGCAAAAATGATTACTGGGAAACGACTTTTCTTTTGGGGTAAAAAATCACGTTTTACGGTAGGACTCAATGTAACGCACTCAAAACATTGTGCTGATGCATGTATTGAATAGTACGGGGGTCGTGGAGGTATTTAAAGTAAATTATAAAATTAAAAACTTGCATTAAAAAAAAAAAAAAATATTTATGTAGCGCTAAAGAAATGTATACCTTAGCTCGAGTCGACGTATTTTATATATATCTGACATCTGTCATAGTTGTGAGGCACTTCACGCGCGATTACGGCGCGTATTTTTAAAACGTTTTTTCTCTTATGTTACGATAGGTGGCTCACTACAATCTGTCAAATTTCTTTAATAGATTTTCAACTTTATCTCTAAAGTATTAGGTTCAAGGTTGGTTGGGAAAATCTGAGAGTTTCAGGTAGGTTGACCTGCTGGCGTCGTACATACCTGATGTCTATTTTAACTTAAGATGTGCAATATTAGTTTCTCAATATCCGTACCACCAACTTCCTAACAGTATAGTATTAAAACATCATTTCCATGTCTCGGTGGGTAAGCACAACTGCAGTGATTCAGTGATTGCTCTAAGGTTATGTCCTCTTTGTGCAGTGAATCCGATACAACGGAGTTTTTGTCAAGTCTCTTGTGATTATATGCTTTACAATAACGGAATGTGAAGTTGATAATCAGTGAAGAATCTTTTGATAAATTTTTATTTCAGAAAAGTGTGTTGGTGTTCGTCATATACTTGAGATGAGCTGTTAGTTAAGTAAGAAGGGTCCGCTGTTTGACCTTCCTAGAGTTGTAATTTTTAAACAGTCAAAAGGTACATACCGGGTGGAAGGGACACCACGGTTACCACGTATTCAGTACATCATTCTGAACTCACGCACATAGAAATTTTTTATCGGTTTAAAAAAAAAAAACAGTTGTTTCCTACAAAAGTGCAATACTGCCGTGCTAATTAGAAGTGCAGTAAGGAGGTTATTAGTAGTTTCGAGTAAATGGCGCCTAAACATTTTTACTTTTATTTGGCTTTTTTAGGTATGATTTTGAAGTTTTGCAAAAATGTTTTTAGTTACATGTATAGCTGAATATGCATTGTTTCGTAAGAGCTAACCCTATTTTCTATAAGTTTAATACAACTATCTTAAAACAAAAAGAACTATTTATGCTTAGCAGGGTCTTCATGACTAAACCCAGTATTACAAGCTATAACAGCAGTAAGTTTGGAGTTACTGCGCTTTCTACTAGCAAATACAGATTACTGCGCTTATTTCATTTAATTCAATTATTATTATCACTTCGACTACAAATTAAAAACGCAGTGCAGTAGTGAGAAAAAGCTATTAAAAATAGTATTTAAGTATACAAAAGTACACTTATTTGGTTATATTTATCCTAACCATTTCCTAATTAAATATAACGACATGAATATTAAAAAATACGTTATTTGAAATGACAAATAATACTTTCTTAATCATACACAATTACTGCATTTTTTACTAGTGACATAATATTTTCTTAAAGCTATGCTTAGACTGACTACAAACCATAACTGCAGTAAAAGAGTGACTTATAGCTTTTGAATTCGTGTACATACGTAAAAAAACCACAATAACTTGGTTATATCTATAATAATATCAAAAAGAGGTAAATGATACAACTATTTTATTAAAAAAATGTATTCCAATTAAATCTTAAAACAGAAAACATTAAATAAAATCTTTAAAGTCGTAAACTTTCCTTTCTTTTGTAAATATTGGTCGACTATGTGATGAAAACTGTCAGCAGACATACATTTAAGTGTGCGGAAATCAAGTTGCTGTTAATTATGTTAACTAAGAAAGACAATATCACCCAATTTTTGTTTTGTTTTTGTTTTTTGTTCACCCAATTATCCATCCACAAAATAACGTGATCTTTGTCGCGTTTGTTATCTAAAATTATTCACTAAACATTATTATTTATCATTATTACTAACAAATCATAACATCAGCAAGTGTTCCTTACTGCGCTTCTTACTAGTGAAATAAATTATGTTCAAAAAAATACTGGAAGGCAAAGAGCAGTAATGTGTCTTACTGCAGTTGTGCTTAGTAATTTACTTCTCAGCAAGAAACATACTGCAGTTTAGCTTACTAAAAGTCCCACTTCTGGGACAGCTATCAAAATAAGGATTAAATTACCATACAGAGCTCATTACGAGGATTCCGAATATATGAAAAACTCGATTTTCCAAAAATCCTTCCTTACTGCGTTTCTAATTAGCACGGCAGAATACCTAACCTACACGGTCAAAATGTAAGGAACGGCTGTTTTTTTTTAAATAAACGATGAAAAATTTCTATGTGGGGGGCCTCAGAATGATGTACTGAATACGTGGTAACCGTTTTCGCGTCGGTATCCCTCCCACCCTGTACAGGTGGGTTCAGGAGGCCCTATCACGAGCGCGGTGCAGTGTAAACGTAACGTAGTTAATTACGTCGATTTAAAAATTAAAAATATTTGTTTTACATAATTATAACGTGTATTTTCATTATTTTAAGAATTAATTCATATCTGTGGATGATACTGGTTGTGTTTGTTGCAAACAATTTAACTAAAATGCTAAAGGATAATTGTATTTTCGATTCAAAAATCGACGTATTTATTTAAGTTCGTGATGTTTTGGTTTATCGACAAAATTCTTTATCTCTATTGGTTATATTTAACATATTTATCTAATAAATATAAAAGTGAAAACAAACGATCACGCTCCGAACAAAGAGCATCTTAAAATAGACTTCACGCATCAAAATCGAACAAGAAAAAAACATTGTAAAAAGAATCATACATAATAAGTTTAGTTCTTCTCAACTGGTACTAGTACGTACTAGTCACTGTTTTCCGGTTCATAATAATTAATAGGTTCTTGAGCATCTGCAAGAGAGATACGGGTAAAATATGCATGCAGTGTAGAATAATTACTTACATACGCAATAATATGATCTTGTATGCATAATGAGGATTCATTATACACGTAAGTATTCAAAGACAAGGTTATTTAACTAGCTTTTTTAAAGATTAAGATACGCAAGGTTTTTCCGTTTTTCAGATAGAAATATTTGAACAATGCCTATTTCTGGGGTTTTTTTATTTGCTGCAGTAAATATGTTCTTGGAAAAAGTAATCATCGTTATTAAAGACTGTTTTTGCATGGTAGTTTTTATAGATTGACGTAATATTTTGTCTTACTGCATAAAAAGTGTTAGCCAGTTTTCTCTGGCCGCCACTGCAAATAATGAGTGCATTGCAAATAATAAATTATACTTAAGATCTAAACATTTAGGATGAAATGTGACCATTAAAACCGTATGTTAATTAGCATTTTATTTTTGTGTGATAATGATAATAAAATTCTCGCAGCTGATTGTTATAAAAATATATGATATAATATTTGTGGCTTAGTGGTAATAAAAGTCATAAATATTTATACACAAAATATGACGCATTAAAAAAAACATCTGTTCCTACACAAAAATTAGTCAGTAAGTAAACGCCATTGTAGTAGTACCGGAATACAGAAAGGCTTATATTCAGCAGAACAATGAACACTTTGAACAAACATTATTGTCGACACAAACCAATTCGGAAGAAGTTGAAAAATATGGATGTTACATTAACCTATCGTGGCCTTGACTGCCTTGAGCTGGCTTGGACAAAATTGTTGACAAATTGTGTGCAATCAAACTGTAGTGAAAATTACCGTTAACGGAAAATTATGAAAACTTTTCTTCGAAACTCGCGCAGCACAAAATTCGAAAAACGAACACTCATTTGTTTTTCTATTAAATCCTGTCGGATCACGCGTCAACATCTTTCTAAATTCAAAATGAGGGTCTGGACAATCAATTTATTGTTTTTAAAGCGTTTTGTGGCTATACAACGATATTTCTACATTTTTTACTATTTTAATTTGTTCTAAACATTGATATATAAAAAACCCAAGATACACATTCAGCGACTCTAAAACGTCCGCAGAAAAAGTATGTACAATTTTAAATTTGCGCACTTTTCACTGCTTTGACAGCCATTATTGCTTTTAAGGTTAAGCGCCAGTGTAGCCCGCGAAATTCAAAATTTCTTGAGATTTTTACAATTTGCCTGTCAGTGTCAGGCTGTATGTTGAAAAAAATGTATTTAGCGACCGTAACGTATTTTCCAGAGCCACTTTAACCCGCCATTTCACAGAAGACCTGCCAGAAGTCAGCCAAGACGAAATTGAGGCGGCTCTTAGACAGCTTAAGAATGGAAAGGCCCCTGGTGAGGATGGGATAACGACTGAGCTCCTGAAAGCGGGAGGACGTCCTGTATTAAGGGAGCTTCGGGAGCTTTTCAACTCGGTCCTGTTCTCTGGGAGAACTCCAGAAGCGTGGAGAAGGAGTGTGGTCGTTCTTTTCTTTAAAAAGGGGAACAAGACCCTACTAAAGAATTACAGACCCATTTCGCTCCTTAGCCACGTGTATAAGCTGTTCTCAAGAGTCGTCACAAATCGTCTAGCGCGAAGGCTCGACGACTTCCAGCCACCGGAGCAGGCCGGGTTCCGAGGAGGATATAGCACCATAGACCACATCCACACAGTGCGGCAGATCATACAGAAGTCCGAAGAGTATAATCGGCCGCTGTGTCTTGCATTTGTGGACTATGAGAAGGCTTTTGACTCTGTCGAAACCTGGTCAGTTCTGGAGTCTCTGCAGCGATGCCAAGTCGACTGGCGATACATCCAAGTGTTGAGAAACCTTTATGAGAACGCCACAATGACCGTCCAAACTCAAAATCAGCAAACGGAGCATATCCCATTGCGTCGGGGGGTAAGACAAGGGGACGTAATTTCCCCGAAATTGTTCACCAACGCACTGGAGGATGTGTTCAAGACGCTGAAATGGGAAGGACGTGGCATTAATATCAACGGCGAGTACATCTCACACTTGAGATTTGCAGATGACATCGTCATACTGGCTGAATCGCTGCACGACTTGCAGCAGATGCTGGATGGCCTAGTTGATTCTTCTATACGCATTGGTCTCAGGGTGAACTTGGACAAAACCCAGGTTATGTTCAACGAACACGTCACCCCAGGACCTATTGTTGTCAATGGCGGTCCTCTCGAGGTTGTTCGAGAATATGTGTACCTCGGGCAAACTCTGCAGTTTGGTAAGAACAACTTGGAGAGGGAGGCTAATAGAAGAATTCAGCTGGGCTGGGCAGCATTTGGGAAGCTTCGCCGGGTCTTCTCGTCGCGTATTCCACAGAGCCTAAAGACTAAGGTCTTCAATCAGTGCGTCCTGCCTGTTATGACTTACGGAGCCGAAACGTGGACACTGTCGGTACGGCTAGTCCATAAATTTAAGGTCGCTCAGCGAGCTATGGAACGGGCTATGCTTGGAGTTTCTCTGAGGGATCGCATTCGGAACGAGGTGATTCGACAGAGAACCAGAGTTGCCGACATAGCCCACAGAATAAGTAAGCTGAAGTGGCAATGGGCCGGTCATATTAGCCGTAGGACCGATAACCGTTGGGGTAGACGTGTTCTTGAGTGGAGACCGCGAATCGGCAAACGTAAGGTGGGACGCCCTCAGGCTCGGTGGAGTGACGATCTTCGCGGGGTGGCTGGTAGCAACTGGATGAGAGTTGCTGAGAATCGAGTTGAATGGCGTGCGATGGAGGAGGCCTATGTCCAGCAGTGGACTGCTATAGGCTGATGATGATGATGAACGTATTTACAGAATTATATTGGGTTGTATCGGTGATGATTTGAATGATTATAATTCTGTAAATACATACCTACGTGGGGGCTTCCACCTTAAGCAATTTATGAAACGTGACTTAACGTGCGTTGCTCGCGTTTAAAAAACAACTTTATGTGGTCCGTGTAAGTTCGAATAATATGTGTTTCGTCAATCAAAACTAATGATTTTTTGGTTCCATAATTATGTTAAGTTTATACTTTCTGATGTGACTTTAGTATATAATATATCAATAGTTCTAAATGATCGTTTTAGCTCTGTGTTGGCCATGACAGCATTGCACATCTAGGTATCTAGGTTACCCATAGTCCACCAAAAACGGCTATCTGGCAGTACCTACCACTATGAGCATCAATCCGCCACGTATCATAAGTTCACAAGTATCATAATCCAAGTTTTAAGTAACATCGATAACATGTTGAGTAGACATCGATTACGAATCGATTTCACGTCTACTTAACTTGACAACATATTCTATTAGGTAATATTAACCTCTGTACTTAAGAAAAAAACAAAAACACTGTGCTTAAATGTATACATAAGACCTGTATTGTAATACCTGTGTTCACAAATAAAGATTGATTGATTACTTACATAATATGTCACATGTCACCTATATGATGTCATATAAAGAGCAGGTGGGTACTTCAACCCACTGACCATTGGCATATGTCACAATGTATTGAATGCAATGTACTACTGAGTTCACTGACGGTCTGCCATTTTTTACCCTAATGCCATAAGTGATAAGGTTGAAAACTGGTCGACTTTCAGTGAACTCGGTATTGCCTAGATCTTTGTTGTGTTTACATTGTTACACCTATGGATGCTGTCCTCAGTCTAGGCAATTTTCAGTAGGTATAGTTGGGTCTAACCAGAAGCGGTTTGCTTCGTATCTACTTGCATTATGTCTGCTAGTGATGGAAAAATTTAAAAAGCGCGACAATTGCGTTCGAAAAACAGTCGTCACTAAAATCTGAATGATTGAAAGAAAAAATGAATACGTTAAGTAGGTACCTAAACTTAGGTTAGGATCAGCACTTTTGCATGTCAAAGGTTATAAAAGAGAAACACTATAAAACACCCACTCATCACCACATGATCTCGAATCGATCGAGAATTCCCACATTATCAGCCTCCACCGAGATTTAACAACCGGTGTTATCTCTCACTACTAATTCAGAACATCCCACAGTTGATAACAAAACCATATTAAATAGTTAGCCCCATCTCGTTTCTATGCCGATATTATTTCATAATAATATTTAAGAGTTACCCCACCGAGATTTCTGTCTAGCCCTTTTCCGAACCATGTTTTGGTCGGCTCCCAGTCTAATCAGATGCAGCTGAATACCAGTATTTTACATCAAGCCATTAGCCACTGTTAGTTACTGGGTAATACGGTACCCTTTGGTAAGACAGTAAGACTGGTTACCACTAAGGTAAACTTCTACAAATTTCGAAACGCTTCGTTGACACTTCCCGTGACCCAAGGGCTGGCAACCTTGGCCAGAGGCTAAGCGTTGCCAGACGGCGTGGCAACGCCACCAGTCTACCAGCTAGGTACCAGCTGACAGCGTAGAGGAGTTTTTTAATTAATGTTAAGCTAGTTACTTTAGGTTATTTTAATTTATTAATGTAGGTATACAATGTTGTAATTTTCAAATAAATTTCGCTTGATCCACTTCTAAAAAAATAAAACTGAGCTGCTACAATATCCTATGTTGCTGTTATCAACGAAAAATGTAAGTAGATACAAGAAAAATACTTACGTACCTCCTACAGAATTGCCACGGTTGAGATGGATAATTGGCTATTAATCATTTTTAATTACTTACTCGTTTGTGTACTGAGTCTCTACTCTTTGGAGCAAAATATGTGCTTATGATCGAGAATTTACAAAGTTTTTTTTTTAATATTGAACTGTGTCTGTAGTTTCAGATAAGGTGGAGGAGATGGATGACACACACAGTAACACAAGAGCTATAACTCTATACAAAGCTAAATGACTTTACTTAAATTATTTGTAATGTTTGTTGTACCCATGTTATGTAGTACTAGCAGTACACCATTGACTACCTCCTTTATATTTTATGTTCGTACAGTCCATCCAACGGTTGCCTGGAAGATATCGCTAGCAGCGATAAGACCGCCATTATAACAATATAATTAACAATATTTCAACACAGTGTGTTTAGCGAAAAGAGCTCACCTGCTGAAATAAAAACCGGCTAAGTGTGAGTCGTACTCGCGCATGAAGGGTTCCGTACCATCTTAGTAGGGGAGCCCTTTTAATATTTTATTTGTTGTTATAGCGGCAACAGAAATACACATTCGGGGAAAATTTCAACTGTCTACCTATTATGGATCACGAGATACAGCCCGTTGACAGACAGACGGGCGGAAGGGCAGCGGAGGTTTATTAATAGGGTCCCGAGTCCCGTTGGTTACTCTTCGGGTACGGAACCCTACAAATAATTTTGTTTGTTGTGTCTTTTTTTTGGACGCCAAAACAAAACGGCGCAACTACTGAGGGTTATTTTTCCCCAATTCCTTTGCTCAGATCCACACTTTTTACTAAGGAGACAGAATAGGAATCATTGTATGACATCAACAATAAGTTATGTCATGTGTACAAGTGAAAGATTCTATTTGCCAATTTGCAAATTTGTTTTTTGTGACCCTTTAGACTTTTGTTTGCAATCAACGATTTTTATGAATAAAACATACCTACCTTGAAGGTAAACAACAAGACTTTAGAAAACATAATAATTATCCACCAACCTACCTGCCTAACCTCATACCTGCGCTTATGTGCAAAGGGTACGTTCAAGTAGAACCACTAATGCGAAGGGACTTTCACTGCTAGCCGTAGGTATCGGTTGCGTTATAAACCAGCAAATGCCAGATTTACCCAACCTGAGCACCGAACAGGTGACCCCTAGGTCACAGCGATTTAGCAAGAAAGGCAATATTGAAAACAAGCTTTTTATACTAAACAGATTTCGGCGAACTGAAACGAAATACGACGTAAACAAAAAAGGTGTAAAACAAAAGAAAGAATATGGTAAAGTGATGAATGTGATGATACGCAGAAAACATTTTGAGTAAATTAGTTTTTCTTGTGTCTGGGATTTATTAAATTACTTACTCATTTACGTTAATATAAAATATACTTGAAAGTGGCGTATTTATACAAAATGATTGTTCAAAACTGACTGCCTCGTTGATGTAGCGGTCGCAAGCGCGACTGCTGAGCATGAGGCAGTCATTATTTCACAAAAAAAAAAACATTAAAAAATCAAAAAAAAAAAACAAAACAAAATCAAAAAAAAACCATCAATCAATGAATCAACAATTTATTCTTTCGTGTTTTTTTTATTGTTACTTTTGAAAAAAAATAGTCCCAATCGTTTCGAGTTCGATGATCGAGTTAATGGTATTCGGGTCCAGAACGACCTAAAAATAATGGTGTATAGCTATGCTGGTTGTATATTGTTGTTAAGCAACTATAAACTAGAATACCTATAATTTACGTTGAGCGAAGCGTTATTCAATAAAATAGCCTGCTTTTGAAAGACTGACACAAATATGCATGGCATTGTTTTACAATAAAAATAAAACAGATTCGTTTAGGTAACTTATAATGAAAATATGTATTTATTCAAAAGTAGTAATGTAGTTCTGACTTACTTATGGAAAATAAGAAAGTCGAGAACCACAAACAGTATGGATCCTAAAAATCTGAAAATACCTAGGTATATGGTATTTCAAATGTAATCAGGTTTCTTGGACGCACTGTAACAATAATAATATGTACCTATGCAAATAAATGAAGTTGAAGTGTCTGTTTGTAATACCAAAATAACAGCTTTTTACTGAATGCATAAGAAAGTATATACGGTACACATTTTTTTAACTTTTGTTCGTCTCTCTGCATCCAAATTCCCTTTAATTGGGAACTTACATTTAGAGTTGATTGATTAGGAATCATCAATGCTATCAGACAATGTACCCAAGCAAGTAAAAAAAAAACATGGATTTTGGTTTGATAATTTTGTTCAATATTCATTAACTTTGGTAGTTAGCACAGTTTATCAGAACAAAATCTCCTAGATAAGCTATGCACATAATCAACAGACTGATTCTTAAAAACGTAGGTCCAAACTGACGCTGGACAAAATAGAATAACAAGCCTTATTCTCATGTAGTTAAGATTTTATACCAAATGACGTATATACTGACATGTATATGTAATTAGTGGAAATTATTGTCTGACGTATTGTTTAATTTGTTCTATATTTGAATTGCAGTATGTTCTTGGAAGATGGAAACGATCTCGCCAAGACGAGGTACGAAATTCTCAGGATTAAATCGGTCTGTTCATTCTGTAAGCATTTGCAATATCAATAGTTCGATTTCTAAACTGTACAATGAAGCAAGTATGTACTATTTAATAGGAATAAAATGATAATTTGTTTTTAATCATGATTATTCATATGTCAAATATATGACAAAAATAACGTTGAAAGAAAAGTAGACTTAAATCTCGTTTTAAGTCAATCAGCAAGGCTTTCAGGCTAACTGAGTGTACCTAAATACCTACTGTTATTTAGACTAAATTAAAATTTTGTTTTGTTTTGTATTTTGTCGTCTATCTACTTCATAAATAATAATTTACTGTGTAATAAGAGTAAGCATGTGCTTATCAAGAACACTCGTAAAAGTCAAACAAATAATTAGTTATTCGTTGTTCTAATGATAAGTAATTGGGCTTGTCGCTTGTTACGACTTCTTTATAACAAGACAACTCCTAATCAAGCTACTGCTGTAATTATTCTCTCTTGACAATGTATTTTTAAGACACTCGTAAAGACATAACATAACCATTATTTTTCGTGTATGCATTTCAAGGTAATTGTAATGAAAGTATTCGTTAGTTCAATACTTTTATTATTGTTACTGTTGTTAGTGTCCATCACTACGAAATTTTTCTAAATAAATCAACAACGTACCTACGCGATTGCACTTGGACAATACTATCGAACGAAATAAAAATCTACGAATAAAAATAGTTTTAAAAATAAATTAAAAAGGTATTATTTAGAAATGTGTAAAAGTGCTACATAAAAATATTAATTAGGTTTAAGTACGTTTAATAGAGACTCGCTGACCCCACAGTCAAACCATTGCTACGGTTTTGTGGGGCTTACTTTATAAGATTACTTACCATTCTTGATTATAAATAAATAAATAATAAAAATAATCTACAAACGGGTTTAATACTGGTATTTGGACGTTTCAAACCCATTTAGAGAATTTAGTTTCATCTTCTACCATATTTCAAGGTCCCTTTTTTTGCGATAACACTGGCAATTAAAGTATTTTAACCGGTTGATGGACGTCAATACGAAAACAACATTAAAAAAAAACACGAAAGATTCTGAGGAACTAATAATGTTTTTCGAAAGACGCATAAAACTTCTTGTTTGCAAGAAATGAGCAAGCAGTAAGTAGATTGTTCTACGGTAGTTAAATATCAAGTAGGTAGTTTATCGCAGAACTGTTGAATCTAAAGAAGTCTATTAAACTTGAACGTCAAATGTTCCATCTTGTGATTTTGGTTCAGTGCAAGAATATGGATGAATAATTCATCCACATTCTCATACTGGACCATTATGCTTGTTTGTTAGTAGTAGTGATTGCTAGGAAGAAAGTGAGAACTGGTAAAATGTATAAAAAAAAAATAGATAAACAACGCCGACTCTAAATACATTGGTCTACGGGCAGGGGTATAATGAAATGATAATGATTGTTGGTACAGGACATTGCAATTTGATGACAATGAGAAAATTTTTGAACTCGGAAAAGGTCCTTTGAAACAAAAATTGATGCTGTTTGAACTTCAGCGATTTATCATCTGCCCAGCCTTTTCTCAACCATGTTGAGGTCAGCTTCTAGTCTTACCGGATTCAGCCGAGTACCACTCCACAGTCCAACAAAGCCCACAAGCCAAACCAACAAGTTACCTAGTACTGGGTAATAAAATACCCAGCTATAAAAGATTGAACTGAACTATTTCGTAGAACTTTTTCAAGTTAAGAATATTCGAATATGAATTTAATTCAAATTTAAAAAAATTGCTTAGAGCCCAAGCGTATATTCCAACTTTAAAAACCGGCTCTCGACTCTGACCTCGGGTTCTCCGTTAGGATAACAAAACAGGACCTCACGTTCAGTGACAACGAAGCGAAGCGGTTAGCGTGTTGATTACATCTAGATAATCATAATAATGACGTTGATACATCTAACAGATAATACTCAGCATTATGTAAAGCCTATTACAGAAGATGCGGAAAAATCTTCGACAAGATTTATATCTTCGAAATTTTCGGTCACACTAGGTAGGTAAGAGCCAGCTGCGGGAGGCCTAAGTTCGGGAACAGCGCCTTGTAATGGAGGAGACCTACCCACACTCATCATTCGGTGAATACGGGTTGAAGAAGAAGAGGCCATTTTGGCGCGTGAGTGGAGAAGGCCAGGTCCAGTATTGGACTGATTATTATGAAGGTATTTTTTTAAACCCTTGCCAGCTCTTGTCCCATCTCACTTGGGGTCAGCACAACACGTTCTTTTTCCAATCTCCTTTGTCAACCGTCACGCAATCATTTACTCCTCTTTTTTCTTCCACATCATTCCTCATACAGTCCATCCATCGTTTCCTTGGTCTTCTTACATCCATCAACAGTTATATTAATCACTCTTTTAGTCACATGCGATTCGTCCCTCCTCATCACATGTCCATACCAAGACAGTCAATTCCCTTTCAACTTTAAATTTATTTTAATTGAATTTTAAAAGGTGCAAGACTCCTAATGTAAACATAAACTTGTGCAAGTGTGTCCCATCTACTTAGGAACTACTTGGAAACGGACGTCGTTGACCGTCGATTAAAATCTAAGATACCAAAAATTCTTATGATCTTCGGATTCAGCGTATCGTCAATTTGTAACTAGGTTATTGGAAGAACGGAATCAAAGAGAATCCGTTACTTCATTATTTATAGAAAATAGTTTTAAATTATGATAAGTTTGTGTTAATTTATGATTAGTTTGTGTTCAATCGTTTTTATGTTAATACCGTATAATTAATATTTTCTCGAAACTTGAGGCTTGTTGCATCTAGTAAACATTTTTACTACATACTCACTGCTTACGAGTAGTATAAGCAAATACTGAAATACACTGGATCTAAACTATTACAGCAACGTACAATTTCTAAACGAGCAAAATCGCAAGAAAACTGGAATCTTTTCTAAACATTTCCGGCGCAATAAATACGGTACTTTACGTTCGATGCAGCTCTAAACCTCCGCCAAAAAAAAAAGGTTTACGATGTCACCAAAACACACACGGCCCAAATTGCGTAGATTTGTAAAACTTTCGCTCACAACACTTACTTCAAACTAGTTTCGATAGAAGTAGACATGACGCGACGGCGCGTGCGCGAACGATAACGGCTGGTGCAACACTGCCTGCGCAGGAGTTGATGTTCTGCGATGCTCGGTTAAGTATTTTTATGGAGTGCTTAAACCCACTCGTGTTTATATCTGTTTAGAAAATGTTTCAGAACGTCTGTTGTCAGTTGAGGGCTAAAAACAGACGCATAACACATTTACGTTTTATTTTATTTAAAAATATCGAAAGTGAAATCGTTACAATGATTTAAACATTAAATACAAGTGACTTTATATAGGTAAATAGTGAAGATATTATCCATTAGTTTAATTGTCACACCTAAACACACACAGACACACTAAACTGTCAAATCCTTGTACTTCGTCAGTTAAGGCTTGTTCAGGTTGATGGCAGATGCATGAGAAGATCACATTGTTATGTAATATTGTACATTTGTTTCCACATTTATCTTTTTTCATCTTCATTTACTATCCGAGACCATAAATATTATGGGCTTCAATTTTCTTGTTGTTAAGACTTGCTTGGCCTAGTTTAGATAATAATCGAGGCATGTTTAATTTGTGCTACATCGTTAAAAATCAGTTAAATTTGCGGAAAGTGGTCTGAATTGTTGCTTTCATAAGACTGGGTATAAAACAATTAATCCATATATGTTTAACAGGTGTAAAAACACCTTTAATAAAGGTGCGAGGCATATCTTATTCCTGTCATTACAATTTTGTTTTGTACCTCGCCATTTTTTGGAACCTTCTACATAGTTACGGAGATATTGAATGTTTAAATAAAAGTTTTAAATGTTATAACTTTAAATAACTTCATGACCCCTGTCCTATGCGTTACATTTGGCTCTAGCGCTACCTACCATGGACCGTGATTTTCCCGTGTACCCCAAAAAAAGTCGTTTCCCAGCAATAATTTTTGTGCTTAGTTTGATATACAGAATGCTTGGTTGATAGGTTTGTGATAGGTCCTAGATTGGTGCTATCCTTCCCTTTTTTTCTCTATATTTGTTTTGGGGTTTTATCTAAACAGATATGTGAACCCTTTACCTATCCTCCCCTGAAGACGCCGCCGTCACCGGTTGTTTAGGTAAAGATGGCACAAAATTTTTCGTCTAACCCTATGTGGGGACAGATGGGAGCAAGTCGGAAGGCTCCGGAAGACTGTATGCCTCCCCCAAGGTGGACCGATGAACCGATGACCCTGTGAAGGCCACAATTATCTGCTGGATGCGAGAAGCACTAGATCAGTTCGAGTGTCTTCGTTTGGGGGTGGCCTACGTCAGCAGAGGTCGTTTTTAGATTTAAATGACTTTCATGATTTACTCCTGAAATACTCAAAGTTTTAGGCAGTGTACCTCATAGTACACCCACATTACAGGGAGCGAGCCTATTACCATTAACCGGGTGTACATTTTTGGATTTTAAGTGTTCTATATTATCTTCAATGGTTGAAGATTATGCCAAAACTACAAAACCCGTGTAAATCAGTGTAAGTAACGTTGGTCCGGAATTGTTGAGTTTTAAACTAGAAACAATGTGTTTCGTCTAACTGTTCTACGTCACGCACCTTAATCAGTATAATACCATGTTGTAGTTCCACTGTTCTTGTAACAGCCACATAGCTATGTGACTGTTCAAGAACAGTGGAACTATTTACTACTAACTTGAGTGTTTTTAGTTTAAAATAGATCTATTCTTTGGTTTACTTTATCTAGACACTCATCTGCTTAGCCTTTTCTCAACTATGTTGGGGTCGTCTTCCAGTCTACCCGGATGCAGCTGAATACCAGTATTTTACATGGAGTGCCTATCTGCCCTCCATAACCCAGTTAGTACTGGGTAATATGATACCGCTTGGTAAGACTGGTTGTTCGACTTTCGGGCCATTTGTAGATTCTACAAACGACAGCTGGGATCAATGGCTTAACGTGCTTTCCGAGACATGGAGGTAACTTTATATGTAATGGGCGGTCACCCATCCACGGATTAACCTAGGCTAAATTATAATTAAAAAGGACAATGACCAAAGTTGGTACCAAAAAGTCTCGCGCCTCAAAACCAAAATATTATAGTAATTAGTTTCATATTTTTTTACGGCATTACGCGTCGGGGATTTGATTTTTGAACTGGAAATATACTTTTCGAGTTTAAAAGTACGAATATTGTTTTACTCCCTTTATATGACGTTCCGTTTCAACTGAATATAAATGACGTTCCGTTTCAATTGAACAAACCCTTGTCTGTCGAGCGGACTCTAAAATTAATTACAATTAAGTAAGATCAGTACACCAAATCGATTTAGTTTGGTTTATTGCTATTTGCAACAAAATAGATTTTCTCAGCCTAAAGATTTTGATTTATCGATTACATCCCTAAATCCCGACTAGTTTATAGCACTTACTATACTCTATGGTTTATAGTTATCTTATCTGTGGCATCTGACATTTGTACTGTACTGACTGACTATTGGCAATGTAAAGGTCTAAAATAAAATCGAGTTTCAGTCAAGCATACTGTGGATGTGACTTTAACTCGTAATTCTTACTAATATTAGTGTATTACGCTGTTTTTAGAGCAATAATGTAATGTATGTGTGTTAAAATACGTCGTTGGTAGCGTCGAAAAAATAGACCTACTTTTTAGGTTAGTTTCGATTTTATAAAATAACTCTGAAACGCGGGTTTTTTTTTCAAAAATAATTTTTGTAGGAGTTAATACGATCAGTGTAGTCTATAAAAAACAAGGTTTGATTTTGATGCAGCATGGTACGGGATTCCATACTTCCATGAGCATTCTCTTTTAAGTTTTCTTTTTTTTTTTCCTTTATTATTTTTGTTTTATATTGTGTGCACTTGTGGTATGTGCCAAATAAATGTACTTTCTTGCTTTCCTACATAGTCTGCCAGCCAGTCTGCCTAGAGCAAGCGTGATGATGGTCGTGCCTTCTGAGTGCGAACAGGCCTTTGCCTGCAATGGGTTGTACCAAGCCGATACTGTTATTACAATGACATTCTTCTGCTTTTTGGCTAATGTTTAAAATATATTTCAAGTAATTAATACTTAAATGTTGTGAAATCTCAATTTTTAGGGTTCCGTACCCAAAGGGTAAAACGGGACCCTATTATTAAGACTTCGCTGTCTGTCTGTCTGTCTGTCTCCAGGCTGTATCTCATAAACCGTGATAGCTAGAAAGCTGAAATTTTCACAAATGATGTATTAATATTGCCGCTATAACAACAAATAAGTACAAAAAATAAAAAATAAAATATTAAGGGGGGCTCCCATACAACAGATATGATTTTTTTTGCCGTTTTATAGATAATGGTACGGAACCCTTCGTGCGCGAGTCCGACTCGCACTTGGCCGGTTTTTTTCATAGTTGAGTATATATTGGATTATTTCAAAGATAATTAATTGTTGAGTTCATGATCATATAACGTATTGTTGAGTTCATGGTATATTATGGATACAAAATAAAATTCTGCCATCTCATGACTCATCCAATACTTCATAATTTCCTTGTTTATTCTTGGTTTGACTTTCATTAGCAGTTCATTATCTGTTGTTGTTAGTAAGTATAATGTAACTACTTAATAACTTGTTGTTTTTTCCTCTTCTTTCTCAAAATCATTACACAAACAAAACATGTTATTTAAAATTTTATTAGAAACTGTTATCTTATTTACAACGCTCTCATCCTCACTTAGTACGTGCTTGGCTGATGATAGCCGAATCGCGTTTACACGCTGGTCCGATGCTGCTCATAGGCTATGTACTGAATCTCTCTGCTTTCCTCCCTCACATAGACCACGTTATGTACCAGGAATAGGAGGTAGATGTTCAGGCCTGTGGGATAGAAAAAAAGGGATTTTACTAAATAATAATAATAATATAAATCTATTTCAATCATCTTTGCATCATATAGTTACATCACAATTATTTTATAATTAAAGCAATAATTTCGAATCAAAATTAAAATTAAATACAAAAGCAAAATAAAAACCACAATAAAATTAAAATCAAAATTAAAATCACAGTCAAAATTCAAATTAAAATTCAAACTAAAATCAAAAAACACAAAAACAGTGGAGTAATTGCGTTACACACTCGCAATCCCAATATTATTCACTACTTGTTGCACGCGACCTTCGTCCGCTTGAAATAGGTACTAAAATACTATTTCCCCGTTTTGGCAACAATTTTTATTGATGCTCCGCTCTTTTTGGTCGTAGCGTGATGTTATATAGCCTATAGCCTTCCTCGATAAATGGGCTATCCAACATTAAAATATTTTTTTACTGGAACCAGTAGTTCCTCTGAGATTCCAAACAAACTCTTCAGCTTTATAATATTCGTTTCACTTTGTCAATTCAACAATTATTATTCTATACATTATAATACTGTCGTGTGACACAGCTCGTGGCTAAATAATAACAGCCACTCGGGTCGATCTTTAGGTTAAGCCGTGCTTGCCTAGGTTGGTCTGTGGATGGGTGACCACCCATTACATACCGAGTTTCCTCCGTGCCTCGGAAAGCACGTTAAACCGTTGGTACCGGCTGTCATTTGTAGATCGTTGACAGTCGTTACAGGTAGTCAGTGGCCCAAAAAGTCTGACAACCAGTCTTACCAAGGATATCGTATTACCCAGTACCAACTGGGTTGTGGAGGTCGGATAGGCGGTCGCTCCATGTAAAATACTGGTATTCAGCTGCATCCAGTTAGACTGGGAGCCCAAATTAGTTCGGAAAAGGCTAGGCAGATGATGACTGTCGTGTGATGAACTCGTCAGCTGAGCATGAGGTCCTGGATGATTCCCGGGTCCCGGCAGTGGTATTTGGTTTTTCCATCAGGAATTTCTCAGTAGCAGTCACGGAGTCTGGTTCTGTGCCTGGTTGATGGAGAAAGGCCCTTTTTACGTGGGACTTAAACATTACTGGCGAAAAGAGAATGCTCATGGAAGTATGGAATCCCGTACCATGCTGCATCAAAATCAAACCTTGTTTTTTATAGACTACACTGATCGTATTAACTCCTACAAAAATTATTTTTGAAAAAAAAACCCGCGTTTCAGAGTTATTTTATAAAATCGAAACTAACCTAAAAAGTAGGTCTATTTTTTCGACGCTACCAACGACGTATTTTAACACACATATGTACATTACATTATTGCTCTAAAAACAGCGTAATACACTAATATTAGTAAGAATTACGAGTTAAAGTAACATCCACAGTATGCTTGACTGAAACTCGATTTTATTTTAGACCTTTACATTGCCAATAGTCAGTCAGTACAGTACAAATGTCAGACGCCACAGATAAGATAAATATAAACCATAGAGTATAGTAAGTGCTATAAACTAGTCGGGATTTAGGGATGTAATCGATAAATCAAAATCTTTAGGCTGAGAAAATCTATTTTGTTGCAAATAGCAATAAACCAAACTAAATCGATTTGGTGTACTGATCTTACTTAATTGTAATTAATTTTAGAGTCCGCTCGACAGACAAGGGTTTGTTCAATTGAAACGGAATGTCATTTATATTCAGTTGAAACGGAACGTCATATAAAGGGAGTAAAACAATATTCGTACTTTTAAACTCGAAAAGTATATTTCCAGTTCAAAAATCAAATCCCCGACGCGTAATGCCGTAAAAAAATATGAAACTAATTACTATAATATTTTGGTTTTGAGGCGCGAGACTTTTTGGTACCAACTTTGGTCATTCTCTTTTGGATGTACTATTAGTTACACATTATTTACGTTGTCAAGCAGAAGATTTGACAGAAGATTGTTTTATATTGTGTGCACTGGTGGCATGTGCCAAATAAATGTACCTTCTTGCTTTCCTAAATAGTCTGCCAGCCAGTCCGCCTTGAGCAAGCGTGATGATGGTCGTGCCTTCTGAGTGAGAACAAGCCTTTGCCTGCAATGGGTTGTACCAAGTTGATATTGTTATAACAATGACATTCTTCTGCTTTTTGGCTTATGTTTAAAATATATTTCAAGTAATTAATAAATGTTGTGAAATCTCAATTTTTAGGGTTCCGTACCCAAAGGGTAAAACGGGACCCTATTACTAAGACTTTGCTGTCTGTCTGTCTGTCTGTCTCCAGGCTGTATCTCATAAACCGTGATAGCTAAAAAGCTGAAATTTTCACAAATGATGTATTACTATTGCCGCTATAACAACAAATACTAAAAATTAAAAAAAATATTAATGGGGGCTCCCATACAACAGATATGATTTTTTTGCCGTTTTTATAGATAATGGTACGGAACCCTTCGTGCGCGAGTCCGACTCGCACTTGGCCGGTTTTTTTAATTGTTGAGTATATATTGGATTTATTTCAAAGATAATTAATTGTTGAGTTCACAATCATAATATTATGGATACAAAATAAAATTCTGCCATCTCATGACTCATCCAATACTTCATAATTTCCTTGTTTATTCTTGGTTTGACTTTCATTAGCAGTTCGTTATCTGTTGTTGTTAGTAAGTATAATGTAACTACATAATAACTTGTTGTTTTTTCCTCTTCTTTCTCAAAATCATTACACAAACAAAACATGTTATTTAATTTTTTATTAGAAACTGTTATCTTATTTACAACGCTCTCATCCTCACTTATTAACTGCTTGGCTGATGATAGCGGAATCGCGTTTACACGCTGGTCCGATGCTGCTCATAGGCTGTGTACTGAATCTCTCTGCTTTCCTCCCTCACATAGACCACGTTATGTACCAGGAATAGGAGGTAGATGTTCAGGCCTGTGGGATAGAAAAAAAGGGATTTTATTAAATAATAATAATAATATAAATTTATTTCAATCATCTTTGCATCATATAGTTACATCACAACTATGTTATAATTAAAGCAAAAATTTCGAATCAAAATTAAAATTAAATACAAAAACAAAATTAAAAAAAACCACATTAAAATTAAAATCAAAATTAAAATTACAGTCAAAATTCAAATTAAAATTCAAACTAAAATCAAAAAACACAAAAACAGCGGAGTAATTGCGTTACACACTCACAATACCAATATTATTCACTACTTGTTGCACGCGACCTTCGTCCGGTTGAAATAGGTAGGTACTAAAATAGTATTTTCCCCGTTTTGGCAACATTTTTCATTGATGCTCCGCTCCTTTTGGTCGTAGCGTGATGTTATATAGCCTATAGCCTTCCTCGATAAATGGGCTATCCAACATTAAAATATTTTTTTACTGGAACCAGTAGTTCCTCTGAGATTCCAAACAAACTCTTCAGCTTTATAATATTCGTATACGAATGTCAATTCAACAAATTATTCATTACATTATAATACTGTCGTGTGACACAGCTCGTGGCTAAATAATAACAGCCGCTCGGGTCGATCTTTAGGTTAAGCCGTGCTTGCCTAGGTTGGTCTGTGGACCACCCATTACATACCGAGTTTCCTCCGTGCCTCGGAAAGCACGTGAAGCTTTTGGTACCGGCTGTCATTTGTAGATCTTTGACAGTCGTTACAGGTAGTCAGTGGCCCAAAAAGTCTGACAACCAGTCTTACCAAGGATATTGTATTACCCAATACTAACTGGGTTGTGGAGGTCAGATAGGCAGTCGCTCCATGTAAAATACTGGTATTCAGCTGCATCCGGTTAGACTGGGAGGCGACCCCAAGATAGTTGGGAAAAGGCTAGGCAGATGATGACTGTCGTGTGATCGCAAACTCGTCAGCTGAGCATGAGGTCCTGGATGATTCCCAGTTCCGGCAGTGTTATTTGGTTTTTTCATCAGGAATTTCTCAGTAGCAGTCACGGAGTCTGGTTCTGTGCCTGGTTGATGGAGATAGGCCCTTTTTACGCGGGACTTAAACATTACTGGCGAAATGTGGATATACTATTAGATACACATTATTTACGTTGTCAAGCAGAAGATTTTTTTAGAACATTATGAAGCAGTGGATGACGATTTTCCTTCAAAATCCTTCGGATTGTGATAGAAAAGAAAGATAAAGACCATTTCTTTTGAACGTTTATTTTAACAGAGGTGCCGCACGAATTCTCAAATGTAGAGTAGTGATCGAGGATGTTGCCATTTATAGATTTCTTCCAGTATCCAGAGAAAACATGGTCATGATGTTGAAGACCAATGAAAAACTGTGGCAGAAACATAGCTAGAATGTTATAAAGATCCGTGAAAGTAAATTAAATACCAGTTTCACATTACAAATTGTATATTGAATCGAATTATGTTTTGAAATCCAAATATTGTGTGTGCTATCATTGTGTCGAAATGCGTCCACGAAAGTGCACAATCGGCAGTGATGCAACTCGGACACCGATGTTATTGCATGAAAGTATTGAAAACACGTAAACTAAGATATTTTATCGTCCTCTTAGCCTTCAAGAAGTTGAACATCCCTCAACTGTTCAGTTTTGAAGGTGGAGAAAAAGTGCACCATGGAACTAATACCCAGAAATGGTCAACTGATTATGATACCTATCTGTGTTCTACTAGTAGCAGCTGGATGAGAATTGCCGAGAAGCGAGTTTAATGACGTGCAATAGGAGAAGCCTATGTCCAGCAGTGGACTGCTGTAGGCTGGTGATGATGATAATGACGAGTTTAAATAAACCCTAAATTCTTACAGTGGCCGGTAACCGGAGCGTGTATTAGATTAATTAGACCAGCAGTGCATTTCTTAGCACAAACGAACAGTCGACCTGCGCTGGCATACCTGCACATATGGCCTCTCCAGTGGATCGTATCGTGTAGGTGTTGCATTATCCACGCACGTAATATTTACGGAATAATTAGTAATTAATAAGTGAAACCACAGACAATAAGATGACAATCCGACATATAGGATATAATTATATATGTCGGATTGTCAGGATTTATTTCGTTAGGCACGTACATCATGTGGACATCGATGGGTTCCGTGCAATGAAAATACACTGTGTGCGATACACTGTTTCTAATAAAGTAACAAATTACTTGAAATAAAATTTAACACAATAACACGGGGCACAATGAATCGGGGTACAGTTCCAGGAGTCCAGGACGTCTCAACTCCGCTGCGATTTGATTTTCCACTGTCGTCGTCGCCTAGAGCTGTAAACATCAGGGCTCTGTAGAAGCACGCTGTGGTGGGGGTAGACTCGTCAGTAGGTCGCGTGATGTCACCACTGGCGTACTTGCGATTCATTTTAAGTCCATACCAATGACCGGATCCCACATGTATCTAACATCACGCTTGAAATCCCGGAAGGATTAGGCAACGGTGAACCTGATAAGTACACCAACATTTTACAAGTTATGATTAAGTCCCATGTAATGGCCTTTTGCCACCAATCGGGCACAAATCCGGAGTCCATGGCTGCTACTGTGAAATTTCCTGAAAACCACTTTAATAACACTTTGCCCGACCTGGAATTTGCACCTCGAAATTGGAACTCATGCTCAGAAATCACGCTTGTGACCGCTAGACCTACAAGGCCAGTCTCGTGCATGGCTTACATTACGCGCAACTAATATGTTTGTAATAATTAGTAACCTTTATTAAGTGAAATCAGAGATATCATCATCATAACAACACGCCTGTAATCACCGAAGTGTTAGGCAGGGGTGTATCTGATAGTACACCCATATTTGGCCATTAATGTTTTAGTCCCCTGTAATAGAGGGCGACCCTATTATCATCAACCGGGCACAAATCCAGATTCCGTGGCTGCTACTGAAAAATCACAGATATATACCTATATCATATTAATTTGATCTTAAACATACGATTATGTACTAACCTACAAAGAAGATGTAAATGACGTTCTTCTTATACTCTGTGTAGTCGAAAAATGGCAGGTCGGCGAGAAGCATCACCAGCTGCGAGATTGTCGCGAAGTAGAAGTAGATCTTCAGCATTAATTTGTTTTTCTGGAATTATAGTAATACGTAATTTAGTCAAGGAACTTGTGTATCAGCTGTACCTGTAACCTTATTATTCATAATCTGCATAGCATTTAGTCAACTATGTCGGCTTCCAGTCTAACCGGCTGTAGCTGAATAAGTACCAGTATTTTACGTGGAGCGACTGCCTTATTATTAGAGTACAAAAATAAAGACAAGGTGCAATAATAACGCTTGAAGAGGTCAGTCCTTGGATGGATGACTATCCAGTATCCATTACGTACCCCTGGAAGCACGTAGGCAGTTGGTCTGGCTGGTCTTGGCTGTAATTTTATGATCTTTGTCAGTTACGGATAGTCATAAGCAAGAAAGTCCGTCAATTAGTTTTGCTAAGGGGTATTGTGTTACCCAGTAACTTTTTGCCTTTAAAATACTGGTATTCAGCTGCATCTAGTTACACTGATAGCGGACCCCAAGTTCGCTGAGAGAATCTAGGCAGAAGAAGATGACTACAGTAAAGTTCCACTATTTTTATAGCTCTCGCCTGATAAAATAGTCGGCGCAAAAGTCCATATAAGTTACTTTTGCACATTAGTGTACGTATACTGTTCAATGTTCATGGAGGTTAGAAGCTGAAGTAAGAAGATTGAAAACATTTATTACGAAGGTAATCTGTTTATCCAAAGCCGCTTTATCCTCGCATTTCCCCTAAATCTAGGTGACTGCACCATCCATGTTTCCTAAACTGAAATGGAAAGTTTGGTTGGTGTCATGTGATACGTTTAAAAATATGCACTTGCTGCTGGGTTATGAGTGGCAAAATTTAATTTAAATAACTTTCAGGTGTCCCACAGGGTCCATTACGGTTCAACAAAGACCTTTGACTCACTCATCACCTCATCCACCAACTTGACTTATTATCTTATTATTGTTAATGTAGACCTGAGAAGAAATATCCTATGTGCACCGATCAGTAAAATTACAGTCAGCACATTGCATGCTAAAGCCGCAGTCACTATAATAGGGAGGAGTTCGACAGGGTCAATTACGATTTAACAAAAGCTTTTGATTCACCCAATCAGCAGCACTACATTCAGCACGATATCTACTGATGTCACAGTCACTATGGTAGGGAGGTGAATTGCAGGGACACTATAGTACATGTCTCCGTAAGGGCTATGATAAATCAGATCGCCCACCATTTCGAGCTACTCTCTTATTACAGTTTGTGTCAAAATAAGTAGACTTACCCTATGTGCGCCAATCAGTAGAACAACAGTCAGCACAATGTCTGCTAATGCCGCAGTCACTATGACAGGGAGGTGAACTGCAGGGTCACTATAGTGCATGTCTCCATGTGGTTTGTCGCTCGTCAGCTCATCCACCATCTCATACATCAGCATCGGGAATGCTACCAGGGCCAGCGTCTGGAATTTAGATTGGAAGAACTTCTTACCTGTCTTCTACAAGGAAAAGAATGAACACTAGGTAAAGCAGAACAAGAGTGCTTATATTTTGGGTAGGTATCATGTTACGGTGCATCATTAGGTAATGGATGAGATAAATCCGTGAGAAAGTCCCTCTGTTGGCCCTCTGTTTTAAGATTTCGTGGCAGGTTTACACTTCACACAAACTTTTTTCAAGGACATTTTAAGGAAATCACAATGATTTTATCCTTTAGTTTGACTTTGCAAACCTGTATAGAATGACAAGCATTTTATTATGTAGCCAAAATATATCGGATCATACGTCATTTGTGTTTTTGTTTTGTCAAAACTGGTTGTTATTCAATGCTGCGTACGCCAGATTCTTAAAAGTATTCATAGTCCTCCAAAAAACATCCTAATTTTGAGGCAATTCGTAGATACGAATTAATGAGCAAACAAGGGCTGCACAAGGTTAAAAACTGTCACACTCAGTTAAGTAATCTGATCAAAAACCTACTGTTCACAAACCAACAAAAAAAAAATCGATAGGGTACTGGATCTTGAGACATTGACAGCAAAAGCTATCTAGACTAGGTTATAAAATCAAAGCAAGCATCCGAGCAGCATATAAAAACTTATTTTGAAGGAAACGTTCGTTATTGCTCATTTTCGTTGTTACCTATTCTTATTTATTATACTCCGGCCTCATCTAGTTTAAAAAAAATGACATGTAAAAGTTTTTGTAAAAACTAAAAACCTATTTGCATAATAAACGTCATTATCATTTATATTGGTACCTGATATCAATAAAATCTATACATATAATAAATCTGTAGACGTGGCGTTTCTGTACATTGAAAATATTTAGAAAAAAAATAGTAGAGGTGTTAAAGGATCACCCACAGAACATTTCTACCATTTTTAGAATTTATGTATGTTTGTCGGTTTGTCTGTTCGTTTGTGCGCGTGATAGCATATCCTTATGTATATGAGAATATCTGACTGTTTAAAAACTCTCAGTAATTACTACATTAATAATAATAATGATCCAGCAACGTCAGCTGTCAAACGTAAAATAACATTGACGTATGGCGACGTTGCATTACAAAAATATTACTAAATTTATAATCATCGTAAATAAATATCTTGAGAACAGAAAGGTTCTAATTTAAAATAAACCTAATATACATTTTATACTACATTGTATTTTATAGAAATAGTTTTTATTGTGGCTTAAAAGGCTTAGTATCCAAACGAAAGACATTTGTTATATTTGAATAATCAAGTTAAATGTTTATTTACTTTAAAATGAATTAGTAATAATTAAGTGATATTTATAATGTGTCCCAGATCTTATCTTGCAATTTCAATATATCAAGTTGTTTCAATCAATTCTCTGAACTATCAGTTGATGTTCATATTTTATCCGATTAAACAAATAGATTACAAATAAATACTTACTAGTTTGGTAAAATTATCTAATGAAGTTTTAAAATAGTTCCCTTAAAGAGGATTTGTTAATTGTTGTCTATGTTATTAGTTATTTAGCTATAATATGTGACCATTTGCCATTGGTTTATTATGGCGGGTAGGATGTACTGAGTATTTGACGTTTGACGTATATAAAAATAGAGGTTGTCGCCAATTCGGGGCTTTTATACTGCAACTGTTCTAAGGACAAGACATACCCCGAGAGGTATATTGTGTGTGCCATGTGTATAGAATTACGTTTGAAGTGACATATTAATGGAGATACCAAATGTGTATAGCTGGAACCTATTTGCATTACCCTAAGTTTCTACAATGTTTATGTAAGTTATTTTATATTAAACTATGAATATTACTGATAATTATGTGCTAAAATTATGTAATATGGTTTATATTGCTTATTGTTTATCTTCACTGATAAATTGCTATATTTTGAGAAGGGTCCAGGACAACATTTAATTGTTTTGGCATAATACTTTAAAAGTTGTTACCGTGGAGTTTCTTGTCCATTCTTCTCCACGAAGACCTAGGTTTGCGAATGGACGTAGCTTGATAGGTAATTAACGTTGCCTATAAATATGTGACAAGCCTAATCGAAATAAATGAATAGTCTAGTCTTGTCTTTCTGTGCCTTTTCTTGATAGAAACCCTTTACCCTACACACCTTTTTAGAGATACTTTTAGACACAGTAAATAACAAGTAACCATTCTGACACTCGAAGCTTGATAATCAGTGGATATTAATACATATATATACATATATATGTGTATATCATCCAATTTCTATCACGCGCATCACGTAAAAACCCGTCACTTTATTTAAAATGGAAATTTCGAAAGATAAGAAGCATTGTTCTGTTGTTGTTGTGTTGTTGTTGTTTGTTGTTGTTGTTAGCGTTTATTTAATCAAAATCGACCAACATACTCAAAAGATATTAATTTCTAAAGTTAGTAACCTCATACGCGATTTTTATGTAGACAAAGCAACTTTTCCAGCGATTCAGTAGCGCGTTTCGTCAATTGCATCGATACTTTATGAAAGCCAAGTCTTATGTCATCTTGTTGGACCTTTTGTTGTAACCGAATAGTGGACTGTATCGGTAAAATTCAATAAACTATTTACGTAAATAGGTTTTAGTCAAAGTGTAGTCGGAATAGCTGAACATGAATTTAGTTTTATTTTTCCTTATGTGTGTACTCTTTGCGTGGAAGTAATAAGTACTACGTACAACAGCAGTTCTTATGACACCAAAAAAGAGGATCTTGCGAATTTAGTCCCACCACGTAGAATTTAGGTCACCTTTCATTTTATGTAAAAAGTAGGGCATGATGGAAAGGCTGAGAAACAACATCTATCTTACTACTCTAAATTTTATTATAAATGCGAAAGTTTGGATGGATGGGATGTTTGTTTCTCAATCACGCCAGAACGGTTGAACGGATCTGGATAAAATTTGGCACAGAGATAGATTATAGTCTGGAATAGCACATAGGCCACATATCCCACACACATATACACATATGTGGGCATATTATCCCACTACTAACTTAGGGGATGAGCAATAGTTTGACAACTGACAACTGTCATAACATGCATTAGAATAGAACGGCTATTTTAGACCTTTTGTTTTTCACAGGAATAAGTAGTCTACCGGTTCGGTTACCGCCCTGAAAACCAGAGTTTGCAAGTTCAAATCGCAGCCAGTATCCACTTTCTGTGATTATTTTGTATTTTTTTTGAATGCTGTTAGATGTCGAAAAATAATAATCATGGTTCGCGAGTTCGATCCCCAACCGGTTTTCACTTTTTGTAAGTTTCAGTTGCATGAAAATTAAACAAAATACGTAGATTTTGTTTTATTTTCATGCTTTATGATTTTCATTACAAAATAGTTTAATGTATACTTTAGTTTTTTTAACCATTCAAAAGACAGGTAGCCCAGTACGAAATAAAATCTCTAAAAGTTTAAAAATTGAAACAAAAAAAAAATGATACAATCCACGACGTTGTAAATTTGTTCCGAGCGGGAATCGAACCCGCAATACGCTGCGTCGCAGTCAATTGCCCAGCCACTGCTCCAACCGTGCCATCATATAACTGGGGTTGTGGCTTCCTCGGGCATTGCTGCACATTTCATTTTGAAATTGCCGCTGAATCTTGCAAGCGAAGATACCCCAACAAACAACATCAACAAAAACGGAGGAGTCTTTTTGCAGCAGTGGAAGTTAATACGTAGTACGGGTCAAATGCACAATGTCGCACCAGCATGCATTAGAGGCGTTGAACTGCAGCTTGCAGGATATCAGCGGGAACCAGGTGCTGATAGGTGGCGTCGTCGATTTGCTCGCAGGTGACTTTAGACCCTGTGGACGGCGAGCGATGGGCTCGCCATCCAACCGTCTAATGACGACAGGCCGTGTCGACGACACGTTCGTGATCCACGCGCGCCTCAAAGAGATGTCAGCATACCGGAAGGGGTCCGCAAGTGCCGATGCCTGCCGGAGCTGCGGGACTGTTCGAAAGAGATTCAAGATTATTTATTTGCAGAACCGCGACCCTGGGACACAAAGGGCTAAGAAGGAACACGGATGGGTTTTAGTCGGTATGAGTCTGACACTCCCTTCCTCTCCGCCCAGAGTGGGAGGGGTCATTTGATGATTTCTCATCCGAAAAAAGGCGACTTTAGGCAGACACTGCCAGTTATTGAGAGCGGCACACGGATGAAATAAACGCATGTCTAATGGCGTCGCCACTGTGAAAACCTGGTGGATCGAAAAGCTCCATATTACGTGCAACTTTCGCGTCCAACTGTGCAACGATAACGAAGCAGGTGTCTTTGCAATTAAGCTGCTGCAAATGGGAATGGGTCGTCTGGAATCAGACGCAGATGGGAAAATTCTATTTTCCGAAGAATTTTTACATTCACTGGCTACAGAGTATGAATTTATCATGCACGTTTTCCTCAATTTGGAGGTTAATATAAAAAATAAAGAGTGGTTGTGTGAGTGGGCAGTGCTGTCGCCAAAGAACGAGTGGGTCAGTAAAATAAAGAAAAAAAATTGACTTGATCGTCGGTGATTCAAAAGTATACACATCCATAGACACTGTGATGGCTAATGACGATAGTACTGCCTACCCCGTTGAATTTCTCAACTCCCTGGAGTTGAGGAGTTAACGGGCATGCCGTCCCATCAGCTGGAGCTTAAAGTTGGCGTTCCAGTTCTGGTGATGCGAAACCTTGATGCAACCAGACTGTGCAACGACACAAAGCCTCGTATCACAGAGCTGGGCAGTAACATTATAAAAACGGAGCTGCTAAAGGAGAGAGCGTTTAGTTCCCCGCATGCCAATTATTTCAAATAACTTGCCATTTCAATTTAAGAGGTTACAATTTCCCTTAAAATTGGCTTTTACAATGACGATCAACAGATCCCAGGGCCAAACCAACCGGGCACAATCCAGATTCCGTGGCTGCTACTGAGAAATTCCTGATAGAATAACCCAATAACACTATTATTTATAGTATTTTTCAATTGCATACATTGTTTAATGTTAAGGGGAAGAGCGGATTCACCTAACACAAGCATCTCCTTGCTTAAAAGGTGATCTCCAAATCATGTGCGTTAAAACTTTATTAAAATAAACATTTTTTTTACACTACCCGACCCGAGAATCGATCCCAGGAAGTCGTGCTTAGTAGTCGCACTTGCGACCACTCGACTAACGAGTCAGTCTCACACATACACACCAAAATTTCCACACGAATGAAGTCGCGGGCAACAGCTAGTATAATAATAAAAACTTAAAGTATCGAAGGCACACAAGAGTGAAAGGCCACCAGCCAACCCACTTCTGCAGCTACCAACACGGTTGCAGCAATTGAACGTGTAACTTTAATGGAACCTGATGCCCTTTTACTAACCTTTACTAATACACTAAAATTATCATTTCACAATAATGATAAACTTGCTGAATAATTTTGCCTTGTATCTTCTTTATCATATTGTGAAGATTGGAAGTTCCTAATGAGAATTACTTGCGTTATCGTTTGCCTACAACGTAATTAATAATTTATTAATATGTAGTTTATCAGCCATCTAGCTACCATAACACAAGCATTAGGTTGCTTAGCTTGGGACTAGATGGTGCTGTGTGAAATGTCCAGGGATATTATTATTATTATTATTTCTCTGCCGTCATATAGTTTATCTGACTTTCATGTAACGTTCAAGGAATATTTGATTTCCCGGTTATGATCTTAAGAAAACATCAATATGATATAATGCTGTCCTTATATAAAATCACTACTGCAGCTGCTTACTACAGATTAACGTGACTACCATCATTATTGGCCTACCCTTATCCCGAATTATTTGAGGGCAGCGCAGCATTTCTTTATTTTCCATTCTTCTTCTATAAGTCGTAATCTCATCGATCAATGCACTTCAAATGACTAATTATAGCACTTACTAGATCGGCATATCCAAACACAGCTATCCCTACGTAAGTAGGTATACAGAAACAACATTTTCTTACTACAGGTATCTTAGGACATTTTAATTTACACAAATTCTTCATATTTCTTACACTTTAGATACATTTCACATCAAATCTCATCACAGACTGGGTCTGAGCGTCTCTTATCCAAAATTGCATCCTCTTAGACCGTCTTTTATAAGATACTTCCGCTACTTAAAGACGCATTCATCCTCATATGTGTTGTACAAGTTTGGTTATCCATTGCTGTGTTTATAAGGGAGATAATCTTACAAACTTAAGGATAATGATCAGTGGATATTGCGTTAGAAAATAATGTTGGTAAAGTTCTTGTTTATATTAGTGGCTTAGTACAGGGGTTTGAATGAATTCCACGGTTTTCTTTAATTTATAAATTAACATTGCATTGGTAAGGCCAAGTGTTTTATACGTACTCAAACTGGCTTGAGTTTTACTAAAATTTACTAAATGTGTCTAGTTATTCAGTTTGCTTTACAAATTAATTTCTTTATTATTCCAATCATTAACCTTCTCACTTTTCTTTCAAAAAAATTATTAATTTTAAATCCTGAACGTTAACTTTAATCCTAACATCAAAAAGAAAAGTAAAATAAACCGGTACCTATTTTGTCTAAGAAATGACTAGTGGTGCCATCTGGTTTGTTGAATACGAACTAACACACATTCATGAACTATTTTTAGGTTCCTTGGTAAGTGTCCACAATGCTAACCAAGTCCTTTGTCCAGCTGTGGATACCGTCCGGTTCAGATGATGATGAAGAAATGTCGAATTGAGCGTTTTATAACTAGTCTTTATATGTAGGTTGACAACAATGGTGTTATAATATATGTGCTACCTTAGCACCGTTTTCTAGAAATTATGACTAGAGCAAAATAGCGGGATAACGAGAGTAGACATCAGAAAGGGGACTTGGACAGTAAAAATCCAGCGTAGAATACGTACCTAACCGTTTTATTTTCTAAAAACATAAAGAGATAGGTACGAAATTGACAAATAACTTTCAGAAGTTCATCAAGAAGATAACGAATTATCTTAATTTTTGAAAGACCCCTTACAAGGCTTTATACTCGTAATTGTTTATATACTAAAGGTTGTCTGGTGAAGGATGCCGAATGCTAGGACCAGTTTAAAACTTTCACTAAAAAGAAGAATGTATCTTGGAACTCAAAAATAGATTTTCAAGTAATCTACGTGAATGACGTAGGTAACATAGTTGGAAAATTTCCGTAGAAGAAAATCATGAGTTCCTTCGAAGGAAGACATCATCAAGTTCAGAGCAGTGTATCACGGCACACGTCCTCCAACGCGACGAGTCAATAAGATAATGATCATTTAGGGCTGCCGACTTATACAGATTGAAGCTTTTTCTAAAAAATCGTCGTCTTACTGTCATTTTCTGTAAATACTTGTCGTGTGTCGTATGTTATCGGTGTGGTCGGCTCAACTCGTTTTTTTTCTGCCATCGTCCCCTATCAGTCAGTTTTTTTCAATGCACAAGAAAAACCGCAAAAATCGATAAGCTGTTTCTTTTCAATGTTCTGATTCTTGAAAGGTTTCCATTACTGCAGAATTGTTGGTCAGATTGCCTTTGGAAATATTATTGGACATCTTTAAATGGTGTTCAATACCTACCTACAGGATGTTTTGAATAAAAATCTAATAAACTCCCTTAGTTTATAGTTCATACCGATACAAGAGTAGAAGAATCCTTTACGGAGACCATCTTTTTAAACGGTGATTATCTAAGAATAAACCAAATTCCACTGCAATTTAATTCAAAATATTTTATTTAAACGGTCTATTTCGCTATTCAAATATACCTACATGGGCATTTTAAAACATCAGAAGCTAGATGCACAGCTCCAACTGGTCGTTTCCTATGGTGAAGAAAAGGCAAGAAACTCCATGGTTACTCTTTAACACAATTCTGATAAGACTGGGTCCGCCAACCCTAACGCTCGACCAACTAACTCAGTCACTATTGCCCGCACTGTAGTCCACACGTTGCATTTAGAAGCAACTAGCAATGTCACACCAGATATAAAAGTACCATGTATTATATTTCTTAGTGTTTGTTACAAACAAATATTAATAATTATGTTGATAGAAATACCGGAGTTGAAGCGGTGTTGTTTCTGCTTGCCGCTGCGACGTGGGATCCTTGTGTTTGCCTACCTGAGCTTGGTTAGTGTCATCTTTTGTACCTTTATTAACTTCTTCTTTATTGGCAAACTGAATAGGAGAAGATTTGTGTTGGCGGCCTATGCAATGTTGGTGTCCCGTCATCCACATTATCTTTATCGGTATTCTTCTGTTCGCATACCTGAGCTTGGATAGTCTCATCATTAATACCCCTAAATGAGTTTATTGTGGACTAGCTTTTGCCAGCGACTTCGCTCGCGTTAATTTAGAATTTGACAATCAATTCGGGTTTTACTATAATATAATCCAATCATGATTTGAAAGACACGTGGCGCCATATATTACCATAAGAACGTTATTGTTGTTTTCCTCGGGAACAGTACTTTTTTTTCGGGATGTAAGGTACCCTATGTCCGTTTCTGTACACCTGACAACGTATTTGCAAAATTTCAGTATGATCGGTTCAGTGGTTTAGGTGTGAAAAGGTAACAAACAAACTTACTTTCACATTTATTATATTAGTTAGGATAGGAAGTTAGGATTAGGATAGACGAAGATGTTCCGGTGCAGTTTCCTTGGTGAAGTTAAAATAACCTTTTACAATAATAGCTGCTGCTGGCACAGATAACATTTTAGTTGCACAAAAGCAATCATCCTTCGTAGAGTTGAGTGAGTTGGCTGATTTATATGTGAGGATGTAATCAACCTGAATGTGCCAGAGTGGGTGCTCCGTTCATGTTGATAAATGTAATTTGATTGTGTGTCATCATCATCAGCCTACAGCAGTCCACTGCTAGATATAGGCCTCGCACAGGCCCATAGGCAACCCAACGCTCATCCAGTTGCTACCAGCCACCCGCGGAGATCGTCGCTTCAGCTAGCCTAAGCCTGATTGAGTATAATAGACAGTATTGTCATTCAACTCTCGCATTGTTACGGTAAATATACTAGTGTCGTTTGCTTTTACTGGTTAGTTGTATTATAAGTGATGTACTCGTATTGTCAGGCCGATTTTCTCTAAGCGAAGTCGAAATTAAAATTTAAAGATTGTTATGTCTTTATCTTTCATCAATCATTAGGTAAATCTATTTTGGTAAATTATTGTACACTCTTAGAATTTTAACTCTAAGCGCCGAACCGAGGCATTTATTTATTGATTTGTCTAATATTTAGATAAAACGAAGAAGATGTCAATACCATCTAATTAAGTATTGTCATAAACTCAGGATTGTAACTAGGAAAAAAGGTACCTTGATTTGTAAGCCACACAGCTATTCTATTAGCTAGTTTATTTCCTTCAGTATTTCCTAGCAACACTAGATGTACCTACCTATGTGTATAGTGTACATGATAAAGAATATTCTGTCACCCCTGTATAACCTATGACTACAAATAAAGATTTCATTTTCATTTTTAAGGTTCCGTACCTCAAAGGGTAAAAACGGAGCCCTTATATTTTCACTTTGTTGTCCGTCCGTCCGTCTGTCTGTCTGTCAAGACCCTTTATCTCGGGAATGCGTGGAGGTATCGAGTTGAAATTAAAGAAATTAACACCAAGTCAACTCAAGTCTACAGTCCCTTGACGCTGCGAAAAAATCAAACTTCTAAGTTAAAGGTAAAAAAAAAGATACGGCTGTTTATGCCGCAAAAAATGTATAATTACCCACGGATTCGAACTATACGGATGGGGATTTCGACACTCTCAAAGGAATCAAAATTTATCGGATACTTCCCGTTTACCTAGAATCATGAAATTTGGCAAGAAGGATTGTCATATAGCACAAGTAAAGGGAAAAATATGAAAACTGTAAATATGTAGTTTAATAACAAAATACATACAAGTTTATACGGAACCCTCGGTGTGTGAGTCCAACTCGAACTTGGCCGTTTTTTTTATCTATCTCCCTCTAGTGTTCCTAGACGGAAGAACTAGACAGGACACTCCACTTACAAGATTAATATGCACAGCTAACGATACAACATGACCTTAAACTTCGTTTGTCTTGCAATTCAACCAATTATGTATGTAAACTAGGATGATACTGCAGCTGCCTGATCTATGTAGTTATGAATAGTGTAGAATGAATAGTTGTAGACGATGTATTGAAAAGAGAAGTACCTCGTAGAAGTTGAACCTTGTTGAGTCAGAGGCCCATGGGCGGCATAAAAACTCTGACACCAGGTTAGGCACTAACCCCACGATGAAGAAGATGAAGATAAAGTTACTATAGATAACCATCAATTCAGCCTATTGTAGTCTAATGATGGACAAGGATTAGGCCTTTACTAAACTGCTCCACCAAACCCAGTCCTCAGTTCCGCATCCATTCTGCCCATAGATAAACGCACAACGATTACTGATGCTTTTCTTTGTGTGAGAAACTGCGCGGTAGGGGTGGACGAGCGGTGGCGACCTCTCGCGTCCGGCCCTGGTTCAAGCCATGGTCCGGGGCCAGAGGGAATGGGAAGCCGTCACCTCCTTCTGCGAAGCAGTCCTGCTAACGAAGGAGGTGGCGGAACGTGAGAGGGAGAGAACCTCACGTCCCAGCCGCCGCGGGAGAAGCACCAGGCGTCGGGGGCCACGTGGTGGCTCTCGGCCACCGTAGGCGCGGGCCTGTGGACGGTGACTAATGGGCTAGCTCGCCGTCCGTCCGTCTTATGACGACAGGCCGTGTCGACGGCGCATTCGTGTTCCACGCGCGCCTCAAAGAGATGTCAGCAAACAGGAGGGGCCCGCAAGGGTCGATGCCTGCCAGGGCTGCGGGACTGTTCGCAAGAGATACCGCGGCCCTGGAACACAAAGGGCAAAAGAAGGAACATGGATGGGTTTTAGTCAGTAAAAGTCTGACACTCCCTTCCGCTCCGCCCAGAGCGGGAGGAGTCATTTGATGATTTCCCATCCCAAAAAAAAGGGGTGGACGATGTGTGTGGGATCTTTCACTATGATGTATAAGGAGAAAGGAGGGATTTTCAAAGGATCTGCCAGGTTTCTGCAGTGTAAGGCATTGAGATTGTCATGGGAAATTAGTTATTTATTATCATGAACTTTGACCCACAATCCTAAACGGGAATGTCCAATGTTTGGTTTGGAATATCACAATGGTCGTTATGTAGTTAGTGATAAGAAGTATTTACTTCTTTAGCTGTTTATTTGTTAACTGACTCATGTAACTTCTCTGAATTAAGATATTTATTTCGAATAGATAATGGCTTGATATCAATTTTGTCCGATTCTCACAAAATTACTCGTTGGGTATCACTTAGCTTACGAAAACAATGTTTTGCATGTAACAAACATATACTACAAATAATATAAATAAGTATTTATTATTATGCTAAGAATATAGGAGCAGTATATTTTGGTTAGATATTATTAACATGATCTATTTAGGTGTAAATACTAAATTATCACAAGCGAATCATGTAAAGTTAGGGAAAGTTATGTTACCTGTTTAGACACTGTTTTACAACTGTCATTGTGTTCCCACTGCTGGGAATATGTGATGGATGTCATAAAACATGTCATCCTTTTTTTTGGTTAACGGACATGTTAAGTTTTCTCGCGATATTCTCCTTCACCGTTATGAGAGCAGTTCGTGGTTAAATACTAACAGCGGCTCGGATCGATCTTCAGGTTAGCCGCACTTACCGAGGTTTTTCCGTGGAGTCTGTGATGTAGATCTTTGACAGTCGTTATAGGTAGTCAGTGTCCCGAAAGTCCCGAAATATTATCTATCCCATTACTAACTGGATTGTATGGGTCAGATAGGCAGTCGCTTTATGTATATTACTGGTATTCAGCTACCTCCGGTTAGGCTAAAAGCCGACCCCATCGTAGTTGGAAAAAAGGCTAGGCAGATGGTGACGAAATAAACGACACAAAATGAAGTGCCTGCTTGGATTTGAACCCACTATTCGTAAGTCGGAGCCGATGTCTGCTGCACTCTTGTTTGTTCAGAATAGTTGCAGCACTGATGACAATATTTTTGTCACATGTTTAATTTAGTCTTTTATAATATTTTCTTGCCTTTGTATAGATTCTTTTTAACGATTGTTTGTGAATGTGTGAACAGTGTAGACCTTGAGATTCCTAGAGGAGTGTTAACTTTTGTTAACCTCTTATCTTGTTTTCCGTTTTTTTGTGTAGTAAGCAACGACTTATTGTCGGGCCTATGGTATCCCCCCATACTTGAGTACTAATACTGTAACATGATAATATTGTAAAATCTTATCATTTTAAAAGAGTAACCATGGAGTTTCTTGCCGGTTCTACTCCATAGGAAACGACCAACCCGTGCACCTTTTTGTCGACGTTTCATAAGTGCCCATGTAGGCCTATGTGAAATAAAATTATTTTGATTTTGATTTTGACTTTCTGTAATATAGAATATTGTCTACTAGCTTCTGCCCACCGCTTCGTCTGCATGCCAACAGTTAATCAAAATTAAAAACTATCCGTGGGCCTTTTATCCAAATCCGTTCAGCCGTTTTTGCGTGATTGAGTAACAGACATCAAAACACAAAAAAAAAACACATTAATTAATTATTGTTAATGGGTCAACATGTCCTGTTCCAGTTGGTGACATGTGTGTTCGCGATCCTGCAAGTGGTGCTATGGATTTACTTCCGCGACATCGAAAGCACCTTCACCACCACCGCTGCGCTATACAGAGGGGTCATCATGGAAGCCCAGCTCTGCGTCATATTCATACTATACGCTTTGGATGCCGTGTTCCATGTTGTTTTAATTTTTGGAGCCCATTTAGTAAGTTTATTTCTAATAGATTTTGATTTTAATCGCGTCGATGTTCCCCTCGGATAGGCAGTGTAATCCTGTTGCCAAGGGATAAATCCAGCTACCGAGTTGCTTCAAAGAAAACAGAATAACCTGGGATCAGACCCAGAGAATCACGCCAAGGCGCAGAATTTGCCAGCATTAACCCAATGACCCCAGGAGTTAGAGTTCCAGTACTTTCTACCTAGCTCCTCGCCGCCCGAAACCCAGCGGGAGGAGGGTGCATACATTTAATATTATATTAATTCACGTCTTTTCCAATAATGGTTTATTACGATATAATGCGCCATTTGTGACATTTCTTTTCATTATGTACTTTAATATTTTGTGTTCCCATCTTTCAGAAAAGACGTCGTCTCCTCCGCGTGTACTACTACTACGAACTGACTACGATGGTGGCCAGCTTCGTGGTGGTGCTGATCACCTACGTAGACCTGGACAGGTTCCCGAGGTGGAACTTCATCGTCACTGAGTTCTCTCTCGCGTTCACAGGGTTTGGTAAAGGCACAATTTAAATGTATATGCAAACAACATCCCCCAAGTAACGTAAAAAGTTAGGCGATTCTCACACGACACACGGCCGCGCGGGCGAGCGGCTTCAGGTGATAATCGCCTTAGTCCTGGAGTGGAGACCGCGTGTCCGCAGCGCAGCGTTGGCTGTCTCGTAACTAGATGAACCGGCGACGTTAAAAAGATGGCTGGGTCAGACTGGATACGGAAGAAGTAGGGCAGCGTGTTGTGGTGCAGCTTGAGAGAGGCGGAGGCCTATGCCCAGTCGTGGACTTCGACATGCTGAGGTGATGTACTAGATCACAATATAGTCTGCGAAGGGTAAACTACTTTATATGCTCTGTGTGTGTTTACCCACATTCCACTAGTGACATTATAATTAGCATTAGCATGTTATGGACGAAGCCTATTGCTATCAGGTACAAGTTTGGAGTCTGTGCTAAAACTCAGAATTTCGTAGAGGGAATTCCAATATCTATTTTCCTGGCCTTGGCGATTGAACCCAGGAGGCCAGAATTGTCAGTCAATTCTGAAGCTAAATATTCTAGATATTCTACTTTAGTTAGACTCGCGAATTTCTGTATTGGAATATTATCAGTTTGACATATGACAGCTTGGAGTTTTACTTATTATCTATCCACTTTTGTTGGTGTTGGTCGGGTTCTGGGTAAAAACTTCAATATAATTGTGATATTGTAACATTATAACTGTGTAGTACAATGATGTGGTGAGGTGTTAAAGCCGTATTAAGATTAGAGATCACAATCAGCAAAAAACTGTACTAGTATTAAAAAAAATGTAATGGCTAGCTTACCCTGAAACATTAGACTACACTACCTCACCAAACAATGATTTACAGTGTTACAGATATATCTGGTGCTCCTGGTCCGCAGTGAGCTTCGCAAGGACCGGTACCAGGAGGGACGGTCCAGCTACACCAACCACATAGCCGAGGTGTTCGTAGAACCACCGCTGAGGCGGCAATGGAGGACTTTTATTCTTTAGAACTAATAAAAACATAGTCATAAATTGTTTGTATTTTTTTATTGATAAATCTACATTAACTATACGTCTTAATATAAATAACTATAACTTTTTTCCAAATTAAATACACAAGAATGCATGTTTAATAGGTTGCAATAAATGATTAAACTAGGCTAGTAGTAGGGATTTTCATTTCATAATTATTTATTCACCCTCAAAAACTTTTCTCTGAATGGGCCACTTTCCTACCAATTTATAATTAAATCAACAACCAAATGACTACACATTTTGACAAGATGTCGTGATACTGTATCGGTTTATCAACTTCTTTATTAAACATATCAGCAATATTTCCAGACCTGCAAAAAAAGAAAAAAAGAACATGATTTTTTTGCGGACGAATAACTGTCGAATACTTTGTAGCCTACTCCGTAACGTGTTCAAATTTTTGATCCTAGGTCATGTTGATTTCTTCACAGGGGAGCAGTGACTACGTAATAATTTACATTAAGTAAAATAACTGTTTGGATTCAAATCATCAAGCTGTGATGTCTAGTTAAGTGGGGATCCACCATCATCAACATCTGCCTAGCGTTTTCCCAACTATATTGGGGTCGGCTTCCAGTCTAACCGGGTGCAGTTGAATATCAGTATTTTATATGGAGCGACTGCTTATCTGACCTCACAACCCAGTTAGTACTGGGTAATACAATTCCCCTTGGGGGGGGGGGTCCTCAAATAGTTAACAAATTTTTATAAATCTATTGTTTTTGTCAAAACAAATTTTCTTTGCAATATGATGTTGTTGACTGGTCAACTCGCAAATATTTTTAAGTAAAACGTGAAATCCATTGCCACATGTCACTTCAAGTGGCTAGTGTCGTAAATTCTGGGTACTTACCAACATCGAGAACGGCAACAAAGTCAAATGCAAAATAAAAGGAATCTTCATCCAAAGGGAATTCATTAATATGATAAGTTAAGTAGATCTCTCCGAAGTAGTGTCCATCATCATAGCCCACTACGGTACACAGTATCACCGCTATGATGTAGATGATAAGGGTCAATATGCAATATCGGTAGTAGGAGCGGTAGAGACTGGCACTTTTCTGAAAAAAAAAAGAAATAGAATGATTCAATGTTTTTTTTTTGGAATTTTTTTATTAAGTTATAGACGTACCTAAAATTGGAGCTAAAGAATATGGAGTCAAAGGTACCCCAGGTTAGGGAGCCTTTTCTTAAACTACTTACCAGTTTTGATATTGGATATTATTGTAGAAACAGGGCTCAGTGGCGCATTTACTCTATACCAAAGAGGACCAATGCCCGGTAAAGCAAAGACTACTTTATCTTCTAGACTGCCGGCTGGTAAAAGGAAGATCTAACTTATCCAAGGCCCGTCTTGCCTTTTGGCAGAATTTTCAGAAATTCTTTGAGCGTGCTTCGCTGGCTCTTGAATAATATAAGTCAAGCTTTTATCCGTAAGTGACCAACAAATTGATCTACTTATTAGAGCACTATACCATTCTTGCAGTAGCTAAGATTTATTTTACCATCAGAACAATAATTCCATGAATTTTCCAAACGTACAAACCTAATATTATATTACGCGCCAAATACAGTAGGTGTCAACGCTTGACAGGAAGCTTATAATAATAAGCGTAAATTAATGTGATGTGCAATTATCGTTGGTTCAGTATAGACACAACGCAAACACTATAATAATTTAGTCTAATTCAATGTGCAGTGCTCTATTAGCCCTGCCTTCATAATTGGTAAATAAAATAAAAATTTACCAACACGGTTATTTTAATACAACATAACCATGATACCCGCTTTCCCTGAAGACAGTTACAAGTTCAGACTATGGGCTGCTACTAAGCAACTAATAGGACTTTTTCCGAGGACGCAACGGACTAACAAAACCATTTTTCAATTATTTACCTTGATTCCAGCTGTGATAAAAGTGACAATCATTCCAAATTCCACAAGTTGTACCAGAATAGCGAATGTATCGAACCACAATCGAGCTCTGTAGTGTTCGTAGTTTGCAGTTGTTTCTTGCGGTTCGTTATAACTATGTAAATTTCCAACAGCTCCGATCATTATTAAACCGGTCCATAGTACTGACACTATCTGTAAATTAAAATAATAATTTTCATTATTTTCTTCTTAGGGTTATCCATAAGGATTATTAGCCTTGTCTCCGTGAGAGGAATAGATTATAATCAAAGAGATTTAAAAACTTATAGAGCGGACACTGGCAATATTGTTAAGTACAAAAATTTTCATCCCGAATATTTTCGATGTTGACCCACGAATGCTATCTGAGACACTACACCGTCCGACTTGTTATAAAGTCATCATCTGCCTAGCCTTTTCCCAACCCTGTTGGGGTCGGCTTCCAGTCTAACCGGATGTAGCTGAATACCAGTATTTTACATGGAGCGACTGCCTATCTGACCTCCACAGCCCATTTAGTACTGGGTAATACTACCTATACCCTTTGGTAAGACTGGTTGTCAGACTTTTTAGGGCAATATCTGTAACGACTGTCAAAGATCTACAAATGACAGTCGTGACCAACGGCTTAACGTGCTTTCCGAGGCACGGAGGAAACTCGGTTCGTAATAGGTGGTCACCCATCCACAGACCAACCTAGGCAAGCACGGCTTAACCTAAAGATCGATCTGGCCGGCTGTTATTATTTTGCTGCGAGCCCCTCTTGTTATAAAGTAGTCTTAACAATTAATAGATAACGATTTTCTTCGTCTTGTCCCGTCTATCGCTCGTAAACAGTTGAATGTCTTTCAGTTTCACTGTAACTCATCATGAGGGCTCAATGCGAGCTGGTTGATGACGCCAGTTTTCGAATTTTAGTTCTAGGACATGCCTGTTTCCTTACGTTACCTTTACTGTTACTTGGGACTGACATGAAAACTTGTAGATTCCGGAAAAAGGTAGAAGCATGATACATTGATGATTTTGATGATAATTTTTACTTACCAATCGCAGAATCGCCCATACTAACAACCAGCACCTTAGTGTGCAACATGAACCCTCATCCTGTTCTTTGGTTATTTGAGGTCTAAAGTTTGGGGTATACATTTTGAAAGTTAAATCTTTTCAAAATAAAATGCTTGTACGAAACCACTAACACTTTTTATTTGGCAACACCTGAAAAATATTTATAAAAAATACACTGTTATTTGTATCTTAGAAAGCCCCGGAATACAATACGTATATTAAAATCTTTAAAGTAAATGAATACGATAAATGTATAAAACTTTGATTGCAAAGTATATAAGGTCAGTTAAGTAAACTGAAAGTAATTTTTGAAAAAGATAAAACGACCAATAGTTTGTGGCGTTTTAGTGCACAATAATTAATTAATGAATACATTGATCGTACCTAGACTTTACTAAGCAAAACTGATGATCATGTTACAACACACACGACAAGTAATTTGTTGAGCCAACTTACCTAATTTAAACTTTTCACTAAAAGTCACTTAGTAGTCACTTTTGTACCTAACTGTATCACTCGTAGATACGTCTGCTGCTCTCGCAGTACTTATCAACACTGTTTAATTAGTCTGTTTAGTACTCTTCATTTATATAATTGTATTATCAATGTGTGTATGCATAAGTTTGTTTGTAAACAACAAAAACCCAGTTATTTAATTTGAACTAAATGCTTCGGTGGGTATTTTTGATGACTTGTGAACCCATTGAGGTTGTTTATTTGTAATTCCTGGTTATTTCCTACTTTTATAGTAACCCACCCCATGATAAAAACGGTTACGGAACCGACGACAAATACGACGGTTTTACGGTCTTCAGAATTAAAACAATACCGCAGTAAACCGTAGAACCCCCGTGTCTGTACATTGAATATATTTACCAAAAATTGAGAGGGGGCGATAAAACATGAATGAAAAAAAGATAGGGCTCTCTCAGTGTAGTTTTAGCATAGTTTTACGAGTACTATAAATTTAAAACGTACTGAATAACTTTTGACGATTCAATCATATAAGATATTAATAAATAATGGAAGTATTCTTTCAATGCACATATTATGTATGCGTGCTAATAAGTTGAGTTGATTAAGTTGCTATTGAAGTAGATATAAGTACAAGATTGTGCATTTAAGTTTCATGCAAAGCTTACTGTACTTTAGGACGAAGGATAAAAGGGAAGAAATATGTGTGGAAAAATACTGCTTGATAGTAAACATGAAACGTTTTTAACAATCCATAAAAACTACATTTAATTACATTTCATACTCTCAATAACTAGTCACTGAAAGGGTTAAGGAGTCCACATCGCCCTTCCATTATATTGAAAATGTTTCGTGAGTGTGTACGTGTCTCTTGAATCAATTTATTTAATCGTGACTATTGCATCAAAATACTTTCAGTAAGAAGTTACAAAATCACGGACTGACAGACAGACGGTGTGGAACTTTATTTTAATATTTATTGATTGAAAAGTAAGCATCAGGACATCCCAAACACCTTTAAAGCCACAATGACTGGATGATAATTCAAATATATTTATTTGTATCCGTCAGAATCGCGGGTAAATAACTCCCAAATAAATATATACATATAATAAATCTGTAAACGTGGCGTGTCTGTACATTGAAAATATTTTAAAAAAATAGTAGGGGTGTTAAAGGATCACAAACAGAACCTATTTCTACCATTTTTAGATTTTTTGTCGGTTTGTCTGTTCGTTTGTGCGCGCATCACGTAAAAGCCCTTCATTGTATTCAAAATCGAAATATTAAACATAAGAAGCATTATTCTGAGTAATATTTAGCGTTCATTTATCAAAATGGAAAATTTCTATGATAAATTTAATTATTTACATAAATAGGTTTTAGTCGAAGAGTACCTAGTTGGAATGGCTGAAAATGAATTTGGTTTTATTTTTCCTTTTGTGTTTACTCTTTGCATGGAAGTAATAAGTACTACGTACAACCCATTACGAAATAAAATCTTTAAAAAATTTAAAAATGAAAACAAAATTTAAATTTGATAAAATCCACGACGTTGTGTTCCGTGCGGGCAAGGAACTCGCGACACGCAGCGCCGCAATCAATTGCTCAGCCACTGCGCCAACCGTGCCGTCATATAGCTATGGTTGTGGCTTCCTCAAGCATTGTTGCAACTTTTCTTTAGGGTTGCAGGACTGCAAATTCCATTTTCAAATTGCCGCTGAATTTTGCAAGCGAAGATACTCCAACATGCAACATCACCAAAAACGGGGGAGTCCTTTTGCAGCAGTGAAAGTTAATAGTATGGACGAGTGCATAATGTCACAAAAGCATACATTAGAAGCGTTAAACCGCAGCTTGCACATCCACGGCAACAAGGCGCTGATGGGTGGCGTCGTTCGGTGATTTAAGACCCTGTGGACGTTGAGTAATGGTCTAGCTCGCCGTCCGACCGTCTTATGACGGTAGGCCGTATCGGCAGCGCGTCCGTGTTCCACGCGCGCCACAAAGAGATCAAACTCAGCAAACCGGAAGGGGGGGGGGGGGGCAAGAGCCGATGCCTGCCGGGACTGCGGGACTGTTCGAAAGAGATACCGCGGCCCTGGAACACAAAGGGCTAAGAAGGAACGTGTACTGCCTAGCCCATTGAATTTCTCAACTCCCTGGAGTTAACGAGCGTGCTGTCTCATCAGCTGGAGCTTAAACTTGGCGTTCCAGTTGTGGTCATGCGAAACCTTGATTCAACCAGACTGTGCATCGGCACCAGGTTTCGTATCACAAAGCTGGGCAGTAACATTCTATAAACTTAGCTGCTAAAGGAGAGAGCGTTTTAATTCCCCGCATGTCCACTATTTCAAATAACTTGCCATTTCAATTTAAGAGGTTACAATTTCCCTTAATATCGGCCTTTTACAATGACGGTAGATGGACAGACAGACAGACAGACCTGATAGATCACAGATCATGACAAATCCCAGCGCTAAACCATAAAAGTGACAGGCATTCAATTGTGCACTCCACTGCTTTTCATACAGTCAATTATATGTTGGTTGTTCAGTGCCCAAAACTTGCACATGCTTGAAAATAATTAGTCCTTTAATGTTGTATACAGAACGGTATTAGAATAAAATAATAGTGCCCAACAAGGAGTGTGATGGTTCACTTTGAAAAGAAAGTTGGATAGCGCCAAAATAAACGGTTTTAAGTCATATCGTCCCCATTTTGTTTGACTTCTTTTTATAGTCATCAGTTTAGAATCAACCCGCCATTATGACGGATGGCCACTCACATGCGTTTTACAATATCAGAGCTCGTATAACATTTAAGAAGTTTTTAAATAGTGTTCGTATATGTTCATTTGACGTACTTTTTATTCCTAATATCAAATTTGAAAAAGTCAATTGAATTAAAATTCACCCGCAAACCTGACATCAGGATGGCGGCTCAATTTAAAATGATGTTTGCTACTTATACAGACTCGTAAAATTTATACTTGGGGGTTACTATTGGGGGTGGTTGTGGGATGTTACTGCTGTGTTCTATTTCTATATCCATTCACTGTATTTCCATAGCTCTGCATCATCCAGTTGCGCGCAGTTGTCTGCCCGTGCACAGCTCGGGAAGTTCTTAGTCAACAAGCCATAGGTAAAGACTCGTTCTTATATATGAATGATCTTTCTTTTTCAAGTGAACGTCCACTTGAACAAGAAAAAAGAAAGATCATTCATATTGTAAATATAACTTTTATTTGTTAGTCTAAAGTTCTAAACTGTCACACTCTTGGTCAAAGGCCTCGGTTTCGTAGTAGCAAGTAACATAATATAAAAGTTCTTGTAGTTCGTTGTAACTTTGATCGATGTTTTAATAATAGTGTATTTTTTTATTTGAGTTGATTGAATGAAAGGTAAATTGCGGTTCACGATTTATGACGTATTTAAAAAAAAACTACTTACTAGATCTCGTTCAAACCAATTTTCGGTGGAAAGGACATGGCCAATTTCTGTATGGGCGTTTGCATAGTTATCAAATTTAGTGTACAACGATAATTTTTGGTGTTTCATATTCGTGAATATTGCCGTATTAAATTGCAAAAAATAAAAAGCTCAAAGAACTTCTCATTACAAATAACTAGACGTAAACAGTTTCATGTTACCTTCTATCAGATTGCTGGCAAAGTGTATTAATAATGATTTTGCTATTATAAAACCTCAAGGCGTTTTAAAATAGCGAAGTGCTGTGAATTATTAGGCATTTCAACAAGATCCAAAATCCTTATTTCAGGTGGTCATTCTACCTGAACTAAGGATTTTTAACCATATATTGATTAACATTTACTGAACTGAGAAAGTCTGACAGAAAACTGAGACAAAGTATATATATTTATTTTTTTCAACAGTTAACTACTAATTGACAAGGGAAACACGAAAAAGTAAAAATGTTTTTTTCCGTAGAGATAAGCAGGAGTCAAAAATATTAGAAGATAATCGCAATAAAACAAACAGTTCATACGCAACGGAGGATCTGTGCAATAGTTACGTGCGAAATATTTATTTATCATGTACCTACCTTCATTTTTACCTATATTTGTTAAATAGTTATTAAGCAGTGTTGTTTTAGCGAATGTGAGTACCAATACAAACCATCTCTGGTTTAATGGTACAAAACAAACGTGAAACTGTATTATAACTGTATGTATAAAATAAATAAATAATAATAATAACAATCGCAGTACCGCCATTTTGACATAAACAATGACACATTGTAAAACGCGTTCCGTTTTAAGGTACGGTTACGTTATTACTATAATTGTGTGAAATAAATATATCTTAAGTATCAACACTTCAAAATATAATTTAATTATACGTAAGAAATACCAATGAAAACGGTTTTGTTTAAATAAAAATGTTTCAGGTAAGTTGTCGTTCATTTCACATGACATATCTACAAGTAGTATGCGTGGTGTAGAACGTCTATTATTCTATTTATCTTTCTCTATGGCCCATAATGGCTAAAGTTGACAAATGAGACTTTGAATTCAACTTACACTACTTATTATATTGTAATCAATACTGACGAGTCCAGAGAGGTTAAAAACTACGCAACAATTCACTTCTCTATTTTTCTTAATATAATATATTGACTATGTAAGTGTATATGGAATGTACTTTTTTGTCCATGTCCTTTGCATGGTACTGTACATCATATTTTTTTCAGTTTTATCGTTTACTTATTTTAGAAGTTACAGGGAGAGACACATATTTTACCACTTTAGAAGTGTCTCTCGCGCAAACTCTTCAGTTTAGAAAAAAAATATACTAGAAACCTCAATATTATTTTTGAAGACCTGTCCATAGATACCACATCCGTATGAGACTGATGAAAAAAAAAAATTGAGTTTCAGTTCTAAGTATGGAGAACCCCTAAAATTTATTGTTTTTTTCTGTTTTTGTGTGAAAATCTTAAAGCTGTTCACAGAATACATCTACTTAACAAGTTTCAACAGTATAGTTCTTATAGTTTCGGAAAAAAGTGGCTGTGACATACGGACGGACAAACAGACAGATAGACATGACGAATCCATAAGGGTTCCGTTTTTTGCCATTTGGCTACCGAACCCTAAAAAGTGCTATGCCAAGTCGATAGGTTTAATCTGCAAAACAAATATTAAATTAAAAATTCAAAATACACTCATAAAAAGTAATAAACTTATTCACTGTCTTCTTCAAAATTCAACTCTGTGACATTAAAGCAATCAACATCGTCGTTGACATCAGGGGCAGGGCTATCTCCTAGGTTTGACCCACGGTTATTTAACGTGAATTGCATTATCTGTGTATTATATGATTTCATTTGATTTTTTAAAGTTATTTTCTCAGTATTAATACAAATAAAAACAATCTTAGCTAGCTAGTTTTTTTATAAAACTACGTTTGCAATTAAAGGCACTTAATGTTACGTAGGAATAAATCAACTGTCTTATGTGAACTAAAACAACCAACGATCACATGAGTACAATTACCAGTGATCGGTAAATCGGGCGCGAATATACCTAAACTCCACTTTTATTCCCACGAAAGTATAGTACGGACATGCTTTTCAGAATCCCGGATTCCGGAATCGTTCGAAATTCCTGAGATTGCTAAAAATGCCCGCATACAAAATATAGTTAGAACTCGTTGTGAACTCTCATTGTAATGTTTTTAAATTTAAAAAGCCGATCCTAGTGGAACTTTCATTTATTTTGAATAAAAGATACTAAATCAAAATAACCACTGCTTTAATTTCATTTAGTTTGTTATAGTTGTTTTTACAAAATTGTTCAATCCCGGGAACCCGGGATTACTTATTTATTCAGAAAGGAATGTCCACATTATTCATTCACGGGAAGAAGTTTAAGTATATGCGCCCGATTATCCGATCACTGACAGTTACAGTTTACACTAAGACTTTTACTCTACTAGGGGTGGTCGCGTTAACAAAATCAAAATCTAAAATTTTTTTTAATTTTACTATGACATAAATAGACCACCACGACTGACTTGGGGTCTCATTCTGCATTAATTTCGGGAGAGTCCATTATTATTTTACAGAAAGCGACCATTGTAATGGTCGCTTTTAGCATAAAAAATGGACGATGATGACAATTATTGGTCTCATTTGACGAATTAAAATCTAGACATTTTGTAATATTAGGACTTTGCTTGTCTCTGCTGGTGAAGAAATGTAAACCTAACACCATAGGCATTATAACTCATTTTCGCAAAATAGGCTGGTGGTCGCTTTCTGCTTCACGACTCTCAAATGTAAAGGCAGGTCTATGTATCTTTTACCCATGTTTGCAAAGAAATAAATGATTTGATTTGATTTTTTTTTTGTTTGAAAGGCGATCGAAAAACGAGTCCAAAATGTTTGGAAGCCCTTCTGGACCCTAAAAGAACACATGAAGGGAAGCCTCCCAATAACGCTGAAAAGAAAACTCATCGACATGTGCATCCTGCCTGTCCTAATGGCGTTAATCCGACGATATGGCTTAAAACCGTTTATTTTGGCGCTACTCAACTTTGTTTTCAGAGTGAACCATCAAACGTCTTGTTGGGCTCTAATTATTCTAATACCGTTCATTATTTTATTTTCATTAATTTACTGATTATTTTCCGCAAGCATGTGCAAGTTTTGGGCACTGAAGAACCAACATATAATTGACCGTGTGAGAAGCATGGAGTGCACAATTGAATGCCTGTCACTTTTATGGTTTGTACGGTTTGTGATCTGTTGATCGTCTAGCAGGCATCGGCCCTTGGACCCCTTCCGGTTTGCTGATATCTCTTTGAGGCACGCGTGGAATACGAACGCGCTGTCGACACGACCAGTCGTCATAAGACGGTTGGACGGCGAGCCAGGCTCTCACCGTCTACAAGGTCTAAAGGCGCCTGCGAGTAAAACGACGACGCCAACTATCAGCGCCTGGTTGCCACGGATGTCCTGCAAGCTGCGGTTCAACGCCTCTAATACATGCTTACTGTGCAACATTGTACACTCGTCCCATACTATTAACTTCCACTGCTGCAAAAGGACTCCCCCGTTTTTTTCTTGCAAAATTCAGCGGAAATTTGAAATGTGCAGTTCGGCCACCCTTAAGCAAAGTTGCAGCGATGCCTGAGGAAGCCACAACCACAGTTATATGACGGCACGGTTGGCGAAGTGGCTGGACGAATGCCTGCTGCGCTGCGTGTATAGGGTTTCATGCCCGCACCGAACCAATTTTTGTATGGCCTACAGGTAGCTGTTCCGAGTCTGGCTGTTTGCGCTTGTGAGTTTAAATGTTTGTAAACACATCCACGATACAGGAGTTTCTAGTGTGAGGCAAGGTTAAAAAAACTACTTTCATGCTGTACATTGCGGTACTTGCGGAGTTGGGCCTGCTGATGTTTCAGCACAAATGCTATGTGACGGCACAGTTGGCACACTGGCTGAGCAATTGACTGTGGCGCTGCGTGTCGCGGGTTGGATTCCCGCACGGAACAATAACGTCGTGGATTTTATCCAATTATAATTTTGTTTTCATTTTTAAACTTTTTAGGTAATAATAGGTACTGTGTTGTTGTAAATTGGTCAATGGGTATTCATTAATTTATGATTGCCTGTCTTTTGAATGGTTTCGTAAAAAAAAACTAAATGTATACATTAATCTATTTTGTAATGATTTGAAAATCATATCTAGCATTAAAATAAAATAAAAATACCTAGATCTTACAAAACGTGATAACCGGTTGGGCATCGAACTCGCAAACCATTTTTATTATTTTTGGAAATCTAACAGCATTAAAAAAAAAAAAACACAAAAAGTGGGTACTGGCTACTCTGGCTTACAGGGCGGTCGCTGGATCAATATGCTACTTATTCTTGTGAAAAATGGTCTAAAATAGCCGTTCTATTCGAATGCATGTCATGACAGTTGTCAGTTGTCAAACAGTTTGAAGAATATAGACATAATGCAGTATTGCTCACCCCCCTAAGTTATTAGCGCGATAATATACAGCCTATGTGCTATTCCAGACTATAATCTATCTCTGTGTCAAATTTCATTCAGATCCGTTCAGTCGTTCTGGCGTGATTGGGTAACAAACATACATCCATACATCCATACATCCATACATCCATCCAAACTTAGTAAGATGTCATCATCTGCCTAGCCTTTTCCCAACTCTGTTGGGGTCACCTTCCAGTCTAACCGGGTGCAGCTGAATACCAAAATTTTACATGGAGCGACTGCCTATCACACCTCCACAATCCAGTTAGCAATGGGTAATACTATACGCCTTGGTAAGACTGGTTATCAGACTTTTTGGGGCACTGACTACCTGTAACGACTGTCAAAGATCTACAAATGACAGCCGGGACCAACGGTTTAAAGTGCTATCCGAGGCACGGAGGAAACAAAGATATGTAATGAAAGGAAATGTAATGGGTGGTCAGGTCACCCATTCACAGACCAACCTAGGCAAGCACGGCTTAACCTAAAGATCGATCTGAGCGGCTGTTATTATTTTGCCACGAGCCCCTTCAAACTTATTAAGATCTTACTCAAACTTAGTAAGATGTGTATATTGGCGTTAACCTGTCGTCTACCAATGGCGGGTCTGTAGGCCGCGGTTGGGCAAGGATACAAAGCAAAAATAAACTTAGTTTTTTTCCATTTCTTTTACATTTCAAACTTTTCTGCACCAGTTGACGAAGCAGCTTCTACTTATTTCTAAATAAATGAATGATCATACTAATTTGCATCCTGCACGTTGTTTTATTTTTCAAGCTTATCTGCACACATGTACAAAGTAGGCAACTCAATAATCTGTCTGTATGAACGAAAAAAAAAAGTTGGTTTCAAAAAATTTGGAAATCACTTAAGTCGCCAAAACATAAGTATTTTTGTAAGAATGGACAAAAGAAAAACCCAGGCTTTCCCAGCATAGAAATGTTGCCCTCATTCAGAGTATAGGGGATAGCAGAAATCTCACCCTGGGCGCCTGGCCTGTACTGATAAAACAACCGCTCATGCGTCATTGGAGGTATTTTATAACATAGAATTAATAAAAATATAGAAATAATTGGTATAATTATATTTTTAATGATCAAACTATATAAAGACTTAATTAACAATATTTCTTACAATAAACATGTGTAGCTATATATTATTTACAAAATACATACATTCGATTTTTAATTTTAGTTTCATGTAGTCAAAATAAGGTGCAGTAAAATATACAAAGCAAACAAAGAGAAAGGAAAAACCAGCTTGTGAGTAGACAATATAAAACATTTTAAACAATCTATTTTACTTTATATTTCACACTCTTAGAAACATGTCATTGAAAGGGCCACGTACGTATACTTCCGTCCTATCAATTTATAATTTAACTAGATTATCAAATAACTAGACGTTTTCAGGAGGAGTCAAGCTATATCTCTGAATCAACTTCTTTATTGAAATTATCAGAAATATTTCCAAACCTGTAAAATAAAAGAAAAACATTACTATTATGTACAAATAACGACAAATCACACACGCAACCTATGTAAACACCCTTTCTAAATAATTATTTGTTTTCTGTCTTTTAAATACCAAATTAGTAAAAACTATTTTTTTTAAGCTTTCATGGTTTATAACTAAACTTACACTGTCGCTTACGGGATATCTTCCGTGTGAGTATCAAATAATTATTCTGAGTTCCTGATATTTCGACGCTGCTGCAAGCGCCATGCTTGCAGGATGACTTCCCGCGCCTATAGCGCTTGCAACAGCGTGTAACAGTGTAGGTTTAACAAATTAGTAATTGCACGATACAATCTAACTATGTAGAATAATCAACTGCAGGGAATGTTATATTCCACTGCTGGGATACACAACTGCTCTCCGTGAGAAAGGGTGGGATATAATCATGGGGAAGTCGATTTGTTTACGATATTTTCATTCAACGTGATATAAATTACACAAAGTTAAATGTATAAATGTTTGAGTTCGAACCTACTACTTGCGAAATTTGCCACAGAGCCACAATTACTTCAAGAAAAGCTATATTACGATACGATCTTTGACTTTGAATGAAAAATGATTTTGAATTTTACAGCGCAAATATTTTTAGGTAAAACATGAAAATTCATTGCCTATATTGGTTCAAATGACTAGTGTCGTAGTTTCGGTTACTTACCGATATCTAAAATGGCTGTCAAGATGAATACACCGTAAAAATTGTAAATATCTTGAATAATCGGCAATATATCAATATGATAAGTTAAGTAGACCGCTATGAAGTGTTGATCATATCCAAAATATTCGAGTATGATACACAGTATCACCGCTATGATGTAGATGATAAGGGTCAGTATGCAGTAGCGGTAGTAGGCGCGGTAGAGCCTGACACTTTTCTGAAAAAAAATAAACAGATAAATCTATCAGTTCTCTGTTAATTTGTGAACGTAAAAAGATGTACCTACCAACAATATGTTTTCAAGACTGATAGTCAGAGATGTGAAGAAAATAAATTTTATTTATTTATTTATGTACACACAAATACTTAACAGGATAATATATTACTACTTTTTTTGTTTTTGGTTTTAGTAAGCTCGTATTGTTCCACTCCTGAGCAAAGGGCTCCCCCATTTCTTCCACTTCTCACGACGATGGTGTTCTGCTTTTCGCCAATTTGCGAGGAAGCCATCTAAGACGTCCTAAACTAAACATTAATAATCACGTTTTCTAAAACGGCTCTAACGATTTCGATTAAAAATCGATCTAGCTAGGTCTCTTAACTGGAAAAAATCGTTTTCTCTGTTCTCACTCGAGAAGAGTTCGGTCGCCGAGGTACTAATATATTATTACGCGCAAATTATGGTGCATACGTGTTACCATTTGACAGGAAGTTTATAATAATAAGCGTTAATAAATGTGATGTCTAATTATCGCCAGTTTAATTATATAGGCGCATAGCATACAGTATAATAACGAAGTCTAAAGATGAAGGAAGCCCTCACCGGGAGAATTCATTTGTATAGTAACAATTTAGATTTGAGCATTACATCAGTGAGAGAGAAGAACAGTAACTGAGCATTACAGTGTGAAACCGGTTATGAATGTTATGATATAATTTGTAAAAACGACCAGGGCCGGCAGTCTCGACATAGATACCGACAATGTCGCAAACTTTCGATCGCTTAATAATAACAGAAAAAAACAACGTACATAACGTTGCTTGCGAGAAATGCAAGTCTTAACATCCAAGATGCGTTTCTCGCACGCAACGTTATTGCAACCGATTTTTTCTGTTATTATTAAGCGACCGAAAGTTTGCGATAGTGTCGGTATCTATGTCGAGACTGCCGGCCCTGTTTCTATACTAAATCGAATATTATACAGGGTGGAACATCGAGGGACATCGAGGCACAAACGGTTATAAGAACTTTTTCATGGGTAAATTAAAAAAACCGCAGTTTCCTACATGATCAAAATGTACTTAAAAGCTGATTTTTTTTTTAAATTGCCGATAAAAAAATTTCTTATAACCGTTTATGCGTTGATATCCCTTAAACCCTGTATTGTTACATTACAGGCGAAAGCTGCCTCACCGCTCGATCTGGCGAGGTGAAGCTACTCGTGTCTTAGCAGGCATCTATAAATTTAATATAATGGCGTTTTATGTTTTGATTGAGTTGGACAATTTGTGTTTGGCTTTTTGATAGATAATAAATATTATTATTTATTGTATGGCCAAACCACTGCAATTCCTGAAAGTTAGAATTAACAATGGTGACCACCAGAAAAGCGCCAAGACAAAAACTCGAAGAGGTCCCAGAGAAACAATTTAGGTAACTGTCTTAAATTTCGTTCAAATTAATTCGAACAGAATAGCGGAGGAGTAGGAAATACATAATTTCCAGTGCCCTCCATATAAGCGGGAGATAGAACAAAACAAGCCGATCCAGAAAATAAAAAAAAACAAAAAGGTAGGCATTCTTGTCAACCCTGCCTACGTTTGAAATAATAAAACATTTTTGAATAGTTTACCTTAATTCCAGCTGTAACGAAAGTGACAAGCATTCCCAATTCCACAAGTTGTACCAGAATAGCATATACAAAGATCCACATTCGAGTTCTGTAGTTTTCGTAATTTGGTGAAGTTATATCTGGGGTTTCGCGTCGTAAAAGTCCAATAGTTCCTATCATTATTACACCGGTCCATAGTACTGACACTATCTGTAATAAAACACATTTTTATTAATTACTATAGGGTACGAACAGACGAATAGCTGAACAGACATTGATTTTTATATACATAAACATATAAATTAATTTACTTCTTTTTCTTAACTTTAGGTATAAGCATTATCAGCCTATAATGTTCCCATTGCTGGGACACTGGCTTAAAGTTGGTCGATATCACCATGTTGTCGAATTTTGGTTGTAGGGCTTCCTAGTTTCCTCATGTTTTCCTTCACCGTTCTGAGACTTTTGAGAGCAGTGACAATAAAATAAATTACACAAAGTAACGCGCATACCTTACCTAGGTTCGAACACACGGCCTTAACTCATAAGTTAGGGTAGACAAAGATTTTTTACCACCGTTTAGATTACCAGATTAAAAAAATTAACAGGTTATCATGCCGAATAATTCTATTCGCAGCTGTTGCTTTAGTTACGCGATAACAGAATTAAACCAAAACTTGACAGGGAGTAAGAAAATTGCTAAGTTCGATACGAAAAAGACAGAAGCATATTATAGCAATATTGTAGGTATTATTTTTTAATAAATAAAACAAATAATTAATCATTCTAAAAAATGACTTTGCACTTACCAATCGCAGAATAGACCAAACTAATAAGCACCACCGTATAATGCGAGTGAAACCCTCATCTTGTTGTTTGATTACTTGAGGTCTTAATTTTGGAGAATGCATTTTGAAAGTTCAATATTTCAAAATAATAACTTGTAATAAGTTAGCTTTGTGCCCGAACCCACCTGAAAAATTTGGTAACACCTGAAAAATATTATAAAATGTTATTTGCATCTTAGAATGGCACTGTTTACAATAACTTTTAATTAAATAAAATATACAAAGAAAGACTGCGTAACTTTTAATGAACATGACGAGGAAGATAGAATATACCTACTTTATTGTACATAATTAGCTACACAGCTATTTTACATCATCATCTCATCGCTGAAAGCGATATATCCCAGATAACCTTTGCATGGACTGTACGAACTTTAAATTAAAAGGGGGGTAGTCAGTGGTGAAGTTAGATTACACTGATTACATGAAATTAATCTCCGATTGAGATAAAACTGTTAATAGTTAGCACGGCTCAAGTAATAAACGAAATTTTATATATTTTGTCAAGCAAACTTACGGAATCTTAATTTTCGTTAAAATTACACTTTTATTATCTGTATACGTCCGCGTCTCTCACAGTAGCTATCAACACTGTTTAATTAATCTGTTTAGTGCTCTTAATTTATATAATCGTGAACAATATAATGATAAGTAGTATTTTTAATGTGTGTACGGATACGGTTGTTTATACATAAAACCCAGTTATCTAATAAGTGGTCCATATTGACTGTGGGTATTTTTGCTGACTTGTGAACCTATTGATGTTGTTTATTTGTTATTTGACAAAGGAGAAGAGAAAGAGGGCTTTTTGATAATAGTGTCAAAATCAATCTGCTGTCAAAATAGCCACATTCTTCATAGGGTGGCTCATAGAGTCATAGCAGATGAACATCAAGAAAACATGGTGTGCAATGAGGCAGGCTTACGTCCTTCTGTGGACTGATTGACTGAAAAAAAAAGCAGATCATCATCATCATCATCATCTGCCTAGCCTTTTCCCATCTATGTTGGGATCGGGTTCCAGTCTAACTGGATGCAGCTGAATACTTTTACTTTTACATGGAGCGACTGCCTATCTGACCTCCACAACCCAGTTAGCGCTAGGTAATACGATACCCCAGATGCTGTGACGAATTGAAAGAGTGTGCCTAGATGGTTTGGTCATTGGAAGAGGATGAATAAAAGCTGACATACTAAAGACATTTATAAGGCTTAGATATGAGTAGATAGTAGTATTTATTTATTTATTAAAACTTTATGCACATAATGTACAAAGGCGGACTTAATGCCATGGGCATTTTCTACCAGTCTACCTTAGGGTGATGCAGCGACAAAACAGTAGGTGCAATAGTACAGAAAATTACAAAGACTAAAATATAATAATGAATACACATATACATACAAACAAAATATACAAAGTAAAGAGAGTTAAAATTCTTACATAGATAAGGAAAAACAACAAATTAACTGTGGGACGAGTCTGCCAACTTCTTTTGTAAGTTTTCGCGAGCTTTTACTTTAAAAGTGAACCGACTGGTTGCCGTCCTGATATTCAGAGGGAGCTCATTCCAAAGGAAAACCGCCTGGTCAAAAAAAGAAGATTTAAGAAAACCAGAGCGGTGAGTAGGACATCGTAGAAGACGAGTAGTAGCCTCAGGGCGCTCTAGCTAACATTACAAACATGGACATCATTATAATGTCCTTCACATTATAATGATGTCCTTGTTTGTAATATTCTTTAGAAAGGTCAAGTGCGTGGTACTTTCAACCGGGTGTGTGTATAACCAGATTTATAAATGTAGACGAAGCAGAATATGTATGGATAGTAGCTGGTGGTATTCCGTAGTCCCCATGTCCCCATGAGAAAAATGCGATAGTTTATTGTAAATGAGTAAAGCCACTGGTAACAACTAGCTATTTAAAAATACTGTTTTTAGGGTTCCGTAGCCAAATGGCAAAAAACGGAACCCTTATGGATTCGTCATGTCTGTCTGTCTGTCCGTCCGTATGTCACAGCCACTTTTTTCCGAAACTAAGAACTATACTGTTGAAACTTGGTAAGTAGATGTATTCTGTGAACCGCATTAAGATTTTCACACAAAAATAGAAAAAAAAACAATAAATTTTGGGAGTTCCCCATACTTAGAACTGAAACTAAAAATTGTTTTTCATCAAACCCATACGTGTGTAGATAGGTCTTCAAGAATGATATTGAGGTTTCTAATATATTTTTTTTCTAAATTGAATAGTTTGCGCGAGAGACACTTCCAAAGTGGTAAAATGTATGTTCCCCCCCTCTAAAATAAGAGAATGATAAAAATAAAAAAAATATATGATGTACATTACCATGCAAACTTCCACCGAAAATTGGTTTGAACGAGATCTAGTAAGTAGTTTTTTTTTTATGCGTCATAATCCGTAAACCACAATTTAACTTTCATTCAATCAACTCAAAAATAAAAAAAAACATTTAATTTCATAAACATAAACGGTACAGTCATAAACATAATGGTACGGAACCCTTCGTGCGCGAGTCCGACTCGCACTTGGCCGGTTTTTTATTAGGTAATTAATCCCGCCTAGGTATTAATGCTAATGAATTAAAAAGGTCATGTATTGTCAGATGCAATTATGAAGGCCAAACTGATAGGTTTTTTAAAGGCTGGCTATAATTGTCGCCCATAAAGCTGGTGGAAAACCACAGTTTGATATTTCATAGATTAAAATAAATAAATAAATATCCCTGGACATTTCACACAGCACCATCTAGTCCCAAGCTAAGCAACCTAATGCTTGTGTTATGGTAGCTAGATGGCTGATAAACTACATATATACATTTTTTTTTTTGTAAATACATACATATTTTAGATAGAAAAACACCCAGACCCGGAACAACTACTTGTAGGTCATACAAATATTTGTTCCGTACGGGAATCGAACCCGCGACATGCAGCGCAGCAGTCAATCGCTTGACCACTGCGCCAACCGTGCCGTCGTCAGATACATAAACACGACTTTTTAGGGGGGTAGGTAGAGACTACAAAACGCCACCTCCAATGATCCGTACGTACTCCTTGGGCCTCGTCCACGTTCATAATCTGGTCATCCACGCAAGGTACAATAGCGAGAACAACGCAGCTTGTAATTATTAACAAAAAATATAGATGGCGCTCCATGCCTTCTAAAACTGTAGTGTTTTTCTATTAATTTATTTTAACAAACAAGTTTATAACCACAAGGTTCAAAGGACCGCTGCAATCAAACTTATACGATTGCATGCTACATATTGGCCAAATATGTTTTACTAAATATGTTATATAAGAACTTCATGTACCTACCACATTTGATGCACTAAAAGAATTGAATTCAATTGAATCAAACACATCATGATCAATGACTGTTGACTGAGATAAATTGGTTAATCTCACATTTTTTGTCTGTTCGTTCGTACCCTATAAACTCCTAAAAAACTGACCGATTTTGATGATTTTTTGCACAGTTGTTTTACATACGCCAGGAACATTCTGAAAAAAGGCACGCCAACGCCGGGCACACCTAGGAATATATAAAATCACGTGTCACTATGTACGTACACGCTAATCTCCGAAACTATACAGCCGTTTTCAATGATTTTTGTGACAGTGTGTGGTTGGTTCCATCTTCAATGATAGTCAGCGAGATATGGACACGATTTTTGCTGTTGGCGACAGATTCGCGCGACGCGGACGAAGTAACGGGCTAAATGCTAGTTTTTCTATAATGTTGGGATCAAGTGGCACTTTCATACAGCATTTGTTTTTAACCGTATGAAAACTTAGGATGTGTAGTTCCACCACTTGAAAATTTAAACGGTCGCTTAATGTGTAGCTCGTGTCCCAGCGATTTTATCCATGAAACTGACTGGCAGTTTTATTCACAGTACAAACTACAAACACAATGGTCGTTCCCGTTTCTATCCGAACCTTTAAATAGGTGTTTCCTTCTTTCAATCCTACATACTACAGCGGCTATTCTTAGCCATGTGGTGTCCTGTTAGCAAATAGGTGTACTTGTCATTCATTTGTTTAGGTGTTAAAACTGAAGTAAAAATTCCGTGAAGCTATTTTTCTCGGACATATATATAAATTAAATGAGAGTTCTATTTATAAGACCCAGTTAGTTCCAGTCTGGAGTCTGGAAGCCGTCATTAACACAGTCAAGAAAATGATAGGCAGATAATCAATTTGAATGTAATAAGCACAGTGGAGAACGCTACAGCTGGTACTACTAGAAATGAAGTTATTATCGCCTTTGATACCCACGAAAGTAAGAATATAGAGTATACCACTCGCACTGCATTATACAGTTCCAAAATAAATCAATCAAAAGCTTTTCGGAATCTCCAACTGCGAGTGTTATCGCACCGGGCTCAACTCCCGCTGACGGTGACGCATCAGTCACCCGCGCGTTTGTCAGCTCGGTTCTCAAAAACACGGATATGACCATCATTCTTTAACTGAGTTAATAGACGAATTAGTTTAGCTGACCGTGTGCACTGTCTGATTTAGTTAGAACTGAAGCAGATGCATGAACTTAAGGAATTGGCTGACTTATCAAGAATACAACGATGGAGGTTCTCTCCCATTTACCAATGAAAATTCACATACGAAGTCACTTCTTCTTAGCTTGTCGATGGCACTCTGAAGTGAGTCGGCACAGAAGCATCAGAAGCGTCGGTCAGCTTCTGTAATGAGTAAGTGACACTAAATTAAGTCACTAGTAATGGATTCCGTAAAAATAAACATACGTGCGGCGAACATTTTGTTTTATTTTGTTTGAACCGCTTCCGTAGGTCGTCTTGATAACTAACGAACGGCTAGTATAGCCCTATAATAGTCACTTTAAGATGCGCGGGCGCCAGATTCCACGGACCAACCACTTAGCAAGCGTCTCGTCGTTCATACAATTTACAAAACGTGAGCGCGCTTACAAGTCTTTCTGCTCCTATTATAAATAATTTACCTTTACATAACGATAACGAGGGTAGATTCATGTTTCAAAACTTTTGTGTTTTTGTATCAAAATCTAGTGTGTTTTTGAGATTTTTTTACGGCCCCAGTATCATCTGATGAATTGAATTTCCTTGAAGATACGGTTTCAAAACTGTTAGTAAAATAGTTTGAGGGCTATTTGAAAAGTGAGTGGTCCAAGATGCGGTTAGAACTGCCAGTGTGCACCAGATGTTGTTTATGTCTACCACTCCGATATGGATTGATAGCGTGGGGATATCTCAGATTGGTGAGTGGACTACTGTTATAGATAATTCTTTTATTTCAAGAGAGTGCAGTTGTGTCAGTCCTTAGGTATTCTTAGTACAGTCAGAAGTACGTGGGTATGTATGTATAATTGTATATCTATGGAAACAATTGACATTGACGGCGCCTTCGTACTATAGTAATAAGGTATGTATCTTCTCAGGTTTAAAAATGAATTTAATTAATTCCAATTTTATGCATGATATCTTTGGTCCCCAAAAAAAGTTGCTAGTTTTGAGATAAATCAATGTAAAGGTTTTCGTTTTTAATTTCTCAGGTAATATCCGCCCTGGTTATGGTTGGCGCTGAAAAATCATTTTCAACTATGTTGGGATTGACAAAAACTGAACCAGAGATAAGTTACAAAATCTATGCGGCATTGTTGGCATTATTAATGCTGTTTACATTGGGGGATATCATTATGAACATTACCTTTGTTATTGGAGGACATAGGGTAGGTACTCTGAAAACATTATTCACAGGGCCTCTCTTTTGTAATAAAGAGAAAAAAGTGGTGAAACTGGTATCTAAAATCAACATTCCAAATACCTATGGTGTTTTAGAAAACAGAATACAATTTATTCGTTGGAAGAAAAGCTTTTTCTTCGAATCTGCGATGAAGATTTGTTAGACCCAAGATACTATATTTTCAGCAGATGATACAAAGTACATTTTACCAACAATGTTATTTACCAATTTCTTTCATATTTTCAGAAAATCCTGAAGCTTTTGAGAGCATACTACGTGTACAGTTTCGTCCTCTGGATAACAACGGCACTGGTTGGCTTCGGCCTGTCTGCGTACACCGTCTACTGGTTTAACCTTCAAGAAATCGATGAGTTCCGCACTTGGGTACTTCTCGTTGACTTGGCCACTTTTCTAGCTCAGATCTGTAAGTTATGTTTATCCTGGTCAGCAAACCGACTCCTAGGCAAAGTGACATTCGGTTTCGAAGCGTTTCAACGATTTTCTACAGGATTAACATACGGTTCTCGGTACCTTTCGTAGACACTCGTGTCACTTTGTATAGGTCCTCCGGGCTCCAGCTAGAGGGATGTTGTACTTTAAAATCAGAGCGTTCTAGCTTAGCTTGCTAACCCCATTGAATGGTTTTGTCCGTGGGATACAAATAAACCAACACTGTGGACAATCCCACTAACAAACTTTAAATAACAGAATTCACAAGAAGATGTAAATATTTAAGATTCAGCTGAGTTTCTCCATGTCGACAGCAAGTTAACTCCCAATGAATATTAATTTTATTTCAGTAATCCAAGCATGTATTCTTCTACTAATAAGAAGTCAGATGATCAAAATTAAGAAAAGCTACGAGTTCAGGTTTATAAGAAACGCAGCTGAATGTGAATGTTCCATGCATTCTGAAGAAGAAATAGTCGATGCAGGGAAACATGCAGGTTATGAGGAAGGATTGAAAGAGGCTCACGGAAAGACGTCAACGAATGATTAGAAATAGCAAATGATGCTTGTTGGAATACTGAACTTTAATAATTTTACAAGTTAATATAAAAAATTACGACGATAGTTGGTTTTGTTTCCTTATGGAGAAAATGGTGCTTATATCGTGCCTTTTTCCTGTTTCCATTCTTATTTACAGTTATTTTTAAAAGGCACCGGTTGAAATTCTATAAAACTCAAACTGCACCGCAGAATCTTGCTATGTAACCAGACTCGTCCTTGTGGCCTAAAGTAGCCTAATTCAGGCTACAAATCCAATGAGTCATAAGGACATTAAAAATTTGGTCAATAAAACAGAATTAATGTTGACAAAGGACTTCTTCCTAGAATGGCAAATGCAAAGTTCCAAGACGTAAATAGATTCAAACAGTTTACTGGAATGGCTCAGAGTAAAGATGATTACGGTCCTACAATATGCCCCAGGATCGCGGTGCGCGGCCACCACTTAACTACTGCCGTGTGTCGCTACCACATACCCTATTAATGCACGTAACGTGCTCATGTATAGGAGTCTGTCTACTTCCTAATTTGTAGTTAGTTGAAATAGGATCTTTCTTGGTTTCGTCTAATTTACTGTCTATGTAAAAAAAAATATTGTGGTGTTTCTGTTTTGTTTTTGTGTCGGGGTTTTGGGAATGTTTTCTGATTTTCTAGAATTGTGAAGTTATGGACTCAGGTTTGCACCAGATATTGAGGTTTTTCTAACATTGACAAACAACGTATTTTAATTCCGTTACAGATAAATTGTTTTATTTGCAGCTGTTATGTTAAAAATATTATTGTTGTGATTTCTGCTAATTTATTATCGCTTGTTTTTGTTATTGTATCGTATAAATGGGTGGGAGATAGGTACTTAGTCACATATCAAGTAAGTGGCGGATTCTTGAGAGTTTAATCTAAGTAACTTTTTGACTTTTGTTCTTTGTTCTTTATTCACAATAACTCAGTATTGTGAATAAAGAACTTATTAAGTGTGTTTTTGTGATTCCAAAAGTAATAGTGTGATGATTTGTAAGAAGTGATGGACAAAATGATGAGAATTCGTGGTGAGATACCAAAGTTTAAAAGATGCTGCCTGTGCCTGCCTCTAAGATATGGGTTGATCGCGTGGGGTTATATCAGATTGGTGAGTATATCTGCATAGTATTTTAAAATATCATACCATAACATCATGCCTGAAAGCACTTAAAGCCGTTGGTCCCGGTTGCCATTTATAAAGCTTTCTTTCATTCTTTCTGATCTATCTAGTAGCCCGAAAGTCTGACAACCAGTCTTAGCAAGGGTATCCTATTACCCGGTACTAGCTGGATTGTGGAGGTCAAAATACTTGCATTCAGCTACTTCCGGTAAGACTGGAAGCCGACATAGTTGGGAAAAGTTTAGGCAGATGATGATGATGAATGATGATGAATGATGATTAGTAAAATAGAACTCTATTGCTTGCTTTCATACTTTATCCTTTCTTTCAGATAATTGGAGTCATATTTTTGGTCGGAGTCACAAGAATTTTCTATGAAATGCTAGCACACTCCAGAGAAAACGAAGGTTACGAAGTATATGTATGGTTGTTTGGATTCTTTATAGTAGTAGCAGGAGCTGATATTGTGTTAAATGTGGTATTAGTCTATGCAGGTCATACGGTGAGTTTATTTGTTTTACGTTAACATAAATAACACCGCTAATAGCATGCGTTTAAGACATGACAGGACTGGAAAGAGAAGTGTCGGTCGTTCGGTAGCGAGATGGGCAGACGAGAGAAGCTTTAGAAAGCAAGAGAGAAAAGCAATGAGAGCCCTATACAGCAGCGTTGTGAGCTGATTATGCTGTGATTGGCAAACTTAAACAATAACAGCCAACAATTAGACTGACATGAGTTTGACGACCTATTTTACTGTTTTTTTTTCTGTTATTCAGCCTTTCAGGAAACGTTTGCTAGCTTTCCGCATAATTTTTATTCATTCCCTTTTTTCAGAAAGATCTAAAGATGTTAAGAGGATACTATATCTACAGTTTCATCCTCTGGGTCCTGCTGATAATCATGGGCATCTCTCTCTGCTTGTATGCTGTGTATGCTATGAACGCCTTCGATATGAATTTGGGGCGTGTCTGGTTCATATTGTGTGACCTAACATCTTATCTGGCGCAAATCGGTAAGTAATACTTATTTTGGCCATGAGACCGAATAGATGGATAGACTCTTTATGGTACAGCAATAACAAATAACGCAAACCATTCCCTACCCGTACTTGCGTCCTTTCCCTCACTGAGAGAAGGGCTGTGTCCTATCAGCGAATAGTGTCAATCATACCTATACAAATGTGCAAATAGCTCGTGTCAATTTTCATCAACCTTGAAACACTATAATAGGAATGACCGACCATCACAATAGTCTTTTAGACAGTAAGATGGTGGAGGGTAAGTGGTTGCTCATGTGTATGGGGATAAATTATTAAACACAATGTAAGAGTCTCTTGGCACAATAATACTATTTTGCGTTAGTGTCTTCTCGTATGATGGTCCATTGGAAGATGAAGGCATAAAATGCCCATAAGATACTGAAAAGAAGGGATAAAGCCCTAGTTTTATTATTTTCAGTGATTCAAGCATACGTTCTCCTACTAGTTAGAAGTGAATTTGTAAAACTATCAGAGGACTGCGAGTTCAGGTTTGTAAACAACGCAGCAGAATCAGCATGTAAGATGAAATGTAAAGAAGAAGACATAAGCAATGAATATGATGGAAATATTACAGTCAAAAGAGATGTCATAGCCATTACAGATACTGTAGCCGACGTAGATATTACAGCCAATGGAGATAAAGGAGTTTACAAAAATCGAGCAAATGAATGTAATGACACATTCATATATTGAAAGAAAATTCTTATGTTCTTAAGACAAGGGACAGCTAATGGATAGACCTATGGAAGAAGCATTGTGATACAATTTAGAACGGTTAAATAATTTGCAACAGAATTGTTATTTATTAAATTATTTTTAAATACAAATGTTTCATTATAATGTTATTTTTGTAGGTTTAGGGAATATTAAGGCAATCAAGTTACATCGAAACTGTTTCATTGCAGTAGTAGTTTACCCAATCGTCCTAACAGTCATTATGTGTGTCACAAAACGCAATGTGTCTATCTATCCGGTAGTGTACTTAGGTACAATTTATGACTGAAGAACCACTTATCCTATTTACGTGGTTTTTTTTTCTGGGTTCGTTCTGTGACTACATTTTAGTATATCCACGCACTCGGTGTTGAGTGCACAGCTATTCTAGTGTACTTATCTCTATCACAATTTTACTTACAACTCTTATGCCATCCACATTGAAGTATATCCATTCATTAGTAGTTTATTTAATTAGTTTTCGATTCTTGGGCCTGCTACTCTTAGAATTAATTGGGAATTGGCAACAAGATCTGGAAATCATAAATCGTCTGGAAAGCCACTTGTTTTTGTTATTGAAAACGAAGATACTTATTTATAAATTCCGACTGCGTATCTTCCAACGATATGCAAGTACAATTATCTATAATATCATTTCTATCAACCAGTCTAAAGACAACCGTTGACCTCAGTAGCTGTATATCAAATAATAAATAGGTAATCAATTTAAAAGTGGTAGGTGGTGAAATCATTTAATGTATTTATGAAAGGGAAGAATCAGCTTTGAAAATACAAAAGAAACAAAATGCGAATGGAGCTGCCAGTGTTTAACAGATGTTGCTTCTGTTTCCCGCTACGATATGGACTAATAACATGGGGATATCTCAGATTAGTAAGTACTATTATCAACCTTTATTATAGAAAAGGAAACTAGTCGAAATCTACGAACCTGAGGACCTAGAAAAAGTGACATTCAAGAAATAATTATAATTATTTATTGATGACTTTAACAAAGGATTTGAAACTTTTCATGATGACCTTGCTAGGCGTACAAAAAGAGAGCACCTGTGTTTACGCACACACTTTTGCACTATAATTTATATCCCCCGTCGATGGTAGGGGATTCTGGGATTGGCCAGAATTAGTTCAGGACCAGAATTAGTTCAGGAGGAGTGTTGTAGAAGTGCAGTTAAGTACCTGGAAGATCTAAGTAAACTCTTGGTAGACGAAATCATTATTCTTCGTCATAGCGTGTCGATGACAAACAGGTTCAAATATTATACTTATCGGCAAAATTCTGCGGCACAAACTCTGCTCACTGGTGCAGTCATAAATGGTCATCAAGTACGCAGATGTCAGGGCATGTGGCGCAAGAAGAAGGTGGGCCATTGTTTGTGGGGAGACGCCACATACGCACTTGAAATTTGAGTGGTCCATGAACCCCCCATCTGAGGAAATGGTCTTCGCTCCGGCCGACTTGGTCTAGAAGTCTATTTAGACATTTCCAAGTCGGCAACGCGTACCGATCATTATTTGCAATCAAATCTTATTTCGATTTATTTCTTTCATCTGAAAGTTGTGTTGTATGTTTTCAGGTATCTTCCATGTTCTTCTTCACTGGAATGTGCATATCCTGCTACAGGATATGGGACAAAGCTTTAAAAGAAGAAAATCCCAAAATAAATATAGTATATACAGTAATATTAGGATTCCTGCTTCTATTGACAGTGACAGATCTTGTATTAAATACTATATTCGTCGTCGGTGGTCATAGGGTGAGTTTTTAGCCTATCAATGATACAATTAGTGCCGCATATTAATTGAGGACTAGTCAAAATGGTACGAATAAATTGTGGACCGGGTGCGGACACCGGACACAGGACATTGACAGATACTTCAGTAAGTTTTATCATGGAGTTGACCATATGCTGTGTTGCCATCCGCAATTTGTCCGTACTGGTTTAAAAGGCCCTTTAAATTTTATGGTGCGGTTAGACCATCGAGGCAGATTGGTCTAGTGGTCTCAATCACGACTGCTGAGCATGCGGTCCTGGATTCACTTCTCACGTCGGGCAGAGTGTTATTGCTATTGTTCATCAGGAATTTCTCAATAGTAGCCACGGAGTTGGATTTTTGCCCAGTAGATGGCAACAGGCTCGCAAAAAAATGTGGGTGTACTGTTAGGGACACTTTTGCCTAACCCTTCGGGGATTACAGGCATGGGTGGCGTGGTGTGGTGGTTATAAATATTATATTATGCAGTATGGTAGGTAAACTACGGTACCTACAGTACTCGGCCGTACATCATCTTAAACAAAGACTTACACCAGGTTAGGCACTAACCACTGACAAAGCACAGGCGTAAGTGATAGAGATAAGAGATATCGCTCTAAAAAGCCTAACTTTTTCTTAAAGTCTGTTGCCACAAATGAGGGAGGGATAAAATTATTAAGCAAATTGACTCTCTACCTCAATAATTATCGAGTCATCTTATACAGCTGTCAAAGAAACAGAATCTCAGTTGCGATTTGAATATACGGACATTAAGGTTGATAGTTTAGCTCGCCAATTAATTTCTCCGATTGTACATTAGGTACAACATGAAGTTCGTACACGTACAGTAACAATACAACGGATAATATTGGTTCAACCAATCACATAATAGTATTATCAGCTAAAGGTCAACAATCAGTGGGAAACCAATGAACGTTCACTTCAATGATAACACCACAATAATATGTTTCATTGGAGTGAATCGGTAAAAGCGAACATTGGATATTTCCTTGTTTTTATAAGAGAAACGTAACTTATGTACGTATACTTAATTAAATACCTTGCAAAAGTTTTTACTTGTTTTAATCTAAAAAGTTAAATTCATCATTAATCTATGTGCAGTTTTTTTAGTAGTTAGGTAGTGTAATTCAGTTTCTCTAACAATTTTTTTGATGTTTGGGCTTTCATTAGAATATTATCTACACCTAATTCAGGAGAACCGAAACTGATTTATGAAATGGTTGCTGCACCACTATTTCCCTCGCTTACGCAGTAATATATTTGTATTAATAATATTATAATTACGTGTAATAATTATTTAGATTAGGGTATGATGAGGCTGACGTACCTTTGTAAGGTAAAAGCCTCTAAATAAATAAAGATTATAAAAAAATAAACAATTTTTTCCATAACTTTATATCTGTTTATAATTATTATATTTAGCCTCCACAATTATGTTGTTATGAGAATGCTGCGGGGGATGTGTGGTGTTACGAGAATGGATAAAATAAGTACGAGTATTAAAAAGTTGTATGGTAATCGATTGTCGTGGTATAGGCATGTGATGTGTAGGAATTAAAAATATGTCTTGAAGAAAGTTTGGAGTATGAATGTGGTCTTAGAAGAGTAGAGGAAGACCAAAGAAACGACGGATGAACTGTGTAAAGGAGGACGAGTAATAGAGAAGTATGGAAGAAGAATACATGCTGCGCCGACCACAAATGAATCGGGATAAGAGCAAGAGAATGATGAAAAGTTTATTTAAGCTTTAAAATGTACTGCGGGTATGCACAAAAGTATACTAGTATCCTCTTTTGCAAACGCAATCGCAGTAAGGTTTACTGTAAGAAAACAATTCTGGGTTAAGCTCGCCGTTGTACAATGTATCTATTGCAATTTGTGTGTACTTTTATCTTATAATTTTCTGTGCAATAAAGAATTAAAAACACTGGTACTCTAAGGCGCACGTTAGTGGTAACCATGTGATAACACTTGTACCTTGAGATGATTAAGCATAATATAACATAACTTCTTCCATTATCGTCTGTAATACCCGAAAGGTTAGGAATCTAGGATATTGGAGTAGGTTCCTACCTAACAGTACATTTCGCTAGTTATGTTTAAGTCTAGACTAGCTTACCCTCCTGGTATTTTTACCACAGACATGAGACTTACCTTGTAGGGCTAACCCCACACTTTTCGAATAATCCCGACACTATTAATCATTTTTACCTCATATAATTTTCAGAAAAGCCTGAAGTTGTTGCGAGCCTACTACTTCTACAGCTTGATCCTCTGTATCCTCTGTACGCTGATGAGCATCGCCTCGGCCATATACACCTTGTTTCTGTTCAAAATCGGGGAGATCGACCTCTCGTACCACATCTGGATCATTCTCGTGGACACAGCTACTTTGTTGGCTCAAATTTGTAAGTAAATATTACAAAATTAAGATAGATTATCAACCGGATTTACTAGCTAGCAACTTTGGACCGTTACCTCTTCCCCAATATCGTGTTACCTAGTAACGGTTACGGAAGCCGTATATGAAGTCATCATCTTCCTGCCCTTGTCCCATGTTATTTGGGGTCGACACAACACGTTTTTTTTCCATTCTCCCATGTCAAACGTCATGCTATCATCTACTCCTTTTTCCTTCATATCATTCCTCACACAATCCATCCATCTTTTCTTTGGTCTTCCTCTCCCTCTCCATTCATCAACATTCATATTCATCACTCTTGTAGTCACATGTGTTCCATCTCTCTTCATCACATGTCCATACGACCATACCAAGACAGATGACTCCCATTCATCTTTTCTGTAACAGGTGCCTCTTTCAAACTTCCTCTTAAATGCTAATTTATTACTTTATCCATTTTAGTCACTTCACACATCAACATTTTCATCTCTGCTGCATGCAATCTTTTTTCATCCGTCTTCTTCACTGCCCAGCACCCGATCCATACAGGCCGTATATGAGGTCGCTCCATGTAAAATACTAAGAATCAGCTGCATTCGATTTCACTGAAAGCCGCCCTTAACCTTGGGAAAGGGGTTGTGAGGTGATGCTCTCTCTCCCTTTTAAGTTGATCTTGCCTTTTTGACTGTGGTTCCGATGATTGATATTTATTGGCGATGCCCTAACCATGCTTGGCGAAGACGGTGGACGACAGCCCACGTCCTATCTCGAAACATTATTAAGCAGATTTTTTCTGGTGGATCATGATGGAGACGATTGTCTGAGTCGAGATTACTTGTCGCACGCAATGACGCAAGCGACTGCTAAGGGTGCCTGGACTAGGCAGGTCGGGCTCGGGTAGGTATGAATGTTCCATTTTCCTTTCGCAGTCTTAATTTGTACCCAATGCCTGTGCCTCAATGTGGGGAATACAGGCGTTTTGTAATGGAGACAAATTCAGTTGGGATAACCTTCATACGAACATTCAAATAGAACGTCTCCTAATACATTCTTGTTCCATATTACCAGTGGCTCAAGTCTACGCCGTGCTACTCGTGAGAAGCGAGATCCTCAAGCTGAAGAGCCACTGCGAGTTCAGATTCGTGAACAACGCCGTCGAAGCGGAATGTACTTTGAAGTGTGAAGAAATCAACGGTGAAGAAGAATCAGAATATACTTATGAAAGATACGTGCCTGAGTTGTATAATAAATGACAATATAATACTAAGCTTGATATTCCAATATGAATACTACAACTATGTGATATTAAGTTTATTTGATAAAAAGTCGACGCTCCACTGCAGCTGTTGAGGCCGTGAACGATCCGAAGTATCGTTCACGCAACAAATCATAAATACCAGCTGTGAGGTTCAGATCTAGATTTTCTTTAAATTCTATTTGCACTTCTTTAACATCTGGTTTTAAAGCAGCGATCGTGCCTGTTGCTACTTTAATTTTGTCATAAAATATCTGTGAAATAAAATAATTAAAATCCTTGCCTTCATACTAGAAAGAAGGTCGTACTCATGCAACTGTCTGCCAATGGCCAAGTCACGTGGTGATCAACGCATACTTTTAGGCACTTCCAAAACTAGAGGCTTAATCAGAATTCAAAAAACTTAAACTTGTTATGTATCTCATACGTTCATTATAGGTTTAGGTAAATATAGTAATCAGTGGCGAAGGTTCCATACAACTTACCGGCTTCCCTTTGAAAAATGGCACACTCAGTACTCTATAGATAAATAATATAATAACATTAAAGATATGTATTCCGGCTTACCTCTTACAAATATTGACCCTTCGCTACTGATAGTAATACTAACTTATGCCCGCGGCTTCGCACGAGTGGAGTTCGGAAATTGCCCACGGATCGTACTTCTGGGATAATTAGTTGAGACTATAATCGCGTCCAGGTCGTTCAACCGTTCTGGCGGGATTGAGTGACAAACATCCATCCAAACTATCACATTGACAATAGTAAGATTACAGAAGTTTCAGTACTTACCTTGATACATTCAGTTCCTCTAGCTTCAGTTGACTATGTATGTGCGTACACGTATTAAACGTAACGGAACTCCACAACCTACCTACATTCTTATACAGTAAGTAACAAAAACCCTGTTGTTCCTGTTAGGGACGTATACATTTACCTACAAGCACGCCATTGATGAAGTTATAATTAAAAAAAATTAAGCATTGGCCAGTCGAGAGGCCAAAATCAAATAACTATTAAAATCGACACATTCAAAAAAATGTTTCGAGTATCTGATTTTACAAGTACATCTTTATTTCGCTAAATAGCCGAGCTCGGCGGCTTCCTTTGACGCGACAGAAGATGCCTAGAAATCAGTTAAACCTTACAAATATTAATAATTAAATATTTTTTTTAAATTATTTTTGTTGACCGTTTTTTATAAATGACTTCCTTTATTACGTGTGTATACCGATTCTTAAAACGTAGGTAGAAGGAACAACAGGGTTTTTGTTACTTACTGTACAATGTGAAGCTAAGAAGACGTGCGAAACTTAGCTTTAATGATTATTGTAGAAGTGTTTATAATAGATAAACTACTTTGAACATTACCATTTTTTTAATTTCGACCCTAGAATCCTATCGCAAAGTTGCGATCTCAATCGATCTTGAGTATCGATATGTTACAGTCAAAACTCTTAACCGGACAAAACCACTTTTCACTAGTACCGCTAAAAACCGTTATTAAGTTAAAATCGTCTTTTAATCGAATCACTAGTATATTTTTTTAATGGGTGACAAAAAATACTTAACAATCTAATAAGTTTCTAAAAGAATGTTAGTAGAAACGATAGTAAAATAGTTAGCATTGTTGTTATATTAGTTTAATCGATCAAAAGTAGTTTTGACTGGTATACAGTTTTGACTGTGACAAATACGATACGTATCCCGAACTAGAGGCATCGACTGCGTTGCCACTATAAAAACACAATGAAAACTGTTATGTCCAATGTGCGTGCACTACACGCGGAACCCATACCTTTCAATAAAGCCTTAAAACAACGCTAGTTGGCGGCAGAAATGAGCACAGAAAACATAAGACGAAAGAAAGAAAAAATGTTTATTTGGCATAATTTTATTATGCCACAGAAACACTATGAAATAAAAGAAATAAAAAAACTTAAATCTAAACAACAACTAAAAAAGCAGATAATAATAAAATTGTGTGTCTCACAGCTGCGCCAAATAGGCCCATAGAGACGGTACGTAACTCCTTTTTCATAAAAAGAAGATCATCCGGGGAAGTACCTCCATCGACAGATGAGTAAAAAAATGTTTAAATTAAAGATAAAAAATCGGGATGTCCGAATGCTTATCGTAAAACTTCTAACTGGCTAACATCGAAGTCCAAAGTTCGAGTATCAAAAAAATCATCATACATTTATCAAGTCGCGACATAAACTACTGCAGTGTTGGAGTGATATGTTTCCCTTTATTCATTTTTTCACAATTTTAATACATATGATATGTTTTATTATTATTAATAGAGGGCAACATCGTCGGCCCGAAAACAAGATAGATTATAGGCAACATCTCCTCCTACTTGCTCTATGGTCAGGTGTAAATATAAAAGTACAATCAATTAATTTGTATCTTATTTCAACCAAATAATGAATAACTAAATATAACATGCCATGTCCAATTTTCATGAAAACGATTTTATTTTAAAATTTCTACTTTTAAAATAATCTTTGTTTTGTACACTGTAGTGTCTGTAATTAAGATTTATATCAATTATTACAAGTAGAATTAAATAATTTCTTAGTTTAATGAATTCAAGCGTTATCTAATTTATAAGTAGTCCTAATTTATTAGTGCATAAGCAGTTGAAATTGAAAAGATTAGTGTAAGGTATATTTTCCAATAAAGCATCCATCATGCGTGCAGAAGTACTAGAACTGAAACGAGCTTGTTTCTTCCATTAAGATACAGTTTGCTCCTATGGGGATATTACAACAGCTTTGAAACAGCGTTTCGTAATAGGAGTGTACGACTAAACGCCGACAGACACTACGCCGAATGACTGAACACCGGCAAGACCTTACTTCGACGGGACTCTTCGCCGACAGGACACTTTGCCGACAGGACTCTTCGCCGACAGGGCTCATCAGCGACGCAATTTATCTCCGATAATCAGAAACTTACTTTGGAAATCGATTTTGCTTTTCTTTTTTTTTCTATTCTTTTTTTTTATACAATTCATAAGAATAAATATCTTACATTGGTTATTAGTATAGGTACCTACAGCTTTCTTATATATAAAATTCTCGTGTCACAATGTTAGTTACCATACTCCTCCGAAACGGCTTGACCAATTTATATGTTTTTTTTTTATTATCGTTCAAGCCGTTAATTATATAATAAAAATAAAAAAACATAAAAATCGGTCAAGCCGTTTTTAACATTGTGATACCGCGGCCCTGGAACATAAAGGGCAAAAGAAGGAACATGAATGGTTTTTAGTCAGTAAAAGTCTGACACTCCCTTCCGCTCCGCCCAGAGGTAAAGGCCCAAAAAAAGGTGTTAGTAGCGATGTCATAACAAGTAAATGTGAAAATATTTGTGTAAAAGGTAAATTATAGAATGAATCAGAAGGTAACATAACATATCAGAAACTAGACGACGAAGAGTTCGGAACCAGGGGTATACTATGACGTCTTAAAGCAGGAGTAATTCCAGTTTGGGCAAGAGACAGAGCTATGCAGGTCGTCTAGCGCCGTCTCTTTCCCACACTGGATTTACTCCTGCTTTAAGACGTCATGGTAGGCTACTGGAACAGTAATGACAGTACAATAGGTGAACTTAAATAACTTGTCCTAATTATTCAATACAAGAGTCGATTTAATTAGACGATAGCGATTATTCAATGGTGAAGCTTGTTTCAAACGTACTTTATTAGGGATTTTGGTTTCCGCACTTAGTCCCTAAAGTGGACCATTGTGCGTGAGCCATGGTGGCCGTCACTCCAACCAGCCCACCGACCAGAAGACCGGGAAGTCTGATCTGCTTCTGGAGGGACCAGAAGCAGATCAGACTTCCCGGTCTTGTCAGGGCATCCGCAAGAGATCTTGGTGTTCCAAGAGTCTCCTCGCGGATCTTGGTGACGCCAGTGCACTTGAGGAGTACGTGCGCTACCGTTTCCTCCGCCTCCATGCACGCCCTGCACAGGGGACTGTCAGTTATACCTAGGGTGTGGAAGTGTTTGTTTAGTGAGCAGTGTCCAGTGATGGTCCCCGCCACCAGTCGCAGGCTATCTCTATCCAGGCGCAGAAGGCGCTTGGTCAGCTTTCTGATTCTATTTAATCCCTAGCTAATTACAGTAATGCCTTTATAAATACACTTATAACCAAAGGTCCACATAATTTAACCAACTGAGCTATCCAGGTCTTTAAGTACCGGTCGGTCAAAGTTTAAGTCTACGACAAAAAGAAGATAGTATTGGTGTGTTGTATTAACACGCTCACTGCGTAACAGGCCGATATCGGCCTGCCGCGGTACTTCAGCTGGTGCGGACGAAGAAAACTATGTCCCTCTCGCCTGTGCGAAACGATTATCTCAGGTGTTTGTAAAAATTCGACAGAGACAAATATATATTTCATCTTGCGGTCAAAATTGTAGGTGTTCCCCATCAAAACATAACGGCAGGCTTTTATCGACCTACCACGCACTGACGGTGAAAAATATCCGCTGAGTGCGGCAGTGGGCCTATTCCGGCCCGCCCTCCCAACAGGCAGCAAGCGACCCGATACCGCACAGAGCGCGCACCCCGCCAGTTAGTGTTGTGCTATCTAACTGATCTGACGTAGCGTTCGATATAATCAACGATGGCAAGCAATAAAAGAAAAATACAAGTTTTGGAAAATAGAGTAACTCGCCCTGCAGTTATTGACAGTGATAGTGACAGCAGTGAAGAAATATTTTCCACTAAGAAAAATAAAAAGAATTTGGAAACAAATGTGCACGGAAAACGAAGCACAAGCGATAAGTTTTGTTTACTACCAACACATATCAACAATATAATTTTTGACGTGATAACGTCTTATTTGTTCAGTTTCGCGAGTCCTGTGGTAAAACTCATAAATGGTTAATAAATCACACGGAATTAAGAAAAAAAAATCATTTCAGAAAATCAAGTAAAACCTAAGGACAATGACCATGTCCTTGAGATGAGCGCTAAACGAAGAAATTGTGCAGGGTGCTACGACAGACTGCGGAAAACCTTTAATAGTAGGTACCCCAGCAAAAAAAAAGATAATGAAAAAATATTGCAGGAAATGCAACCAAAACGTTTGCGTAACATGTTTCCAAGACCATAAGTAAATAAAAACATTTTTCAGTTCTTTTATGATAATTCTGTTTTATTTTCGATATCCCCTTATTTTTCTCTGTCCCATCACTACTAAAAATACTTTCTAGTGCGGTTCAGGTCGATATCGGCCTGCCGCTTTTCCTGCTTTATTTCTCATTTCCTGTTTGGCAGATCCCGGGGCGAATCAAACCTAAGGAAGTTGGGTTCAAGATCATTCTAACAATATAATAAAAAAATGAATACATTATGTTTTCACAAAGTTATAGCAATTTAATCTATCCTAGTGCTGGTGGGTCTAGAAAGACCTGCCACGCACTGGCGGAAATATCATTGGGGGCGTATTTTGGCCCGCCGCCGCACCAGATGAAGAAATATGATTTTACTTGCCGCAGTAAACGTGTTAAATTACAGTTTCATGCTCTGTGATGATTATTTATTAAACAACTGTCATAGAGTCTAGTTCCAACATGTAAATGCGACGTAAATACAAAATACTGGACATAATTATGTTACAAAATACCTTCAGAACTTCAAAATTATAAAGCATCTAGTCTTTTTTCATTTTCTTTAATAGCACCATTCGACATTTACTTTTAGTTTACAGGTTTCTTTTATGAATCACATCTTTTTACTTGTTCTTCCAATAAGTACCCAGTAACAGTTCACGTCACGTACAGCTTTATTTTCAAACGTCTTCAGTTTCCGTGTCCAGAGAAGGTAAGGAAATGTCCACCTTTTCTTTACATATCATGGTACATTCTGCTTCAGCCGCATTGTTCACAAATCGGAATGACTCGGCGTTGTTCCTCAGTTTGATGATCTCACTTCTCAGTAACAGGATGAAGTAAGATTGCACAACTGGAAAAAATCAGCGATTGGTTAAAAAATATAAAGGGTATCAGGCATGGCCTCTACATCAGCTGGAAAGCTTCTCTTTGCCGGCTAAAATACTAGAAAGTGGTGAAGGGCATTTTGGGGGACTCATCATCTGCCTAGCCTTTTCCAACTATTTTGGAGTCGGTTTCCAGTCTAACCGGACGCAGCTGAATACCAGTATTTTACGTGGAGCGACTGCCTATCTGACCTCCACAACCTAGTTAGTTCTGGGCAATACGATACCCTTTGGACTGTAGCATGTAAATTGTGACGTTCAAAAAGTGCTGATAATCAGCCTAATTTCAATAAAAGACTTTGATTTTGACATCTAGCAAACATTTCTTGTTAGTTCTGCCTTTCTCTCTGCCTGCCTCTCCCCTTCTTACTCTCTCCTATAAAATATTTTACCATTCAGTGGCCCTGAAAAAAGCATTCGACCACTGTACAAATGGAGTCCATAGCTGCAAAGAATGTTCCGCTATCACTCGCGTATCGTTTTGGTTAAAGAAGTTCATTAACCCTCAAATGTCGTATAAACCAATGATAGTCCCTACATAAGAAGAACGTATTCTAAACAACAATAAATCGTTAAAATCGCGGAATTATTACGGGGAGAGGGCGGATAGTAGGCACCCGCTAGAAGGGTTACTGACCAGTGCCATTAGGTGCGGGGAGAAAGATAAAATAATAAAAACATCATAACAAAAGAACGCTCAGAATCTGCTACTACAACCATATCCTTGGGCAAAACATGCTGCAGGTAATATAGAAATAGAAGGACAGTACATACACTGTGAATTGTAAAGGAGACTAGCTTATGCACGCGGCTTCGCCCGTATGGAGTTCGTGAATTGCCCACGGGATCTTACTTCTGGAATAATAATTAATCATGTACTCTACCAGATATCTATCTCTGTGACAAGTTTCATCCAGATCTGTTCAGCCGTTCTAGCATAATTGAGTAACAAACAACCATCCATCCATTTTGAAAAACTGAGATACACGTGTCTCATAATTTTAATTGAGAGTGCAGAACACCAATTTTCGAGTTAATTGATCCCGAGAATAAAAAGTTTCACAGAAAATTCAACACCACATTATCTTCTTAGGTGTGGAATTGTGAGGGGTCCAAACGCCTCCTGCCGGAGGCTTTACGCGGGGATCGTGCGGTCCATGGCCCTGTAAGAGGCCCCGGTGTGGGCGCGTTCGTTGAGGTTGCGAGCCGCGCACTACCTGAACGCGCCCCAAAAGGTGGTAGCCGTAAGGCTGGTCCGTGGGTACCGCACGATCTCCCGCGAGGCGGTGAGCCTCCTTGCCAGATTGCCGCCATGGGATCTGGAGGCCATAGTCCTCGTGCGCCTGCATGAGTGGTTCGCGGAGGCACAGCGCCGAGGGGAAACTCCGCTGCCGCGGCAAATTGTCGCTCAGCGGACAGACCTCCGGCGCGATCTCATGGCGACATGGAGAGAGCGACTGTCGCAACGCCGTGCAGGGCACGCCACGATAGTGGTGATAAGTCCCCTCTTTGAGAAGTGGCTAGAGAGGCGCCACGGCGCCCTCACCTTCCGCCTGATGCAGGTCCTCACCGGACACGGATGTTTCGGGAGGTACCTGCACCGAATCGGGCGGGAGGAAACGCCCGGGTGCTATCATTGTGTGGATCGCCCGGAGGACACGGTGGAGCACACCGTGGAGGTCTGCTCCGCTTGGGCGGAGCACCGCCGTGTCCTCGTAGCGGCGATTGGCGGCGGCGACCTCTCGCGTCCAGCCCTGGTTCAAGCCATGGTCCGGGGCGAGAGGGAATGGGAAGCCGTCACCTCCTTCTGCGAAGCAGTCATGCTAGCGAAGGAGGTGGCGGAACGTGAGAGGGAGAGAACCTCACGTCCCAGCCGCCGCGGGAGAAGCACCGGGCGTCGGGGGCAACGTCGTGATGGCTCTCGGCCACCGCAGGCGCGGGCCTGTGGACGGTGAGTAATGGGCTAGCTCGCCGTCCGTCCGTCGTATGACGACAGGCCGTGTGTAAAGGAACATGGATGGTTTTTAGTCAGTAAAAGTCTGACACTCCCTTCCGCTCCGCCCAGGGCGGGAGGATTCATTTGATGATTTTCCCATCCGAAAAAAAAGGTGTGGAATTGTGTAAAACCCTTTCTTAGTGGATACCTACTCTTCACAAACAATACACCCTCCAAATTTCATGACTCTAGGTCTAGGACCTTTGGAGGTTTGGGCTGTGCGTTGATACATCAGTCAAGCAGTCAGGACTTTGAATTTTATGCGTACCTATTGATTGATCATGGTAATAGTAACCGCCGGAGAGAGATGGTCGCTATGAACGCTTAAGTAGGTACCTAGATTTTCCGTGCATAATAATAATAATAATGCTTATTTCATTAAATGAAAAGGTTTGAGAAGTGCAGGTGTTTGTATAATAATAATTTTACTTAACTTTATTAAAAAACCCAACACTGGCAGTTTACAGAATAACACGTCGAACATGAGCGATAATTTTGTCCGCAGTGATGATTCATACGTAAACAATAATCGAGTCTGATAATAAACCTTTGTGCTCACCTATAATCACGAAGTAAGCCGCGAAGACCATCAAAAGTATTTCCCATGTATGCAGCGCCGTTTCGCTGCCTAACGAATTTGTCAGTGACAGACAGATTGAAAAAGTAGTCATTAATATCGTCAATACCAATATCACTATGTTGTAAATATAGTACGCTCGTAGTAGCTTCACCTTTTTCTGAAAGATTAAAAGGTTTGTATTAGTGACAGTTTTAGAAAAATTACAATTTCATAGCAAAGGAGATTGCCCATCCTTCTATGAACCGCCGTTACGCATAAAAATAAGTTGTATGATAGCATAAATTGGACATAAAAGAGGGGAGATGTCATATTTTCCAAAAAAAAAAAACTATTTATAAAAATGAACTATTTATTTTGTGGGGTTTTTATTGTATCATCCCATTAAAATAAACATTTTAGTAATGAAAAGGATTTAAGATTCGTAAGAGTATGGCGTAACTTGGATGGGAATTGGCAACAAGTAGTGCAGACCGATGGAACGAAAAGAGGGAGGCCTTTGCCAGGGTTTGTCCCAGTAGCTCAGTAGGAGGAGCCTCTACCTCAGGTAGGTATAGGCTAGCTTTTGTATAAAAAAGGTTTAAATTCTCACCTGATGACCTCCGACGACAAACACTATAGACATTATGATATCCGTCATGAAAGTAATAACTGCAAAGATGAATAGAGCAAAATACGATAACATCCAGCCTAAATGTTCTGCACGTCCAAACATACCGATCATAAATACCACAACCATCAAATAGTACGCCATAATCGGAATGAAACAGATGTCAACAACCTGAAAAAGAAAAAAACACCAAACGAAAAGTTAGTATTTTTCATATCAGCAAAGTTTGTTTTAAAGGTAGCCGCGAGTTTTAAAACGAGTTCGTCCCAGCCGCCGCGGGAGACGCCCGGGGTATCGGGGGCCTCGTGGTCCGGCCACCGTAGGCGCAGGCCTGTGGACGGTGAGTACATAATGGGCTAGCTCACCGTCCGTCCGTCTTATGACGACAGGCCGTGTCGACGACGCGTTGGTGTTCCAAAAGCAGTAAAGCAGAGTCATAGGTAAAATGATTAAGAAATGACTGTAAAGAAACCTTTATGGTCATTTAAGAAGTGACTGGGCCAGGCGGATTAAAAAGTAAAAGAAGTAAGCACACTAAGCTTGTAATGAGAATTAGAAAAGTTTAGAGAGAGCTAGGCAAAGACATTCAAATATTAGTCTTTTTAATCTCTTTGGAGCTAGGCGTCTGTCAAAGTGGTGACATCTACACTATTATTTTACAGAGGAAAGATTTGTATTGTTGTGTTTGTAACATAGGCTATATTTATTACTAGAAAAAAAATGTGGGAGGGAATTAGGGGATGATAAATGTGTGCCACCCGTGTAAAGCCGGGACGGGCCGGTAGTGTGAAATAAAATTCTGTCCCTATAATTATCTGAATTTAACCATCATAAACGCCTTTCAGTCATATTCAAACACTTATAAATCACACATAAATCAGTTAAATCCCATATAGGACTGTACTGATATAATTATCAATCCTGGAAGCAAATAATAACAATATAATAGTCCCCATGAATCATTACTGATAACAGTACAGGGTTAAACTAAATACTCACGATCTTGAAGTAACCCCAGGCGAGCAAACCATATCGTAGCGGCAAGCAGCAACAACATCTTTTAAATACTGGAACTTCTATTTTCTCCTTTATCTTCTCTTTTAAGTTCATGATTCAGCTGCTCCTAAGGTACACTGAGATCTCCTCTATATAATACTTTAGAGAAACAAAGAGAGAATCTTCTCTTGGAGATACTGAAATAATGAAGAAAAACAAACACTTTTGACGTTTTTGAAAAGTTATTTTTACACTCAATTAAAATGGCAACGTAATTAATGATTAAACTCCGGACACAACTAGTGTTGTTAATGATTGCGCCAGTACTGTGCATACGACAATTGTTGATAATTGTAACAATGTTTATCGAAACCTAACCTTTATGTTTATTATATTATTATTATTATAACTAGCCCATATTGTCCCACTGCTGGGCAAAGGCCTCCCTCCATTCCTTCCAACGGTCACGATTCTGTGCTACTACTCTCCAACTCTCAAGGAAGACATCCAGTTCGTCCCGCCATCTCCTTCGTGGTCTGCCGCGACCCCGTGTCACTGTTTCAGGGCACCAATCCTGAGCTTTACGGGCCCACAGTTCATTCGGCATGCGACAGACATGTCCTGCCCAGTCCCATTTAAGTTGGGCAGCCTTTTGAGCCACGTCAACGATTTTTTATTATTATATTAAGAGATAATTATACTATTAACTACGTACAGAATGCACGACTTTAAGAAATTATTAAAACCTGGAATATTGCCAAATATTATGTCATTTTGATGCCGCGCTTGCGTAGGTTGGTCCGTGGATGGGACCTATTATATACCAAGTTTGCATTGAATTGAACATTCTCACACGGTAAATTATACATAATGTAGGTTGTTCAGTGCCCAAAACTTAAACGTGTTTGCGGAAAATAATAAGTCATTTAACGTTGTCAGAACGGTATTAGGATAAATAGTACCCAACAAGGCGTTTGTTGGTTCACTTCGAAAAGAAAGTTATAAAGCGCCAAAATAACGGGCTTTAAGCTAAATCGTCGCCTTAACGCCATTTAATTTTGTTTCGGACCTCTGCGGCCCAGAATTACAGCACCCAAAAGGACGCCTTATATAGTCATCACCCACATTATCAGATTTTGATCAGCCAGTCAGCTCTCACACATAACATCACGCCTGTAGTCCCCGAAGGATTAGGCAGAGGTGTACCTAATCGTACACCCACATTTCGCCAGTTATGTTGAAGTCCCATGTAATAGGGGGCGAGCCTATTTCGGCCAATCGGGCACAAATCCAGATTCCGTGGCTGCTACTGAGAAATTCCGGATTGAATAACCCAAGAGCACTATTATAGTTTTGTAGTTTGTAACATAAATAAACATTAACATTGAGAAAAAAAGAACTCTATTATTTAAAGTAGTTTTTCAGTTGCATTCATGGTTTAATGTTAAGTGGAAGAGCGGAGTCACTTAACACAAGCATCTCCTCGCTTAAAAGGTCATCTCCAAATCATGTGCGTTATATTATAACTTTATGTTATTAAAATAAACATTTTTTTTAACACTGCCCGACTGGGGATTCGATCCCAGGACCTCATGCTTAGTAGGCGCAATTGCGACCACTCGACCGACGAGGCAGTGTCACACATGTCATTATCATACACACCAAAATTTCTACACGAACGAAGTAGCGGGCAACAGCTAGTAAATAATAAATGTGTACTACATCCGCATGAATCACAGCATGGATATCTTCCCCGGATATAATTATTGCAAACTAACAGAGTAGCAGTGGCGAAGGTTCCATTTAACCCGATTCCTACCGGCTTCCCTTTAAAAAATGGCACAGTCAGTATTCTATAGACAAATAATATAATCACATTAAAGATATGTAATCTTTTTACTTGTTCTCTGAGTGAGTTCACAAAACCACGATGTACAGAATATGTTATGGAAAATAATAAAGCTGTAATTATGGCCACACTATTGATGTAGGAAATCCCTGTAATGATAGTGATGATGAGTTAATAAATAAGTGAAATAAATAAAAATCCGGCTTACTTCTTACAAAAATTGACCCTTCGCTACTGCAGAGTAGGCATCTGAAAGCTAGAACATTTTTATATACAGGATGGATTTATGAACAAGAATCTCTATGGTATTAAGCCAGACATTTGGTTAAATTTAATTAGCTAACACAACTTCACAAAATTAATATGAGTATAAATATCTAAACATTATTAAACAAGTACCAAAAACTGATACTTCAAGTAAATTAACGCGAGAAGCGGACAATGACCCAAAAAACATACTTTGACTGATATTATAAATGTGAAAGCAAGTTTGTTTGTTTGTTTTCCCGCCTAAACCACTGAACCGATCATCCTGAAATCCTGTCAGGTGTTCAGAAACGGACATAAGGTACCTTTCATCCCGAAAAAGTATTGTTTCCGAGGAAATCAACAATAACGTTCTTAAGATAATAGATGGCGCCACGTGTCTTTCGATTGAATTATATTAGTATAGAAACTATAGTAGTAAACTAAAAAACGGGCAAAAGCTAGTCAAAATTAAAATAGAAATAACTAAACCCATATGAAAAAAACACGACCAAATATAAACGACCAATTTACATCAAACATCTAAAGACTACTTCACTTCGTTGGATAAACACTGACATCACCTCATACAAAAACATCCAGGACGCATGCGTAAACAACAAAACACAACAAGTACGAGTTCGACTCGCGTGGAGAGGGTTATAGGATGCATATTAACAATAATATATATTTTTAATTAGCTGAAGATAAATAGTTTAAAGCATCACAATGAAGCAAAAGTAATACCTTACAACTAGAACATAACACAAAAACATAAAAATAATAATAATCACTATTACTTAAAACAAAGTTTTTTGGAACAACCTGTATAAATTAAAAAACTTCCTCCACCATTTCTGTTTATAAGAACGGGCGGTCGGACGGTCAGCTGGTCACCGAGCTTCGCTCGTTGGTACGAGTATTAGATATTGTTTCGCCTAATACCCGCTGTAATTTTAGTTGTAGTTTCTGTTTAACTAAGTACCTACTTAAGTGTGTATAATAATTATCTAAATTATGTAGTCGATGATTTTGGTGCACGGTAAAACTCTAATGAGTTTATGTTGGCACCAACTTGACAGATTAAATTGTATGTGTACTACTGAATAAATAAATAAAAATAAATAAAAAAATAAATAAATAAACAAAAAAAATATTTGAGATGCTCTTAATATTCCCTTTCATTTGATAATATTATGTAATACGATATAGTTTGCAAAACTTTTTTTACATATTCTTTACCCTCTAAAAGTGGTCCCCATGTCATTAATGAATTTTAAATTCATTAATTTACGTTACCCACTCGTCTTCGAGTCACCGACTTACAGTGTTCCAAATTTCAACTCAATTAGTGCAGTAGTTTCGGAGTAACAGATGGACAGACAGACAGACACTTGAGTGATAAGGGGTTCCGTTTTTTCTTTTGAGGTACGGAACCCTAAAAACAATGGAATGGACAAAAAAAACGCAACTCCCCCCAGGAATTAACATCGATTGTGTTTTTTATTGCGATAGAGAATAAGGTCAAAAACTCGAGTGGGTCGAGTTATTGTTTTTAATAGTGGATGTCTAGAGATGGCTCCATAATTATAAGGAATCAGTTTCTTTCTTGCGGAATCAAGAAAGAAACTCACTATCAAAACTGCATTTACAAGTCTCTCCATAAAACATTTTGATCTTTATAAATAGCACCCACTTACAAACTTACTAACAATTATTGGTTCGAATGGTCTTAAATGAATGTAGATGGCGGTAAGAGTAGAGGAAGACCAAAGAAGCGATGGATGGACTGTGTGAAATATAATACGGCTAGAAAGGAGGTGACTGCTGAGATAACGAGTAATAGAGAAGTATGGAAGAAGAAGATAATTATACTGCGGCGACCCCAAATAAATTGGGATAAGGGCAAGAGAATGATGCTGAGGATGGTCTTAGTTTTAAAATGATGTTATTGTTGTGATGTTACTTATGTAATACAGTCTTCACCAAATTGTGCAAGGAACAGTCAAGTAACAGAAAATTTATTTGTCCTAATTAAGATCAACACGCAGTTACAACCACTGTCGGGGTCAGCATACAAATACAAATAACTTTATTGAGAGGTACATTACATCAAAAATAGGTCGCTGGTCTCCACACTAGCATCGCCTCAACTCAAGCCGTTCGGTATACTCCATGCGCTCCGGCATCGTCTCGGATCGGGATCAGTTACAATGACGTAACGTGGTGCCAATCCCGCCTATAGATAATTTAGATAATTGTGAGTTTAGACAATTTTCTCCACAAAATGCCTTAGAATAGGGGCTTTCTCCGCCACTGTTTTCTTGTTGCTGACCCGCATTGATGCCACTTCGTTCGTAAATTCGGTTGTGAGTAAACATCTCTGACGCACTACACAAACGGGGCTATGTCATATTATCACGCATCTATTTTGCACCGGTTGACGTCATCGCTTTAACGCTAGTTTTCGCTGTAATCCAGCGCTGGTGTCTCTGTCTCGCTCGTGTGGAGTGTCGTTATGTTTTTCCTTAACTACATATATGCATCGTTTTTTTTTGTGACTTTAATGTTCGGCGCAAATAAATGTTTTTATGTTTCCTTGAACATTTTTGTTACATTCAAATTTATCATTTTTAAGGATACATTTTCATTAATATCTCTATGTCTTATTATAACCTGCTCAATATGTTCAATATTCACATCTGAGATAAACAAATTAAGGTATTATATCATCCAGTTCTTTGATGCCGTTTTGACGTTTTTGTATGAACCAAAGTAATTCCGTGTTTGGGTGTTGTGTTTTGTCATCAGTTCATCACTCATAATATCAGAGGCTAGACCACGAGCGCGCGGTGTAAACGTCGATTTTTGAATCTTTACAAATAAATAAAATTGAAGTGTCTGTTTGTAATATCAAAATAACAGCTTTTATGCATATGGGAAATATATACGGCACTAATAACAAAACACATTTCTTTCAATTTTTGTTTGTCTATCTGTCTGGTCTGTCTGTTTGTTCCAGCGAATCTCCGAAACGACTGGACTGATTTTGACGGGGCTCTAAATGGCAGATAGCTGATGTTATAAGGTCTAATATAGACTACTTTTATTTTAGAAGAATAATTAGGAGTCCGTGTAAAAAATATAAAAACCTTTGAAATTGCAAAGTGAAGTAATATTTTTTTATAATAATTTAACGCGAACGAAGTCGCAGGCAACAGCTAGTCGAAAAAAATTATCCTATAACATTTTAATTAAATCAGTATCATCCACAGACAAGAATATATTCTTAAAATCATGAAATATGATAATGTGAGACGTGTATTTTTAATTTAAAAATCGAAGTAAGTATTTACGTTACATTTACACCACGCGCTCGTGTTGGGCCTCTAAAACCGTTAGCTATGAGCTACACGCACAAAGTGACACGCGTCTTACGCGACGATGCCGGAGAAAACAAAATATGAAGGAAGTTGTGTGGAGCATGCCACGATACTAGTCACAGCTTCGCCGTCTCTTCTGCAGTTTTCGATATCATCGAGCCACTGTCGCATCTTTTTATTTACGTAGCAAAGAGACAAAATCATCCTATTACTGATGGATAAGTGTACTTCATTATCATTATTCTCTTGCCCTAATTCCGATTTATTTGGGAGCGGTACAGCATGTACATACTTCTCTATTACTGGTTTGGAGTCACACCCTCTGTTTCTAGCCATATCATCTTTTTCATTTCCCTTCCATGGACACTAAATCAGCTGTTAAATGTCTTGGTTTTGTGGGTAGCTATTGAGGGCCTATGGGGACACTATTGATTGGGCTTGCCCCTTCTTCTAAATAAAACATTAGAAAATAAGTTATTCAATACAACTTTCTTTCCATTGCCATGAGCTGATTTTTCATGTAAAGAGTTATTCATCAGTCTGGTCTCGTCAACGTGATCAAAACTAACCGGGGTAAGCTTGTCTTACTCCTTGTCCACTTCTATTATACGACAGAATACCTCTTCTAAATCTCATTATGTCAAACCGATTCTAAATCGCATTGGATAGCAAAACAAACAGCAGTCACTTAGCTTTCACTTGATCCTCGATGGAAAAGACTGTCAGTTACAGCCTGATCCCTCTTCTCCTCTTTGTATTTGTATCAGGCATCAAGATAAACAGTGCACGGTTGATATACAATATACTCTGTTCGTCAATAGGCAGGGAACAAAAACGCGGCACGGCTGGCCTAGAAGGCGATAACGGGATGATCACGACTCATTTTCAAAGGATTGGCCTACAATTGCACTAGATTGCGAAAAGTGGAAAGTGGGAAGGGAGGCCTTTGCCCTGCATTGGGACAACATCGGCTCATAAATAAATAAATATAGTTCATTAACAAGTTTTTCTGTTCACATGCTTCACGATAACTGAGGGGTCATTGTCCTCCGCGATTCATCACTAGAAAACACACTGACGCATCAGAATTTCGTAGCGCGCGCTCGGAAACATGTTATTAAAAAAAAAAAAACAAATTGGGTGAGCGTCTATGGCGACGTTTTGCAGCATTCGCGGCAACGCTAATTTTTGTCGTTTGCTGAACTTACAAGGCGTGATAGAAGCGCTACAAAGGCATAGTACCTATAGATTCAGCATCGCGTCTGCATCGATGCAAACACGGATATGTGTATACCTACCTGTATTCATTCAGAATCATTACTAACGCGCTACTGTATTAAACGCGATCAATGTTGTCTCGACCTAGTCCAACTTGAAACTGCAGCGTCCATTCGGTCATTCAATAATAGGCACTACAGAGAACGACTGTATCCATACCACATCGCGTCTGTTTACGTATTGTTTTGCGTGGCCGTGACGCATAATTCCCCCTTCTTTTTGTTTTTTTTCGTTATGAATCATGTTTTGCGTAAATACTCTCGTTCAACAGCACGGACCATCTTCAACTTGCCGAGGCCGGTCCGTGGATGGGTGACCATGCATTACACAACGTGGTCCTTCCGAGCCTTGGAAAGCATTTTAAGTCCGTGGTCCCTCCTGTCATTTGTAGATCTTTGACAGTAGTTACAGGTAGTCAGAATCAGAAGTCTGACCACCAGGCGAGCAGTCTTGCCAAGGGTCTACCCACCCTAACATAGGCAGTCGTTTCATGTAAAATACTGGTGTTCAGGTGCATGCGGTTAGACTGGAAGCCAACCCCAATATATTTGGGAAAAGGCTAGTTGGATGATGATTTTGTGTTAACGCTTATAAATGTTTTTCTCTTGTCTAATTCTATCTTGAAGCGCGGTACATAAAAATATCGTACTAATGATTGTGCCTAAAAGTTGATGTTTACTATAAAGTTAAAGCATAATCGTCAATTAATCTGAATCGTCAATGAATCAATCGTCGAAGCATTAATCGTCAATGAATCTGAATCAAGGTGAAGAGAGTTCTCTTCACCTTGATTCAGATTCATTGACGATTCTAATTACGAGTGGTCAAGAAAATTCTAACCTATCCGAAGCGGGATGCCAAAATGTTTCAGCTAGCTTCGCTCGCTCTTGCAATCTAGATTCACTTAATACATTAGGTTGGTGCCCAACGACAAAGATAGAAAGAAAATCTTACCTTTCTCAAGCGCCAGCTAGGCGAGCGAGCCGAGCGAGGCTCTTTTCATATCTACTTCGTTTCGGTTTTTCGATAGGTCGCGGTGTGAACCAAAGTATGAAGCAAGGGCGTAGCTAGGATTTTGTTAAGGAACATCGGCTACGACTGGGTGCTGCGTGCCCACCTCCCTAGCGGCGTCAGCGTAGTTTGCTACGCTGACGACACGCTGGTGCTGGCGCAGGGGAGGTCGCACGAGGCGGCGGCCGAATTGATGACACGCGGGGTTGCGATAGTCGTTGAGAGGATCCGGCAATTGGGTCTCGAGGTGGCATTGTACAAGTCCGAGGCCATGTGCTTTCATGGGCCTCGGAATGCGCCACCGTCGGGATCCACGCTGACGGTAGGAGGGGTTCCCGACGGCGTCGAGGCGACGTTGAGGTACCTCGGACTCGTCCTCGACAGCCGATGGAACTTCGTGGAGCATTTCCGACGTTTGGCTCCCAGACTGGAAAAGGCAGGGGCTGCCTTCAAGCGGCTCCTGCCCAACCTGAGGGGGCCAAACGCCTCCTGCCGGAGGCTCTATGCGGGGATCTTGCGGTCCATGGCCCTATACGGGGCCCCGGTGTGGGCGCGTTCGCTGAGGCTGCGTGCAAAGCACTACCTGAACGCGCCCCAAAAAGTGGTAGCCGTAAGGCTGATCCGTGGATACCGCACGATCTCCCGCGAGGCGGCGAGCCTCCTTGCCGGATTGCCGCCATGGGATCTGGAGGCCATAGTCCTCGCGCGCCTGCACGAGTGGCGCGCGGAGGTACAGAGCCGGGGGGTAACTCCGCTGCCGCGGCATATTGTCGCGCGGCGGACAGACCTCCGCCGTGATCTCATGGCGACATGGAGGGAGCGACTATCGCAACCCCGTGCAGGGCACGCCACGATAGTGGCGATAAGTCCCCTCTTTGAGGAGTGGCTTGAGAGGCGCCACGGCGCCCTCACCTTCCACCTGACGCAGGTCCTCACCGGATACGGATGTTTCGGGAGGTACCTGCACCGAATCGGGCGGGAGGAAACGCCCGGGAGCTACTATTGCGAGGATCGACCGGAGGACACGGTGGAGCACACCGTCGAGGTCTGCTCCGCTTGGGAGGAGCACCGCCGTGTCCTCGTAGCGGCGATTGGCGGCGGCGACCTCTCGCGCCCGGCCCTGGTTCAAGCCATGGTCCGGGGCGAGAGGGAATGGGAAGCCGTCGCCTCCTTCTGCGAAGCAGTCATGCTAGCGAAGGAGGCGGCGGAACGTGAGAGGGACGTCCCAGCCGCCGCGGGAGGAGAAGCACCGGGCGTCGGGGGCCACGCCGTGATGGCTCTCGGCCACCGTAGGCACGGGCCTGTGGACGGTGAGTAATGGGCTAGCTCGCCGTCCGTCCGTCGTATGACGACGGGCAGGCCGTGTCGACGGCGCGTTCGTGTTCCACGCGCGCCTCAAAGAGATGTCAGCAAACGGGAGGGGCCCGCAAGGGCCGGTGCCTGCCAGGGCTGCGGGACTGTTCGAAAGAGATACCGCGGCCCTGGAACATAAAGGGCCAATGAAGGAACATGGGTGGTTTTTAGTCAGTAAGAGTCTGACACTCCCTTCCGCTCCGCCCAGGGCGGGGGGGTCATTTGATGATTTCCCACCCACCAATAAAAAAAAAAAAAGGGTACCTTCATTGAAGTGCTATTGTAATTGTGTCCGCGGGTGTTACCTTGACAGTTAAAGTTAAAATAAATTTTAATTCATTGTGTAAATAAGGGGGCGGCGAATATTTCAGGCCCCTGGGCAATGCAACCCACATTCGGTTTTTCCCTAATGTTAGGTATTTGCTTATCATTTTGATTATTCGTCATAACTTCAAGGGTTATAACGGAAAGAGTTAAAAATAATAATCATTTAACTGTCAACGGGAAGAGTTGTCACTATATGAAAAAGAATTATTTAAATAACAGTGGAAATAGTGCTATGAATTAAAAAAAAACTAATCAGAGAAAATAGTATTTTTTCCGAAGTTTGATTATTAACACTGGGTACATTTTTTTGTAAGCGTGAACTCTTCTTCAGAGCATATTATCAACATGCGTTTTGAACAGTCGGAGATCAAAAGATGTTGCTTCTGTTTTCCGCTTCGATATGGCTTGATTGTACTTATTTATTTGGGCTTGGTAAGTTACTTATTCCATTTAAATTTTATATATCTTCGATAAAAGGAGCTCGTGGTTTAATATTTCGTCTCGTGGTTTAATATTAACAGGCGCTCGGGTCGATCTTTAGATTAAGCCGTGCTTGCCTAGTTTGGTCTGTGGATGGGTGACCGTATTATTTACCGAGTTTCCTCCGTGCCGCGGAAAGCACGTTAAGCCGTTGGTCCCGGCTGTCATTTGTAAATCTTTCACAGTCTTTACGGGTAGTCAGTGGCCCGAAAGTTATAATCAGAACAAATTTAGAAATATGGCTATTGAATTACTTAAGTTGTGATTTGATTGATGACCATAGACTAAATCTGGACGGGAAGCGCTGTCCAGAGTTGGTTAGTGAGACTTTCTAGTTTCCTTTTTATTTTTCCTTACTGTCTCTTTCTGTATACGTCCGTTTCCTTATTTCTCTTAAAATCGATATGATTCCGTGGACAATAGTGTGGGTTATGCGTTTGTTTACTATTATACCTAAGCTAAATATTAATATTGTAACGTATAACTGTTTTTTGTCCCAAATAAATAAAATAAAAATAAAAAGAAAGTCTGACAACCAGTCTCACCAAGGATATCGTATTACCCAGTGTACCAATTGGGTTGTGGAGGTCAGACTGGTCAGATAGGCAGTCGCTCCATGTAAAATATTGGTATTCAGCTGCATCCGGTTACACAGGGAGCCGACCCGAAGCTAGTTGGGAAAAGGCTAGGCAAATGATGACATGTACCCTTATTTTATGGTAGTTAAAGGGATAAATTAGGTATAATCGACATATTGTTAGAATCAAACTAACCATTAAGTGATATGCTTTCATGTTCAACAAGAATAATTTTGCATTCAGTTATCCAAACATTTTCGACTTAATTTAGTGTCACAGACTCACAGGTACCACTGTCTCTGCATAACCCAAATTTTGACTGATAGAAAATGCCTATGGCATTAAGTCCGCCTCTGTATTCTGTGCTTGAAGTGTTAAATAAATAAATATGTCGTCGGAACCCACCTTGGCAAACCAACCTTGTTCTATGTTCTATGTTAGGGATTTGGTTTCCGCACTTAGTCCCTAAAGTGGACCATTGTGCGTGCAAACCAACCTTATTTTATTTCCAACATCTCGAGGACCTATGACATGGTGAATCACCCGCACTGGGCCCGCATTGTAGATTATGGCCCACTACGACTCCCTATAACAGAGAAGTTTCCCGTGTGCCAGCAGTGGAAATGTTATATTCCGGTTAAGCAGTTATACAATCCTTTATTACAATTACGATGCCTTATAGTTATAGGTCACGGATCACACACATTAGGTCAGGTTGGCACCGGATCGGCATCACCTCGCCTCAACGACTTGTCTCAACTTGCGTCGTCGCCACTGGTGGTGCTGATGCAAATTGTGACTTGCTCATTAGGCCAGGGGCCCAATTCTGCTATTACAATAGTGTCAGAATGGTCTGTCATTGATTTCATAATTGTTGATTTTGACAAGTTTTGACAAGTCTGGTTATGCGGATACGAAGTCGAAAAGTGTGATTTGTAGTATGGAGCTCCGTAGAAACAATGAATAAAGGCTCGAGAGACAATGCTGGTACGGTACCGAGCTGATATGTGGGCTTTAACCTTACTCGTATATCTGATTATAGCAGTACCAAAATTATCTCCATTCCTATCCTTCATTCTTCGCCTTCATGTTTATTTTTGATACTAAAATTATTTTTAAATTTTTCAGGCTTCAAGCATTTCACACCTGTGTATTGTAAAAATACAGGACATGCATAGTAAGATTATTTCAGACACATACAATGCCTTGGATATTATAAACTTAATATTGGCCGTAACCGAAGTGGTATTCAATACAGTTTTTGTATTTGCAGCTCATATGGTAAGATTACTATTTATTTATTAAATATTTCTAACCAACTTATTTTTAGCTAACTTCACGTTCCTAAAATTTCCTGGAAAACTCAGGTCAAGGATATTCTTCTAGTCTCGAAATTGGCTAGATTTCTCGAGAAGTCTGGAGCAGAAAGTCGGGAAACCTATCTAGCAGGTGTCTTATATGTTTGAGCAGTGAAGGCCCAGTGGTATCAGCAAGTACTTAGGAGTTGGATCGTGGGTTTAAACCTAGCCAGGCGCATTAATTTGTTTAATTTATTTCATCACTACATACTTTCAAAATGGTGAAGGAAAATATCGTAAGGAAACCGGCATTACCTAGAACCAAAAATTCGGAGACATGTGGCATCTACCTACCCGCACTGGACTCTCATGTAGCGGAAACTTGTGTCCCGGCTGTGGAAACAATATGGGCTGCAGAACGAGGTTTCGACAGAGAATCAGAGTTGTCGACATAGTTAACAGAATAAATAATGTAAAGCAGCAATGGGCCGGCCATATTAGCCGTAGAACCGATGCCCGATGGGGTAGACATGTTCTTGATTGGAGACCACGAATCGGCAACTTAAGGTGGGACGCCTTCCAGGGCTGCGGGACTGTTCGAAAGAGATACCGCGCCCCTGGAACATAAAGGGCAAAAGAAGGAACATGGATGGTTTTTAGTCAGCAAAAGTCTGACACTCCCTTCCGCTCTGCCCAGAGCGGGAGTAGTCATTTGATGATTTCCCATCCGAAAAAAAAAAAAAAAAGGTGGGACGCCTTTAGGCTCGGTGGAGCGACGATCGTTGCAAGGTGGCTGGTAGCAACTGGATGAGATTTGCCGAGAAACGAGTTAAGTGGCGTGTGATTGAAGAAACTTTCATGATAAGCAAGTGTAATTCAACCTTAGTGTAGTAAAAACAAATACAAGCGCAGAGACTAATCAGTCCGCTTTTCCACAACCATGCCCTAAATGTTATTTTCGTTATGTTTCAGAAAAACGTAAAGTTATTAAAGATCACCTTAATCTGTAACTTATCCGTGGCGATGCTGTGCATCCTGAAACACGCCGGCGTACTAGGTTATTATACAGTCCAGTTTGTTGGTTTGGTGAACATCCTAAAGCAAATGCCGACGGGATGGTCAATTACAAAAACTTTCATCAAGGCAGTTCTTGTGGAGGCATCAGTAATATTTCTTGATACCGGTAAGCCACTGTTCTTTGGATATATGTATTATTTTGTTTATGCCTTATGTTCGTTGAATTTCATTAGAAGTTGACACATTGACAGGTTCTAGACCCGTAATCTCATTTTTTATAATAATAATAGTGTGCTCTGACCGTTTTTGGTTACGGCTCCGGGCTGATATTCGAACCCAGGACCCTACGCTCAGCATTCGCGCTTGGGACCACGAGGCCAACGGAGCAGTTATGTTATTTTGACTAATTTTGTTATCATGTTATCGTACCTACAAAAGACTTGGTTCATTAGAAGAACAATAATTATAAACAACACAAGACCTTGACAAACTGCAGCTTATTACTTACTCAACTATAGCAAGGCCTAAAGAAAGGGTTATGATATTCAAATACATAGGTATTGTTTTTGTTTCAGTAACAAATTACTATATCTACTTGATGGCACTTAATGAGACAAAAAAACTTGAGAAAACCTGTCAGTTCAGATTTGTGAATAACACGGCTGAAGCGAAATGCATAATAGAATTCGAAGAACTTAATGAAATAACGGATGGAGAAAAGGTAGAAGAAGATACGGGAAAAGTAGATATAGAAGAAAGAACGAAAGACAAACAAAAGGAAACATGTTCCTACAATAGTGCCAGTACAAAATGCACGATGGTCTGTGAAGGATCCAAAGGTGAATGAAGAGTGGGTAGCGAAAGATATGCATTCCACTATAATTGAAACAAAATAAATATTAGATCAATAAGTATATTTAATCGTCTTTTATATAGACTTACAAAAAAAAACCTGTACAAACAAAGTCACTTTTCAATACAATATAAGATTTATGTAATATTTGCTATATTTTAACCATTTCTTAGCGTCTTCAGGTGTAGGCTTGTATTTGTAATAAATAAGGAAAACATCGTGTGGAAACTGGCATATCCTAGAACCAAAAATTCGAAGACATGCGACATCTACAAACCCGCACTAGGCCCGCGGGGTGGATTACCCATAGCGCATTCCCTCTCAAAGAGACGAGGCCGTGTGTCCCAGCAGTGGGAACATAATAGGCTGATTATGCTTATGCTTATACCATTGCGACATCATTTTTTATTATTATAACAGATTATATTTTTATTTAATACATGCCTACATCAAGTTCCGAATTTTTTATTAATTTTCAAGACACAAATAAAGCAAACATTAGCCTCTCGTTCGAAGAAATATCGTATTTCTACATTATATTACGTATTCTCCTCCTTTCTCCGTTCAAGATTAATTCTGGCTTTCCACATCGTTGTGGTGTGTCTTCTTTTCAAACGTTTTCTATTTCCGCTCATTGTACTTCAGCTGAGTTATTCACGAATCGGCCTGCACTCGCTGCTGCTCTCCAGTTTGACGACCTGAACCCTCAGCAGCAGAATAAAGTAAGCTTGCATCACTGAAAAGAAATGCGTTTGGTTTTAAATACCTAGAATTATATGATGGTATACACGCAGAAACCAAATCTAACGCAAAATTCCTTGACCAAGAACGACTGGCCAATGGCTGTACCTCAATGGTGACAGTGAACATCTACACTGTAAGGACTTGTGGCAACTAAGTAAACCATTCGTGAGCTTGGTTGCCACAAACCTATACTTAGCCGAGCACTACACAAGTCATCGGTAGACATCCTGCGTGAGATAGAACTGCATAGATGAACAGACACACAGCAGTCAAAGAAAGACAAAGACGGCACACTCACAGATTTAACTGTTGCTATTAGAGAAAAAGAGATCGCAGTGTGATTATATTAATCGCAGCAGTAACCCTGAAGTACACTTCTGACTAGAGTCTGTGCCCAGTTGATGGCAATAGCCTCGCCCCCTATTACATGGGCCTTAAACATTACAAGAGAAATATAAGTGTACTACTCACTAAGTACACCTACGCCTAACCCATCGGGAATTTCATGTTATGTAATGTTGCAACAAAAACACAGAATAAAATAATGCTCACCTACAATGGCGATATAAGCCAAATACGCCCTCGTGTCACTGAAAGCCCAATGTGCTATAGCGATAGCCAGTGCCGCCACAATCAACAGTATCATCACTATCAACACCCCGATGTTGTACTTGTAGTATCCTTTGATCAACTTCACGTTTTCCTAGTAAAGAAAAAGATTCATTAGATATTTCAAAGGAAAGAGGGATCTTGTCGATAACAAGTTTATTTTGGGACATGATTTTGTCTGTAAGATTGGATTTTATTTTATTTGGTTATTGCATGGACCCCCATGCAATAAACTGTGTGTGGGTTGTGTAGGTCATACAGGTGATTGAGTTTAAATGACTGGTATACGCCTGCATTCGCTTAGACTGGAAGATGACTCCAACAATGCTGTGCAGTCAGTATTTATGCTATGTATGTAGTATTTTTGTACAAAAATAAATTTAACTGATGTAAAAAGGAATATAAATGATGAGTATGTATTGATAGGCGATTATTTATTCGATATGCAATTTATAATATCCTAAAGACAATTAAGAAGAAAATTAAGGTAAGAAAAATGTACAACTCACCTCATCACCGTCGAAGATAAACACAATAGTCGCCACGAAATCCGTCATCAATAGAATTAAAATGATAAGGATCATAAACCAGATCAGATACATATCATCGTCGAATCCAAAATATCTCATCCCATATGCAGTTAGCATGAAATACCCTAATAATGGTATGATCAATACGTATGCTATCTGGAACATAAAAATGCGTGTTTTGTGTAAGTAATTTAGATCACATTAGCAAAGGTAGAAGAAAAAATATCGTGTGAGAACAAGAACCAAGTGCGGCCAAGGTCCAGGGTCGTCGTGCACCCTAAATCTAATTAGCGTGTCGATTAAAACTGAATTAAAAGTTTTGTGGAACAAAACAACATTCATACCCCGATGACAGCATCATGTCGTTTGTCGTCACGGCATACGTGTTGGTTTTACGGCCAAAGCGCGCGAGTAGAGGTTTCACATCAAAAACAAATCCCCAACCCAGTAGGGACGCGCTATTTCGCCACAGGTTGAGACTTTCTTTATTACGTTCGCAAGTGACCGGGAGGACTCGCTTAGAACTGTTACGACTTTTTACCTTTGGACCTATTGTGATCAAATGCTTTCACCACTTTCTTGTTCCGAGAATGAAGTCATTTTCCGTCGCCTGTTGCGGGATCATATTTTTATTTCACTAATCGGGGAATGCAAATGCATGCAGGTGATAATTTTACAGTCTTTATACACAACCTGAATTAACATAATAAAAAATACTCACAATTTTGAAACAACCCCACGCATGCAAGCCAGGAAGTAGCGGAAAACACAAACAACATCTTGTAAACTCTGCTATTTCCACTGCCATTTTGATCGAAAGTACTCCCTTGTTTCTCTAGCCGTGTGGTATTTCCAAAAAGGCAATCACTCACAAAGAAACTTAATTCAAATTATAACAGTATTAATCAGCCTCCGGACGCAGCTGCTGGCGCTCTTCATGATAACGTTGGTTCAAAATCACAATTGATGATAATCACAACAATGCTCACAGTAACCTGCCTATCCTCAGAACTCCGACATACTCTGACTGCGAACTGCAGTCATAAGAAACAAAACATCGAACGCAAGTGACACACGAGCGAGTTGCACTCGGTGCAAACGTTAGTTTCAGACTATTCGATAGTTTACAATCCACAGTATCGATACAACATGATGCGATTCTCTGATAATTTTAAAGATACAAACGAATACTTTACAATGCTTGGATTAATATAAAAGAGTCGGAATTAATGGTTGACATCGTACCACATTGTCGTAAGTTCCATGTTCAGTGGAGTTCGAGAATTGCCCACGGGATCTTACTTCTGGAATAATAAGTAATCTATGTGCTCTACTAGACTATAATCTATCTCTGTGCCAAGTTTTATCCAGATCTGTTCAGCCGTTCTGGCGTGATTGAGTAACAAACATCCATCCATCCAGTTGGAAAAACTGTCATACACGTATCTCATAATTTTAAATGAAGAGTATGTACACAAATTTTCAAGTCATTCGACCCCGAGAATAAAAAGTTTCACAGAAAATTCAACCCCCCATTTCACCCTCTTAGGGGTGTGGAGTTTCTTTTCTTAGTGGATACCCTACTCTTCACAAAAAATAAACCCTTCAAATTTTATGTCTTTATGGCGCCGCGGTTTAGGCTCTGCGTTGATATATCAGTCAGTCAGCCAGGACTTTGAATTTTATATGTAGAGATGATAGATTAAACACTAGGACCATGGGGTCCGAGTGCCCACCTAGTATTTCGGGAAATCGCCAAGCAGTTGGTGGACTCTTGACGTAACCAGAGGGTTGGCCTTTTAGGCCAAAGAACCAAGCATATCCATCCAACGGGGCAATGCTGCCAGCCTTCTGAGCACTTTTTCTATTGACCACGATGTGGACAAATTTTTTGACACCGCCGCCGTACTGTAATTGTGTTAAGTCATCATCATCTTCCTGCCCTTGTCCCATGTTATTTGGGGTCGGCGCAACACGTCTTTTTCTTCCTTTCTCCTCTGTCAACCGTCATGCTATCTTTTACTTCTTTATCTTTCATATCATTCCTCACACAATCCATCCATCGTTTCTTTGGTCTTCCTCGCCCTCTCCATCCATCAACGTTTATATTCATCACTCTTTTAGTCACATGCGATTCGTCCCTCCTCATCACATGTCCATACCAAGACAGTCGGTTCCCTTGTAATTGTGTTAAGTTATGTTCATAATATGACGACATCACCTTTTTAGGGTTCCGTACCCAAAGGGTAAAACGGGACCCTATTACTAAGACTTCGCTGTCTGTCTGTCTGTCTGTTTGTCTCCAGGCTGTATCTCATAAACCGTGATAGCTAGAAAGCTGAAATTTTCACAAATGATGTATTACTATTGCCGCTATAACAACAAATACTAAAAATTAAAAAAAAAAAATATTAAGGGGGGCTCCCATACAACAGATATGATTTTTTTGCCGTTTTTATAGATAATGGTACGGAACCCTTCGGGCGCGAGTCCGACTCGCACTTGGCCGGTTTTTTACAAATACGACAACTTAAATAGGTATTAGTGTATACTTTGGGGATAACATTAGCCCCATGTCATTTAAATTTTCTACTACTGCTTCCAAGAATCGTATCATAGTTGCAATTGCAATCTAGATTATTTGACTCGAAGTATCGATATATCTGCAAGTATCGTGCCTATCCCTATTTCAGACTGGCGCCCACATGGCGGCGGGATCACCCAACTAGACGTGTTTATTTGGAGTTACTCCAAAATTGTGAATGTAGAAGGAAAGAACGGTTTATTGATTATCCTGTGTGCTCTCTCTCTCTCTCGCTCTCGTTAGTTGCTTTGTCTGGTGTATTTTTTTTCGGTTATAGGGAAACTCGTCCTACCCAAAACTGGGCCAAGGGCAGGTTTCCCTTCTTTGAAATAGATAATGATGAACTAGTCCCACGTACGGAGCTCACTTGAAATGGTCGACTTGGCCAAACCTAACCATCGTGGAGTGTGTGTGTGGATTGTGGAGGGTATAGTATAGTCTGACAATCAGCTATATTATTGTAATCTCCAGGTCATTAGGTTCTCGATATTGACTGGTTACTGCTTTTTATACTTACCACCCAACACTATGAAAATCTACGCAAAGATTACATGAGAATAAAGTTAATACAATGTCGCTCATGCGCATGTGACCGCCCGTAATTTTCTGAATATTCATGAAGAAATGACGAAAATAAACTTCAAAAGGGGGGGTCTATCTATAACATTTTTCATGTCATTCAATTTTTAGGGTTCCGTACCCAAAGGGTAAAACGGGACCCTATTACTAAGACTTCGCTGTCTGTCTGTCTGTCTCCAGGCTGTATCTCGTAAACCGTGATAGCTAGAAAGCTGAAATTTTCACAAATGATGTATTACTATTGCCGCTAAAACAACAAATACTAAAAATTAAAAAAAAAATATTAAGGGGGGCTCCCATACAACAGATATGATTTTTTTGCCGTTTTTATAGATAATGGTACGGAACCCTTCGTGCGCGAGTCCGACTCGCACTTGGCCGGTTTTATTTATTTTTTAAGTAGAGTTTGTAGATTTGCTTTCTATTTTTTGACACATCTCCGAAGTTTATGGGTCGATTTGGATTCTGTTTATTATTTCCAAAAGCTTATGAGTTATTTTAACAGGTTAATTAACATTTTTACTAAAAATTATCGACTACGAAAAAAAAGACGGAATCGAAGTCATTTTTTCGGTAAAAAATTGTGTATTTATTTTAAAAAAACTAGTGTAAGTCCATAAATTATCCCCATAGGACGACTTTTTTAATCATTATTTGTAATCTACTACATAACAGCTAAAAATCATTCAAACAGTAACGAGTCACATTGACTCGTTACTGTTACTGTTAGCCTTTTTTTCTTTTTTTTTTTTGGTGGTTGGGAAATCATCAAATGACCCCTCCCGCTCTGGGCGGAGCGGAAGGGAGTGTCAGACTCTTACTGACTAAAAACCACCCATGTTCCTTCTTTGGCCCTTTATGTTCCAGGGCCGCGGTATCTCTTTCGAACAGTCCCGCAGCCCTGGCAGGCATCGGCCCTTGCGTTTGCTGACAACTCTTTGAGGCGCGCGTGGAACACGAACGCGCCGTCGACACGGCCTTCCCGTCGTCATACGACGGACAGACGGCGAGCTAGCCCATTACTCACCGTCCACAGGCCCGCGCCTACGTTGGCCGAGAGCCATCACGGCGTGGCCCCCGACGCCCGGTGCTTCTCCTCCTGCGGCGGCTGGGACGTGAGGCTCTCTCTCTCTCACGTTCCGCCGCCTCCTTCGCTAGCATGACTGCTTCGCAGAAGGAGGCGACGGCTTCCCATTCCCTCTCGCCCCGGACCATGGCTTGAACCAGGGCCGGGCGCGAGAGTGCGCCGCCGCCAATCGCCGCTACGAGGACACGGCGGTGCTCCTCTCAAGCGGAGCAGACCTCGACGGTGTGCTCCACCGTGTCCTCCGGGCGATCCTCGCAATAGTAGCACCCGGGCGTTTCCTCCCGCCCGATTCGGTGCAGGTACCTCCCGAAACATCCGTGTCCGGTGAGGACCTGCGTCAGGCGGAAGGTGAGGGCGCCGTGGCGCCTCTCAAGCCACTCCTTAAAGAGGGGACTTATCGCCACTATCGTGGTGTGCCCTGTTACTGTTAGCCTGTATCATCCTACTACTGAGCAAAGGCCTCTCCCCATGACTTCAAAATTCTTCGATCCAAGGCTAATGTGGACCTCTGGTCGTTGGTTTTGTCCAGCTCGTTCCGCCATCTCCTGCGAGGTCTACCGCGTCGCCTTCTGGCTGTGTCATGTGACTTATTGCAAACCTTTATTCCAGGAGGTTTAGTTTTCATCAAAATAGGGCACGAGACTCCTCTGAGTATTTTTTGCTATTCCATATAGATTCGCCCACTTGAAAAATGCAACCTATTTATACATACATGCAATTATTATTATAAAAACATGCACAATAGATAATGCTTGGAAAAATATGACATGACACAGGAAAATTAACATTGAGAAACTAGAACTAATTCCTAGTAAGTATAACGATAAACAATATGGTAAACAAACAGTCATCTCTCGAAATAATTAAAAAACTGGCGAAGTGCGTGTCGCGTCACGCATAATGTAGGGTTCCATAGTTGCCCATCAAAATATGCGGATACTTCCTACGGTCCGATTTGCCTCCGAACGATGATTTTTATTGTAATAAAAAAACAAACTTACATTTAAAGTTGAAAAACCTGTGCTCCCATACATTATGTTTAGGAAAATATGTTATTCAAGTACATTTTATAAGTCTAAAGCCTACTTGGCTGTGATAGTTTTCATTTTAACTTCGTTATTATATACTATCACCGTGATTTTTTTCACATATCAAACACAACCCCGTTTAGCTGATAGAGGGGGGGGGGACACTTGAGTCTAACAATAATTTGCACTTTACAGCTTAATATTTCACAAACGAATCCCTTAATCGAAAAATTATTTGCTCGCAATATTTTTAAATAGTTATCCAACAGCATCCCACACTATGGGGTAAGCGAAAAAAAAAACTCTCTTTACGTGTACAGGAGATTTATTTATTTATTTATTTATTAAACTTACACACTATCATTACAGGAAGATCCAATACAATAGTGGTTTGCAAACTAAACTTTCAAATGTAAAGACTACAGAATTACATGTGCATATTATTAATAAAATAAACTTTTTTTTTTTGCATGTTACTTCTTAACCTAAAATACAAATATTAATATCTTTTTATTTACTTTACTATTTATAATAATAATAATAAAAGAGAATGCTCATGGAAGTATGGAATCCCGTACCATGCTGCATCAAAATCAAACCTTGTTTTTTATAGACTACACTGATCGTATTAACTCCTACAAAAATTATTTTTGAAAAAAAACCCGCGTTTCAGAGTTATTTTATAAAATCGAAACTAACCTAAAAAGTAGGTCTATTTTTTCGACGCTACCAACGACGTATTTTAAACACACATACATTACATTATTGCTCTAAAAACAGCGTAATACACTAATATTAGTAAGAATTACGAGTTAAAGTAACATCCACAGTATGCTTGACTGAAACTCGATTTTATTTTAGACCTTTACATTGCCAATAGTCAGTCAGTACAGTACAAATGTCAGATGCCACAGATAAGATAACTATAAACCATAGAGTATAGTAAGTGCTATAAACTAGTCGGGATTTAGGGATGTAATCGATAAATCAAAATCTTTAGGCTGAGAAAATCTATTTTGTTGCAAATAGCAATAAACCAAACTAAATCGATTTGGTGTACTGATCTTACTTAATTGTAATTAATTTTAGAGTCCGCTCGACAGACAAGGGTTTGTTCAATTGAAACGGAACGTCATTTATATTCAGTTGAAACGGAACGTCATATAAAGGGAGTAAAACAATATTCGTACTTTTAAACTCGAAAAGTATATTTCCAGTTCAAAAATCAAATCCCCGACGCGTAATGCCGTAAAAAAATATGAAACTAATTACTATAATATTTTGGTTTTGAGGCGCGAGACTTTTTGGTACCAACTTTGGTCATTGTCCTTTATTTCAATCACCTGTGGATCATAATATAGTTACATCCAATGAGGTTACATCACAACTATTATACAGGGTTATTTGTAAAACACCAGTAACCTCTTAAGAGGTCATTGTACTCATCATTATGAACAACTTTTACTATGGGACCACACCTGAAATCGCGAAAAAAAAATCAGCTGTTCCCTACATTTTGACGAGTTAATCGATCATAAAAATGTAGGGAACAGTTGATTTTTTTTTTCGCGATTTCGGGTTTGGTCCCATAGTAAAAGTTGTTCATAATGATGAGTACAATGACCTCTTAAGAGGTTACTGGTGTTTTACAAATAACCCTGTATAATTAAAGCAAACATTTCAAATCAAAATTAAATTAAATACAAAAACAAAATAAAAATCACAATAAAATTAAAATCAAAATTAAAATCACAGTCAAAATTAAAATTCAAACTAAAATTAAAATCAAAATTAAAATCACAGTCAAAATTAAAATTCAAACCAAAATTAAAATCAAAATTAAAATTAAAAACAAAGTCAACATTTAAATTAAAATCAAAAATCACAACGAATATAAAAATCAAAATCAATAATTAAAATCAAAAACCAAAATTAAATAAGATAAGACACACACAATAAAAAATTAAAAATAATATACCTAACCTATTTAAATATAACTAACAAAATTCAACAAAATTCTTGCGAATTCACTCAGATTGCACGAAAATATGTCAATCCTCTCATGCACTTCGTTTAGAACCCGTATTGTCCGGGTGAGAGGTGTTTTAGCCAGCAGATTGGTTTTGGCTGCAGGTACAGCCAGCAGTGGCGGTCGCCGCCGCCTCCATACGTACTGGTCTGGCACGCACAGCTTCAGATGACGCAGTACATCCGGGTTATGTGCTACTCCACGCAGGAGCTTTAGCGCATACGCCGCGAGAGTAAATTCTCTGCGCACTCTGAGTTCGTTGTACCCCATCATACCCAGTACAAACAGTGTAGGATACATCAGCGGGTAAAATGGGTAAACCCCATAAAGTTTGAAGTACAAGTGTCTTGTAAATTTATTCTGCACTCGCTCCAGCATGACATTATATTTCGCTTCATGGGAAGCCCAAATCACCGCACTGTGTTCCAAGTGACTCCTTACCAAAGCGTCATACAGCACTCTGAGCGTGGTAATGTTGGTGAATCCCTGCGACTGTCTCAGCACGAAACCCAGGTTCCTGTACGCCTTCTTGCAAATTTTAACTATATGATCCCGGAAAGTTAGATCCGGGGTAAGCAGTACTCCTAGATCTCGTACCTGAGACACTCGCTGCATCGGCACTTCCTCTACTTTATATTCGTAGGCTAAGGTAGTCTTCGCTCGCGTAAATGTCATCACTGAGCATTTCGCTGTATTGAAATAGAGTTTATTTTCATGGCTCCATTTTACCACTCTATCTATGTCTTCCTGCAATTTCTCACAGTCCGACTCACCCCTGACCTCGAGCAGCAATTTGAGGTCATCTGCAAATAATAAACATAAACTATGTTTGACTACGTCTGGTAAGTCATTTATCATTAAAATAAATTCGAGAGGACCCAAATTGCTGCCCTGGCTCACGCCTGACCTGGTGTAGTATGGCTCGGATTCGATCCCGTTGTAGTCAACGTACTGCTGTCGGTCTTTCAAGTAACTGGCGAAGAACTGTAAGAGGGTCGGAGTGCAGCCAATTTTTGCCAGCTTCATTAGCAGTACATCATTGTCGACGGTATCAAACGCCTTCTTAAAATCAAAATATGCCGCGTCTACCTGCACACCAGCATCGAGATACTTGTATATAATAATAAATATATGTATATTAATGACAAATTACAGCTTTGTAGTACTAAGAGTCTTTGAGCTAAGCTGCGGACAGACAGACAGACGGACGTGGCGAAACTAAACGGGTTCTTTGTTGACTAAAAAAGGAAAACCACGTTTTAGTTCACCAAACATGTTTACCACCAATTTTTTTGGCAATTCGCCAACAATAATAGTATTGTAAAATATTTTGTATTAAATTAAATATTTTGAGAACTCAGATAAATGTATTGAAGAGAAGAGTGCTGCCTTGTGTGGTACGAGTACATTACACTAGTCTAACTCTATGTAAAATCTCTGATTAAAACTTCTCTCACACCCCTACCTTGTCGATGTCCTACACATTTGCACGAAGCCTTTCCTACATCTTTTGGTGTATGGACAGCCAAAGAATGGAATTTCATGTATGCGTCGTTGGCCCAATCTATTTATGTCGCCAGTTAATATATTTCTTTTGGGTTAGCTCGATCTATAGTCGACCTCATCTCTGTCCTAGGCCAAGATTGAAGTCAAGAGTAGAATATACCAAGCGTTACGAGAACGTCAGGTCCATAATTATTATGGTAATCACTTGTATTAACATAATCACAAAAGCAACACAAATGATTGAATTTTAAAGATAAAACTTGTATACATATTATAAAAAAAATTACAGATCAACATAATACATATATTACGAGTCCAAAAATTAAACTTATTTTCTCTATTCGTATTCTACATTTCGTCACACAAGTTCTCCTATTTAAAGTTTAAACGCCACGTTGTGTAGTAATTCTTCCTTCTTAGTTCTATTTCTTCTTTCCAAACATTTTCTACTTCCGCTCCTCTCTCCTTACTTGTTATCATAATTATATTGTGCTTCAGCTGAATTTTTCACGAATCGGAACTTGCTGCTCTCTTTTGTTGTAGTTTGACGACCTCACTCCTCAGCAGCAGAATGAAGTAAGCTTGTACAACTGGAAAGAAATGCAAATGGATTTAGATCAGCACCATCATCAACCGCAGCCCGACTTTACCTACTGGGCCTCTCTTTGTTTGCGTCAAGCTCCACGTTCCTGTTATTATACATATACCTAGAATGATATATAAGCACACACGCAGAGATCTGAGTCACCGACAAATCCACATATTGATTATGAATTCATAATCAGCCTTCCCAGGGCCATACTAGCGCCATTGCAAACGCATAGTTGGAGCAATAAATCATTAATCAATTAGGATGCACAATGAGCGCAGATTGTTTGTTAATAATTAAAAATGCCCACTACAGACAACACACGCCCTTGGTACAGATTTTGCCGAAGACTTAGTACTAAATAAGATATGTAAAGACAGGGTAGGCACACTAACAGGTGCTGGAATAAGAGTGAGAGAGATAGGAGTGTGCCTAATGATTTTAACGCACAAGTAGAAAATGATGGAGACCTGTCATACTTAAAATTAAATAACCCTTTCTTACTGTAATTTATGTATATTTATGTGTTTGTATTATGAATAAGATTGCCTCGTTGTATAGTGATCGGAAGCGCGACTGCTGAACATTTCCAGCAGGGCTATTGCGTATCTCTGTTGACAGTTCATAGTGATGATCACTTGGTTGAGTGTCCATCAATTATCTGTCAAAAGGCTAGTTTCGTATTGGCTAGTGACCATCAAGTATGACGTCATTGGTGCCCAACGTCGCTGATGGTCACCGTAACTTATTTTGACAGACCCTTTTGTATCGATACTTATATTATTGCGATTGTGTAAGCATAGTGGATATCAAATTGATGATCACTTAGTTTGAAGTGGCTTTCGTGAAAGACGCTACTCATAGGTAGTGTTTTTCAAGTTCAGTGATGAACACCGAAGTCGGTATCAAATATTAATATTGCGTCTCTTGTTGTTTTGTTGTCATTTATGTTCGTGGTGAAGTATGACACGTATAATAATGCTGAGATTTGCTGAAGAAGAGCGAAACCGAAGTCGTCTGCGAATTGAGAGACGCCGTACTGCCTACGCGATTATGGAATGCTAGAGATAATTTATAATAATATTATATTGTGTGTTTATAAGGCTTGTGATGTTCTAAAATGTTTATTTTCTTGTATTATTATTAGTTTTTTTATTGATTATTTTATGATCTATTCTATCTATTTTATAATCTGAAGTTAGGGTGTCGTTAGTTCTGATTTTAGCCACGCGCCAAAAGATCCTTGTACAGTTACAAATGAAAAGGCTTGATTTACTTAAGATAGGTAGTTTTATAAACAGCTCGTTATACTTTTACTCTAACTTCACTTTTCTACTAAATGTAAGTATATTTGTTTTGTGAAACATGTTGAAAAAAAGACAATTAATAATAATACGAACGACAATTAATGCATTATATATAAATACAAATTAATTCACTTTTTGGCCCACAGAAGGTGCCTACATTATACTATGTCAGTCCTCTTCTTAGTGCAGGCATCCTAAAAGTTAATTATATTTTTTTAATACCTAGATTTAATATTCTAATGGCAACACCATTAGAATATTAAATCTAGGTATTAAAAAAATATAATTAACTTTTTATATGGTACACTATTTTACTCAATTAAGATGGAGTTAAAAACTTTGAAATTGATCTTAGAAAACGTTCATAACTTAACATATTATAAATCATACATAATTATATTAAGTGGTTTTACTAACTTAAGTACCTTTATTTAAAGAAATTATTCAGAACTAAACACTGACACCAACACAAAAAAAAATACAAAAACTATTTGACGTGTCTTAGAAACCGCTAAATGAAAAATGTTCCCTAAAATCAAGTATTGTAACGCTCAAAGGGCGCTTCTCAACTAAGCCACATAATAGTCGATAAAAATAGAGGCGTCAATTCCTGAGACGAAGAGCAGCTATACCCGGTCTGTAAGTCACCGTAACGTGATATCCACTCAATGTGATACGCAATACCAATGTTATGACATTCTCAGTTGCCATCAAAGTTCGGTGTACAACTGAAGCTTGATAGTCACCGCCAATTAGCCAATAGCCCTGCTGGTCGGGCAAAGTGTTATTGTGGTTTTTCCATCAGAAATTTCTCAGTAGCCGTGACGTAGTCTGGATTTGCGCCCGGTTGATAACAATAGACTCGCTCCCTGTTACATGAGATTTAAACATAACTGGCGAAATGCGGGTTGTACCTACTACATATTAGGTACACCTCAGCCTAACCCTTTGAGGATTACAAGTGTGATGTTATGTTTATTATGTATCATCATCTGCCTAGCCCTTTTCCCTAACTTTATCAGGGTCGGCTTCTAGTCTTACCGGAAGCAGCTGAATACCAATATTTTACATGAAGCCATCTGACTTCCACAACCCAGTTAGTACTGAGTAACACTTTCCCCTTCGTAAGACTGGTTGTCAGACTTTCCGGCCACTGACTACCTGTAACGACTGTTAAAGACTGTTTATATGCATAAAGACTGAAAATAATGCTCACCTAGTATCACGAGATATCCACCGAAGAGTATAAAATGCAGTGTCGAGTCACTGACAACCCATTTTGATATAGCAACACCGAGACCGACTGCCGTCACAATCAACAGTATCGTCACTATCAACACCGCGATGTTGTACTTGTAGTATCTTCTAATCAGGTTCGCGTTTTTCTGTTAGAGAGGAATTTTGATCAGGGGCCCAATTCTGCTATTACAATAGTGTCAGAATGGTCTGTCATTGATTTCATAATTGTTGATTTTGACTTGTCAAAACTTGTCAAAATCAACAATTATGAAATCAATGACAGACCATTAGAATTACCATTAGAATGGTCTGTCATTGGTATCATAATTGTTGATTTTGACTTGTCAAAACTTGTCAAAATCAACAATTATGAAATCAATGACAGACCATTCTGACACTATTGTCGTCTATTGTAATAGCAGAATTGGGCCCCTGGGTGCCCCTGGTATTTAACATGACACAAACTCACAACTTCGCATGGGGGTAGGCAGAAACCACAGAACGCCACTGGCGACGATCGTGACGTACTCTTTTCGCCTGGTCAACGTTAAAATTCTGATCAAATGCGCACGCCGGTTGCGAGTACTACACAACGCACCACGCACCTGACTTTTCTGAAGAACCTCACCAATATTAATTTAAATATTTTTTATATTGTCATTAACAGGTTTTTGCCTATGACGTCACTCGAATCTTAGAGAATGTTCATGTGAACTCGTTATCGTAGAGACTAAGAAATAACATAAGATAGTGAACATTACATATGACATCTCACCTTATCATCATAACCCCCGAAGATAAACAAAATAGACGTCAAGAAATCCGTTATGAATAGAATAAATAAGATGAATATCATAACGGTACATAACAGCTTCAAGATCAGATATGTCTTGTTGGTTCCATAAAAACCCAGTACTAACGAAAGTAGCAATAAATACCCTAGTGTTGGTATGATCAACACGTCTCCTATCTGAAACATAAAAATATGTTAAAAGTAAGTAGGTAGTAAGTTAGGAGATTCTCACACGGGCTGCGGGACTGTTCGAAAGAGATACCGCGGCCCTGGAACATAAAGGGCAAAAGAAGGAACATGGATGGGTTTTAGTCAGTAAAAGTCTGACACTCCCTTCCGCTCCGCCCAGAGCGGGAGGAGTAATTTGATGATTTCCCATCCGAAAAAAAAAGGCGATTCTCACACGACATTGCTCGTCCGTCCGGCGGCGGTCGGTCTACTCCGCTTGGGCGGAACACCGCTGTGCTTACTCAGCTGCTGTTATCGCGACTCCGTCAAAACATCAGCGGCTAACCCCATGAGGGTTACCCAGGGGCCCTCCGAACGAGTTCGAAGTTCTTTTTAAGTTCGTTCTTTACCGTCGGTAACATGCCGAGGACACGCTGATTGTACTTGCTGAGATGACTTCTACCTCGGAGGTAGAATTCCTCTCCCTCCCCACTTTTACAGGCATGATCTTATATTATTATGTATCTTTACCACTTTTATAAAAAAAAATACTCACAACTTTGAAAACTGCCAGCGCAAACAAGCTACCACGAAGCTTCAAACACAAACTGCTTTTGAACTCTGAAGTTTCAGCCATTTTAATCTTGGATACTGTATTGTTGGTGTAACTGTCAGATATTCCGAGATAACATTGAAATTATTTCTTTAGAGGCTTATATTTCTAAAAGGCTCAATAAGAAGAGCAAAATGAAAAGTAAATTAATTCAAATGACAACAATATGAATCAATCTCCTGACACAGCAGAACGTGTTATTCATGATTGCGTTGCTTCCATTCAAATTACAATTAACGATAATTGCAGCAATGTTTATGCTTACAACTCTGAGATTTTACTAACGAATGCAAGTGGCACACGCACTAGCGACATGCGGTCTAGGTCAAGGCTAGTTTCAGACTGACGCGCAAATGGCGGAGGGATCATCTATATTTACTAGATATGGTTTATTTGGAAGCACTCCAAGAAAACAATTTGCCAATGAAGAACGAAATACGGTTTTAGTTTCTTGTAGAAAGTTTTAAAAATGAACGAAAGACAAAGGGCTCACTATCTTTCAAGGTAGAAGTTATTTTTGTGAAATAAAATATGTGAAATTCCTCCGCATATAAAAAAAAAGCTTCTTTGACCCTGTGCGTTCCTCGTAAATCTTCGCTCAAACAAGTTCAAACCATTTGGTGCAAATGAGGTTGATCAAGGTTATGCCGTTTAATGGCTGGGTGTGGGTCGCAAAATATTTGTAGAGTGCTTTTAACGATATATGTTCCACTTTAGTTTAGATATTATGCCACGGGATACTGAATGTTTTTAACCTACAACGTTTTCCTATCTCTCTCTCTCTCTTAATATCGTAGTTCTGTTATTCATGAATAACACATGTTGAAAATTATTACACGTTCCTAAAATTACAAAACAAGAACGTCTGGAATTATGAATATGAATTATGTATAACCTCTACATGAATGATGTAATGTAACCAAGATCTTATAGAAATATTTTGATTGACAAGAGTGTCCATGGAGTTTCTTGCTCATTCTTCTCCACAGAGCTATATGCTTTGGAATGGGCAACTACAGTACTTTCACAAGTTATTATGCCTTGTGCTTCGCCTTCTTTGTTTTTCTGACAATCAAAAGTGCACGATATGATCTCATTGAAATAAATCCTTTGAGTTTGAATGATTAGTTAAGAATGGGTTAACCAAATTTTGATATTTTTAGGTAATTCTCACCCGACACCGCTCAACCTGCGATCGCAGCCGGCGTAGATTTTTAGGTCACCACCACGCCGCTTGCCCGCGTGTGTTAGGCGTCAAAGGATTTCATACAAGGCAATGTGGCGTGTGTCGGGTGATAACAGCCTTATTGTTCGTAATTTGGATTGCAGGACAAGTTTACCTACCGCTTATCTTTTTGGCTATTCGCCAACAATAATATCATTTTAAGAAATTTTTCATTATTATTACTTAACTGTTTTGAACTAAGAGCTTATTGACTGGTATACCTATCGAAAAGCAAGATACAGAAGAAATATATGAAACAGAAGGGGACCGGAAGTGAGACCCTGTAGTACCCTAGATTTTCCATAACACTAATCAAAATCTACAATCTCTGATTAGAATGTTTCTCACTAAAACATGAATTATACCAGGTGATACGAAATCCGTAGATAGACAGCCATCATCACATTCCAGTTTGTGTATACCTATAGTTGACGACTCACTTTATCAAAAGCTCTGAAAAAGTCTCAGTTTAAACTAATTTCACTTTTTCGGCTCGTTTTTGAGGGTTTCTTAAATTCTGGATAATTATATTGATAAAGATTTTTTTTCTAAATTGTCGAAGGAGGAAAGAAAGATGTGAATTTAAAGTTCTGTAAATGGTTCAAACAAAATAAATAACATTAAGTACTTAATCGTTTAATAAAATATAAATAGCAATAAAATACAAAATAACGTTTGGTCATGTACAGACAAAGTCTCAATAAAATGTAAATAAGTATGTAAAACTTGCTGTCCTTGAAACGACTCATTGTTTTACGAGAGGGACTAGTCAAGTGGCACACGCTTTCAAAGCGTTCCGTATTTCTAATACGACTACGACTAGCACAGGATTTACATGATTGTTCAAAATTTGAACAATAACACATAAATGTAGCGTTCAAAAAATCGTACTTTCTTAACTCATCTTCTACATTCCGTTACGTATCCATTAACTTCTCTTATTTCAAATTCAAGCATTCTGGGTTCATTCCACGACATCGCCGTCATGGTGTGTTGTTTTCTTCCTTCTTGGTTCAATTTCTTCAAACGGTTTCTACTTCCGCTCCTTTCTCCTTATTTATCATCATACATTGAGCTTCACCTGAATTATTTACGAATTTGAACTCGCCGCTGCTCTCCAGTTCGATGGCTGCACTCCTCACCAGTAGAGTGAAGTAAACTTGCACAGCTGGAATATACATATATGGTTAGCGATGAATAAGCTTGATTAGCACAAATTTGTCCAAAACCACCACTAATGTCAATCATCGTCGGTATAGATTTTACGAGAAACCTAGTGCTGGATATGTAGATACACGGGATTCAAATATGTGTAAATTGTGTTCATACCCTGTTGGAATTAGAGAAAGAGAGAGATCTCAGTGTGACGATATTAACGATCCATTTCTTACTATATGATACTCAGATCAAAAATAATACTCACCAAGAGTAAGTATATAACCAGCAAAGAGTATCAAATACATCGTCGCTTCGCTGTGAACCCATCTTGTTACAGCAATACCGAATGCCGCCACAATCAACAGTATCGTCACTATCAAAACCACGATGTTGTAGGTAAAGTATCCTCTGATCACGCTTGCGTTTTTCTGGTAAGGAAACAGATTTATCAGATATGTTAAAGGAAAGAGGGATTATAATTTGCACATGCTTATATGAGCTTGCGGCTTTTACGGCATCTCGGGCTCAGAATGCACGTTAAGCCGTAAATACCGGCTGTAATTAATATATCTTGGGACAACCAATACACCGCCATCTGATCCCAAACTAGGCAGAGCCTGTACCATGGCAACCAGACAACTGATAAACATACTTAAATATTTCTAAATACATACATATTATAGATAAATTACACAACCAGATACAGAACAAATAATCGTACTCATCGCACAAAGATTTGTCCTGTGTGGGAATTGAGCCCACGACCTCCGTCCTAGCAGTCAGGGTCACTAACCACTAGACCAACAGGCCAATCACTTCAGGCAATTCCTAGATCTTTGACAGTCGCCACTCGTCACCAAGGTTTATCATGTTGCCCAGTTACTCTGACTCTATTCGCCTGCTTCCGTGTAGACTGGAAGCCGACCCCAATAAAGTTTGGAAAAAGCTACACACATGTTATAGGCCAGCTATCGTGCCATTCACTGCTGTGGCGTCTGCGTCATCGTATAAACTTGAGCATTAAAATAACATAAGTTAACATGATCGCGTTGTGATCGCGATTGGGACGCGACTGCTGAGCAAGAGGCCTTAGGCTCGATTCCCAAGGGCACGCCACGATAGTGGCGGTAAGTCCCCTCTTTGAGGAGTGGCTTGAGAGGCGCCACGGCGCCCTCACCTTCCGCCTGACGCAGGTCCTCACCGGACATGGATGTTTCGGGAGGTACCTGTACCGAATCGGGCGGGAGGAAACGCCCGGATGCTACAATTGCGAGGATCGACCGGAGGACACGGTGGAGCACACCGTGGAGGTCTGCTCTGCTTGGGCGGAGCACCGCCGTGTCCTCGTAGCGGCGATTGGCGGCGGCGACCTCTCGCGTCCGGCCCTGGTTCAAGCCATGGTCCGGGGCGAGAGGGAATGGGAAGCCGTCGCCTCCTTCTGCGAAGCAGTCATGCTAGCGAAGGAGGCGGCGGAACGTGAGAGGGAGAGAACCTCCTCACGTCCCAGCCGCCGCGGGAGAAGCACCGGGCGTCGGGGGCCACGCCGTGATGGCTCTCGGCCACCGTAGGCGCGGGCCTGTGGACGGCGAGTAATGGGCTAGCTCGCCGTCCGTCCGTCGTATGACGACGGGCAGGCCGTGTCGACGGCGCGTTCGTGTTCCACGCGCGCCTCAAAGAGTTGTCAGCATACGGGAGGGGCCCGCAAGGGCCGGTGCCTGCCAGGGCTGCGGGACTGTTCGAAAGAGATACCGCGGCCCTGGAACATAAAGGGCCAATGAAGGAACATGGGTGTTTTTTAGTCAGTAAGAGTCTGACACTCCCTTCCGCTCTGCCCAGGGCGGGAGGAGTCATTTGATGATTTCTCACCCTCCAAAAAAAAAAAAAAAAAAAAAGGCTCGATTCCCAGGTCGGGCAAAGTGTGATTGGGTTTTTCCATCAGGAATTTCTCAGTAGCAGCTGCGGAATCTGGATTTGTGCCCGGTTGATGGCAATAGGCTCGCCGTCTATTACGTGGGGCCATAACTTGCGAAATGTGGGCGATACCTCTGCCTCATGGATTACAGGGTTGATGTTATGTGTTGGATGTGCGAACATTAGATTTGACATCTCACCTTATGGCCAGCGACGATAAACACAATAGTCGCCACGAAGTCCGTTAGGAAGAGAAAAAAGATGAAGAGTATCAAACCGGCATATAACAGCATCATGGGTATATATGACTTGTTTCCGGCATACAAACTCATTACTAACGAAGTTAATATGAAATACGCTAGCATGAGTATAATTATCGCGTTTGCTATCTGAAACATAAAAATACGTGTTAAAGTTTTTTTTTCCACCGCCGGTCTCAAGCTCGTCCTGTCCCTTAGATTCTAATTGGTTTGAGAAAGGGACTCGTCGACTCTAGTTTTGATTCACAGGGTTATTTGATCTTGCACGAAAGCCCAACATAAATGTTGGTAACGTTAATTCGAACGAGTTTTTAATAGAAAATACAACTATCCTGTGATATACATATTTAGGTGTTGCGACAAGCACAATAATTAGGTTCCTACTTAACGTGATCAAAGTCTTAAAACTAAGTAAAATTATATGCGGAACAACTTTTTCCAATTTTAAAATCGTTCGAGTTTACGTTACGTTTTCTCTGAATGTTCTGTGGGACTAAATTAAAAACACAAGACAAAAAGACAGTTTTTTATTGTTAGCCTTAACTGTCCCACTCCTGGGCAAAGGCCTCCCCCAATCCTTCCACTTTTCTCGATGCTGCGCCTCTCGCCAACGAGAAAGCCATCCAAGGATCAGCCAGCAAGATCTTCTCCTCGGCCTGCCGCGACTCCGTCTAGCTGTCTCAGGGCTCCAGCTTTGCAATACGCGGGGCCAGGTCCAGAATATAGCGCGTAATTCTTAAATTTCGCAGCATTTGTTTGGTCATTAACTCATTACTTTAGGCTTCAAAGATTTTACAGAAAATAACAAAATTGACTAGAAAGTCACTTTTGTTATTTTCTGTAAAATCTTTCAGTAGCACCAGTATTTTTTTACTGTAAGTAATAATAAGATAACAAATACTCACGATTTTGAAATAGGCCCACCCAATCAAGCCAGGCCGAAGCGGCAAACAGCAACAACATTTTTTAAACTCTGGTATTTCCACCGACATCTTGATCTTCGATACTGTGTTTGTCTAACACTGAACACACTTATCAAGAAGTTTTTAGAGCTGAAAAAGGCTGACAATTACAAACAAAGTATAAAGAAACCTAATTCAAATGACTATAAAATTAATGAACCTCCGAACACAACAGTTCAAATTACTTTGCTTCTATAAAAATGACAATTAATGAAAATTCCAACCAGATTTATAATAACCTCCCTATCCCTAAAACTCCGAGATAGTAACTGACTACGCACAATACGCACGAGCAATAAAAATATTAAGAGCCTGGAACTTTACCAAAAATTCTTACAATTTGGTGATAAACAAAACAATGTTTATATTAACCTAACCTAACCCAAACCTAATCTAACATTTGCTGACTTGCTGAGATAGTAACAACCCACACAACACACACAACTAGTAATAAAAAAACTTTTTGCAAAAAATAAAACCGACTTCAAAAACACAAAAAAAAAGTGAAAAATAATTTTAGTTTCAGAAGTCGGTGATTTGTTTGATTCAGTTTTTTGTCACCGACTTCTGAAACTAAAATTATTTTTCACTTTTTTTTTGTGTTTTTGAAGTCGGTTTTATTTTTTGCAAAAAGTTTTTTTATTTTTTCATTTTTAGTTGCAATATCTTATACAAATATATTCTATGCTTTTATTTTACATTGTTAACAATACATTTCATGGCACCAATCACGGCAGATTTGCTGTCTATTATTGAAGAGTTCCATTGTATATCTCCGAAGATCAGCATCAGATCTTCACCAAATTTAAATGGGACCACTTCGTAATAAACCCCTTTCGAACAAAAAAAGAATTTTGCAGATCCGTCCATATATGACGGAGTTATGCCCGAACATACATAAAAAAAAAAAAAAAAAAAAATATAAACATCCGAATTGATAACCTCCTCCTTTTTGAAGTCGGTTAAAAATAGGATATTTTATTTTAGGTATTTTATAAGCGAACGCTTACAATATCCATAGAAAATTTACACAGCTATCAACGAATTAATAGATAAGATATAGATACTACCAAGAGTAGAATGATAATCAATAAGAGAGCAAAGAAAAACGAAGGTCACTGATTTTATTTACTAACACTAGATAATACACGAATACCTTATAACTACAGTCATACGTAAACGACTAGGGCACAACAGACGTACGCTCTGTGTCAAGGCTAGTTTTCGACTGGCGCCCACATGGCGCGTGGCGGCGGGGCCATTCGGGTGGGACAAGCTATGGGACCACCCATATTTATTACTAAAGATGTTTATTTGGATCAGGAAGCACTGCTAAAACAGCTCGTCAATAAAGAACTGTTCCAGGATCGTCTACCATTAGGTTTAAAGACGAACAAACGGCAAACGGGTCAACCAGTTTAGATAGAAACATAAAAATGTAGTTTAATTTAACTATCCATTATTCGCAGTTTACGTCCTTGGCTCGACATTCCTCGTTCATCCTCATTTGAATTATTTGGTTCAAATGAGGTTGGCCAAGGTCGCTTTCCAAAAATAACTACTTACTCATTTGTAGGCTTGTGCTGTTAATTTATGAATAGGCGTGTCTCGCAAAATTTTTGTAGACTGCTTTCTAATAAACAAGTTTCGCAGATAAAGTGTAGATAGATGGGTACGACTTGCGCCATTATAAAATTATTGTATTGTCCCAAAACTTCGCCAGCTACAGTAATATAGCATAATCAGCCTATAATGTTCCCACTGCTGGGACACACGGCTTCCTCTCTATGAAAAGGAATGGGCTATAATCCACCACACGGGCCCAGTGCGGGTGGGTAGATGTCACATGTTTTCGAAGTTTTGGTTCTAGGACATGCCAGTTTCCTCACGATGTTTTCCTTCACCGTTTTTGAGAGCAGTGGTGATGAAAATAGATTACACAAAGTAATGCACCTGCCTGGGTTCGAACCCACGACTTACTGTTCGTAAGTCAGGGCCGCCACTACTGAACCACCGCTGCTCTCGCTACAGTAATATATAACGGTATAATGCTAGCGACCCGTGTTTCCTATCTCTCTCTCTTTCTGTCGTACTTCCGTTACATTTTTATGGAAAGGACTCTACATATAAGCGAAAGTTGGTGACTACTGTCATTCGTGTGATGATTTTAAATGAACAACATAAACAGGAACATTAAAATTATGAAAATAGCATCAACACATTCCTAGAAATACCAACAATAAAATGGAAAACAAACAAGTATCTCTGGAATTACTTAATCAAAAAGGGAAAACCAAATATGGCGTTTTGTTGTTGTCGGCAATTTAGATCACCGGACATTTTTACCGCTTATCTTTGTGCAATTCGTCAACAATAATATTATTGTTAATTCTACGCGAACGAAGTCACGGGAAACAGTTCCCTACTTGTAAATATTTTGAGAGCGAAGAGCTTAGTCACTGGTATTTTCAAAAACTGGCTGGTTGACAAACATTTTGAATAGAAGTGGACCACACGTGAGACCCTTTCGTACCCCAGTTTTTACACACTAATGAAACTCATAATATCTAATTGAAACCTATTGCTTTCGCTTACTCAAATATTGTTAATACTAGGTTAAGAAAGACCCATAGACCCATAGTTGCTATAAGATTAAAGCTGTACCTATATTTTGTTGATGAGTCATATAATCAAAAGCAGCAGGAATGTCTGTATAAACTTCATTAACTGATTGAATGATAAGTAGGTACTATTTTTGGTTCAATCGCGGGAGTGCTTACTAGTAGAGAAGGCCAAAAGAATTGCATTAGAAATTGTGCAAATTTATTACTCCGCCCGCCCCAAACGGAAGGTATCCATGAGGATTTTCTAACCAAAAAAAGGATATTGTTCTTAGTTATATATTTTTTATATGCCGAGTACATTCACAATAAGACCCAGGTACAATAGTAAACGCGGGTAACGGGCTCAGTTCCATAATTTTAATTACGCCTCATTCACTGATTTTCTCTCTACATCATCTCTCTACATCTATGAAGCCTGTATCTTTGTAAAAAATAACATGTCTTTATATAGATCTGTTGAAAGTCAACGGCGATCAAAAAAGCTGCACCCATTATACACTAAAACCAAATTCCTCTACAATAGTATATCAATGGCTCCAAAACTTTATAACAAACTACCGGATCAAATTGTATCAAGCGACAACATGAATGAGTTTAAACGTAAGCTTTCTAAATTATTAAATGACAAGGCGTATTATTCTGTCAATGAATATCTTAAAGACAAATTAAAATAATATTTATATAAATTTAAATCTGTCTGTAAAATTTTGTTCCCTTATAATATTGAATTGATCGTTTTTATTGACATATTGTGCTGTGTATTTCATCTATTATTATATAAGATTTGATTGATTGATACTTGTTTATGTGCCGTTTTAATTTATTGACATATTATTATTACATTGACATATTATTAGCGTTTAGTGTTTGACATGAAACTTTATTGTGACATTTTCTACTTAGTTTTAACTTTATATTTTGCATTTTATTTTGTAAATTGACATTTGAACACACTATTTTGTATGCCTTCTGGCGGGACATAGTATGGACCAACATTTATTTACATAACATCTGTATATTTTTTTACCCTATGTTCACAAAATGAATAAATGAATTTGAATTTGAATTCTTATAAAACCTTTCACGTTGTTGACTGTTGTACTGAGAGTTGCTATGATTGAGTTTTATTTACGAGCTATATTAGTACATCCAAAAACACGACGATATTCACTAACCATGAGGGATCAATTAAAAATAGCGGGTTTTACGGCAAACTTCCCACCCCTTATCATGTTTCTACGTAATGCGCGCCTACGCGGTCACTAATATCTCGGGATACTCTAGATACTTACATTGCTTGAATCAGTATAAATATTTATGTTATTTCCGACATTTGTCAGTTTATCTGAACCAACGCGACCATTAACAAGTTCACAACCCGCGAAGCAGACAAAAGCAATCATTGACCATTATAAATATTGAAGTTCATAAGGTCTGTGAAGTTTAAACTCGACGTTTTGTTATTATTAAAATTGAACGCAATATTCAGCTTTAGACTTGCATTAAAAGTGTTTGCCTTATTAATTAAAAGAAGTGAATACAAAATAAGAAGTGATTCAATTGCGATCTAGAAATACTTACTCGTAACTGCCCGACTATCAAAGATCAAAATGAAAGGAGAAATTCCAATATTCAGAAGATGTTGCGTCTTTGTACCGCTACGATATGGCTTGCTCGCTTGGGGCTATTTCAAAATGGTGAGTTTATAAGCTGCTAATCAATGGAGCACCCGTATATATAGTCAAGTTAAAGTAATTACTTATGCAAACATATTTATGAAGAATATGAAATTAAACGAAGTAAGAACCGTTAAAGAAGGCAAAGTTAAGAATTCTAACTTTTGACAGTTCTAATTTCAAGCAATTACTAAACTATAGAATAATAATGACATCTTAAATACATACTTTTACTCAAGTAATCACTTTGAGTGTTTAAAGATACGAGTGGTCTCTAACTTTTGTCAACAATTAATCACATTACATTGCGACCATTAACATTAACGCCGCCGACGTGTATACTTATCACACTACTTGTTCTTTTATTTCAGATATCAGATGCGTTTATTCTCTCGTTGATGGCATATTCACTCATAGAAACTTTAATGATGATCGGGATGTACGGAATAGGAAACCATCCTAGTTGGTTCTATACAGATATGATTGTAACAACGATTGGATTTACCATATTTTTTACGGATTTAATAGTGACCATAGTGTTCATCATTGGAGGTCATCAGGTGAGATTTAAATTTAATTACCTACTATCTAAACTATACTTTTGTTTACCTACTATCTAAATATTTTTGATAGCTTGAGGAGCAGAGAAGTCATTAGTAGAATTGATCACCAGCTAGACAACAACGACTGTTAAATGTGGTTAACGTAAACTGAATATTGTCGAAACCAAAGAACGGGGTGTTGAGGTACACTTAAGAAGAGACCTTCACCGTGCTGCCGGAGGCTGGCTGCCGTAGGCTGGTGTTCCAATGAAGATTGTATAATACAAAAAATAAAAACTAGTGCAATCATGTCTCAAATAGTAATAAAACATTAATACAAACCTTGAAATAAATGATAATAAATATTATTCTTTTGCAGAAAAACGTGAAGCTGATGAGAGTATTCTACATCGTTAGTATGGGGATGTGGGTATTGACTTTACTGCTGTCTGCTATATCTGTCGTTCGAACAATAGTGGATCTGATATCATACAAAGCGCGATATTGGGAGATGTTTCTGATATCATCCTGCTTTTATTTCGTAGTTTTAGGTGAGCGTATTTTTGTTGTTTTTTTTATAATGAAAAAGGTGTGTGTACTATAGATTCATACCCGCCTAAACCTTCAATTGACTTTTTTTTATTTGGTGTTAACTCAAACATAACTTTATGTGCACCACTGTAGTTTTGGCAAGCTTGGACTTAATCATCATTCTCTAGCCCTTAACCCAATTTATTTGGAGTCGGCTTCTTCCATACTTCTCTATTACTCGTCATCTCCTCAGACACTTCAAGCTTGGACTTAATCATTTAAATTAAACTATTGCATATTTTTTTCTAGTTGTGCAGAGTTACTTCCTCTTGCTACTGAGGAGTGAGATCATTAAACTGAGGAATAGCAGCGAGTTCAGATTTGTAAACAATGCGGCTGAAGCAGAATGTACCATGACATGTGAAGAAAAGGCAGCGGGAGAGGAGATAGTGAAGGAAGTCGTAATAAATTAAAAAGGAACAAGAATCACACGACCGGCGAAAATGGAAAAGGCATAGTCAATGTCAGATTGTTTAGGTTGATGTTACTGTATATCACCTACATAGTTAGGTTATGCTTAGGTTAATATTTATGTATTAAAATAATAAAACAACAACTAATTGTCTATTTGAAAAGCTTTCAAGTCCAACTCCAACACAGACTATTCCGCAGTAAACCAAAAAGTTAAAAGGAATCAAAAGGAATTGGTGTTAAAGATATTCCTTTTAAATGAATGAAGCATGACTACTACTTACATAAAGAAAACAGAGTTCGGATTGACAACATGTTAAGTGATGAGGTGTATGATGAGTTCAGTTTACCTTAGGGCCTACTCGGACCACCATCGTTGGTTTTTGTATCCCTCGGTTGGTTGTTGGTTTGTGATTGTGTTAGACGCGAGTTAATAGGCTTCTTTTGGGTTAGCTCGTTCCATCGTCGACGAGAGATGAGGTTGACGTCATCTCTGTCCTCAGGCCTAGATTGAGGTCAAGAGCCCATTTAAAAAAACCTATATCAATGAACGCTGCCAGCTCTAGCTCTACAAGGACTAAATAACATTCACTCACACAGAGAGGAGGCCTGGATCCCAGCAATGGGAACGTTATCAAGTTATGACAGAAAATGCTCTCTTCTTCAGATATAACAAGTAACTATATATAGTTTTAAGATATTGTTACTAACAACCTATGAACATTTTATTCGTCTGAATTAAAAGAATTTTATTTTATTTATTTATTTATTTATGTATGCAATTGATGCTTAGTAGGATACATGAAATAAATAGGAGATTGTTAATATAAATAATTGCGTTAGTGCCTACAATTTTCAGTTTAGCTATACGTACCAGAGTGATCATTACAATACAGTGTCTGTAGGCTGATTAAAAATTTTATGGTTATTTATATTTAGTGAAATTAGTTATTATAAGTTCTACGGTTTCTTCCAAAGTGTTTATTTTATATTGCCCATATGATTTTTAAGTGAAATTGAGTTAGATTACGAATGCAAGCAGCACATGCACTAGCGACATGCAGTCTTGGTCAAGGCTGGTTTCAGACTGACGCACAAATGGCGGAAGGATCTCCTATATTTACTAGATATGGTTCATTTGGAAGGACTCCAAGAAAACAATTTGCCAATGAAGAACGAAATAAGGTTTTACTTTCTTGTACATACAAAGTTTTAAAAATGAACGAAAGACAAAGAGCTCACTATCTTTAAGGTAGATCGTTATTTTTGTGAAATAAAAGTTATGTTCATTTCCTCCCCTTATAATAGAATGTTTCATTGACCTTGTGCGGTCATCGTAAATCCTCGCTCAAACAAGTTCAAACCATTTGGTTCAAATGAGGTTGGTCAAGGTTATGCCGTTTAATGGCTGGGTGTGGGTCGCAAAATATTTGGTGAGTGCTTTTAACGGTATAAGTTCCACTTTAGATACATAAATAGATTTTATGCCACGGGATACTGAATGTTTTATATCTATGGTTTTTAACCTATAACGTTTTCCTATCTCTCACTGTCTCTCTTAATATCGTAGTTCTGTTATTCAGGAACAACAAATGTTGAAAATTATTACACGTTCCTAAAATTACAATAATTGAAAACAAACAATAACGTCTGGAATTATGAAAATGAATTATGTATAATTTTAACATTAATGACGTAACCAAGATCTTGTAAAACTATTTTGATTGAAAAAAGTGTCCATCGAGTTTCTTGCCCATTCTTCTACATAGAGATATATGCTTTTGAATGGGCAACTATAGTACTTTCACAAGTTATTATGCCTTTTGTCTGTGACTGTAGCTTCGCCTTCTTTGTTTTTCTGACATTCAGTTCGGTCTCATTGAAGTAAATGCTTTGAGTTTGAATGATTAATTAAGAAAGGGTTAACCAAATTTTGATATTTTTAGGTGATTTTCGACCGACACCGCTCAATCCTGCGATCGGAGGCGCCGTAGATTTTTAGGTCACCACCGCGCCGCTATACGTGTGATAGGCGTCTACGAATTTCATACAAGGCAATGTGGCGTATCCGCTCCACCGCCCGACCGCGCGGACGATCGTTGTATCACCCGCATAACAGCCTTATTGTTGGTAATTTGTACTGCAGGACAAGTTTACCGCTTATCTTTTTAGCAATTCGTCAACATCTTTGTAAGAAATTTTTCATAATTGTACTTGACGGTTTTGAACTAAAAGCTTATTCAATGGTATATCGAAAAACAAGATAGAGAAGAAATATATCGAATAGAAGGGGACCAGACGTGAGACCCTGTAGTACCCTAGATTTTCCCTAACACTAATCAAAATCTACAATCTCTGATTAAAATGTTTCTCACTCAAACATGAATTATAGTATCGTAACACCTGGTATAGATACGAAAACCGTGGATAGAGATAGCCATTATAACATTCCAGTTTGTGTATACCTATAGTTGAGGACTCACTTTATCAAAAGCTCTGAAAAAGTCCTCTCAGTTTTAAACTAATTTCACTACTACTACTTTCACTTTTTTCGGTTCGTTTTTGAGGGTTTCGTAAATTCTTGATAAATATAATTGATAAAGATTTTTTTCTCCAAATTGTAGAAGGAAGAAAGAAAGATGTGAATTTAAAGTTCTGTAAATAGTTCAAACAAAATATGTAAATAACATTAAGTACTAAATCGTTTAATAAAATATACATTGCAATAAAATTAAAAACAACATTTGGTCATGTACAGATAAAGTCTTAATAAAATTGTAAATAGTAAGTAAGTAAAACTTGTAATCATTGAAGCGACTCATTGTTTTACGAGAGGGACTAGTCAAGTGGCACACGCTTTCAAAGCGTTCCGTATTTCTAATACGACTACGACTAGCAGAGGTTATACATGATTGTTCAAAATGAATTGAACATTAACAAACAATGCATTGTGCGTACAAAAAACGTACTTTCTTAATTTATCTTCTACATTCCGTTACGTATCCATTAAGTTCTCTTATTTCAAGTTCAAACATTCCGGTTTTCCACGACATCGCCGTCATGGTGCGTTGTTCTCTTCCTTCTTGGTTCAATTTCTTCAAACGGTTTCCACTTCCGCTGTTTTCTCCTTATTTGTCATCATATATTGTGCTTCATCAGAATTATTTACAAATCTGACCTCGCCGCTGCTCTGCAGTTCGATGGCTGCACTCCTCACCAGCAGAGTGTAGTAAACTTGCAGAACTGGAAAATACATCTATGGTTAGCGATGAATAAGGTTAGCACAAATTTGTCCAAAACGACCACTACTGTCAATCATCGTCGGTATTGATTTTACGGGAGACCTAGATAAGTACCTAGATACACGGAATTAAAATATGTGTAAAGTGTGTTTGATCTGTCAGCTACCGAATAAAACCACCGTTGCGATTGGATGCTAGTTTAATACTGTCCTCACATCATAATGGTGCAGGCACGCTCACATGTACACACACATACACATCAGTGTTCCTACCCTGTTGGAATTAGAGAAAGAGAGAGATCTCAGTGTAAAGATATTAACGATCCATTTCTTACTGTATGATAGTCAGATCCAAAATAATACTCACCAAGAGTAAGTACATAAGCAACAAAGAGTATCAAATACATCGTCGCCGCTTCGTTGGAAACCCATATTAATACAACAATACCGAATGCCGCCACAATCAACAGTACCGTCACTATCAATACCCCGATGTTGTAGATAAAGTATCCTCTGATCACGCTCGCGTTTTTCTGGTAAGGAAACAGATTTATCAGATATGTTAAAGGAAAGGGGGATTATATTCGCACAAGCTCTTATATTAGCTTGTGGCTTTACTCATGAACGTCAAGATGACGGGATCCCGCTAGTTTTTGCGAATATCACGTGAATGGGATATATACAATATTTCTACTATTTCATACTTTCATAGTAATATTCTACACCCATAAAATTTTTAAATATTTTACAAAGTGGTCCCGCTATTTTGATATCAAAATGACGGGACCCAATTTTAATACGATATACATATGTATATAGTAGACTACGTTTGAATCGTTATTATACTTTTAAAACTTTAATTTCTGTTGATTTATTTTAGATTAGTTTGCAAACATTAATCTTTCAACAAAAATCAAAACTTAATTATGATTTATTTTGTAACTTTCGGTTGAGGTATTACAATATTTAAAATATCAGTATCAGTCAGTCAATACCTATTTATTTCATTTTGCCTAGCGGAGACTCGGTCTTGTTCTCGCTGTGCTAGATGTCAGACGTATAACCTTCCTAGTAAGTTTTTAATGATAAACTTTAATAAATGTTTGGTCTTTTTTATTATCACCCATAACCTAAAGTCCTATAGGTTATGAGCCCAGTGTGCGCTTTTACTGAGTGCAAGTGAACTTTGGACGTTTTGAAATCGAACTATTCGTAAGCTATCTTGGACAATGGATTGAAAGGTAAAAGAAATATCAAACCGTTTGATGGAGAAAAATACAGTGTTTGGAAATTCCGAATTCGTGCTCTGTTAAGTGAAATGAACGTGATAAAAATTATTGATGATGACCCAATAATACGAAGCCAGGAATGGGACAAGAATAATCTGATTGCAAAAAGTGGGATCGAGGAGTATTTGAGTGATTCCGACCTTTTTTTTCGGATGGGAAATCATCAAATGACTCCTCCCGCTCTGGGCGGAGCGGAAGGGAGTGTCAGACTTTTACTGACTAAAAACCATCCATGTTCCTTCTTTTGCCCTTTATGTTCCAGGGCCGCGATATCTCTTTCGAACAGTCCCGCAGCCCTGGCAGGCATCGGCCCCTGCGGGCCCCTCCTGTTTGCTGACATCTCTTTGAGGCGCGCGTGGAACACGAACGCGCCGTCGGAGTGATTCCTACCTTGGGTTTGTAAAAGAAGACGGTACAGCGAAGGAAATTTATTATGTGGTGCACATTCACAGCAGATTATACACTAATTATACGTTGCGCTCATACCACTCTAGGAGCCACTTTCCTGCTGGGGTAACGTACACCAAATTCTCAGATTGTCGGAAAAAGGTTAACTAAGTATGTTTTTGTTTCTTGGGACAATTTTTTAATAATAAATTAAATAGTTAAATTTACCATTAAAAGATAACATCTTTTTCAAAATTTTGGTTTTGTATTCAAATCACTTTTAATTTTTAGCCAAACAAACCAAAATAAATGCAATTTAGAATAAACTCCCAAAGTAAAACGGTAACAATTAAACCCCTTAATAAATTGTATGACCCCAAAAAATGATACATAATAGCTTAAAATGATACTTTTTCTTCAGGCACTTTTCTGATGTTCACATTTTTTATTGAAATTATAGTTTTAAAACTATATTAACGATTTAAATGTAGTCGTACTATATCGTATTCAAATTGTATGTATTCAGTTAAGATCACGCCATGTGTTTTTCATCAACTGACTAGTGGTCCCGTCATTTTGATATCAAAATAGCGGGACCACTTTCTTTATAAAATTTTATGGGTGTAGAATATTACTATGAAAGTATGAAATAGTAGAAATATTGTATTATTCACGTGATATTCGCAAAGCCTGGCGGGATCCCGTCATCTTGACGTTCATCTTTACTCGCATCTCGGGCTCAGAATGCACGTTAAACCGTTGATACCGGCTGTAATTCTTAGATCTTTGACAGTCGCCAAGGTTTATCATGTTGCCCAGTTACTCTGACTCTATTCGCCTGCTTCCGTGTAGACTGGAAGCCGACCCCAATAAAGTTTGGAAAAGCCAGGCAAATGATAATGACCAGCTGACAGGCCAAAATGTCATAAAAACCTACCTTTTTCATTCTATCTTACGTGTGACAAAAATCATGAATGCAACGACCAACACGTGCGTTATCGTATAAACTTAATAATAAAATAACGTGAATGAACGTTGCCTTGTTGGTCTTCTGGCCGCAATCGCGACTGCTGGGCACGAGGCATTATTCAATCAGGAATTACTCAGTAGCAGCCACGGAGTCTGGATTTGTGCACGGTTGATGGCAAGAGGCTCGCCCTCTATTACGTCATGGGATAAAACATAACTGGCGAAATGTGGGTGTAATATTAAATACACCTCTGCCTCATGGATTACAGGATTGATGTTATGTGTTGAATGTGCGAACATTAGATTTGACATCTTACCTTATGGCCAGCGACGACAAACACAATAGTCGCCACGAAGTCCGTTAGGAAGAGAAAAAAGATGATGAGTATCACACCGACATATAACAGCACCAGGGGTATATATGATTGGTTTCCTACATACATACTCAATACTAACGAAGTTAATATGAAATACGCTAGCATGACTACAATTATCGCGTTTGCTATCTGAAACATAAAAATAAGAGTTAAAGTTTTTTTTTTGCGACAACATTTACGTTGGTTACGTTAATTCGAACGAGTTTTTATTAGAAAATACAACTATCCTGTGGTATGCTGTTTTATTTTTTGCGACAAGCACAATTAGGTTCCTACTTAAAAAAAGTTGTTCCGCACAAACTACTTATTTTCAATTTTAAAATCGTTCGAGTTTACGTTACGTTTTCTCTGCATGTTCTATGGGACTAAATTCAAAAAGACAAAGACTGAAAGAGTTTTATTTCTGCTAGCCTTAACTGGCCCACTCCTCGGCAAAGGCCTACCCCCATTTCTTCCACTTTTCTTGATGCTGCGCCTCTTCTCGCCAATTAACAAGAAAGCCATCCAAGGCAGTCATCTTCTCCTCGGGCTGCCGCGACCCCGTCTAGCTGTATCAGTCGGGCCCAGTTCCAGAATACAGCGCGCAATTCTTAAATTTCGCAGAGTTTGATCGGTCATTAACTCATGACTTTAGGCTTCGTACTAGCCAGCCAGTGACTATAGTTATTTTCTGTAAAATATTTCAGTAGCACCAGTATTTTTTCACTGTGGGTAGTAATAAGATAACAAATACTCACGATTTTGAAATAGGCCCACCCAATCAAGCCAGGCCGAAGCGGCAAACAGCAACAACATTTTTTAAACTCTGGTATTTCCACCGACATCTTGATCTTCGATACTGTGTTTGTCTAACACTGAACACACTTATCAAGAAGTTTTTAGAGCTCTCACAGATTTCTAAAAAAGCCAACACTTACAATTAAGTAAAAATAAACCTAATTCAATAGAGTCTAAAATTAATCAAACTCCGGACACAACAGTTAAAGATTGCGTTGCTTCTATAATAAAAATGACAATTAATGAAAATTCCAACCAGTTTTATAGTAACCTCCCTATCCCTAAAACTCCGAGATAGTAACTGACTACGCACAATACGCACGAGCAATACAAATACTTATTAAAAGCCTGGAACTTTACCAAAAATTCTTACAATTTGGTAATAAACAAAACAATGTTTATATTAACCTAACCTAACCCAAACTTAATTAATCTGGCATGTGCTGACTTGCTGAGATAGTAACAACCCAACTAGTAAAAACAGGAAGCGTGATTGTATTTTATTTTATAAGCGAACGCTTACGATATCCATAGAAAATTTATTCACAGCTATCAACGAATTAATAGAAAAGATATAGATACTACCAAGAGTAGAATGATATCAATTAGAGAGCAAAGATAAACGAAGTTCACTGATTTTATTTACTAACACTAGATAATACACGAATACCTTATAACTACAGTCATACGTAAACGACTAGGGCACACAACAGACGTGCGCTCTATGTCAAGGCTAGTTTTTGACTGGCGCCCACATGGCGCGTGGCGGTGGGGCCAGTCGGGTGGAACAAGCTACTATATAAGGCTGGACTCACACATTCTGAATTGTTCTCTGAATTCAGAGTCGGAGTTCATAATTTGAATCCCGGCAAGCTACCTCACACATATCTTAAAAATTCAGATAAATCAGTAGTCTCGGCTCAGGCAAACGTCTTGGTTATGGAAGAGGAATTAATTCTCATCGCTCTACTTTTAGCTTTAAACTGTAAAAAAAGAAACGCAAACGAATACACTGGATTCATGTTCTTAATGTGAACAGAGTAAGGGACAGTCAGTTCTACATTACGGCGAGAAAATTACGACAATATCCTGACAGATTTTTTTATTACTACAGAATGTCAGTAACACTAACATCATAATTACTTAGGTACTATGTTTGCTGGGGGATAAAATTATAAAGAAAGACAGTTTTCACTTAATGTTTCCCAATTTGGAATTAAAATTGTATATTATTTCCAATCACGCTATATCATTTTTTCCCTGTCGTGCTAATCCTCAATAGAAGTGTCCCATATACAAGGGCGGCTTTCGACGCACAATCCGTGTCAGACATCACGCCAAATCACAACTTCACAAGTTGCAACACGTCTAACCGTTACCGCTCGCAGTAGTCGCAGTGCCAACTGAAACTATTCATAATCTGATTCCGGTGTGTGTGTGTTTGCATGTTCAAATGTATAGGAAAACGCGCGTTATGAAATCATAATCTTAAATATTCCGATCCGGAATTCAGAACGCTCGTCAGTGTCATTCTTACAGATCGGTCTGAGGAAATCGTAATCTGATAAAATCAGAATGTGTGTGGGGCATAATGAAATTGTATGCATTTCCGGGCTTTCATAATTAATAATATGAATTCCGACTCTGAATTCAGAGAACAATTCAGAATGTGTGAGTCCAGCCTTAGGCTAGACTCACACATTCTGAATCCGGATCGGAATATTTTTTGCCACGCGTAGCGGCGACCGGCGGCGCGACCGGCGAAATTTGCCAAGCGAATCGCAAGAGCGCCTGGCGGCGCGGCGGGCGGCAGAAACAAATGTATGGATCAGTACGGTGCATCTGGATTGCTTGACGGGAACTAAGGCTCTATAGGTAGACATGAATGCATGTATACAATGTATAATGTATGTATGTTGTGTATGTATGTATACCTTGTTATTAGTTTTTTACAAATAGCAGCTGTTTACGTCGTATGTTGATCATAATGCGAATTTAATGACGATACATTTATTTATAGATATTAAGATCGTGATTCAGTAAATAAACGAGCCATCATTATATTCGCGATTGATTCTTTATATTTAACATGTAAACACAGCTTCTATTTCCAAAAAACAAGAAATAATTTCGCCGGCTATATTTATATTTGAATAGAATTGGCAGTTACACAGTAATGAACTATTTTGTTTTAGTAATTCATTGTAATTTGTAACTATTATGTTATATTTTATACCAAGTTCATCAGTATCAAATTTAACTCGACCTGTGATGTAGATAGAATACCCAAATACCAATAATTAAACACAAAATGAACACATGAAACACAAGCAAGCGCAGGCGCAAGTTGCGGCGACCATTATGTGATGTTGCGAGAATTATGTTATACAATAAGTATTTCCGTGATAAGGTTGCCTTAATTGAAAATACTGGGCAGCTATGAAATATAAAAATATGATAATTTTAATGAAAAATGTAACAATTATTCTTTAGAAAAATACTATAAATATAATTAGAAAACAAAATTATTTGATTTTCTCTTTTGCATTAAAGTTGGGATCATAGAGACATTTATCAAAAATATGAGACTAATAGTTTCTCGGTTAAGTAATGTAGATGGCGACTCTTTCTGCACTGAATTTGTGCTTGTTCTAACTGCCTCCCCCCTGGTAAGGCGCATGCCACGGTGTCGCGCAGTAGATGCGGCGAATAGTGCAGGAACCAAACAAGTTTAGTTGTATTCACCGCGAAATAATGAACCCCGAAACGTTTATTGCCGAAATACTGGCTAGGCGCTGGCCTGGACTTCCAGTCTGGTCACCCACAGTATAAATATAAACACAAGAATAGAATCAAAGGACACTCATTCGGGTATAAATGTAAAAAGCATCTGGATATAGTCTGTATTTGTCGTACTTCTTGTGGAATTCTCCATCTGTACCCCGATTCTTATTCAAATCATGTACTCTCTTCCAAATATTATGTCTTGAACTAAAAAACGACTAATTTCCAAGCAATATCGAGATAACTTTGATAAAGACATTTCGCTCTCAGTGTATACTGGTCGCGGCGGCGAACACTACTGCCCGTGGCCTGCAAACAGTGCCGCATAACTTGCCGCCCCGCCATACGCACCGCCCGCCGTTCGCGTCGCCCGTTCCTGTGGCCAGGCCCTCATTTTTATTTACTAAAGATGTTTTATTTGGATCAGGAAGCACTGCTAAAACAGTTTGTCAATGAAGAACTGTTCCTGGATCGTCTACCATTAGGATTAAAGACAAACAAACGGCAAACTGCTCAACCAGTCTAAATTGAAACATAATATGTAGTTTAATTTAACTATCCATTATTCGCAGTTTACGTCCTTGGCTCGACATTCCTCGTTCATCCTCATTTGAATTATTTGGTTCAAATGAGGTTGGCCAAGGTCGCTTTCCAAAAATAACTACTTACTCATTTGTAGGCTTGTGCTGTTTATGAGGGGGGAGAAGCTAGGGTATGTTTGGTGGGAATCGCTGTTGGTGAGATCAGCATTACCTATAAAGTGCCAACAATACTTTCTGCTGTACTCGTGGCGGAGTACCGTATAAAGCAGAACCCTAGCCAGTCCGAGTCATCCATGTCCCCGTCGTTCTAGATCGCCTCACTAGGGAGGATACCCGAAACAAAACCGAGCACATCCGAAGGCTCTAAAGCGGCAGCCCCGCTATCGGATTAAGGCACAGTGGGCTAATCACCTGCTTGCCCGACAATAATTGATTCCTGAAACTGAAACAGATAGAAACCGGACCGATCTTTTACTGACGACTTTTGGCATGAAAAAACGGACACGAATTGCTTATTGGAACGTATGCACGCTTAGCGATGACAGCCGACTAGCCCAAGCAGAAGCAGTAATGCTTAGCTACAACCTGCAGATACTCGGTCTAAGCGAAGTGAGGAGAAACGGTTTTGGTGAGCTGAGAACGTCCGGGGGCTTGACTTTGCTATATTCTGGTAAAGAAAGTGAGGAAGATGTGCGCGAGTATGACGTGGGGCTCCTCCTTTCTAAAGCAGCTAAGAATAGCCTCTTGGACTGGAAACCGATCTCAGACCGGATCATGTATGCCCGTTTTAATTCAAGAGCCCGGAAGATCTCCATTGTCCAGTGCTACGCTCCAACCAACGCATCACCTGAGGATACTAAGGATGACTTCTACAATGCCCTTAACGCCAACCTTAGAAGTATAAAGAAGTAAGACATCATCATCGTCATGGGGGACCTGAATGCAAAGGTTGGGAGTGTTAACACTAACCGCGAGCGACATCTGGGTACACAGGGTCTTGGATTGTGCAACGGGAATGGGGAGCGATTTATTGAGTTTTGTCAGTACCACGACATTACCATCGGAGGAACATTATTCATTCATGGTGGGGCATTCAAATACCGGTTTTTTTCCATTCCGGTATCAATACCGGTATTGGAAGTCAATACCGTGATCACGGTATTAATACCGGTATTGAGCGCAAGTTCAATTAGGACGTTAATAAAACCATTAAAATACGAATTTTTATTTTCAAATCAGTCTTAAAATAGCTCTCTTATTCAATTTGGTATTGGTTGACTATTTATTTAGGTAGGATTAGGAATTAGGGACGTAATCAAAACTTGGACTTAATCGAGTCTTTTTGCAGGAAGGTATTTCTCATAGACTTTGTAAAGTACATTATGAAAAAAATTTAAAACTTTTTATTATTATCGAAATCTCGTCATTATAAATATTTGTAGAAATGTAAGTACTTATAGCTTAATTAGCTAGCAATCATTTGGTGTTCATTTTAAATTAAATTAAAATTAATTAAATTCATTTATTTCAGGTCTTTAACACATATAAAATTAAAAAGAATTAAAAATTAGAAGAATAAAATAGAAAAAAAGAAAAAAGAAGATTTTTTTTTATATTTTTTTATTTTAGAAACATTCTTATATTTATGCAATAAAAAGTACAATCAATCTAAAACTAAACAAGTAACAAAATAAATGAAGCGATAATAAAAATTTCTGATAAAGTAATAAATAATAAAATGTAAATGTATATAAGTAAAAGTAACAATAATATAAAAAGTTTTAATAAAAAAATCTGAATTTTAGACGATTAATTTTTTTTTAAATTTATTATAATAATAGATTTAAAAACGATGCTCGTAGCTGAGGTAGCACTCTTGGTTTTAGACAATTTGGATATCTCCCTCACTAATTGTTTCTGTTTGGACGTGTCTTCATTTTCACTGCTCATATTCAATGAAGTAGAAAGTTCTTCTATCGTCTTACCATGTTCATGATCAGTCATTGTCTCACTGTCTCTTTGAGCGTTTCGTGTGTCATTATTATATTATTCTTCTTAGCATATCGATGGCAATCTAAATTGTATCAGCCCAGTACTGAGCTACTAGTTACGCGCTTTCAGTAGCGTCCATCAGTTGTGTAGTGAACAAACAACAGGACACGCAGGACACTCCAGGGCAGAGTCATTAATGAATCTCCACCTGAGCTGGTTTATTATTATTATATTTTAAACGTGCAAGTTTACGATTATATCTAGTATGTATTTTATCAGATGTAGGTTTTGTGATCATCAAGCTTGTGCTGGTGACAACAAGTGAGAGAATAAGATTAGGACGTCTAATGTTTGTAATACCGTAATCACGGTATTGGGGCGTCAATACCGGTATTGACAAAAGCCCATATTAAATCCGTGATCACGGTATTACGGGATCCCACAATACCGGTATTGAAAGCCCTAATGGTGACCACTATAAGTACACGTGGAACTCACCCGATGGGGTCACCAAGAATCAAATTGACCACCTTGCCATTAGTTCCAAATGGCGTTCTTCATTGCTTGATGTTCGCAACCGTAGGGGCACCGATATTGATAGCGACCACCATCTGGTGGTTGCTGAAGTCCGGCTTAAAGTTGCAGTAGCCCGTACGGCTGGAGGACCCGGCAAGATTGGAAGACGGTTCGACGTTAACAAACTTCAGGACCCAGACACGCGTAAAGCTTTTCAACTCAAAGTGGCCTATACAGAGACCAGCTCCGCTGTTTTAGGGCATAAATCGACTCACTTTCGGGAGGACTGGATGTCACAACGCACGTGGAGCTTGATCCAAGCTAGAAGAAATCTTCATCTGAGACTGCTAGAAACCCATAACGACGCCATACGAGCCGACCTTAACATTCAATACCGTCAGAAACGCAAGGAAATCTATCGCAGTACCCGTAAAGATAGGAGACAGTGGGCTGATGGTATTGCTGATCGTGCTTCACTAGCTGCAAACACCGGCAACTTGAAGGAGCTGTACAAAGCTACCAAAACCTTGACAGGTAACAGCAGGTCAAAGAAGAAGCGGCTGAAGTCCAATGATGGTCAGCTCATTGTGACATCAGAAGGGCAGCTACTACGCTGGCGTCAACACTTTGAGGAGGTCTTCCGTTTGTCAGCTACATTAGCGCCTGACGCGCTGCAAGTCAGTTCCCCACCATCCCGGCTTTTAAACATAGACACGGAACCACCGACAGCCTCTGAAGTTGCGGAGGCAGTCCGCTCTTTGAAGTCAGGCAAAGCACCAGAACTCGACCTGATAACGGCGGAAATGTTACAAGCCGACTTATACTTCGCTGTCGACGTTCTGACGCCTCTTATCGAAAAGATCCGGACCGCCGAAGAGATCCCTGACGACTGGAACAAAGGTCGTATCATAACTGTTCCTAAGAAAGGTGATCTTTACCAGTGCGAGAACTGGAGAGGTATTACGCTGCTCTCGATTCCCTCTAAGGTTTTCTGCAAGATCATCCTGGATAGACTGTCGAAGGCCGTGGATCCTCTTCTACGCAAGGAACAGGCTGGTTTCCGCTCGAACCGCTCATGTACGGATCAGATCAAAACTCTCCGTATCATACTGGAGCAGGCATCAGAATGGCAGAGAAAGATGTATCTAACCTTTGTCGACTTCGAAAAGGCCTTTGATACGCTGAAGTGGTCTAGCATCTGGTCCCGCTTACTGGCAATTGGAGTGCCGCCGAAAATCGTCCGTCTATTGGAGAGTATTTACAGGGAGTATTCTTGTAAGGTAACCCATGACGGCCTCATCTCGAATGACGTAGCAGTACACGCCGGTGTCCGCCAAGGCTGCCTCCTGTCACCGCTTCTTTTCTTAGTTGTTCTTGACGGAATTCTGCTTCGCATCTCTGAAAACAGGCGCCGCGGCATAGAGTGGGGTTTATCCAACGTCTTGAAAGACTTGGACTACGCCGATGACCTATGCCTGCTGAGTCATACCCACGCCGACATGCAAGCAAAGTTGAACGATCTACGTCACGAAGCGGCAGAAACGGGGCTTAAAATAAACATCAGGAAGACCCAGGAGATGAGAACTGGTGTGAAGAATCGCTTACCGTTGCTGATTGGCACAGAGGCAGTGGCACGCGTCCACAAATTCACTTACCTCGGGAGCGTCGTGACAGAGAGTGGGCGTAGTGAAGAGGACATCGCTTCACGGATCGCCAAAGCCCGAGCTACCTTCGCGCAGCTGAGACCTGTTTGGCAGTCGCGGAAACTGACCTGAAGGATTCAACTTAAGATGTTCGGGTCCAATGTGAAATCCGTGCTACTTTACGGGTGCGAAACGTGGAAGGTCACAAAGATCATCTCACGCCAAATCCAAGTTTTCGTCAACCGCTGTCTTCGTCGCATTCTCGGCCAGATCAAGCGTCGCTAGTAGAGATGGACTGGCCACACGCTTCGAAGGGACCCCGACCACATACCCAAACAAGCTTTGGACTGGAATCCCCAAGGGAAAAGAAAGCGTGGCCGTCCTCGTCAAACCTGGCGTCGCACCGTGTTGGCAGAAGCGGCGAGCATCGGATTGTCGTGGAGCGAGGTGAAGCGTGAAGCTCAAGACCGATCGCGATGGCGTACATCTGTGGACGCCCTCTGCCTCATCTAGGGGACATAGGACATTAAGTCAAAAGTCAAGCTGTTTATGAATAGGCGTGTCTGGAAAAAAAATTGTAGACTGCTTTCTACGAAGCAAGTTTCGCAGATGAAGAGCTATAGATAGCCAGCTACAGTAATATAGCATAATCAGCCTATAATGTTCCCACTGCTGGGACACACGGCCTTCTCTCTATGAGAAGAAATGGGCTATAATCCACCACACGGGCCCAGTGCGGGTACGTAGATGTCTTCGAATTTTTGGTTCTAGGACATGCCAGTTTCCTCACGATGTTTTCCTTCACCGTTTTTGAGAGCAGTGGTGATGAAAATAGATTACACAAAGTAATGCACCTGCCTGGGTTTGAACCCACGACGTACTGTTTGTAAGTCAGGGCCGCCACTACTGGGCCACCGCTACTCTCACTACAGTAATATATGACGGTATAATGCTAACGACCAGTGTTTCCTATCTCTCTCTCTTTCTATCGTACTACTGTTACATTTTTATGGAAAGGACTCTATAAGCGAAAGTTGGTGACTACCGTACTGTGCGCACGTGTGATTTTTTTAAAATGAATAACAAAAAACAGGAACATTAAAATTATGAAAATAGCATCAACACATTCCTAAAAGTACCAAAAATAAAATGGAAAACAAACAAATATCTCTGGGATTACTTAATCAAAAAGGGAAAACCATATTAAGGCGTTTTGTTGTTGCCGGCAATTTACATAGATCACCGGACATTTTTACCGCTTATCTTTGTGCAATTTGTCAACAATAATATTATTGTTAATTCTACGCGAGCGAAGTCACGGGAAACAGTTACCTACTTGTAAATATTTTGAGAGCGAAGAGCTTAGTCACTGGTATTTTCAAAAACGGGCTGGTTGACAAATATTTTGAATAGAAGGAACACACGTGAGACCCTTTCGTACCCCAGTTTTTACACAGTAATGAAACTAATAATCTCTAAGTGAAACCTATTGCTTTCTCTTACTCAAATATTGTTAATATCAGGATTTTATTGTAAAACCTTTCACGTTGTTGACTGTTGTACTGAGAGTTGCTATGATTGAGTTTTATTTACGAGCTATATTAGTACATCCAAAAACACGACGATATTCACTAACCATGAGGGATCAATTAAAAATAGCGGGTTTTACGGCAAACTTCCCACCCCTTATCATGTTTCTACGTAATGCGCGCCTACGCGGTCACTAATATCTCGGGATACTCTAGATACTTACATTGCTTGAATCAGTATAAATATTTATGTTATTTCCGACATTTGTCAGTTTATCTGAACCAACGCGACCATTAACAAGTTCACAACCCGCGAAGCAGACACAAAAGCAATCATTGACCATTATAAATATTGAAGTTCATAAGGTCTGTGAAGTTTAAACTCGACGTTTTGTTATTATTAAAATTGAACGCAATATTCAGCTTTAGACTTGCATTAAAAGTGTTTGCCTTATTAATTAAAAGAAGTGAATACAAAATAAGAAGTGATTCAATTGCGATCTAGAAATACTTACTCGTAACTGCCCGACTATCAAAGATCAAAATGAAAGGAGAAATTCCAATATTCAGAAGATGTTGCGTCTTTGTACCGCTACGATATGGCTTGCTCGCGTGGGGCTATTTCAAATTGGTGAGTTTAGAAGCTGCTTTTCAATGGAGCACCCGTATCTATACTCAAGTTAAAGTTATTACTTGATTTTAAGTAATTACTTATGCAAACATATGTATGAAGAATATGAAATTAAACGAAGTAAGAACCGTTAAAGAACGCAAAGTTAAGAATTCTAACTTTTGACAGTTCTAATTTCAAGCAATTACTAAACTATAGAATAATAATGACATCTTAAATACATACTTTTACTCAAGTAATCACTTTGACTGTTTCAAGATACGGGTGTTAAGAGTCGAAGGGTCTCTAACTTTTGTCAACAGTTAATCACATCACATTACGACCATTAACATTAACGCCGCCGACTTCAATACTAACCACACTACTCGTTCTTTTATTTCAGATAGCAGATGCGTTTATTCTCTCGTTGCTGGCATATTCATTTATAGACAATTTAATGATGATCAGGATGCACGGAGTGGGAAACCATGCTAGTCGGTTCTATACAGATATGGTTGTAATAACGATTGCATTTACCATATTCTTTACGGATTTAATAGTGACCATAGTGTTCATCATTGGAGGTCATCAGGTGAGATTTAAATTTAATTGTTTACCTACTATCTAAATACTTTTGATAGCTTGAGGAGCAGAGAAGTCATTAGTAGAATTGATCACCAGCTAGACAACAACGACTTTTAAAAGGTGGTTAATGTAAACTGAATACTGTCGAAATCAAAGAACGGGGTGTTGAGGTACACTTAATAAGAGACCTTCACCGTGCCACAGATAATATAATACTACGTACAGATACCCAATCCCATACAAAGAAATGACACCTCCCTAACTCTGGCAATTGAACTGGCTATTTTTTTTTCCAAAATTTTTCGACAGATGGCAGCACCAACGTCTCACTAATTCCCATAGGCAGCAGTTTTACAATGCCATCTAGGAGTCGGCCTAGATACTAGGTGGCGACGATACTAAGTGGCATCGATAGTATTAGATGGCGCTGCTTTTATATAGATTCTCTAAATCGCATCGTGCCGTGCGTTCAAGGACGTCTTAGTAGGTAATAACAATACAACAAAAAATATCTCGAGTTGGCGCAAGTTTCATTTTATGAGTGAGCTAACAAATATCTCGCTACGGCGAATTCCTCTTCATGTGTTTTTGAGTATTCCAGGGAAGCCCGATTTTTTTTTACATTTTTGCAATGTGCAGTGCCAGCCTGTATGTTAAACAAAATATGATTCGCCACCGTAACACGTATGTATTTACACTATTTACAGAATTATAATAATTAAAATCGTCAATACTATTCCATTGAATAACTATTTCATGAAAAAGTCATTCAATGGGGTTAAATGACCTAAAGAGAGGAGAGGGTTGTATTGATGATTGCAATGATTACAATTCTGTAACTACGTGCATGATAAGGCCGCGAATCATATTTTAATCAACATACCTACGACCTGACTGCCACCTGTGAATTGCAAAAAACGTAAGAAAAATGACTATGCGCTATTTGCGCAGCTTTACATTAATAGATATTCCGAGCCGCCATAATGTTTGCAGACCGTCACTTACTCTTCTACTACTAGTATTACTCAAATCTATAAAATTGCTTTTATGTTAATGTAGTTACTGTGGCAAGGAAATGAATTAAAATAGGTAGGGACTAGGAATAGGAGAATGAATGATGGAGTGAAGAGTATGGAGTGAGGAGAATGAGTACTTAAGTAGAGACATACCTACATAAATAACTAAAAAACCGGCCAAGTGCGAGTCGGACTCGCGCACGAAGGGTTCCGTACCATTATCTATAAAAACGGCAAAAAAATCATATCTGTTGTATGGGAGCCCCCCTTAATATTTTTTTTTTTAATTTTTAGTATTTATTGTTATAGCGGCAATAGTAATACATCATTTGTGAAAATTTCAGCTTTCTAGCTATCACGGTTTATGAGATACAGCCTGGAGACAGACAGACAGACAGCGGAGTCTTAGTAATAGGGTCCCGTTTTACTCTTTGGGTACGGAACCCTAAAAAACGAACGGAACGGAATATGTTTATAAAAACATTATATTTCAATCAAAGAACCTACCTACTTAAGAAAACTAATAAAAAGCAAAGTGACCAGGTACAAAAACAGCTGAATCTAAACGCCGTATCAGCCCGCTGCTAGCTTAGCCCGCTGCCCGCTGATACGGTGAAATCTTTGCGGTGCGGCGCCGCAACGCATCGTGTGCGGGGCTCTGAGGCCTGTAATCGGTCAGCGTCGCGCGACCTTGCGCCCGCGTTTGTATCAGCTGTTTTTGTAGTTTTATTTTTTTCGTTTTAACTTACATTTTTCTAACCATATCAGAACAGTCGTTTAGTTGCCTTAATTTACGTGGCAGAAAATTGTTTTGTTTTTGTTTCATTTATGTTTTCGATATCGGTTCGGAACACGTGGTAAAATTTAGCTAGCTAATTTAATTTGACCCTGTATACATACATAGACAGAATGAGTTTTTAAGATGGCCTTCTATAGGAAATAGAGAAAAGTCGTCGAAGGAGTTCAGTCCTTGATTTTGACAAATTTAGTATTTGTCGTGCATCATTAGAATTTTCAAAAAATACAGTCGCACTGGTTGATTACCCAAAAAAATGGTTTAAGCTTATCAGGCCATTAAATTATTTATTTTGTAGAATTCTTATTTTTGATTTTGGTTCAATCGATTTCTTTCTTGATTTACAATAATCATATATTTTCACTTCAAATAATTTTCTAATTAAAAAATCAATGTGATTAAAATCATGAAATTGTTGAATTGTTGAATGTTTGAAATTTTTTCACTAAATCAGACAACAAATTGATTTGGTGAATTACGCTAATGCTATCATATAAATCAAGTATTTTTTTTACTAAATCATATAAAAAAATCACTTGGAGATTTAAGACTTGGTGTGGTCAAATTAGAATAAGTTTTGTTAATCAACAAGAATTGTTTCTTATCAGTTAAATCAACTTCAGTGTAGGTACTTTATAAAATCAAAATCCGAAGTTTTCGTTCACTACAACACAATAATAGATTTAAAAATGTTTGGATTTACTTAAAATGAAACAACAAAACCTAAATTAGTAACGATTGTGGTTACATTGTATATAAAAAAGTCAGTAAAACGACATCTATTGCAAAGAGCTCTAAACAAAATGGATTACAGATAGCTACTTTTAACTACTTTATCATTCTAGGGGTTCGAATGGAAGTAAAAGTCTTCAGTTATCTTTTTTGTCGAAATTACGTGATTTATGAGTGTAAAGAGATAAATTAGCATTAAACAAGGATGTTTTGATTTTTACTAATCTTCCTTCAGCCAAAATCTGCCGTTTAACGCATTTTAGTGGTTGTTAATTTCATAACTGTTACCTATGCTGCCATCTATGATTTTTTTTCAAGACTAATTATAATTTGTTCGAGTTGAGACCCCATGACCGTGCTGCCGGAGGCTGGCTGCCGTAGGCTGGTGTTCCAATGAAGATTGTATAATACAAAAAATTAAAACTAGTGCAATCATGTCTGAAATAGTAATAAAAACATTAATACAAAACTTGCAATAAATGATAACAAATATTATTCTTTTGCAGAAAAACGTGAAGCTGATGAGAGTATTCTATAGCGTTAGTTTGGGGATGTGGGTATTGACTTTACTGCTGTCTGCTTTAGCAGTCGTTCGAACAATAGTGGGTTTGATAACATACAACCCGCGATATTGGGAGATGGTTCTGCTATCATGCTGCTTTTATGTCGTAGTTTTCAGTGAGTATATTTTTGTTTTTATGAAACATGTGTTTACTGTAGATTCATACCCGCCTAAACCTACAATTGATGTTTTTTTTTAAAAATTTAGTGTTAACTCAAAAAAAACTCTGTACATCACTGTAGCTTTGGCAACCTTGGACTTTATCATCATTCTCTTGCCCTTAACCCAATTTATTTGGAGTCGGCGCAGCATGTTTTCTTCTTCCTACTTCTCTATTACTCGTCATCTCATCAGACACTTCAAGCTTGGACTCAATCATTTAAATTAAACTATTGCTTATTTTTTCTAGTTGTGCAAAGTTACTTCGTCCTGCTACTGAGGAGTGAGATCATTAAACTAAGGAATAGCAGCGAGTTCAGATTTGTAAACAATGCGGCTGAAGCAGAATGTACCATGACATGTGAAGAAAAGGCAGCGGGAGAGGAGATAGTGAAGGAAGTCGTAATAAATTAAAAAGGCACAAGAATCACACTACCGGCGAAAATGGAAAAGGCATAGTCAATGTCAGATTGTTTAGGTTGATGTTACTGTATATCACCTACATAGTTAGGTTATGCTTAGGTTAATATTTATGTAATAAAATAATAAAACAACAATTAATTGTCTATTTGAAAAGCTTTAAGTCCAACTCCAACATAGACTATTCCGCAGCAAACCAAAAAGTTAAAAGGGATCAAAAGGAATTGGTGTTAAAGGTATTCCTTTTAAATGAATGAAGCACGACTACTACTTACATAAAGAAAACAGAGTTCGGATTGACAAGATGTTAAGTGATGAGGTGTATGATGAGTTCAGTTACCTTAGGGCAGCCTACTCGGACCACCATCGTTGGTTTTTGTATCCCTCGGTTGGTTGTTGGTTTGTGTCTGTGATAGTCGCGAGTTAATAGGCTTCTTTTGGGTTAGCTCGTTCTATCCCCACGTCCTATCGTCGACCTCATCTCTGTCCGCTGGCCTAGATTGAGGTCAAAAGTAGGCCCATTTAATGTTAAAAAAACCTAAGTCCAACCGCTGCCAACTCTAGCTCCACAAGGGTAAATTTGCTACCTTCGCTGATGATCTATCAAAGAAACGGTACAACATACACTCACACAGAGAGAAGGCCTGAATCCCAACAGTGGGAACGTTATCAAGTTATGACAGAAAATGCTCTCTTCTTCAGATATGACAAGTAACTAGTTTTCACCAAAACTAAAGTTAAAAATACCTAGCGAGTTTTGCAACAGAATTCGCGCTCCTAATTATGTATGCAATTGATGCTTAGTAGGATAAATTAGATAAATAGGAGATAATTAATATAAATAATTGCGTTAGTGCTTACAATTTTCAGTTTAGCTATAGGTACCAGAGTGATCATTACAACACTAAGTGTCTCTAGGCTGATTACCTACTGTGGTTATTTAAATTTAGTGAAATTAGTTATTATAAGTTCTACGCTTTTTTCAAAAGGTTTTTTTTTGTATTGCCCATACTATTTTAAGTTGTTAAAGTGAAATTGAGTTAGATTATAATACAGCATCAGAATGAAACTAAAAATTCCAGAGCTGAAAAGATGTTGTTTCTGTATGCCCCTGCGACACGGTTTGCTTGCGTGGGGTTGTTTTAAAATGGTGAGTATAATTAAGTTTACTGTTCTGCATTCTGTTTATGCTTATGTTGATCAATATAGTACACTATGTAACGGTTGTGAACCCGATAAAGTAAAAGAGGGTATAATCAAATATGATAATGTTACTCACTCATGCATCACATTTATGTCTATTTTCTGCGCGTTTTGGCTGGATTGCCCAGAGTATAATATTATGATTTGACCTCTTACTTTCTATAACGTGTGATAGTGTAGTGTACCTGGTGTCAGATTTTTTTTGCCGCCCATGGGCCTGTCTTGGCTTTACATGCCGTCAAGAAATATCTCACAGGCATGCTGGTTTCCTCACGATGTTTTCCTTCACCGAAGCAAGTGATAATTATACCAATACGCACATGAATCCGATCCGAAAATCAGAGGTGCTTGTGTTCCAGGACCGCGGTTTCTTTTTCGAATAGTCCCGCAGCCCTGGCAGGCATCGGCCTTTGCGGACCCCCTCCGGTTTGCTGACATCTCTTTGCAGCGCGCGTGGAACAAGAACGCGCCGTGGACACGGCCTGTCGTCTAAAGACGGACGGACGGCGAGCTAGTCTATTACTCACCGTCCACAGGCCCGCGTCTCCCGCGGCGGCTGGAACGTGAGATTCTCTCCCTCTCACGTTCCTCCACCTCCTTCGCTAGCATGACTGCTTCGCAGAAAGAGGTGACGGCTTTCCATTCCCTCTCGCTCCGGACCATGGCTTGAACCAGGGCCGGACACGAGAGGCCAACACCAATCGCTGCTACGAGGACACGGCGGAGCAGACCTCCACGGTGTGCTCCACCGTGTCCTCCGGGCGATCCTCACAGTGGTGACACCCGGGTGTTTCCTCCCGCCTGATTCGGTGCAGATACCTCCCGAAACAACCGTGTCCGGTGAGGACCTGCATCAGGTGGAAGGTGAGGTCACCGTGGCGCCTCTCTAGCCACTCCTCAAAGAGGGGACTTATCGCCACTATTGTGGCGTGCCCTGCACGGGGTTGCGACAGTCGCTCTCTCCATGTCGCCATGAGATCGCGCCAGAGGTCTGTCCGCTGAGCGGCTATTTGCCACGGCAGCGGAGTTTCCCCCCGGCGGGCGTAGTGCCTCCGAGGTCTGTCGCCTCCAGATCCCATGGCGGCAATCCAGCAAGGATGCTCGCCTCCTCGCTGGAGATCGTGCGGTACCCACGGACTAGCGGCTACCACCTTTTGGGGCGCGTTCAGATACTTCATCCAAATTGTGGTAGATGATCTTCGCAAAAGAGATGGTAAGCTGGACGTAATATGCCAAGCTTAATCGAGTAGAAACCGTTTGGTTGAAGAGGCTTATCCAGCAGTGGGCTACTATAAATTGATGATGTAATCATAATGATGTAGACATCTTGAACAATCAGCAATATATGTCAGAGTTTGGTGAAGTGGGCTTGTCCATCATAAAAACAAAAGCGCCAGGGTAGCCCGCGAAATTAGAATTTTCTTACGTTTTTTGCAATATGTCAGTGTCAGATTGTATAAGTATTGTATTAAAATATTATTTGCGATCATAACAAAAATGGCTTTACTAATTAAATAATAATTAAAATCATTAACTGAAAGTGGTTTGTGATTTTAATGACTACATCATCATCTTCCTGCCCTTGTCCCATGTTACTTGGGGTCGGCGCAACATGTTTTTTTTCTTCCATTCACCCCTGTCAATTTGATTTTTTATTTGCTGATTTTAATGACTACAATTCTGTAAATACATACTTTTAACAGCCGCGACCGATATAGTCCATGTTGTTATGTTTTCAGACGGCAGACGCGTTTCTCATAACTGTTTTATCGATTTTTTTGACACAAGCTGTTCTGATGGCGAAGGTATTGCATTCCGATGATGACATTCTAAGTATGATCGCTGCTGAAACGATTATACCAGTCATTGCTTTTGCAGTGTTACTCGTGGATTTCGTAGTGACCTTAATGTTCGTCTGTGGAGGACTTGAGGTGAGATTTATACTTTATTATTATATCTTCATATAGAAATTACGTGACTGTCTCGTTTGTCTAGTGTTAGCAATCGCGAGCTTGAGCTCTTGGGTTCAATACCCGGGTCGGGCAAAGTGTTATTGGGTTTTTCTATCAGGAATTTCTCAGTAGCTACGGAGTCTTGATTTGTGCCAAGCTTATGGCAATAGGGAATAGGGGGCGACCCTATTACATGGGACTTAAAATTACTGGCGAAATGTAGGTGTACTATTACGTACACCTTTGCCTAACCCTTCGGGGATTGCAGACGTGATGGTATGTGTGTGTGGCCAGCTTATCTGGCTCTGGTAGCTCTCACTGGAACTAACGAAAGCCCTCTGATAATTGAAAACATCGCTGCATCGCTCAAATTTACATTATGTTTTATTTTTTTTATTGCACATACACCTAGTTTAGGAGTCAGAGTATTAACATTATTGTGACCTAGTTATAAGCCTTATATGCTCTTAGTCTGTGTATCCTATACTGTAATGGCTTTTGGTGAAATAAAGAATTTATTTATTTAGCCCTGGCCCTCCGACAGTTTTTGCTCATTGACAGCGCAGGAAAACTGCAATCTACGACGACATAGAAAGGACTATCTACAAGTAGCTTCAGAAGAACTAAGACTACACAAACCAATAGCACTCCTAGCACTCCTAATCTCACTCAGACACACACACACACACACGCACACACGCACTCGCATACACACATTTAACTTGAATTTTATTTGTATGATTTTTTTTAATTGTTACCAATTTTTTTTTATTTGTCTACTCTTAATTATACGCTCGTTGTTTTTACTTACATTTGATTTTTACTTTTAATTTTGTTAATAATCACCATAAACGACCACTTTTGATAATAACGAAAATGTACAACTCTGATCTCCTAGATACAGACTGACGTCTAGTTTGGGGACCACCGTTCAATTGCTATGTTTTTGTACTTGATTATTCATAAATATTTTTTTTTTCAACTAAATTTTCTTATTTCGCAGAAAAATGTGAAGCTAACAGAAGTATTCTATTTCATCAGTATTGCGATGTGGATATTTAGTTTAATTGTGACTGCCACGTTTATCGTCGTAGCAATACAGAGTGCGGAGCATAATTTGATGGCATTCTCAAGTTATTTCCTGAATTTAGGTAAGCAATATTTTTTTATTCTTCTACAGCGTGAGCAAAGGTATGCTCATATTTAAGGTTTTATGTGGTACAGGCCATCAAACTGAAAGAGAGGTTTAAATACCTCTTTCCGACTGCGGTGAAGCTCAAAAGGAGGGTTATGTGTTTGACCTATGTCCGTTTGTTTGTTCCGTCGTAACTTCTATACGGATGAACGGATTTGGAAAGATATACGTCGTTAGATTCGTCTTGGTATTAAAATTATAAAAGCAAAGAAAAATGGCGGAATTGGGGTGACATAAGTGTCGTTCCGATTTTTTAGGGTAATTTTAAAAGGTGATTACAAAGATATATACAATTTATATGTTTAAAAGTAATTCGAGGTGACAAATCGTATTTAATAAAAAGGGAATAAAATGATAAAATCGTATGTAATAAAAAAAGTCAAATCGTCTGCGAAATCTTTTACGTTACTAACTAAAAAGCTGGTAATAAAAAAGTAGTTGAAAAACTAAAAAACTAGACTGAAATAAACTGAAAATCAAAAAACAAGCACATTTTAAATTAAACAAAAGTTGGAAGCAGGTGGGGCCCATACCATTTTCATGATTTTATATTCAAATGGGCTAGCTATCAACTTAGAAAACCTTAAGCATTGTTTTTTTTTAAAACATAACCCTAATTTTCCAGTTGTACAAACTTACTTCCTCATTCTGCTGAGGAGTGAGATCATCAAACTGAAGAGCATTGGTGAGTCCAGCACCCAAAACAATGCGGCTGAAGCAGAAAGTACCAAGGAATGTGAAGAAATAGTAATTTGTGAGGAGGCTGAGAAAGAAGTCGTTTGATAAATAGAAGAATGTAAATCTGCAGAGCTATACATAGTACACAATGTATTAATCTATAGGAACCTGTAAAATAGTGTAAAATAGGAGTGTGAAATATCATTGAAAACGAATAGAGATAACAATTTTTTTGGAAATACAACATATTTGACAGTAGACGTTAATTTATATACTTAATAAATATTTTTGAATAATAATGTGGTTATATTTTAAATCTTTTACGTCGATTAAAAAAATCATTTTGAATAAATTGAATTAACAGGTAGGTAACTGACAAGCTACCTACCTGCTAATAATAAATAACTTGCAAGCAAAACTTGAGGTTGGCACATGAGCGTAGAGTTTGACGCTAACCCAGAGAGCCTATACGCAGCAGTGGGTGTAGCCGGTTTGTGGATGATGATGCTGAAAATATTTAATCATTTATGGAGACTAAAGTGAAATGACACAATGAGTAAATAAATAATAGAGCTAGTCCATAAACCCAAAAAAGCTAGCTCGTTCGTCGACCTCATCTCTGTCCTCAGGACTAGATTGAGGTCAATAATAGGCCCATTTAATTAAAATATATATATAAATAATAGTTTTTACTTGTATTACAATAATTACTTTCGAAATCTTCGTTTACTAAGACTAAGGTGTGTTCATTCATACAGTTTGTTCCAGTCATACCATAAGAATAGTCTCGTATTCATAACAGGATAATAATATGAATTGCGTTTAAGATCAATCAATCTTAAAATGGTCATAGAAGTACCTACCTACTATTATGAATTGTCACCTTGTGACCATTTTACGAATTTAAACGTAATTCATATTATTAACCTGTTATGATTGTGCTAAAGCGGCCATTTTAGACCAATTAATGTAGCATGCGCATCAGCCGAAATGAATTTGATGGCTTTCTGCTACTCTGGGGAGACCGTTTAAGCGGTCTTACGAATAGGTACGTTAAGATGAGGTTCACAATAGTTCTGTGCAGACAGCAGTAAAGATATGTGCAGCGTACGTACCTTAGACTGCGATCTGCACTCGTTGACCTCCCAGCTGCCGTTCCTGATGATGATAATGACGATGGTGTTGGATGACGATGAAGCTAATGGCTTAATCAAAGTTCACTCAAGATGCGCGTTGGTCGGAGGTAGGACACGATTCTCCACAACCACATCCCGTTGCTGTTGCATTGAGGTAGCCCCATTTAACAAGGTTGGAGTTACATATTCCACACCACTCTCCCACTTCTACCCCACCACTTCTTCCAAGTTGAATTTGGAGATGGACCGTGGAAGTGGCAAAGTTCCGGGCTAACAAAATAAAGAAATTGTCGTGCCAGCGACACGATGAAGAAGAAGTTCTACTATCATCATCACAAACTCATCTTTTTAGTAAATATTCTGCCATCATCACATTCGCCTTTTTTTAATAATTAATTTGAATCGTCTATTTCATGATATAATATAATAATAATAATAAAGCCTTTTATTCGGACAACAGATTTACAATTATACAATTTTGTTCTTACACTACTGCACTGTTATATACACTTCTCATCAAAAAAATCGAAACACTTTCGTTTTTATTGTTTTTGTCCTAATTTTTTACAAAAGAGAATTAATTCCATGAAAAAAAAAACATTATTGTGTAGCTGGCAGTTTGGTCATTACAGTAAGAAGAAAAAAATCAAAATTCGAAATTAGAATTTCATTTGTTTATCCTATAAATGAAATTAATCACTGTTTTGAGACAAATGTGTATTTAGGGTTGGAGTACGTTTCTCGTTTAAAAACTAAAAATTAGCGCTTGTCTTTAAACTTTTTGTTTCTTATTTCATTTACTGTGACTTTGGGACGTCTGAAAAAACTTTTTTTTCTAAAACATATGGATACTTCGCCCGCAGAAGCCGCCCAAGTGGTGGCATTGCTGGATTCTGGACTTAGTCAGCGTGTTGTGGCTGCAAGATTGCATCTAAGCTTATCATCTGTTCATAGAGTCTACAAACGCTATCGGGAGACTGGTTCGTTCACGCGCCGTTCAGGATCTGGCAGGAATCGGGTCACTTCTGAGCGAGATGATCGATTTATTGTAACAACTTCTTTACGAAATCGACGCCTTAACGCTTTTCAACTGCAGCAGCAGCTTCGCGTTGTACGAAGAGTAGCTGTAAGTGACTCTACAATAAGAAGAAGGTTGAAGGAACGCGGATTGGCACCGCATAAGCCAGCGAATGGGCCGAAATTAACTGCAGACCATCGAAGAGCGCGCCTTAACTTTGCACGCGAGCACCTAACTTGGTCATACCTTCAGTGGAGCAAAGTACTGTTTTCTGATGAGTGTAAAATTATGCTGTATGGTAACGACGGAAGGAACAAGGTCTATAGAAGAGATGGAGAACGCTTTGCACAATGCTGCATTGAAGAAAAGGTCAGCTATGGTGGCGGTTCGTGGACGGTTTGGGGAGGAATCAGCGCCGACGGTAAGACAGAACTTGCCTTTGTGTCTGGGCCACGGCTGCCTGCACTAAACTCTCATCGGAACATCGAACAGTGTCTTGAACCTCATGCAACCTCGTGCCCTATGCACATTTTATTGGCAACGACTTCATATTCATGCACGACAATGCTAGAGCTCACACCGCGGGCGTCGTACGAGATTATCTTACCGAAGTCGGTATCTCCATTATGGTATGGCCAGCAAGAAGCCCGGACATGAATCCCATTGAACATCTATGGGATGAATTAAAGAGACGAATTCGAGCAAGAGATCCAGCCCCAGAAACACTTAGCCAGCTGCAAAATGCAATCCAAGAGGAATGGGATAATATACCACAACATGTGATCGTGACTCTCATCCGATCGATGAAGAACCGTATGGAGCAGTAATAAGAGCTCGCGGAGGGAATACAAGTTATTAAATAAACGTTTCTTACATTTTTTTTTCATTTACGCGTGTTGTTTTACCCATTTCCTTCATATTCCATACAGGGTAAAAATTACTCATTATACAAAATACGAAACCTATGAAGACTTAATTTGAATTTAGAACAATAACATTAGGATTTAAAAACCTCATACTACTCACTATTAAATGACATTTTACATTTATTCCTAAATATACACATTTTTCTGATAATCCTTATCAAATCATAAACTGCGAGGTGTTTCGATTTTTTTGATGAGAAGTGTATATTTAACTTAAAATTATTCACGCATTTGGTGCTTCTTTACTTTCTGTAAGTCCGTTTGCCAGTTGGCAAAGGCCTCCTCCAACCTACTTCATTCTGATCTCTCTCTGGCTACTCTACTCCATGTTATGCCCGCAACCTGCCTGATATCATCGTCCCATCTTTTTTGTTGTCTACCTCTTTTCCTTTTACCTTCCCTTGGGTACCATTGTGTAATTATTTTGCTCCATTTGTCCTTTCCTCTGACCATGTGTCCCGACCACTTCCATGTCAGTCTTTTTATTTTTAGGGTTACGTCCTGTATCTTAGTCTTTTTCCTAATGTTGATGTTTCTTATTCTATCCCCTCTCTTTACTCCTAGCATGCTTCTCTCCATTGCTCGTTGGCAAATGGCAGTTCTATTGGTTGCGTTTTTTGTTATGGCCCATGTTTGGCTCCCATATATTAAGATTTATATGCAGACATTGAATAATTTGCTTTTTATTGCTATATGAAGGTTTTTGTCTTTCATTACTTCCCTTAGGCCCCAATACCTTTTCCAACTGTTTGCTATCCTTCTTTCGATTTCTTTGTTTATGTTTCTTTAGGCGATATCAGCTGTCCGAGGTATATATATTCATCAACATAGCTAATGTGTGACTCGCCTACATTTATGCTGCTTTTATTTCCATTTGTCATTACTTTTGTTTTTTCGGGATTTAATTTTAGACCTACTTTTTCACTCTCAGATGCTAGTTCGTTTAACATTCTGTTTAAGTCTCCTGGCGTTTTTGCGAATAACACAATATCATCGGCAAATCTCAAGTGTGATAGTGTGCGGCCGTCGATATTTAAACCCAGTTTTTCCCATTCAAAGTTTCTGAAGATCATTTCCAAAACAGCGGAAAAAAGTTTTGGAGAGAGAGGATCTCCTTGTCTTACTCCTTTTTTTATCTTAAAAAAATCTCCTTTTTTTGTAGCTGAATGCACGCCGAGCTATTTTTGTACACATTTCTAATCAGTCTTATATATTTTTGTTCTATCCCTTGTTCTCTTAACGCCTCCCAGATGTTTGTATGTATTAACGAGACGAATGCCTTGCTATAATCGACAAATGCTAGATAGTATATGAGTTGATATTCCGCAAATTTGGGTCTTACTCAAGCGAATGGAAGGAAAACTCGATGAACCACAGCCAATAGAACAGGCAGGTTTTAGAAGAGACTACTCAATACTTGACCATATCCATGCTGTTAGGCAAACCATCGAGAAATTTGCGGAATATCAACTATTTCATGAGCTATGAATATAATGTTTGCATAATCACCTTAATGTTCCCACAGCTGGGACACTGGCCTCCTCTATAAAAGACGGAAAAGGCTGTAAATCACCACGCGGACCCAGTGAGGGTTGGTAGATATCACACGTCTTTGATTCCTTAGGTTCTAGGACATGCCGGTTTCTTCACGATGTGAGTGATGATATAATAAAGAATTCGCTAAGTTACCTACTGCTGCGTGGAAATATTTCCTTCTGCTATTGAGGAGTGAGATCATTAACTCAAGAACAACGTCGAGTTCGTATCTGTTAACAATGTGGCTGAAACGGAAGGACCCCAAGTAATATGAGACAAGGGCAGGACGATGATGAAGAACAGCGTTTAAGAATAAAACCCACCAAGCAAAGTTAAACGTAGCGGGTTTTACAACCAAAATTCGCGCCTCTTATTTTGTTTGCAATTAATACGCAGTCGCACAAATTAGATATAAAGGTTAAGTTGATATTAATTTGTGTTATTATTATCTACAATTGTCAGTTGAATTGTCGCCACGCTGTAACAAACAACTCAATTTAAAACCAGGAAAATAATTAGCTTTTTTTGTTCTAAAAGTATTAGATTATTTTAAAATCGAGCCTTGTATATTATACTATAAAAAGCGACTGATAACGTTATAAGTCAGTTTAAAATCACGATGAAAGGCGAAATTCCAGAGTGTAGAAGATGTTGTTGCTGCTTGCCGCTACGGTATGGCTTGCTCGCGTGGGGTTATTTAAAAATGGTAAGTTTAATTACTTTTATATTTCGTTAGATAAGTGTGGCCAATGATCCAGTTGAATAGCATGCAATTGGAAATCGGAAGGTCTATGCCTAGTAGTTGAGCGCTATTTGGTTAATGACAATCATCTTGAAAGACTTGTTCATTTGTTAATGGGTGCAGTTCAGAGAAGTGGACTTGTCCATCTTCTTCTTAGCGTATCGATGGCAAAAAGTTCAAATTTGTTCAGCCCATTCTCAGACACGCGAACCCCGCTCACTGATGCAGTTAGTAGGTTATCAGGTGCGCAGGTGATGGGGCATGCGGTGCAAGATGGGAGGTGGGCCATCGTCTGTGGGGGGACGCCGCATACGAACTTGAGGTCTGAGCCGTCCGTGAACCCCCATCTGGAGAGATTGTCTTTACTCCGTTCGAAGTATCGATGAATTTGTGAGGGGGTTTAAACCGCTCCCGCCAGAAATTGTACCTTGCAACGAAGGCGTTGAAATTGGCTGGGCTAGCTGGGCCCACACCCAAGAAAACTTTAAAACTTAACTTGACCATTAGGTTCATAAAAGCAAAGTTGTTTATAGTCATGTTTTTATGTTTTCAGATTGCAGATTTATTTCTGATAGTGTTTATATCTTATTCGTTGGCATTAACTGTAATGTCAACCAGGTTATATGGACCTGGTGATGATCTCCTACACCGGATGTATGTGGGGCTGATTATAGTTGTCACCGTTCTTGCGGTGTTCTTAACAGATTTCGTGGTGACCATAATGTTCATTGTTGGAGGACATAAGGTGAGATAATCAATCAAATTGTAAAATAATACAGTAAGCTTATCTTATATTATAGCTTATATTGAAAGTTCCGCCTAGAATTCCACGCTATCCCATAACCACAACTCTACAGCACCCTACTACCTCTACAAAGACAGGTCTCAACTCAACACTCGTTAACATGTGTTTCATTTATTAAGTCCGTACCCGAAGCAGATATTTATTTAATGACCGTAAGGTGAAGTTTAGATCAAGAATCTTGGCCTCCCTACACACCAATGAAACTGCCTACCCTACCTGCCTACCCTATTAATTGGTACAATTGTACTGGATAGTTGTGGTTATCCCTCAACATGCTTATAAATCCTGATTAAGTGAATCTTTTTCTTTTGCAGAAAAACGTGAAGCTGATTCAATTATTCTATTTCATAAGTATCGCGATGTGGATATTTAGTTTTTTGTTGTCTGTTACGTATGCCGTTCTAATTATACAAAATTGGATGGAAAGTAATTGGATAAGATCCATGATAGGATTCTCATTTTATTACTTGGTTTTAGGTGAGCAAATTTATTATGATTATTTTTACATCTTCCCATCTTCTTCACATACTTATTCTTATTCTTTATTTCACACAAAATTAAAAGATATACACACAACATTACAATATATAGCTTATGTACAACGGCGAGCTTAACCCAAAATTGGGTTTTCTTACAGCAAACCATACTTCGATTGCGAGATTAGCGGTAGAGGATAAACTACGTGCACAATCAGTACATTTAAAAACTTAAACTAAATTATTTTATAAACTTACCTAATACATACAATATAATATGCGTAACGCATACAATACCTATACATATTTATATACTACTACTATTACATATACTATATAATTATATACATACTATCATCATGTTGACAGGAAATGTTCTCTTATTGGGGAATAAGATAGCCCTTCGTTAGATGTGCTCAAGAGGGGTCTTGAGCACATCTAACGAAGGGCTATCTCGCAAGGAGTGTGGAAGCGAATTCCAAAGGCGCACTGCACGAACAGTAAATCCAACCATCATACCGACTTGAGGAGTGGGGAGGGAAACGAAGGAGAAGAGATGATGATGAGCGACAAGGTTTACCTCTAGGAACCAGATACTCGAAGCGTTCACGAAGATACGAAGGAGCTTTATGATTATGGAGAACAGAAAAGAGAGAGTGTGTGAATCTCGACGCTGCCGAATAGATAGACACTTCAGCTGCTTCCGAAATTCCGACACATGATCGTACTTACGAAGCCCGAAAATGAAGCGGATACACAAGTTCTGCAGACGTTCAAGCTTATCAAGAAGTTCCTCAGTCGCATCAAGAAAACAGACATCAGCATAGTCTAGAAGAGGAAGAAGAAGAGATTGAGCAAGAGTTAAATTATTTTAGTCTGACATACGAGTTCGTTTCCAGGTTATACTATACTTTTTATTATTTTATTCTATAGTGTGGACTACTCGGAACATGGAGTATCACGCATTATGATATCATTCCACGTCTTTACATATCATCTATAGATAGTAAGAATGTTTTCAACTGATGGCGCTACTTGTATTTTAAATAGATAAGAGGCAGTAAAATATTAAAAATTAAGCACGTTAAGTCCACATGAATTGATAATTATTTGTTTAATTTAAAACCGAAAACATGTTCTGCGATTTCGGCGGTCTCTCCAGTCCTGGAGTCAGCGCTAGATGGCGCTTTTCTTCCTGTCTGCTCCGAGTTTCGGTATCTCGGTTCACTCGTGCAAAGCGATGGCGAAATAGGTCGTAAAGCACAGAATTAACACGGGATGGATGAAATGGCGGCAAGTCACGGGAAAATTCTGCGACCCTGAAACTTAAGTGAAATATTTATAAAACAACTACTTTTTGCCCGCGGTTTCGCTCACGTTAATTTAGAATTTGACAATCAATTCGGGTTGTACTTTAATTGTAATAATATAATTCAATCATGATTCGAAAGACACGTGGCGCCATCTATTATGATAAAAACGTTATTGTTGTTTTCCTCGGGAACAGTACTTGTTTTCGGGATGAAAGGTAGGTAGGTAGGTAGGATAAGAATGGTTAGACCTGCAGTCTTGTATGGATCAAAATGTTGGCCCACAAAAGGGATGAATGAAAAGCAATTGCATGTGGCTGAGATGAGAATGCTGAGGGGAAAATAAGAAATGAGTACATAAGAGGAAGTCTGAAAGTGGCGCCGGTGACTGAAAAATTGTGTGGTAATCGCTTGTCGTAGTATGGGCATGTGATGCGGAGGAATGAGGAAAACTTCATGAGGAAAGTTTTGAGTATATATGTGGATGTATATAAGAGTAGAGGAAGATCAAAGAAACAATGGACGGACTGTGTGAAGAATGATATTGCAAGAAAGGAACTGTCTGATGAGATGACGAGTAATAGAGAAGTATAGGAGAAGAAGACATGCTGCGCCGACCCAAAATGAATTGGGATAAGGGCAAAACAATGATGATTTTTTATTGGTTAGGTTGGTACTGTGCTTTTGTGTTAAGAGACTTAGGTAGATTAAAGTAATAGAGAAGTGTGGAAGAAGAAGACATGCAGCGCCCGCCCCAAATAAGTTGGGATAAGGGCAGGAGAATGATGTTGAGTAATTGAGTAATTTATTCAGAAATACATTCTAAGCTAACAGTTTTTTTACCAGAACGCTTAAAAGATAATAATAATCATATTATAATATAAAAAATAAAATTCGTTTAATTCAGACTAATAAAACGTCCATAGGTTGTTAGTAACAATATCTTAAAACTATTAGTCAAAAAACAAAACTTATATTATGAGATGGATTGAACTATTGAAGTAGCAGCATAGAATTCACTGTGGCTACATTAGGGACTCAGAGAGCAGGATAAGAGGTGGAACATTTATTTATTTATATATTTATTTTATAAATTACATGTTCTATTTATTCAAACAAAGCACACAATTAGACCTCTGGGGTCTGTCTTAGCATGCCATGGCCTGAGATTTGATCAACGCGCTATTAGCAATTTAGCAGTTAGGTTGTAAACGAGTTGAGGTAATGTTCTTTCAGCTTACGCTTTATATTTTTACGATTCATTGAGTCTCTGATGTCTACAGGTATTTGGTTAAGTAAATTGGGTATTGTGAAAGAAGCGGTACGCCTGCCATAGAAGTTATTTTTGCGTGGCACTTGAAATGATTTTGTTTTGGCTTGTCGTGTATTCACATCATATTATGTAAATCATAATGTTCTATGAGAAACAGATACTTCGCGCGCGCTTGCACAGGTAATACTTTGCAATGTTTAAATAACCCCGTGTAATTGTCTCGGTATTTATTTTTTACACAATTTGGTACAACAAGTTTCAGTAAGCGTGTTTGCAAATTATGTATTTTGTCTAGGTATGTTTTAAATGTGCGTCCATAACTGGTGAGTCCATAGGAGATTATCGACTCAGCGAGAGCCGTGTACATTTGAAGGAGGGTTCTGTACGGTATATTGCGCTTTATAATGGCAAATTTAGCGAGTATCGCACGTAACTTGCCGCAAACAGATTCCACCTGGTAACTCCAGTTGAATCGGTTGTCAATTATTAATCCCAGATAAGTATGATATGGGACTTGTTCTATAGGCGAGCAATGGCAATCTGGTACGCTTTTATGCAGACAATCGTGACTATGAGCTATGATTTGAAAGGGATGGGAGGTAATTATGTGACTTGAATGTACGTGTATAACTTTAGTTTTTTGTGGATTTAGAACAAGTCCCATATCATGGGCCCACTTAGTCATAGAAGTAAAATCTTTCTGCAAACATTCTGCGGCCAAATTAAGGTTTTTGTTAGCAGAGAGTATACAGGTGTCATCAGCGTATTGATAAAGGGAACAGTTTGTTATAATATTTTCTAGGTCATTCACGTATGCCACATAGTGGAGTGGACCAGACACTGAACCTTGGGCTGTGCCTTTCGTCACGTTTACATGTCTGCTAAGGCTAGGACCAACTTTAACGCGATAACTTCGGCTACGAAGGTATTCTTTGCACCAGTCGAGTAATTTCCCTCTTATACCCGAGTTTTCCAGTGTTTTTAATAGTGTACTATGCCCAAGTGTGTCAAAAGCCTTGCTGAAGGCAATGAATATGAGTATAACATGCTGCTTCTCATCTAGGTAGTTGTTAACTTCATCAGTAAAATTGGAAAGTAGTTGAGCTGTTGATTTCTTACTTTGGAAACCATACTGTGCTTTGGCAATAATGTCATTTTCCCGATAAAAAGTGTGTATTTGGTCGCATATAAATTTTTCAACTATTTTATTTATGGCAGGCAATATCGTTATGGGTCTGTAATTTGCTAAGTCATTGAATTTGCCTTTTTTATGAATGGGCCTAACTACACCCGTTTTTAATTCCGACGGATATTTGCCTTGTTGAATACTCGCATTAATTAACTTTACTATTGCATGCACAATTTTATCTCCTATCATTTTGATGTCCATGATTCTTATTGAGTCATAACCAGCTGATTTATTAGTATCTAAGTTTTTAATAATTTTAAGAGGTGTGGCTTTTTTAAAAAACATTGATTTATCTTGGGATTTCATAAATTCACGTTCATCCAACAAGGGTCTGTCACACCTGGGCACAATATCAGACACACTGGTTTCAAATTCCATTGCAAAGTCATTAGCGATACTCAACTCACTATTTGATTCATTTAAAAAAGCGTTCGTTATCACCTCATCTACAGACTTCACTATTTTACCGGTAAGTTTATTTAAGATTTCCCACAGTTTTTTGGGATTATTTTTGTTTTCTGTTATTTCTTCTCTGTAATAATTATTTCTAGTGTTTAGTATCATTTTACTAACTTTATTTCTAGTTGTATTGTACTCTAACTTAAGTGTTTTATTATCCGGATCATTTTTCCATTTTATAAATAGTTTGTCTCTTTTGATACAACTTGTCCTTATCTTATTGTTAACCCATTTCTCACAATTTCTTTTGCTCAAGTTATTTATCTTTTTAGTGTATTTACATTCATTGTAGCACTTTATAAAGTTTTCTTTTATGTATTTATATATATCATCAGGCGCAGTTTAACTCATCTATCATTTCCCAGTCGGTGCAAGCTAAGAGTGTTTTTATTTTTTTATTATCAATAGACTCAATGAACTTAGGATCCCTACCTTTAGGTATAGACGCAAGCGTGACAATCGTCATGCGATGGTCTGCTAAGACAGTCCCCAAAGCAGCTGAGTAAACGTCATCAAGGCGAGATCTCACGAAAATATGGTCAATACAAGTTTTAGTGACTATATCACCTTTGGTTTCGACTCGCGTGAAGTCTGAGATCGCACATTCGAGGCCGCACTCAGCAAGTTTACTCAGATAATAACTGTTTACATTATTGGTAGTTTTAAGGTCTATATTTATATCTCCCAACAAAATAAGATCGCCTTTCTTTACATAATCAACATTAATCACACTGGACAGTTCATTAACAAACAGATGCTTGCTTTCTTTTGGTGGTCTATACACTGCACAGATATACATAATATTATGATTTAGCTGCGTTGTTAATTTACCTAGTATACATTCACAATGTCTAGTTTGAGTCTTTATCGGTTGAAACTTATGCTTATTATTAACATAGATAATAATCCCACCCCCTTTTCTGCTTTTACGCAAGATACTATACAGTGTAAATCCATCCAATTGATACATAGATACAATTTGTTCCGATATCCCCACTTCCGTGAGAACTACAATGTCAATTCGTGATTTAACCGAGATTAAACAGTTCATAAGATTAGCGAAATTTTTTATCAACGATCGAATGTTAACATGCACAACATTTAGGTTATAAGTGTTTTTTGGTAGTTTACTAACGTAGGTCGGTAAATCAATGCAATCAAAGAGTTCCTTAATATTACTAAATACAGCCATGATACTAATTAAAATAAATGAGATATATTTTGTGCTGGTTTTTAATATGAGCTACTCGTTTTCTTTTTAAGAAGGTTTTGTATGTCGTCTTCACATCTAATGTTTATTGTTTTGTCTTTTCCAGTACTGTCGACCTCTCCTTTCTTCACCAGTACTTTTCCATTTTGGAACCATATATATTTAAAATCCTGTCGCAGTTGTTGTTTAGCCATCCACATAAGTTTTCTGTTTACCTGTGATAAGGCGAATCGCACGTATATTTTGGCAGGCGCTTCATTATTGGACACATTGGACAATATATCAGCTGATGTCAAATTAAATTGCTTAGCGGAACGTATCCAACATTCCACGTCCTTAGTATTCCCTAGTTCTATCTGTAGAACGCCTGGGTTCTGATGCGTGTTCGAACGTTTTACGCTTTTTATCACAGACTTATCTATGCTCATTTTTTCAGCAATATTACATGATATTTGCAACAGTTCTTCGTTTTTTATATAAGGGATTCCGGTTATTTCAATAAAGTTGTTCAGTTTATCTTGGTCTAACTCGTTTAAGCGTTGTTCTAAAGAAGAGATTTTAGTTTCGTAGTGGGTAATTTTATTGCAGAGATAGTTATTTTTATTTTCCATATCTTTCAGCTTTTGTTTCATCATTTTGATCGATTCCACAAAATCATCGATTTTACCAGTGCAAAATTCAATAGAAGACTGTAAGGGCAACAGTTCTTTTTGAACTATTTTTTGAACCTCGTTGGAAATATTTGACAGCAATTGTTTCATATCTATCGGGAAGTTGGATGATGTGGTCGTCATTGGAGTTGGTTCGTCAACCTCATCATCGTCTTCCTCTGGGACGATAAATGATTTCCTAACAGGAGTATGTCGGTGACATTCGCTGCAAGTCCATTCCAAAGTTTCCGAGTTACGAATAGCTAGTAGGTACCTATTTGCTTTTGTGTGAGCCCGGTGCATGTTGTATTTGCATGCACGATTTTCCCACATTTGCAACATTCTAATCCTGGGCTTTTAGTTGTAATTGTTTTGCAACATTTATCGCACTTCGGCATGGCGTTATTGTTGCTTCAAATATAAATATGTAGTTGGATGAATGAGATTCGTACGTACCCACACCGCCGCCAATAACGTAAAGTCTCACCAGTGAACGTCGCGACGAAAAGGTCTTAAGCGCCGGGCACAATCCGTCGCTTACGCGTTTTAACACACACACCTTCGATGTTCTCACAAAGACGAACTTTTATATTTTATTGTTTGTTTTAAAGTTGTTTAAATCACTACAATGGAATAAGTTTATCACTTGGTTTATAGTTAATGTTTTTGCAATTGTTATAATATACTATATATTTTACACAAAACTGCACTCAGAGACTCGTAAAATACATTAAATTTCAATTAGGGAAGCGCGCTGACCTTGCCGTGTACACGGCTGGGCGTGATTTTTAAATAAAATCCCGCACATAGTTTGTGAGAGTGCTCCATATCCACACCCCATGTCTGCTAGTACCAACATTATCAACACAACACCTTGCACAATTTCCCGATGTAAGCCATTTTTCTAAACGTGTAACTATTGTTTACAGGTGTACAAACTTACTTCCTATTTCTGCTGAGGAGTGAAATCAAGAAACTGCAGAACATCGGCGAGTTCAGATTTGTAAACAATGAAACTGAAGCAGAATGTACCATGAAATGTGAAGAAATAGTAGAGGAGACTGGCAGAGAAGACGTTTGACCAAGAGAAAACTGTTAATCTAAAGAGATATATAAAGTTGTGTGATATCTAGATATCACACAACGTACAAAACTTGAAATGGAGTGCTGAAGAGTTACTTTATGTTTAAAGTAGACGTTAGTTTGTAAAACAAACAATTTTGCATCAAGTTTCTGTTACAGGATGAAAGAAAGATATTTCTTTTTTATTGTCCTGTGAGAAGATACACGAAATATGGATTTTCCTTGTTATTTTTAATTATTTTATTTAATATTTTAATCAGTCTTTATTGTAGATACGTTTCTTTTAATTTGTATTTAGTCTCTGTATGTGTATGTGCATTTTTTTGTGTGTAGCTTGGTTTTGTCTGTTATATTTTAAATGTTTTCTTAAATAAATAAATCATTATGTCGTTTTCAAGTAATGTGTTTTACATTATACCCGTAATAAACAGAAAAAATGCTATAAATTGTATTGCGAGGAAACAGAAAAAAAAAACATTTAAATAAACTCAATCTGTGAATGCACCCTGTTGCTTTCCCGCCATTTTAACAGCGCGCTAGCGCTGCCTACTGACTGGCGCCGCGCGGCGATTAGTTCGAAATTTGAATAGCAACAGCGCGCTGCTCACTAGCTGGAGTCGTGCGGCGGCGATCAGTTCCATATTTGAAATGGCAAATAATACTGTTATGGAATTTGTATGGACTATAACTTAACTATTTGCTTTGGTAACACACGCGTTTTTTATGACCCGCTTTACATATTTAAAACCGGTGGAATTACATCAGCTTTACGAGCAAGGGTGTTAAAAATTGTATTAAAACTCAGTTCAATACCAGCATCTTATATAGAGTGACTATATTCCGTCAAAGTGTAGATATTGTTGGAATATCCAGGCAAATGGATTATACCTTTGGTATATAAAGTTTTTGTTTAACTATCAACACATGGATGGAGTAGATTCATAAACGCTGCTTAAAATTTAAGAATGATTCACGTCTGTTTAACTATACAGTATTTTTTATTTTCAATCGGTTTATGAATGTTGAGATTGATGTGTGGAATGACAAGAATATAAGTAAGGAATTAATATATTAGAGGAAGTTTGAAAGTGGCGCCTGTTACAGTTTTCAACGAGAGTCGTAGATGTGATGGAGACACATGAGACTAAAAAAACTTCTTTGCAAAAAAAGAAAACCGACTTCCAAACAAACACTCAAAAAGTCTAAAATAACTGTAGTTTGTTTTTGACTTTTTTGCCACCGACTTCCGAAAGTAAAGTAATTAAAAACTTTTTGTTGTTTTTTTAGAAGTATGTTCTTTTACTGTAAAAAAAAGGTTTCTTTGTTTTATTTTACCCTTTTCAGTTTGTAGTGCACACAAAGTCAACACACAAATTCTTGTCACAAAACAATTTAACATTATAACTAGAAGTTAAGAACCACACCACAGGGTTCCGTAGCACCAAACAATATAATAAAATTATTTTGAAGGCTCATTCATGTTGTATGTATTACTCTCAATAGCAAAATAAATTTATTTTTCATAGTATGTTAATGCAAAACAAAGTTACTACTGCAATTTGATGAAAAAGTCCCATATCTCAAAAACTAAACATCAAATCTTATTGAAACCAATTTTTGTTAAAAGTTTTTTTTACGTTCTACAATCCTACATTTTTTCAGAATTTTCCTAGCTGAATGCACGCCGAGCTATTTTTGTACACATTTCTAATCAGTCTTATATATTTTTGTTCTATCCCTTGTTCTCTTAACGCCTCCCAGATGTTTGTATGTATTAACGAGTCGAATGCCTTGCTATAATCGACAAATGCTAGATAGTATATGAGTTGATATTCCGCAAATTTGGGTCTTACTCAAGCGAATGGAAGGAAAACTCGATGAACAACAGCCAATAGAACAGGCAGGTTTTAGAAGAGACTACTCAGTTCTTGACCATATCCATGCTGTTAGGCAAACCATCGAGAAATTTGCGGAATATCAACTATTTCATGAGCTATGAATATAATGTTTGCATAATCACCTTAATGTTCCCACAGCTGGGACACTGGCCTCCTCTATAAAAGACGGAAAAGGCTGTAAATCACCACGCGGACCCAGTGAGGGTTGGTAGATATCACATGTCTTTGATTCCTTAGGTTCTAGGACATGCCGGTTTCCTCACGATGTGAGTGATGATATAATAAAGAATTCGCTAAGTTACCTACAGCTGCGTGGAAATATTTCCTTCTGCTATTGAGGGGTGAGATCATTAACTCAGGAACAACGTCGAGTTCGTATCTGTAAAGAATGTGACTGAAACGGAAGGACCCCAAGTAATATGAGACAAGGGCAGGAAGATGATGAAGAACAGCGTTTAAGAATAAAACCCACCAAGCAAAGTTAAACGTAGCGGGTTTTACAACCAAACTTCCCGCCTCTTATTTTGTTTGCAATTAATACGCAGTCGCACAAATTAGATATAAAGGTTAAGTTGATATTAATTTGTGTTATTATTATCTACAATTGTCAGTTGAATTGTCGCCACGCTGCGCGCTGTAACAAACAACTCAATTTAAAACCAGGAAAATAATTAGCTTTAAATTTTGTTCTAAAAGTATTAGATTATTTTAAAATTGAGCCTTGTACTATAAAAAGCGACTGATAACATTGTAAGCCAGTTTAAAATCACGATGAAAGGAGAAATTCCAGAGTGTAGAAGATGTTGTTGCTGCTTGCCGCTACGGTATGGCTTGCTCGCGTGGGGTTATTTCAAAATGGTAAGTTTAATTACTTTTACATTTCGGTAGATAAGTGTGGCCAATGATCCAGTTGAATAGCGTACAATTGGAAATTGGAGAGGTCTATGGTCCTAGCTGTTGAGCGCCATTTGGTTAATGACAATTATCTTGAAAGACTTCTTCAACTATTTTTTAATAGGTACAGTTCAGAGAAGTGGACTTGGCCATCTTCTTCTTAGCGTATCGATGGCAAAAAGTTCAAATTTGTTCAGCCCATTCTCAGACACGCGAACCCCGCTCACTGATGCAGTTAGTAGGTCATCAGGTGCGCAGGTGATGGGGCATGCGGTGCAAGATGGGAGGTGGGCCATCGTCGTGTGGGAGACGCCGCATACGAACTTGAGGTCTGAGCCGTCCGTGAACCCCCATCTGGAGAGATTGTCTTTACTCCGTTCGAAGTCTGTTTAGAGATTTCCAAGTCAGCCACGGTAACGCATGCCCAGGTGGAAGGTTTTCTGATGTATCGATGAATTTGTCAGGGGATTTAAACCGCTCCGCCAGAAATCGATCATAAAAGCAAAGTTGTTTATAGTCATGTTTTTATGTTTTCAGATTGCAGATTTATTTCTGATAGTGTTTATATCTTATTCGTTGATATTAACTGTAATGTCAATCAGGTTATATGGACCTGATGATGATCATCTACACCGGATGTATGTGGAGCTGATTATAGTAGTCATCGTTCTTGTGGTGTTCTTAACAGATTTCGTGGTGACCATAATGTTCATTGTTGGAGGACATAAGGTGAGATAATCAATCAAATTGTAAAAAAATACAGTAAGCTTATCATATATTATAGCTTATATTGAAAGTTCCGCCTAGAATTCCACGCTATCCCATAACCACAATTCTATAGCGCCCTACTACCTCTACAAAGACAGGTCTCAACTCACCACTCGTTAAGATGTGTTTCATTTATTTAGTCTATACCCTTTTTTTTTTTTTTTTGGTGGGTGGGAAATCATCAAATGATTGATGATTGACCCAGAGCGGGGGGGGGGGCCGCTCTGGGCGGAGCGGAAAGGAGTGTCCGACTCTTACTGACTAAAAACCACCCATGTTCCTTCATTGGCCCTTTATGTTCCAGGGCCGCGGTATCTCTTTCGAACAGTCCCACAGCCCTGGCAGGCACCGGCCCTTGCGGGCCCCTCCCGTTTGCTGACAACTCTTTGGAGTCTGCCATATTGGATTTAGAATGACGTCACTTAGCTAACCATGCATTGTCATCCAAACTTAACATGTATACAAAATTGCAGCTCAATCGAAAACCGAGAAGTGGATAAAACTTCTAAGATTTTATACATAGTTCCAGGTGAAACAAATAAAATCGTGTTAAAAGTGGAGAGGGGGACGGTTTATAAGCAGCCGTGAGCCGTCGTTTGATGATTTCCCACCCTCCAAAAAAAAAAAAAAAATATGGCAGACTCCCAAAGATGGCGGACTGGTTATTTTTTATGCATTCCCATGATATGGGTATCTGATAAAAGGGTTTGCTGAGAAAAATACGAGAAATAAAATGACGTCACTCGAAAGCGACTCTTTTTTTACTTTTTTTTATTATTAATTGGTACAATGTGTCAATTGTACTGGACAGTTGTGGTTATCCCTCAACATGCGCGTGCAGTCTTACAGCGTTTAGTACAAATAAATCCTGATTAAGTGAATCCTTTTCTTTTGCAGAAAAACGTGAAGCTGATTCGATTATTCTATTTCATAAGTATCGCGATGTGGATATTTAGTTTTTTGTTGTCTGTTACGTATGCCGTTATTATAATACAACATTGGATGCATAGTCATTGGATAAGATCCAGGATGGGATTCTCATTTTATTTCTTGGTTTTAGGTGAGCAAATTTTTTATTATTATTTTTACATTTTCCCATCTTCTTCACATACGAGTTCGTTTCCAGGTTATACGTCCTTTTATAGTGTGGACTAGTCGGAACATGCAGTATCACCATAGAGAATAGTCTTTGAGTATCACGCATTGTGATAATCATTCCACGTCTTTACATAATATCATAGTAAGAATGTTTTCAATGATGTCGCTACTTGTATTATAAATATATAAGTAAAACATTAAAAATTAAGCACGTTAAGTCCACATGAATTGATAATTATTTGTTTAATTTAAAACCGAAAACATGTTCTGTGATTTCGGCGGTCTCTCCAGTCCTGGAGTCAGCGCTAGATGGCGCTTTTCTTCCTGTCTGCTCCTTAAAATTTGACAATCAATTCGGGTTGTACTCTACTTGTAATAATTCAATCATGATTCGAAAGACACATGGCGCCATCTATTATCATAAGAACGTTATTGTTGTTTTCCTCGGGAACAGTACTTGTTTTCGGGATGAAAGGTAGGTAGGTAGGATATAGTATATATAGGATGCCTGTGCATGTAGCTGAGATGAGAATGCTGAGGGGAAAATAAGAAATGAGTACATAAGAGGAAGTCTGAAAGTGGCGCCGGTGACTGAAAAATTGTGTGGTAATCGGTTGTCGTGGTATGGGCATGTGATGCGGAGGAATGAGGACAGTTTTGAGTATGAATGTAGATGTGCATAAGAGTAGAGGAAGATCAAAGAAACAATGAACGGACTGTGTGAAGAATGATATTGCAAGAAAGGAAGTGTCTGATGAGATGACGAGTAATAGAGAAGTATGGAAGAAGACATGCTGCGCCGACCACAAATGAATTGGGATAAGGGCAAGAGAATGATGATTTTGAGTAATTGATTAATTTATTCAGAAATACATTCTAAGCTAACAGTTCTTTTACCAGAACGCTCAAAAGATAATAATAATCATATTAAGAGAACGATTGAACTATTGAAGTAGCAGCGTAGAAGTCACTGTGGCTACATTTATAGGGACTCAGGGAGCAGGATAAGAGGTGGAACATAGTTTGTAAGAGTGCTCCATATCCACACCCCATGTCTGCTAGTACCAACATTATCAACACAACACCTTGCACAATTTCCCGATGTCCACCATAAATAAGTAAGACCTTTTTCTAAACGTGTAACTATTGTTTACAGTTGTACAAACTTACTTCCTATTTCTGCTGAGGAGTGAAATCAAGAAACTGCAGAACATCGGCGAGTTCAGATTTGTAAACAATGCAACTGAAGGAGAATGTACCATGAAATGTGAAGAAATAGTAGAGGAGACTGGCAGAGAAGACGTTTGATCAAGAGAAAACTGTTAATCTGAAGAGATATATAATACAAAACTTGAAATGGAGTGCTGAAGAGTTACTTTATGTTTAAAGTAGACGTTAGTTAGTAAAACAAACAATTTTGCATCAAGTTTCTGTTACAGGATGAAAGAAAGATGTTTTTTTTTTTATTGTCCTGTGAGAAGATACACGAAATATGGATTTTTCTTGTTATTTTTAATTATTTTATTTAATATTTTAATCAGTCCTTATTGTAGATACGTTTCTTTTAATTTGTATTTTGTCTCTGTATGTGTATGTGCATTTTTTTGTGTGAATTTCGTGTGTAGCTTGGTTTTGTCTGTTATATTTTAAATGTTTTCTTAAATAAATAAATAAATAAATCATTATGTCGTTTTCAAGTAATGTGTTTTAAATTATACCCGTAATAATCGGAAAAAATTATATAAATTGTATTGCGAAAAAAAAAACATTTAAATAAACTCAATCTGTGAATGCACACTGTTGCTTTCCCGCCATTTTAACAGCGCGCTAGCGCTGCCTACTGACTGGCGCCGCGCGGCGATTAGTTCGAAATTTGAATAGCAACAGCGCGCTGCTCACTAGCTGGAGTCGTGCGGCGTCGATCAGTTCCATATTTGAAATGGCAAATAATACTGTTATGGAATTTGTATGGACTATAATTTAACTATTTGCTTTGGCAACACACGCGTTTTTTATGACCCGCTTTACATATTTAAAACCGGTGGAATTACATCAGCTTTACGAGCAAGGGTGTTAAAAATTGTATTAACACTCAGTTCAATACCAGCATCTTATATAGAGTGACTATATTCCGTCAAAGTGTAGATATTGTTGGAATATCCAGGCAAATGGATTATACCTTTGGTATATAAAGTTTTTGTTTAACTATCAACACATGGATGGAGTAGATTCATAAACGCTGCTTACAATTTAAGAATGATTCACGTCTGCTTAACTATACAGTATTTTATTTTCATCTGGTTTATGAATGTTGAGATTGATGTATGGAGTGCAGAGTGACAAGAATATAAGTAAGGAATTAATATATTAGAGGAAGTTTGAAAGTGGCGCCTGTTACAGTTTTCAACGAGAGTCGTAGATGTGATGGAGACACATGAGACTAAAAAAACTTCTTTGCAAAAAAAGAAAACCGACTTCCAAACAAACACTCAAAAAGTCTAAAATAACTGTAGTTTGTTTTTGACTTTTTTGCCACCGACTTCCGAAAGTAAAGGAATTATAAACTTTTTGTTGTTTTTTTAGAAGTATGTTCTTTTTCTATAAAAAAAAGGTTTCTTTGTTTTATTTTACCCTTTTCAGTTGTAGTGCACACAAAGTCAACACACATATTCTAGTCACAAAACAATTTAACATTGTAACTAGAAGTTATTAAAGAACCACACCACAGGGTTCCGTAGCACCAAACAATATAATAAAATTATTTTAAAGGCTCATTCATGTTGTATGTATTACATTCAATAGCAAAAATAAATTTATTTTTCATAGTATGTTAATGCAAAACAAAGTTACTGCTGCAATTTGATGAAAAAGTCCCATATCTCAAAAACTAAACATCAAATCTTATTGAAACCAATTTTCTTAAAAAGTTTTTTTTACGTTCTACAATCCTATATTTTTTCAGAATTTTCCTCCTCTTACTTTAGAAATTAGCGGAGGGGGAACACACATTTTACCACTTTGGAAGTGTCTATCGAGGATCAAACGATTGACTTTGAGAAAAAATGATAGGAACCTCAATGTCATTTTTATAGACCTATCTTATTTGATGAATTTTCATTTTTTTAAATCTCAGTTCGTATGGGGAGTAAATTAATCTTAATCTTTTATTTTTTTTATTTTAGTATAAAAATCGTAAAGCGGTTTACACAATACGGTAGGTATTCTGTAAACGGCTTTACGATGTAAGTTGCAACTGTGTAGTCCTAATACTTTCGGAATAAAGTGACTGTGACATACGGACGGACAGATATGACGAATCCATAATATTTCCGTTTTTTGATATTCGGCTACGGCTAACCCTATATTATAGGAGCTGGTGGAAAACATAAGCTCTTCCTTTTTGAGAAGTCGTTTAGTCGGCACGGAGAAGAAGGTCAAAGATAAGATGGGTGGATAGAGTGTGAGGAATGGCATAAAAGAAAAAGGCGTAAATGATACCATGAGGGCAGGAAGATTTGCGGTCCATGGCCCTTTACGGGGCCCCGGTGTGGGCGCGTTCGTTGAGGTTGCGTGCAAAGCACTACCTGAACGCGCCCCAAAAGGTGGTAGCCGTAAGGCTGATCCGGGGGTACCGCACGATCTCCCGCGAGGCGGCGAGCCTCCTTGCCGGATTGCCGCCATGGGATCTGGAGGCCATAGTCCTCGCGCGCCTGCACGAGTGGCGCGCGGAGGTACAGAGCCCGGGGGTAACTCCGCTGCCGCGGCATATTGTCGCGCGGCGGACAGACCTCCGCCGTGATCTCATGGCGACATGGAGAGAGCGACTATCGCAACCCCGTTCAGGGCACGCCACGATAGTGGCGGTAAGTCCCCTCTTTGAGGAGTGGCTAGGGAGGCGCCACGGCGCCCTCACCTTCCGCCTGACGCAGGTCCTCACCGGACACGGGTGCTTCGGGAGGTACCTGCACCGAATCGGGCGGGAGGAAACGCCCGGGTGCTACAACTGCGAGGATCGACCAGAGGACACGGTGGAGCACACCGTCGAGGTCTGCTCCGCTTGGGAGGAGCACCGCCGTGTCCTCGTAGCGGCGATTGGCGGCGGCGACCTCTCGCGCCCGGCCCTGGTTCAAGCCATGGTCCGGGGCGAGAGGGAATGGGAAGCCGTCGCCTCCTTCTGCGAAGCAGTCGTTCGTGTTCCACGCGCGCCTCAAAGGGATGTCAGCAAACGGGAGGGGCCCGCAAGGGCCGGTGCCTGCCAGGGCTGCGGGACTGTTCGAAAGAGATACCGCGGCCCTGGAACATAAAGGGCCAATGAAGGAACATGGGTGTTTTTTAGTCAGTAAGAGTCTGACACTCCCTTCCGCTCCGCCCAGAGCGGGAGGAGTCATTTGATGATTTCTCACCACCCAAAAAAAAGGGCAGGAAGATATGGATAAGTGATTACGCGTAAAATCCGCTGCAAGATGTTTTGCCAAAAATAAAGTTAATAGCCCCGGGATTTACAACAAAATTCCCGCCTCTTACTATATTGCAAATTAATGCACTGACGGCCAAATTAGATATAAAGGTTAAGTTTATAAAAATATTTGTGTTATTATCAGTTTAACTGGGGCCATGCGTAAATAACATAAACTCAAAGTGCAGATGATAATTATTTTTGATATTATTTAATCCAGAGAGCAAAAGTAAGTTATAGACCTTTTTCCGAAAGCATTAGGTATATTGTTAAGAAATTGTACCTAGACAGTCTAATACACAGCTATAGGAGAAATTCCAGAGTGTAGAAGATGTTGTTGCTACTTGCCACTACGGTATGGCTTGCTCGCGTGGGGTATTTTCAAAATGGTGATTACCTATCATAAGTTTGCTATTGTTCCTGGTCCTGGGTTCGATTCCGGGTCGGGAAAATTGTTATTGGGTTAGGTTGGAGACTTAAACATAACTGGCGCAATGTGGACGTAGTTTGAACTTATAAATTTTTATCCAAGTGACGGACATGCAAATTGAACGCGCAAACGTTGTAACGTTGAGTGACGTCTCCTAGGGGCTGTCTCCACGGGCGAGAGAATCACGACGATATTATCGTCGTTGCCACGTATTTATGTAGGTACACTCTCTTAGAGGCCGTCTCCACGAGCGAGAGAATCGCGGCGATATTATCCCATACAAATACGTAATATCGCCGTGATTCTCTCGCTCGTGGAGACGGCCCCCTACTCAATTGTTGGACATCTCAACTTGTGTGCAGGTAAAACCTGCATGCAATTTGCACACTCTTGAAAAAATGTTTCAAATACAAGCAACTTGTATGCCAATGTGACGTCATACTTGCATGCAAGATTTGCCTAATGGAATCGCACCTATAGGTACACCTCTGCCTAATCCCTTCGGGGTCTACAGGCGTGATGTTATGTTATGTTTACTATCATTCAGCTTAGACCAATCATAGCAAATTTAGGTAGTGCCCTCTATTGGTATCAACCAAATATTGGAGACGGGTAGCATTCGGTCACAATAATCTAGATTGACCTGTTGTAACATTTCGGCCTGTGATTAATGATGAGCCGGGCCACGTAGAGATAAAGTTTTTGCCAACGAGCCGCTAAATTATTTTGGAATATTCAGAATTTTATGAGACCAGTAACATTTGGCTACTATGCCTACTTTCTACGCTTTAGCTACCTAGACTGAATCGTTGTCATCATATGCCATCATGATGAGCCAGGATAACATTCCTTTTGCCAACGAACTATTAAACTATTTTCGAGTATTCAGGTGACCCTGACAACTTTCTTCCGGGCACATTCAACGAAAACATGATGCACGATCTGCGCAGGGTAGATGGTAACATAGATGAGCGTTGCGATGGCGTGCGATTGGAGATCTTAAGCCGTGTACGCACGTACGAACACGAACATAGTGAACACAAACATCAAATCTGAACATTTGGTTCGTACGTATGGACGGCATATTCGAACACGAATGCGAACATGGTTCGAGTCGAGTTCGCGCACAACAGTCGTGAACTCTATCTTAATAGCCATGACGGCGCCGTTGGAAGTGGTCGATTGTGAAGTAGCAGAGAGTTTTTTGGTGTTCATAATAGTAATTCACGAAATGTTGTTTCCTAAAGCGGATCCTAGATGGTGGGAAACAGTATTGTACAAAAAACAAACTTTAAACGAAACAACTTGACGGCTGCTGGTCGAGAACTGAGGTACGGGTAGGATTAGCTACCCCCAAAGCAAAGCACCCCGCCAAGATCTATACGAACAGTTTTGTTTCGTAACATTTATTAAAGCTCTTCGAACACCGTCCATACAGAACATACTAAAAGGATCGCCGCAAACATATTTGACGAACAGAGTATTCGATGTTCGTTAGTGGTACGCACGTGCGAACCAAGTTGTTGCGTATCATGCAACGCAACAAATTTGATCGTACGTGCGTACACGGCTTAATATCTCCAATCGCACGCCATTGCAAGAAAAACTTTTAGTCTAAATCCTGCAGTGGACTACCATTAAGCTGATGAAATAATGTTTCTAGACTTCTTTAATAATTTCCAATTGGAGGTACCATAAAGACCATTATAAAGGCAAAGTTGTTTAAAGTCATGTTTTTGTATTTTCAGATAGTAGATGCATATCATAGCAATCAGTCGGATGTGTTGATACTAACTTTAATATGGAGTGTCATGTTTCTTGCGGTGGCAACCATAGTGTTCATTGTCGGAAGACTTATGGTGACATTTAAAATCGAATAATAAATGAATCAAGCTTTTTGCCCGAGAACAATTTTGAACAAACGAAACTTTGTAAAGAATCTTACTGACGAGTTAATCGATCATAAATGTAGGGAACAGCTGATTTTTTTTTCGCGATTTCAGGTTTGGTCCCATAGTAAAAGTTGCTCATAATGATGAGTACAATGACCTCTTAAGAGGTTTCTGGTGTTTTACAAATAACCCTGTATATAAACCTGAGCAGCCTCAGGTTTAGGATAAGTATTATTTCAATAAACAATTACCAGTTTACGTAGATTTAACGTTCTTATTTCTTATTAATTCTATCAATCTAATTTCGATGTTGGCGCATTTTTTGCGTAATAAATAATATTATTATACATAGTTATGGTGGTGTGACGAACTGATCGTGTTGGCGGTGGAAATATAGCACAAGATAGCAATGATCTGGAAAGTAAAAGGGGCGGCCTTTGCCCAGCGGACACAAGATAAGCTAATAAAATATAAGAACAGATTTCGGAAACTCATAAAATGTATAGAAGGGGACACAACTGTGGTCCCTGTGGTACCGCGATTTAATAAAGCTCACGACCACTGAAGCCAATGTTAGTTTCACTCAGATGGATACGATTAGAAAAATGTGAGAAGAGGACTGCGGATACCATTACAATTCGGCTTTAATTCATCATCTATAGGTTAGTCATACATTACTCATCTTATCAAAAGCTTTGGAAAAGTTAGTATACCCATCGCTGTGACTTTATTGAATTGAATTGAAAGGTCAAAAAACTCAAAATATTGAAAATAGGCGCCTATCTGTATTCCTAAAGAATTTAAAAGCATTTTAAAACAAAACATTAGAAAACACAAATTCAATTGTAACTTTGCCTAATGCGATGTAGCCATTTTTCTCAAAAAAAAAAAAATGCCGAAAGTCTGTTGAGCGTATTTCTGTCAGAGCCCGCTTTCATAGGCGTCAGTTGCAACACACCATTCTTCTTCTTTATGTGTATAGTTACGTTTAAGTCCCGAAAGGTGCAGCTAAACACAACATTATTTTTGGGAGTATTGTGAATAAACGCTTGGTATTTACGAAATGTACGCTACGGCCGCTGAAGCCTTACGGTGCTCTGTGGTAAGTTTATGACCCCAGGAACTGTACCACCATCTCTTACATCAGTATTACTCCAATCTTCTCCCAATAATCTCTCTACAAAAGACATTTAGCTGAATCTCTCTCCCACACTTAAGTAAGATTAAAATAACATGGTTGAGGCAGAGAAAACCGGAAGTGGTAGGAAAACGAAATTTATGTAAGTATGTTAATATATTATTTTTATATGATTTTAAGATTTTTTTTTAAACAAAAAAAAATAAACATGGAGACGGTCATTAGTACAGGCTTTAAATGAATACGCAAGTACGCCAGTGGCAACATCACGCGACCGAGTAACAAGTCTGCGTTGTGAGTGGTGGGGCCTCTGCGAGCTTATACAGAGCCCTGATGTCTTCAGTTCAAGGTGACAGTGGACATTCAGTGTCAGATACTCAGATCCAGGGTATGCTCTCTTAGAACATTGGAGCCTGCATTAAACTTTAATATGGAAACTAGCGCCATCTATCCCCCATGGTTCCAAATATTTACTGGTTGGGATACCAGTTTATAACAGTGTTATGATTTAATTGAAAACAACAATATAGATAATTTAGGTTAAGAAACCATATTTTTAATTTACACTATAATAACTAAGTAATAGTATAAATAAAAGAATTAATTCAATCAATGACAAAAACGTATTTTTGTCATGGTTACACTATCAACCGTCTGTCATTTAGTTGAATGAGTTATTTTGAAGAATTTTTTTTTTTCGTTTTTTTTTTCGGATTTTTTTCGGATTATTTTCGGTTTTTTTGGTTTTTCGGTTTTTTTTTCGGGTAAATAAATACATTTTGCTTGCACAATATACCCACCTTGTGAATGTATTACTTATAATGTGTATTTATGTCACTAGCCGTTCCCCGCAGTTTTACTTGTATCTTTGGGCAAGCACTTAATGTACCCAGATAAAAAGTACCTATCCTATGTCAAGCTCCAGGGTTGAAGCCATCTTTATACTAGTTTTCATTAAAATCAGTTGCTGAAGTGATTTTAATAGTGAAATGTAACCAAAAAGAGTTACTTTTGCTTAACTAATATTCATTTCATTTTCAGGTGTGTACTTGGGTCAAGAAGAGCCTGTTCAAATGTTAAATATTGAGCAACCAACCACTTCAGCTCTATTAGATGTAACTAACCTTAGCCTATCAGGTATGTTGTATTTAATTTTATTACCCTAATTTGGCCACTAAATTGAAAAAGTTGTAAACAATAGAACTAGGAAATAAACATTTCACCACTAAACTGACTTATTTTTATTGTTTTTCTAGGTCCTGGAATTAAGATTGTTATTGCTGATGGTAAACCATCCACATCAAAGTCATGTAAAGAAAACACAGTGCCATGTGGAAAAGCACCACTAAGTGATACAAACAATGCTATAAAAGTTCAGGCGTGGAACCACCACCAAAAATATAAATTGAGGAAGAGAATGAGGCAAAGTGGTATTGAGGTACATGTTTGAAAAGTATCATAAGCATCAGATTTCTTATGATACTTTTCAAACATACATTACATAGAGCCTTATGTTGACTGCTTTGCGGAAAGCTTTTTTTGTCACAATGTATTTTTACTTGGTTTATCAAACGCGCATCAAAATACATGTCAATAAAATAAAATCAGAAAATACTTTCAAGAATTTTATAAGAATCATGAAAGTAACTCTTGTATTTTGCCCAAGCCTGCAAAGTATAGGATGTATATCAGGATCTTAGCAAGCAGAGATTTGCATTCATTGCCTACTTATTACTTGTTTATGTATTTAATTAATTAATATGTTGTAAACCCTAACTTTATAAGTTCGAAAATAAAAGTGTGTAAGTAATTTTAAAACGTTTTTTATTCCACATACATTGTATTATTTCCATCTAGATTTTACATAAAACAATATGTGAAGCGTATGACAATAAGTATGGTACCAAGTGCAGGTAAAAGTAACAAAATGAATAATTCATTTTGTTACTTTTACTTGGCACTTGGTACCATACTTATTGTTTTGTTTGGGTACTGTTAGTAGCTCTATGTATAGGTGTAGGTATAGATTATGGATTTAGTTCGGCACCATCACGGATAGATGGCGCTGTTGTTATGATGACGGAAATACGGTTGAGAGTGCCGTCTATCTCCATATATATATAGTAGTCTTTGCTCAGATCACAGCGGAGTTAAGACGTCATGGAACTGTACCCCGATTCATTGTGCCCAGTGTTATTGTGTTAAGTTGTATTCTCAAGTAATTTGTTAGTTTAAGTAGAAACAGTGTATCGCACCCAGTGTATCTTCATTGCACGAAACCCATGTTCTGCCCACATGATTTACAAGCCTAACGGAATAAATCCTGACAACCCGACAACCACTTTTTCTTTTCTTTTTTTTTAAATCGCTGGAATATAGCAGTATAATTATGTGTCATTGCTGAAGTGGTGATATTTCTTTATAAAAATAATTTTTTTGGTGGCACGTATACTGGCTCTACCTTAAAAAGGGCAGGGCAGGGGAGGTGGCAGTAGCCTTATTAAACTACATATTTACGGTTTTCTAAGTCAACGGGAAGTACTCTATAGTAGGTTTTGATTCTCTAGTGATATCGCAATATACGCGACGAAGTTTGATTTTTTCCAAGGGTCTCCAAGGGGTAGGTAGCAGACCTGGATATTAGATATTAAATTCAGCTTGATACCTCTACGCGTTCCCGAGAAAAAAGGTCTTGACAGACGGACAATAGTGTGTTTTTTTTATATATTAAATGGGCCTACTCTTATCCTCAATCTACAGCATTGTCCTGAGGACAGAGTTGAGGTCGACGATGAAACGAGCTAACCCAAAAGAAGCCTATTAACTCGCGACTTAACGTATCCGTTTCTGCGCCTAGTCAAAAAGTTTCATTCCTACCGTGCTGACGTCTGACGTGTTCCAATTTCGATCAGATACGATGACAGGCGAACGGAGCCGATCGCGCGTCGCAGCATACTTTCGGCTACTATCGCGTGTCGCGGAAGACGCCCGCGGTCAAGCTGCTGTGCGCGGCTTGGTAATATAGACTTTAAACACTGTGTGCATAATTTAATATCGTTTAAAGATCCTATGCCATGCGAGCCGTTTGGTGGAAATCATTCTTAAGGGTTCCGTTTTTGCCGACTGAGGTACAGAACCCTAATATGCAAGTTCTCAATCAAAATTCCCGCTGTTAATTATTTTTACAGTTCGTTAACATTTACTGCAAATAGAACATCAGTATATCTCGGAATATGCTTGATAAATAAAGGTTACTATAAACAACATAGTAATTATCAGCAATAATTACAAAAACAGTACCAATGCAAAGATAAAAGTCATAAGTTGTGTCCTTTATTTTGTATTGTGTTTTCAAGAGAGTCCAGAACCATATTCTGTTACAACAATATTGAAGTGTGAAGTTATTGAGAGCAAGTGAAAGAAAATGACCGGAGAAATTGAAATAAGGGAGGAAGTTCCAGTGGATAAAAGTTGTTGTTTCTGTTTCCCTCTACGATATGGTTTGACTAAGTGGGGTTATTTTAAAATGGTAAGTATTTTGCTGCTTTTATAGCTCGTTGTAAAGGGTGTGAACAAACTTTTTTGTCTGAATCGGTTTGAACCAGAAAAAGCTTTATGTCCAAGCATTAAAAGTGAAACGGTTCCTCGTCGATAAGGCTGCGTTTCCACTAGAGATGAGCGTGGATGCGGAGCGAGGGATGTGTGTGAAACTAACCAATAATCATCATCATGCCCTTGTCCCAATTCATTTGGGGTCGGCGCAGCATATCTTCTTCTAAACTAACCAATAATATCGTTACTTTGTCACAGCTTGAGGTAAGTATTCTAGTTATGTGATTGGTTAGTCCCACACACAACGTTCGCTACACATCCTTGCTGTGTGCCCACTACGAAAAGCACCATTCTACTGCAACCCACACCTAAGCTACGCACGTGAACTTAGTTTCCTTTTGTATGTAAATTTGGGCAGGATCGTCTACTGTGGTTCATGCTACGAGTGTTTGCGTGGCAAACAAATTATATTGAACCCCGTAGGTGATATTGTGACAAATCTCTCTGTACCAAATGGAGTGACGATCTTTGTAGAGTAATTGGTAGCAGCTGAATATGATAAAAGAGGATTAAGATAAAATGCATGCGATTGGAGAGGTTCATGCCCAGAAGTTGATTTCTTTTAGATGAAGATGACTATAGTAATTTGTATTATGTTTCAGGTAGTGACAGCGTTTTTCATAGTAGTCATATCGTACGCGTTGTTACATACTTGTATGATGCTCAGGTATATTGGGAACGGAAACCACCGGAACCGGATCTATGTAGATATTACTGTTACAAGCGTTGCACTTTCTTTCTTCGTAATGGATCTCCTTATAACCGTGCCGTTCATCGTTGGAGCATATCAGGTGAGGTTTTAAACCTTGTGAAGATTTCGTAGCACGATGCCTACTTTCGCATTATGACTATAATTTTTTTTGTATTTTCAAGTAATCGGTAGCACAATGCCACCATTTTGAAACCACCACACATTAGCTCGCATAATGCCTAAAACCGCATAAGTATTGACAAATGTATTCCATATACATTTTTCTTGTCGCAGTATGCCTACTTCTATTTAAGTCAGTACTTTTGTATGTTTGTGATCTACAATAACGTACAGTCAACACATTATTTATTTTACTTTTAGTGTTTTGTAACTAGAAGTAAGGATGATTTATAGATGGGAAATAAACAAATAAAAAATATGTTATCAATCGGTTACTTAATTGCGATTTCCAACACTATTTTCCTATTTAAAAAATAATGTTGGAAATCGCTTTTGGGTTTTGCTAAGGGGCTGTCTCCACGAGCGAGAGAATCGCGACGATATTATCGTCCGTGCCACGTATTTTTATACACTCTCTTAGAGGCCGTCTCCACGAGCGAGAGAATCGCGACGATATTATCGTCCGTGCCACGTATTTCTATACACTCTCTTAGAGGCCGTCTCCACGAGCTAGAGAATCGCGACGATATTATCGTCCATGCCACGTATTTCTATACACTCTCTTAGAGGCCGTCTCCACGAGCGAGAGAATCGCGACGATATTATCGTCCGTGCCACGTATTTTTATACACTCTCATAGAGGCCGTCTCCACGAGCGAGAGAATCGCGACGATATTATCGTCCGTGCCACGTATTTCTATACACTCTCTTAGAGGCCGTCTCCACGAGCTAGAGAATCGCGACGATATTATCGTCCATGCCACGTATTTCTATACACTCTCTTAGAGGCCGTCTCCACGAGCGAGAGAATCGCCACGATATTATCGTCCGTGCCACGTATTTCTATACACTCTCTTAGAGGCCGTCTCCACGAGCGAGAGAATCGCGACGATATTATCGTCCGTGCCACGTATTTCTATACACTCTCTTAGAGGCCGTCTCCACGAGCTAGAGAATCGCGACGATATTATCGTCCATGCCACGTATTTCTATACACTCTCTTAGAGGCCGTCTCCACGAGCGAGAGAATCGCCACGATATTATCGTCCGTGCCACGTATTTCTATACACTCTCTTAGAGGCCGTCTCCACGAGCGAGAGAATCGCGACGATATTATCGTCCGTGCCACGTATTTCTATACACTCTCTTAGAGGCCGTCTCCACGAGCTAGAGAATCGCGACGATATTATCCCATACAAACACGTAATATCGCCGCGATTCTCTCGCTCGTGGAGACAGCCCCTATAAGTGTTTACATGTCATTGCTCGTGACTGTGCCTCCTCTGAGTTGTACGATATCATCATCATAACAGCTTGGAATCACCCACGGTTGGGTATGGGCCTCCCCTTTTTTCTGCCATATTTCCCGGTTCTGTGCTGTTCATCGAGGTGTTTTCCACGGTTTTGGTGATTTCGTCAACCAATGGACTTCTGAACGCTTTCTTTGGCCTGACCTTGGTCACCACTCGACGAAAGCTTTAGTTGTACGATAGGAATTGCCAAAACAACTTATTATGTGAATCATATTGGGTTTTATCCATTGTTGTTTAATAAAATAACATCACGCCTGAGTTTTCCCAATGGGTTAGGCAAAGTGTACCATAGTAAACCCACATTTCGCCAGTTATGTTTAAATCCGAAGTAATAGAAGCCGATTGTCTTCAACCGGACTCAGATCCAAACTACGGGGTAAGATATTCCTGAAGGAAAAATCCAATAATACGACCATGTCCGGGGGGTGCCATTTGTCAGAAACCCATACTGTATGCTACGGAAACCACCCGTAATTAAATTGAACTATTTTGAAATGACTGTACTAAAAGACTAAAAGAGACATTATGCTATCGTTAGATTGAATTTTTAAATAAAGTTTACAAACTGCGATGAAACTATGTCAAAAAATAAAAAGTAGGCATCAAAATTTTGCCATTGTGCTACCGATTACTTAAAAGTACAAAAAAATAGTCACAGTGCGAAAGGAGGCATGGTGCTACGAAATCCAAATCATGTGAAGGGAGTCAAGTTTGGTTTAATTTTGGAATTCAATAATTTCAGTATAGCCTCCAGACTCTGACCACTGGCGGCAGTCGCCGGTATCCGCTGAATGCGGGCAGCGCAGGACCGACTGTTGTGCCGATATTCGAGGGAGGTCTCCTATGCTCCCCCCCCCCCCCCGTGGCTCTGTGTAGTACATGATTTTATGACACAATTAACTCCAGAACTTAATCTTATCTATAATAATAATCTATCATTTCTACAGTAAGATTTCCCTTTCCAGAAAAACGCGAAGCTGCTAAAACCATTCTACATCTTCAGCGTAGTGACTTGGGTAGTGACTATACTGTTGAGCGCTCTGGCCGTGAGTGTGTCATTAGAGTGCTGGTTATCACGGTACATGTCGCGACGCTCATTGGTCATTACTTTGCTGAACTTCTCAGCGTACTACATTATTATAAGTGAGTATAGACTTACATACTAGTCCTGGGGTACTGAGTAGGAAAGAGGATAGGAGTGGGATAGAGATGCAGCTACATGTGCTGCATTGCTCCATCTCATTCCCACACTGAAATGACATAAAACAATACTGCTTATAGAGATCATGGTAACCCTGTGGAGTGATAACCGCGTATCGGCAAGCGTAGAGTTGGACATTCCGCAGCGAGATGGTCCGATGGCTTGAATAAAATGTGGCTCGGTCTGACTTGATGCCGATGACAGACAGGAATTGTGGCGCAGCTGGCGACAGGCCTATGCGCAGTAGTGGACTACGGGTAGCCATTAGCGTCTAAGAAAAACATTTTGTTAACCCTAGAAAGATAATCTACGTCAAAATGACTCCCACGCGAACTATAATATTGCCGTTTTTTTTTTTTAAATTAAGTATTGCGAATCTATAATATAATCGATATGTGTCTTAACTGTTTTGACTCAATTTTCATGTTGAATTATAGTATTTTTATTACTTAGAATAACAACAAGTATAACAATACTGATTTATGATAAGATTATCAAAAAGATTTGGAAAAATAAAAAAGTTCCTACTTTTTGTCGATTGTTAAGAAGTTTGTAAATTTCTGTTTTTTATTATAAAATGAAGAAATATTAATAAGTAATGTTTATGTTTTTAATTGATTACGGTAGTAGAAAACTAATATTTTTTGTTTAACCCAAATCAGTTAAAAACTCTTCATTTAACATCCCCTCAAACCTGAGGAGTCAGTTTTACGTATGATTATACGTAAAACGTATAATCATACGTTTTACGTATGACTCAATATGATTATCTTTCTAGGTTTAATAAGGATTCTTCCCAAAAGACAGTCTTAAACTACTACCCCATATATCAAAAGTAGTAGGACTTCCACATCTTATTACATTATCTATATCTCAACTTTTCATCATGTTCTCACCTTTATCGTTCTTTCTGGCAGTTAAACCCACGTCATGATGGTACCTAGAAGTTCTAATTATGTTTCTCTTTTACGTTGATATTTCTGTGACATCATCGTCACTATATTTTATGCACTAATAAATCCAACAGGGTGACTACTAATTTATATATCAAGGATTTGTACTTATTGTTGATGTCAGAATATGCCAAAATAGTTTTCTTTTTTGTACACCACTGTAGCTTTGGCAAGCTTGGACATAAACATTTAAACATTAAACTATTGTAATTTTTTTCTAGTTGTGCAAACTTACTTCCTGCTGCTATTGAGGGGTGAAATCATCAAAATAAGGAACAACGTTGAGGTCAAATTTATTAAAAATACAGTTGAAGCAGAATGTACCATTACGTGTGAAGAAAAGGTAGCGGGAGATGAAACGGAAACGGAAGAAGAATGAAAGCGAATGATTTTATAAGTACATAAAGACTCGATTTCAATAAACGACTTAAAGGAGACTTCCCCTTGATGAATGCCTGGGTGACCAAGCTTTGCTCCGGTGTGAAATAGAGAAAACGAATTTTCCCAGATATGAGACCTAGATCGATTTTTCGCCACCGTAAACGCCTTTATTGCACCTTTCATTAAAATCGTTAGAGCCGTTTTCGAGGACGTGATTACAAATATACAAATATTGCTTATTGAATCGTATGGGATAGGATTATAAGCCTGTGTTATCCCTCTGCAGGGCGAAGGCCTTTTCTGTTTTCAGGTTTCGCAATATAATTTAGTCCCATTTTTGAATATTAAGTAATAAACTATACGGGGTGGAAGGGACCACCGACAATCGACGCGACGGTTACCACGTACCTACGGTTACAACTTCTGCACATACATTTAGAATACAAACTTGGTATAAATATCAGTACCAAGCTTTAATATCTAATGTGTAATTAACAAAGATTAGTTCCATCAGAAGAACTTTTTATTTCTCCTCCAAAAATAGAATACCTTTTTTTTTGGCGGAATCTGATTTAAAAACAGAAAGTTCATAAAAAGTCTTTGGCCAATCAAAGACTTTTTATGAACTTTTTGGTCCCATCAAATACTATCAATATTTTAGGTTTGTTTTTAATAAATCATAACAGATCTTATTAATATTTGAAAATCATGACAGAAATAAAACAAAACAACCGATTCCTTAAAGGTGGTCCCAAAGCTTATTTCAATACTTGTCGAGTCGAGAGTGGCGCCAAGCCTGTGTAATGTGTAAAGACCTTAACTGGATAACTTTGCAAAATAATATTTACAAGTTGAAAGACCAAATGACGGATTTATTTAACAAAAAACACTCACTTCTTTCAAAACATAAAAAAACAACCTACAACTGCCAAATCTGATTCGTGTACTCTTTACCCAATTTCGAATATTCTTTCTCTAATTTCGAATATTCTGTCTCTTTCTCTCCTGTTTCTTCATCTTTGTATTGTATCATGTATTCTGTTTCTGCTCCTGTCTCCTTTAATGTGGATCCGTTAGGATTCATAATCTCACTTCTTAGTAGGAGCACGAAATATCCTTGTATTGCTGAAAAAGTTTTAAACTGTTTTTTTTTTCTATCGTGGGATCTGAAGTCTATGGTCTGTTTACGCTTGTCAGTAAACGTTTTACATTTTATATTATGTAATCTTTGGACAAAACGCTTGTGCGAGACAGAAAACACTGGCGTGACGACTTAAGGCCTACGCGGACCGGGACGGCATGGCAAGGGATTTAAATTTTTACTAATGGACATTCAAAAACGTATCGATATAGAAATACGACATAAATTGCTATGCTTTAAAATGATGCCGTGGCATCGAAAGGGATTTCATTGCACGGCACTGAAAGACGCGCCACGGGTTCCCGCGGCGGGATGCCGTGGCGTGCTGCGGTAGGCAACGGCATGCCAAGGATTCCGGCGCTCGTTTTGACACACCGCGGAGTGAGGCAAAATCTTCTGCTATCCTATTATTAGCCTGTGCATCTTCTTCGTCTGCAATAATCGATATCAACACCAAATCCAAATCTACCATTTTAAAACTGAGGCACATCAACACTCGATCAAACGCAACTGAAGACTAAAAGTGTATCGGGCAGTAGGAGCTGCCGAGGCGTGTTTTGTCGTTAAGGCGCTGGAATGCCGCGGTATCTAAGCGGCTAATGTGCGCTGACTGACGGCAAAATCCCTTGCCATGCCGTCCCAGTGTGCGTAGGCCTTTAGAGCGTTTGTGACAGATTGGCTGGAGAAAACCGCATAGAGAGAAGAGTGGAAGGCTATGGTGGAGGCTTTTGCCCAGCAGTGGGACAGTATAAATGTTATGGTTCTTTCAAACCCTACAGACGTAGATACTTCAGTGTAAATTATTATCTATCAGAGTCCGATGACGAGCCCCGTCCGTAATGTGTCGTAGCGGTTCGACCAAACCTTTAATGGACGCATGGACAAAATTATTTTGCATCGACTTTGTTGCTGACTGTCAGACTAAACACCGTAAGGATTCGCCGGTTTGGGAACCTTTATGTAATTATGATACAAACCCAAGAGAACTTAGTGCGTTTGGAGTCTGTCAAAGTCAAGCTCAAGCTTCAAGAGCAAGTTAGTTAGTGAGCACAAGTTTTTTGTTTGTCAAGCTTTGCTACCGTGCCGAATGGTTCTTTTCCTAATCTCTAAGGTTTTAATTGTGTATTTTTTCTATTTTATCTCTACATTTTGTGTACAAACTAATTGATTTCCATGTTAAATTATTGTGGAAATTGCAGAGGATTGTAAAAATGTCCCTGCATTGTATAGATTCCATCTCTTAGAATTATATAATTGCATAACACATGTGTGAGTACTATGAACTGTAAAGCTACCATTTACATTTTGTTATCTTTCATTGACTTGAATATGTCCTGGTGGCTGAGAGAATGTCCTGCTCACTCAATTAATGTCTCGCTGATGGTGGTGGGTGTATCAGGTCATTTAGTTCCCTTCAATATGGTTCGGAGGTTCGATTCCCACACGGCACAAATATTTGTATGGTTTATGGTAGTTGTTCCGGGTGTGGCTGTTTATGTTTGTGAGTGTAAATGTTTGTAAACGCACCCACGATACAGAAGAAATTCCAAGTGGCGCAAACCTTAAGAAAATAGCGCCACCACATGCAGTAATGTACCGCCCTGGTTGCCTTTTGGGAACAATAAAGCTGCCTCTAAGGTAGATTTTTGAGGAACTAATTATTTATTATTAAGATGTCATGTAAAATGCACCAAAAATCACACCAATAAATGAATTTGAATTTGCTACGATTGCACAAACTCACCGATGTTCACAAAATAACCCGAGAAGTCCAAAATGCGCATAGTCAAAGTACGCATTGATATGTTGAGAGTGAACCATTTTTGGGCAGACATGCCGATGAGGATGCCCGTCAACAGAATCGTCAGTATGCATAGGCCTGCGCTATACAAGTAATACGCTCGAAGGAGGCTCCGATTTTTCTGCAAAAATAAAAATCCATATCATGATGCCAACTTCCAAACTCCAGGTTGCTAGGTACTGAGAAGATCTAATGAAAAACATGCTTCCCGACCTGGGATTTTAGCCCGGGACCCCACGCTCAGTAGCAAAGAGTGGTTATATATTCTCTATGCTCAGTAGTCACGCTTGCAAGCTTGAAAACAACGTGGTTAGTGTTTGCCCAAAAAGTTCCGAGACTTGCAAAATAATCTCATTTGTCTTTCAGCCTACGCACGTTTCAATATCTGTTAAATCACTACTAAAACAATTTTAATGAAACTAGTCTAAAAAAGTTGGTGATTAGGTAATAACTGGACTATTAAAATCAAGCAACTTTTTTATGATCTTCCTAAGCCAACCTTAACATTTTGTCCTCCTGCAATATAAAGTAGTGTACCCAGTGTAAAGTCTGATAAAAAGAGTACGAGCACGATGGTTGATACAATACTTTCTGGATCGTTGGAGTAGCGGCTATATCCGTTTCTGCCCATCCCAGCCATTATAATATTACTATGTTGGGTCATTATGACAGCAAAACATAGCAATAATCAGTCACTGTGATCTGAAACATAAAAATCTGGGTAAGTACATAAACCTAAACATAAACTTAGAAGGTAGGTTAGACACACGCTTATTAATTATTAAGCGAACTAACTTTTCAGCAGAAACCGTTGGTCTATAATATAAAACTTTATACACAAATAAGCCAATAGCCATGGATACTTTTTTAGGGTTCCGTACTCGAAGGGTAACCAACGGAACCCTATTACTAAGCCTCCGCTGTCCGTCCGTCTGTATCCGTATCTCATGGTCCGTAATAAATAGACAGTGATAGCGCAGCAACTGCTGGGTAGGTAAGTCCGACTCGCACTTGGCCGGTTTTTATGTTCGAAAATGTTTGCCCTTTTATGTTAAAGCAGGCCCCTGGCCCGTCCAACATACGGCCCCCAGTCCACCTAGCGACCCGCATAGATCTTTCATCCCGCCCCCGAGCTATTTAAAACTTATAAGATATCAATAAATATTGCGCGAACATTGTTTAAAACTGTTCTTAGGTCAGTTATTCCCGCGAAATATTTACCTATCCGCCCCACCTCACCTACCCGCGAATGCATATCGCATTATCGCAGTGACGCAGTCTAGTCCGGCGTAGCTTGTTTTTTTTTAAAGGCACTGATTTAAAGAGGCAGTTTTAAATAGCGGTTTTGGGTAAGTTAAAAATTACAAAATGCATATTTATTAACAAGGTCGGCAGTTAAAACTTAGCAGTAAAATAAACAAAAATGAGTCGTAAAAAATAATAAAATGGATCATTTAATAATTTTATTAAACTGAGCAGTAAAAATACGTAATATCGCCGCGATTCTCTCGCTCGTGGAGACGGCCCCTAAAGTAACTAAATGGGCAGTTACGAGTGCGCAGTTATTCGCCTAAAAAGTGTAGTGAACTAGTGAGCGTAGCCCCGCTACGCGGGGCTCCTATTTCTGGCTGCAGGGTTTACAGTAACCTAACATAAGAGTATGTCGGGGTCTTAGTTCGCTCACTCCGCTCGCTCACTAGACCCCGCCATCCCCTTCGAACCTAACCTGTCCGAGTCGGGGTACCCCAAGTCCGGGTGTCACCGCTCGCTATGATCTGCCGAACTATTTATCAAACCGCTCATTCCATCATTTTCAACGCTCATTCAGTTATTGGACTGCTCAATTATTTTTAGAATTGACATTGTATGATAAAATAACCGACTAATTGATTTTTTATTACTGTCCATGTTTTACTGCCGCAATAATTAATCAACCGCCAATAAATTAAATAACTGCTCAATATGTTTTTCAACTGATCATAATAACATCTCGAATATTTAAATAGGTAACAGCTCAAAAAATTAGTTCCCTTTTTTAATGGTTTCTTTGAATTTCTTCTCGCCCGCTACGGTTACAAAGTTACTAAACTTGGCCCTACATAAAATTATGTTGGACACCCTTGAAAGCATAGCAGACCTATTTATCTACCTACAAAACAATGCAGTGTTTTGACGACCAGAGGTACCTACAGGCATGGTCTATACAAAAGGAAATTATTTACCCCATCAGCAGTGCCAGATTCCAAGGCAAGTCATGGTTGATGCTGATAATTATGCCCGATTCTCAAAACAAGGTTAAATTGGACCATAGACAATTAAACATGCTTAAACACAAAAAAGACCAATACTGAAACGCGCATTTAGACAAACTAGAGGAAGTAGAGGATGTCACTTGCTTGACTGACAATGACATTAACATTGTCAGACAAGTTTGTTTTGGTTGCATTGTTAAAAACAATAACACTGCATTTTTTTTCTTTTTTTTCCGTAACTGAGTCCCATTAAATGAGAATAATGAAATATGCAGTTATGCAGGAAAGACCTGTGGATGGCTGCAATATTGGTACAATTGAACACGCCAATGAAGAAGCGAATACATTTGAATATTCAAAACGTAAAAATCGACATAACAAGTTCATGATATTAAACGTATTATATTATCTTATGCATATATTATATTGAAGAAGTGGTGGTCAAGATGAGTCATAATTATCTTGACCACCATCTGAAAACAGGTATTTCCATTGATCAAAACTTTAAGGATAAAGAGTTTTAAAGGATTAACAGAACACACGCGCTCTCATCTTCCCGCTGTTGATCCGTTTCTAATAATAGATATTATACACATCTGGGTCAGTGTAGGTATAGTCACCATTTGCCGCGAATAGCTGCGTATAAAATCCTTAAGTTTTAAAAACCTATTTATAAAACACAGATCACCTCACGGTGATCAAGATTTAGGTAATTTTGAGTGAAGTGCAGTCGTTTTAGTGACTTCAAAATATCTTCACTTTGAAGATTGACATCTGGCAAAATGGATGATCTGCCTGTTTTGAAGAAATGTTGTTTCTGTGTGCCTCTGCGATATGGTTTACTAACATGGGGATATATCAAATTGGTGAGATATTCAGAACATTTTATGTGAATGATTGTGCACCAGTAAAAGTGTTCCATTTACTTTGGACTTTACTGCTGTCAAACAACATTATTATTCCATTTTTAAAGATTTTGGTAACAGTAAAGTACATGTGATTAAGCTCAAGTTTATGGCTTTTGAACTTCTTTTCTTTTATCTACACACTGTTTGTCTCATTTAAATTTGAGGCCGACATATGAGCCTTAAAAAGGTGGCTGGGTCAAACTGGATGGGAAAGGTCTAGGACTGTGTTGTGGTGTTGTGGCACAGCTTGGGATACCTCTAATATTGGACTGCAACAGGCTAAGGTGATTGAAGTAGGAGGCATCCATCTGAATCTGAGCACTGTTTAAAACATAAACGACTTACAGTGCATTCTAGTATTTAATTCCAAATCGAATTTGATTGTGTCTTAATCAAGCAAACTGCTTATTTCCTTATAGACAACAGGTTGTCAGGTATTTGCGGACAAAACAATTTTTTAATTAGCTTTAAAATTTATGTGCATTATAAATTGTTAGGCAAAAAAAAACGTATTATTTATCATCATATCATAATCATATTAGTTTGCTTTATTAAGACACAATCAAATTCGATTTGAAGTTAAATACTAGAACACACTGTAAGTTGTTTGCCCTAAGACCCTACTGAGTCTACCTTACAACTTTGTATCTTCTCTGAATACTCGTAGGTACTCTATTCAGTAATTAAATTAAATCTTATTTTAGCTCTCTCAATTCAAAAGCTCTTGGAGCATAGGATTTTTAACTTATTTGAACACAATTTTAATCTGTTTCTAGGGTTCCTTATCTCAAAAGTAAAGAACCTTTTTATATAATCTTTTAAATCTCTAATTATGTCTATTTTACAGGGTATAGCTCTCCTAGTATTAAGTTTCTACATAGTCATTCTGGTAGGAGTAAGACGCTTTATCAGAGGAGACAAATTACTTAACACAATAATTGCCCTGATTGGGATGTTACTTGCAACTGAAATTATAATTCATATTGTATTCATCATTGGAGCACATAAGGTAAGGTTTATGGAAAATAAAAATTATTTTTTTTGGTTGATGTTCACAATCAGCCAAACCAAAAATGTTTATGAAATAGTCCAAGCAAATGGCCGTATGCTTGGTGTAATGCACTAATCCACACAGGGCCTAAGTGGTTCATTACGGCCCATTTCCTCTTTCAGAGTGGAGGCGTGTGCCTTAGTTGTGGGGATGTTACAGGTTGATTCTGCATGTTGCAATGCGAGTGTAAACCTCAATAGGGTTTGATACCAACGTAAAATTGTAAATTACGTGACACTCCTGATGTGTGATTGCGTGACGAATTGGATTTGGACTTCAATCTACAGGATTGGGCCAATATCTAAAGAGGGAAGGGAGGCCTTTTCACTGTGGTAGGTTGTAATAACGATGGAGGCAGCAGAGAGGGTCTTCCACTGTGCCTATCCATATTCAAAGATCTGGGCCCAGGAGGAGGGCCGACAATGCCCTCTTCCGCCCTCCATAAAATGGGCTGCTGGCGATAGACTTGGGGAATTCCGGAGGGCCGACAGTATCCTCTTCCGCCCCTCATAAAATGGACTGCTGGCGATGGATTTGGGAAAGTCCGACGTGTATGTGACCTCTGCCTCAGGGTATCGACAAGCTATAGCAAGAACTGTGTTGAACATAGAAGACGCATTACGAGCCTTTTATCCCCATTGGGATTAGATAAGATCCTTTTCCTATGGGGGTGGACAGAAACTACGAAACGCCATCTGGTATGGTCTTTTGCTTTGTCCACGTTTCTTACATCTAGTCATAGGCGCACATCGAAGATAAATATTCCAAATTAATTATATTAATTAAGTATTTAAAATACTCTTTTTCAGAAAAAAGTGAAGCTTTTGAAAGTTTACTACTACTACGCGATGTTCATGTGGGTGGCGATAATTGTGATGTCCATCATCGGCACCATATTCCTCGCGCTCGCTGTTTGGGATAGTTCATCAGCAGTTAGAACTTTTATAGTCATACTGATCTCCTCTGTCTTCTCCATTATTTTCTCTATTGGTAAGTATTCATTCTCATCGCTGCTCTCAAAACAATGAATGAAAACATCGTGGAAAACCGGTGTGTCCTAGAACCAAAAATTCGGTCTGTGGGTCGTCTTAGGAGCGGATTTATCTGCCAACCCATACCTTGCCGGCAGGTATATTGCAGTCCCCTCCCACTCATAGAGAGGAAACGTGCGACCCTACAGAGGCGAATTTGGCTAATTATGTAGGTACTCATGCATCAGTATCACGATGACCATGCAATGTATAACGAATAAGACACCAACTGGGCTTAACATAAAGCACTGAAATGTGAACTTTATATCGCATCACGTACAGTTTAATACAAAAAAAATATTGATAGTTGTTGCTATATGAGGTGAGGGCTACGCTTTGCCTGCTGGTCTACCCCGGAAGCGTGGTTACGACTTGTCTGCGGACATCGTGTAGCCTATTTGAATCTATTGCGAAACGCGCCACAAAATGGCATAGTTTTAAGCCATGTCCTCACTTATGTAACGATTTTTTTAAAGCCCTGTGAATGCTGTTTACCTCACACATCTTATAATAATATTTTCCTTCTATTTTCAGGGGTGCAAACCTTCCTCCTCCTATCAATCAGGAGCGAAATAATCAAACTGAGAAGCAACTGCCCGTACAGATTCGTGAAGAACGATAACGAACCTGAAGGCACTATTAACTCTGTGAAAGAAGAATTGACCATTGACGATGGTACAGTTCGCATTTTATGAGAGAGAAAGGACTTGATTTAAATAAAAAATGGATTAAAGCATGAATGGTCGGATCAAAAGACGAGGAAACTAAAAATTGGTATTACGAAAACTTTCGTTTCTGTCGCACTTTGCTTGACGCTCTGCAAAAAGACAGAATCGTTTCCGGATGAATTTGACAGAAATGGGGATGGCAACTTTTGAAACTAATGGCGCTAGCTTAATTAGTTCCAAGCATCGCCATTGGTTGAAAATCTTTTAATCAAATCAAATAATTATTTATTTCGAATAACTAGGTCTTTAATTATGGGTTAGTGAATAAGTATTTAAGAACTATGTTAGTGGCAAGAAAATTTGTGATTCAGTTAAAAGAAATTGACTAAATTCATTCTAATTCTAATAATTACATAAAGGAGATTGCTCATCTTTATATGAGAATTGGTCCAAATGCTGCCCAGGAATGGGAGTACCTGCGCTGGGTTCCTGCCACTAATCTTTGTCTTTATACGAAATATTTTTAGAATCTATCCTGGGGTTCCTAATTTTTTTACTTATTTATATTGATGATATAATATTTTATACATGGTTTTTTTTGACGTATTTTTAAGGTTTTTACACCTTTTATGACTACAACTAAAAACATTTTGTATAAGTAGACAGTTTTAGTACTTATTTTATCCGTATTGGAAGTGATATATACGTCTACACTTCCAAATAAAGCATTTGGAACAGCACGATTTCGAGCGATAAGTTGCTCCCGGTTTATATGATCAAACCCCAAATGTCGAGGTACGAAGTCGTTTTCAACACTTTCTCTTGCGGTTTTATTGAGCCGATCCAGAGTTTGACGAGATGTTTGAAAAAAGGTTGATAGCCTTTCGCTTGAGTCACCGCTTCTTATTTTTGAAAGAAAAAATCCTAGAGCTGTTCTTGGATTTCGACAGCGTTGTACTAGCGATGGAGTTTCTTGTACTATCTTTTCAAACTCATTAATTGTACGACCAGTCCAATAATATCTGAAGCATGTTGGTTTTCGAAATCTAAAATGTGTGTCCGAGGTCTTTTTAGTAGCTCAATAATATCTACTGCTTGAGCTGGATTAAAATCAAGGTGACGATTAGGTGCATTTAGTAGGTCATCCCAAGTGTCTTCTAATAAATGTCGCTCACACACGCGTGCGTTTTGAGGAATATAATAGTTGTCATTCAACAAAAGCAGCACTTTAACACTTGCAGGGATTCTGTGACGAGAATTGTTTTCACAACCATAAAACAAGCATGCGTTGGATGTGTTTGGAGCTCGGGAGTATCCAGGAAGTGGAATGGTAACATTTTGTTGGATTACTATAGGGTCTTGTGGTGGATCTCCAACTGGTCGATTTTCGACTGGTGGGTAGACAACTGCTGGATTTTCGATTGGCAGATTTTCGGCTAAGGGAGGTTCATGTTGTGCAACTGGTTCTGCAATAACATGAGGTGGACAAGGTAACCTTCTGCGCCGAGATCTTGTCCAGCAATTATAACAAACATGCTCTTCATTATTGAATGTTATCTGAAATCAATCATAACGAACTTACTAAGCCTTCCATAGACGTCAGTTATAATATAAATGAGCAACGCCCTACGAGTTAGCATCACTGCTTTATCTTATTATAGCATTAATCTTTTGTTTGATAAGGCAAACAAGCACGGTGAAAAATCGTAAAACATTTGTTCCGTCCAGGTTTTTTATGACCGGTGAACTTTTGGCGGTATGAAGAACAGGGTATAAAGTTCTTCATCCCCCATAGAAAAGGGAGGATCCTCCGACCAGACGGGTGTTATGTCTGGTGGGCTACTGCCCCACAGTTGCTGTCGGGTTCTGCTATATAGTCTTAAGTCACGAATAACTTTACTTGCACGATGCAGGATTTTAGTTGTAGCTCAATGTTTAGTTTATCCTCTGCGTCATAGATGGCGCTGTAGTACTTTTTGTTCTATGTTGCTGTAGTACTTTTTGTAGTGCTGCTACATCACTCCACTCCCCCCCGGAGACCAGGGTCGACAGTAGAATGAGTCGTAACATCTAGTGATGTTTTGCCAGGCCAGTGGAAACTTGTTGCCGCATTGTTCATGGTGAGTCGGAACTGTCTGCGGCGGTGGTGCGAATCCCAGTGGGCGTTACTGCGTTTGCTCCGTTGCGTTGGACTTGGTACAGCGCCGTGATGTGGCTAACTGCTCGCGTCGACCGGGAGATCGAGCTCTCAACCGGCCGAAAGTGCTGTGCTGACCAGGAATGTGCTTCCGCTGCAGGCTGGTGGTCAGGAATACCGATTTGAAGCTGGCTATATGACTCGCTGCTCGAAAGCTTGACGAAGTGATGTTGATGACGTCACGTTGCTCGAAGGCTGCGCTGACGTCCATTTCGGGGTCACCAGTTTGGGGGATTCAAGAACAGGGTGTAAAGTTCTTCTTCCCCCAAACTGAACGGTTCATCGTCAAACGGTTTTTAGGAATAATTAGATAAGTACATACTTGTAGTGGTGATAAAGCTTGGATGATATTTTCCACTGTTTGGCGATGTTCACTAACGAGATCACGGGTCAATGTGTATCGTCTTATTCTTAACACTGAACGGCGACAACATAAACATAATTCCTGTCGTTCAGGTTCAAACATTGTCCAGTTGAAAAGAATACCCACACTTAAAGAAAATATCAGTGTCCAAAATCAATAGCCAAGTCAACAAAATACAGTCCGAGAGATAAGATGAAATGCACAGTAACAATACTAAGCAAAGCAAGCGACCAGGGTTAGTCCGACATACTATGTCAAAAATGTTAGTTTCAAAATGTCCATTTACCTACACAAATTGTCTTTAGTTGGGGTCTAAAAAAGTGTAAAAACCTTAAAAGTACGTCAAAAAAAAGATGTATAAAACATTACATCCTTAAAACAAAAAGGTAAAAAAATTAGGAACCCCAGGATAGATCTTCAAAATATTTCGTATAAAGACATAGATTAGTGTCAGGAACCCAGCGCAGGTACTCCCATTCCTGGGCAGCATTTGGACCAAAGTTGGGCAATCTCCTTTTATGTTAATTGCGGATGTAGTGACTTAGAATAGGGCAGTCAATTTAGTTCACAATAGCCATTACTGCTAGCACAACCTCAGCTCAATAAGGAGGCGACTTTTTTGCGCAGAATAGCTAAGAATCCGTCCGTACGAGCCTCCATGAACATGACATGCGCTGCAGAAATATGGGAGCCGCAGTAGCATTCTGAAGGCATTGTTATATTAGATGCGCAAGGTTTTGAGGGTGAATGTTAAAATGGAATGACCTCATTGGTCAGATTGGGACTTGTCTATGGTCACGCCATCTACAATAAGCTTTGACAAGCTTTCCCCATTGATGAAATCTTAAATACAATTTAGTCATCCCAATTCAAAGAACTTTTCGTGAAAAAAATTGTACCTACTTACTTACATAATATCTGTAAGTGTTGCTTTTAAAAAAAAAATATCATGTTTATGCTACTTGTAGAAAATTGTACATATGGATATTGCTAAAGTGCCATATTATTAATACTTTTGAATGTAAAGTAATATCCTACCGCAAATGATGTGCCTTTTATAAATAACTAGCTGTGCCCGGCATGCGTTGCAATGCATGTTTTCCTACCTACTACTTTCACTACCCTACCTATCTACCCTACCTACCTACCCTACCTACCAACCTACCTACCCTACCTACCCTACCTACCTACCCTACCTACCAACCTACCTACCCTACCTACCCTACCTACCCTACCTACCCTACCTACCCTACCTACCCTACCTACCCTACCTACCCTACCTACCCTACCTACCCTACCTACCCTACCTAACCTACCTACCTACCCTACCTACCTACCCTACCTACCTACCCTACCTACCTACCCTACCTACCTACCTACCTACCCTACCTACCTACCCTACCTACCTACCTACCTACCCTACCTACCTACCTACCCTACCTACCTACCTACCTACCTACCCTACCTACCTACCCTACCTACCTACCTACCTACCCTACCTACCCTACCTACCTACCCTACCTACCTACCCTACCTACCTACCTACCTACCTACCTACCCTACCTACCTACCCTACCTACCTACCCTACCTACCTACCTACCTACCCTACCTACCTACAATTGTTTTTAAGATGTATTCTGCTATTCGGGGCGGAGACAAATCCAACGAATCAAAAACCATGAAAATTGGTCCAGCAGATCTGTAAGTGTTGTAACAAACCCGACTTTGTTTTAATAAGGATTGATAGATATGATTGAATTTGAACTTTATGCAGCGGTAATAAATTGCAAATTGACTCTTTGACGTTAGGAACACACCTAAATTGCTTAGACAACAGTGAGTGATTATAATTTAATATGAACTTTATTGAATAGCAATAAAGTTCAAATTGACTCTAGAAAACGTTTGTATGGTAAATAGAAAAGGGCTGTTTTTAGGGTTTTCCCGGAAATTATTCGATTTTTTCTCGCCTTTTAAACCTTCCCTAGACCTCCACGAACATTTCAAGACTAAGATAAGATAAATCCGTTCAGCCGTTCTCGAGTTTTAGTGAGACTAACGAACAGCAATTCATTTTTATATAGGTATATATATAGAATATAGATTGCTGAAACTTCATAGTCATGGTAGGTAGTTACAGTGCAACATGGTTCCTTTGGCGCTTGCAGCAGGGCGCTGTTGGCAAATATTTGTGAAATTGTATTGAAAAAGCGTCAGTTTCGAATGCCACGCGCCAAAAGAACTATGCACCACTAAAATAGTGAAGTTAGTAAGTTATTAACTGACCAAAAACATCATGAAGTAATTTGGGACTGAAATAACGGGATTGCAATGCTGGGCTATTTTGATAAATTTTGCACATGTATATAAATATGTACTTATAAGATTTTATAATAAGTGTTAAGATTGTATCACTGTTTATGTACTCAATAAAATCTTTATGGTACGTTTCAGTACTGAAATACCGTTTTCTTTCAAGCCTTTTTAATTTCAGTGTAATCATTTTAAAACCGATCTCGTTTATTTGAAAATTCATATCGGATCACGAACCGCTTCTAAAACAGTGGTGAGGAAGTAAATTAATTGCTCCGTAATAAAGCGCATGCCTTGTTCTAACCCAATACCTACCTACCGACTGTCGACATCGAGTGTATTGCACTATAATGGCTGCAATGGCTCGTCTCCGCTGTGATTTGCCGCCATAACCGAAAAACAATAAGGGGGGGGATAATAATATGAATAACTTTACAATTCATAAAATGGTCATATAGTGACAATTCATATTATTATCATATTTTACTTATGGAAATCAAGGAATACCTCGAATCAGCGAATAAAGTGTTTACCACTAAAAAGTACCAGCCCAAAAGAAATTGTGAAAGAAATTAGGAACCTCAAGGATGGTAAAGCACCCGGCTATGACCTTATTGATGCCACATTACTTAAAAACCTGCCTTTTAAAGGTATAATGAAATTAGTTAACATCTTTAATGCCAACTTAAGACTAGAACATTTCCCTGGGCAATGGAAAATTGCACATGTAGGTAGTCATGGTGCCGAAACCTGGTAAACCCCCACACGAAGCTACTTCATACAGACCTATCAGCCTGCTACCGGTTATTGGCAAACTGTTTGAGAGGATATTGCTTCACAGGATGAAAGAACATCTAAGTACAGTATTACCGAACCACGAATTTGGATTCCGGGAAACACACGGGACAATTGAACAGGTATATATAACGTATAGTTGACACCATTAGCAGATGCCTTGAAAACAATTATATTGCTCTGCAGTCTTTTTGGATATCAACCAAGCGTTTGAGAAGGTATTGCATGACGGCCTCCTGTTCAAGCTAAAGAAGTATCTCCCGCATTGTCTATTCCTAATACTGAAATCCTACTTAGATAGAAGATGCTACCAAGTGAAGTACGGCGATGATCTCTCAGAAGTACACGAATTAAAATCAGGTGGCCTTCAGGGCAGTATCTTGGGCCCTATACTATACCTCATTTTGACAGCAGATATCCCAACAACTGACTACACCACGACTGCGACATACGCTGATGATACGGCACTTCTGTCGGCTCATAGCAACCCAGAAACGGCATCATCACAGTTGCAAAACCACCTGACAGAAGTTGAGATGTGGCTGAAGCATTGGAGAATAAAAGCCAATGAGAGCAAATCGGTACATGTAACGTTTACACTTAGGAGAGAAACATGCCTACCGGTCACGATAAACTGCAAAGTTATCCCTCAAGAAAATAACGCAAAATACTTGGGCATGCACCTAGACAGGAAACTTACATGGCAAAAACATATTTGGACAAAGCTCAAACAACTAGATGGAAAACTGCGGTCACTGAACTGGTAATTGGGACGCCAATCACAACTAAATCCTAACAGCAAAATGCTAGTGTACAAAACCACCATAAAACCAATCTGGACTTACGGAATAAAACTCCAGACCAAAGCTCTGAGAACAATGTTTGGCATCCCTCATTGTATAAGTAATATATATGTTACGGCTAAAGATGGGTGTCAACATAAACTTAAGATTAGCCGGCTAAACTCCGACGTCAGGGGCACCCCGAACCTAACTAACCGAACCTCGGGGTGCCCCTGTCGTCGACCGTCTAGGGTTAGCGTTTCCATCAGCAGGTCGACGGATCCCCGCTGCGCGGGGCTCCTATTTCTGTCTGCAAGGTTTACAGGAACCTAACTAACCGAACCTCGGGGTGCCCCTGACGTCGGAGTTTAGCCGGCTAATCTTAAGTTTATGTTGACACCCATCTTTAGCCGTAACATATACATAGACCTCGACCTCACCTCGACCTGAAACACCAGGAGAAACTGACCGTCCATGTAAAACAACTGGCTCACGTCTGACCGGAGAAGGCGCTCTTCAGCATACCCGGCTAAAAAGAACATACTCGTACCGAGCCTACATAAAAGATTTACCACTTGACATCAAGAGAGTCGTGTGAAAAGTTTCATACAAGTATGGTATGGCTCTTGAGGAAAACATAAACTGAGAAATCAAACAAAGAAGTGGCTTATTGTTGGAAAACAGATTGCCATGAAAAAATGAATAAAAAATATCATATTCTGCTAAACGACCATTTTACACTTTTTTATTTTCCTATGATTGTTATTAAAAGTCGACGCTTGACTACGCCGACTACCTACTTATCATTTTATCAAGTTATTATCTCAGAGTAAGTTATAAAGGTTAACTAAGTACGTATTTACAAGTAATATATGAGTATTTAGTACGTAAATAGGTTCATACAATAACAAACATATATCAATATGTATCCGGCAGTTGGCGGGAATAACTGTGTAATGTAATTTCGATAATATTATTAAAAACACAAAAAAAAAAAACTATCTTCGGAAAAAAGATAAGAACTGCACTTTTTTGCCTCTTTAAAACACAGTGGAATAAATTTTATAGAAGGTTTATTATACAAAAAGGTCAATCAAAATGCGTACGGAGGTGCCAGTGTGTAAAAGATGTTGTTTCTGTGTGCCGCTACGATATGGTTTGTTAACATGGGGCTATTTAAAATTGGTGAGTACTATTCCTTTATTTATTTCTTTACAAATTTTATACATTTTTAAATGTTCCTTAAAAAAATGTAGGTATCGGGAACAGGGTCCAAACTGCCGGCTCCAGAGAAAGGAACCTCCTAACAATACGAGGCGTATCCAGGAGTACCGCTTTCTGTATCAAACCTTTGATCCAGCTGCCTAGCGAGAGTCTCTTCAGGTATTGATCGAGGCTCTTGGCAATTAAGCCATTGGCTGATACGACTTTCGGCACAATGCTCGCTGAGTCCACATCCCACATGTCGACAATCTCGGGAGCAAAGTCAAGATACTTGATTTGTTTATCTTTATCTCGGCTTTCACGAGGTTCCCGTCATGCGGGACCGTTATGTAAACAATCATTGCGCGCCGCTCTTATCGATCCACCACCATTATATCAGACTTATTGGCTACAATAGTCCTGACAGTGATGGTGGATTGATGCCAGTACAATGTGATATTGCCATTTTCGAGAACTGGGTCGGGCACAAACCGGGATCGGGAACTTCCGATTCCACAAGGTTGTATTTTAGAGCAAGTTGCTGATGGATAATCCTGGCTACAAGGTTGTGTCTATGCACGTACTCTCCGTTAGCCAGACGAGAACAACCGGAGATAATTGATTCGCCTAGACGGTGGCATGCCCGACATTATGTCAACCGTGCACAATAAATCTCCGGTAGTTACGAGTAGGTATGTCATGATAAATAAGTAGGTAACTAAGTACCTACTTATTATTAACCTAGTGATTTAGAAAATGATTCTTCTGTTTATCATGCACGGCAAAGCTAGTACCTAGGTAAATAATGCAGGAGCAATCTAAAGTTCAAATTCACTTACGTTTTTTATATGACTATTTCATTAAAAAGTCATTCAATGGGATGAAATAAACTTAGACGATATGATTTTAATGATTACTAGCTTTTACACGCGGCTTCGCTCCCGTTATGCAGGGTTATTTGTAAAACACCAGAAACCTCTTAAGAGGTCATTGTACTCATCACTATGAACAACTTTTACTATGGACCAAACCTGAAATCGCGAAAAAAAATCAGCTGTTCCCTACATTTATGATCGATTAACTCGTCAAAATGTAGGGAACAGCTGATTTTTAATGACAGTATCCACCTATGAAATGAAATAGTTAATACGTCATAATAACATAACAGGGTTAGGCAGAGGTGTAGGTAGGTACTGAACAGTACACCTACATTTCGCCTGTTTTACACACGTCACTCATGTGTTCACATCTGTTTTATTTTTATTGTAAAACAACAGCATGCAAAGTGACAGTCTGTCGAAAGTAGGCAATTTTATTGAATAACGCTTCTCTCAACGTAAATTAATAGGTAATAAAGCTTATTGTTGCTTAACAACAACATACAACAAGCCTAGATATTTAAGAGACAACCCCAACGCGCGGCGTTTAACTCCGCACGTTTGGCTGGGATTCTAAAAGGGAACTCAATTTATGAACTGTTATTTAAACATTCGAGAGGTTATTATATGATCAGTTGAAAAAAATAATGGATAGTTATTATTTTTATAGGCGGTTGGTTTTGTGCGACAGTAAAACATAGACAGTAATAAAAAAACAATTGGCCGGTTATTTCGTCTTACAATGTCAGTACTAAAAATATGTAAGCAGACTAATAAATAAATGGCCAGTAAAAATGATGGAATGGGCAGTTAGATAAATAGTTCGGCAGTTCATAGGGTGCGGAGACACCCGGACTTGGGGTACCCCGACTCGTACAGGTTAGGTTCGAAGGGGATGGCGGGGTTTAGTGAGCGAGCGGAGTGAGCGAACTAAAACCCCGACTTACCCTTCGTGTTAGGTTACTGTAAACCCTGCAGACACAAATAGGAGCCCCGCGTAGCGGGGCTACGCTCACTACACTTTTTAGGCGAATAACTGCGCACTCGTAACTGCCCATTTACTTATTTTACTGCTCAGTATAATTATTAAATGATCCATTTTATTATTTTTTAAGACTCATTTTTGTTTATTTTACTGCTAAGTTTTAACTGCCGACCTTGTTAATAAATATGCATTTTGTAATTTTGAATTTACCAAAACTACTATTAAGTATATACAACTGCCGCTTTAAATCAGTGCCATTCTAAAATATTGAAAATACTCGTTTCTCGCATAATAGTAAGGCCTCATACAGACGAGCGGCACTTAACTTTACCAACGGCAGATAAAGGAGCTGTCCACGCTTGCTATAGATTTACGCTGCACGCCACAACTGCAAGCGTCGCCACCCGTCGACGGCAGCTGACAACAGTGGCGTGCAGTGGTTCTCCACGGAAGGTAGGCCACGCATACGGATACCCAAAAAAAAAACTTCGCGCAACATCACAACGTCGCTCTACTTATGATGATGACCCTAAAGTAGTCACATTTATTGATTTATAATATTTAAAAAAAAAAATTGAAAAGAAAGCCTGTAAAAACAACAGTATGGTGGGGGTGTAGGCTATCCAGTGAAAGAAACAATAGTTTTATAGCACAAACGAAATCAGTTTATTATGAACACACAACTTGTAGAAGCTAAGGATGTAAGTACATTCACGAGATTATTGCCGAAAACGCGTGTTATAAAAGTTATAAATACAAGAACTCACCACATTATTCAAGGTTCAAATCACGATTTTCTGAAGATTCAAACTCAGTCACAGTCACTCAAACTCGTCTCGTATCTTTATAAATAACTTAAAATCATCAAAATCAAATCAAGTTGAATCTTAACATTAAACGATAATGCGAAAACTTACTACTTTGAACTTCTAACAAACACACATTATCAGCGCAAACTTCACAACAAAACACCATTTTTAAGTAGATAAACAAACAATAAACAACAAATTACTTTTAATTGAGTACGTTAAAAAAAGCAAAACATTCAAGATCGCGGATACACAAATATGGCTTCTTAAGAAACCAAATAATAATTGCATCATTTTGCCGGATTGCCACAGTTATTTTCCTAACTTCCCAAAAATCAAAGCGAAATTTCACAAAATTTTGGGAAAAAATAAAATTCATGTATTTTTTACTATTTTAATAGGGCTTTTGCTATTCCTTATAATTTATATTTTTTTGGAAGGTTTATATTCGACAATACCACCCTGTTTTTTTAAAGTAGCAAGTCATTATGGAAACGATCGTTTCAGTGTGTAGTCTGTTTCTCGAATTCCCCGCGATCCGGGGAAATCTCCACAAATTGGTAACCCTGCACTGCATTTCATTCATCTTGACTGGCACTTCTGATTGGCTGGCCTTCAAGGCCAGCCAATCAGAACTGCGCTGGCGGTCTCCTTACGGCGGAGTTCCCGCCCATAATCTATACATGTGTGCCGTTCATACACACGAAAATATGCACCAGTGTGCGTAAATTCATCAATGAGTCGATGAGAAATGAAGGCAGTTCGTTTGGTGGCCTAAGGAGTAGTAGCGTGTGCCCGTGTGACGTCACACGGGCGCGACAAGTTGCTATAAGTGTTATAACAGGAGTTTTAACTTTCTTTTTATATTTTGTATTTTTTATTAAGTACATGATTGTTGATTTGTTGTAATAAATGAATTTGGCTAAGGTAGGCTAAGCCTATTTGCCTGTATGGACGGCGCGCCCCTGGCTGACAACGCTTTGCCGGATGGCACCGACGCGTCGACCGGATGGCATCGGCAAGTGGCAACGGTTGTAGTGCTGCCGTTGGCAAAGTGCCGCTCATCTGTATGAGCACATCACAGTTTTTAAACTTTTTTCACAACTATCTAAAATTTCGTATCGCAAAAATTTTGCATACCTACCATTGCTGGAAGATAATTTTGAGTTTACTTTTCGTTACATTCTTTGTTTTTTGTTAGTTTTTTTTCTTTCTTTACGTTTGGTGCTACTGGTTTATAATACATTAGTATCGTATGACCTATTTTTAGCTTACGATTTCTAAAAGGAAAACCACATGACATAAACATCTAACCACGTCATTCTGATAACTGTTTAATTAAGCCTTAGGTTTTATTAGTAAGGGGATGGATATAAAAGGAATTTCTAACCTCTTTCCTGTTGTTGAAGATTGATGATAAATAAGTTGATTCATATTTATTACTTAACATATTTTTAACAATTCTTCTTTATCGTGTAGTGTAGGTATAGTAACTTTTTTTTTTTTGGGACTTGAAATCGTCAAATGACCCCGGGAGTGTCAGACTTTTACTGACTAAAACCCATCCATGTTCCTTCTTTTGCCCATTGGGTTCCAGGACCGCGGTATCTCTTTCGAAAAGTCCCACAGCCCTGGCATAGGTACCTATAGGTGTACCTAACTTGGTGTCCAGAGTTTTTATGCCGACCATGGACTTCTGTTTTGGCTTTACATGCCGAGAAAGAAATATCACTCAGGCATGCTGGTTTCCTCGCGATGTTTACCAACACGCACATGAATCCGAAAAATCAGAGGTGCGTGCCTTGGGTTCGAACGCGAAACCTGTGACTTGGCAGTCCGACGGTAACACAATAGGCTATCACTGAGCTGCTATTTTGAACAGTAACATCACGGCTGTAATCCGAGAGGGTTAGGCAGAGGTGTACCTAATAGTACACCCACACTTCACCAGTTATGTTTAAGTCCCAAGTAATAGGGGGCCATCAACTGGGCGCAAATCCAGACACCGTGGCTGCTACTGAGAAAACTCAAAAACTCTGCCCGACCCGGGGATCGAACCCAGGACCTCATGCTCAGCAATCGTACTTGCGACCGCTAGACCAAAGAGAATTATGTACTTATATTATGGTAAGAAAATTAAAACTTGACTCTTCCTTTGCAGATCGCAACCACCATGGTGACGATAGCGTTAATAATAACATTGGTCTACACAGCAAACATGATGACACGCCGCGGGGGCCGCTACCGTGTCGAAGATATTGTGATCATGAGCATCGTGCTGTTCATGTTGCTGGCTGAAATCGTACTAAACACGCTGTTCGTCGTCGGAGGACATATGGTGAGCTTTTGTGTTTAACCTTTTGACCGCCAGAGCATAAACGCACGCGCATACCCTCCATCGAATAGAATTTTATTTTGCAAATATGGGTTGTACGGTCTCATCAACCGTACATTTACTTTGCGAACGCAGCAACCTACTTGGATGTCGTGCGTCACAAATATTACGCTATAATTATAACTTTTCACGCAAGGCAGATCGAGTCAGACAACAACTGTGAAACTAATCACTTGTCAAGAGAAATAATCGCTACCACTCTAACTTGTTAACGTTCAACTTTTTAATATAACTTTAAAACTCTACTTGTGGTTCTTTCTGTGTACTCCACAACTAAACCAACATCAACATTGTGATAGTGTACGGTGCCTACGACCATTGGCTCCTACATGGGTAATACACAATAGTTGTTATCAAATATCAAAGCACAGCCATATTTTACCATTCAGCATGCAAACATTTACGTTATTTATGAAACATATACTTACATTTAATATTTTTAATAATCACCTTAAACGTCCACTTTTGATAATAACGAAAATGTACAACTCTGATCCCCAAGATACAGACTAACGTCTAGTTTGGGGATCACCGTTCAAATTGCTATGTTTAATGTACCTACTTGATTATTATTAAATATTTTTTTAATTTAACATTTTAAAGACCCCAACAGCCAACAGCCAACTCTTTAATTTGTAGATTATCGAGTGAGACATTGTATGCACGATTCCCAACTGTTTAATTAAGTACCTACTATTAACCTAAATACATTTGCACTGGTACTCGCAGTATTCGTGAAGACTATTCTTGACTGTTACATATTTGTTCTAGTGCAATAGGCCTGCCTCTTATTACATGGCTCTTAATGTGGGTTCACTATAAGTACACCTCTACCTAACCCTTCGGTGATTACAGGTGTGATGTTATTTTTGTTCTAGAAAAACGTAAAGCTCCTTCGCATCTACTACATCTACAACTTAGTCATATGGGGGCTGTCTATCGCGCTGTTGCTGCTTTTAGTGTGCCTCTCAGTGCCCGCTGTTGGGCCTGACCGCGTCTTGTCTTACCACACATATCTACTAGTGATTGACGTCTCAAGCTACTTTGTTAATATTGGTAAGTGTTTCTATCGTTTTATTTTTTGTATTTAATGTATAATTGACCTGCAATGTTTCGACTGCTGGAACACAACACAAATGGCTTGTCTGTGAGTAGGAGAGTTGAGCTAATGCACCACGCGGCGCGGGTCAGCTTTCCGGGTTCAGGTCGTTGGATATCGCATATCTTTAAATTTTATTGGGTAAATCCCATATATATTTAAATGAATTCAAAGAATATTACATGGGGCTTAAAACATACCTAACTGGCGAAATGTGGGTGTACTATTAGGTACACCCCTGCCTAACCCTTCGGGGATTACATGTTTGTTGTGTTAATTCAAAAAAAGTTACAAAAATCTTTACCACAGCGGCGAAGTTAAGTTTGTCATGGGTAAACACACGGAAAGTATAGCTTATACTTGGAATACTCGCTTTTACTTTTCCAATTTCCGCTCTGAACAGCTAAAGCCAGCTTACTTGTAAGTCTTCTGTGGTATAGATAAGATATAGACTAAGGAGTTTATAGGTCACACTCGCAGGTTCGAACCAAAGCCGACTTTGTATTATTTATTTTGTCAACACCGCTCTCAGTACGTGATGACACTGGCACGTCTTAGAATGGCCCACACTGGGCCCGCGTGGTGGATAGGTACAACCTTATTCATCGAACAGGGAGGAGACCTGAGTCCTAGCAGTGAGCACGCAGTAGGATGCGTACGCTATACTTATGCACAGCCTTGGACAGCAAAGCCGCGGAAGGTCCAATTCAAGACTGTGAGCTCTCCAAATAACATTTGTTTCCTTTACTTTCACAGTAACGCAATCCTACTTCCTCCTGCTATTGAGGAGTGAGATCATCAAGCTTAGGAACAACTGCCAGTTCCAATTCTCTAACAACGCGGCTGAAGCAGAGTGTACCATGAATTACAGAGAACAGTTCCTCGATGAAGAGATGGGGACGGAAGATGATTGTGGGAAGAGACCATGTGGGACAGGCGTATGTGAGAAAACCTGTCAAACTAATAGGACTTGTCACAAGAATGAGGAACTGAACTGATCTATTAGGGATACTGAGATAATAATTATTATGCTTTCGAGGAATTTAAACAGTTTCTTATGGTGAATGATATTGACAGGGAGGTGACGTTTGTGAAATTGTAATTAAAAAAGATGGCGGCGATTAAGGCTACGCCCCAGAATAACCATGCAGCACTATACCTATTCACTAAGTAGTTTTGTACTTATTTGATTTTTAAGTTAATAAAACTGTTTTATACCATCTTCCTTCACGTATTTTGGAGTTTTTTTTACGAGTAACTTCAGGTTTTTGTTAAAATTTAATTGATGCAACTATTCAAAATTTTACTGCCAGTTCTAAATTGTATTACATACGTCATCATCTGCCTTTTCCCAACTATCTTGGGGTCGGCTCCAAGTCTAACCGGGTGCAGCAGAATACCAGTATTTTACATGGAGCGACTGCCTATCTGACCTCCACAACCCAGTTAGTACTGGGTAATTCGATATCCTTGGTAAGACTGGTTGTCCGACTTTTGGGCCACTGACTACCTGTAACTGTCAAAGCTCTACAAATGACAGCCGGGACCAACGGCTTAACGTGCTTTCTGAGGCACGGAGGAAACTCGGTATGTAAGGGGTGGTCACCCATCCTCAGACCAACCTAGGCAAGCACGGCTTAACCTAAAGATCGACCCGAGCGGCTGTTATTATTTAACCACGATTTAAATTGTATTACATACATAATGCATAATAAACTCACGCGTTTTTCCTACTGGGGTACACTGAAACCATAGAACGTCACCTGGTACTATCCTCACATAGGTACTCCTTTCGCCTCGTCTACGTTCATACATATCATCATCATCATTCTCTTACCCTTATTGCAACTTATTTAGGGTCGGTATTGTATTATTGAAACTATAAATTAGTAAAAGATAATAATTAGCAATTCTGTGTACGCAACACCACACTGCGCTCCAAAACACAAATTACTGACGTTGCTCATAAAGCCGCTAAGCTGAAGTGGGACTTGGACTGGCGTTTGCCGCATGTCCAATGAACTGTGGGTCAAAATAGCCACTTCCCGGAGCCCTGACAGCCAGAAGGCGTCGTGGCAGACGTCGAAGAAGATGGCGGGACGAGTTGGACAAGACCAGCAACCAGTGGTTACATTGGCCTTGGTTCGAAACAACTGGAAGTCATGGGGAGAGGCATTTGCCCAGCACTGGGATGGTGCAGGCTAACATGATCAGTAAGATCTCCCAAACTTGTTTTTAAATTGGATTTAAAATGTCATAACATTAAACATAAGGAAAAGTTGGTTTCAATTAATACGTGATGACCAGGCCAGTGTTATCGTAGAGGTCACTGTTATCATCACAAAAACAAATACAAATTATCTGTGTTCGTTCTTAGTTCTTTAACAGGAAAAGTGAAGTGCATAAGTAGTACTTACTTGTACATTTATCCCCTATCCATTTCGGATTGTCCGTTAAAAGAGAACTAAGTAGGTAGAATCTTCGTTCTTCACTTAATTCCCTAAAAATTCGGTTACACGATATCATGAAATCTTACACCACGCAAAGAGATTTCTTTAGAACACGTAGACCATTGAATTAAGCCTTGAAAAAGCCGCGAATTACTACAAATAATTTACAAAATATTTTCAGGAGAAACCCTAATTAAATGTCAGGAAAACAACACGGACAAAATGTCATCAATACACAGGCCTTATCGGTGTCTATTGTCGTTGGATGACTACTCATTTAATATGATCTCATTGCTGTAACAATCGGAAGCTTTTCATTATCAGCCTCAACACACGCCCGGGGACTTCACCAGAAACGTATTCTGTAAACAAGTTATTCGCCGAAATTAATAATAATAGTCCTGTCTCAACGATCATTGTGCTGTTAGTCGTGTCAGCCCATGGCTTAATTGCCATCGACCAATATCTCAGGAGGCTCTCGTTAGGCAGCTGGATCAAGGGTTTGATTCAGAAAGCGGTACTTCAGGACACGGCTCGTATTGTTAGGTTAGGTTAGGTTAGGTTCCTCTCTCTGGAGCCCTGACCGCCGGCTTGGACCCTGTTCCCGATACCGGTGGGCTACAATTTTTTTTCAATATATATTATATAGTTTTTATTAATATTTAAAAATGTATGAAATTTGTACAAAGATGAATAAAGGAAATAGTCCTGGCCGTTTTGGTCACGGCGGCCAATCTCATCGTAGATCATCAGCGCTCATCGGCGTGGCCCGGGAGATATAATAGTGCACTGCACATGTGTATGCTCAAGCACAGGTGAACTCTCTTCCCTCACTGTCATAGTCCCATGTGACGGCAATTCAACACAATCGGAGTGAAAATATTTGTTCCGTGCGGGAATAGAACCCCGCGACGCGCAGAGCAGCCAATCGCTCAGCCACTGCGCCAACCGGGCACAAATCCAAAGTCCGTGGCTGCTAAAAATTCCTGAAAGAAAATCGAACCCAGTACTTCATGCTCAGCAGTACCACTTCACCAAAAAGCCTAACTAAAACCTACCTAGTCCACCTACTAATTCTGATCGGCGTTGAAAACTTTCCATGAATGATACATAAGTACAGACAAAAAATTAAAAAAAAAATACATAAACTCACACCTTTTCCCATGGGGGTGGGCAGAAACCACAGAACGCCACTTACTACGATCCTTAAATACTCCTTTTGCCTCGTCCACGTTCATACATCTGGTCATACACGCTCGCCGGTTGAGTACTATGCACCTAAAGCAATTGATGTAACTAATCATAAGATTGTCGTGCATAAGGATACGACAGTAAGTACCTAAATATTTTATCAGCACAATAATTTGAGTTATGCAGGCTATGATGAAATTGCAACGATACCAAGGTCATAGTGTCGCCCTGACTTGCCTGTAATTCGAATGACTATGACGATCAGCTGAAAAATTATAATACTAACTAAATTATTCAATTTTAAGAGCTTATTTTTATAAAATCTTACCTGAACATTATAAATATAGGCAAATCGATTGTTGACTACGAATTTGCGTAGAGGGTTTACGCTTTACATCTTCAATTTGGCTACGCATAGCTACACTACACCACAGCTAAGCTATGCGGTTACGCCACATCTACACTTACCTACTGAAAAAAATATTCATAAATAATTTTATTTTAATTGCCTTTATTCAAGCGGATGTGGCGCATCATACAAATTAACAGTTAATGTAGTACTTGTTTTTGCAAAAAAACCAATGTGAATGGTATTACCTTGTCCAGCTGATGAAGTTTGTTTTACTTTCGATTGCGGGTCAAATGGTGTGGTCTCAACAAAACTGACAGCTGCAAGGAATACTTTAAAACATTAAAAATGTAAGTATTTTTTCGTGCCATCTTGATCTTTGTATATTTTTGAAATGGCCCTGTTTATCAGACATCACCCATCACTATTTACATTAGAGCGCAGATCGCGAAATAGAAGTCATTTGAATAATAACCTTACCAGTCAATATAGAACTACCCTCTTTAGGAAAAGTGTGTTTGCTATGGCCACAAAAATCTACAATAAGATTCCTAATGATAATTATAAAAGAAAGTAGCAACATTCTTGTCTTTAAAAATAAATTGTTCCAATTTCTTATAGATAGTTGTTATTACTGTTGCTGAATTTTTATCGACTAGAACTTTTTAAATGTTTAATGTCCGCTTGACGATAATTGACTGTTGTTGATTGTCTTGTCTCTGTCATGCATGACTTATGGTAATAATAGAATTTATATTTAACCTGAAATGGAATCAATTATTAGAATTTTAGACTCATATTTTCATTATATTATTTTTTATTATTTTTGTATGTCCAAGTAGCTGATCATGGAATGAACTTTATTAGTATACAGCGTGTAACGGAAGGGGGGTATCAACCAAAAAAAAAATTTGGCCCTCCCATAGTAAATCAATCAGCTGGTAGTCAGTTTTGTAAGGGAGGGCCAAATTTTTTTTTCATATTGCGACCTATGTTCTTTGGGGAAAGTTGTTGTTTCATGAGCACACATTCACCTCCTTCAGGGTTGATACCCCCCTTCCGTTACACGCTGTATAATTATGTAATGACCACCTGCATGTTACCCATGTCATGTATCACAAATATACGATTTGATTTGATTTGAATGGTAATGCATATCGGCGATACTTATTTTTATTTTCAATTTGGGGAGAATAGGACTGGCCGACTTTTTTAAATCAAATTCATTGCATGTGTTGTACCTACCTAGCAAAGTGGCAAGTTTCGGTAGCCAGTGCGTAAGTATGCGCGTTAAATTAAGCGTTTAATTAAATATCTACAATCTCTGTATTATTGAGAGCTGGTCATCATCATTAATTATCATTTCAGTCCGTAATCACCCACTGTTGGGTATAGGCCTTCCCTTCTGCCCGTTTTCGGTTCTATGCGTTCTTCATCAAACTCAAACTCCAAGCATTTATTTCAATTAGAACATTACAGGCACTTTTTAAAGTAAAAAAAAATATAAGCGAAGCTAAGCTACAATCACAGTCACAAAGCATAATAACTTGAGAAACTGTAGTTGCACATTCCAAAGCGTAGATCTCTATGGAGAAGAATGAGCAAGAAACTCCATAAAATATTGTTACAAAATCTTGGTTACATCATTCATGTTAAGATTACACATATAATTATGTGATAACGATGTAGAAAGACGTACACATTAACAGCGTCCAGAGTAAAAGATTAAACCAACAATTTAAAAATAAAGTAATTAAAATAAACCGTGGCAGCTAAGAGATGACCAGTCCCAACTGACAGCGCCCGTTCACGAACATGACGCATGGATCAGCGCCATTCAACTCTACCACCAGCGAGATATTTGAGTGAGCATGACATTCTCACAGCCACCAGGGTACATTCAAGTCAATCGTCAATAGTCTTTACCTAACACATTCGTCCCGCCTGCTGAAAATCTCCCGCCTGGACATGAGTTGCCATGACTGACCTGGAAGTCTCTGAATAGACTCCGGACCCAGGTTGGTCGTAGTAAGGAAAACCTGCTCAGGTGGGGATTCATTAATGACTCTGCCCTGGAGTGTAAATGTGGTGCTGTTCTACAAACGATGGGGCACTTAATATCGTGTCCTGCGTGTCCTGTTGTTTCTTCGCTACAGGAACTGATGGACGCTACTGAAAGCGCCAAACTAGTAGCTCAGTTTTGGGCTGATACAATTTAGATTGCCATCGATACGCTAAGAGAGACATTCACGTCAATGAAAGATAAAAAAATGTAACTGGTAGCTTTACAGTACACAGTACTCACACATGTGTGTTATGCAATTATTTAATACAAAGAGATGGAATCTATACAATGCAAGGATATTTTTCGTCTGCGTAGGTTATAGATGGCTCTCATAGCCCTCTTTTGCAGAATAAATAGATCCATCTATCTGCTTCCCGCGATTTTGACAATATTTTTAACCCAATGTGCTTACGGACCGCTCTGGTTTCTTTGGTTGATTCAACCTTAGCCACCATGGGGTTAAAACCTTACTCCATCGGCTATAATCCTAACACAAACCTGTGCCTTAATGATAATAATCATTTAATTCAGATTAATTAGTCCATTACATCCATATTTGTTAGTAGAAATTGCGAGCTTACAAACTAGCACGCGCAGGATGGTGTTGGGACTGTCGCGCGTGCGGCGCATGATAGCTGCGCACCGTTTGCGCATGATGGCTGCAAAGCCGTCTGTGGCAGCCGTCGCGAACATCGCGGAGGCGCTGCAGTGTCGCGGCAGCCCCATCAGCACCCGGAATGCGTCATTGTATTGAACGCGCAGGTCGCTGTATGTCCGCTGCGTATAGTTAACCCACAGGCTGCAGGTGTAGAAGGACTGACAGTACGCTTAACCATGTATTTCTCGCTTGTACACTTTGAGTCACCATAAAGTTTTAAGAGAGGAACCTACAAACATTCAAATGTCCCAACTCAACGAAAGTGGTTCCAAGAAGATCCACCAATTTAATACCAGACGTCCAGAATTCCTAGATATCAACAGGAATAATAAGCGTGATCTCATAGCAGAAGTAAATATTGTGAGTGACACTTGGCTGGCACTTCCTATCTGGCGTTTGGAGAGGACCAATTACAGTGATACAAAGATATTTAGCGCTCGATGACGTTGCCTGAGGCGTTGTTGGTAAAAAGTTACGAATAGATAACATCAGGCCTGTAATCTTCGAAGGGTTTGGCAGAGGAACAATACGTAGCACACCTACATCTGAAACTCCTGATTGAAAAACCCAATGACACTTTGCCCGACCTGGGAATCGTACCCAAGACCTCATGGCCAACAGTTACAAATGCTGGTGAAATGTATCATCGGTTGTATCATGGACCGGATCAACTAAATTTCAACAAAGATTTATTGAAGCTCGAATGATGTTTAAAGAGGAGTGCTATTGGTTGGGTGACCCGTGGCCGAAATCGGAACTAGCACGGCCATCTTGAATTTCTCTATCTAGTTTTTTTGTTTACCAACAGCGACCTCCTGTCAATATCAATCAAGCGCAAAAAAACATACAGCATAAAGTAGAATACTAGTACTAAATTGTATGAATAAGCGTGATCTCATAGTACAGCTTGATATTGTAAGTGACGCTTCGCTGAAATGAGAATCAAATGCCGCTTCCTTTCTTCCTAATATGTGAATAAGAGGGACTTCCTGAGTGACGTGCACGAACGTATTATATGATACTCTGTGCGTGTGACGTTCACGGGATAACATGTAGGGGTCATTGATACATCGCCACGTAACTTTTTTGTAACGTAACGTTGATGTAAGTAGTTGGTGTCGACGTTTGCTGTCGCTGAAAAGTAGAGCTTGGCGCTGCTCCGTGCACGTATGTATATGAGCTATATCAATTTGGATACTGAGTTGTGATAATTGTTTTATCATCATTAGAAATATACAATATCCCATTACTTTTGTGAAGTTTCACGTTATAATTTTAAACATATCAGGGTGGAATGGACACGACGCTAAAACGGATAAATCCTGAGAAAAGTCAAATCATTTTCTGAGATACACTTAAGCCATCAAAGTTACGATCTTCGCCATCAGTTCAATTTGGATTATTAGTCACTCATAAAACCTGTATTTAACCACTTGAATGTCCCTGGGTACAAACTGTTACCAAAAAAATTTTACCATCTTACGTCCCTGGTAACTACAGGACCCAAAAAAAAAAAAATTTTACAATGTTCGAAAACACGGTTGTACTAAAGTACTATGGCTTTTATGCAAGTTATCTGTGGTTTTTATGTTACTCTGTGAACTGTAGATGACTCTGAAACCAATCGCGAAATATTTTGTTTTACTCTGTGGCCTTAAGAAGCACTTTGAAGTTTGTTAGTTTACATTGTCGTTTCCAAGATATAAGTCATCAAAGAATCTTTGACAAAGATACACTCAATTTCACTAGCTAATTGAAAATGACCTATGTATGCAATTGTCATTAATAATATCAGTTTTTATATTATAAATGCCTAGTTGACGCTTTCCGTGATCCTCAGGGCTGGCTTTTTAACCGATTTTAAAAAAAAGGAGGAGGTGCGCAATAAAATTCGGCCGGTATATATATATTTTTTTTATGTATGTACACCGATTACGCCAAAGTTTGTGAACCGATTTACGGAATTCTTTTTTTGTTTGATGCGGAATAGTTTCGAATTGGTCCCATAAAAATTTGATTCAGGTAGGCCCATTAGTTTTTATTTTATGAGCATTTGACTCTGAAGTCTGTTACTTGTTTGTTGTTGTGGAGTTACTTTCGCATTTATAATATTAGTAAGGAAGTAAGAATAAGCCTATTACCATGAAATGTATGGTTTACAATGTAAAATGAACGCATAGAAAATATTTGTTTATGATATGGCAACTTAAATGAAAAAATAAAAAAAACTTTTTTGCAAAAAATAAAACCGACTTCAAAATCACAAAAAAAGTGAAAAATAATTTTAGCTTCAGAAGTCGGTGCCAAAAAACTGAATCAAACAAACTAAAGTCACCGACTTCTGAAGCTAAAATTATTTTTCAGTTTTTTGTGATTTTGAAGTCGGTTTTATTTTTTACCTTGGCCAGAGTCTAAGTGTTGCCATACAAAGTGGCAACGCCGCCAGTCTCTTGGGCACACAGCTTTTGACAGCGTTGGGGAGTTTTTTGATGCCCTTTTATAGTTTGTTGTTAGTTTACTTAATCGTTTTTATATATAAAAAAATACCAAATTAAAAATATCATCATTTATTTTATTGCAAGTATATCACAATGTTCATTAATTATCTTAAACTACTTATATACAAAATATTTACAAATTAAATTATTTATATCTAATGAGAGAGCAAACTTTGCAGGATAGAGAATTTCAACGTCGTGGTTTGTGCATGATTTTTTTTGTTTATAAATGGCACTTTTGACTCATCTTAATTAAAGCGGGTATAATAGATCTTAGATTATACGGGGTGGAAGGGACACCGACGTGAAAACGGTTACCACGTGTTCAGTACATCATTCTGAGCCAAAAATAATCAGCTGTTTCCTACAAAAGTGTAATACCTACACGGTCAAAATGTATAGATCTATCTATCTGTTTTTTTTTTAAATAACTGATGAAAATTTTCTTCTAAATTTTCGCGTCGGTGGCCCTTCCACCCCGTAGAGTAAGAAGAGAAAAGATAAAGCGAAGAGGATGATATAGGTATTGTGCTAGTTTCCTTTTAACTACAATTTAAGATTCAAAAAGTTTGTTTATGCTTGACTTTTGTCTGAATCGTATCTTTCAAAGATGTAACTTTAACGCAACGTCTTTTATCTTTGCAACCCGCCTTTTATTTCTCATCATGACCTAGCTATCTAAATATCTGTACCTACAGGAACTACGGTAGGATCATACACTCCATTCGTTTCCACCTTGCCTTCGTACACAATCTGTTGTAACTGGTTCTCGAATCCGTGAGGTTCTGACTCTTCCATCTTCTTCAGTAAACTCCTTAATAAGATTATGAGGTAGACTTGGATAGCTGTAACAAAAAAATACTGTCTTTAGTATATTTATGTAGACTGGGAATTCGTAACGTACAGTGAGGGCTTATTAAAATACTGAAGCTAACTGGAAGAAGTCGACATAACTTTCAAAAATTTTCGTAGGTCCACGTTGCAGTCCGTTGCATGCAACTGGAGAAGCCTATCATATGCCTGTAGCAGACTAAATGAGGTCTTTATTAGCTTACGGCTTAGACGAACAGCTCAGACGAATTCAATATAAATTCGCAAGACGTGGCGATGGCTGGTGGATCAGAGCCCTCTTTGTTACCAAGAGACAGTAGAAGAAATTTTGGTAGACCAACAGCCAGATGGCTGGATGATATTCAGAAAATCGCGGGAAAGACCTAGTTAAGACTCACGCAGATTAGGGAAGAGAGGCACAAAAGACAGGAGGCATATACTCTGCAGTTTGAGGAACAAGACGGCCAATGTTGATGACGATGACTTCTCGGGAGTCAAGCCTTTACACTGCAAAGACAAGTCAATGAAGAAAGACGTGGTATACTTACATAAAGCCGCGAACATCAAAGGCAATACTTCAAAGAGCATGTAGAATCCCATGCGACTGGACATGTTGGCTGCGAAATCCATGATCTGCACCAGAACAGACGCCACCGTCGTCGTCACCGCGAAGTAATAATAGATCTTTATGTATGTTATTAGTTTCTGAAACAAGAGATGGATTACGTTAAAAAATATTAAATTGGTAGTACTCGAAGACCAATGTACCGAGTTAAAGAATATGGCGATCCCTTTGCTACCATCATCAATGACCATTCTCCTGCCCTTATCCCAATAAATTGGGCTCAACATAGCACGTCTTCTTCTGCCATACTTCTTTAAAAGTCGTTATCTTCATTCAGTCCATCCATCGTTTCTTTGGACTTGAAAGGGTACGGAAATGCTTTAGTTTCTTCTGATCGATAAAAATGACGATTTGATCTTAGTTCGATTAAGTACTTCACTTCGTGGTCTAGTGATTCCGAACTGTCCGGACCTAGCTAGTATAGGCAGAGAGCGATAAAATACATTAACTTAAGTATTCCTTGTGCCTACCCAGATATTACGGTCTCTTCCTCTCCTATCTTTTGTTTGTATTTATATTACCATCTTACCGTCAAAGAGTAAACTCATGTTTATAACCTCTTTATTGCAGTATTGCTGTCAATAATTGCAATAATGCGGTAAAGTGGCATCCATCATAATGATAAACGGTCCTCGCACATGATAGCAATTGTGTCTATCCGCTCATTATCACTTTAATGTTCCTACGGACGACGAGTGACGTAGGCAGACAGCTAACGTCGTACGGAAAGTTCAAGTTCCCAACATACATGGACTTAAAGGTCTCCGAGATAACCCAAGACTAGCATAAAGAAAGAAAATATTGAGGACAGAGTCTTAAGACGTCATTCACGGGAAAATTGGAGGATTTTTAGGTCAGAGATGTTCGAAAAACAAAATGACCAAATATAGCAACAGCTGCTCCAAAGAACTCGTTAATTAAGTTTTGTTGGTTTCATGATGTCAGTTTAAACGTTGTTCGTTTGAAGAAATCTTTTTCCTAATTAAAAACTATTGTCTGGATTGATTTAACTGATCTCTAACGTTCTGCACTACTTCATGATGACTTATCCATTTTCATTGGAAACGACAACACTACTCTTCCAGAACAATGAAAAAAAGCAATATTTCACAATCGTTTCTTAGGAATTCCTTTATGCAGCAGAGAGTCCCAAGGACTCCGCAGAACATGACTCATTCTAAGTGTTCGACGTGCAGTGCTGTTGGACGCAGTTCATCGTAAGCAATGTGCAATGAGTGGGTAATTGGCACAATTCCAATCTTGAACTAGAGCACTAAACTATTGTAATTGTAGCCCCATTTTATCTTATGTTTCCTTGACATTGAATTGTCCATGTTATACCTACATAATTATATGCAGATTCTAGGTTTATGCCCGGTGTTTGCCAATAGGCTCGCGTAAATATATCTGGTGTAGAATGGATTTTTACTGTAGACTTCTGTCTACCCCGTTGGATAAATCTCTCGCTATGTTATTATTCCGATGCTATCTCATGACTCGTGGAGAAAAATAACGATCCCTATCTTCAAATTGCACCGATAAACAAATATTCAGAATTTTGTCTGACCTTTTGATAACTTTAAGTATTCGTACGGAAACCAAGACGACAGAATGTCTTATCTAGCTCGCTGTTTCTCAGAAAGCTGAGATACCTACTGGATGAGTAGGGATAATGACAAATTGTGCTAGGTATTTCCTAATGTAGGCCACTGAATGCTACAATGACATATTTTGATTATTTTGTCACGCTGTAACATGTAGCTCCCTATTTTTTTCCCTAGAGAGAAGAGGAGTTAGAAAACCCTGTAAGATATTACTTCCTAAGCAATCTAGACGTCATTAACTTGTAAACGTCCTTTGGACCACCTACAACAATAAGTGTGAGCGATGAGCGACCGTAATAAATGTTGAGCTAGTCATCATTACCTTGCTTGGCCTACAGATTATTGACCAGTGTGAATGCGATGCTCCCGACCAGGCCATGACCCATTTGCTGGAATGTCCAACGTAACCCTGCACATTAGAGGACTTAAAAAACGCTGCAGACGCCAAAAATGCAGCGATTAACGTGACCGTCCCCAATTTGATATGTCGTACGTCGATACAAAATAAGACAAGATCCTTGTATGTTTTTATATGTCAACACAGTGTTGAATATATTATCATGGGGAAGCTAGTCTTTATAAAAAGTGGATACTGTTGGAAAGTGGTAATGTCGTGCACTCCCCGTATTATAGCTCACATAGATAGGGTTATTATGAATGAAGTAGCAGTAAGATAGCGTATCATCTCCATTTACCTTATGGGTTCCATAGAGCAGTATAGCAGTGAACACAACTTCAAAGCAGTAGATGGCAACACACACTCCCTCGGGCACTTGGCTGACTGGCCCGACACTTGTCCCGTGGTAGATCGAGACCAAGCCGTAGTCTACGTGCACAGCATAACTGTACACACCCACCATAAAAGCACTGAAGATCTGAAAAGGACAAAATGGAAAGATTATTAGTACTCATCATCTTTATACACAAATGCTACGAGTATATGAGCAATTCTGAGATATGGAATAAATACATTCGTGTACACATCATCTGCCTAACCTGTCGGGGTAGGCTTCCAGTCTAACTGGATGTAGCTGAATACCAGTGTTTATACGGAGCGAGACGATTCGTGTTCACATACTTAAATCGTCAAAATTTAGGGCCTAGCATGGGGTCAGCTTATTCTTTTTCGCGATTTTAGGAGTTTAAGGGACCCTAAGGTAAAAGGTCTAAGGTAAACAAAAACTAAGTTTGGATAATTTAATCTTTATGTAGCAGAGGACAGAAGATCGAAAGAACGGATAGAAAGACTTCCTGTTCCAAGTCATTAAGTAATCGGTCAAGGAATCCTCTTAGAAGTCTCTCATTGCAATCCTAATTCCTATTCTCGCGTGCATTATTAAAAATAAACACAATTATTTATATCTAAACGAATGACGCTTTTAAACCAACCGTTTCCTAATTAGGTATAATACTGTATGCTTTATTACCTAATTACGTCTACAAATTGCGTCAACAATACAGGGAATTTATTTTATTATTTAGTTTAATAATATACCATGACAGTAAACTTTCAAGTTCTCACCACAAGTTTTAGTCCAACAAGCGTTTATTTTTTTAAACAAGACGCGTGCGCGTTGGGGTTTCCCATCGGCCAAATAACAATTCCATACAAACTTTTATCCACAAACAGAGGATGAAATGGATTGTAATAGAAAGATTAACCCCCTTTAGAGGGATCACTTTTTAGTAATCCTGAATCCTGAAGGGATCTCTTTCGTTACGTAACGAACTCTTGAGAAAAATTTCATGATTTTAGATCCAGCAATTTGAGCTGACCGTTTATTGTCTGCCACTGTATTAAAATTTTTATGAAGCCAAAGAAAACTGTTTTTAGACTTAAAATTAGCTTTGTAGGTTTTTTAAATTTCCGATGTTCGGGGGTTCAGAATGATGTACTGAATACGTGGTAAGCGTTTTCGCGTCGGTGACCCTTCCACCCCGTAGGTATAGTACTAGCAACCCAACAATTATGTAGATGGTAAACTAAACAAGCGTATCGTATTACCCAGTAACTGGGTAGTGGCGAGCCCTAATAGAAATGGTTAAACTAGTATTCAGCTGTATCCAGCTAGACTGGAAGTCGACCCCAAAGAGTTGGAAAATGGCGTGTCAGACGGAGTATCAAATACCCTATTGTATAAATAAATCTTAGGTTACTACCACATTCACGTAAATCACAGAGCTCTTAACTGAATCAATTGAGTCTCTTTGTGTGGCTGCTCATACATTACTACCATCGTTTAAATGCTTGGCACTTACGACAGATAGATAGGGTCAGTAACTAAAGAGAATGGTTAAGTTAAAGTTTGATATTTTCTGTATCATTGTAGTAGGGGAACCCCGTTATATTATTTTTAGTTATAGCTGCAACAGAAATACACATTCAGTGTTTCAACTGTCTACCTATTACGAATCATGAGATACAGCCCGCTGACACGACGGACAGCGGAGGCATAGTAATAGGGTCCCGTTGGTTACCCTTCGGGTCCGTAACCCTAAACACTAGCTTTCCTCCCCTAACGAAATTCTTACAAGGACCCTAATTATTTGCCCACAGCATAATACCTACCTAATTTAACTTTGAAATACCTAAAGTATGTTTATGTAACGATGATTAGAATTCAAATATTCGGTCGCTGATTTTGAACTTATAAATTTAATCTAATGTAACAAAATACACCAACCAGACTTACTAAAATGAAATATTTATTTTTTATGTTGACAGTACCAAACTGTACCTATTGCACCAGTCTGGATAATGCATATTGTTCCAACTAGGTACATGAACGCTTCTTCAATTCATCTTAATCGGGTTTTCACAACATTGCCTACAAATGACACCTTTGTCATTGATACTGTATAGTTTGTTGGTCTATCTGCAGGCCATGACCTCAGAGATGAGCATTGACAGGTTAGTGGCGCCATCTAGTAGGCATGGTTATTAAATATGCAGATAGTTGTGTATGAACTTTATGGACTTTGAAAGATTTTTAAATAAGACTGAATCAAACAACAAATCGTATTAGGGGTTCGAATATTAAACTTATGTTAACACAAAATGTTTAATATTAATGTAGATGGGTATAAGAGTAGAGGAAGACCAAAGAAACGATGAATGGCCTGTGTGAAGGATGATGGCTAGGAAGGGGGTGACAGCTAAGATGACAAGTAACAGAGAAGAATGGAAGAAGAAGACATGGTACGCCGACCCCAAATAAATTGGGATAAGAGAAGAGAGATTTTAGAACAAAAACACTTCACTACAACACTAAAAAGACGCGTCACAAATAACTAAAACACAACTTTGAATACAACACTTTAATTTGATCAACCGTAGGCGTCCGAAAGTTAACACGATTAGATACGTCCGTAAAAAATTACGTCGCAAATACGGAAACAAAAAATACTTACAAGATTTAGATAGCCAAATGTGAGGACACCCCTTCGCAAGGGCATGCAAAAGCAGCACCTCCCAAGAACTGGCCAGTCGCAATACATGCTTGAAACGAGACAGATAGTGGTTGAATCGAAACGAGTATTTTGGTGCGTTTGAGAAACACGCGCGCGTTGTCCCGTGTTATTGTCAGGACTGATGAATCAAGCTATTTGTCAGCGTATTTATCTAATGGAGTAGTCTGCCTACAGTGCCGGACATCTGAGCTGGTGTTACACTCCAGAACGGTGTATGTGGCATTTTTGAAGTCGATAAAAGAGTTTTTCGTTCCTTCACAGAAGTGGTTGAAATTTTATGTCGATGTGGTGATGAAAATTAAAAAATGTATGAGACGGGTAAATGTTACCAAATAAATATTTCACTGATTAAGCATAAATATTTTTTTTTTTATGAAAAAGGTCATAGTATATCGTAACGCCCCATTCTGTGATTTTTTTATTACAAACTGTAAAATCAGGCTTGGATAAAGTTTTTTGATTTCGATTTCTATAGATACTTTTTAGAAAACATACTCGTTTTGAGTTTTAGTATAGACTAGGTAATTCGGTTGTCCTGAGGGTCGTAGATCCACTTTTATTTCCAGGAGATTTCTGTACTTTGCTGTCTAAGTTTATGTCGTCCATCGGCCCAAGACAAACATCTAGGTACTGCTTTTTGACATGGAGCACATCTTAATTTTATTTCAACCTTATCAAACGAAACGAAATGCTGCATACCCGGTTCTGAATCAGTTGATCTGCTAAACTGCATAATGACGGAAACTCCGACACAGAACCCAAAAATAATTTCAACTTTATTTCTACGAAATAAGGACGTAAATAAATTGTATTTAATTCCACTATTTACAAACTACGCTGCCGCTGATAGTAGTGATAACAATTTGACCTCCTGGAAAATCATATTTACCCAGTCATTAGATTTTTAAAGAATTGGCAATCCATTGCATTTTTTGTAGGAGAGGCAATTTAAGTTGCTATACAGGAGATTCAATATATTTGAAACCATTCATTTATTTCGTCGATAAAGTTCCAGTAAACTGTATTATAGGAACAGATTGAGACTATCCTATTTATTGTTTTGTTAAGTATTTTTACAATGAAACCCACAATTAAGTTTGTTTACGAACGTACATCATAATCATAATATTATGCCGGTTTTTTGTTATTTTAGTTGTTTTCAAAATGTTTTATATAACAAAGTTTTCGTAAACATGTTTTCTATCAAAGAAGAGGTATGTAGGTTAGGTCCCTAAGTGTATATACAATAAGTGGGACCCAAGACCCCAATTGCGTCCATCCAATTCTTTGCATGGTCAAAACACTCACATAAGCCGTCAGCGACAACAGATTGACACGAGCTATCGTTCGTTTTGAAAGACCCCAGATCACAATGGTGGTTACTCATACTTAAGGTACTAACACTTATGATGCTTAGGTAGTAGGTGACTACTATTACAAAGGTAAAGGGAGGTATCGAGTTGAAATTAAAACCATAGACTCAAGTCTACAGTCCCTTGAAGCTGTGAAAACTTCAAACATCTAAGTTAACGTAAAAAAAAGATACCCGCGTTTATGCCGAAAAAAATGTATGTTTCGACACTGACAAGGGAATCAAAATATAAAGGGTACTTCCCGTTGTCCTAGAATCATGAAATTTGGCAAGAAGCAATGTCTTACAGCACATGCAAAGGAAAAATCTGAAAACCGTAAATATGTAGTTTAATGACAAAATACTTACAAGTTTATATGGAACCCTCGGTGCGCGAGTCCGACTCGCATTTGGCCGGTTTTTAATAATCTTCCTAGTTGTGGCGAACGGAGAAGGTACCTACATAATTATTATCCTTTCATAAATGCGAGCTGGACAGGACCAACGACCAGTGGTCCACATTGGCCCTGCATCGAAGGAAGCCAGGGTGAGGCATATGCACAGCGGTGGGATGACACAGGCTAAGAATAACAGTAACAGTAAATACGCTCAGAGAACACTGACCGACCAATTGTCCACTACCTGTTTTAGCCTGACTCGTCGAGCAAAAACTCAACCCCAAGTTCGCCATCCAAAGGCTTCTCTTCTACATGGACACCGGAAATCCTTGCAGTCCTTTCACGGTTTATTTACCACTTCTTCTTTGTGTATCGATGGCAAAAAGTTTAAATCAGCCACGCGAACCCCGACCACTGATGCAGTAAAAAGTCATCAAGAGCGCAGGTGATAGGGCATGCGGTGCAAGATGGAAGATGGGCCATTGTTTGTGGGGAGAAAAATATAAATAAATGAATTCGCCGCTGGCTATTAAGTTGGTTAATGGCAAATGCACGACCAAATAAGGATCTGCGTAGTTTCTGTCACCTTTTTCCCTTGTTATTTTATGTAGGTATGTGGATTCCAGCGCGTTGAACTAGTCTAACCGGCTATATTCAAAATGAGCAAATTCGGAAATATTTTGAAAAGGCCTTCCATCCTATTCAGTCATCAATCAGGTTCATGTTTTTGAACTTACAAATCCTCCCTCATTACAAAATTATCATCTAAACTCTCTAGTGAACACAGTAAATCGGAAGTGAGTCAGTGCCAGTCATCTTCTTATCATTTTGTTTACAAAAGTCCTACGAAATACCAACGGGGATTCCAGTGCGATAATTCCAAATTCCCATCATTCCCACATCCGTTATACCAAAGCCCATTTTGCACTTTACTTTACAACCTTACTTTTTTTTTTAAATAAACAACATAACATCGTGCCTGTAACTCCAGAGGGCCGGGCAGAGATGTTCCTATATCACATTTCGCCAAATACATTTGATAACTCCATGTCTTAAGGGACAGCCAACGAAAGAGCTGCTGTGCAGGTTATACGCGGTGGAAGGGACACCGACGCATAACTGTTATCACATATGTATTCAGTACTTCATTCTGAGTCTCTCCCATATATGTGTAGAGATTTTTCAACGGTTATTAAAAAATCTGCGGTTTCCTATAAAAGTGCAATACCTACCTACTCGGTCAAAATGTATGGAACAGCTAATTCTCTGTTCCATTCCACCCCGTATACTGGTCAGGTATTATTTGAGTCCATCTACACGCAAAGAAGAAGCTCGCTACTACTGAAAAAAATCATAGAAAAACTTTTGTCCGTCCTGAGAATCAAACCCGAGACCATGCTCAGCAGCGATGAATGCAACCACTAAACCAGTAAGGCCTTTTCTTAACTAAGTGAGAATTAACAATAAAAAGGATATTAATTGTGATACTCAACTAGAATTTGTTTGGACTGCACCGAGGAAAATGGCGTTGAGATGTGGGCAACATTAACATACAAATGCGGACGGTCTCCTAAAAACCATTCTAGCGAGTTTTACGTTTGACTATTAATAGAACATAGTCAAACGTATTATGGATGACAATAAAATAAAACTAACGAGGTTTACCAAGGGGTATCGTATTACCCAGTAACTGGGATGTGAAGGTCAGATAGGTAGTCTATTCAAAATACTCGTATTTAGCTGCATCCGGTTAGACTGGAAGCCAACCCTAACATAGTTGGGAACGGGCTAGGCATAATAATAGCTCTAAGTCTTTAACTATGATATTGCCGATTTTTTCTCACATTTTGTTATATTTTTTCCTAATTCCATTCCATTTTTATTTGATTAATTGTTAAATTACGTACCTTTTAGAGTTTTCAGTTTCACTACTTCAAGTAGGTATATTTTTGTCATAGACTTGAGAATTTAAGATACGCAGTGCAGCGCAGCTTTTTTCGCTTTATAGTCTGTATCATACATACTCGGTTATTTCGGCTCGTTTCCAAGAAAAATAAAAAAAAATGTTAGTAAGTATGGAAATATCACTTTTCACAAAATCGTCCATACAAATTCTCAATTTCACCCATATGATTATGTATTAATTACCTACGAATGACAATATTATTATATCACTAACTACTTCCGTGGCAAGATGGCAAAACAGTGTCAAAAATCCATCAAAAAGCGTAAAACTTGACAGTATTTCACTTGAGACATCAATAAACGCCAATGTTGAATTTTTCAAAGGCGCGTAGATTCTGTAGATTTAATTTAATTTCTAAGATTGTAGATGTGCGACATACCGGTAAACTTGCCGACGCTCGCGTCGTTTCTGATGCTGTATTCGTTACGATGTGGATCTATTGTCGTATTTTTCTGGACCTTTGTAAGTTACAATATTATGTTTATTATTGGTTCAATGGTGGTCACAGCCTTGCCTTACTGCATTACTTTGTGTAATTTATTTCAACACCTTTGCTCTTAAAACGGTGAAGGAAGTCATAGTGAGGAAGCCGGCATGTCCTAGAACCAAAATTTCGAAGATATGTGTATCTCCCAACTGCCGCACTGGCCCGCGTGGTAGATGGCCCATCGCGAGAGGAGGACGTGTCCCAGCAGTGTAAATATTATAGGCTTATATGCATTATAGCATATAAGTATTAGCACATAGTTATTGGTTTCCGTTACCGTCTCTCTCTACCTGTCTCTCTGCCCCTGGATGGAGGACTATAACTGACTAATCCATCACCAACGATTAGCGAAAAGCAGGTACAGGTAGCAACTGGAAACGAGTAGTTTGTTACTGTAGCTGGACTACCAAGTGGAGACAGTTCTCGCCGGCTGTGTCTACAGTCAACGATCATCTAATAACTATCAATATAAATGCATCTGTTCCACTGAAACGGGACCTTCATTCATTGGTTTCCTGAGCGAGAAATTGCCGAAAGACAGCAGTGACATCCTAATGTTTAGAATGATCCTGTTCAAACGGGTATTTGAAGAGCTACAAAATAACAATATATTTCGAGCAAAAAGTTATAAATAATGAAAATATTATAAGTAGGGATGAATCAGACTTCCTGTTGTTAAAATTCACGAATAATTGCCGCAGTCGCAGAATATATAATAATAGTCCGCATTGAATGGAGGAGCAATTGTGTCCATAGAAGAGCAATAATGGATATAAGCTGTGTTATAATATTTTGGTGTAGGTGTAATAAAGAATATTATTCTATCTTTATGTTGGTACTGCTCTGTGTAATGTTTTGGATTCTTGCATGGGACCAGATAGTTCTTCAATTGGGTCTACAGATTAATATAAAGATGAAAGATTAATTTAATTGGAGAATATGGAATATGGAGGAGCAATTGTGTCCATAGAAGAGCAATAATGGATATAAGCTGTGTTATAATATTTTGGTGTAGGTGTAATAAAGAATATTATTCTATCTTTATGTTGGTCCTGCTCTGTGTAATGTGTTTGATTCTTGCATGGCACTAGATAGTTCTTCAATTGGGTCTACAGATTAATATAAAGATGAAAGATTAATTTAATTTTTACATGTCTGATCCACCAGCTACACTTAGGCTCGGTTGCCACAAAAGCGAAGACGAGTGCAGCGAATAGGAGATGAGGAACACGATCAATCACAGGAGAGACGGGAGATGCGATGTGCCAAAGTGTGACCAAAGTGATTGGTCCAGTTCCGCATCTCCTGTCGTAAAAACGCATTAAAACAGTTCGAGTATAAGTAAGACGATCCTACAACCGTGGTAAGAAACCGTGGTCTTGGCTCGATCGTTCATATTTAAATCAAAAGTTATGAATTCAAAGTAGGCTTAGAGTCTGTACTTTTTGAACTGCAAACATTACGTAATCAGCCTCCCAAAAAGCCCGCTCATTGTCACTTCCTAGTGTTCTAGCTGGGGAAAAGATGTGCCGAGACAAACTCCCCAGCAACACATCTCGTTTGTCAATCAAACTTCAGCCTGTCACAAATGTCTATAGACTTATAATTATTTTCTCCCTACAGTTCCGGTCGCTAGTCTTCCTCGCGTTCTTCATGTGGGCTGTTTTATTGATGTACATGCCTGAGTCGGAGAGGAGAGACTCCCAGCCCTCAGATAACAACTTCTGTTTCGTGTTCGTGCCCTACCTCGTCATGATTGTCACAGAAGCCTTTGTTTTTATCGGCGTTATTTTACTAGGAAGGGGACTTTTCTGCGTACGCATGCATTACATATTATTAATTAAGTAGTTACTTGTTGACTGAATCTGGGTATCTTGACGCCCGACATTTGATTTATTTTGATTTTGACACGAAATTATTGGTCTTTGGTCTAGTGGTGGCAAGCGGTACTTGCTGATCATGAGGTCCCGGGTTCGATTTCCGGGTCGGGGAAAGTGTTATTCGGTTTTTCCGCCAGGCATTTCTCAGTCTGGATTTGTGCCCGGTTAATGGTGATTATTTTTCAGGAGAACGCATTTCGAGTGGGGGACTACTTAGTATGTCGCTTCTGCGCATTGGTGTTTGAAACTCTCGGCTTAGTTTGTCTGTGCTTTCATCATTACTACTACATCGGATGGTACTTAATGTTCCTTATGATAATCAGTAAGTAAAATATTACTCACATCACATTACATATTCGCAATAGATCTCCTCTTTGTGAGTGGGCCGTAATCAACCATACGGACCCGGTGTGGGCCGTAATCAACCACACGGACCTAGTGTGGGCCATAATAAGCCACACGGACCCAGTTCAAACTAAAACTCAAAGTATTTATTTCAATTAGACCATCTTGGAAAGTCAGCGTAGGCCGTAATCAGCCACACGGACCCAGTGTGGGCCGTAATAAGCCACACGGACCCATACAACCCCCACAAAAACACGGGCCGGAGGATGTAAATTCTAGAATATTTGCCGGTTTCCTCTCGAGGTTTCCACTCGATGTACATCGCTTGTAGAGCAATAGCGATAAAACATTTTACACAAAACTGTAAAAAAAAGGTCCGAACTTGCGACCTAACTCCTTGATTTCCTGGGCCGCCACTGCCCTACTCACATTTAATTCTACTGCGTGTCAGTTCACATGTTATTAAAAAAAACCGTAACGGCCTGGTACAGAAACAATTCTTATTATTGCAGTTCTGGAATTCTACGCATTTATCGTGGTATATAGCTATTACGTGGACATGGCGTTTGAGGAGAAAGAGTGGGAACGGGGTGAAATGGGCGACGCCTACAAGAACCGCGACGACATTTGCGTGAACTACGCGAGTTTGCCCGAGAGACGAGAGCCGAGTGTCTCCGGCGTATCGCAGGATACACGAGACATTGAAACATCGCAAACAACACGAGCTACGACGGACACCCCAAATACACGAACAACACGAGACATGAGTACGATAAGCGTTACGCGAAAACCAAAAGATAAACAAAAACGAGGCAAGCGACATATGCGAGAGCTACGACGTTTAATGTGTTTCAAATGAAAATAGGACTGACCTCACACCATGTTGTAAAGTCATAGCTGTCAATCGAAGAAGTTGGATAGGGTCAGCAAAAAAGATGTGGCCTCAAAGTAAAAGCCTGCGCACCAATACAAAAACAATTGAATACAATTGAATATTGAATTTGAATACATCGAGAATTTGACATTACAAAAAAAAAATCAAACGTATTCAGTAGTATTTAGAAATAAAACAATTGGTGAATAAACCAGTCGTTTCTAAGATGTAGTTTGAATCAACGTGTCTACGCTCTGTAAAACTACGAGGCTGAAAAAATTGCTTCGCGATTAAAGCCTTTTTCTAAAAAATTAAGATTAAAAAAAAAGTCCACGCTCTAAAAAAAGCGATTTTGAAATATAGATAACAATAACCAGCAAATAACGAAAAAAATACTATTAACAATTTATTTCCGTAAGTATTTTTTTTTTTTGCTAATCTTACTTTTCAAGTGACAGTTGACAGATACAGATCATTGACGTCACAACATAGCTCGACGTCAGTCCTATTCTCATTTGAAACGCATTGTAATTCAGGTATTACGCCAGAATGTCAAGGATGTAGACGAAACAAGCAATATCCTTAGCAATATTTATGTGAAAACTACAGAACTCATACTTACCCCGATTGACCGAGGGAAAAATGTGTGTACCCCTATATACTGTGAATTCATAGTTCAGAATATTGTGTGAAGCGACGTTAACCACCCTACTTTTTAATCTACCTACATGTTACAATAAACAATCAATACATAGTGATGCATGGTTCTTTTGGCGCTTGAATGACAATGACAGGAGGGCGCTGTTGGTAGGTAAATCTTTGCGAAAATGTATTGACAAAACAAGATAGCGTCATTAGTTCTGTTTAACGCCACGCGCGAAAAACATCATGCAGCACTTTAAATATGTGCCCACCGCCCCATATCAAAATAAATAACATCGACTGAACTTTTCTACCAGTACGACAGCGGCCTTGTAATTTTTTACCAATATTATTCATATGAAGCAGTACTATGTAAATGAATAAAACTTGTCTTATTCATAGTTTGCATTATACCTATTCCCGGCCCACGTGCAGCACGGAACTGGCGCGATTGACTCCGACAAGGAGGCGCTGTTGCTAGACATTCGTGTAAATCGTTTAGTAAAATGTATGGAAAAATCAAGATGGCAGTCATGGTTCCGATATTAGCCACGCGTCAAAAGATTCATGTACAGCCAGACATAAGCACGAAAAGACTTTAGATAATATGACTTGCCAAGATAAGTAGGTAACGCAACTTGCCAAGATAAGTAATCGTCGTTGCGCCTTTAAGACCTCATATGTGTCACTTTTGGCAAAAATCACTTTTCAATACACTTTTTTGAAAACAGGTTCTTATCGCGTTATGATTAGGTTCAACATGCAATGTATTTCACACAGGTGGATTTTTAATATTTGCCGCACAAATGCGGAAATAAAAAAATCCACATATGGCTGTATGGCTAACTAGTGAACTAAAATATTGATTATGAAATGCAATAATAAATATCGTAATACCGAATATTTAGTTTTAGATGTAAAAAAAGTTTTTAGAAACTTTCCAAATGCCTTTTAAAAACCCCTAAACCAGTTACAACATCAAATTCAGTGTTTTAATTCTAATTCATTAAAAATAATATGCTGCCAGCCGAATTTTTAGACGCCCTGTAACTTCGCTCTTAATCGTTTTTTGTTTACCAATTTCAAGATTTCCAATGTGTTTGCTAATTAAAAGTTGATGTTTAAAATATCTTATGTGTCATGCATGACATATATACGAGTTTTTAGTTGTCTATGATACGAAAAAGGCGGGTATTTTTTTATTATTTAAGTGTCAATAAACGAATAGGTAATAACACAGGGATAAAGGAGACATACAAATTATGTGATTATTCTCCAATAGTATAAAAAAAGTTCGCTGACAAATGGACAGAGGGTAGCCCGCGACTCAATCACCAACGCTTGCAGCGTCAGCTATTGATGCAATCCCACCGCGTTCTAGTCCTGCTGTTGAAGAGGAAGATGATAGGGTTGGTATGCTAAGTAGCCAGTGCAATGACTGATAGAGGAGCGCTCTGGAAGATGCGCTTCGCGAATATCGATCCACTTACCGAAGTTAGGCCCTGATTATAACGGTTATCCATGCATAAAAAAATAGGGCGTTGGTGTGTGCCTGGCATGTCAATTCCAGGCATCCTTAGAGTCTGGGTCGCTACCGCAGTATATAACAACATGTGTTACCCATAAGTCAGGTACCTAATCCCACAGAACCCAAGAATTATAGACCGATCAAGTGTTTGTCAATGGTCTGTAAATTTCTTCAATCCATTTTGAGAGCCAAAATTAATACACACACATTGTCAAAAATTCCATTATGTCTGCCTCTTAAAATGGATATAGGAATGGGTCCTGCGGTACTAAGAAGCTATTCCTCATCGACATGGCCATTAGCCAACAGGTCCGTCGATCCCGAAAGGATCTGTCGACATGTTTGATAGGAAGGCCTACGACTCGGTGACACATACTTGGCTCATGAGGGTGCTAGAGTTACAACTCTACGTGCCTTCCTTGAGACGTGTATGGGGCAATGGAGGACGGTTCTTCGATATCCAGCATGTCGACAGATCCAGGGGAATGATGAAATTGTATGAATTAAACGGGGAATATGCCAGGGCGATAGTCTGAGTCCACTTTGGTTCTGTGTAGCCCTGAATCCTCTATGCACATTGTTGGAGGAGACAGGTCTAGGCTACCGGTTGAGGAGAGGTGGTTAGGTCATATCTCACCTTCTTTACATGGATGATCTGAAACTCTTTGCCCCCAACAAATTGCAACTGATGACTGCTACTGAAAGTAACTGAAACTATTAGTGGCGCCATCAGAATGGAATTTGGTATGGTTTGGTACAAATGTGCAGTCATGTATATAAAGCCAGGGGAGATTATGGAATCCGAGGGACTACAGCTCTCGGATTTCATACACCTAATATCCCTTTCCTCATCCGAAAGCTATAAGTATTTGGGTATGTCGGAAGCGTTAGGCGTTTTTACTGACATGAAGCAATCGCTGAGGGAGCGCTTCTTTGGACGCCTGAAGAAGGTATTAAATAGCCTTCTTTCAGGTGCGAACAAGGTTGCCTTCAACGGTTGGGTTATGCCGGTTTTAATGTACTCTTTCGGCAAACTCAAATGGACTCAGACCGAACTCGACACCCTGGGTAGGAGAGTTCGTACACTGCTGACGGCAAACCGGATGTATCACCCACGATCATCGGTGATGAGTCTATATACATCCCGCGGATGTGCGGAGGTCGAGGCTTTTTAAATGCGAAGACCCTCCACAACCGCGAGGTATGCAGTCTCAGAGAATATTTTTTAAAAGCCGAGGTTTGTGGTACGCACCGAGATGTGGTCGCAATGGACAAGGGACTGACCCCACTGTCCATGGTATATTGATTTTGTACCTAACTTTTTTATTGCAAGTTGAAATTCAACTGTTATCTTGATTATATCCTTAATCTTACCTAGTTTATTCCGAGGTTTTTTTTTCAATAAAATTAATAAGTAGTCTTTTTTATTTTAATTATTATCGGCATTTAAGTGTAAAGGCTCTGGTGTGATGACATAAAGCCCAAAAAAAATCTCTTGTTTTAACAAAAAAAATCTTTTTTTTTACTATGACATTATACTCGTAGTATATGGTATTCATTATTTTATTTCAACTAACTATAGCAAAGTAAAAAGCAGGAGATAGTTTTTGTTGTAGTTGGTTTTATTATATTTTTTCAGTAGACGGATTAGATAAGAGGTCTAGTCGCAATGACGTGTGTACCTTAGTCCCTTGACTTCTAATTAGATCACATTCATGAAGAGTAGTAGATAACCATGCTACTTTCACAATACCTACACTAAAAACACCCAAAATAATCGAGTTTGATAGGAAATCGAAATAGTATTTTACTAATGGTTCATTGGTCATCCGTTATCGTCATCGCCCTTTCATATCCATATCAGATAACGGAAACTCGGCTAAGTTATTATCAGAGACAAACCCAACACACGGAGACATATTTTTAAACATGCACTAATATTATACAAAAAAAACTGAAAATAGAATCATTTTGACTGTGTTTATTGTTTTTTTTTTATTTGTTGTGTTAGTGAAATAAACATGGGTATCGAACTGCCAAGGTACAACAAATGCTGTTATTGCATTCCTTTGAAAATTGGATTGTTAATCATCGGTTATGTATCCATTGTAAGTACCTACTATTTATTTTATTAATTTCTATTGCACCCAAGAAAAAAGGCCTGCCGGTTGTCTATCTATAGCTATACTAACTCCTGACATATATTGTTAGATTTACGCGCCTGTTATTTTTAATTAGCTATGATTGTCATAAAATCATCACATAAAATAGGTCACTAGGCGTAATGCAACCATATTTTATGATCACGCCTGTTTTCTCCAAAACGTTAGGCAGAAGTGTATCTATAGTACAGTACACTCACATTAATTCGTCATTTAGTTAGTTCGCCAGTAGGTAGCTCAGGATATTCCCAACAATCATAGATCGTACAGTAGGCAATACCTAAGTAGGTACCCTAGAAGGGAAAAAGCGCGGCGTGAGTTTTTGTAAAATCATCCCTTTAAAACTTTTAATTTTGTCTTTCATTTTCAGTTTGCATCCTGCATGACTCTCGGTGGGATTTCGTATTCGATCTTCAGAGTGTCGGAATTCGTGAAAAATAACAACAACCGGCCGAATCCTGAGCATCCGCCTAATGAAGTCTCGAAGGCGGCCCTGAGCTTGTACCTCTCTTTTGCCTACTATCTCTTTGTGTTCCTCTTCAGTTTTGCCATAAGCGTTGTTTTAGTTATTGGAACTCATGCTGTAAGTACCTACCTTTTTTTTTGTACAGTCGCCAGCACCACAAACTGTCAAATTTCTCCAAATCACTTTAATCCATAAAATCGAAAGCGCCAGGGTAGCCCGCGAAATTCAAATTATCTTTGATTTTTTGCAATTTTTAAGTCAGTGTGAGGTTATATTGTATGTTGATGAAAATTGAGTTGCGCCAGTAACCAGTATGTAGTTACAGAATAAAATTATAACCCTTTTCAAATTGCAAAAAACCTAAGAAAATTTGAATTTCGCGGGCTACTCGAGCGCTTCCACCTTAAGGCCGGCCAGGACTTCCAAACTAGGATATATTATGTCTACAAACCGCCTTACCTACTTAGGTAAGGCGTATTTTCCTATAAAAAAAAACACCAAGGCTTCGTGGTTCGGGCGCTTGCAAAGTAACGGCTTAGGATAGCCTAGTGATTGAATGATTGATAGTAAGAGGTTGACTAAGCTAAATAATGAAGGTTCCATCAAGGGAATAAAGGAAATGAATCAGAAAAAATAGGTGCTATTCATTGTTATTTCAAAGAAATGATTAGGGTACACGCGAGAATAATGACAAACTTTTCTACAAACCTCGTAAAAATAGCAACAAACAGAATTCTTCGTAGATATCTATAAAAACGATGAATATTGAATGATTAGAATCTTTATCTTATCTTTCCGTTACACTTTCCGTTTTGTATTTTAGATTTCTGTTATTTTATTTGTATTGCATGGATTTTAATAAACTTATACACCATAAAAGTATGATACAAGGTTATGAATGAACCTTTTGGCGCCACTTCAACTTTTTTAACACCATTTACAACAGACTATACTTGTGACGGTACAGTGGCATTCATATAGGGTGGCCACATGAATCCTAGTCTACTCCAAGTAGCAAGTGCAAGCGTGCGTGACATGTATGTTCCAGGCCTAATAATGACTCCATTTTCTTCTGTTTTAGGGCAAGCCCAGTTACTTAAGGTTCTACTTCAAAGCAACGATGTTCTTGTTCGCTCTTAGCATCGTTCTCGTCGTGGTGTCATTCGTGTTCATGGGATTCTTGGCCACACTTCCTGTTCTCAAGTGGTCTTGTAAGTATCCATTTTTGTTTAAATTATCTAGTTCTTTCTTTTATTTATTTCCATATAAATCTAATACAATTTTAAATATTCCTAAAAATAAAAACAATATAAAAACCTTTTAAAAATATAAAAAAAATTGTAGCCCACCGGTATCGGGAACAGGGTTCAAGCTACCGGCGGTCAGGGCTTCTGAGAGAGGAACCTCCTAACAATACGAGCCGTATCCATCCGCTTTCTGAATCAAGCCCAATCCAGCGGCCTAACGAGAGCCTCCTCGAGTTTTGCTCGAGGCTCTTGGCAATTAAGCCATGGGCTGATACGACTATCGGCACAATGATCACTAAGTCCACATCCCACATGTCGACAACCTCGCGAGCCAAGTGAAGATACTTTTATCTAGTTCTTATTGTTAAGTAACTAGTTAGGTACAGTGGATTATGACCCACACCACTCCCACAGAGAGGAGGCCTATAACCCAGCGGTGGGAAAGCTATTAGGCTGATTATGCATGGACAGCCATGGCCTTTTTTTTTTTTTTTTGGGGGTGAGAAATCATCAAATGACTCCTCCCGCTCTGGGCAGAGCGGAAGGGAGTGTCAGACTCTTACTGACTAAAAAACACCCATGTTCCTTCATTGGCCCTTTATGTTCCAGGGCCGCGGTATCTCGACAGCCATGGCCTTACATGCGTATCTCAGCTAGCCCCAATTGGTCAAAGGGAGCCACTATCGTCTGGACTTAGTCTCTAATTAAGCTACTAAATCATTACTGAAGATAAAAACCGCTCCCCGTCCTTAAACTTCAAACTATGCATAAATGTCGATTTAATCAAGACCTAAAAATATTAAAATTAATATTCTAACAACATAATGTTGTGATTTTTGACATTTCTGTATTGATTTCAGATTCGTTACAATTAAATGGACTTTTCTCTTCTGTCCGGCTCTGCGGTGATTATCTTTATAGTCAGAGTCTGTCAGAAACCTAGAACTTCTAGAAAACAATAACATATTTTTTTTATTTTTTTTTCAGTTACTCTCTTGGTTTGTATGATTATGGTTAGAAGTTACTATTTGATACTGGAGGAGAGAGAAAAACCACCGGTCTATGAGCTACAGCCTTATGTTCCTGTACCACAACAAGGACAGCAACAGCAAGCACCGTTGATGGCGTAAACTATAAGTTAGGTGTTCTATTAGTTTAGTTATTTAAAATAAAATGTATGTGGCTTTTCCTATAAGTTGTTTTTTTTTTCCTAACTGTTGATATCTGATCATCTTGAAAATTGGGCAACGCGCATTCATGCCTTCGACGCGACAGAAGAATAACAATATAAAACCAGCTCTACGCGCTTGACAAAGTGACAAACGTCGAAACGTAACGTAAATCATTGATTCTTTAACTTAAGGTCTGCTAACGTGCAATGGAGCGCAGCATTCTAGGCGTCAAACCGTAGACAGAGTATCCTATAGACACCGGCAAAGCGTGTCGCAAAAAGAGACAAAAAATAAATACGTCACGAATTTAGGGTTACCGGGTGAGGAAAAATTTACCCCACAATTTATGAGAATTGGAAATTAGTACGTAAGACAAAGCCTGAATATGCCAATGACATATCCGTTACCATCGTTACGCAAAGGCATGCGATGCGGAGAAGACATGCTGCCGAACTCAAATTAATTGCGATGAGGGCAGGAGTGACGATGGATGATGATGATGTGGTTCTAAATTACTGCCATTTCTGACGTGATAGTAGGTTCTGGGTTTGTGGGTACATAATAGAACATGTTTCATTTATAATAAGCTTTTATTGATTTAACACATTATTGTCCTTTAAATAAAACAAGCTTCGTATGTTTCTAATTTTTTGCTTAGGTTCAAATCCTTTTGTTGCGTGATGTATACGCAGTTCAAAATAGTGCATGGCAATTGCCTTAACAAGTAAAACTTTGTGGTTTCCAATAAAAGGTTGACTTTCAAAATGATTATTTATGAATTCTTCTTTCTAATTAACTTATATTCTTCTTTTTAATTCTCAAAATGTTTGCTGCAAATTTTTGATGACGGTTTTGGTGTCCAATCTGTTCGTCCTGTAGCTTCCATCCAATTCTGACGTAAATTATCAGGTTCAGGGAAACTGCAAAAAGTCATTAAATATTTCAGATATTTAATTAATACTCACTGCAGAAGCCATCATATTATTATTTCCCATAATAGTGGGTAATCATTTATAGAAAAGTTGGCAACACCAACGTTTTTAGGTTAGAATTCATATTTGAATAATAATTGTTATTTTTGTGCTTTTTAAGGATGAATCGTACGTCTAGCGTACATTATACACAATATATGAACATAATAAAATGTTACTGAATGCCTAGAACTGATAAAGAGTGGCATACTTACGAATGAAAAGACAATCCTGGGATTTTCGTTCCACTATCACTTTTACACCCTTTAACGCTACACCACACCATTTTTTTTGTATAAATGGTTGAAATAGTAAGTCTAAATTGTTCAAAACAAAATATAACATAAATTACTTAACATATAACACGTAAAAACTGTATTTTAAAGGTAGACGATGGCTAGCTGCACATCAGCTGTCAAACTTTGTTTAGCAAACTAGTGTGCTGACCTTGAAAAAACGTGGCACGCTCGATGAAACAAAAAAATTTATCGTTCTGTTTCATTTCTTTACACGACATCGGCATAAGTTGTTCTTTTTCTTGTGTGAATGCGACAAAACATATCAATTAGTCTATAGCATTCTCTGTCTACGCGTCAAACTAACCCACCATGTAGGTACGCAATACGCAACACCACACTGCGCTCCAAAACACAAATTACTGACGTTGCTCAAAAAGCCGCTTAGCTGAAGTGGAACTGGAGTGGCCACGTCTGCCGTAACACTATCAGTATAGATTCTATGATTTACGTGGCATGCATGCATTGCATTCACAAGCGATTGCTCGAGCTTCCTTTGATTTTTGTACACACAAGAACCGGGATTCAATTGGGTTTGCAGCGAGTTGCAAGCCTACCATATGGTGGTCATGGTTGTCTTGGTGCGTCCCCCGTGGTTATAGTATATTGAGCTAAAACTACCGTCTTGTTTTTTTTTCTTACCAATGCAATGCTGTTGAAGGGCCAAAAAGTAGTACATACAAGAACGGACTCCTTTTTGATGGATTGTCGAGTCTGTTCAATTGTGTGGGGCCGGCATAATAAATTAGCCAAAAAAGTTTTTTTAACCTTTACCTAGCCTGTTTATTTACCTTTACTTAGCGGTCGAAACTGGCCAATTTTGTGGAAAAAAATTCAAGATACCATTAATAATTTCTTTTTAATTTTTTATTCTTTTGCATTAAATGGCTTATAAAAGTTTTTTTTACCAACTTCAGCCTGCGTCATACATAATACGAAAAATTAGTTTCTTATAGCAAATATGTTACAAACTAGCTATAACAATAGCAGATGCCTAGAAAACTGATAAATTTTATTGTTTTTCCAAACTGAAATGCGTTCCTTTCAAGGTTCATATATTTATTATTTTAAACCCCTGGCAACACTTCAATCAAATGTCAAGCTATTATTCAACCAAATAGAAAGTGTTCAAAAAATGCAAAGGTTATCGGATATCTCTTTCTTTTACAGGCCATTATAGTCATGATACGTGGTCCGTTTCGTTCCAACAAATCATTTTAATTCGATGACATACGTAAAACCGAAACGATGCGATGTGATCGTATCTTTTCATTGAATTTCCCTGATTTCTTCGTAATTTATTGGATAAAAGCGATGAAATTGGTTTAATTTATTATTTCAACATTATAAATAACCTAATTAAAATACAAAATGGCTAGTATATCTAGCAAACAAAGTATTACAGCTGCCCAAAGCCAGGTTTGTAGAGTGTGAACGCGCGAACCTTACAAATTAACTTTGTTTTTTTGTTAGAATCCGTCGTTTGATGCCACCTTCCTGTGAAATACACAACATAAAGGTGCTTATGTGTAAATTGTTTGGTTTTTAGCTTGTGCACTGGATAAACGAGGCAATAATGTTAGAAGGCACCCGCAGAGCAGACTGCCTGAGGAAAGCGGTGGAAATCCTGCTTCATCAATGCTCTTCAATGCTTCCGCAATATATGGAAAACATCCTGGCCTATTTCAGCGACAAATCTACAGATGTGAAGAAGATAGTTATCACTTTTATTGAAGAATTGAGGTAAGTTTCGCTGTGATATTGATGACAGCTTGTTGTGATAATTATTCAAAGATCTTCTTATCACTAGCCTCTTGCTTTCGGTATACTCATTTTTTATAAGTTATCATACCTGAGACAGTAGTTTTCGGATGATTACATCCATAATTTGTATATGTAATAGGGGGCGAGCAAAGTGCCATCAACCGGGCACAAATCCAGACTCCATGGCTACTACTGAGAAATTTCTGATAGAAAAACCCAATACCACTTTGCCCGGCCTGCAAATCAAACCCAGGAGCTCATGCTCAGCAGTCACGCGTGCGACCACTAGACCAATGAACCCATTGATAGCCAGATATGGAAAGCAATTTTAATTATTTAATAACTACATACGAGTATATAATAATCATAATCTTTATTTTACCAAAAGAATAACAACCTTACAAAAAATTTTACTCTAGTAGATACTTATTTTCTATGAAGCTAAACAATTAGATACACAATTAGTAACTCAGTACACAATAATAAATTCTGATTGTTAGGAAACCAATTCACGCTGACCCCCATTCTAGTATACATATGATGAAATGTATCTTGTACTATACATATGTTATATCTATCTTTTTTAACTTAATAATTTAATGTTTGTTGCAGTAAAGTCCACCCGGAATACATACCGAATACCATTACACAATTACGTCAACTGGTCAGTGACTCGGTGATTGCTGTACAGAAGAGAGCCATCCAGGCCTCCAGTATTGTGTACCGTAATACTCTGATGTGGATATGTCAGGGTGCCTCAGAAACAACCGATATGCAGTTCGTTTGGAAGAATATCACAGAACTAAAGGTAAAGGAATTAATTCTTTTGTATTTCAATGTTTGGTGGTGTTTTTAGGACTTTTTCTTGAAACTGGAGCAGTAACTTTGTTTTTCATTAACATACTACGAAAAATTTATTTAGTTTTGCTGTTAGTGTAAAATTGGCATATCATGAAGTGTTACAAATATTGATATCATATTGTTTGGTGCAACGGAATCCTTTGTGCGCGAGGCTGGTTTTTTTTTACCAAACCAATTAATGTTGAAGCATGGAAGGGAGTTATTTAGTAAGTAAGTTGATTTACATCATCTTGGTGATGTCCTTCAAATTAAAAATAGTGTTAATGATATCAGTATTAACAGTGTTTTTGTCAAAATTATGATTGGTAAATCTGAAACTCACCCATCATCAGATTCCTCTAAATTATAAATTGGCTTTTGAATTCTGAATCTTAGATTGTTATAAAGTTGTTAAACAATGAACCCAATGTAACAAACAAAAATTACACTTAATACTTAAAATAATATTTTAAGTTTTAGTGTAATTTTTGTTGATTAACTGACAAATGAATGTAAAATTCATCTAATTTTCTGTATCGAAGCACAGTCATATATCACATTATAAACCAAATCTTTTCACTCCCTAGCTGGTAGTCCTAAACATGATAGACAGTGACAACGAGGGCATTAGGACTCACTCCATCAAGTTCTTGGAGGAGGTGGTCCTACTGCAGACACCTAGCGACGGAGCCGGAGATGAGTTCAACCTGGACACTCTGCCTGCTAACATGACCTTCATCAATAGACGCGCTTTGGAAGAGGAGTCTGAGTAAGTAGTAGTTCTTGATAATATTTTTTTTTTTACCTGGCAGGATAATATTACTTCTTCATAGCATATATGACCTATAGACTAATCCAAACTACGCAAGTGCCTGTAAGCTACATTCGTACCCCTTTTCAAAGCGGATTAAAATAATGTTACTTTGCTTGCCTTCTGATTAGCTTCTGCTGCAAGATGGCTACTGCTAATGTATTACTCCAACTATAATGAGTTTCTGCTTGGGAGGCGCAAGAACTCATGTCTTTATGAATATAAGAACTGAACTTTATTCCATTTCGCAGTAGGTATAATTAAGTAAAACATTTTTTCTATTTTCACTCTCCAGGACAATATTCCAGTTGCTAGTTAAATTCCACAACTCCCAACACATATCTAGTGTGAACTTGATGGCTTGTATGACGACACTGTGCCTCCTGGCCAAGTTCAGGCCAAAGTTCATGTTGCGAGTCATACAAGCGTTAGGCGACTTGCACACGACGCTACCACCAACACTATCGCAGTCCCAAGTCAATTCAGTACGGAAACAACTCAAGATGCTGCTTGTGAACCTAATAAAGCATCCGTCTTCAAATGATGTGATGCCGCAGTTGACCCAGCTGCTGATAGATATCGGAATGTCGACGCAAGAAATAAATAAGGTGCTGCCGAAAGAAAAAAGGAATAAAAGAGTCGGGGAAATTAAGAATGGGGATGCACCGGCTAAGAGGATTAGGATAGACTCTCCTGCAAGTAACAGTCAGGGAAGTGACAGTAATAGTAACAGCAGGAGTGAGTTCAACGTCTTTGATGATGATAGCCTACCTCCAGCGGTTACCGGTACACCTAGTGTACCGAAACAACCAGTGGTTCCGACAGAGGACTCGATATTCGAAGGTCTGAACAACGTTGAAGATGTCGTCAACCTCGTCACACACACTCTTGTCAACTATCTACCTAGCGAAATGCCCAGCACATTTGTGAACTCCTACAAACCTATCCCTAACTCTGGTACTAAGGCACAAAAGAAAAGTCTCGCTAAAATGATAATGACTTTGATTAATACCAAAGAAGAGCCCATGCAGGTGGTTGCGCCTGTGGTTGTGCCTGCTCCTGTACCTCCAACTCCTGCCCTTTCGGAAGTAGCATCAAAAATACCGCTACTAAGAGACGACGAAGAAAAAGTCACTCTCAAAAATGCAGTAGCGAAGTTGCAAGAGTCGACGAAAGCAGAAAGACAGATGGAAAGTGCGGTATCGAAGCTTATGGAGGAAACAAGACAGGATCATTTGAAAGAGGAGGAGAGGAAACAAAAGGAGAAGGAAAAACCGATCCCTCCCCAAACACCTACAGTTCCTAAGCTAAAACAGAAAGTAAAGTTACTAAAACTGCAGGAAATCACGCGTCCTATTCCTAAAGAGATAAAAGAGAGGTTGATCACGCAAGCTGTCGGCAGAATCTTGAATGCGGAGACAGAAAGCGCGATTGGTGGAGCGGCAAGCATTCGTGCAAAGTTCATAACGTTATTCGCATCAAGTTACACACCAGAATTGAGGGAATTGGTGTTGAATTACATACTAGACGACCCTACGAACAGGATCGACTTGGCTTTATCATGGTTGTATGAGGAGTACGCATTCATGCAAGGATTTAACCGTCACCCAGTGACATTGCAGCCGAAGGTTCACGAGAAACATGACCAGAACTACAATCAGTTGCTATGTGCGTTGATCACACAGATTTGTGAGCGAGGTGATCCTTTGGTGGAGAGTTCTAAGGATATGTTGTTACGGAAGATTTACTCGGAGTGTCCTGTAGTGACGGACGAGGCTGTGGATTACTTGAGGCATTTGGTCACGGAAGACAAGGTGGCGTTGTTGGCGCTCGAGTTGTTGGAGGAGCTGTGTGTTATGCGGCCGCCGCGGGCGCACAAGTATGTGGCGTCGCTGCTGTGTCATATCTGTAAGTATATCTTTGTAAATCACACTCATAGATCATAGGTTAGGTTAAACCACAAGGCAATCACAATAAAAACGGGAAAAATCATTGATACTACCAACAATAAGTATTTGATAAATGTTTAAAGAAATTTGTCAGAGAAATCATACATACTTCTTGTGAATGCTATTCAGAAGTGCCAAATGAAGTGCTTTGAATTGATTTTTATTTGAAGAATTTAATTAAAATACTTCTGACTTTCTTTCAATATTTTCGGAACAGATTATACTATACTATTTCCAATTAATTATTTTACAAAGGGACTCCCTGTAGGCCAAAATAGACCAAGCAATGATATCCGAATTTGCGTCGTGTTATCATAAAAGACGACGTACCGACCTTCCGTCAAACTTCGACTCTAAGAAAGTTCATTAATAGCTAATTCTATGACACAGTACTAAACCGAACCTTCAATTTCCAGTGAATGAAAGCGAAGAAATACGCGAACTTGCTCTAAAATCAATTCTCAAGATCTACAAGCGATGTACGGACTCGGTTCGCAAGGTCATCGAGAAGCATGCCATGCTCTACCTTGGTTTTATATCGCTGAATCACCCGCCGCCAGAGCTGAGCGATCTTAGAGGCGTCAGAGCCGTGTGGACCGACGACATGTACCAAATGTGTCTCAACCTCGTGATGGCGCTTATGTCCGAGAATGAAGGTAAGTGTAATAATAAAAGTACTTAATGTTTATTTCGCGGAACCGCCCGCCGTCAGAGCTGAGCGATACTAGGCATCTCTAGCATCGCTAGGCGCGCTAGATGTCGGACAGCAGTCTGCTGACAGAGAGAAGGTAAAAATATGTTAAAGACTGATTTTCCGGTTCTAATTAAGCGTATTTAGAGAATGTTTAGATTCTCTGTTAGCGGGTACTAATACTTAAGCGTAGTTAGAGAATGTTTAGATTCTCTGTTAGCGGGTACTAATACTTGCCATAGAAATCGTATTGTGACAGCTGTTTTGTTGGGCCTTAGTTAGTCGTTAACAACTGCAGGTTGTCAAAAAGTTTTACACGTAGGAGATGAGGAGTGTTTGATTACTAGTGACTATTACGATTGACTTGTCTATTCTCTGTCTACGTTAATAAGGTAATCAATATCATAATCCTTCTGGCCGTATCCTTATTTATTTATTTATCGCTTCGCTATACTACACCTTGTAACGTTTTCATTACAGAGCTTATAATCGAAGTGGCGCGCGTGTACGGGTGCGCGGGCGCGGAGGCCAAGCGCTGCGTGCTGCGCTGCGTGGAGGCGCCCGTGCGCGCGGCGCTGCGGCCCGAGCTCAGCCCCGCGCTGCTGGCGCTGCTGGACGAGTGCCCGCGCGGCGCCGAGACGCTGCTCACCCGGCTCGTGCATATATTCACTGAGAAAGGTAAGTGTCTTCTGAAAACAAAGCGATCTGTGCTTCTGATGCCGGCGGGTGCGTGCTTCCGAAGCGTAGCGTCAAGTACTTTGAGACAGTTTGAGGATTCAAATAATAATCTCAAACTCAATTGTTTACTATCATGGCCCCCTCAGTAAGCGTCAACTAAAGTTGTACATGGATATTTTGGCCCTTGACCATATTTTCAAAATCGCAACAAACGCTGCCATCTTGTTTTGTCAAATTTTCCCCAACAATGCCCCTTTTCATTTAATCAAACGTCAATAGAGCCTACATTTAATTGTAATTGTTCGCAGCGCCGCCATCGCAAGAGTTGGTAGCGAAGGTGCGCGAGTTGTACGCGACGCGCGTATCCGACGTTCGGTTCCTCATACCGGTGCTAACTGGACTATCGAAAAAGGAGGTAAGTAGAAATCATAGTTATAAACAACTTTATATCCAAACTAGCTGTTGCTCGACCTTCATCCGCGTGAAATTATTGTAAATACTATTTTCCCCGTTTTTGCATCATTTTTCATTGATGCTCCGTTTCTGTTGGTCGTAGCGTGATGTTATATAGCCTATAGCCTTCCTCGATAAATGGGTAATCCAACACTAAAATATATTCACTTCAAACCAACCTGAGATTAGTTCGGTTCAACCAAACAAACTCTTCAGCTTTATAATATTAGTTCATCCACCTTAGTCACCTGTCCCCACCACAGACGAATACCGAAAAGATTCGTACTAACTTTATTTATTCTTCACAGATACTGGCAGCTCTACCAAAGTTAATTAAACTGAACCCGATGGTTGTGAAAGAAGTTTTCAACAAGTTGTTGGGACTTCAGAATCCTCATGAGGAGAATTCACCAGGTAAATAAATTATTGTTGACTGACTATTTACTAGGATTAAGCATAGAGGAAGCAAAATTCTTTTTTTTTAATATGTAATGGTCCTACTCTTGACCTCAATCTAGTCCTGAGGACAGAGATGAGGTCGACGATGGAACGAGCTAACCCAAAAGAAGCCTATTAATTCGCGACTTAAATAGATTGGGGTCATATGAACTTGGGAACACCGACGAAGGCAGGGAATTCCACTCCTTGGTTGTGCGCATAATAAACGATGTAGCAAAGCGCTTCGTGCGAATGTGTGGAACATCGACAAGGAATGGGTGATAACCCGCAGTACGTCTGGACTCCCGATGGAAGAAGCGAGATGGTGGAATGATCTCGTGGAGCTCATGGGCACACTCACCGAAGTACAGCCAAATTCAGGCCAATTAAAAGCCATGATACTTTCAGATGATTATGATAAACAGTTTGTAATCAGTCACTTGACGAGTCTCGAACTCACATTCTTTCTTCTCGAATCTTTTACATATGATACACTATACAGGGTCATTTGTAAAACACCAGTAACCTCTTAAGAGGTCAGTGTACTCATCATTATGAACAACTTTTACTATGGGACCAAACCTGAAATCGCGAATAAAAAATCTGCTGTTCCCTACATCGATTAACTCGTCAAAATGTAGGGAACAGCTGATTTTTTTTTCGCGATTTCAGGTTTGGTCCCATAGTAAAAGTTGTTCATAGTGATGAGTACAATTACCTCTTAAGAGGTTTCTGGTGTTTTACAAATAACCCTGTATAGCGTAACTCCGCGGCTTCGCCCGCGCCGAGCTCAGTAATTATCCCATGGGATCGTACTACCGACGCGACGATCCAATCCGATAAAATGTATCCTATGCGTTAATCCAGGTTATAAAGTATCTGTTGTCCAAATTTCTATCCGTTCAACCGTTTTTGCGTGAAAGAGGAACAACATCCCCACATACTTTCGCATTTATAATAGTAGTAAGATTAAAGTTACTTTTCGCGTCTGTTTGTGTTCTTCTAACTACGCAAGGGATTTTGATGAGGTTTTCACTGTTAAATTATCTTGATTTTTTGATTTGACACGTCGCCATTGCACCCTGGCGACGCAGTTGCGGATCGGTAGTATTATTAGTATAAACGACTAATACATATTTTATTTTTAATTTCAGTGTATAGTATAATGATTTGTAAGTAGTAGTTGGATTATATTTGAAACACAAAGCACTAAAATGGTTTCTTTTTTTGAGTTATTTTTTTCTTTCTATATTTTTCACGGCATCTTGCCGACGAAAACTGGTCTATTACAAGAACATATCATTGGTTGTCGGAAATGGGAAATTAATTTATGGTTATTTTTTGTTTGATTTATCACTAACCTTCAGAATTTAGATAAAGGTTCATCCGACCATCCATCACAGTAAGATACATCCGACCATCCATCACAGTAAGATACATCCGACCATCCATCACAGTAAGATACATCCGACCATCCATCACAGTAAGATACATCCGACCATCCATCACAGTAAGATACATCCGACCATCCATCACAGTAAGATACATCCGACCATCCATCACAGTAAGATACATCCGACCATCCATCACAGTACGATACATCCGACCATCCATCACAGTAAGATACATCCGACCATCCATCACAGTAAGATACATCCGACCATCCATCACAGTAAGATACATCCGACCATCCATCAGAAGCTTTAAATCTTTTGAGGAACACTAGGCCGGACGTCCGTGGTAACACTTTGACCATTAGCTGGCGTAGCGAAGTTTTTAAGAGCGTTTATACAGAAAGTGGGCTACGTCGCAAATAGCTGTCAAATACTTCGCTGCTTTGATTAATTTGGCAATATTACTGTATGAAAATAAGAAATATGGCTAATTAGTAAATTAAAATATTCATAATGAAATGCAATAATTAATATCGTAACACCGAATATTTAGTTTTAATGTAATGTAAAAAAGTATTTAGAGTAATATGGCTAAATTAATTAAAACAGGTAAATATTTGCTATTTGCGACGTTCCCAACTTTTTGGGTGAACGCTCTTAATATGTAGAATAAGAGAAGCCAGCTTGTACTAGTTTTGTTTACTTTGACGTGCGGCCTACCGTACTAAAGTTATGATATTCAAACACTGTTTTAAGCGTTCACGGTTTATAACTAAACTTACACTCTCACTAATGGGATATCTTCCGTGATTTTCAACTACTGGGAGTTCCCCAACTCACATTCTCACGCGAAGATATCCCGTACGTGACAGTATAAGTTTAATAATGATATTGTACCTTTTTTTTTTTTTTTTTTTTTTTTTATCTTTTCTGCGTCACGGCAATCTGTTGTACAAAACAATAAGCCACTAGTTTGTCCGATGTATTATTTATCTGCTTATGGTTTTTAGCTTGGAGGGACACCGCCCAGTTGGGTATCTCATTCCATCCTGGTAAATCTACTTTGTAGAGTTGGAACACTGTGTCTTTTCAATCTCCTGTATTGAAGGCTTTGATCTCCACTCAATCTGAGGGCAAGCTCATTTTTATGTCCAGAGAGCCTTTTTTGATAGGCGTTGCTGTATTTTGTAATCTCCTGTTTGACGGTTGGTAGTTTTAAGTCAAGGTATATAAGTTTATTACTGATGTAAAATGGGATGTTAAAAATGGCTCTCAGTGTTTTTGTTTGAAATCTTTCCAGAATCTCTATGTTACTGTTGCTGGCTGTACCCCAGAGCTGGATACCGTATGTCCATATAGGTTTTAGGATGGCTTTGTATACTGTCAATTTACTGTGAGTGGTCATTTGTGAGTGGCGTCCTATTAACCAGTACATGCTGCGTAATTTCAAATCTAATTGTTTTCGCTTTGTCCATATATGTTTTTGCCACGTCAGCCTTCTGTCTAAATGCATGCCCAAGTATTTGGCATTGTCATCTTGCGGGAGTTCTTCATTGTGAAGTGTCACTGGTGGACACGTATCTCTCCTGAGAGTAAAGGTTACATGTGTTGATTTGCTCTGATTGGCGTGGATTCTCCAAATTTCAAGCCATTCTTCTATTTTGTTGAGATGATGCTGAAGGTTTTCTGATGCAGTTATGGGGTTTATGTGTGAGGATAACAGTGCTGTGTCGTCTGCATACGTTGCTGCCGTAGTCTTATCTGTTGTTGGTAGGTCAGCAGTAAATATGGTGTATAGAACCGGGCCGAGTATGCTTCCCTGCGGTACTCCTGATTTGATTTCATACAAGATGGAAAGTTCGTCGTGAAATTTTACTTCAAAACATCGTTCACTGAGATAGGACTTGATAATATGGAGAAATGAGTGCGGGAGCAACTTCTTGACTTTATATAACAAACCCTCATGCCATACTTTATCGAAGGCCTGGCTGATATCTAAAAAGACTGCAGAGCAATACTTTTTTTCCTCTAGAGATCTACTTATAACGTCTACGATGCGGTGAACTTGCTCAATCGTTCCGTGATTTTCTCGAAAACCAAATTGATGGTCGGGAATGATGTCATCGAGGTATGGCCTCATTCTATTTAGTATGATCTTCTCGAATAGTTTGCCAATTAGTGGTAAAAGGCTTATAGGTCGGTATGAGGTAACTTCATTAGGTGGTTTATTGGGCTTGGGCAACATTATAACTTGCGCTATCTTCCATTGTCCTGGGAAGTGGTTAAGTCTAAGACAAGCATTGATAATGTTGACAACTGCTACCACCCCCTTTTTTGGCAAATTTTTCAAAAGAGTGCTATCTATACTATCGTATCCCGGTGATTTTCCATCCTTGAGGAGTTTTATTTCCCTAGCTACTTCGGAAGGGGTCGTGTATTTTACCGGGAGGCACATCTGTTCTGCACTTTCCAGATATTTTTTTATATCGGCGGTATGTTCAGGTTTCAGCTCGGGAAATGGTTGAAATACTTTGCTTAAGTGTTCAGCAAAGATTGAAGCCTTCTCTTTGTTGGATCTTGCCCATTCTCCACTGGTTTTCTTAATGGGGGGGATCTGGTTTTTAGGACGTTTGATTTTTTGTGTTGCCTTCCATAGTGAGTAATTTGTGTCTGTACTTGGAGTTAAGTTAGAGAGAAATGCTTGGAGATTGTCGTTGGTAAAACTTTTGATGAGTTCTTTTAGTTCGTTTGACGATCTGTTGAACACTGTTTTGTCTGCGGGATATCTAGTTCTGTGCCATTGCTTTCTTAGATTGCGACGTTCCATTATTTTGTCTTTGATAGATTTAGGATATTCGTTGAGTGTTAGGGGTAACTTTTTTCGCGTTTTTGTGGAGATTGAAGCCGCTTCGTGTATAATTTTATTGAGGCTCTCAATAGCAATTTCTATATCTTCAGCTGCTTTCAATGGGTTTATCAGTTTAAGCTCTGTTGTGATTTTGTCTTGGTACATCTTCCAGTTAGTACCTTTGTTGTAAATTCTTTTTTCTGGTTGCACCATTACCACCGTCGTACTTACATTCAATATGACTGGTGTATGGTCGGAAGATAGATCAGTGCAGGTTTGGATAGTCATGTAGTTTTGACTGATATTTTTCGTAATGTAGAAATCGAGTAAGTCTGGTATTTTATTTCTATCCGTTGGCCAGTATGTAGGTTCCCTTGAAGTCATGCACTCGAGTCTTAGGTCCTGTATTGTGCTATACAGTTGTCTTCCACGATATGTGATTAATCTTGAGCCCCAAAAAGTGTGTTTTGCGTTCCAATCCCCTCCGCAAATAAATCTGGAGCCCAGGGTAGAGAAATACTTATTGTAATCATCTTTAGCTATCTTGTGTCTGGGTGGACAATAAATCGCAGACAATGTTGTCTCTACTTTTTCATTAACAACTACTTTTATTGATGTAGCTTGTATTTTATCTGTGTAGTATTTTTCCATTTCGTAATGTTTAATATTATTTTTAACTATTACTGCCGTTCCACCGTGACTATTACCAGAGGGATGGTTGGTTGTATACGTTGAGTAACTTTGTATGTTAACGTGAGATTTATCGGTGAATCTTGTTTCAGAAATTAATGCTATGTCAATTTTTTCTTGATGAAGGAATGTTTGAAACTCTTGACGACGTTCCGTCAAGCCGTTGGCGTTCCAAGTTACTACTCGGAGGGTGTTAATCATTTTGTTACTAGACTTGAGACTAGCTGGATCATACGATCCATCATTTTATCCATCATGTTAATCATGATTTGTTGAAATTTGGCGAACATTAGTTCTAATCTGTCTGAAAAGTTTTCTGAGTCGGGTAGATCCTGGATTGATCGATCTTTTGTCACATCTGCGTAGCTTCTTTTTACTTTATGGTTATTTTGTCTTAGCTTCGGTTTTGCTGTTTCTTCCATTTCTTCAGTCACTTTAGCAGCATGTTTTAGATTTTCGTTTTGAGCAGCATGGTTTGGATTTTCTTTTATCTTTGGTTTGGTTTTAAATATTCTTTCCTTATATTGTACCTACACTAAAATAATTACATTAATTTAAATATGAATCAATCTTTACTACTCATGTTATTTTAGAGCAAAATGGGTTGGTTGAATAGTTAATTATTAATGTAATTTCTAGTAAAGTTCCACCAAGGTTTTAGCAGTAGTTGCTTCGTAAATTGATATTCTTCAAAATCTTTTTAGTCGCCACACCACATCATATAGTTATGACCAGATTAGGTCGACAGATAGAGCACTTCGTGTCATACAAACGCGCAGAAGGTATGCCACTGAAAGTCATTCAATGGGGTTTAATCATCTTACAACCTAACCCTGACCAGCAAATTGTCAAATACGTCAAAATATGATTCGCGGGCTAGCCAGGCGCTTCCACCAGTCCACCTTAACGTCAACTTCAATTTGTTCTGAAACTGAACTAGCGCCATCTGGTGGCGAACATGGGAAACAATTATTCCATACAAATTTAAATTTTCTTGCAAAAAGTCGTACCCGTTCCACAGATGTATAAATAAAACCTCTTTGTTCCAGTCACGCCAGCAGAGCTCTTGGTGACGCTACATCTAATAGACCCGAGCAAGGCGGATCTCAAGTACATCATCAAGGCTACTGCGTTGTGCTTCGCTGAGAAACAAACTTATACGCAAGACGTAAGTATAAGAGATCTTATCACGAATTGCCACGAACTATATTGTACCGGGTGGAAGGTACACCGACGCGAAAACGGTTACCACGTATTCAGTACATCATTCTGAGCCCCCCCCCCGCAAATAGATATTTTTCATCGGTTTTTAAAAAAAACCGCTGTTTCCTACAAAAGTGCAATACCACCACGGTCAAATTGTACTCAATACCGTGGTAACCGTTTTCGCGTCGGTGTCCCTTTCACCCAGTAGGTATAGCTTATCATCATCTGCCTAGGCATTTCCCAACAATGTTGGGGTCGGCTTCCATTTTACTTGGCGACTGCCTATCTGACCCCTACAACCCAGTGAGTAATAATAATAATAATAATAATAATATAAGCCTTTATTCAGACATAAGAAATTGTTTATATAAAATAATAACTTAAATTAACGACTCTGCTGAGTCGGCGACACCGACAACCTAGTCTGTTTGCCCAATTTGGCAAAGGCCTCCTCCATTCCTTTCCACTCTTCTCGGTTTAGCGCTTTCCTAGTCCATAGTTTTCCTGCTATCGCCTTTATTTCGTCTTCCCATCTTCGGATCGGTCTACCTCGATTTCTTTTCCTATTTCTAGGGTACCAAAACATTGTGTTCTTGTTCCACTTTTCGATGCCTCTGATTATATGACCTGTCCATTGCCACTTAAGTTTTCTTATTCTAGTTGTAACGTCTTCTATTTTCGTGCGTTTTCTGATACATGTGTTGCGTACTCTGTCAGATTTCCTTATATTCAGCATGCTTCTCTCCATTGCTGTCTGGCAAGTTTCTAGTTTTTTGTTTTGGGCTTTGGTAAGAGCCCATGTTTGGCAACCATATGTTAGAACTGGTAGCACGCAGGTGTTGTAGAGTTTTGATTTGACGGACACCTTCATTTCTTTGTTCTTCATAATTTCTTTTAGCCGCCAGTAGCATTTCCATGCGTTCCCAATTCTAGTGTCTATTTCCTTTGACATTATGTCAGTAGTTGAAATTTGTTGGCCTAGATAAGTGTACTCTTTGACATACTCAATTGGTTCGCCGTTTATGATAATGGGGTCTTCAGACGCATTTGTTAATGCTTTGGTTTTGGAGGTGTTCATCGTTAGGCCTACTTTGCGGCTTTCTATATCAAGGTCTAGAAGCATGTTTTGTAGATGCTCTTTTGTTTCGGCGAATAATATAATGTCGTCAGCGAACCGCAGGTGGGATAGTTTTTCTCCGTTTATATTTAGTCCGTACTGATCCCAACTAAATTTTCGGAAGATTTCTTCTAAGACAGCTGTGAATAATTTAGGCGATAACGGGTCTCCTTGTCTTACACCTCTGTTTATTTTTATTTCGTTCCCTTCTTTTTCCAATTTTATTTTAGCCGTACTGCTTGCGTAAACGTTTTTTATTATTCTGATGTACTTTTGTTCGACTCCTTGGTTTTTTAGACAGTACCAGATATTCTCGTGCTCAATTGAATCGAATGCCTTGTTGTAGTCGATAAAGCAGCAATAGAATGACACATTAAACTCTTTGTTCTTCTCAAGAATTTGTCTTACAGTATGTATATGGTCTAATGTTGAATAGCCTGCCCTAAAGCCGGCCTGCTCCCTAGGCTGATTTTCGTCCAGAGTTCTTGTTATTCGGGCTAAAATTATTTTGGCAAAGATTTTATAAATATTGGACATTAGACTGATGGGTCTATAGTTATTTATTTTGGTCCTGTCACCCTTTTTGTGGAGCAGAATGATCGTTGACGTAGTCCACTGAGACGGAATTATTTCGGTTTTTAATATATCATTGAAAATGTATTTTAGTATTGGTGCAACGTAGTTTCTGCAGCTTAAAAGCAATTCGTTATTGATCTGGTCTGGACCAGGAGCTTTATCGTTTTTTTGGGTTTTGATTGCCTTATGTATTTCATCTTCTAGTATAGGTGGCACACTATCGTTGTTGCTTAGTTCGGTGTTTCCCAACTGGCTCTTGCTAGAGTATAGATTTTTGTAGAAATTCGTGGCTATTGATAATATATCTGATCTTTTGGACGTTGTCTTGCAATATTGGTCATTCATACTAGGTATCCAGTTGGTTTTGTCTGATAAAGCTTTAAGGGCTTTTTTTATACCACCAGTCTTGTTGATGAATCTTTCAAAAGTGTTATATCTAAAGTGTTCTCTATCTTTTCTTATTTGCATTTTTATGTCTTTACTCAATTTTCCTATTTGATCTCTAATATCTTTTGTTTTATTTTCTGTGCTAATTAATTTTGCTCTTTTCTCTAGGAGTTCCTTGGTTTTCTCTGATATGTGTCTGTTATTCTTTGATTCGCCTTCGATGCTGGTTTTAGGACTTGCTATTAGTATTTCGTGCATTGTGTTGTATTTTTGTTGGGTACTTAAACGCTCTAGAGATGACTCTGTCACGGAATTAAGATGTTCTTTTATAATGGCTATTCTTGCGTTATTGTGTGATAATATCGTTTTCGCTTTGAAAGGTCGGCTTGATTTCAGAGCAGATGATACGTTCAGACATGCTCTCAGCATTCTGTGGTTACTATTAAAATTTATATTTGCGATGGTGCCACAGTCGTCAAATGATTTGGGTCTGTTCGTTAAAATGTAGTCTATTTCATTTTTATGCCGGCCTTCTGGCGATATCCATGTCCATCTATTTGAAGCTCTCTTTTTGAATTGACTGTTCAATATTTTCATGTTGTTTTCGAACGCCATTTCCATTAGTTTTTGTCCGTTTCTTGTTCTTTTTCCGCTGCTGTATGGGCCCAGGACAATATCTTCTCCTTTCCTTGGTATTCCGACTCTTGCATTAAAATCACCCATAACAATGCAGTTTTTTTGGGCGTATTCTTTTATGGCAGCAGTAAGGGTTGAGTAGAATGACTCAATTTCCAATATCGTAGATTGCTCGGTTGGCGAGTAAATTTGCACTATGGACCATATATCTTTGCTAGGGGGTATCTTTATATTCAATATAGCAATCCTTTCTGATATGCCAATTATTTCTGTAATGAAGGTTTTGAGTGTTTTTCTTATCAGGAATCCTACTCCATGTCTTCCTGGTGTTTCGCCTTTGTGATACAATATGAATTGGTCATGCTCCTCAATAGCTTCACCATACCTTCTTACTTCGCTTAAACCGATAATGTCCCACTTAATATTTCGTATAGAGTATAACAGTTCTTGTAGGCTTTCTTCAGTCCTTAGTGAGAGTGTATTGTATGTTGCTATATGTATGTATTTAGAGTTTTGCTGTTTCTTAGTTCTCAAAGTATTCATTTGAGATTGAGGGATATTATTTGGAGGGTAGTGGTCGTCTTCCCCCGCGGTGACCAGCCGTCTTGGGGTGTAGGTTGTTTTGTTGGGTAGATAGTTTTTGTTAGATGGTTTTGGTTTTCCGTTGTCGGTGTCTATTGGTCGTTTTTTGTGGTTGAAGGCAGTGACATAGACGAGGATCTGCCCCGTGCCATGTAGTTTAGCATATTATTTGTTTTATTTATCTTTTTAGGGGCCGATGCGGGTTGGTTATTAGGTGATTTGTTTGGTGAGACACTGTTGTTTCTTTTCCTCTTGTCTCTTTTGTCATCTTTGGACTCCTTGGTGACAATTTTATCTCTGACAAAATCAAGTTAATGGAAGATCAGAAAAGAAAAAACAACATCATTTTCTTTGGTATACAAGAAGATCAGAGCAACGAGTCCCCAATCGAATCCATTACAAAACTGCTTGGAAAAAACATGAGCATTTATATCAACCCACAAGAAATAAATAATGCCTATCGACTAGGAGCAAAGAAAGATAACAAACCACGTCCTATCCTTGTAACATTAACAACAAACTGGAGAAAGAATGAAATACTCAAAAACAAAAAGAAACTGGATCAAGAAATCTATATCAAGGAAGATTTTAGCAAAGAAATCCTGGAGAAGAGGAAGGAACTTCTGCCTCAGCTAAAAGAAGAAAGGGCAAAGGGCAAAATTTGCTATTTTGTCAACCCAGTGAGTACTGAGTGACAAATACAAAAAGTAACAGCCGAATCAGTCGAGCCGTCCTCAAGTGATGCTCCGTTACACTTTTTTTTTAAATAATCTAATATACTAAACTTCTTATTGCCGTCTCAAAAATCTATCCTTTCAAATAAATTCTCTTTTCTGCAGGTATTATCAGCAGTCCTGCAGCGGTTGACAGAAGAACCAGAGATCCCGGTGCTGATGATGCGGACAGTGCTTCAAGCGTTGACGCTGTACCCCAACATGGCGCCGCTCGTACTCAATATATTGCAGCTGCTCATTGAGAAAGAGGTGAGATATTTGTATAGGTGTAACATCATGTAGTAAATCGTTCAAGTCTCGGGTGATTTGATTAGTTTTAATGAGGCCATATTGTGTGTGCGTTACGATTGCTCCGCCAAGTACTCCAAACAAAAAAAAACTTCGCCAAAAAATTGTCGAAATTTGTCAAAATCGAAGGGAACAAACCAAAAATTTGTCAAAGTAGCATTATAAAAGATAAAAGGGTTTTAAGTTGGCCGCGCGAACGTAACGTGGAGGATTGCGCGGCCATAGATATCTCAGCAACTACATGGGTTAGAGATCTAATTCTTTTTGTTTCAATTGACAAAAAGAATTAGATCTCTGACTGTATTTGTCAACAATTGTCGAAAAAAGAATTATACGGTCTGGATCAATATTTTACGAAATATTCACCTTGGAAGTTATGGCCGCGCAATCCTCCACTTGTTGTTTCTTTATTGTTGATTATTTCTTTGAAACTTAAGAGTTCATATAGTAAAACTATTACCAGAAGAAAGGTCTTAATTTGTCAAAACTAACGAAAGCAATAAATACTACTAAAGTTTAAGTTAAACAGACGAAATCTGTCCAAAACAAAAACTACTTGGCCGCGCAGTCGAAACGTTACTTTGTACGCTGATATCTCATTATCTATAATTGCTAAGATTTCGGTGTGAACATACATTTATTCGGCATTTTAACCTGATTAGAATGACATATCGTTTTACCCTCAGAACAGTTTTCAACGCGTGTAATCTTAAAAATGATGTTATCTCATACAATGTTCGAGCAGGGTAACCATCATTTCGATTTGATTTGGGAATACCTCTAACTAGAGACTAGTAATTACATTGGACAACATGTAACTGAATTATTATTAAATAAAACCTTTTTAGTTCAAATGTAGTATTTTAAGAAACTAATTTGAATATTTTTGAAATTCAATGGCAGGCTAGTTTAATTTGTATTTAATTTTTAATTTAGCGTCAGCACAGGAAAAGATTTCTTTGCTCATTTAACGATTTAAATTGTACATAAGTGACACTCTATTGACAGTTGGTTTTTAGAAATACGCTTTCATGGTATTCCTTCTCGAGATGATCATTGAAGGTTAACCACATTTCTTCAGAAATATAAATGAATAGGGAGTATTTTTTTCATTTTAACGAGAGATAAATATTAAAGACCTTATTGCTCGAAATGGTTTTGTAATTAGCACAATTTTCGAAAAATGGACAATCCCCATATATAGATATCATCATATCTTAGAATTTGGCTGGTCATTGAAAACTAACCCTGTATACAATATAATTAAGCGTGTTTATTAGTTTTTTAACTAATAATCTTTTGTGCAGGTATGGTTAAACAAAGTAGCGTGGGAGGGCTGGGTGAAGTGCTGCGAGCGCCTGGTGCCGCAGTCCGTGCCGCTGCTGGCGCGGCTGGGCGCGCGCGCGCTGGCGGCCGCGGGCAGCTCGGCGCGCCTGCAGGCCGCGCTGCGGGCGCACGTCGCGCAGCTGGCGCCGCACCAGCGCGCGCACCTGCCGCATCATGTTATTGCTTTCTGTCAGGTTCGTACCTATTTCTAGTCAATTAAAAGTTGATGTCCACGCGCCCATGAGTATTCAGTGATCTAATGATGGTCTTAACTTTTGTTCTGCTAGAGCGGGACAATTGAAGTTAGTAGTCAATTTGATAAAAAATAATTAAATAAACATTGCCTGAAATTTTGGTTAGGCAGAGGTGTACCTAATAGTACACCCACATGTCGCCAGTTATGATTAAGTCCCGTGAAAAAGGGGGCGACCCTATTGCTATCAACCGGGCACAAATCCTGACTCCGTGGCTGGTACTGAGAATATATTACTGATGGAAAATCCCAATAAAACTTTTGCCACACCTGACGCTCAGCAGTCGCGCTTGTGACCACTAGACCAACGAGGTAGTCCAAATTTGTTTTTCGTTAAGAATTATTTTTTCTGACTTAAACAGCATCGTTCCCTAAGTTACTCTATTACAGCAACTACAAAGATTTATGAAAACATTATGTTCACTGTCTGATTACTAATTACTTCAATGTTCTCCTTAACAGCAAGAGATTCCGCCGCCATTCATACAACCCATGCCAGTGGGAGTGCCAGTAGGAGTACCTGCGCCGGTCCCGCCGCCCAACCCCGTGGAGCCACTGCCTCCTGGCATGGAATGAACAACTATATACAAGACTACTGCTAAGGAAAACATGAACTTTACCCTATCGAGAGCCGACGGTGTTGAGTGAAATGTTTTTAAACGGCGTATGCTTGCTAAAGTAGGATAGTTTAACTAGTATAAAATAACACAATCGCATTTTTATACAAAATTAAATTAGGTAGCGAAACTCCGAAGTCGTGATTAGTATGGTTGGTATAAAACATGAAAATATCTAAAGTCATAATTCAACTCCAAGCTAACGAAACTTCTCGGTCGTTTTTTTTTTAATTAGCCTACACTGTTCCACTGCTGGATAAAAGCCTCCCCCAATCCTTCCAGAAGTACTTTTCCTATTCCTCTGCAAACCAGCCCTCACGGTACCGTCCAGGTCGTCTCGCCACCTCTTTTTGGGCCGGCCCCAGTGGCGTCGTCCATCTCTCGGTCGTTTACCTCCAAAAAATAATTAATAATTTTGTCTTTTATCAAATTATCATGTTTAGCTAACAATACCCATTCTGTCTACGGCGTTTCGCTGGCTTATTTAATTCAATCTTGTGTAAAATAAACGTTGTATATGAAAGCATTTGGCAAGCATACCCGTTTTTAAAAACGTTTAAAATGATGTGTATTATATCAATAGTTTCATAATATGAATAATGACTTGTTAAGTGAATGTTATACAGTTTAAATGGAATATTTACAGCGAAAAACTGCTCAAAAGGCTGCGAAAGATACGTCACAATAAACTGCTGAGTAAGCCGTAAGCGTTGTTTTATTTCATACTAGCTGATGCCCGCGACTTTCGCTCGCGTGAAATTATTATAAAAATACTAGCTCATACCCGCGGCTTCACCCGCGTAAGTTCGGTAATTGTCCCACGGGATCGGACTATCGGGATAAAAAGTATCCTATGTGTTAATCCAGGTTATAAACTATCTGTGTGCCAAATTTCATCCAAATCCGGTCAGCAGTTTTTGCGTGAAAGAGTAACAAACATCCATCCATACTCACAAACTTTCGCATTTATAATATTAGTAGGATTACGTCGTTTTGAATCGGATTTTGTTACCAATTTCAAGGGTTTTAATTTTTTTGCACGGAACCCTAATTCTTATTCTAAAATAAAAGTACTCTTACTAAGTAGTTTTAATTACTCCTTATAACATCAGCTATCTGCCAGTAAAAGTCCCGTCAGAATCGGTCCACCCGTTTCGGAGATTAGCCTTTTGAATCGGATTTTGTTAACAATTTCAAGGGTTTAATTTTTTTGGCACGTTATCCTAATTATTTTACTAAAATATTAGATTAGAGAGAACAGAGACAAAAATGGAAAAAAATGTGTTTTGTTATGTGCCGTATATATTTTCATATGCATTCAGTAAAAAGCTGTTATTTTGATTTTACAAACGGACACTTCAATGTTATTTATTTGTATAGATTGCAGGGACCATTCTGTTTTACTTCTTGTCTTTGCATAATGGTCAAACTCACAATTACCTTTAAGTCTCGATACAATAAAGTTGATTTTGTGTTGTTGCTGTCAGATGTAAAATAAATGCTGCGGCACTGTTCGAAAGAGATACCCCGGCCCTGGAACACAAAGGGCAAAAGAAGGAACATGGATGGGTTTTAGTCAGTAAAAGTCTGACACTCCCTTCCGCTCCGCTCAGAGCGGGAGGAGTCATTTGATGATTTCCCATCCAAAAAAAAAAAAGATGTAAAATAACTGAAAGTATAATGTAGAAAAGTTTCAGTCACCTCCAAAGCGAAAAATAAACAAATGACGCTGTACGTTATAAGTACATCTGTATAGTTTATAGCTCCATCCCTCTTTCTCGTACTTGACAATATATTTACGGGGCCGTAAAGGGAAATGTGTCTTTATGAAAGAAAATAAGTAATTTCGTCACTGTGCATACACAAATCAAGTTTTCGGATATGAAATAAAACTAGTTAAAAATCTAGCAATCATTTGTTATTTATCTTACAATAAAATTAAATATGTGTCAATATGCTACTATATTTCCTTATCTGGGTTTATTATTCTTGCTTTGGGTATTTACTATTGCAAGGGCCAATCTTCCTGCGAAATTTAGTACTTCACTGGTTCGAGACTTCAACCTCATGGATTCATTCTTGATTACTTGGCTAGGTCGAAACCACGGGAGGAGTTACGTTACGTTAGCTTGTAGCTGTCTATTTTGGGTGATATCGCTTTGAGTATATTTTCTATGTTGTAAGGATTTTCTGCAAACAAAATAATATAGTTTACTTGCGATGAAAGGTTAAAATACTGACAAAATATATTATTTTTTTAGTTTTTTTTAATTTATTTTTACTATAAATTGTTTCATCACTCACACCAACAAATATTGTATTTGTTGGAGTAGCAGTAATGAAATTATTTTGCTTTGAACTATCAAGTTATTGAGTACAATTTTATTATAAGTTCAAATAGGTAAATGAACCTGAAATGAACGAACTTGAAATTGTTAAAAACACAGCCAGTGTTAAGTAAGCTAATTCAAGTCTTACCTACACCTCCCATCGAACATTTCCTAGGTAGACCAGTCATTGGACTTTAATTATAATACATACCACTGTTCTGCTATGTCAAAAGTGTATTTATTTCACTCACCTACAATAACCCATTCCTTGTCAGAGTACCCGAACTCTGTCCTGGCATCAAGGATGGACTCGTGAAGCCCATGAGTTACTACCACGGCGAGGCACAGCGCTGGCTCGCCGGTCGCTGAAATAATAAACGTAATGTATAATCGTCCCTTCGTTGCTTTCAGGTTGAATGCAGTAGCTTGTGGCTAATTAATAACAGTCCACAGAGCATCATTTAAAATACTGGTATAACAGTCGCTCGGGTCGATTTTTAGGTTAAGCCGTACTTGCTTAGGTTGGTCCATGGATGGGTGACCACCCTTTACATACCGAGTTTCCTCCGTGCCTCGGGAAAGCACGTTAAGCCATTAGTCCCAAATGTCATTTGCAGATTTTTGACAGTCGTTATAGGTAGACCCTCTATCACCTAGAATCTTCGTGACTGTTCTTGAAAGTATAATGAAAGACTTAAACTGGAAGAGTAAAGGAATATTGCTGAAAGGCAAGTACTTAAACAACCTGCGGTTCGCCGACGACATTATTCTTTTCTCAGAATCTGCAACTCAGCTAGAAACCATGGTTTGCGAACTTCAAGCTGTGAGTAATAAAATTGGTTTGCAATTAAATACTGCTAAAACAAAAGTCATGACAAATTCCACAAAGAGACCCATATATGTGAACAACAAACAGCTCGAATATGTAGAAGAATACGTTTATTTAGGTAAACAAATATCATTTAATAAGTCAAGACATATAAATGAAGTAAAAAGACGAATAAACCTATCTTGGAACAAATTCTGGTGCTACAAAGAAGTACTCAAATCAGATCTTCCAGTCAAACTAAAGAAAAAAGTTCTAGATTCCTGTATTCTCCCATGCCTGTCATACGGCAGTCAAACTTGGTTATACAATAAAACCACAACAAGTAAAATTCAGACGTGCCAAAGAGCAATGTAACGCAGCATTCTAAATATAAAGAAAATTGACAAGAAACGAAATACAGATATAAGGAAGACAACAAACGTAATAGACGCTTTAGAACATTGTAAAAAACTGAAATGGAAATGGGCTGGCCATGTAGCGCGTATGGATAATAATAAATGGGCAAACCAAATAACTACATGGACAGGTCCACAAAACAAGCGTAAAAAAGGAAGACCAAGAGAAGGATGGAGCTATGATATGGAGAAAATAGCTGGAAAAGATTGGTTTACAAAGGCTAAAGATAGAGATATTTGGAAAAATATGGAGGAGGCCTTTACTCGGAGTGAGGTCCTTAATAATATAAATAAATAAAAACCTTATTTAAGTGCACCTATATAAATTGAAAATTCTGAAATTAATTTAATATAATGATTTAATGTAATAAGCAAAAATTTTATGTAGGTAAAATTATTAATTATTGAAATGTATTATTACTTGTGTTATTTTATTGTAAATTATTGTAAATTTTTTTTATTAAGGAAATAAAGAGGCTATATTATTATTATTATTATAGGTAGTCAGTTGGCTGAAAGTCTGACAACCAGTCCTTATCAAGGGGTATCGTATTACCCAGTACTAACTGGGTGGTGGAGGTTAGATAGATGGGCAGTCGCTCCATGTAAAATACTGGTATTCAGCTGCATGCGATTAGACTACAAGCCGACCCTAACTTATTTGGGAAAAGGCTAGGCTGATGACTCAGGTTGAATGTTACTTGGACCGTTATACATTAAGGTCTAGCCGAATAATCTGATGCAGTGCCGAGTCACGTCGCCGTCTCGAAACGAGGCGAATGATTCTCTTTTTCAGTTTTGTTGTATTAATATAATGATCTTTCAGACCGGTTCATTCCGATTCCTCGTGACTCCCTAACCCAGAACTTGCCACCCCTAACCCAGAAGCCACGATGATTTCTGTTTGTCAGATGAACTAAAGTCAGTTTAGATTTGTTGTGAATCCAAATTGATAGAATCAGTGCACCACGGTCAATGGACCCTGTACCCACTCAGCCCACTCTCCGTACCTTTGGATCGCAGCACTCCAACAGGATTGCTAGAGTTCCTCTTGAACATGACTCTGAAGTCGACGGGAATGTCTTTAGCTCCTGGCGGTTTGTAGGTCCACGTCCGGTCCGTTAGCAGACGGCCGGTGGACTGGTCATGGATGAGCTTCTCGGAGGTCCAGAGACCTAGACCCATGACAAAGGCGCCTTCGATCTGTGGGTGAAAGAAATAATGGTTGAATGAAATTAGTCCGAAGTCTACTTTTTGTGACCAAAAAAGTAATCTCTATAATGGTTGCGTTTGCAAACACAAATCTGAAATGCAAAAAAAAGCTCAACCTGAAATGACTGATTTTTTGTTATATTCGTCCTAAGTTAAAAAGTTAGTGTGTGAAAGTCAGTGCTTAGTAATTACTTAGCATAGTGACGTTAGTTTTAGCTACGGTTATGTTAGTCGTCAGTAAAACTTACAGCTTGTATTTTCGTAAGTTTTACTAACCATTTTTGAGTCATGGACATTCAATTTCGTTAAGAGAGATTATAGGTCCTTAAATAAATAAACATTCTTCAATACGCAAGCGAACCCACCTGTCCCACATCGATCTCAGGGCTCATGCTGACTCCAGTGTCCTCCAACAAGTCCAACCTCCTCACTAAGTGGTTGCCAGTTAATACGTCTAGTTCCACCTCTGCTGCGCACACGCCGTATACATTGTAGCCCACGATGCCGTCGTTTATCGACGTCATGTAGGTTGCTTGGAGGTTTATACCTTTTCGAGGAAAAAAAAAAATATTGGATGACGATGTGTATTATCATATTGCTACAAATCTTCGTTTAAATCATGGAAGGTACGACATATCCTGCGAAGGGACTCCAGACTGCTCAATGATGGAGCCGTTCCGTTCCAGCTTAAAAATCTTTCCAATCAGTATGTAGGTTACATACTGATTGGAAAGATTTAAGTGTTGTAGACACATAAAGAAGAAGCTGGAACCAGGTGTTTGAAAGTCCGCTCCTAAAGTGTTTGATTCTATTTTTATGGTTTTGCTTAGGTAACTTATTGTATGATTATCGTTTATGTTCAGTTTTTGGACTGATTGAATAGTGTCAGTTTTAGGAAATTTTCGGAAAGATGAGAATCAAGCAAGGGAAATCTAAACCATCCGTTATTGATTGGTTTCCCCACAAAATACAATTTTAAGTAGGTACTTCTCAAATTCAAATGATTTATTTGTGAAACTTAGGTATCTGCAGCTTACCTTTATCATAAGCCTTTTTCACCACCTCTTCCCACGTAGGTTCAACAAGATCTGGCGTCACTGCATCAAATCTCTTCATGAGATCCTCACAAGCTTTCATTGTTGCATATGCAACCGAATCACTGGCGATACTCCCACCGGAAGCTATTGTATTAGGCGACACGAAGCTATCGCTCCCACGAACTGTGACTTTCTCCAGCGGCACTTTCAAGGCGTAAGCGCAAACTTGGGCGATTTTAGTATTAATGCCTTGTCCCATTTCGATGCCCCCATGGGAAATGGCGATGGTACCATCGGCATGGTATACTGAAATGGTGACAGGGAAGTTGCCACCGTAGGCTATAGGGTAAGACATTAAAGAGATCCTAAGTCCACGTTTCCGCCACGCGTTTTGCTGGTTGAAATTGGCGATTTCAGTTTTTCTGTCATCGAATGTAGTTTCCATTTTGAATGACGAGATCATTTCTCTGAGGGCGTCGTGTTTTGGTGACAGGTTTGTGAGTCTGACCTCGACGTGATCTTTGTTTGTGGCGTGTGAGATGCGCTCCATTATGTGTTCGGAGAAAGCTATGCCTTCTGTCGTTCCTGTAAATTATAAAACAATAAAGCAAGTGATGATGTTAGATTGAAATAGGTGACCCACAGACACTGTTTCTGAAATATCGGGAGCTCAAAATCATGAACAATCACGGAAGATATCCCGTAAGTGACAGTATAAGTTTGGTGACCCACAGATTTAGCAAGCTGTAGTGACAATATCAACGGTAGGAGTAATGACGTGTAGAATGTAGATGTGTGTTATCGAATGCTGCAAATCGGCAAACGGTTACAGTTGAATTGGAATAGCCAAGAACAGAGCTAAATGGTGTACGATTGAGGATACCTAAATCTACCAGTAGACTTTATATCTATGTATACAGGGTTATTTGTAAAACACCAGAAACCTCTTAAGAGGTCATTGTACTCATCATTATGAACAACTTTTACTATGGGACCAAACCTGAAATCGCGAAAAAAACATCAGCTGTTCCCTACATTTTGACGAGTTAATATATCATAAATGTAGGGAACAGTTGTTTTTTTTTAGTACAATGACCTCTGAGGTTTCTGGTGTTTTACAAATGACCCTGTATAGACTATAGAATAGGCGTAAATAATTAGAAACGGTGTATAGATTTTATCAATCTAGGCGATAGTCACATAGTCAGGTTGAAAAGCTTCTTACCAGGCGCTCTACACCAAGTCTCGCTCGGTTTGTCTGTGAGCACACTATAACCGGTGATCTTCCACGTCTCTCTGGAGTACACGTTGGTTATAGCTACTGCTATTTCACCGGACGGAGAGTCGTTGAACGAACAGCCGCAATCAGTGTAGTAGGTTACGTTCAAGTATTGGATTTTTCCATCGGTGTTCACACCAACCTGGAAAAACAAAAATCTAAATATTTTATTTCACATAGGCATCATTTTGATTTTAATTTTAATTTTAATTTTAATTTTGATTTTGATTTTAATTTTAATTTTAATTTTAATTTTAATTTTAATTTTAATTTTAATTTTAATTTTAATTTTAATTTTAATTTTAATTTTAATTTTAATTTTAATTTTAATTTTAATTTTAATTTTAATTTTAATTTTAATTTTAATTTTAATTTTAATTTTAATTTTAATTTTAATTTTAATTTTAATTTTAATTTTAATTTTAATTTTAATTTTAATTTTAATTTTAATTTTAATTTTAATTTTAATTTTAATTTTAATTTTAATTTTAATTTTAATTTTAATTTTAATTTTAATTTTAATTTTAATTTTAATTTTAATTTTAATTTTACGCAAAATTCGGTATTCGGCGTTCCTGTCCTCTGTCCACAGCACTGAAAAGCTAACCAGGAAAATTTTAGCTCTCTTCCTGGTTGACTCGGAAGTGCCGTGCTTGACCGACGCAGTGGTCGCCTGGAAAGTGGCTTGCCCGGATACGGAACGGCCCGAGAACCCGTTTTCCCAGAGACAGTGGGATGAGCCGCTCTGCAGGTTGGTACTGAATTAACTTATTAATACGTCTACCAATACTGCTGAGCGTGCCCGCCTACTGGCTGTGGGTGAGTGGGAGTCGGGCCTCTGGCTTCAGGCACTACCGTCACCTAATATAGGCACTATGTTAGGTGACACAACCTTCCGGCTCGCTACGTGTTTGCAATTGGGCGCTCCTTGTGGGGCTCCACATCGCAGTCAATGTGGTGAAGCAGTCGACTGCCTCGGACACCATGGCCTTTCTTGCAGTAAGAGTGCAGGTCGGATTGCACGGCACGCTAGCATTAATGATCTCATCCGTTGTGCTCTTGCTACCGCCGGGGTGCCAGCTGTCTTAGAACCCAATGGCTTGGCATGCATCGATGGGAAGAGACCAGATGGTATGACCATAATGCCATGGAAGTTGGGTAGGCCTTTGGTGTGGGACGCAACTTGCGTCGACACCCTTGCGCCATCCCATCTTACTAGCACAGTGGGCTGCGCTGGGGCGGCTGCTGCAGGTGCTGAAAACCTCAAACGGCGCAAATACAATAATTACATTGGTAGTTATGTGTTTGAGCCGTTTGGGGTTGAAACACTAGGGCCATGGGGTCCGAGTGCCCACCTAGTATTTCGGGAAATCGCCAAGCGGTTGGTCGACTCTTCACGTGACCAGAGGGCGGGCCTATTTTTTGGCCAAAGAATCAGCATTGCCATCCAACGTGGTAATGCCTTTTGGGCACTTTTCCTGTTGACAGCGATGCGGACGAATTTTTGGACGCCCTTTAACCCTTTCTACTTGTACATATTTATTACTATTATACTTTTGTAGTTTGTAAATAATTTAATTATGAAATAAAAAATAATTTTGATTTGAATTTTGATTTTGTTTTTAATTTTGGTTGTGATTTTGATTTTGTTTTTGAATTTAATTTAATTTTGATTTAAAATTTTTTGTTTTAATTATACAATAATAATTGTGATGTATTTGTATGATCCAAAGTTGATTGAAATAAATATACATTATTATTATTACTAAAGGCCTAGATGGGCACTTATAAAACTTCGACAAAAAGGTGCACGGTTCGTGTTGGTCGTTTCCTATGGAGAAGAACCGGCAAGAAACTCCATGGTTACTCTTTTTAAATCATTTGGTATTAAAATATTATAATGTTACAGCATTTGTACTTAAGTAATGGGGGACAGCGTGGGCCCGACAATAATAAGGTACCTCAAGCTTTCAAATCTAAAGGATCCGCCTGACTCACTATGTAAGTGCGGCGCTGTTCAGAGCATGACCCACTTACTGGAATGTGCTGAAGTGACTACGTCACTGCACGTTTGAAGACTTAGTAGACGCCATTGACACTGCTATTAACGTGGTTACTTACAGGTAATCTAAAAACTACATCATACTGATCTAAAGATTATCGATTCGAAGGATTTCCAGTTCATAATACTTCGAATCACCTCCGCTGGCTTTCAGTTACAAGAGACGGTGCTTTTGTTTTTAGGTTGGGCTTGTATTTGAACCTTAGGTATTGCAAAAGAGAGAACGATTTCCCCTCACCTCATATTGGAACTCGCAAGCATGTCGCTTGCCTATAGCCTGCATGTTGTGTGTGATGGGCATCACGAGTGTCGCGCTTCTGTTGAGCTTGTGAGCGACCAGAGCGCTAGCGCACGCGGCGAGCGATGAGCGAGACGCCTTGCCGCCATATCCGCCGCCTACTCGGGGCACTTCTACAAGGACCCTGAAACGAAATAAATGAAAATAATGGTCAGTAACATAATAGTAAGCCTGCAAAAGGCCAATACTGAACCTGGCTCTCTCAATGATCTATTACGCGTAAGTACGGACCAAGATCATTTTGGATCTCTTGTCACTGCATACCTAATAATAGTTTTAGGAAGGAACGCGTAAACATTCAAAAGAGCCTATATTCTGAGCACAGTCAGAGCTGCACCATGCAATGGATGAGACAATCGATTTCTTAGCACGGAAAAACTTTCAGTAACTTACCGGTTCTCGTCAATATTCAGCGTCTTAGCCACCGCTACGTGGACCAGGTCCATCCACTGTGTAGAGGAGCGCACCACGAGTCCGTTCTCCGTCACATGCGAGGAACAGCTCTGAGTCTCCATGGTGTAGTGGTACTGCGAGGGTACCGTGAAGGTACCGGTGATTGTGTGCTGGACGTCCGTGCCTTTAGTGTTCGGTTCCACTGTTACGTCCTTGCGTACCTGCGGAAATGTAACATGTGTGTGTAGTTGCTCGAATTACAAATTAATATATTTTTTGTATACTCGGTGAAAAATATTATTATCTACCAGCTTTATTAACTGAAACCTAAATGAATGAATGCATGATTCATTTATTTGCAAGAATATAGGTTGCTAACATAAGGTCAAAGAAGAACATAAGGTTATGAAGATGTTGGGAACGGTAGGAAATAAAACAGAGTTTTGTGTCGCAACATGGCAGGCCCCACGATGTATAAAATGGACATTTATTATGCTGCGGGGCAACGCCTCTTCTGCGAACATCGCCACAGGGTCTCTACAAGCACACTAGTAGGTAATTCAGATTGGTGATTTTATTATTGAAATCAAACACTCACTCGTCTGTCCTTATCAGGAGCTGCCAACGCATCTTTGACGCTCAACACAGGCTTGGCGTCCAACTTCTTGTACTTTACTTTTACCAGTTCAGCAGCAGCTTCGGCTGCTTTCCTGGTGATCGCTGCCACCACACCCAAAGGTTGGCCGTAGTAAGAGATCTTCTTTGATGCGAATATTTCTTCGTCTAACCCCAAATAAGGAACCTCAGACGGAGTAAAGGAATTTCTCCCTGGAATGTCTTTGGAGGAGAAGAAGGCAATGACTCCTGGAATTTTCTGGAAAGAATTATTCATAGTTATTCAGTGTGCGGTTCAATGTTGCCTAAATCGGAATTAACTGTTAGTAGTAGGTACTTAGTAAGTGGGTAAAACTCAGGAACAAGTTAATTAAAAACTGTTACAATATTTATGCAAAACTGTTTCCGCGTTGAGTGATCGTAAAAAATTAAATGTAGCTACGCGGCCACTAAATCGTATCTACATAAGTACTTAATGAATGCCTAACATAACATAACATCCCCGTATGGTTTCGTAAACGAGTTCCCATAATAGGTATATATACCCACATTACACCAGTTATAGGGGCGAGTCTGTTACCATTAATCGGACACAAAACGAGCAGAGATTTCGAAAGACTTTCAAATACGTACCAGTGCTTCAGTAGCGTCAAAGTCCTGTATTTCAGCTCGACACACATCAGACAGCACGTACGCCACGTGGACTGCGCGCGGACCGTTGAACACGTCGCACGCGTATGCAGCTTCTCCTGAACACTGAAAGACAAATTGACGGCAACTGTTTTCAAGTATTTGGGATGTAGAATCGTAGGTATACAATACATAACAGATTGTTTGTAGTTTTCGGAATAAAGACTACCGAACGTGCATTCTGGTTATTATTATTATATCGCAGTCCCGCAGATAACACTATTTTCGCAATCTAGAGTTTGCGGTGACCTCAGGTCATTCGTAAGTATTTCGCATATGGCGTTGTTGTCTATACCACCACAGCCACAGTATTTGGCTGAATTATTCTCAAGTAGGTAAAGCGGTTATCAAGCGCGGTCGGGTGGGTGGTGAAGCGGATCTCACGTCACATTGGCTTGCATGAAAACCGTAAATGCCTAACACACATAGGTACACCGTCCGAGACGGCGCGGTTGAGCGGTGTCATGTAAGAATCGCCTATGTTCCTTTCTGGATTTCCAGTAATTGAATCTGGGAAACATGTATTTCAAGTTTGGGTCTGCGATATGTACCTGAGAGAGTGCCTCAAGCTTGGGCACAGGTTTGTTCAGCGGCCACAGCGTCTTGTCCGTCTCGTAGCTTTGCGTGCCGCTGGAGACCGCTCGCTCGAGCACACTGCCGCCGGACTTGTACCGGGGGTTCGCGTCCGGGTACAGAGATAGTACTGCCTGCAAATATCATTATTATAAGTATTTAGTCGAGCACGACTGACAACCGATTTTGAGTGTGAACAATAGATGCTTTGTCGAAAAATAGCCAAATACGGAACTCTGGAGGAGTACGAATCAGTGACATAGTACGTCATCTCTATAGGTAGCAGTAGGTGTTCTTTCCAAGTATATTCTATGTAGGTAAGTATATGGAATTCCAGTTGATACTCCTTCTCGCTCAGTAGCAGCCTGATGCACCGTTACTCTCATACATATCTGAGAAACGTCTTCTTCATGATTTTGGAATGGGCAGCTACGGCTCCATTCACAGTATTCATGCCTGTGGCTGGACTGTAGGCTTTTTTTGACTATGCAAAAGTACCTGTCACGGGTCTATTTGAAATAAATGCTTTAGAAGATGCCTTTGAGCAGCTCACAAATACTTGTAGGTATTGTATTACCAGTAATCACTCAACTCACTTTATAGAACAGCCCCAACGCCAGCGTCTTCCGACAGCTTGCAGACGGTTCAGGCAGAACTTCCACCGGAATCAACTCCTCATCCAATTTCTTCAGAGCTTTCAACAACACTTCATTGCTGAACAGATTCTGGCCGACGAGCAAGGCCTCTGTCTGTGCCGCCCTCGTGAATGTAGAACTGATGTTGCCATAGACTATGTTGGCGGATTTGATTGTTCTTGCCGTGTCCAGTTTAAAAAGAAAACCGGCGTTGACAACGGCGTGTGCGTTTTGCGCTCGTGGCATAATCTGGGAAATTTATAATGATGTAATTGTTAAAAGGAAGTGTAAACAATATACAGGATGACATTAAATTAGCTAGCTAAACTCCGCAGCTTTTTATTTAAACGGGCTTGTGGATAAATAATAACAGCCGCTCGGGTCGATCTTCAGGTTATGCCGCGCTTGTCTAGGTTGGTCCGTGGATGGGTGACCACCCATTACATACCGAATTTCCTACGTGCCTCAGAAAGCACATTAAGCCGTTGGTCGCGGCTGTCACTTTTAGATCTTTGACCGTCGTTAAAGGTAGTTAGTGGCCTGAAAGACTTTCGAGAACCAGTCTTACCAAGGGGTATCGTATTACTTAGTAATAACTGGGTAGTGGAGGTCAGAAAGGCAGTTGCTCCATGTAAAATACTGATATTCAGCTACATCCGGTTAGCTGGAAGCGGACCCCAACATAGTTGGGAAAGGCTAGGCAGATGAAAACGGGGTAAATAGTTTGAATGCGAGGCTGAATAGGGGCACAAGTTTAAGCGGTATTTCAATGTTGAACACAAACAAATTGTAAGAAAAAAGATATTGGAATAATTAAAGAAAACCAAGGAATCAATAAATAAACAAGGCATCTGTTTTCAAAATTAAGATAATTAATAATACTTTAATTTAATGAAAACAGAGTCCTTTTTGGCTACCAATGACATTAGATTAACGTGAAAATACCTTTCAAATTTTCGTCCCCCCCTCCGTAATCACTAATCACCCTATATTACCGACACGTCCAGTCGTCCATGGTAACTTGGTAACAGTTTGTAAGTTTAATGAATATAGTTGACTACAAAATTTGCGGTTCACCGAACATAAAAACGATGACGATTCTTTTGATTTCTCAGAAGTTAGTTACACGAAAAAGTAGGTAGTAGGAATGTGAGGATAATATTGTAATACGTAAATATTCCGTAATATACTATGATGCAATACATAGTACAAACAGAAATAACTTTGTTATGTATTTTTTCATTATCTTTTTGAATAAAATATCATTTCTGTATACAAGGAGTTGAAAATGGACCATTGACGAAGCCGCCAGCCAAGCACTCTGTACAGTCACGAGCACCAATAGACTCTTTCCTAAATTTAAAAGCAATTTTCGCGAGTAATAACGATTGTAAATTGGACATAGGATCTTTTTCATAAAAAAATATGAGTTCCAAAATACTATGTTAGCAACATGAAATTTTAATCAGAACAGTAGGAGAAAACACTTTTAAAAGTTGGTAACTATCTAAAACTAAGTAAGCCTACGCAAAAATTGTTGCTGGGAAACGGTAGGACTCAACACACGTCTCGAAAACGTTGTGCTGATGGATAAATTGAATAGTAAACGGGCCATGGAAAGTTATAACCGTAAAAACTAGAATAAATCAATGACCCGGAAAACAACTGTATTTCGACTTCATTAAGGGTCTCTTTACACCCTTGTTTATGCCGTACGTAAACTTAGGGCATAGAGAATATATCATAGTCTTTGAGCCTACGTGATGATAGAACAATACCTACTAATAACTACCTATGAAGTGGTCTGTGGACGTCATGGGCTCATGAGTAACTTAGTGGATAAAGCCAACTGTTTGGTCAATTACAACTATAAAAACAAATAAAACCATTTTAAATTAATTAATGATTCACAACAATAGAAGAATTTCTCTTTAATCGAGTATCCATGACTCAAAAACTGTTAGTAAAAACTTACGACTAAGTTAGTAAGCACATAAAAACAAACAATACAACAAATAACGGTGGATCACTGCTGCGACAACCCATGCGTAACTGCACAACAGCGACCCACATAAATGCAGTCCAGGCGACTAGCAATCATGCTCAGGATACTGTTGGTGCTGCCCCACACCCTGCGCACCAGGGAAGCGCACCTTTTACGCATTGTTGCGTAAAAACAATCCACCCGCGCATCTGCGAACATCCCCGACGCACTACAGAAGCGGGGCAGCCCCACCAGCATTCTAAACGCGTTGTTATATTGAACGCGGAGAGCACTGTACGATCTTTGCGTACATCTAGCCCATAGGCTGCACGTGTATAACGAAGTACAGTACGCTCGAAAGAGCGTGACTTTGACTGGGAGTGAGCAACGTGCAAACCTGCGAGCCAACATGTTCGCTCTAACCGACAATGCCCTCCGCTCTCGTTCAATGTCATCATCGTCTTTAAGGTCAGGGGTCAATATATGACCAAGGTATTTGAAATTCTGCACTCTCTGCAGAGGTGTGCCATAGAGTAGTACAGGAGGCACTTTGTCAGGGCTTTTACCCCCAGCCTTAAAGACCATGACCACAGACTTTTTACAGTTATACGCCAAGCCATGTGCTTCGGCGTACGCCTCACACTGGGCAACCAATTTTCTCAGGCCACAGACTGACGCACTCAGCAGCACCATGTCATCAGCATAACTGATGTTATTGACACAGATACCGTCCACGTAGCATCCAACCCTGGTACCGCTGAGCTCGGCAATAAGGCCGTCCACATAAAGGTTGAAAAGCGTTGGTGAGCTCAACCCCCCCTGCCTCACCCCACACTCCAACCCGTACGGACGAGAAAACGCCCCAGCCCATCGCACAGTGTTGATCTGGTTTCCATACCAGAACTTTAAAATGTTAACGAGTTCTACTGGCAAATCAGCCCGCTCTAACTTACTCCATAACACATCATAGGAAACCAGATCAAAAGCCCTAGAAAGGTCCAGGAAGCAGGCGTAAATCGGCGTCTCGCGCTTGGCATAGTATGTGACAGCATGCTTAAGACACAAAACTGCACTCTCAGTTGACAACCCAGCTCTGAAACCGAACTGGTTATCATGCAAGGTTACAGTTTTATTTAATTGCGTATTAAGCATGCTGTCAAAAACCTTCGAAATAACAGTAGCTAGTGAAATGGGCCTATAGTTACCACTGTCGGCGAGGTCACCAGTTTTGTTTTTAGCAATTGGTACAACCACTGTTCGCATCATCTCGCCAGGCAGGTAACTATGGCTCATGCAGAAGCTATACAACATAGCAAGTACCCTCGCCAAGTGAGGGCCAGCATATCGGAGGTGCTCGATGCTGAGCCCGTCATGGCCCGGGGACTTACCCCTTGACATACTTCTTATAGTCTTAGCAATCTCCTGAGATTTAAATTTAACCCCTAATTCCATACCGGGCGCAACATCGGGCACCGAGCGCGAGGGTCCTAAAGGCGACTTCACAAAGAACGCCTCTTTAAAAATATATATACAAGCAATATACAATACAAGCTATTATAAATTTTCCCAAAATATTTCAACTAAGATAAGACTAGAAAAAAATAATATTTCAACTAAGATAAGTCTTGTAATTGAAATATTTTATCTCATCAAAAAACATGTTTTTATGTCATGTACGTACGTTTCCATTGACGTAGGTACAATAGGTGCCACGCTTTGAAAACATAATTTTAGAGTAGGTAATTCGAGGTGTTTTAGCGCACCGAATTATATTTATCAGACTATTAGCACTTCGAACACGACTTCGTCTGCAAAAATTGTGATAGCCCGGCTAATATCATGATAACTAAAGAATACTTTATTTTGTTTTGAGAAAACTTCGAAATATCTTTCTTTATTTAGTTACTCCAAAACTGGAATCGCTGATGTGGGGAACAAGACTGCTGGGTTCAAGTGGGATTGGTCGGGTCATGTCTATAGGATGCATCAGGACCGATGGGCCAGAGTCGTCACGCAGTGGGTGCCAGAAGACGGGCGTCGTCGCCGGGGGAGGCCTAGAAAACGCTGGCGTGACGACCTAGAGGCGTTTATGAGGGATTGGCCAGAGAAAACCGCACGGAGAGAAAGTTGGAATGCTATGGGGGAGGCCTTTGCCCAGCAGTGGGATAAAAGAGGCTAAAGAACAAAAAAATTACTACCGAATTTAATGTTTGTGTTTATTAATGTTTACATGCTGTTTTTATGGCGAAATGTGGCATTGCACATGTTATATTTACCACCTTTTGTACCACATTTACCGCAAATAAATAGTTTTGACTTTTGACTATAAATATAATTTATAGCCTTATCACCCCCGAATAATGTAGCTTTCTGCCAGTGAAAGAATTTTAAGAATTGGATTATTAGTTCCGGAGATTAGGTACGCCCTAATACAAACTTACAAACAAATTTTACCTCTTTATATTATACTAGCGCCCCGTCCCGGCTTCGCACGGGTGGACATTATAGCCTATGTTACTCAGGGTGAATGTAGCTTTCCAATGGTGAAAGAATTTTTTAAATCAGCACAGTATAATAGTTTTTGAGGTTATTCATTACAAACATACACACACACAAAAATACAAATTTTTCCTCTTTATAATATTAGTGTAAAAGTCTATACTTCCAAACAACAACAAAACAAAAACAAACAAAACAAAACGAAAAACAAACAATCCATATTTAACCGTGATAAATTATTATGAGATCATACCATAAGCACTAAGCAGGAAAATAAAATAAACTTGTGTTACAGATTAGTAGTTGAAATATAGGGTATTCAGATCTATCTATTCAGATCATAGATCCGAATACCCTATATTTCACAGTTCGACCATTCGAGTATCCCTATATTTCACTATTCAAAATGAAGGTTGCATTCAGAATTCTCTATTCAAAATGAATGTTGCATTCAGAATTCTCAATTCAAATTGAATGTTGCATTCAGATCGAAATGAGACTCTATTCAAGATCGTCTATTTAGAATACTCCAATGATAGATTTCTTACATTTCTAATTATTTACATTTTTCACTGAACTAAGTAATAGAATACAGGTAAATTTATAGCTTAGACATTCACACTTCGATTCATAAGTAGGTTTAACATTCTATTATCATTAATATCTACTAGGATCGTTCGTATCTTATCTTACTGACAAAACACTTTATTTTCTTCACACCATTTATTTAGGCAAAACACATTTTTTAAGGCACATACATATGATGCATACAACTTATGAACTAATACACTAAAGGAACATCCCTTCCAGTTTTCTTTTACAAGGATTGATAAAAAGTATTATTCAAATATGGTAGCAAGTCTTTGACACGTGAGTATATGTTATCATTGTGAATATCCTTCACAATATGCTGAACACATATTTCCGCACTGCACTGGCACATAGAATTACTTTGAAATTGGTTCGCATCGTAGATTTCGATCCGTATAACTTTAGCACCACCGATGGAAAATGTTTTGTAAAAACTCATTAACTCTTTCTTGTTTTCATTAGTTGTATTTAGTGTAGGTGGGGTTCTGCGTCGTTCATCCATATCCAAATAATTGATGGCTCTATCAACCATATCAGGATCTATCATTAATGGAGGTGAAATTGGTGAATAAACCCAGCTTGGTGTCTGAAACAGAACACATTATCGTTGCAGTACTGGTATTATTAAGGCCATAACATAATTCAGAGTATTTATTTTTTAAACTTGGACACTTACCGACATTGTAGAATTAGTAGCACACTAAAAGAAATAAAGAACTAAAGTGAAACTGTATCTTTTTATTTTTTATTTTATACTTATATGAAAATTTGTTGTAGCTGATCCAACCCAGTCAGGACTCAGGTGCAGAAATTGAATGATCGATTTTATTTTATTTTTTCCATTTATATATCTTTTAATTTTTATCAATAGAGTTCAAAGTCGTACGTTTTCTTTTTTGCTAGATTTTGATATCCTCGGACAAAATGGTATGGTGAAATTGAAACCTCAAGACATCTCGGCGCCAAACATTTTATTGTTTACCGTAAAGTTATATTGATAAAATAAATACTACTGTACGTTTGTTATTAGTATTATTTCATACATTTTATTTAGAAAATTCAGCAGGCAAAATCATCGTATGTTAGTAGTATGTCATTGATGATGACTTTGCAAAATTGTAATTATTTATATGGAGATGGATCAAAACAAAATAGCAAATCGACATACTATCGTTACTCCTGGTTTTGCCTACTATTATTATGTCGTTATTCAAACTTATATTTTTTAAAGTCACCTAAAATTAACTTAAAATTAACTACTGGTAGATATCCCGATACAGAATTGTTTGTATACTATAAATATTGCTTTTATTATTACAGCAAGACTGTAAAACTGTTTAAAAATCTATCAGTAGATCTTGAGTCAAAACAATAGTGATCATAGAAATGTTCGCTTAAAATAAAGGTTGATAAACACATCACAAAATTATAAGATAAAAAAGAAGCTTACTCTTATACCGAAATCTGAGATTCTGACTCGTCATATTTCCACTCCTCAACGTGTCTAGGAGTTACATGCGAGCGTGCAAACCGCAGCGTTTGTACCGCCGGCGTGGAAAATATTCAGCAAAAACAACAACCTACGAACTTTTTTCTAAGTACCTAAGTATGAAATTCCCCTATTTTTGATTTAAGTAAGTACCTACATAAGATTCAAAATCGCTTAACATTCGTCTTATAAAAAACGCTGTAAACTTAAAACCATAACCGCTACGATTTGTACGCTCGTGTACCCGTGTACACAATTGACAATTTTTGCAAGTATGCAGTTTTACAAATTTGGATTGAATGACGTGATTTTAGGGCTATAAAAACGCTTCACAAATGAGCCTCCGGTACAATTCCTCTCTGGAACGAATCCACTCTGCAAGGAATCAACGCTCCGAGCTCCCTAATCAAGCTAAGCATCAATCAAGTCTAAGCATCAATCAAGAATGTAAGTACCTATTCATAATCCTAGCTAACTATTGAATGGTTAGAGTAATGTATTAATTGATGTATTCGGTACACGCTTAGCTCAGAGACTGAGTGTTGCTTTTCTATGCTGCAGGTTCGATTCCTGCACATATAGAATGGTATGTATATTCATCTAATAAAAATTGTTTTTTAACACAGTCAGCGCAGAGGCTGACTGATCGATGTTTGTAAGCATTTGTGTCCTGGATTCGATTCCTGCACAAATCAAACGATATTACTATGTGTCAATTATTTATCTTCGTCATGATCACTTTTTTTTTTTTCAAAATGTAGGAATTAGGAAGGAAACGGATTGATTGTAATGCACTATTTTTTTTTGTTCACAGGTCGGAACTACTCAACAACGACCTTTTCCTCTCCAGCGATGACTCTGATCAAGAAGTGAAGTCGAAGAGGAAGACAGAGGAAAGAAAAACGAAGCGAGAAAGGTCCAGCAAGTCGAGTGAAGATCAGCCATCAAGACCAAAAAAATCGAAAACGATCATTTCGCCAGTAACACTGCCAGCTCGAGTTACAGCTAAGGAATTATTCGGTGAAGACAGCGGTAATGAAGAAAGCGTCACCCCCACACCGAGATCCTGCAAAACTGGTAATATACCACCACTTTACTCATATTTTACAAGAAGGATGGCGAAGGGATATTCTCGACAGATAAGCGAGACTAAAGAGGGAAAATATTATGTAGAGGTGAAAATTTACAATACAGAAGAAATTAAAAAAATATTGCCTATAAATAGATGGCGCTCGGCCATAACTACCATCAAGACGAAACTAGATGATAGTAAAGAATCTTGGGTCCACTTAAAGGAGTTTGTTAAATCAACTCAAAATGATTTTAAAAACTGTGCCATCACCCACATGGGTGCCTATGATGTTTAACGTGTGTTTTTATTTGATTTTTTGTCTGTGAATATTTGCTTTTAATCTTTCTTTACATTGTATCTTCTTTTTAGTTGTTTTTTTAAATAATAATATGTCTTATTAATAATTGTTTTATATTTTATAAGTATGATGTTGTAGTATAAATAAATATTGTATTAGTAATTTCGTCATTGGATTTCTTTTTTTACAGTTACACACCTCAACAGCAAATCGAGATCTAGAAAGTCAATAACCTGTCATAAATGTAAAATTGAAATACCAAAAAATCAGTATTCCTATCATATGAGAACGAATATACACAAAGCAAATTGTTTATTGAATACCAAGTTCACAGATATTCATATTATTGCAACAGCATTCAAAAACAGATTAATGACATACAGATTGAATGTTACTCAGGAAGACGAGTACCTCGGTTTAGAGGCGTTCCTGGGTGATCATCTCATGAATATAACAGAATTGATAAATATGTCACTTAATGAACACAATTGCATAAAATTGAGTTTTGAATTGTTTGCCTTTTTTATGTTATCAAAATCAGACGAACAACAATTAAAGTCGTTTAATACCAAATATGAAATTATATATAAGAGCACTGATTTGAATGAATTATTAACCAGAGTAATAAATAAACTAAATAATAAATTAACCGAGTTCCAGCACTGTCAATCTGGTTGGACATTTGTTTCTATGAGTCATCTCGAAATTAATATAAACAAGTATTCCCCTATGAGAGGTGGGTCTTATATAGAACTGCCCTCAGATATTAAGCACTCGAAAAGTTGTATAAATATTAAAAATAATGATAATTGTTGTTTATTATGGAGTATAGTTGCTGGATTATACCCAGCTAAACATAATGTATGCAGAACAAGTTCATACCCTCATTATACCTCTGTTTTAAATATTGAGGGAATGTCATTTCCTCCTACGATAAATGATATTAAAACGTTAGAAAAAAATAATTCCAACATCAGTTTAAATATATATGGTATACAAAATAATATTGTGACTGGACCTCTTTATGTAACACAAAATAAAAGAAAAAATCATTTTAATTTACTTTATATCGAAAAAAAATCTATCGCACACTACTGTCTAATTAAAGATTTAATACGTCTAGTGCGACGTCAAGTGACTCGTTCTAAAGGAAAACTTTATTTATGTGATGCATGTCTACAACTATTTAGTAACGAAAATAGACACAAGACTCATAACTGCTCTAAGATTTTGACTATATTACCAGAAAATAAATCTGTACTAAAGTTCAAACATTATGAGAGGAAGCAAAAAATTAATTTCATAATTTATGCTGATTTTGAATGTATGTTAATAGACTGTAATGAAAGTAATTTAAATACTTTGAATACTCAGAAACTAAAAACACACCAACCTTCATGTTTCGCTTATTATATTTGTTGCGCACATAATGATCAATTAAACAAGTATGTTACGTATCGAGGTACAGATTGTGTGGAAATATTTGTTAAATATTTACTAGAAGACGTTAAATATATACATAAGATTTTAAGTAGTAAAAAGCCAATGACCCCATTATCAGCAGAACAAGAGATGGATTATCAAAATTCGAAGACATGTCACATATGCAAAAAATTATTATTGAATGATAAAGTCCGAGATCATGATCATATTACATCTGAGTATCGTGGAGCAGCGCACTCCCATTGTAATTTGATGTATAGAGTTTGTTCATTCATTCCCGTTGTCTTTCATAATTTGTCTGGATATGACTCACATTTATTCATTGAAGAGTTAGCAAAGTATGAAGGCTCTATTAATATAATCCCAAAAACTAAAGAAAAATACCTTTCAATAATAAAAGTTATAAATACAGAAAAAAACAATCACCCTATACAAATCAAATTTATTGATTCCTTTCAGTTTCTTAGTTCTAGTCTAGATGCACTAAGTAAAAGTTTATCAGAAGACGATTTTTCAAACTTATCAAGAGAGTTTACTGATAAAAAACAATTTGATTTAATGCGGAAAAAAGGTGTTTATCCATATGATTATATTGATTCGTGGTCTAAATTTGACGAGACGAAACTTCCCTTAAAGTATAATTTTTATAACAGTCTGTGCGAAAAACATATAACTAATGAAGAATATTTACACGCTCAAACAGTTTGGAATATTTTCAAAATAAAATCTCTTGGTGAATATACAGATTTATACATAAAATGTGATGTTCTTTTACTATGTGATATATTTGAAAAATTTAGAAAAACAAGCTTACATTACTATAAGTTGGATCCGGCTTATTATGTAACGTCTCCAAGCTTAAGTTGGGATGCAATGCTTTTATATACCGACACTGAACTTGAGTTGATAAGTGATTTACAAATGTACGAGTTATTAGAAAAAGGAATTCGTGGTGGACTAGCACAGTGTTCTCTACGTCATGCTGTAGCAAACAATAAATATTTACCACATTTTAATGAGTTTGAACCAAGTAGTTATCTAATATATCTTGATTGTAATAATCTATATGGCTATGCTATGATGAAGAAACTTCCTATTAAAGAATTTAAGTTCTTGAGTCTGAAAGAAATTAGCAAGTTTGATGTAAATGATGTGTCAGATGACAATGATTATGGATATATTTTGGAAGTAGATTTAAATTATCCAAATTATTTACATTCCAAGCATAAAGACTTACCTTTCGCAGTTGAAAAAATAGTACCTCCTTATGGAAAATCAGTAAAATTGGTTGCAAATCTCTATGATAAGCAAAATTATGTAATTCATTATGTTCACTTGAAAGAATGTTTGAAAAAAGGTCTGGTTTTAAAAAAGATTCATCGTATACTAAGCTTCAGACAAGAATGCTTTCTCAAAAAATATATTGATCTGAATACTAGTCTTCGTCAAAATTCCAAAACTGCGTTCGAGAAGGACTTTTTTAAATTATTGAATAATGCCATATTCGGAAAAACTATCGAAAATAAACGCAAGCAAGCCGATGTAAAATTAGTAACGAAATGGACAGATAACAGAAATAAAACAAATAAGCATCTTGACGCTGAGAAATTGATATGTAAACCAAATTTAAAAAGTATATCAATTTTTTCAGAAAATTTCGTAGCTGTGGAATTGTACCGTGAAAAGGTCGTTTTAGATAGACCTATTTATATTGGATTTACCGTTTTGGAATATTCGAAGCAACATTTATACCAATTTCATTATGACGTTATTAAAAATAAATACGGAAACAATGCTGAGCTGTGCTATACAGATACTGATAGCCTATTATATTTAATTTATACAGATGATTTTTATCATGATATGCATGATGATCTTACCAAGTTTGATACCAGTAATTTTGGAATAAATAATCCATATCACATACCGCAACTTAATGCTAAAATTCCTGGATTATGGAAACATGAGGTTGGTGACGATTTAATTACAGAATTTACTGGTTTAAGAGCTAAATTATATTTTATAAACAGTTTGAAGACTGAAATTAAAAAAGCCAAAGGTGTTTCTAAGTCTGTAACTTGTAACCTAGAATTGAATGATTACAACAATGCACTGCTGACAAATAAAGCGCATAGATGTAAAATGAATATGATCAAATCAATTAAACATGTTTTATACACTCAGCAAGTAGATAAACAAGTTTTAGAAAGAAACGATGACAAAGTTCAAGTATTACAGGACCAAATTCATACATTACCCTGGGGGCATTGTGATTCTATGTTTGTAGATTATTCCAGTGATGTGTAATCTGTAAATGTGTATTATTTTGATTACCAATAGTAAACAATTTTACGCTGTTTGCACACAAATTAGATTTAAACATTTACTTTGTTGTAAGTACCTACTAATATAAAATTACTGTTTAATAAATGTCTAATGTGTAATAACCATGTACGTTTTATTTTAATTTCCATTTACACAATATTCCTCAAGTTTTACTTACAAGTTCAGAATTAATTAATATAAAAATAAAACATACCGCCTTTTAGTCAAGAAGTATATATACTCAGGTCATTTATTATTACCTCACATTTCACAATGAAGTTCGTCAAGCAATCACAGACTTTAAAAGTCAATAATATAAAATTAGAAAACCATTCACAAAAAGTGAGACACAGCACACTCTTGCCTAACACTATCAGATGTATTATATGTGGTCCATCTAACTGCGGAAAAACTAACATAATGCTTAATTTACTATTACATGAAAATGGAGTAAAATTCAAGAATATTTATTTATACTCGAAGACAGTTTTCCAGCCGAAATATTGTTTTTTAAAACAAGTCATCCGTTGCATACCCAATGCAAACTTATTTATCTTCCATGATAATAAAGAAGTTCTACATCCTAATGATGCCTTAACCAATTCAATTATGATTTTCGATGACGTCACATGTGAAAATCAAATAAATATTCGTAACTACTTCGCAATGGGGAGACACAAACAGATAGATTGTTTTTACTTATCACAAACCTATTCCAAAATACCTAAGCAACTAATACGAGATAATGTTAATCTTTTGTTAATCTTTAAACAAGACGACATAAACTTAAAACATATATACAATGAACATGTAAATACGGATATGGAGTGGCTTCAATTTAAAAAACTTTGTTCTACTATATGGCAAGATCGGTTTGATTTTTTATTAATAAATAAAGATTGTTCTCTAAATGAAGGTAGATATAGACGAGGGTTTGACATATTCGTAACTTTTGAAAATACGTAATATAAACCATATTACTGTAAAAAAATGTTCAATCTTAGTCTACTACCTCTATATAACGGTTGGATATTGTCGGGAATCATTATGGAGGTCAATATAAAAGAACAATTGATAAAATCGGTAGATAGTATAAAAAATAAAATTAAAACAATACAAAATGCAGAAGATGTCGATAATTTAAAATTTAAGAAACTTTTCAAGCCAATAACAGATCCTCTAGAGACCTTAATTAAAGTTAATGATAAGAATAGAACCATATTGGGTACGCGTAAAGGTGACGATAATACAATGAGAAGATGTAGCTCATCCATAGATTTTGAAAATTTTAAAGAATTTATAGAGAAATATTCAAACGATGATTCTGAATCCTATAACTGCACAGGTAATGATAGCGAGAACGATACATTTATGTCACTTAATAAAGAAGATATGATTGAAATCTATGATAATAACATGAATGTACCATTTGGAATTCGAAGTGAAAACAAAAATTTGATGATGGGGAACTCTAAAGTATCATTTTCTTTTACAAACAATGTTAACGATTCCCTCAAATCAATTATAGCCACAGTGAATGACAAACATTATGAAATAACTCCTGGACTAAAAGAACTTTTACTACGTAATAGACCTGACCTCAGTCTGGTAACTGAAACTGATAAAATGGTTTACAAAGATATGCTCAGTAATACAAATGCTCACAAACGCGATTTTAATCCAAACGGTCAATTAAAAGGTGACAAAGGTTTGAAATACCGTCAAATCATTAAACCATTATTTTCTGAAAAAAATTACGTTCAACATGCAGAACAAGTCATTCAGTCAAAAAGTGGTGGCTACTTACCTAAATTGAAAAAGAAGTATAAGAGTAATACAGATTATGTTTATTGGGATGACCCTAATGAATTAATCGATAGATTACGACTGTTAATTGCTTCAAAAAACGCCGGTAATACTAATCATGACAATGAAATTATATCAATTGTTGAAGAGTTAAAAGAAGCTGGTGTTATAAAAGAATAAAAAGCATTGTAGCTTATTTTATACTTAGTTATTTAAAGCGTGTAGACCATGAAGGTTCATACAAAACAAACATCGGTGTCTCTTAACGAAATAAGCTCAATCATTGAGAACATAGACAAATCAACCGAAACCGAATGTTGCAAAAATACTAGTAAATTCAAAATTGAAATATTAATGAAAATAGAACAATTAAACAAATTAATTACTAGTTTGAATATAAGATTAAATAAAGTTGAAAACACCATTGAATTAAAAGAAATTGCAGGGAAGTTAAGCAAGCATTATGAGCAAAATAGACGTCATAAATGAAATCCATAAAAATGCTAGAGTTAATTTTCCAAGAAGAAATGTAATTCTTAAAGATATAGATGACCTTTGGCAAGCAGATTTGATGGATATGCAAGCAATATCAAAAGTGAATGCGGGTTTTAAATACATACTGGTGATTATAGATACTTTTTCAAAATATGCTTGGGCAATTCCACTAAAACAAAAAAATAAGCAACAGGTATCAGAAGCATTTAAAACAGTAATTGAAAAAGGACGTGTCCCAAAAAATTTACAAACCGATCTTGGGAAAGAGTTTTATAATGATCAATTCAAAAGTTTGGTTAATAAGTATAATATTAATCATTATTCTACTTATTCTACTAAAAAGGCCTCGATTGTTGAAAGATTAATAAGAACGTTAAAGAATAAATTATACAAGGAATTTAGTTTGAATGGAAATTATAAATGGTTTAACGGTATTTTAAATAAAAAGTTACATGAATACAATAATGATGTACACAGAACTGTCGGTCAGCCACCTGCTTCAATAAATCAAAGGAATAAAACAAATATACTGCAAAGATACTTAGACGCAGCTCAGTCCCGAAAAAAAGTGGAGTGTAAGAAATTTAGTGTAGGAGATTTTGTGAGAATAAGTAAATATAAAGGATGTTTTGATAAAGGTTATTATCCAAACTGGTCCACCGAAATATTTAAAATAAAAAAAATCCAAGAAACAAATCCAACTACTTACTTAATAGAAGATGTTAGATGTAGACCAATACTAGGCGCATTTTATGCACAAGAACTTCAGAAAACACATCATCCTGACATATACCTCGTTGAAAAAGTTTTGAAACGAAAAGGAAAACAAGTATACGTTAAATGGTTGGGGCTGCCGACCAGTGAAAATAGCTGGATTGATAAATTAAATGTATTATAACTACTGACTGAACGATATTTAAGCATTTTACAAATAATTATCTATTCACTTCCACTTTGTTCTTATTGCAATAAAGACATAAAATATAATTCAATTTTATGTAAAAACAATTCTTAAAAAAAAAAATAACAATGAAGAAAGCACGAAGTACAAGCAATAAACAAATGGCTGGTTTATCATCTGTCAAAGTAAGATCTGGAGCGGGTTTTAGAAAAACACTGAAAAATATTGTATCACATACCAAAAAACACATCAAGAAACTAAAACCTACCACTAAGAAAGCATTAATGGAATTAGCCTGCGCTGCAGCTCGAGAATTTGCATCCGATTTACCCATAAAATTACCCAGAATTATACCAGTACCTAAAACTGGAGGATTTCTTCCTTTAGTGCCAATATTTGCTGGTTTATCTGCCGCTGGGAGTTTGGCTGGGGGTGCTGCTGGGATTGCAAAAGCTATTAATACATATAAAACAGCTAAGAAACAGTTGCTTGAATCGGAACGTCACAACAAGCAAATAGAAGCTTTAATGATTGGAAAAGGATTACATCTTAAGTCGTACAAAGAAGGTTTAGGAATTTATGTTACAAAGAAAAAAAACTAAATTGTCGGCTACCCAATAGAGCTTTAACTAATATTGATATATTGAAGCATTCAAATAGTATCCCCTTCTTTCGAGGTGTATTTATGAGAGATGAATTACCAGATGACCCATTACCATTAGAATGTGGAGTGATTAATCTTGATATTTCTAAAAACTCTGGCACTCATTGGGTAGCCTATGCCAAAATATACGATCACATTGAATACTTCGACAGTTATGGTAACTTAAAACCACCCAAAGAATTTATAAAATATTTAGGAAACAATATTCAGTATAATTATGAAAATGTACAACATGATCACTTGTATAATTGTGGGCACTTATGTTTAAAATTTCTTAAGTTATTTTGGAAAAGTAATAAAGGAACATATTAATTAATTAAGTGATTTTTTATTTCTTACGACTCCTTTCGTTAAACAAGAAAAATATAAATGACGTTGCTAGTTCATGCACGTGCATTCTTCGGTTGTTGGTGATAACCATCACTAGTGAGAGTTGGAAAAGTATTTAATTATTATTTAAAGTAACCTCCTCCGTTTTATTCGTACTAACCATGCTAGTTCTTAATAAAACTCCTAGTGAGAGAGGGAAATATAACATAAGACTACCAATATCCAAAGAAGTGAGACGTGCCGGTGCAGTGAAAATTAAAAAAGTTTCAAAGGAAAACAAAAGATTTCTTCAAGACATTGGTTTTAAAATATAACATGCTTCAAATTACAGATTTACCGCAATATGAGACCTCTATTGAGGCTTATGAGATCCATAGCTACAATCCATATAACAATAGCTTTAAAGAAAATGATGAAATTAGAATACCCATACAACAGCAAGATTTATATGTATTGCCATCAGGTAGTTCCATTTATATAGAAGGATATGTAAATGTGTCAACTAGAGATGCAGCGGGAAAATTAATAAAAAAAGATGTCGACTTTATAAACAATCCAATTTCATATTTGTTTCAAGATATTAGGTACGAAATAAATGGTGTTGAAATCGATCGCATTAAAAATGTTGGCATTACAACAACCTTAAAATCGTATGTCTCTATGAATGAAGGTGAAAGTAAAGCTGCAGCAGTCTGGGGATGGAACTTAGGTGGTACGAAACTAAGAAACGGATATTTTAGTGTTATCGTGCCATTGAACAGAATACTGGGATTTGCAGAAGATTATAACAAAATAATAATCAATTGTAAACATGAACTTATATTACAACGAAGCAGCTCGGCATTGAACTGTGTGCTTATAGACAAAAATGATAACGTAGAAATGGACATACAAAAGATACAATGGCGTGTGCCGCATATTAAAGTTTCTGATCGTAATAAATTGTTATTGCTTAAAAGCCTGGAGAGAGATCGTTCTATACAGATAGCATTTAGAAATTGGGATTTGTATGAATATCCATTACTACCAAAAACAACGAAACATTCCTGGTCAGTAAAGACAACTTCCCAGCTAGAAAAACCGAGGTTTGTTATATTTGGTTTGCAAACAGCTCGAAAAAATAATAAAACTAGAAGTTCTTCGATATTTGATCACTGCAATGTAAACAATATTAAATTATATTTGAATTCTCAATACTATCCGTATGACTCACTTAATTTGAAATTTGATGAAGGTAAATTTAGTATATTATATGAAATGTATGCTAATTTTCGTCAGTCGTATTACAACTTAGGCATTGATCCATTGCTTAGCTTAAACCAGTTTAAAGAAATTGCTCCACTTTTTGTGATTGACTGTTCAAGACAAAACGATTCACTTAAAACTGGACCAGTTGACGTGCGATTAGAAATTGAATGCTCTGAAGATATTCAAGATAATACAACTGCCTATTGTTTAATAATAAACGATCGACTGTTCGAATACAAGCCATTAAGTAATATTGTGAGAAAACTATCATGAATGTCATCGTAGATGTTCAAGGGTTTAAGAGTGAAGGAAACGAGTTTATTCCAAAAGAAATAGCAATAATGTACAAAGGACATATACAAGTACTGTTGATAAAACCACCACGGCCATTTTATGATTTGACGAAGAAAGAACGGTTACAAGTGGCTTGGATTGAAAAAAACAGAGGAATAAACTGGGACGAAGGCTTTGTACCATATTTTAATTATAAAGCAAACTTTGGCAATTTTTTTAAAAATAAATCTATATTTACTAAAGGAAACGAAAAAGTGTTATGGTTAAAAGATATATTCCAAATTAATAATGTATACAATTTAGAAAGTAAAAACTGTCCAAGTTTGGTAACATTATATAGCAATTATTCAGATTCATCTGAGATTATAAGTTGTCTACATCACACCAATATATGTGCCTTAAAAAATGTGTTTTGCCTAAATAAATGGTGTGAAGAAAATAAAGTGTTTTGTCAGTAAGATAAGATAAAAACGATCCTAGTAGATATTAATGAATATAGAATGTTAAACCTACTTATGAATCGAAGTGTGAATGTCTAAGCTATAAATTTACCTGTATTCTATTACTTAGTTCTGTGAAAATGTAAATAATAGTAATGTAAGAAATGTATCATTGCTTTTATACCAGTACCTAAAACTGATAAAATGATGTGTACAAAATAATATTTTTATAATTATGTAGAAATAAATATTTAAACCTGACCTATATGTTTTATTACTTAAACACTAACAATATTAATACAACTGTTAACAGCCTGCCAACCGCATGTAATAGTTCGACATCGAGAGCAGTTCATAGAGCAGTTCATACTGAACAGCTTGTTATAATGAGCAGTTCATATTGAACTGCTCTGTTTATTTACACACACGAACGTATGTAGTTGATGAGTATGCTACACTACTACTATACAGGATTTTAATTAAAAAAAAAATGTTTTTGAATAGGCAACTCTAGAATATTGTTACTAGACCATTTTAAGACTTGACGAAGAAAGGATGGTTACAAGTGGCTTGGATTGAAAGTACGAGGTATAAACTGAAATGAGCATTTTGAATAATTATTAAATAAAGAGGTTACAGAGGAATAAACTGAAATGATTTACTGGAATAATCTTATAAATCGAAGTGTGAATGTCTAAGCTATAAACTGACCTGTATTCTATTACTTAGTTCAGTGAAAAATGAAAATAATTAGAAATGTAAGAAATCTATCATTGAGTATTCTAAATAGACAATTATGAAAAGATGTCTCATTTCGATCTGAATGCAGCATTCATTTTGAATAGTGAAATATAGGGATACTCGAATGGTCGAACTGTGAAATATAGGGTATTCGGATCTATGATCTGAATACCCTATATTTCAACTACTAAAAGCATTTCTCTTGTGATCTGATTTTTGGTAATAAAGTATAAAAATCACCTTCGTGTTTATATTGCAATATTAATTGAACCCATATTTCACGATTTCTCTTGTGTTTACGAGCACGGCGGCGGCGATGAAGTAAAAGTAGCAGTAAAGCTTCGTCAAATCTTAATCTTACAACCTTGTTGCTCGACATATTAATTTTATTTACGGACAGACAACGCGTGTGCTCACTCTAACCTTGTTTCTACGACTGATTCTATGCGTGGGGGGGGGGGCGGAGCGTTAAAGTAGTGCGGGCGGGTGGGTATGGTGCAGTTCGGATGCAGTTTGAATGCAGTTCACACGACTGCACGCCGACTGCAATTGGACCGCACGGTTGGTTTGCAATTCTATTGCAGTCCTGTCAACTGCATTCAAACTGCATCCGAACTGCAAAGGAGATTGACCACCGATTGGCCCCTTATTTGCAGTGCCGGGAGTAGACTATTTACTTCTCAAAAATTAAGTCGTAATTTTATAAGTCCAATTTAATTTAATCAACATCTCTTTCACCTTCTTTCACCTTTCCACTAGAAACCGTAATTAATAATTATTTTATTGAATCTAAGCTATCTCCGCCATTAAAACTTAACGAATGAATGAACGTTGCCAGATAAACGACAGATTATGTAAATTAATTGGTAGTTATCGATTGAAAATATCGATATATTACTATTCCGCCGACTAAAAGTACCGGAGATGTTTACAATAGCTTTTCTCCGGTCATAATCTAGGTCTCATGTAACTGATTAGACGTATATTCAAATCGCCGATTAAACAGGAGCGGATTAGGCACCGGGCGTGCTAAAATAAAAAATAAATAGAAATAGATAGTAAATAAACTAAAAAAAACTAAAACACGAAGGAAATATAATCTGAGGATATACCTTTATGTCGTGGTCAGATCGTAGAATTGATCACTTTATGATGTGACTTGCCATTTCATGAATTAGTTGCATTTCATGATAATATGGCCGACTAAAACTGGCTATGTCGTTTAAAAAATAACGTTTGATGATATCTTAATCGACGTTTGGACATATAATTAATGTAGGCTTTCTATGATAATAATAATAATAATCTGTTTTTATATAAATAAAATCTTTATTTATATAAAAACAGATTGCAGTACATGTAACAGATTTCACAAAGAAGGTAGTATTAAATCTCTGGCAATCAAGTGGGTGACGTGCTGTTCTCCTAGCTAGGCTATGTAATAGCCTGTATTAAGAAGTAACAGTGCCGATCCCCTCGAATTGTGTTACTATAATTTTATTTTTACAGCTTATTTTTTTTTTTTTTTTTTAAGTAAAATGTCGCAATTGTGGATTTATTCCATTCTAATACCAAAAACTAATACCACTGGTATTTGTTTCAACTCATATTTTTTTTCTATTCCGAACGGATACCACTTTTTAAATAATTTAATTTAATGTACGAACGAATACCAACAACTTGAATTTGGTACAGTCAGCGCAGTCAAACCTAATCAAAGTAAATTTGTTTTTCAATATTTTTATGTAATCGTAATATAATGCTTAAAACTTTCCAAATTCACTTCACTCCAATATTTTTACAAAGGTTAGCATAGGTAAGAGTAGTTTTAGTGAATCATCTTGCTATTTTTTTTACCTGCGAGAAAGGGTGAGTTTGCTCTATTGTTCCAAAATTCGAAACAACCAATCAGAGTCAAGTGTGACTGGAATGTTGTGCTTTGACTCGGAGAGAAATTTTATCTACATAAATTCCTCAGTACATTTCCGTGCGGTGGCGGTGGCGTATTGGTATCAGAGTGACAGTGATTTTTATTTATTAAGTGAGTATATTAATTTGTTCTTTTGTATAATTTACTTCTCTTTATTAAAATTAGTGTTATTTAAAATACCTATTATTTGATTTTTTTATCATAATCCAATCAAATGTAAAAGTTACATACAATATATAATTTTTTTTAGATATGTCTGAGGAAGCTGATAATCAGCCCTCAACATCTTCGGGAAAAACAGGAAGCTTGACTTTCATAACAAGAAATGGTGGCTTGGTTTTAATGAGAGCTGGTTACCAGTACACAAAAAAAAGGGAAAATAAAAATGGATGGACCCATTGGAGATGTGTGAATGTTAAAGAGTGCAGTGGATCTTTACAGATAAAGGTATGTTACCAACTTCTTACATAGAGTTTAACTGGCTTATTTATAATGGATTAGTGGAGCTTTATAAGGCCTTTGTAGGAAGCTTGTTAAAAAAATGGTATTCATAATCGTATTTTAGAGGTAAAAACACTCTTTATTTCTCCATTAAAGTTAATTTGATTTAAAGAAGCCATGACCCTTCTTTAAACGTTCGTTAACAATAAAATGGCCGACATCAATTCTATTCTATTTCTTTAAATGGCAATTAGTACCGATGCCGTTGTTCGACAATTCTGCCATTGTCAAAAGTGAATTGGAATAGCAAGAGTAAAAAAAAACACTAGATAAACAAAAAAAAAAGGGAAACAAATGGCCGACATCGATCAGTTGTTTCGTGTTTGACGTTCGGTTTACAATGTCAGTCAGTTAGTATTAAAATACCTACTTTAAAATCCCTACATAGCATTGTGGTTGTTCGCGTATAAAATTGTATTAGCAGAGATTCGATGCATTTTATCTGGATGACGAAGAATTTCGTAAATGGTACAGTTTTTCCAAAGAAACGGCTGCTTTTATAATTAATTTAGTCGGTGGTGTGGTACTTCACCAGAATTACAAGTATTAACGGCAACGGCCTTTGCCGCTTTTTCCCAGATTGCATGATAACAAATTCAACAAATTGTTCAAAAGACTAGGTAGTTCAAACTATTCCCTCCTTTACCTTGGTGTACGTTTTTTATGACAGTGTTTAAAAATGCATAGACAAATTTTCTGTGACCAGAGGCAAACAACGTTAAAATCGACTAAAATCGCATATTTTTCTACAAAATGGCAACATTGTGTACGATAGTGGCGTTTAGTTATGGGAGCTCTAAGAAACGATTATGAATAAGAATTTTTATCGAACGTTCGGTAGGCTTAAGGTGAATGCTCCAGGGTAGCCCGCGAAATTCAAATTTCCGTACGTTTTTTGCAATTTGCAGCTGAGTATCGGATATTTTATTAATAGAAACTAAATTCGCGGTACTGGCATGTATGTATTTACACAATTATACTTATTAAAACCTTCAATATAATTGTCTAACTTAGAGAAAAGAGAAAATGTGCCATTTTAATAATAACTTTACGTTTAATATAAAATTTAACTTAGTGGGTTACATTGATAAATTTAACTAATATAATGATATAAATACATACATGCCAGTACCGCGAATTTAGTTTCTATTTACCATACTATCCCATACTGAGCTGCAAATTGCAAAAAACTTACGATAATTTGAATTTTGCGGGCCACCCAGGAGCATCCACCTTAAAACATGTTTTAACTAATGAAGGTTTATACCTTCGGTAAGCGTTATATTATGAATAAGACAGTTAGTGTTCCATCTTTCAATATGTATTTTTATCCGAAAACTATTTTGCTAAAGCTATTTTGTTGTCCTCACAGGATGGCAATATTTCCAATGAAAAAAATCATAGCTGCGAGCCCGATGAATTCAAAAATGTAATGGCAAAAAAGCTGGATGATTTAAGAGATAAAGTGATGAAGTCTGATTTCGCCCCAATACCAAACATATATAACAAATTCAAATCACAATTCTGCGCTACTGAATCAGATTTGGTGAGAAATATCCCATCGTTTGCAAACATCAAATCAAAATTGTATTATGCAAGAAACAACGCAGCTGGTGTAAAAAAAATTAAATGTAAATCAATTGATGAAGTAGAAGTTCCATTACAATTTAGAGATTTTTTGTTTTACGATTATAAAGATGAGTCTTCCAATACCCGAATAATAATCTTGGTCAGTCCAAATCAACTAGAGATAATTCCGAGCATTAAATTTTTTGAAAGCGACGGAACATTCGATTGCACCCCTGAGCCTTTTGTGCAGTTATATACTATCCACGGAGATCTGGGAAGTGACGAAGATCACACTCGTATAGTTCCTCTTATTTATGTTTTACTTAACAAAAAAACAGAAGAAATATACAAAAAATTATTTGAAATTTTGAAACAAAACATTCCTGGGTGGGAACCCGTAAAATTTTTAACAGATTTTGAACTAGCCGCAATGAACGCCATTACAATTGTTTTTCCGTCAGTTGTGATTAAAGGATGCTACTTTCATTATTCCAAAAATGTATGGAAAAAAGCAAAACAGTTGGATCTGACAAAAGATGCTATCACCCAAAGACATGTAAGACTTTCAGCTTTACTGCCTTTACTTCCTCGTAAATTCATATCAGAAGGATGGTGCTACATAATGGAAGACTGTCCTGATACTGACGCCATTCAAACATTTAATGACTACATGGTGTCACAATGGCTAGAGAACGAGAGTTTTGTAGACATTTGGTGCGTTCATGGTGAACGCCATCGAACCACAAATGCCGTAGAATCTTGGCATAAGAAATTAAACTCGGCTGTGCCAAAGAATGCTAATTTATATCAGCTTCTGAACGTGCTGAAAGAGGACGCAGATTTACAAACAGTGGTTGTTACTCAATATAAATCAAACGCACCCCCCGCAAAACGATGTGCACAGACAACTATTATGAAAAATTCGTGGATCACATACGTAACTGACCAACTCCTCAAAAACAAAATCTCCGTAGGTCACTGCTTAGAAAAATTAAGGGTTTAGCTACTAATTGTTGAAATATAAGAAATTATTTACACGTCATTTAGCTGATTATACTAATAGTTGATTTTCTGTGATATTTTATAATTCTTAGATTATAAGTGAATTATTCATACATGACGTTTTTGCAAAAAAAAATTGCTGATTCATTGCTATATAGGTGAAGAATGACTGATTTGATTAAACAAAAAGTTGATTTTCTGTGAAATTTTACAATTGTTAGGTAAGGTTAGAATTCATTGCAAAAAAAATTGCTGATTCATTGCTATGTAAGTGATGAATGACTGATTTGATTATACAAAAAGTTGATTTTCTGTGATATTTTATAATTGTTAGATTTAAAGTGAATTTTTCATATTAGATATTATTGCAAAAAAAAAATGCTGATTCATTGCTATGTAGGTGATGAATGACTGATTAGATTATACAAAAAGTTGATTTTCTGTGATATTTTACAATTGTTAGATAAAAAGTGATTTATTTTTGTTAAAAATTTACCTGACATAGTTGTTATGAGATAGGTAGACGTGAATAATTACGTACCTGTCTAATAATAACTATGTCAGATAAATTTCAATATAAATTAAGAGTTAATTTTTTGAGATATTTTGTAATTTTTAGATTGTAAGTAAATTCTTCCTGTTTGATGTTTTTGCAAAAAAAATATTATACAGGTATAGAGAGGAACTAAAATTATATTAAAGTTGATTATTTAAGTGATATTTTATCATTGAACAAGACGTTTGCTAACAAAATTTGATTTTTTTGGAGTTATCTGTTTTTTTTTTCAATTAAAGGTCTTATATTTACATACAAAGCATTTTTACTGACTGTACCTTATATCTTTGAACTTGTTTTGGTATTAGTTTAAACAATGGTATCGGTTCGGAATAGAAAAAAAATATGAGTTGAAACAAATACCAGTGGTATTAGTTTTTGGTATTAGAATGGAATAAATCCAATTGTGCATGTGTGTATGTGTGTGTGTGTGTGTGTGTGCATGTGTGTGTGCGTGTGTGCGTGAGCATGTGGCTGTGTAGGCGTGCGTAAGTGAGTTGATTTGATTAGTGTGGGTCAATGTTTTGGGTGAGTGGTACAATATACAAACTTTTTCAGTATAAGTTTTGTCATAACTTAATTAAATTAAATATAATAATGAAAGGTCTAAATAAAATAGGAACTTGCACATTGCTCTCGTAAGAACAAACATAACGAAAGTTACCACAAAACTAAAACTACAAAACGGTCACACCACAATTGTTAAATAAATGATATTACTTTTATCAAATCGATTTGGTAAATCAAACAACAAAATATTTAACATGGCCACACCTACCCCGCGTTCCGAATCACAATAACATCGCGGTTAGCGCGTCAAGAAATCGCTA